>BSBN01000620.1:0-1261500 GCA_027924645.1 Cunninghamia lanceolata
AAAGGTACGTACTCTCTCTCTCCTATTTATCTCTCTAGGTCTCTATATATATCTATGTCTCCCTCTCTAGCTCTCTATTTATTTTTATCTCTCATCTCTATTTCCTTATCACACACTTCCTCTCTCTAAGATTTCTCTCTCCCTATGTTTCTTTAAGCTTGGGAGATAGAGATAGAAGGATAGAGAGATCACAAGAGAGAGTCAGAGAGAAAGAGAGAGAGTTCTTTTTTTCATAACACATTAGTTAATCACACACTTCACATTTGACATCATGCTAACAAGATCAAATAAGTTTTGTATTTCTTCTCAACTATTTCATTTCTCTATCTTAATTACTTAATATCTCAATATTTTATTCTACTCTCAACTCCTTGTACTTTAAAGTTTAATTCAATCTAGGATTGGACTTAAATCTTCTATTATAGGGTATGATTTATTTCCCTACATTTTTTTGAACTCGCAATTTCCATGCCTATGTTTAGGATTAAAATAATTGATTTTTTATTTTGAGATTTTTGTGGTTTGCATTTGTTGGAAACAATGCAATGCCTTTAATTTTGCATTCCTAAGAAACATCTAGGATCCTCATTCTTGTATATATTTCCAAGATCTTTTTTTTTTTTTAGGAGTAGGGTTTAAAGATTTCTAGAAAACATTAATCCATTGTTATGTTCTTGTGTTGACCGTTTGTTGCCGGTTGTCGATCCTTCAAGTCACAACCTTAAGTCTTGATGTTCGTGGGTTGACCAACTATTGGGAATTAAGGTGTCTCAACCTTGATAATTCTCTACATTTGTAATGTTTGTATTTATTATTTAATTGCCTATGTTGTAAATATTTGGAAATTCCATATTGTCATGTTGTGGGATGTGGCACGGCGATGTGTCAATCCTACATGGAATATGACAACTTGTTATTTTATCCTCACATGAGGAGATAGGTGTCCCACTTAGTGGTAGGAATATTCTGCCATGTGTCAGCATCCTCCATGTTGTGTAAGGAATGTTTGACTGAAAAAGTTATAAAGGATTCCTATGACGAATCTATGACATGTAAGAGTCAAAAGTAGGTTGTAAGATAGGTGATGACATGTGTCATGAAGCATCTTTGAATAAGGCATATTTGGGTGCCCCAAGGTGGAATATGACATGTTGTAAGAGAATATTCTATTTATAGCATGTGTATGACAGATTCTCTTACAGCTGTAAGTTGTAACTGCTATGACAGATTCTATGACAGTTGTAAGTGTCGTAAGAGCATCTGTCATAGCCCATTTTGGAAATAGGCGACCCCTTTGGGATGGGAGTTGTGGACAAGTGTCAGGAACATTCTACAATGTTGACCAAGTGTCCTTGGGCATTGGTATTAGTCCATGAAGCCATGTTGGATGCCCATTCCAAGAAAGGTCCAATATTGCCTTGTATTTCCTATTTAAATAGGTGCTTGGAGATGGAGTTTGTATCACATGTTTACAGGTACTGTTATGCTACCAGATTGACTCTAGACATGAGTGTCGAAGACCATTGAAGCTTGCATTACAAGTGTATTGTAAACATTCTTTCAGATTTGTTAATACATTATGCAGGTTTCTGAGTGTGGGGTTTTTCACCTGTTAAGGGTTTTCCCCACCATAAATCTTTGTCTCTCTTCTTTTGTCTACTTTCTGGCTCTTCTATTTTGCTGCAATATCTTATGTTAATGGTTTAACGTTGTTGTAATAGTTAGGATAAATTTGAATTTGCATAGCCCTCTCCTCAATAGATTAGTGTAGGAAGCGATTTCTACATACCTAGCTTCCTTCTAGTTGGTATCAGAGCTTGATCACCTTTGGTCCTAGTTGTTGGGTAGGGGTTTTTTGAGCTAATATTAGGTTGAGTGGGAGTCTATGCAGAGCATTCTGTATCTTATTGCAGCAAGGAGATGGCAAGCACATCGGGAAGGTTTGAAGTAGAGAAGTTCAATGGCAGTAATTTCGAGTTGTGGAAGCTCAAGATGGAAGACATGTTAGTTGACCAAGACCTTTGGAATAGTGTGAAAGGAACTAAACCAGCTGCAATGTCAAAAACTTACTCAGATCTCAAGGATCGGAAGGCTAAGGGTCTCATAAGACTTAGTCTTGTTGATTCTGTGTTGTTAAATGTCCATGAGGAGACTACTACAAAACTCCTTTGGAAGAAGTTAGGGGATGTGTATCAAGCCAAATCCCTAGTTAATAAACATTTTTTTCTGAGAAAGAAGTTGTATTCTCTTCAAATGGAGGACAGAGGATCTATCTATTGCTGAACATATGAATGATTTCAACATTCTAGTTGCACAATTGACATCTATTGGTGTAAAGATGGAGGAGGAGGATCGATGTATGACCCTGCTTTGTTCTCTACCGGACTCATGGATCATCTTGTCATGGAAATCAGAAGCACCACATCCACATTCAAAATGGAAGAGGTGGTTTCTTTGCTATTGTCTGAAGAGATGCGAAGAAAGTCTTTTGAGGTAGCCAAAGAGGCCCTTGCAGTTCGTGGAAGACCAAAGGAGAAAGGGAAGAAGGACAAGAAGTTGAGAAGGGTAATCCAAATCCTGTGGAGATCCAAATCTCCTGGAAAGTCCAAGGCTCTTTGTTGGAACTATGGCAAGACCGGGCATTTCTGAAAGGAATGCAAAGAGGAGAAGAAGAAAAAAGAAGAAAGCTCTTGATTCAGATTCTGACAAATCACAAGATGACAGTGATGCTTTCATCGTAGCCCTAGCAACCCATGCATGTAATGATGTGTGGCTAATCAACTCTGGTGCATCATTCCACATGACCTCACATCGAGACTAGTTCACTAAGTATGAGGAGTTCGATGGTGGAAAGGTGTATCTAGGTGACGACTCTCATCTAAAGATTGTTGGTCGTGGAGAGTCTCTATCTGATTCCCTGATGGTCGAGTGAAGGGGATCTCTGGGGTTATGCACATCCCAGGCTTAGCACAGAACCTGCTTTTTGTAAGTAGTTTGAATGATCAAGTGTGCAAGTTGTCTTTTCGAAAGAAGGATGCAAGATGACTAGAGGATCTATGGTGCTTGCTAAGGGTACTCAGAGAGGTACTCTATTTCAGCTGGAAGCTGCATTTCACAATGCAATAGTTCTTCTGAGTTAAGGAAGAGGGCAGCAGTCACTTCATCCCCACCATCTGAACGAGCAGTGAAGAAATATGTTGTTTCTAATCTTGACGGTTGTAATCGTGCATTGGAAGTTAAACTTCCTGTTGAAAAGACAATGTTATGGCATAAGAGATTTGGCCACATTGGTGAGGAGGGTCTGCGAACCTTGAAAATAAGAACCTCATTGAGGGGTTAGATGATCTAATCTTGAGTTTGACTTTTATGAACATTGCATTTATGGAAAACAAAACCGTGTTCAGTTTTACTCGAGTTTTCATAAGTCTTCTGGTGTGTTGGACCTTATTAATTCTGATGTGTTTGGTCCTGTTAATGTTCCTTCGTTATCAAAATTTGTATACTTTGTATCTTTTATAGATGATTATAGTAGAAGGACATGGATTTATTTTCTCAGAAGCAAATATGAAGTCTATAGCAAGTTTAAAGAGTTTAAAGCCTTTGCGGAAAATTAGACTAGTAAAAAGATTAAATGTTTGAGAACTGACAACCGGTGGTGAGTTATGTTCTACAGAATTCAAGAAGTATTGCAAGGAACTTGGGATTAAAAGGCATAAGACAACTCCATACGCCCTGTAGCAAAATGGAGTTGCAGAGAGGATGAACAAGACACTGATGGAGAAGGCTAGGAGTATGCTTAGTGGAGCTAGCCTAGAACAAAAGTTTTAGGTTGAAGTTGTTGCCACTGCTTGCTATTTGGTAATAGAACTCCTACATCAACTCTTGTTGGAAGACACCCATGGAGGTGTGCTATGGTAGAAAGCCTTTAGTAAGGCAATCTCTGTGTTTTTGGTTGTAAGGCATATACACGTGTGCCTAGGGAGAAGTGGTCAAAGTTGGAGAACAAAGCTGTTAAGTGTATTTTCATCAGCTATGGTGTTGGTGTGAAAGGATACAAGATTTGGGACCCCGTGGTTGAAAAAGTGTTGTATAGCAGAAGTATCCATCTTCAGAGAGCTACACCTTCTTCCACTATTTTGCATCCAGAAGAAAAAGAAAAGAAAGAGGATGTTGTTCAGTTTCATCTCACCCCTGAGAAGACTAAACAGAAAGACAATGTTGGACCTGATGATGAAGAGAGCTCTAGGCAACTCTGAAAGCTTAGATGAAGAAGTTGAACCTCAACCTCAGCTCTTGAGGAGGTCTACACGGATAAGAAATCAACCTGAAAGGTTTGGTTTTACATTGCTTGATTCTAGTTGTGCTTATGCTTTGCTTACTAACAATGATGAACCTAGAACTGTATCAGAGGCTTTGGATATGAAGGATGCAGGGTTCCTGGAAGGAGGTCATGGAGGAAGAAATGGCTTCTTTGGAAAGAATCAAACTTGGGACTTGGTGCCTTTGCCTCCTGGACGAAACCTGTTGGATGCAAATGGGTGTTCATGAAGAAAATTGGTGCAGATGGCAGTGTTGAGAAGTATAAGGCCAAATTGGTTGTGAAGGGGTATACACAAGTGGAGGGTATAGATTATGGTGAGATCTTCTCTCCCATTGCAAAGCTGACATCCATTCTATTCCTGTTGTCCACTCGCAGCAGCCTTATGTCTTGGAGGTAGAACAGATAGATGTGAAGACAGCTTTCCTTCATGGTGACTTGGAGGAAGAAATCTACATGTCACAGCCAGAACATTACATGGTGAAAGGTAAAGAAAAATTTGGTTTGCAAACTTAAAAAGTCTTTGTATGGTTTGAAGCAATCCCCTAGGAGATGGTACTTGAAGTTTGATGCCTTTGTGTTATCAATTGGATTTGTGAGATCGAAATTGGATCACTGTGTGTATTATAAATTTGATGGTGATCGTATTCTCATTGTTGCACTGTATGTTGATGATATGTTGCTCATTGTGAAGGGTAAGAATATGATTTCTGATTTTAAATCTCAGTTGTCAACATAGTTTGAAATGAAAGATTTAGGGGCAGCCAGGTACATTCTAGGAATGGAAATCAACAAAAAACTTTGGTTAAGCCAAAGTAAGTATGTGAAGACTATGTTGGAAAGATTCAGCATGGCAGATTATAGACCATTGTGTGTTCCCATTTCTTTGGGGACAAGTTATCTCTTGAGGATTGTCCAAAATCTCCTAGTGAGGTGGAGGACATGAGCAGAGTACCTTATGCTAGTGTTGTTGGCAGTTTGATGTATGCTATGGTCTGCACAAGACCAGACATTGCCCGAGCAGTGGGAGTCCTTAGTCGATTTATAGCTAATCCCAGACGGGTTCATTACGATGCAGTTAAGCGAGTGTTCAAATATTTGAGGGGTACTTCCAATTATTCCATTTGCTATCATGGTAATGTTTCAGGACCTCTACATTCTGTTGATATTTGTGGATTTGTGGATTTAGATTGGGCAGATGACATTGACAATAGGAGATCCACTAGTGCTTATGTTTTTACACTATTTGGCGGTGCTATTAGTTGGATGAGTAAGTGACATCCTGTTGTTGCTTTATCCACGATAGAAGCTGAGTACATGGCAGCAACTCATGCTTGTAAGGAAGTCATTTGGCTTAAGAGATTGTGTTCTAATATTAGTGTTGATGCAGGTCAGATCACGATTAGTCGTGATAGTCAGAGTGCAATTTGCCTTGCAAAGAATCTAACTTCCCATGATAGAACCAAGCACATTGATGTTCAGTTTCACTTCGTGAGAGACATGGTTGAGGATGGAAAGGTAAATTTGGAGAAGGTAGATACTTTGAAGAATGTTGCAGATGCATTGATGAAACCAATGAGCATAGAGAAGTTCAGATGGTGTTCGGAGTCTATGGGCCTCTCGGCCTATAGCAGTTAAATCTTGTTTTTCTATTGGCTCTTACAAGGTGTTCGATAAGTGGGAGAATGTTGGGAATTAAGGTGTCTCAACCTTGATAATTCTCTGTATTTGTAATGTTTGTATTTATTATTTAATTGCCTATGTTGTAAATATTTGGAAATTCCATATTGTCATGTTGTGGGATGTGGCACGGTGATGTGTCAATCCTACATGGAATATGACAACTTGTTATTTTGTCCTCACATGAGGAGATAGGCATCCCACTTAGTGGTGGGAATATTTTACCATGTGTCAGCATCCTCCATGTTGTTTAAGGAATGTTTGACTAAAACGGTTATGACGGACTCCTATGATGAATATATGACATGTAAGAGTCGAAAATAGAAGGCTGTAAGACAGGTGATGACATGTGTCATGAAGCATCTTTGAATAAGGCATATTTGGGTGCCCCAAGGTGATATATGAGATGTTGTAAGAGAATATGCTATTTATAGCATGTGTATGATAGATTCTCTTACAGCTGTAAGTTGTAACCGCTATGACAGATTCTATGATGGTCGTTAGTATCGTAAGAGCATCTGTCCCAGCCCATTTTGGAAATAGGCGACCCCTTTGGGATGGGAGCTATGGACAAGTGTCAGGCACATTCTACAATGTTGACCAAGTGTCCTTGGGCATTGGTTTTAGTCCATGAAGCCATGTTGGACGCCCATTCCAAGAAAGGTCCAATATTGCCTTGTATTTCCTATTTAAACAGGTGCTTGGAGATGGAGTTTGTATCATAGGTTTACAGGTACTATTATGTTGCCGGATTGACTCCAGACACGAGTGTCGAAGACCATTGAAGCTTGCATTGCAAGTGTATTGTAAACATTCTTTCAGATTTGTTAATACATTGTGCAGGTTTCTGAGTGTGGGGTTTTGGGCTCTTGTGTTTTGCTGCGATATGTCATGTTAATGGTTTAACATTACTGTAATAGTTAGGATAAATTTGAATTTGCATAGCCCTCTCCTCAATAGATTAGTGTAGGAAGCAATTTCCACATACCTAGCTTCCTTTCACCGACCCCTTAGCCTAGTCATTACTTATTCTTGTCGATAATTCCTAAAGTCTTATAAAATAAAAATCGCACTGTCGCGGAGCATGTTAGGATGACGCCGCAATAGGCCACCACCTGTCCATGTAACCTTTACTTGCAAAGCGTCTGCCTTAGCTAATTGTCCACTGCCACATGTCAGTGTTGAGTGTTTAGATCCAACAGCTATGTGCCAGTGCAGTGGAATCTTCTCAGAAGGAATATTTGCCACAAGATGGCGATAATAGAGACACGTGGCATCCACTGATTAAAAAGTAAGTGTCATAAAGGCCGCATGGGCCCTCCTTGACTACAACACCGCAAGAGAGGTGACACACGTCAGTCCGTGCTGAAGACTTGGATCATTCCCTCATTGAATGATGACTCATCAACCAAGATCACTAAGATTGTCAAATCTAGTTAGTGAATCAAAGTCGTAGATTTCAGGAAAGGTAACAAAAGATCACAGTCCATATTAAAAAATGCAAATATGAATATTTCTTGAACACACTGTGGCACGAGTAGAGTTATGGTTCTGTGACCTCCATTAATATACAGAGTGGTATAGGAATTTGATGTATATAACAACACAATTCAAGTTATTTCCTGTCATTCTTCAAGAAGCAATCATATTTAGAGCTAGAGAATCATATCAGAACACAGCAAAGAGAAGCAATTCAAAGGCTTTGTGATGTCTAAAACCAATAAGTCATTGTCTCTCCCCTACACTTAGTTTTCTATCTGTAAGAATTCTCTAAAACAGATTTAGGGCAGCCATTAATTGCAATAAACCCTAGGTTGCCTGCATAAAATACAAAATGAGTCAGTTCAATGAAGCTTCAACCTCAAACGCAAGCCTTGATGAAGACATCATGATTCAGTGTCCTGGCTCATCTAAAAGACTTTTAACAAATTTAGGAGAGGTTGGAAGAAATGATAAAATATACGACCTTTGTGTAGATTGTAGAGATGCTAGACTCCCTATGCCTACTTGGGGTCTATTTGAGCATTGGCACAAATGAAGTGACTACAAGCCTGGTCTGCCATGCTTGGACATTAGACTTGGCCCAAATTGATATGCCCTAATGTCTTCATAAACACAGACTTTGTGAGAGTTGTAGAAACTAGGTATGACCCTAAGATGTCTGTCTTGTCTGGAAATGGTAGTGTTATCATTAGATTCACAAAGGCCTACATTGCTACTGTCTTCAATCTTTATTCTACTACTAGTATACCTATAGACTTGAATGCTTTTAGAGAAAAATACAGAGGTCTTAGGTATGCATACAGATCTTACAACTTGGCCAAGCATAGATTGAAGGGGATTGATGGAGCTCTGATAAAAATCCCTGTCATAGAAGAGGAACCTCTCCAATGCAGACTGTTCATGGAATATTTTGATACAACTTATCATAGCTTGTGTCATAGTGCTCGAGAGAGATGCATTAGATAGAATGCTAGTGCCTCTAATGATGATGGTGCAATATATGTCCAAGATTATGAAGCCCACAAGCCATATGATTATGCAGGGTACTTGTCAAAGGAGATGCATGAATAGATGATGGCCATTAAGAACAATATGTATACTCTAGGACCCCATATAATGTTCACTTGGTATTCATTAATGTACCACATGATTCTATTTTCTCTGTCTGGCCATTGGGCAAGGAATTGCATTTTGAGAATGACCTGATGCATAAGGCAATGCCATGCCAATTCAGATGTGGACTTGCATGCTAGACATGCACTTTAAATATGCTAGTTATGTCACCTTTGAGGAGCATTTTGTGAGGAAAAGTATAGGGATTCCTAGAGCCAGCTATAGAAATGATACCAAAGGAAATTAAGGACTTTCTAAGACTAATGGAGAGAACCCCCATCTAAATATCAATCACAATTAGGGAGATTGGTTTTTACATGAAAATATAACCTATATCAGAATCTATGGGTGTGAGGCTCCACCCTATTCCTTACCAAAATTTTGTGCCTAGAAGAATAGGATTTATGGAGATCATCAGACAACTGAATACAATAGATAAGGAACATTTTAGAAAGCATAAGAAGGGATCTCTTATCCCAGCATCTCTGAAGCTTCATGATTTTATTACAATTGACAAGAATGGTTTAGACCAGATCAGTTTCATGCTACAATGTTATATGATGAACATGGAGGAAATAAGGCTCTTTAATCTTGAAGGCTTTATTCATGACACAATGTGTAAAATCGGTAGGCACCTGAATATCCACACCATGTCCTACTTGATGAGGATACTGTCAGAAATTGTGAATCAATGTAGCAAGTGTTTTTCTGAGAAAAAAAATGGAAATTGATAATGGATGCAAAGAAAAGGAAGAAAAATACCAACTCTGCATTACAAGGGGCATTCATTAAAATTCAAGACCCCATTGAAAGAATCAAAATGTTCTTTGAAAAGGGAGATGAATTGATTGCTGAGGCACCTACTGGAGAAGAAAGGCCCACTTATCAACCGAGCAATTCAAAAGGCAAATATATTAGGAAAAGTTTCCCTGACTCCCTTGATGCCCCTGCCCCAAAAGAGCGAACGATAATTGATCTTAAGACAGAAGATATAAAATGGAAGTTGTGAATTGGAGGAAGATGTGGCAAAGGAACAAGATCCACAGCCCCCACATCAATTGCATTATCCCCCAGAGGATGGCACCATATGCCTCCCCAAAGAATAGGTTGATAAGGTCCATAGTCAACAATGAGGTGGACACCGAAGATGTGAGGGAAGTGGCATGCAAGCAATTTATCTCTGATGATGCATTCATTTCCACCCTAGAATTTAAATCCTTTGTGTTGAGAGAACAAGGAGTGAAGAGTTCCACAGTAAGGATAGAAGAAGCAAAAAGTGGTGCAAACCCTTCAGAATATGATGCTATCACAAGGAGGGTTTTGGGTGAGGTGAACAAGGATATTAGTGCCATGACTCCTGAAGAAGGGAGAGCATTTGTGAAACAAAGAAAATATTACTATTTCCACACTAGACATTATCAAATGCTATCACATTTGATACCATTATCAGGGATGATGCAAATGTAAGTGGAGAACAGGCCAAGAGAGCGTTGCCGGGGTGCTATCTTTGACCTTAAATTTGATACCTTGGCTATCTGGGCATTGGCCCCAAATGATAAGAACCAAAGGTAGGCTTGGAGGAAATAACTGGTAATGTGATCATCAAGAGGCTGTCAGACACCCCTACTTGTCAAGCATCCAACTTGAATGTACAGATAGCACATTTTGCAGAGGCAGCAACACTTAAATTGTAGAATGATTACAATGAATTATTGGGAAATACATAGAGGCAATGGCTAGGCTTAGTGTCTATGAGAGTCAACCTCAATTGGAATTTGGTCCATCCCAAAACTCCCCCAATCATACAGACTATAGAATCATTTCCAGTGGACACACAACCCTTGCTTCAAGAGATAAAGGAATAAAAAGAAGAGAATAAGAAGTTGAATGAAGAATGGAAGGTAAAATAAAGGATGTGGCCACAAAATTTACTTAAGTATAGAGTTAACAAGATATTGGCCAGGTTGGAGGAGACCCATAAGTCTTACTCCCTATTAAGGATAGCACATGAGAAAACATGAGTCGAACAAACAAAGGCTATCCGCTATGAAGACCAAGTGGCTGCCAAGGACTGGGAAAATCAGTGAATTCTCAGGTGTTCTAGATATGATTCAGAGGCTCAGAGACTATTAAGGATAGCACATGAAAAACATGAGTCGAACAAACAAAGGCTATCCGCTATGAAGACCAAGTGGCTGCCAAGGACTGGGAAAATCAGTGAATTTCTCAGGTGTTCTAGATATGATTCAGAGCTCCTCCTGAGATGTAATTGGTAGTAGGAATGCTAGAAAAATTTGAGGAGGTCGGCTGCTTATCAACTAAAATTGGATACAATATTAAAGGATAAAATGTAGGCAATTGAAAAAACTAGACAAAAAATGATTGCCTCATATTTTAGAAGCTGAAGGGACTACAAAAGACTTGAATAAGTGGAGGAAGGAAATAATTGATAATGGTAATCAGTTAATTCAGCTTGTTACAATAAAGAAGACCTAGATCAGCATGTGTTAAGTTGGACACTTGAAAGACTACACATGGTAGACATTACATTTGAATTATTTGGTAAAAGTGTCAAAGGTATCCTAGATGCACAGTATGTCAGCCACAATGGTAAGATAGAAGAAATCATCTCATTTCCTTGGTCAGCTGAAAGAACTATAGTGGGTGGGAGGACAGATATGGATCTAAATAATGACAAACTTGGCTATCATCTTCCAACCACAAATGTAGATCCCCAGGCAGCTCCTTGTGTTTTTCAAGGCCAACCACTCCTTCCTTTCTGTTTCCTTCAATGCAATTAATGTTTCTCCAATGCCTTTATGTGCCTTCTCTATATTCATTGAATTTTAAAGACATTGTATTAATTGTTGAGGGTACACGTTCCTGTTATATAATGGAACTGTATCACTCATTTGTTGTTGTTCAAGACTTGGAAAATTTTGAAGAATTAAGGAAAATGCAAAGCTTTATGGGTTGTTCTTTTATCTTTGCTATGAGTTTATGAGTTGTATGTTCATTTCACTATCTTAATTACTTAATATCTCAATATTTTATTCTAATGATGAAGAAGAATATTATGATCATGATGTCTTTATTAAAAGTGTTGAAAATGAATAGAAACAGAAGATCATTGATCAATTGAAATATTTGTGCAATCAATTAGCTAATATAGATGATAATATGTCCACTTATTTTTCATTGATGGTCTTACTCAAGTACTTATCACAATTAGATAACATGGCATAGATACAATTAAGGATATATATGAAAAATAATTAAAGATAAACAAACTCCTCATGTGGCAGGCACTAGTCATTCCCTTGTATATATTTTCAAAATCCAATTTGTTTTTTCTATTTTAAGAGTAGGGTTTAAAGATTTATAGAAAACATTAATCCAATCATATGCCATGTTGGCTTAAGTGAAGTGGATGATTTAATTGACAAAATTACATAAGCTCCTTAATCTATTGAAGAAGTCATCAGCAAACTTGAAAGTAAATTGTCATTGGTGAAACAAGGTAACACCCACCTAGCGTTGAATAGAGCCTAAAGTGGAGAGAATTTTGATTAATCTGAGCAATTCTATTAGTTGGCCAAATTCACATATAAAACCTAATCATAAGATTTGGCATATCTTTAGGGTAACATACATCAACAATAGAAGCAGCTATTCTCAATGTTCATATTGTTATGTTTACTCATGTTGCTGTGAAGAAGTTAGAACAAAGGTTGCAAGATTATGAGAAAACTCAGAAAGTAATGAATGATGAGTAAACAAATTTTATTTTGAAAATGTGAAATTAAAGAAACAATTGCAAGCTAGAAATGGATAAGAAATAACTCAAATGAAAATGGATTATTCTTGATTTCTCCTATGATATCCTTTGATTACTAGGGGTAATGCATTAACTTTACTTTGCATCTCATCAATTCTTTTAAGGATGACATCTATGTTGGAAGGATGAACATTAGGAGTTATGACTAAAATGGAAGTGGAAGTGGCAACATGAGATAATACGTGGAGTGTATTTGTGTAGTAACATTATTGCTCAAATTCGTAAAGGTTTGATATTTGTGCAGTAAGATTCATTTCTTGCCTATCCATATGTGCAACATGTGCATCATGATGAAAAACATCTTCCCCATTAAAATATGTAGTAGTCATCAAATCTTCAATCATAACTTCCTCGCAAAATGAGGATTAGGTTGAGACCTTGACATTCAAGCAAAATATAAAGCAATGAAAAGGAAATTGCATCTAAGTAATCCTACATTTTTTCTACCAACAATTCATACCAAAGATTGAACAATTTAAGGATATTGCAATAGGTAATTTGTATTGACATAAATAATATTACTGAAGCATTTTAAATTTAGGCCATAAGAATCATCCTTTTTTAAACATGGATTGCAAATAATTCTAAAAATTTAGAAGTCTTGGTCATTAACATTATTGTCTGCTACAATTTCATCCAGTGTATCATTGTCAATGTTCATATGTTCTTCCAAGTATTTAATATTATCGTCATCCTCATCTTGACTTGCATCATCTTCATCATCATTGAAATTGACTGTAGACCATCTATATTGTTACCAGGATGTATTTAGATCATCATTTTGTACAACCATCCATATTGTTGTCTTCCATAACATCATCCAACTCTGGATTGTTGTCTTCTTATGCTTGAACATAACCATCTTCAACATCATCATGGATGTCAATTTTTTCGATGTTCTCTAATCCCTCTCTCTCATTTTGTTGGCCATCATTGTTTTGCTCAGTATCCACTAATGCATCATCAAATACATGCCTTAATCTTGGATCATAATGTATGACAAATATCCATTTGAGTCCAAAATATCTTCATAGAAAAATACCTGCACATGAACGACATACATATATTAGACGTATGGTATAACAATTTTATTGATTGATAAACACATGTATATATTTGCAATAAACTATGAATCAATAGATTAATGATCACTACGACTTCTTGTTTGAGTTTAAAGAAATACCTACTCAGAATGAATTGGTAGAACATAAGGCTCCTTATCCTCTGGTAGGAACACGAGGAATCTATAGAAAACAATCCACTATGGTATCATGTCTTCGTGTCCTCTCAAATGCTTCATACCATCTACACTTAAAAATACAACATTTAAAAGAGCGGTAATCCAACTCAATAATTTCTTGTATTTTCCCAACATATTGTAGATTCCCTTCAATTATATTCTTATCTTTGAGCTTGATTGACCGGATTGCTTGAAGTCAACCATGATGCCACAATCGAAGGATCGTCTCTTTACATCTACACTTTCTACACAATAATGTCGACCATATGCCCACATTGCTGGATATTTCCTCTCCTATGAATGACCATTTATTTCATTGAAAACAAATATAATGACGAATATTAAAATAGTTAATAGTATCAAAACTGTAGAAAACAACATTTTGTAAAATTCCAACTATACCTTTCTTTCACATCCTCTAGACATGTTGATTTCATCTTCTGTTATGTTTGAATCTATACCTGCATCTTCTATTTGATTTTGAATTTGTTCCAGTAACCCATTCTAGTGTGTAATATTTTCCCCATTCCCCAAGCAGATTAGTGGAAGTGGAGTATTCCTTGGGTTTGATCTCTTAAATTGTCTCCTTGCTTCTAACACTTCTCTCTTTTCATCATATAGATCAATCCATTTATTCATAAAGTCCATGTGGTACAAAATGAACTTGTCGAGTATAGAACTTTCGTCTACACCTATTACATGTCAACATGTTTATTTCAAACTCCAAATGTCATGTTGTTAATTTGACAAATAAATTACAGAGTAAATTAATGATTGCAAAAACAAAAAAAAAACCACATTGATCATGAATTTACTTACTAATTTCTACTTGAACACATTAGATTGTGGTTTTTCTCCATCAATAATATATGATGCTCATTCTTCATCCCAGAAGCATGGCCCATCTTCAAAATCCTTACCAAGGAATTCACACAGAAGAAAAATACTTCATTCAATACATACCCTTCAACCTAGCAACCCTCTGGATGGCCTTTTGTCAACATATATTTTTAGAGTTTTCATATACCTCTCAAAGAAAAACATCCACCTCGTTGATACAACACCTGCCAATTCAATGTCATCGACTAGGTGTATAAGTAAATGGACTTGTAGGTCCATGAAACTTGTAGGGAGCTCCTTCTCAATACACATACGATTTTTTGCAATTTCCTTCTTCCATTTTGCACTTCACATTCGTGGATCTCCTTGGAGGTCACCCACCTAACATAAGAATAGTAAATTATTATGAACCTTTAGTCAAAATTAAAATGCAATATAATATCTTTGTCTCTCACACATGAACATTTCATATAACCACATACCTCGTAAATGCTGACGATTGACTTATGGCATTCCTTAAGTCAACTGTAAGACAGAATCCCCCCTAATTGCCAATGACATGATATGCTATCAAACACATTTATGAAAAGGTCATTAGTAATTTTTCTCACACAACAAAATATCAAAATATATTTAGTACTTAATCAATGTTACCAGTAAATGTTAAATGATGATATATAATACCTTCATAAAATTATGAAAATCATGTGTTTTAAATCCTTTGATATGTCCATCAACTGTAAGAGCTTTGGCCAATGATGACCCATAGCCAGTAGGTGTCCTTATTGAACAAATGACATTTTTTAGTTGGTCTAGCTCATTTTTTTTCAAAATCCATGGAGCTTATGCATATGTTTCATTTTCCCTGTTTGGCCACAAATGTTTTCTATCATTTTGGTACACGAAAGAGCAATATCTCTCCTCAAAGACAAGGTGTCCTCTATTCCTGATATATGTTGAAATATAGAATCTAGGACATTTTTGAAGACATGCATAGGATCTAATAAGTGAGATATTAATAGATCCTTCCAGTAAGGGAGCTCATAAAATATGGATTTCCTTTTCATTCCTTCTGGCATATTAACTACAACTTGTTCTGGTTCTTCAATTGAATCAGCCCAATCAAAAAAAATCCTCCAGCCTTTTAATTCAGCATCTTCATACTTCTTAAGCCAATCACCTAGACCCATAATCATGGGAGGCCTCTATTTTCAACTTTTCCATCAAATTGATTCTTCAAGCGATTTCTAAACTTATGATCTAGTGGTAGAAAACCCTGTTGTTTGTGTAAATAAATTTATGTAGATCTTTAGAATACTACCCTTGAAATTGTTCTGCACATTTTGAACATGTAAATATCCCATTTGTTTGAAGCTCTGTAATTCAATAAGTAATGTTAATAACATAAAAAAAAGTATAAAACTAAGTATGAAAGTTGGGATGAAAATAAATTATGAGTGTAAATACGTAAATATTTTATCTTACCAGAACAAACACCAAGTCCTGGGAAATCGTGAATAGTCCCAACATAGCACACCGTACAACATGAAGGAACCTATTTGATGGGGGATGTGATATACATTCTTATGCCTTTCCATAACAGTTGCATCTCATCAATAAAAGGCACAAGATAAACATCCATGTTTTTAACCTTCGATGTTTTTATGGAACAATGAGAGTCAGCATAAGGTGTTCCTGTCTAACACTCATCAATGGGGGAATATTGTATACTATCAATCCAACTGGCCAAACACTATAATTTGAGCTCAGAAAGAGAATGGGCACACTCCATCAATTGTAAGACCAAACCTGATACTGCGGGGTTTATCTTCGAATTTTTTTGGCCATTTTTCCTCTATGTGTTTCATTGCTTTGGAGTCAGCCAGAATTTGCATGAATCCATCTTTACTCCTATTCTTTGCATGTCAGTCATCAATTGTGTAAGTGACTTGCAACAAAACATTCATTGAAGTCTAGGTATAATTGGCATGTGACGTAAAACCTTCTTTGGAACCGTAGGATCTTGTACATCTGTACGACATCTCCTCTCTTTGCATACAAGGCATTCTACCTTGTTTTGATATCATTTCTGTTTAAAATGCAATCATTTTTACATGAATGAATTTGCTTATATTCAATCCCCAACTCAACCAACAATAGACACGCCTCTCTGCAAGTTGATGGCCACACATTCTCTTCAGGGAATATTTTAGTTTTTAGTGCCCTATAAGATTGCCAGAGATTAAATTAATTAAATGTTTGACTTATGATGAACATGTTTGATATGTCAATCTATACTAGGACCGTTTATATACAATATATGGTTTTAAAATCCCCTTAAAGAAATATAAACGAAGTTGATGAATGTTTACGAATTATGTACACCAATTGACAATTGCAAAGTAAGAAATAGATTTCAACTCACTTCAATAGGGTAGTGAATCCTTTATCTGACCAACCAAATAGTTGTTGAAAGTATGGGCCTAACTGGTGTTGTCATTGATGTCAACATACTCTTGTTACATTAATGATAAGGTTGGATGAGTTGTGTGTTGAGGATATTGAGAAAATTAGTCTCAATCAGGAACAATGAAGAACAGTAATGACATAAGGTAAAAGACAAAGATAGAATGAGGATTAGAGGATACGAATTAAAGGGTTTGTAGATATGTGTCTTAAGATGTTGCAGTAGAGATTTCAGAGGTCCACATGAAGATATGAAGAAGTTATGGCAGTTCAAGTGAAATCGGTTCCGGTAAATGTTCAGTGATGACAGAATGATACAGATAGGGTCCGGTGAGATCTGGAAATGCATTCTCTGGTTCTGCAGATTTGAGAAAGTGTTGGGGAAGTCTGTGTGGTGTGTTTAACTTGATTGGATCATGGTTTGAGGTCTGCAAGTATCTATTCCTTTGTGACAGTAATGGTAGACTGTGTTCTTGAGGTTCCGGATGAAGGAGAGAAGGATTTCAATAAATAGAGGAAGTGTGGATGTTCTTTGTGTTTCAGGCAAGTTTGTGGAGGTCCTTGGATCATGCTCAGTTCGTGTTTATGGTTCGCATAAGAATTGGGGTCCCGAAAATGAAGAATAACTTCCGGATGATAGTGTTCTTTATGTGATTGGCCGACCGGATGAATTATACATCTTGCGGATGTTCTTGTGGATGTTTGCCGACTTAGATGTTTGTTCCTAAGTTGATGTCATATTTAAATAAGGGATTGCGAAGTCATTTTAGAGTGTGACTTGTGAAGATGAGTGTGTGGTAGTAAGGAGAAGAGAGAAAGGCAGAGCAGAAAGGTTTGGCTTAAATGGAACTAACTCAAGCATGGTGAAGATGCTATTTACCAGTTCAAGTATGTGATACTTATTCTTTTGTAGATAGTGTGCCTCTTGTAGGCAGTGAGCCTCTTGTGAGCAGTGTGCTCGGGCAATGAGCCCTAATTGGCATGTGCCATTTGTTTTTTCTATTCTTCTAACAGAGAATACAATCTTGGGTTAGTCACCCCATGGTTTTTCCCTTAACTGGGTTTTCCACGTCAAATCTTGGTGTCTCATGTGTTGATGTGTTTCTGCTCTTGATTAAATGCATTAAGTTTCATGTTAGATTTATTGTTATATTGCTAAGTGAATATAAGTGTTGAAAATAAAGAAAGTTTTAGACAACTGATTCACCCCCCCTCTCAGTTGTCTGCCCTAAGTCTAACAATAGTGACTTGATTTCTAATAATATTAATGTGCATACTAGTTTTGAGGTTCTACTTGCACCCGATTTGAACACGGGTGTCTTCACTGCTTCCTGGATGGAGTCTTTTAGGTTGTTATAATCAACATTACATTGGTGGTAATTACCCTTGCTATCATCGTTACTATCAACCATATGATCATTATTGTCATTATTGTTTTCATCTCCAAAGAATCTGTAAGCATTTCGTTCAATCCTTGTTCATGCAGTGCATTTTCACTATCATGATCATCATCATTAAGGCTAGGTGGCATGTCATCAGTGTATGGGGATCTCATCGGCTCTTCAAATCTGTCAGCTGGTAGTATTCTCTTCAATAATGCTCTTTTTGCCTTGGTATTGTTTAAAGGATGGTTTGGATCATCCCATCCAAATCTTAATAACCCAGTTGGATCTTGGGTATTAGTATGTGTTTCATCAACATATTCTACCTATCAACAAATGCAAGAATTATTTGATGTTTGGAAACAATTGGATAAATCATAAATGTATCAATTTCAAAGAAATATAATCAAATATGGCTTAAAAAATAAAAATTGTATGAACATATATACATCAATTGAATAATGAACATTATTTTATAGACTACATTTTTTATACAATAATTTAAATAAAACACAATTTTGACAACATAGTTTATAAAACATTAGTCCACACTCATTTATTATTCTTTGGTTTTCTACCTTTAAGAACATCCTTAGGGAGACCTTGTTCTTCCTCTTCTTTCGCGCAGGAGTGTTTTAAGAAGGGGTAATCAATCAATAACTCATCCTCAATGGTAAGGTCCATAGTAGCCTCAAACATTATCAATCTATCGACATCTCTTTCCATTTCTCCATCTTTATCATTTATAACCTCAACAAATTGACAATTTGGTCTTACAGTAGGGTCCCTCCCTTACTACTATTTATAAATCCTGCAATATTTTTGTGTGTGTATGCACATCCATCTATATACATAAGATGACCTCTATTCATTCTTTTTCACTTTCCAATTGGAGATGATGTGTATACATATTCAAATTTAGACCTACGCTGATATGCTAGGCTTATATTATGCTAGCTTCTCCATTCACCACTGTAATAGGATGGACCATAATATGGCATTAATCTCCTAGTGGTTTGTTCTGAATTATTTCTATGTTTAGATCCACATGTACATTTTGGACAACAAAGAGGCCTAGATTCACTCCATGAATATTGGAGGGTCATATCATGTAGCTGTATCCACAAAATTGAAACACCTTGTACACTCTAGGTAGTTGTTGATCACTAGGCCAAGTGCAATAAGTCAATGATCAAATGTCCTCTTTGTAAATTGATCTCAAACTCAGGGGCAAGTTATCATCTCCATCACATTCATTCTCATAGGGTATGTAGTCCACCTTCCCCTTGTCTTTAAGCAAATTATGCATCTTTAAACCAGTTCTTGTTCTATTGCTTGTTTTCATCAATTCCTCATCTTCCGAGTTGGTATATTGGCACATATTTTTGTTAGATGTATCATCTAATAAATGATCATTGGCCTCTAGGCTAGAAGTTGGTGATCCAGGAAACTTTAAACCAAGAACTTTATCCTGCAAGTATCCATTAAGAAAAAAAACTAGTTATTTAAATAATATAAAACAAGTTTTAAATGAAGTATACATGTTATTTATATCAATTTGGAAAATCCCTTACCACAATTCCTATTGGATTTGAATCGATTGTAGGAGGCATATTACCGACTAGAATCTCATCATATATGTAATGTCTTTGTACAATCGCTCATTTGAATTGTTTCTTTCCATGACATACAGAACATCCACAAACAACAATTTTCTCAAAGTATTCATCACATGTACTATAGTCCTGAACAACCTCTTGTTCAGTGTAATCATTTGTTGTGTCTGCAGGATCCATTGTCATATCCTCTTCCACCCACTGTCATCTACATGATTTAACAGTTTTTAGGTCCACGTCCACGTACATATCTTTTTCATTTGCTAGTTGAAGGCTCAAGCTCTGCATTTGCTCCAATCTCCATCTAAAATAATCAACAACATGCATTAATTTATGTCAAGATTGGATAATACATTATAAATTTCAATAATACTATGAAAAAATATGGACATATCACAAAATGCCATCACATCATTTTTTTCCTAAGGAAATTGGATTTGAGTACCTGATTTCCCACTTCATCCATTGTGTCCTCATTTTATATGACACGATCTATTGCCATGGCCTCGTCTGGCCCTATAATACACAACATAGTAAATAATGTTTAGTACACCAATTATATCATTTCAATGAATATGCTATCCAACACAAAACCTCACTTTAGTCATATATTTGACATATTGATATCATGTTTTGGCCATCCTAATTTTCAAACTTTTCCCTTGATCATAGAATCACATTTAATCACCATTCATGTGCATTTTCAACCAATAAGTTTGACCTTAGAGGCCTTGTGGACAGAAAAATGACTTTATCTCCTCTATATTGTAGCATTTGTGAATTCATAAACACCTTCCTCCTTTGGTTGAGGTTGCTTTCTCTTCTTACCTCTATTGTATCTGCATATTCTGTTGTCATATCTATTTCCACCCACTTTCCTCTCTGTGATTTAGTAGTTCTAAGTTGTCCACGTCCTCTCTCCATGGCCTCCTGTGGATCCTGTAATACACTTGAATTTATCTTGTTAATACAATTGCTTTTCATTAAGACACACTATGAAAAACAAAAATAAGACATGGCAACATTTTGCTCTTCACAAAAAGTTTACACGCAGAATCTTGACAACTAGAGCTCAAATCTTATGATTACAAGATGACTACAAATTCACATCAAAAAGACATTTATTTCATATTTGACTCTCCTTTTATCTATTATAGGTCATTTTAAGGCAATCTATATCTCTCCAAGTAGTCATAAAACCCTCAAAACTATCATAGAACCCTCAAAATAGTCTCAAAGAGTCTTTGGCACCAAAATTTTAAATTCTTGATGGAGGGAAGGATAATTTGGATGTTAATTTTGAAATCACATTGTTAGATCTTTGTTAGGTTAATCCTAGCCATGGGATATTCTTTAATTATAGGGACTTTATGTTATATTTCACCATTACCTTTCACTCCAAAATTAATGGTTTCCTTTGAAAAGAAAACCCTCCGTTAGCTATCATAACCCCAACCATCTATATTTAGGGATGTTGTCATCATGCCTTAAGGATTGACAAGATCTAAGGAATAACTAAATGATTAAATAGGACTATCACAGGTATGTGAGGAAGTGGAAGGTTGTCAAATAGTGAAGGATATAGTTCATGGCCTCTTAAACTGGGCCTCAAGATTATAGTGAAGTCACATAATATAAATAAAGATTGTCATGACTTGGCTAAAATGTTGTCAATCTCCTATCACATATCTTAAGGTTGTCCTTAATCCCAAATCTAACTCTCAAATGTTAGATGGAAGGTCATGGCTCCAACTAAAATAATTGGTGTCAAAATGATAAGTCAGGGGACCATCATAGTGTTGATCTACTATTGTCGTGGGATCATGAAGATTAACATTGTAGAGGTTGGCATACCATGAGGCATAGGTAACAACCATAGGAGGTTTAAAAGCAACACTAGCAACATTAAATTATTGTCATAGTACACCTAGGATAGCTAGGTATGCATCCATAGAGTTATTACTATAAAATTGCCTCATTAATCTTGTGACCAGGTTAAGTCACTATCATAGTAACAATGTAGTTAGTCATCAATCAACATGTTGTCTTTGCATTTCAATGAGATCAATTCTTGAAAAATGACAATCCAGAGGTTAAAGAGACAAGTTGATACCTTACCTAAGTTGTCATGTTCTTGAAACCTTGTCACTATAAAGAGGAGATATCTAGAGAGTAATGTCACAAGGACATAACCAAGGCATGCACTATCATGAGCCATAGGGACAACTTCCTACACCATCCAAAATTCCATTTGAACTATCTATTATCAATAATTCACACTATTGGGGACTATCATGAAGAAAACACCATGCATAAGACTGTCATAGTCAAAGTGGTGAGGATTGTCTAGTCATTGTATGACTATCATAATAGATAGTGGGTTAGTTACCATTATCCAACCTAAAATAGGTTAATGAGAACATAGAAATGAAAATCACAATACCATAAGCACACTCCATAAGCTGCCAATATAGTCCCAATATCATGTCATCATGATAGTAAGAGAAGAGTTGTTTGGTTTTTCCAAAGCCATATCACTTGCATAAGGATTGTCACCTACCATCTGTGTAAGGCCTTGAAAGAGTGAGTCATTATTGAGCTAATCATAAGAGAAGCATGAAGTCAAAATGCTATCATGGAAACAAGATATAGTTACTTATTATAAGGACAATCCAAATTTGGTGAGGTTACTTTTTTTATCAACTTCCAAGAAAAATACATCATTTTGCACTGATTGGCACTAAATTAGGCACACTTTGTGCCACCTTTTGCACCCCAAAAAGACTACATTTAGGCCTAAAAGTCGGTGCTAAATTCGGCGGTAACTGCACCAACTATAGCACAAACTACTGGATCAAAAACAAATTAAAAATTCCCGCCTACACATACCCCCCAAAAAAAACTTTATTGATTTTTGGTGTTCATTTTTTGTTTGGAGATCGAGCGTTTGGCATGTAGAGATCAAGTGTTTGGGTTTTTTGTGTTCACCCTTATTTTGGCAATGGCAAGACCTGTAAAGGAAAAACAAAAAATAAAAACTTCCCACCTAAATTATATGAGAAATTCAATAATTACAGGAGAAAAATGCCGCGTGAATTAGGGGAGAAAAAAGTAGAAAAATGCCATGCGAAGAGAGGAAAAAAAAAGGAAAAAACAAGCAAGGAGATGAGAAATTTGATTTAGTTTGCGACACCATAGGTAAGGTTACAATTACAATGAAATTTTTTTCATTCCCAATAATATTTTTGTTTCGATTAAATGGAGAGGATTGTGAAGAAAGGGTTGTGAATATTGTTTTGTTTACAGGCGAATCGTTCAAGTCTCATGTGGTTGCAAAGGAGGAGGCTAAAATTGTAGACATTGCATTATTTCCTCTGCATCTGAGAGCAGTGAACACATTTTTCAAACCCTAATGCCTAGGTTCGCTTATCATTCCCATCAATACCTTTCTCAAAAGACAACTTTCTCGCTTCATTCCTTAAAAAGTAGTCGAGTGCTTTAAGACAAGTAGATTATGAGCAAACTAAAACTAGGGCTTTTGAGACGAGGGTGAGCAAACTAAAATTAGGCCCAGAACTATAGATTCCCTCCCAAGGCACCAATTGATTCATAAGAAAATAGCTTCATGATTTGCTCTACAAAGTAAAGGTCAAAAACCTTGAGGATTACAGAAAAACTAGACAAAAACTTTCATGCCTAGTAGTGTGTACTTCGTTTGCCTCCACAGATTGAACAAAAATAATTTGCCCTAGGTCACCTCAAAATGTCAAGCAATAGAGGGAAGAGAGCAAAGGGAGCAGACTCTGGCCACAATGAGGTAATTCATTGTCAATTTATAGATTTATAAATGTTTCCATTATTTCTTTGATTTTTAGTTTTTAGTTTTTTATTTGTAAATTTAAAACAAGAAATTACATATATATATATATATAGGAACATGAGACTGACAAAGATAAAGAGGCATTGGCTTCCATGTTGGGGGTAGAGGCAGTGAACAAATTAGATGGTGTGGACTTGACAATGCTTGCTAGATACATAGAAAAATGATCTGGTAAAGCCCCTGAAACATTACAACCAAATCAACAGTGTCAAAGGGAATCAATTGATTCCCCAACCAGTCCTGGATCGAACAAAAGATCTAGGAGGAATCAACAACAATAACTTCTAAGAATGTGGAATAGGGAACAGAGGCTTCCAATGTCCCACCCACTCCTGAGACACAAACTTCTTCAACCATCACGCCATGTTTTGCATCTTGCATTGGTAACTACGATACCAAGATAGAATACGATGTGGTTTCAGGGCAAGTCTGAATGATAGATGTTGGAAAGACATTTGTGAATAGGTTGAAGGAATCATTCCTTCAATGGTTCAAGGACCATCTACATTTGCCATTATCAAAGATACCCATGCACCTGCAAAAAGCAGTTATCCAGGACATGGAGACTGAATTTGGCACAGGTTGGTCTATAAAGAAGATAAAGCTATGAATGTCTCAAAACTGCAAGAGATTTCAGTGCAACCAAACAAAGAAGATTAAAAAACTCACTCTTGAGCTAAGGCTCAAAAAAAGGCCAATTGATGTAAGTGTGAAAGTATGGAAAGAGCTTGTAAAAGCATATGAAAAGTCTGATGCACGGAGGAAGTCCGGTGAGGAGAGTACACATGTATTTGAATTTGGTCATAAGATTATATCAAATTTATTAAATGATTTTTAAATTTTATTTGTGCATAGTTAAATTGAATTAGTATATGTTTCAGAACAAGGCCTCCAAGGCTAGGCTTGACAAACTTTGTGCCACGCATCACAGTGGCCAGAAAGGTTTACAAGCCTTGATATGTACATTTGTAAGTATATTTAGTATGTTAAATGATATATTTTTTTAATTTCCTAGGAAAAAGTAAATGATTGCATATTAATTACTTTAACTAATCCATGTGCCATGTTTTGACAAAAGGAGAAATATGGTCGGCATCCAACGCAATTTGAAAAGGATATGTTACAAAGCAAAAAGTGGATCAATTTTGTAATCTGGATGGAGAACGATGTATCAATAGTTGACTTTCAATAACTTAGTTGGATATTGTTGTGTTAATATGTCAATTTGCATTTCTTGTGTTGAGTTGTTTATTGATGCGTAGGATGAGTTCTAAAGTGCTTCTCTGTTGGTCCTAGCACCCTTAAATGTAAGATTTCTCTTAGATGACACAACGATTACTCTTATATCTTTGGGGACCCTTCTTGGTGCCATTAGGATCATAATGAGTATACTAGTCTTGTGCTTGCTTACAAAAAGTGGTTGCAATTAACCTAATCTTGTGGTCATTATCCACTTTGTTTGCCTGCCTCCAACTAATGGACTTGTTGGAACCTAAAATTTCTTACCATTTTTTGTAAAAAATTTAGGTTCCCATGATGAAAAATCCAAATTCCACAACCTTTGCCACCATCCTCCCTACTTGTGTAAGAATGGGAGCTTTGGAATAGGGTATGGACATCCATCAATACATAAAGGATAGAGGAATTTTTTTCAAATGTTGTAGTTGTAACTGTCCTATTAGACATGTATGCAAAATGTGGAAGCATAGACAAGGCATGTGAACTGTTTGACAAAATGCCTCAAAGAAATGTGGTCTCATGGACTGCAATGACTACAGGATATGCACAAAATGGATTTGTTGAAAAGGCTTCAAAAAATTTAAAGTGAATGCAATTGGCTGGTGTAAAGCCAAATTCCACAACCTTTACCACCATCCTCCCTGCCCGTGACAAAATGGGAGCTTTGGAATGGGGTATGGACATCCATCAATACATAAAGGATAGAGAAATTTTGTCAGATGTTGTAGTTGTAACTGCCCTATTAGACATGTATGCAAAATGTGGAAGCATAGACAAGGCACATTAACTGTTTGATAGAATGCCTCAAAGAAATGTGGTCTCATGGACTGCAATGACTACAGGATATGCACAAAATGGATTTGTTGAAAAGGTTTCAGAAATTTTAAAGCAAATGCAATTGGCTGGTGTAAAGCCAAATACCACAACCTTTGCCACCATCCTCCCTACCTATGTCAGAATGGGAGCTTTGGAATAGGGTATGGACATCCATCAATACATAAAGGATAGATGAATTTTGTCAGATGTTGTAGTTGCAACTGCCCTGTTAGACATGTATGCAAAATGTGGAAGCATTGACAAGGCACGTGAACTGTTTGACAGAATGCCTCAAAGAAATGTGGTCTCATGGACTGCAATGATTGTAGGATATGCACAAAATGGTTTTTTTGAAAAGGCTTCAGAAATTTTAAAGCAAATGCAATTGGCTGGTGTAAAGCCAAATTCCACAACCTTTGCCACTATCCTCCCTACCTGTGCGAGAATGGGAGCTTTGGAATAGGGTATGGACATCCATCAATACATAAAGATAGAGGAATTTTGTCAGATGTTGTAGTTGCAACTACCCTATTAAACATGTATGCAAAATGTGGAAACATAGACAAGGCACGTGAATTGTTTGACATAATGCCTCAAAGAAATGTGGTCTCGTGGACTGCAATGACTGCAGGATATGCACAAAATGGATTTGTTGAAAAGGCTTTAGAAATTTTAAAGCAAATGCAATTAGCTGGTGTAAAGCCAAATTCCACAACCTTTGCCACCATCCTCCCTGCCTGTGTCAAAATGGGAGCTTTGGAATAGGGTATGGACATCCATCAATACATAAAGGATAGAGGAATTTTGTCAGATGTTGTAGTTGCAACTGCCCTTTTAGACATGTATGCAAAATGTGGAAGCATAGACAAGGCACATGAACTATTTGACAGAATGCCTCAAAGAAATGTGGTCTCATGGACTACAATGACTACAAGATATGCACAAAATGGATTTGTTGAAAAGGCTTTAGAAATTTTAAAGCAAATGCAATTGGTTAGTGTAAAGCCAAATTCCACAACCTTTGCCACCATCCTCCCTGCCTGTGTTAGAATGGGAGCTTTGGAATAGGGTATGGACATCCATCAATACATAAATGATAGAGGAATTTTGTCAGATGTTGTAGTTGCAACTGCCCTATTAGACATGTATGCAAAATGTGGAAGCATAGACAAGGCACGTGAACTGTTTGACAGAATGCCTCAAAGAAATGCGGTCTCATGGATTGCAATGACTACAAGATATGCACAAAATGGATTTGTTAAAAAGGCTTCAGAAATTTTAAAGCAAATGCAATTGGTTGGTGTAAAACCAAATTCCACAACCTTTGCCACCATCCTCTTTGCCTATGTCAGAATGGGAGCTTTGGAATAGGGTATGGACATCCATCAATACATAAAGGATAGAGGAATTTTGTCAGATGTTGTAGTTGCAACTACCCTGTTAGACATGTATGCAAAATGTGGAAGCGTAGACAAGGCATGTGAACTGTTTGACTGAATGCTTCAAAGAAATATGTGGTCTCATGGACTTCAATGACTACAGGATATGCACAAAATGGATTTGTTGAAAAGGCTTCAGAAATTTTAAAGAAAATGTAATTGGTTGGTGTAAAGTCAAATTCCACAACCTTTGTCACCATCCTCCCTGCCTGTGTCAGAATGGGAGCTTTGGAATAGGGTATGGACATCCATCAATACATAAAGGATAGAGGAATTTTGTCAGATGTTGTAGTTGCAACTGCCCTGTTAGACATGTATGCAAAATGTGGAAGCATAGACAAGGCACGTGAACTGTTTGATAGAATGCCTCAAAGAAATGTTGTCTCATGGATTGCAATGACTACAAGATATGCACAAAATGGATTTGTTGAAAAGGCTTCAGAAAATTTTAAGCAAATGCAATTGGTTGGTGTAAATCTAAATTCCACAACCTTTGCCACCGTCCTCCCTGCCTGTGTCAAAATGGGAGCTTTGGAATAGGGTATGGACATCCATCAATACATAAAGGATAGAGGAATTTTGTTAGATTTTGTAGTTGCAATTGCCCTAGTAGACATGTATGCAAAATGTGGAAGCATAGACAAGGCACGTGAACTGTTTGACAGAATACCTATTAGTTCCTAATGAAAGTGTTTGAAGTTTGAAAATTATGAATAAGATTGTGAAATGATATTTGTGATGACCAATGCTTTCATCTATTGGGCAATAGAGTCAAAAGTTAATGGTATATGGATCGCTATGATTGGTTTAACTCAAATTACTGGGCACTTAGGTGAATCTACACCTTGTGTAGATGTGCAAAGATGTTGAGTTGTAAGGTTCTTCTTATTGATCCCAATGATATTTTCTTAAATCGTTGTGATTGTAGGAAAGGATTTTTATTCAAGTGGAAAGGAAACCTAACAAGATGACCAGTCTTAAAGGATTTTTAACTCTTAGACAGAGACCAATAAACACAGGTAGCTTTAGGTGGAATTAAATCAACTTTCCACATAAAACAATCAAATTGATCACACAGAAACAACAATTGTGGTCTAACAAATTAAACATACCCTTGATATATTAATTTGAACTGATTTAAGAAATCATTCTAGAGCCAACCACACAGCTCATAAACATAAAATTCCACACAACAATTGAACACCAAAAATATAATCCACCAGATAACTTCTACTCCTTTGCATTAAATTATAAGTTCATAGCACACATGAGAATATAACATAACATTAGTATTGCAGGTTTTAGATTTGCATATATATATATATATATATATATATATATATATATATATATATATATATATATATATATATATATATATATATATATATATATATATATATATATATATATATATATATATATATATATATATATATATATATATATATATATATATATATATATTAAAAGTCTTTTAATTGTTCTCATAATTTGAAGCAGCCTTGGTATCCCTTATTTATGGGATGTAAAACAAACTTCAGGCCGAAAGGACATGCCTTTTCATAAACATACTCCTAACTAATGCAATGATTAAGGAAATAAGAAAATAATTTGCAGATATGCAAGGCGATCAATACTGTGTTCGGTTATTCATCGGAGGTAGACTTGTGACCCATAGGTCTGGCAAAGTCATCTCTTCAAGATCAGTTTTGACATGTCCAAGGTATCTACTCAAAAATTTATCTCCACACTCCTATATATTCACTGTCTCCTAGATAAAAACATGTTTACTCTACCCAAGTGATCAATGTACTCCTATTCACCACATGTATCTAAAGCAATTATATCACTTATAGCAAATTCCAGGGCGAACAACTTCTCAAGGCACTGATAGGTATTATCCAATACTTTTTCTTCATCATTCACCTTATCTAGGAGTGGTTACAGCATCTGGCTCATTTCCCTTACCCAGTCATCCTTATCTCAAAGATCACTTCTAGAAAAGAAGTTTGGAAATGTTAACTCAAGGTTTTGATCAAAATCATTTAGGTCATCAGTCAATGTAGTGTTATACTTTTCATGCTGAACAATTAAGTTGTTATATTCCTCAAGTATTTGACCCTGGAGACCTAACTTAGTGCTTAATTCTTCTTTCATTTCTAATAACCTCAAATGAAGCCTTTTATGCTCTTGATGTGCAAGATATGTCCTTTTATGCATATTCCAGGTTTTGTCATTGAACTTCATTATTTTATCAAATCTTCTTTTGATCAATGTTGAGGCCATGTGGTATCTGATTGATTTTATCTCAACCTCAAGTTGTTCACTCTTCTTTTGAAACTTTTCTGCTTTGATCTTCCAATAATTTGAATCAACTTTTGCTTCAAGGATCTTTTGATCTTTTTCTAGGTAGGGTGAATAAGAACTTGAAGGCAATCTATCCTTGTAAGTGGCCACCTCTTGTCTTGGTTTTGTATTCTCATCCATATAAGCATTGTTTTTCTTTATCAACTGCTCAATCTGAGCCTTAGTAAATCTTTCCACATTGATATTGAGGTCAGTAGTTTCAAGAGGGTATGTGTCCTCAACTCTCTGGATCAACAAATGGCCAAATGCTTCATCAGGATTATTTATAACCTGAGGTTTCTTATGTGAAGGATAGAGGGACCATATTAGCAATATCTTTTTATCAGGGTCATAGCCTGATCCACTCTTAATCTTATCCAATGCGTCAATACCAATCTATATTTTCTTTTCTTGATTCTTTCTAAAGGTATCAAAAACAATGATTGAAGTCATGTCCCACCTAGGGACCAATACCACTCCTGCTTCTTTGAGCAATTGTCTACCATTCTCTGGTGTCATGTCATTCATGGCATTGTCTATTTCTAACTAAAGTTCTTGTAGAACTTCCTCTTGAACTTCAGGAGTAATGTTCTTCATCCTTTCCCTGGCCTATTTTCCTTTGTACTCATAAAGGAAGGCTTTGAATTATGAGGTTTTAATGAAATCAACATCTGCCATGAATTTCTGATTGGCCAAATATCTCACATCATCTGTTAATTCATCAAAAGTTTCTATTTTGACTTCCTCTCTATCCACAGGGAGCTCATATTCCCCAATAAGTGAAAAGGATGCTTGCAAGTCTTTATTTTTCCCCTCTTCACTTTCTTCTTCAAAAGAAATTTTTGGCATTTGTTGAGGTGATAATTGGCAAATAGGAATCTCATCTTCTGCTTGAGTTCCTTTAATAGATTTTCCTTTTCTTTCAAAAACATAGGAAGGGACATTTTGAATCAAATCTGCAGCATTTATTATCAATGTATCCAGCCTTTCAATAGGATCATTCACATCCATGAAGGCTCTGCTATAAGTGGGGTTTTTGGCTACCCTCCAAGCCTCAACAAGTGTTATCTTATAATACAAATCTCTTCTTTCAATTGCAGCTTGCTCATCACAGTTTCTAACCAAGTCATCATCGACAAATAAAACATGGTCATATCCTCTAAGCTTTTGTTTTGTCTTGACACTGTTTATGAAACCTTCTGGATCAAAGCTTTCTCTGTAACTCCCTAATGGTAGCCTATAATGTTCCAATTTTTTGTCAATTAACTAGTACCCCTTGTTGGACATAACTGTGAAATCACCAAAACATAGAGTGTCTAGCATAAATGACTGCTTATTATGTCTTTTTAAGTGCATAAAATCAGAAAGAGCAAGCTATCTTACAATCTCCAGATAAGCCACCCTATCAGGACAAGTTTTTGGTAGTAGCAGAGGAGACCCTTCAAAACCAAACACTCTTATTTTTGTACAGTCAGTGTAAGAATACCATTCTCCCCAATTATGAGCAAATTTTCTAGTCTCATACTTGTCCTTTGGTCTCAAAAAAGTCTGAATTTTAGGTGATAGGTTGTAATTATAAGGATGCCCTATGTGTTTATACACGGGTTTCACGAAGTACTCTTCAAAATATATAACGGGATTTGTTACACCGGTTGTCCCATATGGCAATCCATCTTTGGACAGGCTTCACATCTCCATTTATATCCAAGTCCCTTACTCCAAGGCATTTGTCCCACAATCCCCAGTTTTGGTCTTCATACAAAACTAGATGCATTAATAGGGAGTAATGCCTGAATTTACTACCTCCTCCCTTGATGGAAACCAGTTTGTTGTGAAGGGTACTAGCTAAGAACTCAGCATAATCAAAATGTAGGCCCTATTGGCTTTAGATATCAACTATTAAAACCACGGGAGCTACTTCCATAAACATTTTGGCCTCCACTCCTAACAATTGGCATACAGAGAAATAAGTATACTAAAGGTATTCTTCAAATAGTTCAATGGAAAATGGGGGATCCTCTGCAACTAAAAAAACCCTTAATTTGTTGTTTCCATCACGAGGTCAGTGCATAGGCAACCTCCATCTTTTGTAATTGTTACTCAAGTTATAACATTCACCAATTAAATCCCTAATTCTGAGTTTCACATCAAAGCTACTATCTAGTTGGAACACCATTGAAATGTAGTCTCAGGTGACAAGGAAAAATCCCGTACCATCCTTCAATTCAATCATGCAGTTCTGTGGGTTGTAGCTTTCAGCTAACATCTTCAGGAATTCCACATTCACAAAAACATTTGGCACTACCAACTTTCCTAAATTCAACCACCATGGGTTTGACACAGGGGAACGCCTATGCATTTTCTTGTAGTGGTAGATGAAAAGATCATACCCCTTATGGGAGTCCACACATCTCCTACTTGTTTGTATTCATCCTCTAATTTCTTTGCGTTTGGATTTAATTGGGCATTCCTTCAGAATTTTTACCCTGATTTTGGACATTGGTCTATTAAGTCCTTGTTCAAGTGTCTTTCATTTAATTTTTGCCTTTTAGCCTTAGGGTTATCAAATGTTTCTTCCATGATGGAATGCAAGAGATTTTTCTTAGATGCAATTCTGAATCAGAAAGCTTAAGCTTCAGAATACTTACTTGGAAAACTGAATTGTATTGGTTGTAGACGGTTTCCCCAACTCTCGTGCTTGCGTACTGAACCAAATATTTCAAGATTTCCCCTTTTACTCTACTTTGATCATTAATGGCAGATTTCAAATCATCGGGGAAACATTAAATTTTCGCAACATATCACCTCCTGTCACCTCGCCAAAATAATCGTTTCATTTGAAGGATTTATTATTTCTTTATTTATCGAGACCTCGTTATAGCTCAAATGGTGGTCTTGCCGAAATCCCCTCCTTTCGATATATGTGCCTTTCCTTAATGTTTTCTTAATTGTCAACGTGTTCATTTTTTTGGGGAGAGTAAATATGGACTCCCTTTGACACTTCAAAATATCGGTCATTCGGCAAGACATATCTCTAAGTCACCCTGTCATGCCGAAATGGAATGTTACTTCTATATTTTGAAATCTAATCGATAGGTTCCTTTCGGGCTGGAATGTCGAAGAGACCTTAGAAAGATTCATCCCGACACTCTGATATCTTTGTCTCTTCGAACTCGAAATGTTAGCTTGAAATACTTGTCAAATGTTCTTGTATGCGGATATTGATTTAATCGTTTTATCGGTGTGACACATTAAAGGTGTCACACCGACCTCTCGATCACCTTTTAACATTTTTCGGGGCGTCGAAGTGATTTTTGAAGAAGTCCTGCCGATATGTTGAAGGTTCTTCCATAAAGACTAAGGCTTTGACACACTGTATATGAATTTTTCGTAGGTCGAAGGCGGATATGGTGGGGGCGCTGATTAAATAAATGAAAAGTACATGGCGGGAAATGGATCTTATGGGTGAATTCTTTAGGGTTTGAATTTTTGTCCCAACACATCCATCAATACATAAAGGATACATGAATTTTGTCAGATGTTGTAGTTGCAACTGCCCTTTTAGATATGTATGCAAAATGTGGAAGCATAGACAAGGCATGTGAACTATTTGACAGAATACCTCAAAGAAATGTGGTCTCATAGACTGCAATGACTGTAGGATATGCACAAAATGGATTTGTTGAAAAGGCTTAAATTTTTTTAAAGCAAATGCAATTGGCTGGTGTAAAGCCAAATTCCACAACCTTTGCCACCATCCTCCTTGCCTGTGTCAAAATGGGAGCTTTGGAATAGGGTATGGACATCCATCAATACATAAAGGATAGAGGAATTTTGTCAGATGTTGTAGTTGCAACTACCCTATTAGACATGTATGCAAAATGTGGAAGCATAGACAAGGCACATGAACTGTTTGACAGAATGCCTCAAAGAAATGTGGTCTCATGGACTGCAATGACTACAGGATATGCACAAAATGGATTTGTTGAAAAGGCTTCAAAATTTTTAAAGCAAATGCAATTAGTTGGTGTAAAGCCAAATTCCACAACCTTTGCCACCATCCTCCCTGGATGTGTCAAAATGGGAGCTTTCGAATAGGGTATGGACATCCATCAATACATAAAGGATAGAGGAATTTTGTCAGATGTTGTAGTTGTAACTGCCCTTTTAGACATGTATGCAAAATGTGGAAGCATAGACAAGGCACGTGAATTATTTGACATAATGCCTCAAAGAAATGTGGTCTCATGGACTACAATGACTGTAGGATATGCACACAATGGATTTGTTGAAAAGGCTTAAATTTTTTTAAAGCAAATGCAATTGGTTGGTGTAAAGCCAAATTCCACAACCTTTGCCACCATCCTCCCTGCTTGTGTCAAAATGGGAGCTTTGGAATAGGGTATGGACATCCATAAATACATAAAGGATAGAGGAATTTTGTCAAATGTTGTAGTTGCAACTACCCTATTAGACATGTATGCAAAATGTGGAAGCATAGACAAGGCACGTGAACTGTTTCACATAATGCCTCAAAGAAATGTGGTCTCATGGACTGCAATGACTATAGGATATGCACAAAATGGATTTGTTGAAAAGGCTTCAAAATTTTTAAAGCAAATGCAATTAGTTGGTGTAAACCCAAATTCCACAACCTTTGCCACCATCCTCCCTACCTGTGTCAAAATGGGAGCTTTGGAATAGGGTATGGACATCCATCAATACATAAAGGATAGAGGAATTTTATCAGATGTTGTAGTTGCAATTGCCCTGTTAGACATGTATGTAAAATGTGGAAGCATAGACAAGGCACGTGAACTGTTTGACAAAATGCCTCAAAGAAATGTTTTTTTTTTTAGGTAAACACTACCAGATATGGGGGTAGCTCCCTATATTAAAATATCAAAAAAAAATGTTACATAGAAAGATGAGGCATTACATCTAGTGATATTTATAATCTATGCCTGCAACAATATCCACCATCCTAGCTATTACATTTTCATCAATCAGACCCGGGTTGGCTTCCAAGAATTTCAAAAACTCTCCTATGTTATTTCCTTTCTCCACACCCTTTTTATAGAGGGCCCAGGCTTTGTGTAGCTTCACCTTCTTCTTCTCCTCATTTAGGTTGAGGGTGGCAAGAGCAAATCCCTGTTCGGGCTCCAATGCCACACCATCCATGGCAGTCCTGACCATGTCCATTAGATCTTCTCTCACCAATCTCATCACAGCTCTTAGCCCCTAGAGCCTTGCTCCCACAACTTGTACATAGTTCTCAAAAAAATGTTCATGCACTTGTCCGTCATGAGTGTGCCCTCCTGACCAGAAACCAGCCCCGATCACTTTCAAGATGGCCACTTTTTCTTCATCAGAGGCTTTGTTGAACAGGTATGCAATCTGTTACCCTCCAGTTTCATCCTCCTCGCGCAGCACTCCACTCCAAAATGTTGAGGCATCGCTTCATTTAGACCATTCTTGAGAACGAACATCATATCTACTTCAGTCTTGCCTTAGCTTAAAAAGAAGCCTATGGGCAATTTCTCCCTCGACCTCTAATCATGAGGATTGCCATTCCATGTGCGGTATTTTGCCACCTATGGGAAGGTGGTACATTCGCATCATTTGGACTACCTCCATTTGTAGGTTCGTTCTTAGAGTCTGCCATCGTATCTTGCTTGAGGATTCTCCTACTCCTACGATGGCCTCTTGTTTTATAGAAGCCTTGAGAGGCTTCATCAAAGCCTGTAGATCCCAAGGCTAGCAACTAATTTGCACTTTAGTAGTACTGCTGCGCTCATTCCGCCCACCTCCATTCGAACTCACTTCTGTCCTTGCCTTTAAGAGATTGATGTGTGACAAACCTTGCACTAGTAATTGATAGGAACATCCTTTCACTTTTGCAGAAGTAGACAATTTCATGCATCTAATGACATATGGTGCAATTAGGTATCTATTGAGCAAGAGGGAAGTATATGGCATTAATAGCTTGAGCTCCCACCACTAGATAGTTTGTAGTTGTATGCCCCTTAGTGTGGCACTTTGTTCATCATAAATAGAAAAGGATAGAGGAATTTTATCAGAAGTTGTAGTTGCAACTATGGGCTATTAGACATGTATGCAAAATGTGGAAGCATAGACAAGGCACGTGAACTGTTTGACAGAATGCCTCAAAGAAATGTGGTCTCATGGACTGCAATGATTGTAGGATATGCACAAAATATGGAATCATAGACAAAAAATGTGAACTATTTGACATAATTCCTCAAAGAGATGTCATCTCATGGAATGCAATGATTGCAGGATATGCACAAAATGGATTTTGCAAGCACGCTCTCAAAATCTTTGAATTAATTAAGCACTCTAGAGCATATCCTAACATTGTAAGCTTTGCTTGTATTCTAGGTGCATGCAACCATGCAGGTTTAATGGATGAGCTTGTACATATTTCAATCACATTTGTAACCCTTATTGCATTACACCTACAGTTGATCATTATGTGTGCATGGTTGACCTCCTTGCTCATGCTGGCTATCTTGAAGACACCCTAAACTTTATCTTTCTTTCTAAACCCCCAAATTTGCCCTATTCCTGCTTACATTGAAGACTTGTGAGTGGGAATAGGGCTAACATTTTTTTCTTTCTAAAATCGGCTAGATAAAGCCATATTGCTAACTTCATTTTTTTTTCAAACAAAATAGACCTTTATCTTAACGTTACTCATGAACCTTAAGATAAATAATTATTGAAAAAAAATTGTGCATTCCTTAATGACATGTAAGAGAATTTAATCAACTGCTACTTAAAAACTCTTTAATGTTTCTATCTAATGTAGGTTATTAGATTAATAGTGATAAAGAACATACATGGACCAAGCAATTTGTGGTACTTAAAGTTATGTAATAGAATTTACAGTTGATAGTTAAATTTATAACAATTTTTTTTTATGATCTTTACTAACATTTATAAGAATTGTTGCATGTTTTACATCATTAGAATGACATATTAGCTATAACTTTTTTAAAATTTTATTATGGTATGTGCACTTTGATATGATGTAATATGATTATGGTTTCGTTTCATATGTTGTAATATTAGATATATAATAGAAAAATAAATTATTGCATGAAATAAATAATTACTTTTCATTTTAAATATTTTTTTTGCAGAACACGGGTCTTCCAGAAGATCAAGACGATCCTCATGATAAAGATCCAGATTATATTGGTTCTGGTATAGATCACATGGTAGAGGATGATGATGACGCAGATACAGAAGATACCGAGGCTGATGACGATGATGATCATGATGATGATGATGATGATGAGGCAGTTGTTGGTAGTAGCCAGTGATATTCATGATCATATAGACTGCATCATAGATCATTGTTGATATATCGTTATGATGCCTCTTTTCATGGTCACTATCATATGTATCATTTTCACGGCCTGCAGTACCATATTAATGAGTTGTATCATAAATTTATGTATTATTTTGACTTATATCATTTGGACATGTATCATCTTGACTTGTATCATTTTGAGTTACATAATTTATCATTTTTACTTATATCATTTGTACATGTATTATTTTGACGTGTTATTGATCTACTGGCATATTTGACTTTCACTTGTTTTAGTTATATATGATGATGATCTTATCAGTATTGACTTGTCAATTTATATATATTGAAAGTGATCGATGATTTTTGGATGGATATTTATTACGTATGATGATTTTAATTTACTGCTCGGGATGGATGTTGTCAAATTCAATTAAATTATAGATATTTGACTCATATGATGATCATGTTATAATAATTATCTTGTTATTTAATCATATGAGTTAAATAATTAAATTACTTACTCTATAACCATATGAGTTATTTAAGAGGCATGATATATTTAACTAATTAAATTGAAATAAAACATATTAAATTAATAAATGGGTGCTGCCACAATAATGGGTTACACTTTTTGGGACATCTTGATTTTTGCTGAAGTCACATATTTTTAGAAAATATAATGATTTAAGCCTTAAAAGGCTCCATTTAAAAGATTTGAATTGAAGAGGGTTTGATCAAACCCCCTTGGATAGAATCTCGCTAGTTTTAAACCATAGTTATAATGGAGTCTCCTCCACACTTATCAAAATGTTGATAAAAAACCACTTTTGATTTACCTTTTTGGGGACCAAATGAATTCATTTAAAATTTATGTTTTGTAAGTATGTAGTCTTTATTATAAGCTTCCCAAAAAGTATAATTTTAAATATATTTAATTTGATTATTATAGTTATTTTTCATTTCTTGTAAATGTAGGTTTTTCACCGAACATCAAGTTCTCTACTCTACACACATGTAAAATTAGTAAATTAGTGAAAAAAAAATCTGAAAAATATCTATGCCCCCTAATTGATGTCCTTATTTCAACAAAAAAGAAAAAAAATAAATTTTGAAACATACCAAAAAAGTTATGTTTTAAGGAATACGCCTATATCTAAATTATAATTGGTTTGACTTCAAAACTTAATTAAAAAAAATATTCAACAAAACATTATGAAACCAAATGCATGCCCTATATATCGGTGTTACCAATATAAATTCAAAAGAATCAAAATTTTATCCGTTGTATAAAAAAAGTTATGTGCTATGGAATACACATCACTTTAAAAAAATGTTGTTTACTATTAAAAACTAGTTATCAAAGGAGACGCAAAAAAATTTACAATTTAACTCTAATTTAAAAAAAAAAAAATTAGAATCTACAAACAAAATCTCACAAATCACTAGTTCACATCATCTTCAAATTCCTAATGGTTTAGCAGCTATAGGTGTTAGAAAGTGAAGATTTAGTTCAAAATGTTGATTTCAATGTCAAGTTTGGCCAAAAAGTGTAACCCATTATTGTGGGATGACACAAATGTAAGCAAAACAAGAAGCATTTTTAGAAGCAACAATGGACGCCAAACTAGAAGCAATTTTAGAAGCAACAAAAGACGCAAAAATGGAAGCAACAAGCGACGTTACATCGAAAGCAAAACCAGAAGCAAAATTGGAAGCAAAACCAGAGGCAAAATTGGAAGCCAAACTGAAAGTAAAACTGAAAGCAAAACCAAAAGCAAAATCGAAAGCAAAACTGGAAGCAAAACTAGAAGCAAAATTGGAAGCGAAACTGGAAGCAAAATTTGAAGCAAAAATGGAAGCAAAATTGGAAGCAAAAGCGGAAGCAAAACTAGAAGCAAAGTTGGAAGCAAAATCGGAAGCAAAATCGGAAGTAAAACCGGAAGCAAAACTAGAAGCAAAATTGGAAGAAATAGTGGAGGCAAAATTGGAAGTAAAACCAGAAGCAAAACTGGAAGCAAAACCAGAAGCAAACTTGGAAGCAACATAAGAAGCAAAACCAAAAGCAAAATCAGAAGCCAAATTGGAAGCAACAAAATCTGGTGCTAAACTTGGCACTAAAACCCAGCACAAAACTCGACGCTAACCCTAGCGTTATAACTGACGCTAAACCTGATGCAAAAGTGAAATGTAATTGGGTGCCAAATTTGGCACCGACAGAAGTGTCCAATTCATAGACTCAAATGCACTAAATTCTGGCGCTATTTTAGGCGCTAATTGCCTATTTTGTTGTAGTGGGACCATATCATTTTGACATCAATGGCAAGACAACCATTGTGGCTCAAGCCAAACTTAACAAACTCCCCCTTTGGCTTTGGCATTGATGTCAAAACGCTAGCATTGAAAATCATCAATTTATCTCCCCCTTTTTGGCAATCAATGGTAAAGACTGCCCTTCAATATAGTAAAAAAATGACATCATACCTTTGTCTGCTGACAATATACTGCTACACCAAACTTATGACTTCAATTTGTTGACCCCCTATCTCACATAGTTTAGAAGATGAATTAAAACTATCCTCTGTCCTCTGACTCTCCTATCTCATGAGAATGAAGTCTTAGAAGATTAATTGACTGTTTAAAAAAATGAAAGAACACTGTCACACTCACACTGTCAACTCAAATACATGTCTTCCTGTCAAACACCTTTTATATTTATCTTAGAGTTATGAACCATTTATCTTTAACATGGACTCTACCAAGCATGATAAAGAACAAGAAAAAATGAACAAAAATCACTGTCTTTGTCTGGTAAAGTGAAAGTAAACTAAATCATAGTCACAATAGTCCAAACTGTCACAACTAAGACCATCACGACTAAAAAAAATCAAAACTGAATATGTATCAATGTTCATACAAAATTGTATTCTACTACATATGAGATAAGAAATACTGCCCCAGTTATTCCAAACACCAAACCATGAAGAAATGTTGTCCCATGCTATTCCAAACTTCAATATTTAGAGATAGTGTCCTGCAACTTATCATGGCTGCCCTGCAACTTTATGAAAACTTTGAAAACAAAAACAATATAACATTGATTAGATTTCAGGACTTTATAAACAAACAATTACTCTCACTGAATCCAATATCATTATGAACTCATTGAAGAGAAGAAAATGATAAAACCCCAAGCCTCTATCTCAGGGATTCAAATACTTCTTTTGGCAAAGGGTTTGTAAAGATATCAGCCAGTTGATCAGAGGTATGAACATAATCCAACACCACATCATTTGCAAGTACCTTTTCTCTTAGAAAATAATATCTAATGGCAATACGCTTGGTCTTAGAATGCATGATTGGATTCTTGGACATATTAATTGAACTTGTATTGTCACAAAGAATAGGTACATGTTTAGATACCTCCACTTTGATGTCTTGAAGTGACATAACCATCCAAAGAATCTGAGTTTAACAAGAAGATGTTGCAACATATTCAACTTCAATAGTAGATAAAGAGACACAATCTTGCTTCTTACTATGCCAAGCTACTAGTCTACCACCAAGAAAGAAGGATGCTCCACTCGTGCTCTTTCTGTCATCAGGACAACTTGCCCAATTAGCATCTGTATATGCAATAAGAGTGAAATCATTGTGTTTATGATACCACAATCCAAAATTAAGAGTGCCTTTAAGGTATCTAAAAATCCTCCTAACAACATTTAAATGAGATTGTTTAGGACATGCTTGAAATCTTGCCACTAAGCAAACTGCTTGCATGATGTCAGGCCTAGAAATAGTTAGATATAGAAGGTTGCCAATCATGGATCTATATAGGGACTATTCCACCTTAGGTGAATCATCATTTTTGCTTAGTTTGTACCTTGTTTCCATAGGAGTACCCACTGGTTTACATTCATCCATTTGAAACCTCTTAAGCATTTCTTTGGCATACTTGGTTTGTGAGATGAAAATCCCCTTTTCAAGTTGAGAAACTTGTAAACCCGGGAAGAAAGACAAATCTCCCAACATAGACATTTCAAATTTTGACTTCATGATGTTAGGAAAGGAATGGCTCGTATCATCATTATTACTTCCAAAAATGATATCATCAACATAAACCACTACAACCAAGATATCCTCACCTTTGACAATCTAGTACAAATTGTTGTCCACACCTCCTTTAGTAAATCCTTGCTCTTGCAAGTACTAATCCAACCTGTAGTACCATGCTCTTGGGGCTTGTTTCAAGCCATACAAGGCCTTTTTCAACCTATATACATAATCTGATTTTTCTTTGCATTCAAAACCTTCAGGCTGCTCCATGTAAACTTCTTCAAGATCACCATTTAGAAAGGCTGATTTGACATCCATTTGTAACACCTTAAAATTCTTATAAATTGAAAAAGCTAAGAACATTCTTATTGCCTCTAATCTAGCCACAGGTGCAAAAGTTTGATCAAAATCAATCCCCTCAATTTGAGAGTAACCTTTACAAACCAATCTAGCTTTATTTGTAACAACTTTGCCCTTATCATCAAGTTTGTTTCTAAATACCCATTTTGCACCAATAACATTTTTACCTTCAAGTCTTGGCATAATTTCCCATGTCTTGTTCTTCTCTATTTGATCCAATTCCTCTTCCATAGCTTTAATCCAGGGTTCATCCTTGCTAGCCTCTGCATGGGTTTTTGGCTCCATTTTTGATATCAAACAAACATGTGCTTGATTATTTCCAGTAGCAAGTCTTCTCCTTGTTGAAACAACAATATCTTTATCTCCAATAATCAGCTCTTTTGGATGATCTCTTTGCAATGTCTTTGAAGGAGTTTTGGCTTTAGATTCAATAGGCTTTTTAGGAGTTTCTTCTTCCACTTGAACTTCCTCTTCTTTTTCTGAATGATGATTTTCTTCTTCTTTATCTTGGATCAGCTTCACACATGGCTACAAATTCTCATCCACTTTTACATTAGTACTTTCTATAATTTTTTTGAGTCTCTCATTGAAACATTTATATGCTTCACTATGTGTGGAATAGCCTAAAAATATACCCTCATCACATCTAGACTCAAAACTTCCCAAATTATCATTATCTCTCTTAATGAAACATACACTACCAAAAATCTCAAAGTAGCCAACATTAGTTGTCCTACCATACCATAGTTCACAAGGAGTATGGTTAGATTTTACCCTTAATTGAACTCTATTTAGAGTGTATATTGTTGTATGGACAGCTTCCTTCCAATAAGTATTGGGCATATTTGCATCATGAAGTAATGTCCTTGCCATCTCCTTCACAGTCCCATTCTTCCTTTCAGCTACTCCATTCTATTGTGGAGTTCTAGGAGCTGAAAATTATCTTTTGATCCCATGTTTCTCACAATATTCTTCAAACTCCTTGGATGTATATTCTCCACCATTATCTAACCTTAGACATTTGAGCTTGAAATCTTATTCCTTTTCAACCATCTTCTTAAATATCTTAACTCTGTCAAAGGCTTCTGATTTGTGCTTCAAAAAGGTCACCCAGGTCATTCTTAAAAATTCATCAATAAAGAGCATAAAATATCTTTCACCGCCTAAAGCCTTAGTCCTTGTAGGACAACATAAATCTGAATGAACAAGTTGCAAAGGCTTAGAATAAGAACTCTTTAACTTTAAAATTGACCTTAGTTTGCTTACCAAATTGGCATTCTTTGCAAGTAGTATTGCTTGGTTTGGAGATGTGAGGTAGATTTCTAACATTTTGATTTTTGTTGATCTTCTCAAGATTATCAAAATTTACATGACCAAGTCTTCTATGCCATAGCCAGCTTTCTTCAACTTGACCCATGAAGCAAATATTTCCATCTTCACTTCTATTTTTAGTCTCACGAAGATTATAAATGTTTCCACTTGTTCTTAATCTTGTTGCAACAACTTTTTCTGATTTCTTTTTTATTTCACAACCATGAGCATTAAAAACAACATTGAATCCATTATCACATATTTGACTAACACTCAATAGATTATGTTTCAAGCCCTCAACATAATATACATCATGTAATGGAGTCTCATCATTAAAAAGAATAGTACCTTTTCCTTTGATCAAAATACAATCCTTGTTACCAAACATGACTAATCCTTCAGTAAGGTCTTCAAGCTTGATGAATTTACCTTTATCTCTTGTCATATGATTAGAACAACCACTATCTATAATCCATTGTTCCTTCTTTTTGGCATGAAAAACAACTTGAACAATCATAACTTCAATATTCTTACTCATCATCTTAGGTTTCCAAACAAACATTTTCTTATCAACACTTGAAGAAGACATTTTGGAAAGAGCATTTATCCTAGTTTTCTGCACTTGCAAGTTAGGCCTACAAAACTTGGCCATGTGCCCAAAGTTATTGCAATCGAAACATTTCAATCCTCTTAAAAACACAAAAGGATTTCTTGTCAAGAAATTTGCTCTTCTTCTAAAACCAAATTTGTGTTGGCAAGAGACACTGTGTGGCTTCATGAGTGTTGTCATTGATGGCAACAAAGTCCATCCCACACATCCGCAGCACATGGTATGTCTATACCGAAAGTCAGATTGAAGAGTATTTTGGTCCGGTGAGCAAGAACAAAGCATGCAGCAAGGTCCGACAATCAGGTCTGGATCTCTCAAAGGATGTATCTCAGCAAAGTGCAGACTTGGAAAAGTCAAGAGGAGTACCATTACTGCTACATTCTAGAGATTAAGCCTCCGGTGATGAAAGAATGAAAAGATATGAGCATCTAAGTGTTGGGTTCCTGACAGACAGAGTAAACTGAGGAAGAACTGACTGGCAGAGTATCAGACCTTTATCCAGATGAGAAATTGATGGTGATCAAGCTATTTGAGGGATCATTCATGGTTGGCCAACATGATTGATGACCTCTATAACTATCTCTTTGATACGCATCACTTAGTAAGCATGGATTTAGCCGACAGACCAAAGTTTGGGAAAATCTTGAGTATTTTGGATGTCGACTAGAAAGATGTTGAAATCCTTGGTGCAGATATATATACTAGATGGATTTTGATGTGAAGTAATGTGGATTGTGAAATAGTGTGTGAGCAAAGGTAGAGATAAGTGTGGAAGCGGCAATACAGGTCTAGTATGTGATAGAACAGCAGCACCAAAATAGAGGAAGAATGAAGTGCAGTAGATCAATATATTGAGCCTAACCGGAACTGAACCTCAGCATATGTGGATGCTTTTCATCAGTTCAAATACCTGGTTACTTTCTATAAACTATTGTAGGCAATGAGCCTCTTGTGAGCAGTGTGCTCGGGCAGTGAGCCCTAATTGGCAAGTGCCATTTTGTACTTATTCTTTTAACAGAGAATACAATCTTGGGTTAGTCACCCCATGGTTTTTCCCTTAACAGAGTTTTCCATGTAAAAATCCTTGTGTTATGTGTGTTGATTTCATTTATGTTCTCATGTTCATTTATGCTTATATGTTTTGATACTGCACTATTGTTAAAGAAGAAAAGAAAGTTAAGAAATTTAAGATAACTGATTCACCCCCCCTCTCAGTTATCTGCCTTGTTTCCAACAATTGGTATCAGAGCCAAGTTCCTCCAAACAAGAGCCTAACAGCTTAAGGAAGATCTGGGAATCTCAATGGATATGTATGGTATGAGGGAACAACTTTAGTCTTCCCTAGATGATCTTGAGCAATCTCACTCTAAAGTCAACAACTTGAGGGAAAGACTCAAACAAGATTTAATAAATGAGCTAAAAGAAAAAATGAGTATCTCTATGAAAAAGAGAAAGGAACTACTTCAGCAATTAGCAAGTCAAAGTGAAGCCAATGGTACAAACGAAGATCTGAATGAGAAAAACAAGTTATGTGAGAAGCTATCAAAAGAAGTCATTATGGTAAGACGTGAAATGGAATCAGAGGTTATGAAATCCACCCAAGAAATTGAAGAGAAAAGAAAATTTGAAGATAATCTAAAACAATCTCTCAACGAGAAGTCAGAAGACTGCCACAAAATTGATAGAATAATCAGGCATCTGGAATTTGATCTTGAAGAAGCTAGAGACAATGAAGAACAAATTGAGAATCAGATAGACACTCTTAAAAGGGATCTTCAAACAACAAATGAATACAAAGAGAAATTCAAAATAAGCTTTGCTCAACTTGAAGTTCTTCTTGAAAGCCAAAAGAGGGTAGATGCCAAGCATGGCTTGGGATATGAGAAAGGTGAAAGCTCCGGATCCAGTCAGAAGAACTTTGGATTAGGAAATCCAAGGAACATGCCAAGAAGACCTCCGATAAGGCAACCAAATGTCCAAAAATATCCATCCTTCAATGGATACTGCTACAATTGCAATAACTTCGGTCATAAAGCAAATCAGTGAAGAAGAAGAATGAATCAGAGTAATTCACCCTTCTCCGGACAGTGTTTTAACTACAAAAGGTATGGTCACAAATCTCATGAATGTAGAAATATGCAAATAAATAATTCATTCAAAGGTAGATGCTTTGCATGCAATAGAATGGGACATGTGGCTAATCAATGTAGATCAAGAAGATATTAGCCAAATATGCAAAGAAATGTTATTTGCTATAACTGCAATAGATCCTGTCCTATTGCCAAATTCTACAGAAGTAAGAATCAAGATAAAAAGGGTCTGGTGCATCAAAATCAAGACAAAGGGAAAGGAAAAGTGAATACGAATGAAGTTCAAAGGGAGATGAACAAGATTTGGGCTAAGAGAAGTATAGAATTCTGTGTCCGGAACTACAATTTACACTGCTTATCAGATGCTAAGGGAAAATGCAGACTATGATCTTTGTGAGCTTCTTCTGAGCCAACTGTTAGAAAACTTTCAAAAGATCAAGAAGGACAAGAAGAACTCATTCAAATATGGTGGCCTGATATTATGTCTCATCTTTTACTACATGAATGAGCTCCCCGAATCAAGTGGTTGGGTATGGCAAAATGACAGATCGATTGCCATACAAATCAGAGATTATATGTATGGGCTTGGTGATGCCAAGGCTCAAAATATAGCACTCTAGGGATACTTCAAAAACTTCCAAAGCATGATGCAGGCCAGAGAAAGAATCCCCTAATCTATGGTTGAAAAATACAAGGATATAGTGTGCTTCATGGTGGACACCGATCAATGCCTAATGGAGGCAGTAGAGCCCAGGACAGTCTGGATTATGCCAATGGGGTATGAGGTAGATGAGAAAATCCTGGAGCTACATGTCTAACACTTGCTAAGTCATCCTGAGGACCCTGAGGTAGAAAGGTTTGGAACCTTTCATGAGTTGAGTGTAAAAATACACGTTGAACTGAGACAACCTGAGATTAAGAGAAAGGTGAGAAGGGAAGTAGAAGAAGTTGCCAAGAGATATGGGATATCAAAGGAGGCAGTTGATGCTAACATAGAGAAAATAGAAAGAGCAGAGAAAGAGAGAAGAAGCAGAAAAAAAAAGTGTTCGAGTGCAAGCCCCCTCCCGGACCAGATCCTCCAAGAGCTCTGCACCTGCCACCTCTAAGAGCTCAAAATCCTCAAAACTGGAAGCCAAGACATCTAGAAAGGGAGAGAAGAGAACAAAGACAAAGGCCACAAGGTCATACTTAATTCAAAAGGATGATGAAGAGACAGAGACCGATGAGGAGGTCAAGAAAACAAAGAAGAAAAAGAAAACTTCCATGGAATCCCCTGATGGTGCAAATAAAGAAGAGGAGGCAGAAGAATCTGTTGAAAGGTCCACTCCTTCTATTGACGTTGTTATCAAGGCAGTCATAGTGGATGGAAATCTGCAACCATTAACATAATTTTATTATGAGTTTAGTGATACTAACAAGAAAATCCTGGAAGATGCTACAGTCAAGTATCTAAACATTTATAATAAAGCATTCATTGAAATCATCTCTCTAATTCCCAAAAGTTTAGAGAAGGAACTTGAAATGAGAAAGGAGAATGCTAAGGCAAAGGACCTAGAGATCTGGGAATAGATTGCTATTCAACTCTATCCTTCCATTACCTCTCAACAAATGAACATGATTTTCAAGGACTGCAAGGATGAATTTCAGAGCAAAGCAAGAATGAACCAGCTTATGCTTGGAGAGACATATCAAGTTGCCAAAGAAATAGAGGACATCCTCCGGAATGCATTTAAAAGATTCAATCTTCCTGTTATAGAGGACATAGATGATGAACCTTCTACCATGGATGATAAAGGTCTAAGTACATCAAAAGAAGAATTCACTGTGAAAAATGCAGAAGAGCCAAAGGACATAGGTGAGGAGAGGACTAAGGACTTGGATTCCTCTATTCTGGAAGAGGAAGTCCCTAAAGAAGTAAACATCTCTCTTCTGGATCCCCTTGTTGACTCTGGAACTAAAGGAGAAGAAAGAAAGGAAGAGAAAATCAGTCAAGAAGAAGGTAAAGGGAAGAGAAGAAGATCAAACAGAGAAGATCCTAGATGACAATTCTGAGGCTGAAGAAGGAAAGAAGACTCTATCTCTGACAAGAGACACTGTAGAAGTAGTTAAAGACTTCCTGAGCAAAGAAATGATGGAATTAGATGAACCGGAGCTATTTCAAGGACCACTCAATTTTGACTCTCTCTCTGGTCCAGACAATGAAGGTAGCATCTTTTACTCAAGCAAAAGCAAAAGAAAAGCTTCTGAAGTCTCACATGGAAGACTATGAGCTGATAGAGATTGCATTCGGTGTGTTGGAGAAGATCATGCCATCCTTCCAAAAGGATCTTTCAGCCTCTTCATCCAGTAACTTGAAATCTCTTGTTAATTCTATTAGCACACATTTTGATTCTTTGGAGAAATTAGCAGAAGAGAAAGTCTGGAAAGAGTTTTTGGGAAAGAGATTCTCCGAAGTATAGGGACTTATAACAAATGATAGGAGAAATCTGGATATTGGGATAAAGAGCCTAGAAAATGCTCTTAAAGATGGCAGAGATTTATACAAATTTTGTCTATCTTGGTCCACAGCGACAACAGTCATTGCCAAGGTGGTGGAAGAACAAGAGAGTAATCTGTCAAGTTTATCTCAAAATTTTGATCCTCTCACCTCATCCATAATGAATCAAGAGTGTCAGACTATTGCCACTATTAATGAAATAAAGAGGCTTGAAAAGGAGAAGAAGAATAGAATAAGCAGGCTAAGTGAACTGAGAGGGATAATTATCCCTAAGTTAGAGGCAATGCATGAGGCCCTAACTGATGCTCAGACCACAACTCGGACCAGTGATCCGACATACTTAAAGAGGGCAGAAGCTTTTGCATTTTTATTAAGTGGTCACATTTCAATTTTGGATAGGATGAAGTAGAGTTGGGCAGCAAAATTTGTCCAATTAAAAACAACTTTTGTAGATATACTTAAGTATATGTAAGTATAACATGTATATATACTTATGCGGCTATGTATAGGTTGATTTTTGCAAATTTTGGTGTGCAGATTTCACCCTTTGCCATTGATATCAAAGGATGAGTGAGGAGTAGTGAAAAATGTGGGATCTAGCTAAGGGGGAGCTCTGGTAAAAGTGTACATAAGACAGAGCATCAGCTAAGGGGGAGTTTGTTACGACACTTAGTCATTTTTCACTAAGTGTTGCCATCAATGCCAAAGGGGGAGATTGTTGGCAAGAGACACTATGTGGATTCATGAGTGTTGTCATTAATAGCAACAAAGTCCATCCCACACATCCGTAGCACATGGTATGTCTATATCAGAAGTTAGATTGAAGAGTATTTTGGTCCAATGAGCAAGAACAGAGCATGCATCAAGGTCTGACAACTAGGTCTGGATCTCTCAGAGGATGTATCTCAGCAAAGTGCGGACTTGGGAAAGTCAAGAGGAGTACCATTATTGCTACATTCCAGAGATTGAGCCTCTGGTGATGAAAGAATGAAAAGATATGAGCATCTAAGTGTTGGGTTCCTGACAGACAGAGTAAACTGAGGAAGAACCGACCGACAGAGTATCGGACCTTTATCCGGATGAGAAATTGATGGTGATCAAGCTATTTGAGGGATCATTCATGGTTGGCCAACATGATTGATGATGTCTATAACTATCTCTTTGATACGCATCACTTAGTAAGCATGGATTCAGTCGATAGACCAGAGTTTGGGAAAATCTTGAGTATTCCAGATGCCGACTAAAAAGATGTTGAAATCTTTGGTGCGGATATATATACCAGATGGATTTCGATGTGAAGCAATGTGGATTGTGAAATAGTGTGCGAGCAAAGGCAGAGATAAGTGTGGAAGCAGCAATACAGGTCCGGTATATGACATAACAACAACACCAAAATAGAGGAAGAATGAAGTGTAGTAGATCAGTATATTGAGCCTAACAGGAACTGAACCTCAGCATATGTGGATGCTTCTCATCAGTTCAATTACCTGGTTACTTTCTATAAACTATTGTAGGTAGTGAGCCTCTTGTGAGCAGTGTGCTCGGGCAGTGAGCCCTAATTGGCAAGTGCCATTTTGTACTTCTTATTCTTTTAACAGAGAATACAATCTTGGGTTAGTCACCCTATGGTTTTTCCCTTAACAGGTTTTCCACTCATGTTCATTTATGCTTATATGTTTTGATACTGCACTATTGTTAAAGAAGAAAAGAAAGTTAAGAAATTTAAGATAACTGATTCACCCCCCTCTTAGTTATCTACCTTGTTTCCAACAATCTGCACTCATTTGCTTTGTGTCCATATCTGTTACAACAAAAGTAATAACCAAGAAAATGCATATTATACCTGAAAGACTCACTTCTTTTGAGATCTGTTGCTTTCATGATATTTTTGTTATTGATATCAGCCTATTAAGGACTCTTGGTATGTGAGCTTTGTCCTTTTTCAAATCCTAGACCATATTTATCTTTGAAACCTTTTTGTTTATCCAAGAGATCTTCAAGTTTGTCACTGCTCCTGCATATATCAAGTTTTCTTCTTAAGGCTACAATTTTAGCTTCTAGAGTATGACATTCTTTGACTTTGACATCTAACTCTTTGCTTGTAACATCAACAATTATTTTACTCTCCTCAAGATACAATTTTAGGTTTGCAATATGCTTCTCATAATCAGTGAATTTGCTGATCATAACTTCATTGTCCTTTTGAAATTGATTTCTTTGGGCAATTATCTCCTTTTTGAGCTTCTTGACTTCACTTAGATCACACTTCAACTCACCTTCAAAATCAACTACTGCCTCATCATTTTCTGATTGATCTTCACATTTATTATTCTGATTTTCATTTATGATAGCCATGAACAAAGTCTTTGCACCTTCTTCAAGTGTCTCCTCTGAAACACTATTGGTTATATCAACATCTTTTATGAACAAACTCTTCTTCTTTTTGAAACTACTTTTCTTTTTGGGATGGAACCATTTCTTCTTGAATTGTGTCTTATTTTCTTCTTCATCACTATCTAAATCTTTATATGGACATTTAGCCGCATAGTGTCCAATTCTCCCACACTCAAAACATTTAAATGGAAGTTTACCTTTATATTTTCTTGCTGACCCCTTTTTCAATTTGCTAACAAAAGAAGATTCTTGATCCTCATCTAATTCTTCTGAATCAACCTTTACTTCTTTTTCCTTTCTGATTGATTTAAATGCAACTTCTTTACTTGAAGGAGTATCATTACAGATCCTCATCTCAAAAGCAGTGAAAGTACCATGAAGCTCATCAAAAGTCACTTTGCTCAAATATCTCTCCTCTACTGCAGACATTATGGATTTGTATTTAGGAGTTAGAGTCCTTAAAACCTTGGTTACAACTGCCTTTTCTTCTAAGGTATCACCCAAACCCCTAATAACATTAACAATCTCTTGAACTCTCGGGAGATAATCAACCACCTTCTCATCATCACTCATTTTGAGACTTTCAAATTTAACCTTGTAAGATTGTAACTTTGCTTCCTTGATTTTATCATCTCCTTGATAGATATTGGATAGCTTGTCCCATATAGCCTTAGCTGACTTACAATCCATAATTTTGACAAGTATTTCATTGGACAACCCACAACATATTGCATTTTTGGCCTTAGCATTGTTTTCATATGCCTTCTTCTCATCAGGAGTAGAGGGAGGATTTGTTGCTTTATACTCATTTTCTATGGTAGCATACACATCATACCCCAAAGAAGACAAATATGACTCCATTCTATACTTCCAGAAAACATAATTAGACCCATCAAATAAAGGTGCTTTGTATGTAGAAAATCCTTCTTGACTACCCATGACTAGTACTCTACTTATAGGACCTACCCAAGTTGATTAAGCCTCTATAGGGAACCTTTGCTCTGATACCAATTGTAAGAGTACAATCAACACTAAGAGGGGGGTGAATCAGTGTTGTATCTAAAACAAGATTTTATAACTTATCAAACTTGACAATGAACTTTATCAAAGAAGTGAGTTAAATACTGAACAAATAAAACTAAATGTTCAAAACATATAGGACAAATGAATTCACACAAGACTTGAGACCATGACACAAAAGATTTTATGAATGGAAAACCCTCCTGGGGTAGAAAAACCACTCAAAACTGCCTCACTGGCTTGAGCATGAAAATATCACCATTTACAAAGTCTCACTGACTTATGAATGCCTCACTTGTAAAATGAAAGTCTCACTGACTTATGAATGTCTCACTGGCAAATAGAAAGTCTCACTGACTTGATGAAAACACCTTGAATACAAACACAAATTAACTTAGGGGTTACCATGATTCACTTCTCCACAACACTTATATCTCCCTTTGTTTTTTCACTTCAACAAAATATTCATAATTTACAAAACTATGCACTCTTGATCTGGTCATTAAAACAAATGTCAATCTCTGCAAAAACAATTCACTTGAATAGACAAATTAATGGTCTTCAAATTGTTGCTCTTCAAACTCAATTTTGAATGGTCTTCAAACACCAAACACTGCAAAAACTATGATGCCCTGCATTAAACTGATTAGTCCTCGTGTAGACACATAAGCATTCCTTTCAAAATATCAATTCTATGATCAAGAGTTCCAAACATTTCATATAGAACTCATATAATTTTTTTTTGGCCTTCATCAATATACTTCACTGAATAATCATCTATCTTCAACCTCTGCAAAAACATAGAATTCCTTCACAAAACTTGTAAAACCATATATTGACAGATAGATATATCTTTTAACTTCACAAATCCTCAATCAGAACTTCTAAAAACATTGTCTTGTGCTTTCTATTAATTTCACTGGCCCTCGCTGTCTAAAAATAAGAGTAAAAGCATCTTTTTAGGCTTTTATAAACAAAAGCATGTCAAATTTAGAAATGTTATCATGACCATTGGGCTTCAAAAGCAAATTAAAAGCCATCCTTTAGATCTTCTTTTGCGCCATGGTCATATTAAATTTTGACCATTTGATTGAAGCTCCCGCCAAAAACATTAAAACAACTTTGTATTACTGGAGCCCCTAGGAGGTCGGGGCTGGTCACCCAATGAGATGTAAACCCTTAAAATTCACTTAAGTTATTATATGACTGGCTCAGCCGGTCAATTCAAATTAGAAGTAAAGTGAATGACGGTTAGTTTGAACTTAACAAAGGCTACAATGAGCCCTAACCATTAAGCTTGCAATGCATTAGGGTTTTCAACCACAAACCCTAGTTCTCAACCCTAGAATGATTTTCTCCTTTGAGTAAACTTTAGGACCATAGTCTCTATAGTAAGATGACTAAGACTACATCGTGCAACCCTTAAGGAGCATCTTAAAGACTTGTGACATGTAACCATCATGAACATGGTGGAAGCCTTAACACACCATCAACCACTTGTATTGAACCACCTGGAGCACTGAGCCAAACTAAATACTTTAGCAAAGATAAAAGGAGTCCAATATCATTATATCTACACTTCCAACTTTGTAAACTCTGAACATAGAAAGTATGTGTAATGATGAAAGTTGAGAACCATAACCTTGTCACAAGATTTACAAGCTTGCTCATCTTCACATTGACTGTTGGATGTCAATAAGCATACTGATACAATCAGATGATTCTCACTGAAACAATCATATGATCACATTTATAAGCCCTTTTCTCTCTTGATACAAGATCTCTACACTTCACTTCATTATACAATATAAATGCACAACACAAATTATATCAACCATTAATGGTAATCATTATGTCATGAATCATTATTCTTGTTTGAATAAGCATCTTGTGAAGACCTTAAACATAATTTGCTTATGAAGATATATCCTGATGATGAGATCATTCTTTCAATCCTTGAAGACACCACACTACATGACAACATCTTGATTGCTTGACCATACCAAGAACCTGAGAGATCAACCATTCCTGGACCATATCATTTTGACATTAATGGCAAGACAACCATTACGACTCAAGCCAAACTTAGCAATTATACTCATTAAAATGCATGAGCACGAGGGATACAAAGTACCTAAATTTTAAGGCTAATAAAAGATATCAGTTTGGAATGAGCTAACGAAAAGTGGCAAGGGACATGAGGGATTGACAATTTTGGTTAGGAATGAATGTGAAAGAATCATAAAAATGGAAAAGAAGGACCCAAATAACCAATACATATGGTTGAAGATAACATATATGGAATCTATAATTTGTCTTGCAATGTGTTACTTTGCTTCATATGGCTTTAAAATATACAAGGAAAATAACCTAGATAGATAAGATCTGTACAAAATGTTAAAAAGAGACATAAAAACATACTGTGCCACATGCAAGATCATACTTTTGAGGGACTTTAATGCAATAACAACAAATAACCAAGCTCTTTGCATGAATAAGGAAGAGGGGTAGAATAGAAATCTGTTGTGGTTAGAGGAAGAAGAAAATTAGAGGTGGAAAATGGTATCTTAGGACATAAAAGGTGGTATTTCATCTTTTAGGGCAAATTTGTTGGGGATTTACAACCTTCATGATTTGATCATATGTAACAGAATAATAGCATGGCCAAACTTGAGGAATATCACATGCCATACCTACAATGGGAAAAGAGTCATTTACTCGCAAAGTGTTATACCAAGGATAATGGAGGTGGAAATAGGGAACTTCCCTGTGGATTTGAAATCTAATCATAGTTTGGAATGCAAAAAGATGACGAGTAAAGAACTGGTCCTCAACCATGTAAAAAAGTGGACTCTCAAGGCAAAAATCTTCTGACTCATGAGAATCAAGACATATTTCAAACAATGCTTGAAAAACAAATATAGGAAATGAAGAATGCTCACATCTCCAATAGAAAATAAAACATAACAAACAATGACAATTTGATGGCAATCATCCAAAAGGATCTTATAGCATGCAAACCATCTAAGGGGAGAAGGGATTCCAAAAATAGTTTTTCGGCAAATCCATGGTATAATGAAGAGTGTAAGGAAACAAAAAGAAGGTTGAAAATATCAGGAAGGGAACAAACAAATAAAAAACTACATGAAAAATTAGTGAGATAAAAAAGGAAGAGTATATAATAGTAAGGAGGGAATTAATTTCCCTTGGGAAGCACAAACCAAGGGTTTCTAGAGGGAATTATGGTAGACTAGAATATCCTTTGAGAATAGTATCACGAGCGTATAGTGGTTGGATTATGCTAAAATGTTATATGAAAGAGACCAAGATAAAACCCCTCCTCTAATAATTAAAACTAAAGCCAAACTTTTCTCTATAAAGGATATTAAAGTAGGAATTAAAAATATTGGTAGTGGACAAAGCTAGGGACATAGATGGGTTACAAACAAAATAATTGAGATGGGGTTTAGAGCTCTTGACACCACATATCAAAAGGATTTTCAATAGGGTCGTTCAACTCAAGGTTTCCCAACCAATTGGACAACAAGTGTTGTCATCCCTCTCCGCAAGAGTGGCGATGTTCTACAATCCATCAAATTGTTGCACCATAATGATTAATCCTCTTTTGGAAAGCTCTTTGGAAGCATGGTGGAATGAAGAATTAGCCTCTGGGTTGAGAAGGAGGGTAAGAGGGTGAAAGGGCAAGTTGGTTTTAGGCCAAAGCACTCTCCAATTGACCACTGCATCACTCTCAGACACATGGTTGAACACATTTGGGATAAATAGGGGGATAAATTTTTTTGCTATTTTGTTGACTTCAAAAAGGCGTTTGACATGGTGCCTAGAAGCAAACTTTGGGGTAGAATGGAAGATCTTGGAATACTTGAAAAATACTGGGCTATTGTCCATAGGCTTTATGATTAGGTTCAAGCCAAAATTAGAACAAGGGATGGCCTATTTGAGTGTTTTAGAAGTGACATTGGTGTCAAAAAGTGTTGCCCGCTATCTCCCACTTTCTTTGGGTATACATAGATAATTTAGAGGGCTGGTTAGACAAGCGAGGTGGAGAGGATGTCTTCTTGGCCACTTATGTGGTCAAGTTGTTGCTATATGCAAATGACGTCACTTTAATGGCAAAAAATGACAAATAGTATGCAAGAACATCTAAAAGCTCTAGATCTTTTTGTCAAGAAGTGGGGATACAAGTGAACATTAGAAAAACCAAGGGCATGATATTTACTATGAGAAGAACTAGGAAGCAAATAACTTTTGAGTTTGAAGGAAACTCCTTGCAAGTGGTGAATGAATACAAGTATTTGGGCCTTGATTTCTATAACAATCTCAGTTGGGAGACTTATAGGATGAAAAGAATACAAGGAGGATGGAAAGATTTATACCTGCTTCAAAACAGATGTAGATCAACTAAGCTGTGGGACTGGAAAACAAAGAGGAATCTATTTGGGCTGCTTGTTATGCCTGTGGTTTTGTATGGTTGTGAAGTTTGGGGCAGCGGCATGTCAACTTCAAAATGGAGGCAAATATAAAGATTACAAAAGCACCCAATCACAAGCAATTTCAAAATAAAATGCATAGTCCCGTATAAGATTGTTTTAGTCAAAGTTGGAGCCTTCCCAGTTGAAGCGATGATGCTAATTCAGTTGTTATTGTATTTGAAGAGAATTAAGAATATGGGGGGATAGCGTTGGCCCAAAATTGAGATGGAGGAAAACTTAACTAGAATGAAGAGCACGAGGATGAAACAAAATGCCAAGTGGATGAACAAATGGGGCAGCAACATGCAGAAGTGCCCAAACACAGAGTGGAAATTAAAAGGTATGTAAGAGAGAAAGTCAAAGCAATCATGTGGACAAAATAGCTTGGGTGAAAAATAGAATATCATGTTAAACAATTTAATCCCACATACGACCATGAGCAAAATTACTATTTGGGAGTAGATATAAAGTGGAAAGCTAAAATGCCAATAGCCCAGCTAAGAACCAACTCACACCATCTTAGGTGTGAGACAAGAAGGTGGAAAATACTCAAGGAGAAATGGACGGATATGATTTGGACGGATATGATTTGTCGTTTCTGCTCGTTGGGTTTAGTGGAAACAAAATGACATTACATCATGGAGTGCAAGGCATACGAGGACATTCAGTTCAATTACACATATATGCTCAAAGTAAGATCTTTAATGACCTTGTTTGAAGAGGAGAAGATATCATAAACAACAAATTACGTGATCAAAATCCATAGCAGAAGAAGCAGGATCAATAAAGAGTTAGAAAACAACTGTAAATAATCGGTGTGGTTGTCAGCTGTTTCGTTTATTTCAGACTGTTTCGTTTGTTTTAGGCGGTTCAATATTATTTCTGGGTCCCATAAAATATTATTTCTGGGTCCCATAAAATGGTTTGTCTCGTGGGCATCATTAAATACCTTTATTTCATTGCATACATGTACTTAAAAATTATACGTTTTAAAATTCATCTCCTAACCAATTTTTTTTTTTTTTTTTCATACATATATGTTAAAAACACCTTAATGATCTAAAATTTCAGTCCATTTAAATGTATGAACTTGTTTAAAAAAAGGTACATTTCCCATGACATATTTCTATTTTCCCTAGTTCTTGAATGCCTTAATTTATTTAATAAAACTCGTAACAAAATTATTTTAAAAAATAAAATAACGTAATTCAAAAAAACAACAAAACAGAATTAAACCACGTTGCAACAAAACCACAAACCACTCGACCCTTGATATTCCATCCTACTTTATTTTCACACTTTAAACTCTATATAGCCTATCTCTGTTGAGAAGAATATCATTTTCTTATAGTAAAGTTTTCGGAAGGGTTAGTCCCTTGACAAGTACAAAATTAACATCATAATAATAATAATAATAATAATAATAATAATAATAAATAAAATACCAATCGTTGGTCCCTCAACTTTTGTGCACAAAAAAACACAGGTCCTGAGAGAGCCCTAATGATATAAAGTGACGATGCTCTGAGCATCTTTCGATCTTCACAATTCTGCTAATCTAAGAGAGGGAGAGGAAGAGGAAAATAGGAGCACAGCATAAGGAGAATCCTCACCAAAACAATCTACCTTCTCTCTCCAGGTTAGTACATCTTTCTCAGATCATCAAGATTGTTTCCTTGCATCTTTACACAACTAAAGTTTACTTTTATGCTGGGGTTTTCTATCGCATTTAAGAATATTTAGTTTGATGGCTTTCAAAAAATTTGAATTGTGGTATGTTTTAGCAAACAGCTCTTTAAGCTCGGCGGTAAAGTTTCCCCTATTAGAGTGATTTAAATGTCTTTATCTTTGCGATTCTTGAAGCTCATGTCGGTGTATTTGATGAATTTAGCTTTCTCAATCATTCAATAACCCTAGATTAGCGGTGACATCATGCCTTCTGCACTTTGATTCCCTCAGTCTATCTTTTAACATAACAAAACTTCCAGTAATTTTCAGATAAATATATCTGGAAACAACTGCGTTCACATCTTCTTTCTGCAACTGTAGTCATGTTATCTTTCATTTGTAGAATGTGGATACAGCTGTAGAATGAGGATATTCTGATAAACAAAGCGAATATGATTACAGTAGTAGGAATGAGATTCCAACACAGTTGTTTCCAGATGCATTTATGGAAAACAAGAACACTTGAAAAGAATATCAGAAATATAATTTCAGCACTTGGTTCATAGCTAAGGCAAAGGGTATTCAAATAATTGAATTTTAGTTTATGCAGCTTTAGTGGCCAGGGAAGTTAGTAAAGCATGTTGTTGGAGGATTCCAATTGGCTTGTATTTTATTTGTTTTATATTCCTGGTACAGGACTGCTGCTGTTATATTTTAGAGATTGTTTTGTTTATCCGCAGATGGCGCTGTCCACAACCGATCTTCCAACTTTGTATGCATTATTGACGAATGCTCTGAGTCCCGATGAAAGTTTGCGCAAGCCTGCAGAGACAACTCTATCAGCCTGTGAAAACAGACCAGGCTTCTGCTCCTGTCTCTTGGTAAGCCGTTCATTCTGTTTTCTTGTTTACTTGGTTATTGATTTCTGGAAAGCTTTTTCATTATGTTATTGACACTTCTTCTCTAGTTCACATTATGTTCCCCACAAAATGCCGAAGATGAGTACATGAAATTTAAATGTTGTGACATATATTGAATAAATTTTTCTGATTATTTATACAAACTAACCAGGAAAATGTGTCATACTAAACAAGTTATTTGATAAGACGCCCGACTCTTCCTCCCTATGTCAACCAATCACGTTTCTCTCCAGTTTCCATTGCCAACTCCTCAATTTTGCTACTAGTCCCTTTTCACTGGAAATGTAGAGATATGCCCCTACCTATATACATATGTAAATTTCTTTTGTGCATTCAACCTGAAGATTGAGAACATCCAAGGACTTGACTGATAGATTTGTCTTGCTAACATCTATTCCAATCTCTAATCTCTAATCCTATATCTCCCATGGTTGGAGGAGGCATGAATCATCTCGCTCACATGGTTGCTCTATTCATGGCTGGAAGAGGTAGCTGCTCAGGGAAATAGGATTGGTCTTCTTGTAGAATAGACGAGACTATCCTTATTCATATGCAAACAGGGACAACCCATGAATAATACACCGGTTAGAATTAATATTTCAATATAGTAGTTCTTTCGTTTTGGACCAAGATGCTAACAATGAATCTGAAGTTATGCTAGAGAATGAATTATAGGAAGCACAAAATGAGTAATAAAAATGCATTCCAATCATAATGGAGTCTTTGTTCTGGATGTAAATAATATTAGGTGGGCCCTGTATTTGGTACTTAAGATCAATGGGCTTGAGGTACTGGGTGTCATTGTGTATTTATATACAACACATACACATTTCCATAACATTTATCTTCTGCCACTCAAATGTGGTTGTCAGATATATGCACAAAATTTGTATTTCATTTATTTCTAAATATGGACTTATCTTCCTTTTGACTGTGGTTAACTCATTTAGTTTGGCCATGTAGGTGGTCTCCACTAATTTCAATAGTGTTCCTTAATATCCTTTTTCTGATAGGTAAACAAGTCTGTTGTATACGTGGAGGGTGTTCTCCTCCCTCTACATTTTACAATATTCATCATAGTGTAATATTCACTTCAGTTGAGAAATCATACTTGTCATATTTCCAGATTTTGGATATAATGAATATCCATTCCTCCCTCACATCCACCAAGCCACATTTATGTGGAATCTGCTTCGCTGTGGGGGCATGCTTGCTGGGTTTGGAACCTCAATCATTGCAGTGATAAACGCCCCAACATATTAGTATACTGCAACTGATTTGATTAAAGGTTTAGGTGAAACATTAGGGTAGAGGAAGAGAGCATATGGGCTGACTTGAATCTGTAATATAGTTACATGGTGTGCACATACCATAAGTTTTATCCCAACCTACAGGTGATCCAATGATTATACATGGAGGTGAGCTTGAGTCTGTAAGATAGTTCTGTGACGTGCACATACATTGCCATAAGTTTGACCTCCACGTTGAGGTTCTCCAAAGGCCACTTCATGGTAGTAAGATGCTATGAGCTTGGATCTTGATTCCTTGGCTTATGAGGTACTTTTTGCTCCTTATTGATTTCCCTTAACTGATTGAGAATTATGTTCCTAAATGCTGAAAGATGTCTCTCCTGATAAATTTTCTGTAATTTTAGGGTTTTCTGCTTTAAAAATCCTTTGGAATGTTGCATTTAGAGAATAATTGTGTGCCGTGGATATGTTTTAATTCTAAAGTTTTGTGTGTCTTTTTATAGCCAATGAGACAAGTCGTTTTGGTTGATCTGTCTACTAAATCCATAATTTGATCATCTGTCTACTAAATCCATGATTTGATCATTGTGGTTAGGGACTTGTGGAAGGTCGTAAGGATATCTATACATATACTTTTGCACTTTTTGTCTAATACTAGTAGAGACATTGAGTTTCATATCAGGGGTACTCTTTGGGCTTTGTTTACTGGGTCCTTGTTTGGCAGTACCATAGCAATTTTATAGTAGAAAGTGTTGTCTTGTAATCTACATCTTGCTTTGAACTAATTTTCTTTAAGGACTTTAATAATGCGTTGGCATTCCTCATCACACGTCTCTTATTTCATGATTTTTTTCTTCGGAAGTTCTCTTTTATTCTTGACACTAAATAGGTTTTCGATAGGGTGTTTGTGACTACATTTCTGATTGCTGGTTTATTTATGCATAAGTTCATGACATTATATTCATTTATGACTCGGTACCATAGACACTCATTTATGACTTGGTACCATTTATGTCTTTTATTTGGAAAGGTATCCTTTTGGTGGAAAATGTAGTAAATGTTTGTGATTTGTGTATTTTTCAAAGTGATTGTTTTTAATGTTGTATTTTTGAAGTTTGGATAGCATGAAGTTATAAACAACTTATTGTATTTTCTTGTATGGTGTACCTTTTTTCTTGGTATAATAAGCTATTACTTTGTTATCTTTTGATAAAATGATTACTATGATGTGATTGATAGTTTCATTATAGGTGTAGATGTTTCTTTTGGAATGGGCAGTGTTAAGATTGGTCCTTTCACTAGTGGCTTCCTAAGGATGATGAGGATTTTTCGTTGTCTCCTACTTTATTTAAATCTGTCTTTCCTAGCAATTCATGTAAGGGTAAATGCTATGTTGGAGAATCTATGGATAAATCTTCTATAGATTCTTGTCAATCCTGGAAAACCTCTGAGTCCACTTTCCTTGTGGGTGTACACCAATCTTGGATCCATTTGATTTTCTTGGTGTAAAATCGCAATACCTTTGTCAGAAACTGTGTGCACCAGGTATTAATTTTGTTTTAAGAAAAGTTGTGCTGAGAGAGTTTCAACTTTCGTGTATAATTTATGATCTCTAATATTTGTGGATGCCATTTTTGTTCGTCATCTTTGTGAGAAAGATTATATGTCATCCAATAATACTTTCATGTTTTGCTATATATATGGATGGAATATGTTGTTCCTTATTGATCTGAATGTTGTGGGGGTATTTGTGAGGCCAAAAAGCATGGTTTAGAATCACATTGATTGTTGGTTGAATCCCGAGAATGTTCTTTAGTATGTCTGTTTCTTTGATTCTACTTGTTGGTGCCCACTTCTTAGATTTATTATTGACAAGATTGTCACTTCTTTTAGGGCATCTGATAAAATTATCCTATGTTATCACGTTCTCCTATATAGGCCCGCGTATTGCATGAATATGGTTCTGAATGGGTTTGGGTCCGGGACAGCTTTGGGTTTGTCCATGGTCCGGCGTTCACATGAGCAGAGATGCATTCCTGTGTCACTGGCAATTTTTTTTGTTTAAGGCCATTTTTTATTCCCATGTCACTTACTGCACTGTCGCTTTCTATTCTCAACTGGATTTGCGTACTGTGTTTCCCTGTCACTTCCTGCAATTATTTTTGACCTTAGCATATCACTGTGTTGAACTATATTATAGTGCATTCAGGCAAATGCATTTTATCGTTTATAAATATATATATTATATTTACATATTTTTGATATTTTATGTATATATTGTATGGCTGTATCTGAAGCTTAACCTGGGGGAAAAAATTCCACACTATTGCAAACCCGAACTTCGAACTCGAACCCAAACTCAATCCCAAACTGGCAACATAGAAATTATCTATTACATTTAAGTGGATTTTGTTGAAGATTGGGCATTGATTCTCGAATTTTGTGTTCCACTTTTTGTTTTTCTTGTGTTGATTGTAAATGGGTTTGTTTTCATTTTCTCAAGATGATGATTTGTAGGGTTGTTTTAATTCCTCTATTTTGAAAGTTAGAAAATAGCTCGAGCTTGATTTTTTGGTTCATCTTGGATTACTGCCGTCTATATGTTAAGGTATTCTGAGTATCCGAGTGCTTGATAATTTTAAAGGCTATCAGGTGATGGCTACATTCATGCAAATTTACTAATCAAAGGCTATAACAGTACAACTAGCTCAACAAATAATTGATTAAATTAAACATCACTCATACTGGTGAGATTCTAAAAGTTTTCTGTATGACCTTTATCCCACATTTATCTGGGGAAGGATGCTCTCTGGTCCTCCCCATGGCTTCAGTTTAATAAGCTTTTTTACTTGTATCAAAGATTGAAGCAAAGTTTTGGAAAGCATCTACCAAGAGATGGTGATAGGTCCACTCTGAAGCAGTCAATATTATATATTCTCTCCTCTCCTCATCAGCAAAGGAATGTATCTTTTACACAATTTCAATTTAGAATAAATCTCAGGATAACCTGCCTTTGAAATAATTTGTTTGAATCTACCTGTCTAGATGAGATCATAAATTTGCAAACTAGATGGTTTTCTGTATGAAAATTTCCATGTAAATGTTGTTAAAGTGTTGAAAATAGGTGTCATGTTTATTATGGTTGTGCAACACTGCTTAAGCTTAAAAAATTTAGTATTCACATTTGCTTTGTTTAGGAATTCTTGGCATCAGTGATGCTAATGCATCTGAGATATCCCTTATATAAATCTGTTCAGTTAGGTTTATTTGCTGTTTCAACCTGCTATATAAAACCCTAACACTGATATTGCTTCGTTAACACATACGCCCTTAGGGCATAAATGAGTTAGGGTTTATCACAGATAAACACAGAATATCACAAACAATCAACTGTCTACAACAAATCTGAGCAGCAAATAGTATTATTGATTCAGTCAAAATAGGGCTTGCAATGAACAATAGACTCCACTTCAATTCATTAGAATCATCAACCAATCTGGGTTTGATACGTATATAATAGTTAAACTTCAATACGCAGGATATATTTTCAGAGAGTTCAATCACAAACAGCAGACTGGGAAAGTCTGAACCAGTTTGCCAAAATATGCATGTGCAGATTGACTCCTAGACCTCACACGCTGCCCAGGAATTCTGACTTGGTTTATAGATACCTCTGGTGATGATGGAATAGATCAGTATGCAGATCTGGGCATATAAACTGGTAAATTCCTGCCATCGCTGTAGAATGATGTCTTCTCCTTGTTGAAACTGACTGTTGATGACTTGGCAGGGGTGCGATCTGGTGTATGGTTGCTGCCCAAGAGTTGAATTCAGATCCACCAAACCCCAGCGCTTAGAATATATTGACTCTTCCAAGCCGAGCTCAATTCTGAGTATTGAATACTCCATGCGATGCAACTATGTGGGCGTCTACTAAAACAATCTCAAAATCAACCACGGCTTCACTTACTCACGCGACCCGATCAGATTGGCATTTGATTTATATAAAACCTGGTATAAGCAGCAACTTGAAAACACCGGCCTCACTTAACCTAGGGTTTCTTCTGCTCAGATATTGCATCCAGAAGTAGGTAAGCGATCAGATTTGTAGAACAAATAAGTGCTGTTATGGCGAATTCAACTGGTCTGAAATCCTCCTTAGTCGCTCCTAGTCGAGACACCAACCTGAAAACATATAAACCTGTTCAAGCGCCTGCAAACTCTTTGAAGAATAGAATTTGCTCACAAGGAAAATGGTAGGGTTTTCGTCCCAGATGACTCTGCAACATGCAAATCAGCAAATCTCCATTCCAAAACTAGATGCCAAAAGGAAGTTAGGAAGTCTGTACATCTACCATTCCAAAACAGGTCTCAAGGACCCAAAATAGAGCGCCACAATTCAAAATTTGAATTTGTATTTTATTATTAATATTATTATATTATATTATTATTTTTAGTGTTGAAAAACACTATTTTAAATAATAATACTAGCGGGAAAAAGGGGACATGACAGCGTCTTTCATATAGATCAAAGGCAAATATTTCATTAGTTTCAATTTTAAGGTGTTTTATTTTTTTATGCCTTTTTAGCAATCTATGTCATTTTAACTTTCTATGGGAGAATAGTCAACAATTACCTTTTTAAGTAGTAAAGTATTTTCATTATTGATAATTTGGTGAAAACATTATCTTTTTGCAAGGAGGCTTCTTGAAACCCGCCTCTTGAGGGATGACATTGCATCCATGAACTACTTCTAATATTAGATGCCATGTCCGAGCTGTATCTATTCTCCCCAAATCATAGAGACTTGCATCCATCCTCATCTCATCTGAGTTGGGCTGTCTGCAGATGGAGTGGAACCCTGCTGGGCAGTGTGAAACTCTATCAAGTAACAGTGTATGATCCTATTTTTCAAAAAGGTTATCCTATTCTAATTTCTCTATATTTAAAGAACTTAATTCCTAAGCAAGCTAAGGAGTTTTTGATCAAAGTTGACTAATTTACAGTCATAACTATTTATCCATGTCAATTAAGACATACACTTTGCGTTTACATTATACGTGTCTGTGCTGATGCACTTGATAGCAGTATTCTTCTCTCTATTCATTTACAGTTTAATTCTGCGAATGTCTTTGCATTTCAACACTTGTTTTTATTGCGATTTCACATCACTATAACATGTCAATCCTGCAATTGATGCCTTGTTCCCTGGCTATTCCTGGGCAATGTATCAACTGTTCATTAATTGTATTTATTTCAGCAGTATTATTGTTTAATTGGTAGTAATGTAACAAGGTTGGCTGTCCTGTCTGTTATTTATGTCAGTTTTGCATATTTGTCATTAAGATCATGTCAATTTTGCATCCAACCCTGTTTACATGTGTGCATTAACCAACACTTAACATGTGCCCATAAATTTCTATCTTATTACTGCTCTGTTGGTGGTGAACATCATCAGGAGTTTGGAGCTAGTCAATATTAATAGTAGCAAATTAGCAATATCCTATTGATAGATAGCTTGTTTGAATCTACTGACAGGGCATTGTGTTTATTTTGAGGCATACATAATTGTTCCGCAAGTGATTGCATGATACAACAACATGGTGGCAAAGTCTTCATATATCCTAGTTGGGCAGGTTGTGGCTTAGTTTATGGTTATTGATTAGGAAGGGTGATAGATGTAATAATGATAGATTCTTCTCGCTTTGTGACAGTTGCACTGCAACACATTCTTGCATGCTTTATTGCTTATTTTTCTGTATTTATAGTTACACCTAGCTTGGAGACTCTTTAGGCATACCCTAGGGATAGCATAGATTATTTATATGCATGTCAATGTGTTTTCTTTTTCTCATCCATAGATGTCGTCATGTTTCATTTACTTCATTTCTTCTCTTTTTAAATTTTTTTATTGAATTTCAACGTTCTTCTTGTGCCATCCATTGAGTGATTCTCTGAACAATCACCTGACCTTTGGGATATCTCAGACGATACTTGAAAGTAGGCCTATATATTTGTTACTTCCCTTACATTTTACTGTGAAATAAGTTTTGACCTACTTGTACAAAAATATGCCTAGCAGTGTCTACTCCAAGCATACTCAGCAACTTATATCTTTCACGCTTGGGCTTCAAAGGATTATTTGTCCATTGCTTCATTTGCGTTTGTGGCATAAAAGAAGATAAAATAGGCGAAATGGTCCATTGTCAGAAGATTTCAGCCATGAGACACCATGCATTACACCTTAAAATGAAATGCAAATATTGTTCTTGTGTATTTTGGTTCAAAATATAAGGACAACAGGACAAAGTTGTTTTCAGAAATTAGCAGGCACACAACATCCTGTAATATATGATTAGTTACTAAGTTATGCCATATACCAAAGCTACATATAAACAATGTCAAAACTCCTTCAAAAAATATATGCTTGGATGAAATACTCTTCAGAATTTGTTCTATAGGTATTACACACATTTAAAATCTGGAAATATTTCTGAACATAGATTTAGGTCATAGCACAATGGATAGAATATGGATGTATTGTAAAAATTTGAAGGGAATAGTCTTTGTTTGTAAATGTAAGAAACTGTTGCAATATGTCAGATGTAGGTTCTGGCAGTCTTTATATTATGTAGTAGATCAATTGAATGTAGGCGAGTTTTCTCTTTGTGCAAAACTTCTTGGGTTGAAGTCCCTACTGTTAGTAGAGTTCTATGACAGAACTCAACTCATTGTTGGTTTATGAATGATGTCATAATATGCATTTTCATGCAAATGGGCACTACAATTGTGTCTAGAAAACTCTTTTTAAACTCTGGGTTTCTGCATTTTGGTCAGGGGGTCATTCTTATATGTTTCTAGTTTTGAAATGGCCATAATGTTCCTGCACTGTGTTTATATGAGGGCCACATCCAATTTTTTGAAATGGCCTAATGAGCTTAAATAAAATCCAAATGGTCCCAAAAATATTTGTAAAATCTAAATCTTGTAAATTCACACTGTTTAATATACCTAGGTGTGTGACTAATTTTTTGTGAAGGATGTATGCAGGAGATCATTGCTACAAAGGATTTGGAGAGTCAGAATAATGCCCGGTGGTTGGCATCTGTCTACTTCAAGAACAGTATCAATCGATATTGGAGGAACAGGCGAGATTCTTTGTAAGATTCTGAACATGGACACTCACATGTCGTCAGCTGCACTTCCATTCTCTTCCTGGAAAACTCTTATTTTAACATTGGATTCAAGGATTGAGCAGTGTTATTAAGAGTAGATTATGAATTTTTGGAATTATGTGTTTCTTTTGAAAGACGGTTACAACATTTTATTTATTTCCCGACACAAGCTAGAGTTTTAATCATAGCTTCTTGTTCTTGTTTTCTTCTTTTGTTTTCATTTGACACTACCTTCTTGTTTTACACTTCAGAGAATGCATGATGAATATCTTTTTGTTTTCCATGTTTTAGTGAGTATGCATGTATACATGGAAATTTATATGCTGGAACAGTGATCTTTGTTATAGCTTTGAAAAATTTAGAATAGTGAAAAATGGAAAAATAGTTTTTCTAAATGATGTATATAGCTAAGAGCACTCATTAAGTACATCAAGGACAATGCTTTTTAAGTAGTTCTATTTTTTTGATGGGCCTAATTTATTAAATGAACGTAGATGTTCCAAAACAGAAAAAAATAGAATTGCTGGAAATCTCAGTAAGGGGTTAATGTAAGCATTTTGGTTTTCAAAGGAAAATTTGTAGCAATTGTCAGGTGCTTTTAAAATATGAATTCACTCTATAAGACAGAGAAACATTCGTTCCTTGTCAAAGTTTCAAGAATTTGGCATGGCTCTTTGATATGTCCTTCATATTTTATTTTTTAATATGGTACTTGTTTTTTTGTTGGAGAAATGCATTGTTTATTTCAACAGAGTATTAAACGACATCAGTTTACAACAGGGTTTCAGGGAAATTTTTTCCACATTCCAAAAAAGCAAACATCTAAGCTTGCACCTCAAGAAACATTGACTCAATATCTTTACAAAAGTACACACTATTGGCTTTGACAAGCAAATTCAAATTCTCCCTGAAAAGGCTTGTTTGCCCTAGAATGGTTAGAGGATGGTCCACTATATTCTCTAATTGTTTGAGGTCCTTTCTCATTTATACAGATTCTTTTTCCATTTCATTTTGATAATCTCAACTAGATGTTCTAAAAAAGGCTTCTGGAAATACCAAACATGGTTATGAATATTAGACATAAGATGGTATGAATATGTTGAGACATGCTACACCCGTACAAAACTCTTCTTTTGGACATTGTTTTCTTGTGTCTTGCTGAAGTCATCCATTAATATATCAGGTAAGAACCGAGGCGGTCGTTTTTGTCCTTGACACCTTTGTTGCATATCCTGCTCATAACAAAGGTAGGTCATCTTCTAGGTTGTTTGTCTGTTGATAATGCCATGTGCAGAAGCAGGGAACCATGAAAGACAGTTCAAGAGAAAACAAGATTGACAGTGTTAAGTACTGATATGGACCATTCTGGTTGTGCACCATGCACTGTGCCATCTCCATAATTGTCCCGTTCCTACGTTCCACAACTCCATTTTGCTGTGGAGTGTGCAGAGTAGTATGCTGTTTGTGTATACCATTCTTTTTTCAGAATTCCTTGAATTGATTGGAGGCAAATTTCTATCCATTATTTGATGCCATTGATTTAATAGGTCTATCTGTTTGCTTTTCAAATAGGGATTTGAATGCTAAGAAATGGGAAAGAAAGAAAGAAATTATATTAATGTCCATAGATAACCAAAAGTAGGTCAATGGGAAGAGTACAACAGTTTACCTAAGTTACCGATCTTGATACTGATTCGGAATTGGATTCGTGGATTTGGTCAATTTTTTTTTGGTGTGGATTCGTTAATACAAAAACATATAAAATCAGAAATATATACATATTTGTAGCAGTAATTAAGTTCAGAATACCACATAGCATCATGATCATTTAATTATAATAAACAAAACCTCCATAAAACAATAAAAATTAAAAATACTACAATGTCAATTAGTCAAACTCGAATGTCATGATATATATTAAAATTAAAAATAATAATGTCAAGTGTCAACAATCAGCCATCACTGATCAAGCATCAGTGTCATATGGGTTTTCAAAAAAATCATCATCATCATCCATATTAGATTTAGTGTTATATAGGATGATTTGATTTACGATCTACTGCTTCATCTGCTTTCTCCTGCTCAACAATATAGGCTAATACTTGCTCTGGTGGAATGGGTGCATCCTTTTTTCTTAGGCAAGCTTTGATGCCTTGCCCGGAGATGTTACACAAAGGAGCTTTCACCCGGTTGTATGAGCTTGAGTACTGGACATCACATCCATTGCAAATCCAAATATAACACCCACCACCTTTTACTTGCTGCACCATATTAACATGTCTCCAAAGGAGTGAATTTGGGTCTGTTTTGAAACGGGGTTTGCCCATGGAGGATGAATTGGTTGCCATTGTAATCTCTATGGCAACAAATTCAATAAACAACACATTTGAAAATTGAAACAAATAAAAACAAACAAAATTATATAGAAACGAATTGAGTTTAAAGAATTTAAGCACATGCCATTTGAATTGTTGTATCCACTGAAATTTGACTAAGTCTGAAAAATTATAAGATGCTCCAAAACCTAGAATTTGCATTATAACTCCTAGAGATCCGAAACCATTCTCAAGCACCCTGAAACTGTATACATGAAATATAACTTAAAGTATATGGACATTTACTTCCTTATACTTAAATGTTTATTTCATGTACACCTCCACTAGGAAACACTAAACAAAACAAAAATGGAAGGAAAAAAAACTAAAAAACCAAACCTTTTATGTAGAAATCTTCTTCTAGAATCTCCTTTCAAATGGTGGTCAAAGGAGTTATATTATTTAAAAAATGCAAAAAAACTCGGTTTGACCTATCAAATGTTGCGGATCTTGCCGGATTCGCTTGGGTTCGTCTAGGACGAATCCGTAAGCTAAAAAACATTTCCTAGACGCTCCCGCTAGCGAATTGAATTTGGATCCGGCTCTAAAACGAATCGGATTGGGATCCGGGTGCCCAGGACAAGGATCCGGTAACATAGCAATTTACAATAGAAAGTTCTAAGATGAAAAACCTAGAGAGGCCCTACAAAGGGGAAGAATAGAAACAAAATAAAACAAAACAATAGGGGACCATCAACACAAGTGGTCAAGAAACTAGTACAAATAGCCAAGAAGGGGGGACAATAACCCCAAAGAACAAAAGTCGAGGAATACTAGAGAGATAGGAAAGTCTTATTGAGTATCGGTGTTTGGGCCGGAAATGGTGCGGTCGCTGGCGTCATTGTTGATCATTGTTAAGGGATCGAGACAAGATCTAATAATGCTCATTGGGGAGTGCAAAAGGCCGGTAGGGTCGAGAACATCTAGACTTCACTTCAAGAAGTAGACCCACATTTTTCTTGAAAAGTCTTCAATAATCAACAAGATTCCAATTATAGTGGGTGTCTTCATTGGGCCACACAAAACGGCATGAACCAGGTCCAAGACTTCTTCGACCCTCCAAGCTTTGTTAGTATCAAATGGATGTTGACTTTATTTTCCCATTTGGCATCTTGTACGCACATCTTGACTTTCTTGAATGGATGGAAGTCCATTCACCATATTAGTTTTGCTTAGTACTGATAAATACCAATAATTCAAGTGCCCATACCTTTCATGCCGCAACGTACTCATATTTGCCACTGCAGCTAGTGCATGTGATTCTATAGTTTTGGGATCAATAAATTTGTACAACCCCTTCTCATCAATGCCAATTGCAAGACCATACATTTAGTGCCTTGAAAGTTGACAAAAAGAGCAAGAGTTATAGTTATTTGATGCAGAAGCATCCTTGGGGGAAAGAGCAAATCTTGCATCACCCAAAATATTTTTTTCATTTTGTTTGTCTGTTTGTAGGTTTTTTCATTTATTAGTCAGTTGTAGAAGAAGTCACCACACTTTGCATTTTGGTCTTGCGGTTTTGAGATAATGTTTTACAAAGTTATTTGGATGTTATATCAACTTTTGGGGACAATCGAATGCATAGAGCGACATAATTTGGCTTGAAGATGTACATCGGCTTGGCAGATTGCCATAGTTCTAAATTTACCGTTGGCACCAAAGCATTTGAAGTTTGCGACATTCAAGGAACACATATAAAGATTCATTGGACCCAGGGAGCAAACAACAAACACCGCACAAATATATTTTCTGTTACCATTGTTTTGTTTGAGGAACTAGTTTTCACCTATTGACCACACATTTCATGGAGTACAGAACTTTGTGCCACCTTGTGGCCAACACAGATCATTTTGGAGGTTTGAGATTGCTATATATTTGCTAATCACAATCATTTGGGATCATCAAGGAGGAGTTAGAGAGAATTCAACAAGGAGTAGAGACTGAGTGCAAACATAAGGATGCAGGTTCAAGATGGAGTTTGATGAAGAGGATGCAAAAGTCATTGAATGTATTGAATTTCATTTGCATGTAGTAATTTCCATATTAGTAATCAAATGGCTGCGGCCTAGCATGTAGGAAGCCCGTTGCGGCAGATCATAGTCATTATATAGTATGAATTCAATAAAGATCATGTTGCTGTTTCATTAAGGTTTGTTGTGAGTATTGTGTGTTTTGAGTTTTTGTTGCATGGTTGGATTGTCCTTCATTGGACCCTTTGTCCATGATTGCATCATTATTACTTATTTCGCTAATAGAAAGGAGATTCTTGTTCATGTTAGGAACACATTGAACATTTTTGAATGTATAAACAACATTGTTGAACTTGACTCTTAACATTACCACACCCTTCAACAAAATGAGTCCACCCATCTCCTAAAGTGACAAACTCACTTCTACATGTATCCTCAATAAAAGATACATACCTATCTTTGTGACACGTATTGTGTCTGGATGCCCTTGAATCAAAGTATTAAGTTGTGACTCCAAGGATTGTTCATATGACGCAACAAACGTGAATCCATCTTTTACCTCAGGCCCATTCGCTTCATGCTTTTCACTTTCAACAACATTTGCTTGCTTTGATTTCTTTTGGTTGCTCTTTCTTTTAGGGCAATTCCTTCCAAAGTGTCTACGCTCATTAAATAAAGCATGTTGCTCTTGATCTTCTAGATGTGCTACCATCTCTTGATGAGTCATTTGATGTATTTCTGGTATGTAGGTGCCTGTCTTTTCCTCTTATTCATGCACTAAATGCACTTTTTGTAGACTTTGAAGTTGATGCTTTTGCTTGATCTTGTCTCCTCTCCTTTTACAAGAGAAGTGTGGATACCTTATCAAAAGCAAGTGTTTGTGTCCTTGCAATCAACTGCAAAGATTCAACAAATGAATCATATGATGATTGCAAGCTTCCTAAAATCAAAGCTACCATGTCTACATCATCCACCAGCTTCTGGATAGCCTAAAATTGATCACTTGGATCTTTCAAATGCATCAAGTATTCTGAGATAGATCCACTCTCCTGCAACTTAGAAGAAAACAATAAGTTGTTCAAATACAAGGCCTGACCAGCCTCCTATGTTTGGTATTTTGTTTTGAGATTCTCCCAAAGCATAGCTGCATTAGTGGCACTTCAAACTTCAAGTTTCAGTGTATCTATGACAGAGAAAATCGGAAAAGCTTCCTTCTGCCTTTTGTCATAGCCCTCCGGATTCTGATTTGGTCTTGCCTCCTCCAACACAATCTGATCAAGGTCACAATACTCACAAATGGCGAGCATCTTATGGCTCCATAGGCTATAATTCTTTCTGTTTAACTTCTGAGAGTCAGGCAAAAGAAAGGTTTGGATCCCTGTGATTTTGAGGGAAGTACACTAGACTCAGGATTTATGGAAACAATTAAATTGGGAGAGTTGCTAGAGCTGAAGCAAAATCAATTTGCAGGCATGGTTTGGACCCCAATAAACACAATGTGGCAAAATGTCAATAGACAAACTCTTAACTGTTTGAAAGCTCTCAAATTAATACTATCTTTTCAGGCAAATTACAGAAACAATTATAACAGGAGACTCTGCGGTGCTGGAGCAAAATTGATTTGCAAAATTGTTTATATGATAATGACACACAATGTGGCAAAATTGTAGAGAAGAATACCATCGCAATTAGAAGATATTAAATTAATTTTCTGCCAGGCAAAACCAAGGCAAATATTTAATAAATTTTATTGTTTTAAATGAACTTAATAAAATTGAGAATAAATCAAAATTATAAAGATGTTGCCCTAAATTTATAGTCTTTAAAACTATATGTTTATAACAAAAGGTGGAGCTTTAGAAACCTGCAGAGACCCCTTATATCAGCTACGCCTCACTTTTAAAACATCGTGTTACTGTGTCCAAAAAAATAAAATCAATGGTGAATCTGAACCCACTTATCTCCATGCTGCGTCCTGCTACTTGCGTGCTACTGATAAATACAAACCAGCCTTTTCTTTACAGGCTGCCTCTTCTTACACAGCCTAAAGTCGGTGGCGAGGGCATTCAGATCTGTGTCCAGCAGAAATGCTATTTTCAAATGTTGAGCTTTTTTAGAATGAAATTTTATTGCCAATTTCTTCCACTGAGTTCTGTGTGTTGAAACGCCAAACACTATTGCAGATCCTTTAAAGCATCACATCAGGCTTCCTCCTATGCATTTTTTCATGGATGCTTCTCATTCTGCTGTGGGTACTGCTCTGTAAATTGATTCTCAGTACACTTTCCTTAAATCTCACCAGCCCATAAAACTCCCTTCTCACAAATGCTCATACATAGGAAGTGCAATGTAGAAAGAATGGCTCTGATACCATATTAGAGAAAGTGATTTGCAGCAGAATCAGAGCCACAAGCAAGCAATATCAATTCATTGTAATTGTGCCTCAACAAGGGAAACAACTCCCCTAATTTTGGAGGTAGTTTTAAGCACTAACATGATATCTAGATTAATCCTTATTTCCTAAGTTTCATTCTAATCTGACTAATATATTAAACACAAGACTTGTTGATACTTTGATTTAAGTGCAACATGCCATTTCACTTGTTGCAAGGATGATATGTAAATTTTACCACAACCAATACTAATTTTGAAGTAGTATCTTTAGGAGATGGCTAGTCTCACCTTGTGGAAGGTAGAGGTGATGTTCGTGGTGCTCTCAATGATATCATGAAGTATGTGTTTCGGGATTTTATGTATGTTCTAGAGATAAATAAAAACTTATGTGACTTCATGCTTAGTCCATACAAGTCGCAATTCGTTGAAAACTTGAAGGTGATGCTCTTGGGGTGTTGCTCCAACTCCTCAACCTCAAAAGTGTAGGAGACCCAAGTGTTATTACACCACTTTGTAGGATGTGTTGGAAGATGAGCTTTCCTAACAAACTGCATGGCCTAGAAGGTGAAATGCAAGGTAGATGGCACTTTTGATAAGTATAAAACAAGAAGGGATTGACTATGAGGAGACCTTTGCTCCTATTGTCAAAATGGTCATTTTTCAGTCAGTACTCTCCATTGTAGCTTGATTTGGATGGAAAGTGTATTAAATGGCTGTGAGAAGCATTTTCTTAAATGGGGATTCATGTGACAAGGTTTATATGGTACATTTGGAAGGGTCCCAGGTAATGTCCCTAACTGGACTATTAGCACAATTTAGCCAAATTTCCAAAAAATCGACACAAACCCGAGCTCTTTTTGATCACCAAGATCCCAATGTGGGCAAGGTGGGAGCATATGGAAATCGGGATGTGGACAAGAAGGCAAATAATGCAATTCACTAGCAGCAAGCCATCTAGTTTACAATCAATGCCAAACTGGCAGACAATATGCAAATGCTCAAGCCAAATTGGTTGATTACAAACTACAATCAACGCCAAACTGGTAAACAATATACAAATGCTAAGCCAAATTGGCTGATTACAAACTACAGACCCGATCAATGCCAAACTGATAGATAACAAGTGGATCTGGATCAACGCCAAATTGGTGGATAATGAAATGCAAACTCTTGGCAGCTACACAATCCAAGAGTTTTTACAATGTAGGAGCAAGAAATAAATTAAATCTGGTGGAAGACCTTCCAGATTCCTTTACAAATCACACAACTTCTATCTGGCAGTAGACCGCACAGAGGTTACAATAAATGTAGGAATTATAATGCTGGCAATGTAAAATTAATGGTTTTAGCAATAACTAGCCAATTCATGTAGTTGAAACTGTTACCAGAATATCTGAAACATATATTGAAAACTGAATGAATTACAATGGCTGAGCGAATGCTCTTATAAAGAGAAGTTACATACTAAAAAAAGACTGATAGCTTGCATAAAGCAAAAGCTATAGCTAACAAAGCAAAGCTGATAAGAACTTATCTAAAGACTGAAAAACAAAAGACTGAAAAGCAAAAGATTGACCTAAATATTATCTTAATACCCCCCCTTAATGGTCAATCCACTAACTAAAACGAAGTTGCCCCCGAAAGATGACAATTGAAACCGAGGTAGACAGGTCCACAAGCAACTGAAATAACAGGCAGAAGAGTTGGCCTAGAAGGTGTAGAAAGCAGACTCCTTCTGCTTAGTATGCTTTGCAACATGTGTTGATGGTGTTGATGCTTTAGACTTGGACTATTCAGCAGCCAAGCGTTTCTGGCAATCCTTTTTCATATGGCCAAACTTATGGCAGTAATTGCACTAGATGTACTTCTTGGAAGGGTCCTGTGATTGACCCTGACTGAATGGCTGATGGGTGCCTTGATTTTGCTGAAAGGACTTGGCAGTAAATGCCTGCTCTGTGGAGGAGGAAGTAGCACTGCTACCGAACTGCTGTTTCCATTGATCCTGCTGCAAGAGTTTGTTTCAAAGATTTGAAAACTGTAGTGTAACATTAGTTGAAGTAATGTTAAGTGTCTCGATAAAGTGCTCATAAGATGATGGTAGGCTTTTCAGAGTAATAACTACCATATCTTCCTCGTCCATGTCTTGACCAATCACCGTCAATTGATCACTAATGTCCTTGATTTTGGTGAGATGCTCTTGCAAAGACACCTGTTCATCCATCATGATCGAGAAAAGCATGTTCTTCAAAAAGAATGCACGGCTCTTGTCAGACGTTTCATGAAGATCCTTCAACAAATCCTAGATTTCTTTTACTGATTTCCCAGATGGAACTTGAGGCAGTTGATCATCGGTGACTGATAACTTGATAAGCATCATCGCTTCACGATTTTGCTCATCGAATTTTTCCTGATCTTTACTCGCCATTTGAGGACGTGTAGTTTTGCCCAAAACTAGCTGGTCAAGACACCGATACTTGAATACTGTCATCATGCGCTGCTTCTAGGTGTTGTAATTTTTGCTGTTGAACTTTTGATTGCTCTCCAACAGGATGTTGGTCAAGGATGCCATACTTCACGTTTCTTCGAGACACGAAAAGAAACGAATTATAAATGGATGGCACAGATATCGAAGCAGATAGACGGCACAGATAGGGAAAATAGAACTAAAGCACAGATTCCAAAAACACGGAATAAAGCAAAAATACAGATATAGAGGCACGAATCTTGAGATAAATCCAAACACGGATTTCAAGATACTGATCTCGAGAATACAGAAGGCAGAAGTTCAGAACATTTGAATGTGGATTTCGAGGCAAAACAAACTCTGCATGTCTGTTGGACGCTTGAAATACAAATGGCCGGGTGGATTTAGGCGGTGTAAGCGCAAATCAAGAAAAACCCACAAACAAGCTCCAGACATTCCAAATGTAGCAACCAGATAAAGATAGCATCTCCAGACTGAGGTGAATAAGAATTTAAATATTGAACCGAGACCTCTAAAGGTCACAAAATTGCCACTTTAGGTGGCAAACTAGTTGATGCCAATGGCGAACGGACATCAAACAAAACCAGGAGCGCCAAACAACACAAGAAAGCCATGTGCAAAGAAACCCGCTAATCAAAAAATACTGCAAACGGTGTAAATGATTGAACCCATTGAATCTTTAGGGATGATAAAACACGGCGCCAGAAGGGAGCTCTGCTTAGAAAATTGATCAAGAAACAAAAAAATCGCCGCTGAAAAAAACAACTAAACTCGGAATAATAAAAAGAACGTGGACTGAAGAAATCGTGAGCAATCTCGAGCATTTAGGAAACCCACGACCTCTGGAAAAATCATGATCCGGATGGAGGAAAAAGAATGCGAACATATATCAGGAACGTGGATCAAACGGCAGATCGTGGGTGAGGTGAAACAGACTGTTGACGATAAACACTAGATCACGACCAAGAATCGCCAAGAATATTGCAACCCAGAAAATCGTGAATACAATAGAGATAAGTCTGAAAAATCTAATCGGCGATCTTGTGTATGAACACTCAATCAGAACGATACTTAAAGCCTTGCAAAAGTAGAAAAAAACACGGCCATAAGATTCGGGAAAAAATCACTAGCACTCAAGAACGTCATTTCTGCGTATATATATGCCGAAAAATACAAAAGCGTCGCCAGAAAACACAAGCGAGAGAAGAAACTCGCGATCTGGTTTTGTAGAACAGAATCCGCTACCAGGATGACGTGTATGGGCCAGAAATGGCGTCTTCAAAACAGGATATTGCGACCACCAAAAAGAAACGGTGCCCAAAACAAAATCTCGACCAGGAACAAGAAGTGAAGCATATTCAGAATAAAATCATGATACACATATCATGATTGCAGTCAAAGAAATTTGTTGAGGCTAATCAGGTTCAAACGTGGCTCTTGATACCATGTTACCAGAATATGTGAAACATATATTGAAAACTGAATGAATTACAATGGCTGAGTGAATGCTCTTATAAAGAGAAGTTACATACTAAAAAAAAGACTGATAGCTTGCATAAAGCAAAAGCTACAGCTAACAAAGCAAAGCTGATAAGAACTTATCTAAAGACTGAAAAGCAAAAGATTGACCATTATCTAAATATTATCTTAATAGAAACTCTCCAATACCCACTTCAAAACAGCATACCCAATGTTAAGAAATGGATCAGCAATTTGTTTTAGTATAGCTGTTCAAAAAACTCAGAAAATTTACCAAGATGATTCACAATAGCTCCAAACTTTATTCCACCTTCAAAAGTAGTGGCTGGTGTAGTAGAGGAAAAGTGTTGATGTAAACAGCTCCCACAACCACATTAAAGGGGGCGATTCATCCCCAAACAGTCACGCCTTGGATGTGAAAATGTGCAGCATCAGCAGACAACTCAGCAGTCCAAACTCTCACGAAACCTTATACGGGTACCTTCCTTATTTATTGTTATTACCCACTGCTTATTACGGCCTACAGCAATATTATATCAGCAAATAAACATCACAAGATCATGATTTTAGCACCCTAAAAAGGTACGGCCCTTCTAACAGCTGTACGACATACTATAATCTCAAACCCCAGCAAAATATAATATATGCAGCACTCTAATCTATGGCAGACCAAAGATTAAGCATGTCAAACTATTGGCAGACTTTGGACCCCCAGAAAACTTTCATATTTCCCTTAAAATTGTACGGCACTTATGAACTCTCAAAAAGCTGATAAACAACCAAAAGCTGATAAAACCCAGCAATCAGATTCTTCCGTCAGATTTTGTCTCCCATAAACTAATCTAATCACTAAAGCTGATAAAATCCAAGAAAAAGCTGATAAATTCTGATAAATCAAAAGCTGCGATAGAGAATAAAGGAAGCACAGCTAGCAATTAACTCTAAAAATGGTACGACCAAGTCATAAACTGGTACGGCTGCATAACATAGGCTTCACAATACCATGGCTAGCATAAAGATTAAACATCTCATTGATTTTACCATTAAATAAATATGATTTTTGCTGTTACAACAGCACATGTAACCCTACCATAGAAAAACTGGGATAATAGCAGTCCTCCAAATTTGGAAATTTTATTCAATATCCAAACCCACAACAAAACTGAAAATCATCATACCAAATACCAAAGAAATTGGAAACATTCAACACACTGACAATCCCTGTATGAAATTGCTCAAACCTATCCTTGCAGCATAGATGTAATCCCTGGATGGAATTACTTTTATAAATCGAAGGGTTTATGTCCTCCAATTCAAATTTGGAAACCAAGATGTTTGTCATCCTCTGGTTTCGATACCAAGAGGGTTTTATGAAATTCTACATAAAACAAGGATATATGAAAATCTACAATCCTTGAAAATCTACAATCTTGAGAAACAAGGATTTATGAAAATCTACAATCCTCCTCTATCTTCAACTCCTTTTATAGGCATTTTTTAGGAAATAAAATATTATTTCCTATTTTCCTCCTTTTCCCTCCAAAATAAATCAAAGTGACTTAAAGAGTCTTTTAAAATGATATTACTTTTTATACCCCCATTCTTAACGTCACTTTTATGTCCCACTTTTAAAAACACTTTATAATTAACACTTCTAGGGACTTTATTTTAATAATAAAACATAAGTAGCCCTTTTTGCAAAGTTATAACATAAAGTTATAAGGATAACTTAATTTATATTATTAATTATTTTCTCAGCTCGGAAAGGGGACATGACAATCCGTTCTTCTTGAAATTGCTTGTCCTCAAGCAATGTTGATCCAACTCTTCAACTCCTTTTGATTGAACCCTTTTGCAAATACCAATATCCCAAATCAATCTTGGGAATTTGCAATTCCCAGTCCTCAATCCTTCATGTGATGTAGTTGGCTTTTGCTACGCTTTTTTGATATAGTTAGGAGTTGGAAGCCCTGCACCAGGGGATGCTTCTTCAACTATCTCAGTGAGAAAATCATCTAAATTTCTCCCATGATAGTTGAATCATGATCTAACTGGAGTCTAGAAAAAGTTTGAATGTCATCCTAGTCTTCATCTTGGAAATTAGCTCCCTGTCCAGACCACTCTTCATGTTGGTTTAATTCTATGCAATTGTCTTTTGTAACCATTATTTTTGATTCCTTTACAACTAAATCTTCAAAATAGTCCTAGGCTGAACTATGCTCAAAGCTGGGTTCATCAACCCTTTCCCTCATTTCCTTAGATGCAATTAAGGCCTCTTTTGCAAATCTGATAGCAGTATCGCTGTCTCTTATCAAATGCAAGTATTCAGATTTCATTGTTTCTTATGCCTTCTTCACTGTTTGCAACTCACTTACCTCATCTGCTATGTATTTCCTCTTCCCCTCAATCTGAGCTCTCTTCAATCTTAATGATGGCTCTTCAATGAGCCTTTCTGTGCTATCCAGCTCCGTTAGAACTTGCGCCTCTTTCTTTTCTATTACAATCAATTGTTTCTTCAATTCATGTAGCTCTTTGGGCCTCTGCTCAATTTCTGCAAAATAACTCTTCTTTGCTTGCTCTTGGTTGCAAACTCTAACATTTCCACATAAAAATGTCTTTGAAGTATCTCCATTGATGGGAAGAAACTACTTGTAGGTGTAACATGATCTTCAAGTCTCACAAGGATATCTTGTTCTAAGACATTCTTTCCTTTGTGAGTGTGATCTGCATATTCCAGTTGATGAAATTCTGATGCTACAGATTTCTCATTAACTATTGCTTCATGGGCAACAATCTCATATGAATCTATGATTCATTAAATTTGGCCATTCCAAGAAGATTTTGATTCTCTACCACGAAAGATTGTACTAATACACAAACATCATATGTTCGGCCCCTCAGCTATATCCTCCATGTTCTTGAGAGTTGCCTTGCAAACTCCATGAGTAGATGGAATGACGACACCATGAACAAAGAATGAACCAACAAGATGAGGCATTACGTGAGAATCCATTGATTGCTCCACTTCAAACTTCAATATCGGGTATCACAAAGTATCACCCGAATCCCATACTCTTACATACCAATAATTTTGAACTTGTACGAAAGGATCTATGTACCCTTTGCTACAAGTTGTGTTCTTTACCCATTCACCCTCATGATGACCAAAATCTTGCCATGAAATCAAACTTTGGCTAGAATCAATACAATCACATAGGTAGTCAAACTGCTTCTCATTAGCTACAGCAAGCTCAAAACCATCATTAGTATCTGCTGAGACACATTTCTCAAGTGCATGCCTTCCAACAAGGCCATCCTAAAACTCCACCTCATATGTTTCTTGATTTTCCAATCTGAAATCACAGGAATGCTCAGAGTGCCTATCTTCCTTTGTTGATACTTCTGAGAAATCAAAATCATCTTCTGGTGACTCAAAAGATTCTTCTCACTTTCATTTTTACAACTATCTTGCAAATCACCATTATATGGAACAAACTCAATCTTTGGAAGATTGATGGGTGCATCTTGATCAGGAATATTCTTTCCACTTGTGCATTCAACAAGCGATGTTTTTTCCTTAACTTCATTAAGATGAGTCTTTTTTTGGTTTGCAAACTTAGAAGTCAATAAGATATCTTTCTCTTCATTAAATTCCATACTTTCCACCTAAACGGTGGATTTGTCCAAGGTCTGCGTCCTCTCAATTTCTTGTAGCTTTGATTTTTCTTCTTTCTCATGCTTCACAATTTCTTCTTTAACCTTCTCTTGTAATTCAGGCTCATCTAGTTCCACCATCTTTTCAGTTCATTGCCTGACACTTCTGACTCTTCATCTGATATCACTTGCTCATAGTGAACCTTCTCTTTGCCAAGACATTGGTGGTTTGGCTCCCAAAGTTCTTTGTATAAAAAGCAACATTTATTTCTTCTAAGTTCATTTCTTCTCTCCTACTTTGTGGTAGGGAATGTCTTCTTCTGTTGGTTGGAAAGAGGTTACTTGAAATGAAAATTTTTCCAAGGCATCGAAAACTCAAGTTCTAGCCTTTTTTCTTCCTTCAAAAATGCTTTCTTGGACTCTTGCCTCTTGTCAGCTTCTCATGATCCTTCTTCCTTTATGAGTGATTCTTTATCCCTTTTCCCCTTGGCAAATTCTAAGGGCTTTGGTTCTTCTTTCTTTCTTGCAATAGGAGAAATCTTCTTTGGTTGATTATTTGGAGTAAATTTTTCTGCTATCATTTCAACTATTAAGTATGGCTTCAACTTCGCTTCATACTGTTTAACAACATTTCTATCCAGCACATGCACAACTGGTGAAACTTCTTGCTCATCCTTCCTAACATTGGCCAATAAAATTGATAAGAGTAGCTGGGAAATATCATCACTCTCATTCATAACCAAAGTCATAATTGTTTGCATGGAGGTTACATTTTCTGCATGATTCTTACTAACAATAGAAAATAAATGTTGAAACATTTTAAGAACGAGATCATCACATTCAAGATCTAGCATCACAACACATGATCCAACTTTTGCAACATTTTCTAAAATCATAACCCTCCTAGCAAAAGGAGGACTTTTGATTCCATCTAAATCTTGAAAGCTTTTCACAATCAACCGAAATATCTCCCTCATGATGTTGCTATTGTAAGGATCTTTAGGAGCTGATATTCTTGTAATTTCACTAATACAAGTGATAACTTGTAATCTCACATCTTTGTTTGGGTGTCTCAAAAGCTTGGGCTTAACCAAAGAAGTCATTGATAGATTGATTGCCCATTGCATAGTCTCAGATTGTGACTGTTGTACCATGGACAAACAAACTTCCATTTCTTCCAAAATGTTGAGTAGACCATCTTTTGACTGTGGTAGAAGTCAAGTTTTTTCCTCGCTTTGTAAAGCCTCATTCTCACATCTTTTTCTTTGATTAACACCATGATTCATAGGCAAGTGGAATCAAGGCTTTGATTTTTTGTTTGAATTTTTTGCCACTATTGAACATGTGGTAACTCTGCAACAAATGATTAGCTATGTTCCACAGTGTTTCGGGGATGAGGACGACAGGGGATGCGTTTTGGGGATGGTAGTCCAAGGGCCGTTTTTTGGGGACGGCAGGGAACGACTATATATATATATATGGGATACTCAAATTTTTACAAGGTTAACATTTTAAATTAAACAAATTTAATTATATTAAAATTTAAATAAATTTTAATATTAAAATGTAACATAAATATATTAAATTAATAATTTATTAAATTATAATGAATTATTAATAATTTTTTTAATTTAAAAACTAAAACCAAAAAATAAAACTAATACGATGGTTCGCTCATTGCAGGGGAATATTTGCCCTGTATAGCTGCATTCTAGGACTTTTAAATCACTGCATACATGTTATTTCAATCAATTAAAAAAAACCTCACTGCAACTATCCCCAACCTAAAATATTCGCTCACCATAGGGGAATATTTGGTTCTCTATTTTTATCACTTTACTTCGCTCGCACCTCAACCTCAAGGGTCGAACAAAGCAACTATCCCCGTCCTTGCAATCACCGTTGAACCAGAAAAACAATAAACAAATAGTTGTCGAACTAGAAAAACGACCTGAAAAACATTTACACGAATTCTTTATGTCAGGGATGCCTGTACACGTCCCCGGGATGTTTCATCATTTCAAAAAATTCGGAGACACCAAGGGGACGTTCCTTGCCACGTCCCTGTCTTGGAAATGCCACTAGGGACGTGGACGTGCCTGTGTGGTCCAGGGATGTGTCCTCGTGTATCTTCAATGATTAGCTTTTTGAATAGGTTGGCAAGATCACCAACTCTAATACTACTGTAATGTCCCTAACTAGACTGTTAGCACAATTTAACCGAATTTCCAAAATCAACACATACTTGAGCTCTTTTTGATCACCAAGATCTTGATATGGACAAGGTGGGAGCATATGGAAACTGGGACGTGGACAAGAAAGCAAATAATGCAATTCATTGGCAGCAAGCCATCCAATTTACAATCAATGCCAAATTGGCGGATAATATGCAAATGCTCAAGCCAAATTTGTCGATTATAGACTACAAATCTGATCAATGCCAAATTGATTATAACAAGTGGATCTAGATCAACGCCAAATTGATGGATAATGAAATGCAAACTTTTGGTGGCTATGCCATCCAATCGTTTTTACAATGTAGGAGCAAGAAATAAATTAAATCTGGCGGAAGACCTTCTAGATTCCTTTACAAATCACACAACTTTTATCTGTGTGGTAATCCGCATAGAGGTTACAATAAATGTAGGAATTATAATGCTGGCAATGTGAAATTAATGGTTTTAGCAGTAACCAGCCAATATCATGTTGTTGAAACTTTCCAATACCCCCTTCAAAACAGCGTACCCAATATTAAGAAATGGATCAGCAATTTGTTTCAGTATAGCTGCTAAAAAAAACTCAGAAAATTTACCAGGATGATTCGGAGCAGCTCCAAACTTTATTCCACCTTCAAAAGTAGCGGCTGGTGTAGTAGAGGAAAAGTGCTAATGTAAACAGCTCCCACAACCACATTAAAGGAGGCCATTCAGCCCCAAACAGTCACGCCTTGGATGCGAAAAGGTGCAGCATCAGTAGACATCTCAGCAGTCCAAACTCTCATGAAACCTTATACGGCAGCCTCCCTTATTTTCTGTTATTACCCACTGATTAATAAGGCCTGCAAATGTATTATATCAGCAAATAAACATCATAAAATCATGATTTTAGCACCCCAAAAAGGTACGGCCTGTTGCAGAAATAGATGAGAGTGCTGCATATATTATATTTTGCTGGAGTTTGAGACAGCAGCCTCCCTTATTTTCTGTTATTACCCACTGATTAATAAGGCCTGCAAAAGTATTATATCAGCAAATAAACATCACAAGATCATGATTTTAGCACCCCAAAAAGGTACGGCCTGTTGCAGAAATAGTATGGCCCTTCTAACAGCTGTACGACATACTATAATCTCAAACTCCAGCAAAATATAATATATGCAGCACTCTCATCTATGGCAGACCAAAGATTAAACATGTGAAACTATTGGCAGACTTTGTACCCCCAGAAAACTTTAATATTTCCCTTAAAATTGTACGGCATTTATGAAGTCTCAAAAAGCTGATAAAACCCAGCAATCAGATTCTTCCATCAGATTTTGTCTCCCATAAATTTTTTAAACCTTTAATCACTTAAAGCTGATAAAATGCAAGAAAAAGCTGATAAATTCTGATAAACTAAAAGCTGCGATAGAGAATAAAGGAAGCACAACTAGCAATTAACTTAAGAAATGGTACGGCCAAGACATAAACTGGTACGACTGCATAACATAGGCTTCACAATGCCATGACTAGCATAAAGATTAAACAACTCATTGATTTACCATTAAATAAATATGATTTTTGCTGTTACAACAGCACATGTAACCCTACCACAGAAAAACTGGGATCATAGTTGAAAAACTCGGACTCGGCTATTACTCGGCTGACTCAAAAATATTAAAAACTCGGGACTTGGCAAAAACTTGGCAAATTTATCGAACATTGAAAAATACATAATTTTTAAAAATATTTGTGAAAAACACATTTACTACTGAATTTGTGGAACATATTGCTGAATTCCTTTGTATATAAACCAAAATTAGAGTTCAATAGATATCATAAACCAAAAAACGAGTTCAATACATTTCATAAACCAAAATACAAGTTCAGTACATAGTGACATACTACATATTAACATATCATGAGCAAAAATATGAGTTTAGTATGCTATCATAGACCAAAAAACGAGTTCGAATTCTCAATACATAAGACACAGTAGGAGCCTGAATTTGTGTATGTGGTGAACCTGCCCTAGAATAGAATATTAATTGCGTTTATAACCAGGGTCGAAACTGAATAAAATAAGTGAAGTGGTTGAAATTGAAACCGACTTGTCGTTTTTACACTAAATTGTGTTTTTTCTTGCTTGTCACACACGTGCCGTTTGTCCTCTGAGGTTGTGAGTCAAAACACAAAAAAACCCTTTATAAAAACCACTTTTTAACATGCAATCGTTACCCTAACAATTTCAGCGAGTTTTTGACCAAAAAATGCCGCAGGTTTTTGGAATAACTCCGAGCCGAGTTATTGGTGATTAACTCACCTAGGGGTTTCGCCTCGCGAGTATTTGTAGAGTTTCACAAACACGATTGGGAAAATAGCAATCCTCCAAATCTATAAACTTTAGTCAATATCCAAATCCACAACAAAACTGAAAATCATCATACCAAATACCAAAGGATTTCGAGGAAACATTCAACACATCAGCAATCCCTGTATGAAATTGCTCAAATGGAGATGAGAGTTTTCGTCCCCAAATCCAATCCTTGTATCGCACATGTAATCCCTGGATGGAATTACTCTTACGAATCGAAGGGTTTTCGACCTCCAATCCGATTCTGGAAACCAAGAGGGTTTTTGTCCTCTTGTTTCGATACCAAGAGGGTTTTCGTCCTCTGGTTGAAAGAGATGAACATGGTTCAATGTTGAGAAACAAAGATTTATGAAAATCAGCAATCCTCTTCTATCTTCAACTCCTTTTATAGGCACTTTTGAGGCAATAAAATATTATTTTCTATTTTTTTTCCTTTTCCCTCCTTTCTATTTTCCTCTTTTAAAATGATATTACTTTTTAGACCCCCATTCCTAACTCTCACTTTTATGTCCCACTTTTAAAACACTTTATAATAACACTTATAGGGACATTATTATAATGATAAAACATAAGTTGTTCGTTTTGCAAAGTTATAATATAAAGTTATAGGGACAACTTAAGTTATATTATTAATTATTTCCTCAGCTCAAAAAGGGGACATGACATTCCAAGTATGAGGAAAGGAACATCTAATGTGCAGGTTGGTCAAGTCCTTGTATGGACTTAAGTAGGCTTCACAAGCTTGGTGCATCAAAATTAATCAACATTTTATGAGATTGTGGGTTCATGAGAAGTTTCTTTGATTTGAATCTCTATTTCAAAAGCTATGTTCCACAACATTTCCAGGATAGGGATGATAGGGGCTGGTAGGATGCGTTTCGAGGATGATAGTCCAAGAGACTTTTTTTTTGAGGACTACAGGGGACAGCAATATATATTAAGGGGAATTCAAATTTTTATTTGTTTAGCTATATGACATTCATATATTGCATCAAATTGATATCCAATGTTCAATGTTCATTGATTCAATTGTAGCAACAATAAAAAACAATTTTATTGTTTCCATTACAACAAAAGGCCTGATAGCCACAAAGTGATAAAATTTCCAACAATAGGCATAGTAGTAGGATTATAGATATCAAATTGGCGTTTGACTCTAAGTCACTCTCATAAATAAAGTTGTAACTCATCCCATGAGATCCCATCCAATCTTTGCGACACCTCCTCATCAATTTGTCTAGGGTCTTCAGGATAAACATCTCAGTGTATGGCTGGATTTTTTTGATATTTAGGCATTTTTTGTTCTTGGAGTCACAAGGCACTACGAACTGCAACTAACTTCTTCGCTTGTCTAGAGGTAAGCCTATTCCTTTCGACGGAGTGGATGAAGTTGTAGGTGGATCAATTTTTCTTTGTAGCATATGAACTAGCTAACTGCGAAAGTAGGTGAATGGCAAGCTACCTCAACTTCACCGTATCCTTCCCATGCCATGTGCACTATTTATAGGGTGTTTTTGAGCAAGAGTAGCCCTATCCAATCTAGCCTCTGGTTTGTTGAATGTTGGACCTTGAAGATTGACAAATGATATCCACTGCTTCTGAAGTCGAGATGCATCCTTACTACATCTTCCCAAGGGCCTTAATAAGCTCATTCTTTACCCCAACATTTTTTTGTTTTTGAAGTCACAAGGCACTATGAACTTCAACTAACTTCTTCGCTTGGCTAGAGGTAGCTCTATTCCTCTTGACCAAGTGGATGCATTGTAGATTGATCAATTGCTCTTTGTAGCCAAGGAACTAGCTTACCTATGAGAGTAGGCGAATGACAAACTACCTCAGCTCTGTTGTAGCGTTCCCATGCCATGTCCGCTACCTAATAGGGTCGTTTTGAGTAAGAGTAGTCCTATATGTCCTAGCATTTGGTTTGTTGAATATCAGATGTTGAAGATTAAAAAATGCAGTCCATTGCTTTTGAAGTCTAGATGCATCCTCAGTGCTGTACATCTTCCCAAGGGCCATCATAAGCTTGTCCTTTATTTCATTATCATCTTAAGGAGTAACTCTACTAGCCCAAGGCGCATACCACTTATGGATAAGAGCATAGGCTGCAATATGAAATGGGCTGTTCATTGTGTTCTACCTCTGTGTCACAATAGGTGTTATATGCTCCTCATGGAATTCCAATTTAGCCTCCTTGCTATGAATTGCTTGCTTTATTTGGTCAAGCATGTTGTCATAAATCTTTCCAAGTCTAGGATAGTCTATATTCGCATATCTAATTACCCCCACAATAGGTAATTTGACTGAGTAAATGCATTTACAAGCAACATTTAAAAAACAAAAATAGATATAAAAATAAAAAAAATTGTAAGTAAATGGTAAAGTTTTTCAAAATTACAATGAAGGTAAAATAAACATTCTACATTTCTTACCTCATAGTGGACCACCAAGCATCATCAAGAACCTTTTGTCTCACCTTCTTCTCTCCTCCAGACTTTGCCTAAACCCAGTTTTTCTGCTCTCCACAAACCGCCATTGATTGTAGAGACTTTTGCACCACTAGCATTCTCTCTAGCAAAATGAAATAGCTAGCATATACTCTCCATTGGTTTGAGGAATTCCTTTTTCAAAAAAGTTATGAATAATGCAAGCGATGTGTGGTGGTTGCATACAAACATTTGTATGTCTTTAGATTTTGGCACCATTATCTTCACCCAAGCTATCTCCCCAATGTTTTTCAAAGCATTGTTTAAGGCATGTACAAACATGGGGTCCAAAAAACATGTTTGGAAGCACTTGTCACCATCAAACTAGACCTGCACAATACTTGAAAACCCAACCTCCTCTGTGGCCTCTCTCAAAAGATGAAATTGGAAGTTGGCATATTTGCATTTCCTGGAGCAATCAATAGCTCTAAGAAAATATGAGCTAATTGAACATCTAACAATACTATTAAAGAGTGTCCAATATCGAATATTAGTCCATCCATCCATGACAATGGAGCAACCTGTCCTTATCCATGTTTGTTTCATGTCATCCATCAACAAGTTCACTTTCATGTCAAGGATGGATAAGGAATCAACTCACGTTGATTCACAACTGGACAATGAATCAACATTCTGACAATTGGTGGGTAGTTTGATCTATCGTCTATCCACTTGACTGTATTGTGTTTTGCTGTCACCTATCTTTCTTGTTTCCTGTCACAACCCAAATTAGTTCAGTGACAAGCAGCAAAACGAGTCCACTGATATGCCAAACGTACCCTTGACTTTGGCATCTTGTACTGGCAGTCTTCAAGGTTTAAGTTGCTAGGGTGCACAGGCTTTGATTGGGATGGCTTTGTTGACCCGAGAACATCCACGAATGGCTACATTTTTAGTTTTTACTATGAATTTAGTAGCCATTTTATGGCAAAGTAAACTCCGACATACGATTGCCTTGTCTTCCACCAGCTGAGTTTAAGGGAGCCAATAGTTCAAGTTGTGACTTGTGAGGCATTATGGTTGCAATGGCTATTTTATGTCTTGCGGTTGGATTCAGTCACATCCACTCAACTATACTGTGATATTTACAGTGTTTTAAAGTTGGCAAAGAAACCATTATATCATGCTAGGACCAAATATATTGAGGTTCATCATCACTACATTTGTCAATTGGTTGATGGTGAACACATTTGTCTTCATTATTGTGTCCTTTATGGGCAGGCTGTAGATATAATGACTAAATCACTTGGGCCTGATAAGTTTGTAAAATGTTTAGACAAGCTTAGGGTTGTCTCTTGTATAGTCATTAGGAGGGGGATACTAGACGTAATATTTAGGCGGAAGGTTGTATTAATATGTTTAGACACAAGGTGATATTAATATGTTTAGACATAAGGTGGTATTAATGTTTTATTATATAACTTAATACAATATAAGTTATTTTGCCTGATAATTTAATTAAATAACTACACAATGTAAGTTACAGCTGATGCAACTTCCTCCCTCATTAATAAATAAGCATGCACACATTCTTTTGTGCCCATTTTGCCTCTCTGCCTTTTTTTTACAACAATGAAATTGAATTATGTAAAACTAAAGATTAGTTATCTAGATTTTGTTTTTTGTAAAATGAGGTTACTCTGTCTAGGAAGCACACTCTTTGAGTTTTCTTGTGGTTATGTCTATGTTTTATATTGGTATCTGGAAAAGTTCCTCTGAGTGGTTTCTTTATGCATGTATACGCTTGGATTTATGTTTTTATTGTTGCATTGCTGCTCAAAATTCATCATGTTCATTCTATCAGTATTAATGATTTGAAGAAGCATTTTGTGCAAAGATTTTCAGTTATTTTTGACAGTATGTTTCCTCTTTCTGATTGCTTTCTGCATCACTTTCTTGTCAGCTTGTTTTATTTGTTTTTCCTGTTTGGCATTATCTTGTCCTTGCTTTCAAGACAAAAGTCTCTGTCACATAAAAATCACTCTGCAAATGAGCAATGTTAAAAAATAATGGAATAGTCCGTGGATAAAATGTTTTCTATGGTTAATTTTATAAAGATGGCATTTGGAGGTCATAATTAATCATAAGAGGATATTGCAATATGCATGCACTGTTGTTTGCCAGGATGAAGCTGTCAAGTCCAGAGTGTGTTCTAGATCATTGTTCCAAGTTTATTACTGCATTACTTTTCTAATTAAGTAAAGCAATGTTTGTTAAGTTGGCAAGTCTTGGTATACATATTAGATGGTTACACGGTTTTTGCATGTACCCCATTGTTTAAGTTTTTGTCTCAGAACTACACTATTTTGTGTGCATGAATACATGTAAACTTTTTTATTTATTTTTAACTGAGCACATTATCCAGCGACTCATTTCTTTTAGTTTGTTCATTGGACCACTTAATTGTAGGCTTTATATTTTTAAGTTCAATGGCCAGTGTTTTAATGCTTGATGATGGTAATATGTGATGGGTGTGGAACAGAGGCATCAGCAGTGCAGAAAAACCATATTTGCGAACAAAACTTCTGGAACTCATAAGGGAGGAAAATCATCAGGTAAGTGTGATTGTGATTGTGATTGCTAGAGCAGTGCATGAATATTATTTTTGATTTGAGGATAGCCATTTTTGTGTGCATTAATTTTATGTTTCTTTACTCTGTTTCTAGTTAATATGGCAGTCATGATATGCATTCATTATTCTTCAAAAGTATTTCCTAGAAGAGTAAAATTGAGTACACCATATAAATAACTGCATTGTACTTTACACAAAAAAGGGTAAAACCCTGATACCCTCTTGCCTTATGTCAGTGACACCTCCCTCAATTTTTCTTAAGGTAATATATATTTGCCTGTGATTTTGTCTTTTGCATCTTTTGCCCTTTGGGTTTGTCGTCATCCCAAAGGTGGGCCATCGTTCTACATTCTCCACTTTATTTTCTTATGATTTACTCATTGTAATCATGCCTTGCATGCTCTTTGCCTCAATGTTTCTTTCTTAATTTTTTTGAAATTTGATGTTCAAAAGTTTCATATTGTTGTTGAATTTAGAAGTAACATGGGATTGTCCAATCTTAGTTGCTGATATTACCAAAAAGCAATAAAAGTTTGTAAGAGATTTTCTCTTCTATCAAGAGTTTCTCATGTTGGCCCTTAGTATTTTTATTAATCGATCCCCTCTTGTGGAGTCAGTGTCTCATTATTGGGTTCAAATGTGAAAGTCTTTATTTCAGGTTTCAGTCTGACATGAAATGCTTTGTCAAAATATTAATACTAGATGGACAATTGTTGTTGTCAATGGTCATTGGCGGGTGGTACCTGTGGATCTGATAAGTTGCCAGTTGCTAATGGTAAGCTTTATTAGTATTTTTTCTATGTCGGCCTTATTTTTTCTATGTCGGCCGTATTGTGTTAATGCTCATCTATGTCTTGTACCTTGTATATATTGAGCATTTTCGCTCATTTGTAAATCAATCAATTACAACCAATTCATTCTGTATTCTCAAACTCTTTATGGTATCAGAGCGGGTCCCTTCTCGGGGCCTGTCCGAAGGTCGTATGACCTACAGATCTGTTTGATCGCCGGTTTCAACCAGTATTTGGTTGCTGTTCTAAACTGTTGCGAGCTTCGTCCCTGGTTCCAGCGCCCCTCTTTTGTTTCTGTGGCGAGTTTATCGTGGGTATTGGTTGGGTTTGTTTCCTTTGATTGGCGGTTTGATTGATCGCCGTTTCTTCTTCAACCATTAGTTGCTTCAGATTTTCGTCGGAAATTTCAACCGTTGGTGGTCGCGTTTTTCTATATCTGTTGGTCGCGATTCTTGTTTGGGTGTGATCTTCCTGTAACGTTTGAGGTTCTGGTTCGTGGGAGGGTCACCTCCAGAAGGTCGCGTTTTTACTTGCTCCTGTCGCCGTTCCTCATCATTCCGCGATTGCATTTTGTTTCCCAGATGGTTTGTTCGAAGCTTGTGTTCGTTTTTTTTTTGGCTGCGTTTTCCAGATTCGTGCCTCCATAAACCCTCAGCGATGGTCGCGGCTCCTCTGCAGGCCCCGTCCCTTTCTCATCCGCGCCGTTGCCTGTGAAGGTCGCGCCCAGATTTCATGCGATTTCGCGCCAAGTGTTCGCATTTTTTAGTCTGTGAAGACCGCGCCCTTCTTCAACGCCACGCGGGTTGTCTGAAAATCGCCATTTCTGCACACTTTTTCCACCTTGGCTGCGAGATCTACAGTTTTTTGGCTGCGTTTTTTAGGTCGTCGCGATTTTCCAGTTTGTGCCCACGGGATTCACCTTTGCTGGGCGCCATTGTTCTGGAGCCTTCGTTTTTTCGCGGGTCCTTCCCTGCACAGTGAAACGGCCGCTGCATCTCTGCATTTTTTTCGAAAATTTCTGGGTGCCTAAGGCACGGAAATTTTTCGTCTAGGGTTTTGTACCCTCAACATTTGACGAAAATTTTTTTCGAACGCATATTCCTTCTGGGTTTTTCGAGACCTTTCGTGGGTACCTGTCAGATTTTTTCTGTACCTCGAAGTTCGTGCCTCGTTTTCCGTGCAACCATACCTGCCTCAGATTTTGTACCTGATCCTGTTCTGCTCCTCAATTCAACGCTGTCCAGTTTTCTGTCGTTTTCCTGCATTGGGAGACGTGCAAATGGCGTCTTTGACCAACTTGATGCTGGAGGGCAGTCAGCGATTTAATAGCAGAAACTATAATATCTGGAAGCAGCGTATGTTGACTAGTTTTTAGTATCGCTGCCTTGATGAATTGGTTTTGGGTTTTCATATGTTTTCTCCTTAAAAATTCCGTATGGATTTCATAAATTTTCTCCTTAAAAATTCCGTATGCTCCTGTATGCCCTAGTCAGGGTTTTCGTAGTTCGGGAGGGCTCTCTGGTTTCTGGACAGGTTTTACCGTTTTTTCCTTAAAAACGATGATTTGTATTCTGATCCGTGTCTCGGATTTCGTGTTTGGTTTTGATCGATTTTTTACCTTAAAAATCGTGTCCGGTTTTGATCGATTTTTATCCTCAAAAATCGTGCTTTGTTGCAGTCTGTTTTGGTCGCACCTGGAGTTGCTGGGGCGCACATCTGCACAACTGACTTCTTGCAGTCTGTTTTGGAGTGGATGCTCATCTGCAAAAGTTTGAGGGTTTGCCGATTTTTCCTCAAAATCGTGGCAGCTGTTCTCGGTGTGTCTCTGGTTACAGGTAGGGACAGTTCTCCAACTTCAGGTTGGACGGTGGTTGTTGTTTTTGGTCATTTCCAGAAGTTCTGCAGTTTCTGGGAGGGTTGGTGGCAGACTCCTCTCAAGTGGCAGAGTCAGTGGCAGGCTCCTGTCTTTTGTTGCAGAAGCGTTCTGAGAAGAAGGGGGCATCCTTCTCTGTTATTTCTCTGGGTTGTTGATAGATTGAGCATTAAGGGAGGGTATTAGTATTTTTTCTATGTCGGCCGTATTGTGTTAATGCTCATCTATGTCTTGTACCTTGTATATATTGAGCATTTTCGCTCATTTGTAAATCAATCAATTACAACCAATTCATTCTGTATTCTCAAACTCTTTAAGCTTGGTCTGTGGTCAAACTTTTCTAAGTCCCGTGTTTTCTATCATAAGGATTTTTTGCAAGGATGTGAAGCAATCCATGCACTCATATCTCTTTCCATTCAAAATCATGTTTTGCTTTAGCCTCTAAGTTATTTAGCATTTTCTAATAAGTTCGTCAATTTACTAAAAGGAAATAATTATTTCTTTATTGTTTTGAAAAGTAAAACGGGATATCTTTGCTATCATTCTATTTCTTCTGTATCAATTGTTATAAATTAAAATATTTGAATTGATTTGATGTGTTGTACTGGAGATTATGCAGATTGCAGTTCAACTAGCTGTTTTGGTATCAAAGATTGCACGGATTGACTATCCAAGGGAATGGTAAGTGGATGTTACTGTTATGTTGTAATTTTTTCATGTATTGTCACTAAACTATAGTGGCATTCCATTTACATGGCAAAGACATGGCTTTGCAAGAGTTAATGTTTTTTAATTACACATGCTTACAATGGTAAAAGCAAGGTAGATTGAAAAACCTATAATGTTTATAAAAGTAGCCACAAATATTGATTGGGTTATTTCATGTCAAATATAATGTGTAGACACGAAAACATATAGCATTTGCTGGATATCAAAATTATAACTGTGATGAAAGTGTCAATAAACAGGTCAAAAGACAATATTTCAATTTTCATTATGTTCAAAGTTTTAAATGCCAATCCCAAAAAACATTTGGGAGCCTCTTTATCTATAGTACATTGGAGAAGGCTTGGAAGAATCTGGATGGCAAATCATTAGGCCAAGGAATCTTTCCTTTTTGTATTTTGAGGGCCACCTCATTGCTCTTCTGTACTGAGAAGGGTGCCATCAAGTTTTTTGTGCTTCTCTCAGATCACCTTAGGGATGTCCGTCCTTTGGTCATTCCTTATGTCCATCTTTAGTACATTTTCTAATTTCTTCTGGATCCAAGTCTGTCCCATTACCTGCACCAATTGAATCTTACTATGTTACCCTGCCTCTTGTTCCATAATCAACTTATATCTTCCATTTTGCAATTCTCAAGCATGAATTCAAATCTACTTATGTATTGATCCAATGGAATATGCTACTGAAACCAACATACATATGGCAGAAACATTGATGCTTGCAATGGACTACCATCTACATCTTTCATTCAGTTTTCAATATGTACATGCTGAAATACATGCCTATAATGCAATAAATTAGATTTCTCACTCACTTCTTTGCTACTACCAATATATGACTCTTCCACTCTACAAATTGAATGTTGTAACAAAGATGTATGGTGATGCTTTAAGTTGTATGTTACTAAATTCTACTTTTACATGTTGACCTGGCCTCCCTCCCTTCAAGTGGGTCAACTCTTTCTTGACAAGGATGTTCACGTGGAACTAAACAAACATTTTAAACAAGTTAATACCATTGATATCAAAGCATGCATTTGGTTCTTCCTACTCATCACAACCGGTATGCTGTCTAAAACTGATCACTTTGTGTATGATACCTCTTTTATCTAGTGGTATAGAGTCTAGACTTCAAAATGGCTTGAAGAGATTTCAAAATGCAAAATCCCACCTACTTCTAAAGCACAACATCCCCATTTCTAATATAGAAATTCCAACACCCCCTGCTCAATAGCCACTGTTGGTCTTTTACAAGATGAAATCCACTTCCCTCTCTCGTAGAGACACTTCTCTCTTGGTCCAAAAATGAATGATGGTGGCCTTGGAGACGAGGTTCCCTGGCTCCCAATCCATGAACTATTTGGCTATGGGCTATCAACTCATCAATGCATGCCATCCCAAGATATACCATCATTAGCCACATTACAACCACCCTCTCTGCTCCCTCTAATAAGGTTGTCAGAAAAGAAATCGAAGAGCCCCAAATCCCACACACTTCTGATGTTAAGAGCATTAATCCTACCACATGTAATAATGATGGTTAAATCAGATGTTATCCTTACCAAGAATGTGCAGAACTGAACATGGCCATTTTAGGCAAAAGGAGCCCCAAATAACTACAAAAGGCTATAAATAGGGGTCTGCAGATCTGCCAGTTTATGTCAGAAAAAGGAGAAATAAGAGTTCACTTCTGTAAGCACAGGGGCAAAGAAAGTGACTCAATGAATAGCTTATTAAAATAATATTTAGTTTCCTAATGGTCAATTAGGTAGTTTCTATTTCTGTTCTAAGTTTAGTTTGTTTCTATCTTTTATGCTTTGTTTATCTGTAGTTTCCTATGTGAAACTTCTGTTCTCTATTTAGTAACTTTTTGTAAGACTTTTTAAATAGAGCCTCGCTCTATCATTGTAATTATCTCATTGAATATATCATTCTGTTTTTATTACAATATGGTATCAGAGCCCGGTTGAGCTCTCTGGGTTGTCTTTTCTAATGGCGTCTTTTTTGGGTCGTCTTTTTTGCCCTTAGATTTGAGATTCAGTGCCATATATCTCTGAGGTTGCGAATCTTTGTTTTGGTGAATGATCGCGGTTTTGTTTGCAGCTGCGGTAGATTGTTTTCTTCCAGTGTTTCCTTCTTTCTGCTAAAACGCATGTTTGTTTGAAATCATGTTTTATATTTGTGCCATAGTGATCGTTTTTTGAAAAAACCCTTAGTCGCGATTTTGTTTTCGGCAGATCTGTTACTCACGATTCGGTGTTTTTTCATCAGTGATCATTTCACTGTAGACGTTGCTAGGGTTTTGTGGATTCTTTTCACAGCAGTGTTTCTGTATTTAGGCGCGATTTCTGGCATCGCGAGATTACTCTCTTTTGAATTGCGAAATTGGTCACCAAGAATAGTGTTGTTCGCTGCGGCAGTTTGCATCAGGTCATGGTCGTGTCTCATATTCTCGGCATTTAGTTCATGGTTGCCTCTCACATTTTGGGTATTTCTGGAAGCGTGTTTTGGCGTTGTCTTTCTACCTGTTCCTGATTGTGGGTTTCCTTCTGTTTCGAGGGTTTCCTTCAGGCCTTGTTGATTCTCTTGTTTTTAAGACCTGGGTGCGTTCTGTTGTGGCTCAATGTATGATTGGTTGGAGCGTTGAATGGTCTAAAGCGTTGCAAGCGCTTACAGTGCCTTATCTATCTGAATAAACTCTCGCTGAAATCCAGTACATATATATTCGGCATTCTATTTATTTTGGCGGCCTTTTTGTGGGTCTCTTTTATTTACTCGGCGGGAATCTTTTGTGTGGGTCCCCCTTTATTCATGAGCGCCCAGCAGATATACTTTCCATTTTGTCTCGAAATCCGTGTTTGGATTTTTTGAGATCACGATTTCTGCAATCTCGAGATTTGTGCCTCGAATTCCGTGTTCAGAATTTTGAGCTTGTCTTTTTTGTCTCGAGATCCGTACCTCAAAATCCGTGTTAGGATTTTTGAGTCTGTGTATTTCGTGCTTTCGGAATCTGTGTCTCCTAACTTGTGCTTGGGTTTCGTTATCTCAGAATCTGCGCCGTCAATCTGCCCTGTTTGTTGTGCCATCACTTTATAATCCGTTTTTCGTGCCTCGAAAAACATGAAAGATGGCATCTTGGTCCAACATCATGTTGGAAGGCAGTTAGAAATTCAACGACAAGAATTACAACTTTTGGAAGCAACGAATGATGACAATCTTCGAGTATCGGTGCCTTGACTAGTTAGTTCTGGGCAAATCTACACGTCCTCAAGTGGCGGGTAAAGATCAGGATAGATTCGATGAGCAGAATCGGGAAGCGGTTATGCTTATCAAGTTATTAGTCACCGATGATCTGTTGCCTCAAGTTCCATCTGGGAAAGCAACGAAAGAAATCTGGGATTCGTTGAAGGATCTTCATGAAAAGTCTGACAAGAGTCGCGTGTTCGTTCTGAAGAACATGCTTTTCTTGATCATGATGGATGAACAGATGTCTCTGCAGGAGCATCTCACCAAAATCAAGGACATCCGTGATCAATTGACAACGAGTGGTTGTGACATGGATGAGGAAGATATGGTAGTCATCACTCTGAAAAGTCTACCACAATCTTATGAGCACTTTATCGAGACACTCAACATTACCTCAACTAATGTTGACTTGAAGTTTTCAAAACTGTGCAACAAGCTTTTGCAGTAGGATCGATGGAGACAGCAGTTTGGTAGTAGTGTTAGTTCCTCTTCCACAGAGCAGACATTTACTGCCAAGTCCGTTTAGCAGAATAAGGACACCAGTCAGCTCTCTCAGCCATCCAGTCGGGGTCAATCACAGGGCCCTTCAAATCTAGTGCAATTATTGCCATAAGTTTGGCCATATGAAAAAGGATTGCCGGAAACGCTTGGCTGTTGCACAGTCCAAGCTTGAAGAATCGACACCATCAACCCATGTCACAGAGCACTCTGAGCAGAAGGAGTTTGCTTTCTACGCCTTTTAGGCCAACTCTTCTGCCTGATATTTTGTTTCAGATGCTCATGGACCAGTCTGTTGGGGCAACTTGGTTTAGTTAGTACATTGACCATTACGGGGTGGGGGTATTAAAATAATATTTAGTTTCCTAATTGTCAATTAGGTAGTTTCTATTTCTGTTCTAAGTTTAGTTTGTTTCTATCTTTTCTGCTTTGTTTATCTGTAGTTTCCTTTGTGAAACTTCCGTTCTTTGTTTATGTTACCTTTTGAGTCGCCCTTATTTATTTATTTATTGGTAATATTTTTTGAACAAGAGCCGGTTTACCGTGTTATATTTTTGGTCATACCTTTGTTTCGTAAATCGATTCTTGGTCCTTCAATTTTTACCCGTTGGTCGTATCTGTAGACAAAGTTGCTTAAGGTTTGAAACTTTGAACCCGAACCATTCTCAAAGTTCGAAGTTCAATGGTTCAATATGTCTGAAGTGTCTCATAAAGCAAGTTGTCGTTTTGTTTGTCTTAAACGTCTTTGAACTTTCGGGTTGAACTTGAACCTTTTTGTTCGAGGTTCAATGGTTCAACGGTCTAAAGGTTGAACACTCACTGCCTTCTTATAAGTCGGGTCATGCAGTTACCTTGTGTAATTATTGTATCATTGAACCTTCCGCTCGTACTCTATAGCGGGGTTCAATGGTTCAAGGTTCAACAGTTCACTGTTTTATAATTGGAAGCCTTTTACCAAAGCCGCGTAACTGTTTGTTGGTCTACATAACCCTTGCGTCTTTGAACTTTCGCATTGAACCATATCTTTCAAGTTCAACGGTTCATGAGTTTAAGTTCCTACTTCCGTAAGTGAATCCTTTGCTTATCTATATGGTCCAATTGGCATGTTTGAACCATCACATTGAATCACCGCGTTGAACCACGTCCTAAAGGTTCAATGGTTCAATAGTTCGAAGATTTGGTGATTTTGGTCCCGTTTGTTCCCACGGCTTTCTAAGTCTAATTTAGCGGAGGCTACGAATAATCATTATACATCGTGATGGCGCGTGAATAATACTTGCTATTAATGAAAAAGTCAGAGTTCATGTCTTGTCAAATATTTTTGGCACGTATCGTTCCAAGCGATAATTGTTCAATCTGGTTAGTGCCATTATTAACTAAGAACAAGCCAAGTTTAGCAAGTAAACATACTGTGCAACGCGGAGAAGGATAGCGCCGGAAGTGTAAGGCTCTTGTTATTCAAGTTTTCGCAGTGAATTCAGATATCCTGAAGGTGCTTCCAAGCCATCAACTGAGAGAAGCCCTGTCACTAAAAGATCCAGAAGAGTCCTCACAGATATTCTGCCATCTCGTGTTACCAGTTAAGGACCAAAGGAAAAAGAAAGAAACAGGTTTCTGAAACAATAGTTGTTGATTTGAATTCAGAAGAAGATTTAGAAGGACCTATGGGTGACAAGGAGCTAAGCCCACACAGAACAGAGGAAGTTGACACCGGGTCACAGTCATGGGCCGTTTTGGAGACCCCTGAAATATTAATGATTTCAAATGAATCCTCTGATAGAGTGAACCCCGAAAAGACAACCTCAGCCCCTGCACCAAAGTGGCTAGAGAGTTCTATCTCTGATAAGAAAAAAGTGATTCCTTTTGTTGTCCCTTTAGAGGACATGGTAAGCAAATGTTTGGGGAAAACCCCCAAGTCCAAGAAACTCAAGACGACATCCAGAATAAACATCGATCCAAACACTGGTAACTGGAGTGCTGAAATAGCTAAGCCAGTGACAGAGGAAGAAGTGCAGGATCCAACAGTGCATGATTTCACTGTGGAGAAAGTGGATCTCGGTGCTGCCTCTAGAGCTGCACATGTCCACCACCTTGAAGCTTCTACTAAGAGGATGGTCAGTCGAACATGGAAAGATGAAAAGGACAAGAAGGAGTTGAAACAAACTCTGCGTTCAATGGCAGAGTACATTGAGGCTATTAACAACCCTAACCCGCAGTCGATCTCACAGCTTCCCCTGTCTTTTGACCCGAAATCACCTGTCAACCAAAAGATGTTAGATCAAGTCCACAGAAGCAAAATGGTGGCAAAAACATTTGACAGTTGGTTGAATAACATTGAACAAAAAGGGACTGAATACATTCATGAGCTCAAAAGCATATACGATCTGACTGCTACCACAATCGAGGATCTTAAAGCACAGGTTGCTGTTTGGGCGAAAGATGAAGGTAAGTGGACGAATGTGATAAACCAAATAGATGAAGTTCAAAAATATGGGCTGGCTAAGTTTTTGACAGAGAAAAGCCTGACTGGTTTGGACGAGGATTTGTTATATGTGAACAAGAAGAATATTGAATGGAGGAATTCCATATCCCGGCAAGGACGTTTTGAACTTTCAAAGTTAATTAAGGAGATAACAGAATTCACTCAATCGTTGCAACATGACTTGCAATGTATTGATGTTAAATACATTAAAGATGATGGAAAACCAGTGGAAGATGTCGATGCAGTGGTCCAATCTTTCAAAGATAAAATCGGCTTCGTCAGAGAAAATGACAATATTTTAATTGAGGACTTCTCCAGGATTTCTAAAGTCGAATCACTACTTTACCTCTGCATCGACACACTTCCAGAACACAAAGAAAAATTTGGTAAAATGCGAAGGGAAAAGGAAGTTTGGAAGTCAAGAATGAAGCATATAGGTATTCCCAACTTCCCGAAGATTCAGGAGTTCGTTGCTGCTTTTCAGGGATGGAAGACCCAACGTGCTTCCCAGGCCACCGATAACAAATCCGGAGATACAAACCCGTCGTCCCAGTCATGACCTCATTGGCTCGTTTTCTTTATTTCAGTTCCTCTGTTATGTTATTTTCAGCAAATCTTGATTTTTAAAATCAGTTGTTAAAAACTAAATCCCGTACGGGTCAGAGTTATGTTAACTCTGGGTTTGATTTACTCAAGGACATGATTAAGACATTCATATTTATAGGTTTTTAAAATCTTAGATAGATATAGAAGTGGAGAAAAAGAAAAGAAGGGAATTTTTTTTTAGCAAATGGTTGATAGTTTTACATTATGTGATGATTGTCTGAGTAATTTTCATCTGTGAATGAGAAGAAGAAACAATTACTGCTTATTTGGATCTGTGCGTCTGAATGTGTGGAATTAGATTTTCTGTGTGAAATCTTCTTTCATCTGGTAATTGTTCTTTATTTGAGCAATTCGTCATATGTGTTTTATTGTTTACTGGTTCAACAAGTTCGTATGAATGTATTCATGTATTTGAATATACCAAAAGTAGAATCTGTGCGTTCTATTCCTCACTGTTACTGTATAAATTTATCGTGTTCATAACATAGTTATGTATGAATATCAGTCTGCCTTAAGCATTTTTTGGTTAAAAGTGCATTTGGATACTTGAATAGGTTAAATTCATTGAAAATCTTAAAGGGAGCTGTACCTAAATTCAGAGGGGAACTAATATAAAAGGTTCACCCATTTGTTGTTTAACTCATTTGTTCTTCAAAAGAGGGGTATAGAGTTAGAATAAATTATTTTCAGAATAAGGACAAATCTGTTAACCAACAGTTTAGTAACTTTTTGTAAAACTCTTTAAATAGAGCCTCGCTCTATCATTGTAATTATCTCATTGCATATATCATTCAGTTTTTATTACAATACACCTTCATCAGATAGGGAACTGTTAAGGAGCAGTGTCCCATCTCCATTGGTGGTGTGCACATTTCTACTCTCTTTGATCTCGTATGCCAGTCTTGAAGGATCCAAAATCTGAAAAATCTGAAAAACATTATTAGGAGTTTAGCTAAGGAAATAAAAGCCGATAGCCTCAACATGCCTGCACTGCAAAACTACACACTCCATCTTGTAGCAAGCAGTGAGCTTTTGACCACCTGCCTGCAATGTCAACAACACAAAGTCAGTTGTGGAAGAGGTCCTTTGCAAGGGATTGACCAAGAAAAGATATGCTGCGTTCTTCAAGAAAGGGATTTACAATGCCCTAATACCCACTCGTTTTGCAATGGTTTTAACATATCTTATCATTGCCCTAGGACAATGTCTTTTTCCTCTTGCTCTTCATGAAGATTTTAAGAGTGGTGTTCACAAGTTGCTTTCTTTTTAAGCTAAGTTACTGGTTTGGGTATGAGAACGGGTATAGACTCAGGATTCGAGTACACTGGTATGGCAATTTTTTTTCCTTGGGTAAGGGTATGTTTGTGTGTGTGTGTTTATATATATATATATATATTAATTATATATAATATATATAGATTAAATATATAATAATAAATATTATATGTTATAAATTAATAATATATAATATAATTGTATAATTTATTAATTTATAATAATATATTTAAATATATTATCATATAATATTTATGATTCACGTTTTAGGGTTTTGTAGGCTTTTAAAATGCATTTTTTTGAGTTAAAAAAATAAAAAAAATGTTTTTTTTTAAAAGTTGAAAAAGATGGCTGGGCTTTGGGCATGGCTGGGAGCACTTGGGCACGTCACAGGATGGCTATGGTACTCCCCTGCTACCTTGAGTACGTTGGGGCGGTAGGGGCGTACCCTGTTTGTCCCGCTCCCATACCAGGTCCAATTCCTGCTGTTTCCAGTAACATAGTTTCTAAGTACTTGTGCTGTGTGATGATGGATTGTTTCTTTTCACATGGCCACATGTTTCACAAAATAAACATGGCTCAAAATTCCACAATAAAATGTTTCATATCCTCTTCATTTACAACCAAAATAAACCATGGCTCATTCCTTTGTATACCTTCTTGGGCTGTCCTTGTGCTTGCTTGCACAAGGTTTATGGAGTGATGATCCTTTACCTTGTCTTTTGGATTATTGTCTTCATTTTGGAGATGCTATTTTGGCCCTTTGAGGTGGTACAATGCTACCTTCCTCTTTGTTAGTAAAGCTTTCCCTTCTCTAGAGATTCCTTGCATGCTCCCATTGTTCTTAATAGCTGCTAGCAAATCACATCTTCTTACTGATGGTTTAGAGTGCTAGGATTGTCTCCAGCAACAAGTTGTGTCTAGCAGCAGTGTGAAACAGCTGTGTGTGGGTAACAGTGTGTGAGTTACTGCACATGAACAGAGGAGCATGCAAACAACAGTATGTGAGCTGAGGGAGTTTTGTTGCATGCAGGCACCAGCAGAATTTGGGTTCTGTAGATTTATTGTGCATGTGCAAATGGAGTAGAATCATGAGAAGAACAAAGCAGAACCCATTCCAAACAGTCCTTAACAACCCTTAATATCTGTTTTCTAATTTCAGTTGGTTCTTCTGCAATTATCATCCCTTTAATACCCTTATGTTGGCCCTAGTTGGCTCTAATTACAGGTGAGTTATTAGACTGTCAATCCTAACAGATAATCGGACCCCAGACAATCACCCCTTATTCACAAGTCAGAATTGTTGATCAGTGTCAAATCACGAGCAGAACAGAGTGTTGGGTCCCGAAATCATTGCTCACACTCCTAGAGGAATCAATCCACTTCAAGGCTAGGGACTTGTCATCTTGAAGGTGAATCAATCAGCTCATCAAAAAATATGAGTGATTAAAGGCCAATTGTTGAGAGAGCGGGCATGCTCTCCTTCACTTTGAGCTCAGCTAGCCTCAGGAGTGTGTTCCTAGAGGTATCCTTAACAGAACAGCTAACCTATCGAGATGATTCATGACTAAAGAACAATAGCTATACCCAATGTATGCTTAACCCTAATATTTGTCACTAGGCCAAAGGCTAACTAGTTGCTTGTAAAACTTATGATTAAACTGAAACTACAACCTTGCATATGCATCCATAGATGATAGCATTATTATAATCCCATTAGATGAATCCACTTAACTTTTCATACACAAGTGCAAGGTGTAGGCATGCATGACATAATTCTCTAATGATTTATTGTTTGAGGTTGCTTAAGATTATTCCCTAGTTTGCAATACTGGATCATGAAAGCATGTTGGAACCCTAATCTACTCCTAAACTACAGAGGATAGAGAGAATATAAAATAAGTAGTGTTTGATCTCGCACCAATTTAGACCAATGCCTACTCCATTGGGCAACAGAGTCACAAGCTGCAAGGAAGGAGACACGGCTGCAAACCATAAATGGAATTAAATGTGCATATACATACAAATCAAGGATAACACCTTATGCAAATAGACATGCTTAATAAACCATCTCAGAACTGCAATAACTCACTTGAAATAAAGGAGAGACCATTACAAAAGCATTGCAATGCGTTAGATGCTATCACACATACATCAAACCCTTATTACATTCATACCAACAAATGTGGCAAGAGGAAATCTACAACTACAATTATGCATTCCTCTAAATCATTACAAACTGCCATGGAGACATACCATTACAAGAGATGTGTGTTGAAAACCCTTCCTACGATTTATAGAATGTATTCCCACCCCTTGCAGATTGGACTTGAAACGTTTGATGCCCTAGAACCAACTTGAGGTACTTGTCAAAAAATTGGTTCAACGACCAACCCTTTGAATGACAAACAAACATGTATTTATAGCATTCTCGTTTTCTTGCCCTTGGTCATCCTTTGGAAACTCGATGTACCATAGTATTTGAAGCATTGAATGCGAACTGAGTGTGTTCTCATGAAATCCGCTTTTGAGTTGCGTGAAGACAATCAGTAGCTGAAAATCAACCACCGCATTCATGGCAATCCACATCTTCCTCATCATTCACTGCTAAATCTGCAATTGGAATCACGCCCTTGGGATGCATGATGTTGTTTGGGTATGAAAATTGCATTTGAGAAGTTGCAGGAGTCAATTCCGACATTAATGACAATCTAGGAAGTTGTTGGAGTGTATTGTAGGAGTTTGGAAATTCAGGAATTCGATGCAGGATAGGATATGGGATGTGGACGTTGGAACTGGATGAAGGTGGCATCCTAACAAATAAATCATGTGAAACCGAAGGTGGAAGTGAAGAGAAATGCGTGAGGAGAATTCGAAAGGCTATTGGGTTTCCACAAGGAAGAAAAGAGTGATTTGAAGGTGTATAGGGATGCAGGGTTTGGATGCAAAATTGGACAATAGGATGGGATATGGGATGAAATAAATGATATCCTGAAGTTTAGGGAAAGTTCGCAAGGAGAAAGGAACAAAAGATAGGCCAAGGGGAACTTTGTGGAAAACATGAGCAGAAACGGATATGGGAAGTGAAATGAAGAAATTTAGAAGGTTGGGAAAGTTCTGCAAATAGAAGCAAAGCGAGAAAAGGAAGGGAGGGAAACTGGACGAAAACATATCCAGTCTGGGAGGGAAATTTCGTTGACAGGATGAAAAGCTAAAGGAAGAAATGCAGAAAAGGAATGGAGTATTGTAGGTCAAGCGATGGGAAGGAAACTGAAGGAGTCGAGTGAGATTCTGCAAACTAGAGGGAACAAGTGAAGTGTTAAAATCGGTTAAGGAGCCTGATGGAATTATGTGGAACTTTAACGCGGAATAGGAGGTGGATACATGATATGGAACGAGTAGAATACATCCGGTATTCGGACGAAAACCCGCAACATAGCAGAAACACTTAGAAAATGACTTGTAACTTCCCAAACTTAGAAACTTATTTGATTTTTGGCAACTTCAACACATGATAGAACATGGGGATGGAAAAAAGTAACACATAGGAAAAATTCGACCAAGGGAAGACCCACTAAAGATTTCTTAGATCGGTTATATATGATTAGGCAAAATAGGGTAAGTGCATGAAGTGAGCAAGGACTTGGTTTTACATTTTTAAGTTGGGTCCCAACATAGAGAGAGATCACACAATTGCAAAAAAAACATTGAGCTATGAATGTTTACAAAGCCAATAGGACATGAGATTTCAAGGTTTAAGCACATATGTTGGATTGATTCTATGCATGGAATAATTACAAAGTGTTTCTAGTTATCATGCAAACCCCTGGTGCTAAAAATCAGATTGTGATGACACCAAAAAATCAGTACAACAGGTTTTCCAGTAAAATTTCGGAAATTCAGGAATTTGTTTCTAAATTTCAGAAACTTATTTTACTTCTCCAACAGCAACTATAAGAGGACAATGCCATTAATAAATTGCAGGCTCATACCTTCGTGCTTGAGAAATCTCATGCCTCTCTAAGCACCACTGCACATTCTCAGGAACTCTAGTAAACTATTTCCTTATTTCAACATAGACATCTAGAGTTGTTCATTCAACACGAACACCTCAAAGAAGAAACAATGGCTCGTTAAGAGTATATCCAAAAATAAGTGGAAGAGCAAAATTCGTGGGTCCCAATGGTTAAGGGGGTAAGAAATTGCCTCCTATTGTTGCTATGTCTGTTTAGTCCAAATTCGATGAGGAAAAAGCAAGGCATGCCAAAGTGCTAAAACTCTGGGTTCATGGACTTTCCTAAGTGAATGAAGCCCTAGAAGCTGATCACACATTCCTGTATGATTCTCTAGGCTTGAAAGGCATCTTGGTGAACTCTAGATAACACATTTTAAATTAGATTATGGTCTAGTGAAGAGCACTTACAAGGCTGTAGAGCTAAGAAATTGCTCTTCTCTATCCTTCGAAAGATCTTTTTAGATGCCAATCTGACATGATTTAGGTGGAGGAGCTTTAGAAGGCTTGTGCTCTAATTGTTGGTGCCAAAAAAGATAAACTATTGGGCTGTTATGTAATGTCCCTTTTTGGGCCATTCTAACTTTTTGGGAAAACTCCAACTTTCTTGGAGAGCGTTGATTTATTCATGCTGGAATTTTGCAAGAGGCAGTAAGTTTGGGAGACCAAGATGAGCTCAATGGTGCTTTTCGAATGCGATTCCGTCATTTTGAGAGCACTCCACACTTCTTGGAGAGTGCCTGTAGGGTTTCTAACAGTGGCAGTGAGTTCAGGAGCCCAAGATGAGCCCAAAGGTACTTTTTGGATGCAATTCTGACTTTTTGAGTGCAATCCAAACTTCTTGGAGGAGACTGCTATTTTTGGAAAACATCAATCTGCATACAATTCGTCATCCTGAGAGCTAAGGGTCATTATGGTATGGTCAGAATCCATATTCGAAGTCATTTTAATAGTTTCCACAACATTAGTTTTTGTGTAGAAAATAATTAAAATTATTAAATAGTTAATACTTAAGTTGTCGAAAAGTGAATAAATAAAAAAAACAACTTATTGTTAATTATTTAATAAAAAGGTCTTTAAGTTATGCAGTGCTAAGCTCAAGGGGTCATGAGGGGACTTTGCACATAATAAAATGAAATGTTTTATTATTTTTGAGGAGAATATGGAGAGATAAGGAAATAATATTTTATTCTCCCAAGAAAAGTTATAAAAGGAAGTGTTGAGCTCATCGTTAAGGTTAGACTTGATTTGTTATTTTGCTTTTACAATTGAGTGTGAACCTGTGTTCCTCACTTATTTTCTTGAGAATGAAAACCCTCTAGAGAATACCAGTTTCGGGGACAAAAACCCTCCTAGCTAGACTTGGTGATTTCATTCAGGAAGAATTTTTGAAGGGATTTGAAGAGTATTTGGGTGTGGGTAAATCATTTGTAGTTTTAATATTCCTCCAGGCGCCATTTTTGGAGATTTGATAGGGGCGATCAGATTTTGGTTGATAGAAATCGCCCAAGGCACACTTAAACTCTAGGCGGTACTAGTTCAAGGAGCAGGCCGAACATTTCTGTGGTATTTTTAGACCTGCAAGCTGCTATTGTACACTTTTAAGGAGGCTGAACTCCCTTGGGAACAAGTTGCACCCTTCCAGGATAGGAAGCTGCTATTTTCTTGGGTGTTGTACACTTTTAAGGAGGCCGAACTCCCTTGGGAACAAGTTGCACCCTTCCAAGATAGGCGATTGGGGGTTTCAATGGTTTAATCAACCCAAAACTTCAATATTTCTTGCTGATTTGAAGGCGCATCAGCCCTTGAGGATTTTGCATCTTTTCGGAGTTCAAAATCAGTTTTGGTGGGGTGTTTAGTTGCTGGTCAGATTTATTGTGCTCACATCTCAGGCTTCAATCTGTGACAATCAATTTCAGACCTGAGTTTTTAGTGATTTATAGTGGTTTCAGATTGATATCAGTTCAGATTGGGCTCCCTTCATCTACAGCATCACATCTACAGTGGGTTTGCCTCTCATACTGAATTGCATGTTTTATAGTGGCTCTTTGCATTGTTATTTTGATTACAGTAGTATAGATCAGTTTGGATCAATTTGTTATACATTATATCGCAGCCATTTATTCAGTGAAATGTCTTTAATTAGTTGCAATATTGTATTCTTCTATTGTGCAAGTTGTTTAATTACAAGTGGTATCAGAGCATGATCTTGGCACTATGAAGGCAAGAAATAAGGCGATTTTGCCTTGATTCTGGAGATCATTTTGGGAAATGCATATCTCCCTCATTTTGGCGAATCTTTTCAAGATTTTTGGAGGTTTTTTCAAGGACATAATGAATTTACTACAGTTCAGATTTGAAGTCAATTGGAGCAGAATTAAGGGAGTTATTGCCTAACTAGGGTTTCCACCAATTTTGTTCCTAGGGCTGCAATTCAGTGAATTTTTTTCGCAAATTTCTAGAGGGTTGAACAAGGGTGCATTGATATACCTACAATCCTAATATGAAGACATTTGGAGCAGATTTGAGGAAGTTATTGCGAAATTAGTGTTTCCACCAAATTCGCTCTTAAGGCTGCAAATCAACAATTTTTTTGAAGATTTCTTCTGGGAAGTGAGATCTTGGCCCTGGTAAGTTACAATAAAAATTTCAAATTAATTGGCAAAGATCAAAATGGTTAAAATAATAATTTTGCTGTGCAGGATTGCTGGTAAGCCCGGATGTGCCTGCATCAGGAAAGTTTCAGAGCTCGTGGGAGATAGTCTAGTGTTCAGCCATTGGAGGGGCCTGCAAGTAGAGGTTTGTGTGTAGATCTTTGAGGAGGACTATAGGGCTGGAGTGTGTCTATATGTAGGACTTGGGCAACACTGTGGTGTTGGGTTGTTTTATTGTTGTAAACCATAGTTGGCAGGCATGTGAGATTTCTGTAGCTAGTGAGTTAGGCTTCTTTCAGCCTATTCTAGCCTGTAAGGGCAGAGATTTTTTTTGAATTAATGAAATAGTAATAATTTGGCTTCCACATGGTGTTTGTGATTGTGAGTAAATCTGTAGGCTGCTAGGTGGGGTAGTCCTTCATTGGACTCACTTGCCTAGGCTGCATCACTTAGATTAGTGCTTAAATAGCTTAGAACTTAGGAACAGCACAAAGAAAAAAAAACATACTTGTGTTGGTGAATTGTGCATTGAAAAATCAAGACCTATGGGTTGCTATTAGATTAAATATTGTTTAATAGAGTGACGTTAACAAGAATCTGACAGATGCAGCTTTTTTTATTTATGTATTGACCTTTTCTGTATATGGATTCTATAATTATATTATTAGTATGTAATGTAGCACATATATTAGCGGTATTACTTGCAATTTGCTATTAGATGAAATATTGTGCAATAAAGTGAAGTTAACAAGAATCTGAGAGATACAGCTTTTTTTTATCTATGTATCGACCTTTTTTGTATATGTATTCTATAATTTTCTTATTAGTATGTAATGTAGCACATATATTAGCTTTATTACTTGCAACATGCTTGAATTAGAATTTGTATAAATCCTTAAAACATGGAAGGCATTTTTTCCAGATTATTATCATACCATTTTAAACATGGCGTACAAATATGATGCATTTCTTTTAGGTTATGTGATTTTTATCATGATAAAATTTCTATGATGTATTATGTCATACGTGCAAGACAATTACTTCATGTTATGCTATTGGAAAATTATTTGGTTGGCATCGAAGAGTGTGACTCTTGGTTTCAAATGTAAGACAGTTTTCTAGATATTTTTCTTGTAACTTCGTTTTCAGAAGTTTATACTCTAAATAACTTTCTACAATAAGTTATAGATTTTCCTCTGCAAGAACTTTCTAGTACAATGTCCTTATTGAAATCTAATGCACACATCCTCTTTCACAGGCCTGAGCTGTTTTCTATTCTCATACAGCAACTTCAATCAGCTGATATCCTTACTACTCAAAGAGTGTACATGGTTTTGCATCGTACTTTGAAAGAGCTATCAACAAAACGTTTGACCGCAGATCAACGTAACTTTGCAGAGGTTTTTACCCTTTAATATTTCTGTCTGGGATATTACAAGTATGAAAATTGCTGGTAGATGCTAGTAATAAAAAAAATGAAGAATTCAAAATTCAAAGGCAAATCCTAATAAAAAACACTTACGGACAATAATTTTTTGGTTTCGGAGGTGAAATGTGTAATATTTAATGTCTTAGACATAATAAAGTTGTTTGAACCTTTTAGGAAACTTTTATGATTTTGCAATGACTATGAATAAAGCCAGTTAACAAATTCTATCCCCACAAGTTTCCCTAATATGTTTTGGATATTCTTCTCTGAGAAATCTATAAATTATGTTCATTATATTTCTTTCCATTTGAAAAGACTCTTTTTCGAAAGTCTTTTTGTAGTTTCGCTAGTCTTAGCGTTTTAATTTGTCCTTTTCATGACAATGTGAAACAAAACACTATGTATAGTAGAACCTTTCTTTGAATCAGAAGGGGAAGCTCACTCGTAAAATTATAAACTTAACGTTAGCCCTAGAACACTAGTTTATGGACGAACTTACAATTTTCATAACATATACAAAGTTTTTATTTTGGAGCGTTTTCAACATGTAATAGAAAATGAACTTATCTATTGCATCTATTTTTGCTTTTCAAGTATGAGCACAAGACCAAATAGTAATTCCACACACAGATCAGATTTTTTGTATTCTTTATGACCCTATGAACAACTAACCTATTACAACGCAAATGAACACAATTTCTGGCTAAAAGACAGATATCAAGAAGTAACACGAGCTGAATTGAAGATTTTGATTACACACACAAGATGATATTTGATAAATTAAATACCCGAGTGGTGTATAGAAAGCTACAAGCACCCAAATTAACAACAATCACAGGACAGAGCCTGTAATTATTAGTAATCATTGTTTAATAAATGAAACCCTTCACACAAATTGACAAAACAGTTCAATGAATATGACAAAATTGCATATAGCATAAGAATCTCATCACACACACAAGGAGAGCTCAGGCAATAAATTTATGCAAAATGTGTAGGAAGATTTACCATTAGTTTGTCTCAAATATAATGCCTATATTTATAAGGTTTCAATACATCACTTTGCATAATTGTATGTCCTCTAAAAGTAAAGTTACTTGAAAAATGAATATTGCATGGAAATTAAAAATAATTTCGAATAAGGCTAATCTTCTAAAATAAGTTATGTTGGAATCAGCTTGTTCTAGAATTATCTAAACTCAAAAATAACTTCCGTCCAAAATAGTGTATCTCTATTATAAATAAAGCTGATTCTATTTTTAGACATAGTCTAAAAGTAGCAGTATGCACACTTTCTGAAAATGGTAGTCACTGAGAAGATTGTGCTGGTTGCTCTGGTGGTGAAATGGATTCCTGCTGATTGCTGGTCTCCAACCTGTATTCTTTGAATATCTTAACTACAACCTTCAGTTTATATGGGTCCGACAAGGCAATCCCATGAAGCCTTGACTCGTGGATATTGAGTGCTTCGTCATTCTGAATAATCAATTTGTCATACTTCTGCTGCCCTTGTTTTTTGAATTCAATGATATTCAGCATTTCCATCAGCTTACCATTTTCACTGTTCCAAAATCTAAAGGGCCAGCCAGGTCTTCCTTAACATGTTTAGTCACTAGTGAAATCTTTTTCCAATTCGCTTTTCTCCCTTTTGTTGCCTTCTGTGTTTTTCAGAGAACAAAAGATGAAATCAAGGAATGGATTTTACAGATATAGTATATAGAGATGGGCAACAAAGGCTTAATTCTGTTGGAAATATTTGGAGGGTATTTTACAGATATGTTATGTAGAGCTATGGGGTAATGCTCCACTTTCTCTGCATGGGCTTGCTTTGGATTGAGGACCAATTTTGTTGCATTCATACTTTGCAACATTTGTTTGTTTCTATTGGATTTTTTAATAACTTCCCCTTATTATGTCCCAGGATATTTGATAGAAGACAGCAAGAAAACTGTCAAGGCTTGACACTTTTCCTTTTGGAATGAGAACACAATGGTTTTTAGTTCTTGTTCAGTTATTGGCCATGTTATGGCTGTGTCTTCAGCTTCACCCAACTTTTTGGGGATGTTTTTCAGCAATTCTGAACTTTCTTAGTGTCTGCATACTGTGTCCTCTATTAACGAAGATCTGAAATAATCAGTAGCCTAACACATGATATCTGGATTGGTTTGTAGAAGAGTGTTGGTGTCTATTCTTATTTGTTTGACCAAGTTGATGTGTTGTTTATTGAGTACAGACTTATGAAAGAATTTCCTCACCGTATCCCCCTGTTTGACTCATATGTAATGTTCCCTTCTTCAGCCTAGTTGGCGAAGGTGACCATTTAGCCAATTTTATTCCCGTAGGCTAATTTGGAGTTTGGACAAGGGAATAATATTTATTAAATAAATAAAGTTGTCTTAATTCTTCATTTTACGGGCAACTTGTATTTATTTAAATATTCATTTGATAAAGTGACTTTGGGAGGGGTCCAAAATGAAATATTATAAAGTCACTTTATATGGGCTTAAGTGACATATTAAAAAGTAATTTTAAATTACTTTGTCGGGAATGTTCTATGGGAAATTATAAAAGAGAACTCGAGCTCATTTTGACTTAGGCTGAATATATTTTCTTGGAGATTTGGAGAGAGCTCTTGCTTGAGCAAACCCTAGGACGAAAACCCTAAGGGAAATCAGTTTTGGTGGTGAAAGATCCTCCCTAGCTGGTTTGCAGGTGGAATCACACAGGTTTTGCGCAGGTGCATATCGATGGAGAGATTTTGTGTTTGTGCTGAAGGGATTTATTATTCAAATTTATGTGATTTGCAGAGCAAATATAAATTTGTGGGTTTCTTAGAGATTTATTTGAAGATTTTTAAGATATTTATTGAGATTCATTTTTTTATGGAAGAGGGTTTAAGCCAAACCCTAGCGTTTGATTTTAAATGGTTTAATGCCTTCTAAGAGCAGCCGCAGCCCATATTACTAGATGCAGCTGCCATTTGACAAGCCGCAGCTGATGTTATGAGGAGTGCCTAAAATATAGGGGATCGTGGGGGTTTTGGGAATAATCGCAGCTTGTGTAAGGAGTGTTTTTCCCTTGTGAATGGGATGTGGGGCCCAAAAGTTGGGACGCAGATGTCTACAATCTAAAGCGCAGCCTTTGGGAAGCTTAAGGTGTTAAATGTGGTGCGTAGGAGATCATTGAGGGAGTCACACTTCTTTAATAGGAGACATGGAGGATTCTTGATGGAGTGTGAGCTGATCACTATCTACAGAAGATCATGATATCATAGGCAGTCCAATTTGGGTATGTTGTTACTTCCAATTGTTGTAATCTCTAATCTGTTATATTCTGATCATAAATAGAAAGAATAACATTCAAATCTTTAATTTGAATATATCTATCCTACTGTGCAAACTATTTCAAAATGCAATGATATACTTTCTATATCAACTTCTGGTTATTGTGTTTGTTCAAATATCCATTGAAATATATATAAACTGTAACTGATTACGCACAAGAAATACATCACAAACAAACATTTAAACAAGCTGTCCGCCCAGCTAACTCAGAAATTTCAGTGATTACCAGCAGTATGCAAAGTGTATGTCGAAATGTCCACATGTGGAAAATCAGTAAACTAGTGTTTGATCAGAAAATTTAGACAAGGTTTCTTACATCATAGTTCTTGAATCTTTGCCTCCAATAGCATTCTTCCCTTTGTTGCAGGACTGCTAAGTCTTGTATCAATATTTTTTTCTTGTTCAGTGATTTCGTTGGTGAATCCATTGAAGAATTTGAAAAACGGCAACTGTTGTCCTAATGTTTTTGAACAAGAATTAATTCTTTAACATTGCATCAATTGCACATCAGATAAAATCTCAAACAGCGAAAGCATAAAACAAATACATAGATAATTACACCTTCGAATCAGCTTTTCATTTCTTCGAAAAATTTACAAGGAAACCTCTACAAACTGCTCCAAAAAACAGCTGTACGGTATTTATCATTGTATTTTATTTCTTCTATCTTCCGTTTATCTTTATAATACTAATCTTCAAAAAGCTTCTTATCTCTTGCAGGAGATGAGTTGGAAGATTAGTATAAATCATTAATGTATATTTACACTTTATTAGACTTAATTAGCTAAATAAAAAATTTTCACTTTTTCACTTAAGTGAAATGCAAAATAGAATAACTCGAACCACTTCCAGCACGTTCACACTGAATCTGTGTGGGAGTTCCTCTCCGAGCTAGAAACACTCCTTCTTAGTGAGGAAGGAACTCTGCATCTATCCAAGTTTGTCTCTGAAAGCTTCAAACTTCCCTTTTGCTAAGGGCTTGGTCAAAAAATTAATTATTTGCTGATCTGTGGAAATATATTGGAGCTTAATTACTCCCTTCTGAATCCTATCTCGAATGTAGTGATATCTGATCTCTATATGCTTGGCTTTGTTATGAAACATTCGATTCTCAGAGAATTTGACAACTTTGATTATTACAGTAAATGACTGTGGGATTCAGTTCCCGATCAAACAATCCTGCAAGTAACTTGCGAAGCCAAATGGCCTCACAACCGGCAGCACTGGCTGCCACGTATTCTGCCTTTGCTAAGCTAAGTGCCACAGATGTCTACTTTCTGCTGAACCAGGATATCATCGCAGAACCCAAGCTAAAGCAACACCCTGAGGGGCTCTTCCTATATGTTGCATTGCCTACCCAATCTGAGTTTGTATACCCTTGCAACTTCACTTCATTATCTCCAAGATATCTCAAACCATACTCCACTGTGCCCCTCAAATATCTGAGCACATGTTTTGTAGCTACCTAATGCTCATGCCTTGGTTCCACCATGAACTAACTCAAGGTGTTCACTGCAAAACATATATCTGGTCTAGTGTTGACCAAATACATCAAGGAGCCTATCAGTTGCATGTACAATGTGTGATCCACCAATTCTGAATCTGAAGCTATCACCTTCTTTAGATTAGGCATCATAGGTCTGGGCGTAGGTTTGCAATCCTTCATCTAGCATAGCTTTAGGATATCAACTGCATACTTACCTTGCCCAAGGAAAATCTCTCCTAGTTCATCACGCCGATGTCCATCTCAAACTTAGCAGATAAATCTACTTTGCACCCTACAATGAGCTACTCTACACCTATAAGAAACAAGTCATCTACATATAATATCAAAATAAGTAGATCAATCCCAACAATTATATAATATAAATTAGGATCTGCTTCACTTTTGGTAAGTCCATACTTTGTAGATATCCATCTATCCTGGAATTCCATGCTCTCGGTGCTTGTTTGAGTCCATATAAGGCTTTTTTAATCCTGCAAATATGGGACTCCTTCCCATTTACCTCAAAGCTTTGAGGCTTCTCTATATACACTTCTTCCTCAATGATACCATTAAGAAAAGTTGTCTTAACATTCATCTAATGTATCTTCCATCCCATAAATGAAACTAAATACATAAATGTTCTAATGGAAGTGTATCTGGTGATTGGAGCAAATGTCTCCTTATAGTCTACTCCCTCTTTTTGGGAGAACCCTCTCGCTACAAACCTTGCTTTGTACTTTTCAATGTTGCCATCTGTAGCATGCTTGATTTTATAGAGCCACTTGGAACTCACCATTGATTTCCCCTTCTGTCTTGGCACAATATCCCACACATCATTTTTCATGATGAAGGTGTACACCACCATAGCATCCCTCCAAACTTGTTGGTCTATTGCTTCCTAAAAGTTGGAAGGCTCTAAATCTATGATGTTGCTCATCATGTCATGTAGTTAGGAAACTTCTTTGAAGGCTTGCGCTCCTTGAATGTGCTCCGAGGAGCCTCAACATGCTCCTGAGCATCCATCGAGGTCTCCTAATAGAAGTAGAAGGGGCTGAAGTCTCTTTTGAAGATTGTTGTTTTGAGTTGGAAATAACTGGTATCTTTGGACAAAGGCACAACCTTCAAAGCTTCCTGTGCCTCATCCTCTATTATTGGAATGAGTTCATGAGACTTCTTAGATGCAAAGTCCTCAAACTTCACATCCCTGTTCATTACAACCTTCCTCTACTTTGGAATATGGACCCTATAGGTCTTAAAAGTCTCATTGTAACCCACAAATAAACCCTTCCTACTGGAAGGTTCCAATTTGGTTCTCTTCTCTACAGGTATATGAAAATAAACTAGACAACCAAAGATGCAAAAGTGACTCACTTTTGGCTTTATACCAGTGAATGCCTCCTTTGGTTTCTTGTCCTCCAAGATCCTATGAGGACACTTGTTCTAGATGTAGACTACTGTGTTGGATGCTTCTGCCCAAAGAAACATTGATAGGTCTTGGTCATGAATCATGGCTTTAGCAACCCCTATGATAGATCGATTTTTCCATTCTACCACCCCATTGTGGGTTGTACGGAATAATTAACTCCCACTTGATTCTTGCTTCCTTGTAGAAACCCTCGAACATCTTGGAGGTATATTCATCCTCATTGTCTGATCTCAAGACTTTGATCTTCTTCCTTGTCTGATTTTCAACTAGAGCTTTAAACTCTTGAAACGTGCTAAAGACCTCATCCTTGGTCTTTAAGAAATAGATCCAAGTCTTATGAGAGAAATCATCAATAAAGAAAGCATAATACATGCTTCCTAAAAGTGATGCTATTGACATTGGACCACAAAAATTTGAATGCACTAAGTTTAGAATTTCCTTAGATCTATGCTCATTGCTTGGGAAAGCAGCCTTGGCATGCTTGCCAAGTGTGCATCCTCTACGCACTCCCTGTTGTTCAATGCTAAACTTTGGAAGACCCGTGACAATCTCCCTCATAATAGGCTACGTTTTGTGATGTAGATACCCCATCCTCTTGTGCCAGAACTCACATAGATTGTCATTGTTATGAGCTAGAGTTAGAACCGGTTCATCTAGTAACTTGTAAAGATTGCCTTCTCTAACCCCTATTACTTGTGCAGTTTCTAGGCTGGATTCTTTCGGCCTGACTAGGACTTGCTGATTTTTAAATTCTATTGCATAGCCTTTATCTTCCATAACCAAAACTAAAAGCAAATTCTTCCCGAGACTAGGAACAAACAAAACATCATCAAAGTCTAGAGAATTACCTGATTGGAGTTGAAAGGGAATTATACGAACTGCTACTGGATTACTTGGCATCACCACCAAGCTCAACCTGAACTCTAGAGTTATGTTCTTCTAGTTTGGTAAAACACTGCTAGGTTGATGTCATATGTTTATATGCCTCATTGTCCACATATCAAGCATCCGTTGAAATCGTGCTGGTAGAAAGACAAGATACCATAGAGAAATCTTTCTGAAACTTGGCATCAAATTCATTCATCTGTGTTTTTGCAGAGGCTACTGTTGATGTGTTTTCCTTGCACATACAACGCAGAATAAAATACTGATGTACTCTATCCTCTCTTGAACAAAATCTCTCAAATGCTAAGCCAAGTGATCAAATGAGTAGACTCCAAGGTTCTTCATTAGTTACTTTTGGTTTTGCGACTTGGGATAACTTAGTAGTAGGATGTGAGTTGCTGTTTAACACAAAGGGACTTACACCAATGTTCAACAATAGGAAACTTGTTTCTCTTGGACAACAGTCAACATAGCTTCTTTGAAGGTCTAACAATATGACAACTTATGATATGACAGTGAAAGCGCTTGAATCTAATTCTGACGAGATTTTAAAGAAAATGCAAAAGAAATGGGTGTAGAGAAATCTAATCTAAAAATGCAAGCAATCGCCACTAATTCATTGGAATCTCAACCACACTTTGCTTCGCCATAAGGTAACAACTACACAAAGGTGATGCAATCTTCTAAGGGACAGTAAGTAATTGAAGTTAAGCTCGAATGAGGTTCAGACTAACCATGCACTACAATCTGCCATCGACAAATTATAAATGGTATGAACTATGAAGATTCCAAACATGAATCAGCAGCAACAACTCCCATGAAACATTAAACTAAATTGCTGAAAACAAACTAAACTAATCTTATTCTATGAGTGAACACTTAGAAACCATGCATTCATTTGAAACAACACAAAATCACCATGAAGAATTCAGCAATGAATTTGTATTTATTTCAGCAAAGTCTTGAGCAACAATTTCTTAGAGCATTCCCCCCTTTACAAATGAGAGCAAATGAGGCTTATATAGCCCTCAAAATACAATGAATGGCCAAGATTAAATCTAGGAATCAAGGGCCCTAATTGCACCACACAGGCAGGTGGTTACCAAATTTACTAACATTAGGCACTGCATTTATGAAGCACTCACAAAGTGGAGTGCCCTCCTTTATGACTTTCCTTTTTTTGTGACAAATTCCACAAATCTCGATATGACACGTGTAACCTCCTCCATAGGGACACTTGGCAGTGTTTGAATGGTGCATTCCACGTTTTGCAACTCCTCTGTGCATTTGACAACTGTCATCTCCCATCCAGCCATGGATGTCTGAAACATGCCCATGAAAATGGAAAGTGTGGAAACGTCATCCAACAGGTCTCTGGAAGCAACCTGTGTATGCTGAAAATACTTTGTATGCATTTTATCTTTCAGCAAGTATTCATCAATTTCTCCATTGGAGTCAACTATCTGGTTTATGGAAACAAGTATTTTGCTTTGAATTTCTCGAAGCGCTTCTTTTGTTCGAGTGCTGTCACTCTCAATCTTTCCAAGAATCTGCTCCTTTATACTTAGGGTGCAATACCGAGAAGGGAGATTATGTGCTGAACCATGGTCAATCACTCCATCTATCAAAGTAGCATTTGGAGTATAAACCAGCCTTTTCAACTGAGGCATCACCTCTTCTCTTACAACTTTGAATTTTGCATAAGACACCAAAACGTTTTGAACTCTGTCAAATAGTGAAGGAGCCTCCTTGTATAACTTTACAATTTCATCAATGAATCTGTTAGCCTTGATTCTGAAATCTGCTGCCCAATCCTGCAACACCTGAGATGGAGATCTCATTCCCTCCAAGTGTGCTATAGACTCCTGCGAAAGCAAGGCACGTGGTGCAATCATCTCCTCTACCTGATTCACTGGCCCCATCAACTGTTGAATATAATGCTGAAATGCCAGGTTATCTCTTTCCAATTGGATCCTCTGCTCTCATTCCTTCCTTAGTCTTTCTCTGATAATTGCAATTGAACCTTCTAATTCTTCCATATCTTGTTCCATTGTCGCTGGACCCAAATCAATAGTACTAATATCATATCCACTTGGAACACCATCACCTGCCTCTATATTGATTTTTGGGACAGCAATATGTACTTGCCTTGACCCAGAGCTATCTCTTGTGATCTTCGAAAATTTAGTAACTTTCTGCTTTCTTTTGTTCAGTTTGACCCTGCTTAGTAGTTCTTCCAAACTCAGGATGGGTTCTCTTTCAATGATAGACTTCTCTTTGACCCGTTCCCTTAGCCACTCAGGTAAGTCAGACAAATCTTCCTGATTTTCCTCTTGGACTCTCTTCTGCTGAATAGTAGGAAGAGCCTCCTCATCAAACTCATATAACTCCCTGTCATTTTGATTTTCAGCCTCTACCTCTATCACGACTACCTCCTGCTCGGAAGGATTTGACGAAACTTCATCAATTTGATTACCTTGTTTGATGCCTTCATTAGTTTGCATTTCCAAAGCCACCTGTTCATCAGGGCCTACTTCATCTCCGTCAATATCTATTATATTATCATCCTCTTACCTTGAAGAAGTGCCAGCTGCATTTTGGTCACTATTTTTCAATTTCTTACTTGGCTGAATATCCTCCTGTGAATCAGCACCTGCACTTTCTGAATCACTAGAATCATTAGAGTCACTGCTTGACTCACTACTTGAAGTATTCTTGGACTGATGCGCACTAACTCCTCCCATCAAATTGTATGTAAGCTAAACATTTTTCTTTTGAAGCCTGCTGATTTGAAAGTCCACATACTTTCTTGTATGTGTTACAATGGGTATCATTAAGTCATCATTACGTGTGCCCTCCTGTTCTGACCAATTGATGGTAAAAGGCTTGTTCTTTTCTTGATCATATGAACTCTGTGACAATCTTTTGCGATCTTCCTCAAGTTGATCTAGAATGTTAATTACTCCTGTTCCCCTAGCTAAGTCCAAAGACAATCTGTAGCAGCTTTTCCTCCTTATCTCCATATCATCGCGTGCATCTTCCCAATGATCTTCGGGCTGTGGTCTGTGCTCGTATTTACTCCCAAATTTCTGCCTGACTGCATTGAATGGATCAAAATTGCTGCGTGCATCATTGTGGCGCACTAGATTATAAGCTTGTAGTTCTATCTTTGAATTTTCAGCTACCTGTAATGACGTACAAGTTTCCAGCCTCCCAATGCTTATTGGAAACTTCATTGTAGTCTTCTTTCTCGTTCTTTGAATCTTGTCGAATGCTACCAGCTGTCTTGTCACTTCTAACAACACCATTCTGTCTGTAGGATACCTTGGCAACCTGTATGGCAATGATGAATAGCCCTCAACATGGACGTATGTGAATCTTGGAAATTGAATAAACCACTTTCCGTACTTTGCTACAAAATTCATAGCTTCTTTCGACAATCTCCTGCATGTGTTACCTTGCAATAATCTGACAATGTGCATGGAAAAGGCATCATTAAACCTCCTGTAATGAGATATAGCTTGCAGGTGCAGCTGAGGATAACAATCATAAACTTTGAATTGTCCATCTCTGTTTCGAACTCTCCCTTTGCAATTCAGTCTTGGATATCTCTCGTTTCTGGCGAGCATATAATAACATATGAGCTCATATAAAATGTTTTTGTCTCCTGCAAACTCTTCAACTGATCAACAATATTGCTGCTGATCATTTCAGCCCAATCTATCATCCTCTTTCCACTTATAATCTCCTCGATGAAGAAGAACATCCAGAACTTGAAATTTGTTGATTGTGGGCAGCCCATGATGCGATTCAGAAATACACCCATATAATTGATTTCCTGATGGAAATCAAATTTGTGAAGCTTCTTAGGTACTCTGCTCACATGCGGCCTTGGTTGCACCAACCAGTTACTGTTTATCACTTCCATGCACTTTTCGGGTCCAGCCATATAAAGTTGCAGAGCAGACTTCTTGGTACAAAAAGTAGTAGTTTTGCATAAAGGAATGTCGAAAGCCTCTATGATTGCTTCTTTCCTCAGATGAGCCAGTACTTTGCCATCTCTGGTCACAATGCATCTCTTTTCTTGATTATAATGCTTGGCGCACTCTAACATCAACTCTGGACTCAGCATTGCCGGTGGGAAACAAGTAGCTTGAACAATTCCATTTTTTAACATTCGCTTGATTACATTCGAAGGATTGGGTTTGTACAAGTTTTGTTGAATTTCCTCCATGTGGGTTCTCCCCAGATTAGTGTCGCCAAGATTTCGCCATTTCGACGTGATCTTCGTTTCTGGCCCTTCAAATCGCTCCTCATCATCGCCTACCTTTCCTTCGCATTCATCGCTCACTTGCATGAACATCCAGACATTAGCATGCTTAATAAGCAAATAAGACAAATTTCACCGCACAATGTATGCGGGATAAATCGAATATGCAATTTAAGTTACTCGCTTTACTTCAATCAAAGTCAATAATGCAAATTATATAAAATTTGACCAGCCTCTTGATATCCTTCGATCTTCAGCTACAGATTTGACTTGCCCTTATCAAAATCTGCTTGAACTTAGGCGTTGAGATTGTATATATGTTGAGAGGCATTGATTTTTAAATATATGCAAATGATTTGCATTCCTTCACAAACTTTTCCTTCAGGAGAAAACCAAAATACAAATTATGAACTCTTCAAGCGCTCATCTGGTCTGAAAATTGATCTTTGCAAAATGACCTTTGTCTTGCATCAAAGGCAAACTGCTCGAATTGCAAGGTAAGACCATAAACGTGTCTGAGCGAATTTTCCTGAATCGATGTGTATGGACTGAATGGCGTATATTGCAAGATTATGAGGGAACGTGTAGAGATATTGGCATGTTAAGTGCAACAAAATCTTTTACGACTTGGTGCTCATAATAGACGGACTTAAATCGAAAGTGCGAATTGCACAATCCTCATAAAATTCAATGTATTTTGCTAAGTTTTGACGTGCATCTGGGTGGATATCTAGGTGTTCGATGCATATTTGAATCCTGTCCTGAATGCCAATCTACACTTGAGCGGGCAAATAAACGTGTCAGGGATAATAAACGTCCCCATTATGCAGATAAACCACTATCTAGCACCCGAGCGAATGAACGCCTATAAATAGTGAGGAATCTTCAACGCGCAAACCGCATATGGATATGCTTGCGGGTAAATCTCATGAATCTAAACTTAGCCAAAATAACGAGTAGCTGGGCGGATTAATGAAGATGTCGCACTAAATGAGAATCCTCAGCTTGCAAGATGATTACGATTGAATGTCTATGAACCGGGTGAACCAAGCGTTGCAATGGGATTGAAAAAGTTTGCTTGAGCGGATATTCAAATGCTCCATGTATGATTGATTAAAGACGTGGGCGCATAACTTAACCAATGCAAATTAAATCATTGCCAAATGTTGAGGTGCCCTGCTAATATTAGAATATTCTAAATGGTTTCGAATCTGCACAAGGTGGGCTTCATGAAGACATCGTGTACTAAGATGGCGAAAAGGTATGCAAAGGGCATTCAAAGGTCTGCCTAAGCGGACATCAAAGACCAATGTGGATGCCAAAAACAAGTATTGCAATGTATCAACGATAGTCCGCTTGAGCAGACATTTAAACGTATCGGGCATGAAATCAAATATGAACGCATACTTCGAAGTGGACCCTTAATGGAATCACGCATAAGATGAGAAAGAAAAGACACGCAAAGGGACCATAAAAGTCCGCTTGAGCGGACATTTGGATGTCTCATGGATTTATTGCATAATGAGAAGGTAAAGAAAATGTGCGCGAAAGGCCAAGCGGACAATCTAACCCGCTATGCATAAGTTTGAATTTCCAACGATTGCCAACTCTTCACTCACACAGGGAATTCCAAGTGCGATGCAGCCAAAAGCTCAAAAACAACAAGGGATCCCCATGTTTGATGGGGCGATGGTGTGATTGGATCACAATAGCTACCACTTATTTCTGCTGCTGCTTCCCTTTGCCCTTATTTTTGTTTGGACATTGTGATGCATAATGATTGAATTTAGGACAAATGAAGCACTTGATTTTACTCGAGTACTTCCCTAACTGTGATGATGAATCCTCATCATTTCCCTTACCCTTGCTAAGCCGTTTTCCTTTACTCTGTCCAAAGAGAGCTAAATTATCTTCACCACCCTTCTTGCTGGCTTTTGACTTCATTTGAGTTTCCTCCTGGATAGAGTCATCCCATAGTCTTTCAAAAGAAGATTCTCATGGGCACGAACACCTTGAACAAATGCTTGCCATAAAGATGTGAAACCATTCAATGCCAAGTTCACTAGCTCTGCATCTTCAACCTTCTTGATGAGCACACAATAATACTGAGAGGGGGGGGGGGGTGAATCAGTATAACACAATCTTTTACTTTTCAAACATTAATCAACCACACTAATTTCACACATGCAAGATGTAGCAATTACGAACATAGAAAGAACACAAGATTTACGTGGAAACCCTTGCGGGAGAAAACCACGGAAAAATGTTGCTTATATATATTGATCTTCTTTTGTAGGCACCAACCTACTTCTCTTATAATTGTTCTTTTGTGAGCACCAACCCACTAGAGACACCAATCTCCACTTGTAGAATTTGTAGGCACCAACCCACTGGAGACACCAATCCCCACAACTGATCTCCAACTCAGCAAGAGACTCCAATCTCTTCTTTGATAGGCACCAACCCACGAACTCTTCAATGGATGATATGTCTTCACAAGATCTGAATGTTAATACTCTTCCTTTCGCAAAACTAATCACAACCCACACAATATCCTTCCTACACAAATCTGATCACAACTCATGCACAATCTCTTATCATAAATCTGATCATAAGTATGGCAATATCTTCACATAAAATTCTGCCTTTATATCTGCTCTAATTTCCTTAACAATCTGCTCTTAATCTTCACATATATTCTTCACATATATTTGCATTTATCCTTCATACATGGGCTGCATATATTCTTTCAAAACAGGTCTGAAATACACTTAATAGTTCTGCCCATTCTCTTCCTCTAGATCTGCTCAAAAACTCAGAAATAAATCATTGATTGCTTTCACTCTTGCTTCAAAATTCTATCCTTTCATTTATCCTTTATATTCCTTCAAGGGTGATGACTCTTTGAAAATATGTGTCCTTTTGCAAAGAGATGCACCTCCTTTTATACACCTCTTGACAACCATTTTGTCCTTTAGTGGAGAGCTCTTTTTAGGGAGGTCAGCCACTTTTTGTAAATAATATAAACTCAAATCTCATTGTAAGATTGGTGCTGCTTTTTAAAGAGGGTTGGCCACCTTTGGAAATATGATTTAATTTATTTAAAGCACCAAACAAGTCGGCCACCATGCAAATATTTTTAATTAGATTTGAATTTCAGTTTTGGCGCTAAGGGTAGTCGACCATCATAAGATGTTTTTCCATATTTTGTTTTTAGCTTTCCTTTATGGTGGCGCTAGATCCAAGGGAAGGGCCGGCCCTTATAAGAAATACTTATAAGTTTAAATCTTTAATTTAAACTCCATTATATACTTCATATCTCTACTCTACAACAACATTGCAACCTTATATATCTGCTATAATTACTCTTGGACCTCAATGACAACACATTCCAACACTCCTCCCCAACTACTGCAAGTTGGTCATGAAGCTGTGTGACCTTCAGCAGGTGACTGGGAATTGTATCTGCTTTAGTCATCTCTATGGACCTGAGTTTATTTCACAAAATCATTTTTCTGTTTATGTTCTCACTATGGTAAAGACTAACCAGAGCATCAAACATCTCCTTGGCCTTTATCTCTTTCTTATTATGAGTTTCCAATTGTTGCGATTTGTAGGTGGAGACACCTAATCCTTGACGATATCCCAGAGATCATTTTGTTCCAATAAGAAAGTCACCCTGACTTTCCAAGGCAAGAAATTTAATGCACTTTCCAATCTATTCTCAAACTTGAGGCTAGCTGATGCCATTTAAATTTTTTTTTTGCACGAAATTCCCAGATCTGAAAGTAGGAAAACAAATTGCTCAAAAGATTTCGTAAATATCTACAATAATTTGCCCTAGCCGTGGATTTTGAAAACCCTAGTTGTGGGCTGCTGAAAACCAGAATTCACAAGCTATAAAATACAAACCCTAGACGTCGAATCTGCACAAAATGCCTTGAAAACCCTAGCCATTGAATATGTACAAAAACGGGTTTAAAAAAACTGTATTTTCTGACCCGATTTTACCTAGTATTGCGTGATTTTTACCCCTTTTTTCTCTGGTGTGATTTGCAGAAAAAAAGACGCGAATATTTTCCTTGAAAAAATGGTGCGATTTTATACAGAAACCAGTAATGATTTTACCATGAAAAATGACGCGATTTTATCAAAAAATCCTTTGCGATTTTAAACGAAAATGATGCTGCGAATTCTTCCTGCTTCAAGCTTTGAGACCATGAAGAATTTCAACAAGGGCAACTATTGCCCTAATGTCTTCGAACAAGAATTAATCCTTTAACATTGCATCAATTGCACAAGTTAAAATCTTAAACAGCAAAAGCATAAAACAAATACACAGATAATTACACCTTCGAATCAGCTTTTCATTCCTTCAAAAATCTTACCAGGAAAGCTCTACAAATTGTTTCAAAAATCAGCTGCACGGTATTTTATCATTGTATTATATTTCTTCTATCTTGTGCATATTTTTATACTACTTGGCTAAAAATATAATCTTCAAAAAAAAAATGCAAAATAGAATAACTCGAATCACTTCCAGCACGTTCACACTGAACTTGTGCGGAAGTTCGTCTCCGAGGTAAAAAAAACTCAACATCAATCCTCTTTGATTTGTTTTTGGAGTCCCTGTAACTTCTTCATGCTATATTTTGTTTGAAAGAAAATATTGCCAACTTGCTGGTTACATGCTTTCATTTTTAGCCTGATTATTTAAATTGTTCAAAAATTTGTACATTTCATGGTGTGCAATGGAGCAGATATATGCCACCAATTGTTCACATTTTTGTTTGAAGTTTTGGTGAGTTAGTCACATACTTCCAAAATTGAATTGGGCTTTTCTCGTCAATTTGGTGGTAGCTAAAATGTCTAGTTGGATAGGCCAATAGGTAAGGCCTCTAGGGTACTTGGTGAACTTGAAGGTTATGATATAGTGCCCTATGGCATTTCCTCTTTTCTTGAGCAGAGGTTCTAACCAGCTTTCACTTGGCATAAGAGGAAGCCCAATCCGAACAGCAACTGTGCTTGAAAGATCTTCGGTTGTGTGGAAAGTCAGTGACCAAGGCTTCATGAAGAGACCAGAGTTCTCATGAACCAGTGTTGCCCTGAAAATCTTGTTCAAGAAGTAGCCTTTTGGCATCATCAAAATGCCAACTGATCCCATTGGTTTCCAGTTCTCCTGGAGCCAAGATATACGAGCTTTGGGTTTGGGGAAGGCACCTGTCAATTTGCTAATTATAAATTTTGCCTTTAGCTGCCAGAGACTATGCCATCTCATTGAAAGTGAATTTCACATAAAGGGAGTTTTCCATCTTTTGGTAGATTCCATTTTCTTTTTAGAGGGGAAATACTGTCATTTGATTGTTCTTGGGGCACATTGCTAGACAAATTTCAACAAATCTACTTTGCAGGTGAGGTTACTGTCATTGAGACAGCAGTTGTAAAATTAGGGCTGGACTGTTGACGGGCCGGAGTTTGTGCAGAAGACATGGCTCCTTAGAGGGGGGATGAGTGCTTGCATTTAAGCCCAACTCTTGCTCTTGGTAGACTGGTTTTGACGGGGGTGGATGTGGTCAAAAGGAACAAGTGGTTTCATTGTGAGGGCATGAGAGTGTGAGTGGCTGCCTACTCACCTACTCACATTTTATATATTGTATGCTTGCTTTGAAAATATTCATCTTTATGACCAAGCATCATGTTGCTTTTGATGTTGGATGACACCCTGCTATTGTTCCCAGTCCAAATTCAAGATTTAGAATACTTATTTTGCTAGTATGTTACTCACTGACAATACAATGTAGAGTAGGACAGTTCTTGGGTAGAAATTAACAAGACAATAATCAAACTTTTTTTTTGATGCACAAAACAGTTTCAGGTTAAGTATTGTGCCTTTTTCAAGCCATGCATAATGTTACTTATCTTTTCTATCATTCTTTTTTGTTAGTCATGTTTTAATTATGTAGTTATCTTATGATGAGAAGTGACTTAGTTTTAAGCAAGGTTGCATCAAGGTTTTGTGTTTTATGCTGTGGGTGTTGTTCTCATTGGTTTTCAACTTTGGTCTGCAGATCACTTCCCAGCTTTTTGATTATACATGGCATCATTGGCGTAGTGATATGCAAACTATTCTCCATGAGTTTTCTGTTTTTGTTCAATCTCCTGTTGGAACTGTTTTTTCATTTGAACGTCAGCAAGCACTACAGTTGACATGTGAGAGATGGCTCCTATGTTTGAAAACATTACAGCGAATGCTTATTTCAGGTTTCCAAAGTGATGCAAGAAGTGTTCAAGTATGCTCATTTGCTTTTATTTTTACTCTTTTATGTACACTACCATATTGTTATGTATTATGGAAGCATTTTGTATCATTTAACAATTTTTGATTTTTTATTTCTACCAAACATTTTGCAGGAAGTTTTGCCAGTTAAGGAAGTCTGTCCTTCGATGTTGCAAGCAGTTCAATCGTTACTTCAGTATCGTAAGCAAATCCTTGTCCTTTTGTTTTTTAACTTCACAATTCCTGTGTTAACCTAGAAAATCTTTTGATTCAGATAGGTAGCTTCGGTATGGAATTGAAAAAGCACTCTTTCAAATGGAAATGAAAGTTACCCTCAAAGACCATTTGAAAAATTGAAAAATGATAAATGTCAAAAATTCAAAATTGTTCTTTTCAAGGAATAAATGTTAACACTGCTATTGTTCATGTTTGATAAATATAGGACATTGAAGTGTACCGCTTGAAAGAACAAAGGCTGAATTTTATGTTGGTTTAAAGGTCCTTTCTATTGGATGAAGCTTGCAAGGTTTAGGAATTTATATTTCGGGGGAGACTTATACTTTTCAATTGTTGAGTTTTATTTAAATGCAAACTTTAATCGTACTGCAGCTCCCAGAAGTAGATATGAACAAACAGCTATAGGTAAATGAATTATTTTCCAAGCGAATATATTTAAGATGTGTGGAACATTACTTAGATAGTTTGTTGCAGTTGTACAATCTATTATCTTGTTTTCTAAAGAGGACCGCAAGGTTTCCATACCTTACACAATAAATGGAAGGAATTACTAAGGAACATGAGGGGTATCCTCCAGAATGAAGTGCAAAGTCGAGAGCAATGAAAGAAAGAAAGACTGGTGTATGAACATATCCTGAAAAGGGGAAAAAATGTACAATAAGGTAAAAGATAAAAGGATATTTCTAGGCAATAAAAAAGGATTAAGCATTAAAGCTTAAGAGAAAGTCGAAAGACATAAGTTTTTTGATGTACTAGATGCAAAACCGTTTTTTAGGAAGATGCAACTTCTTAGACAAGATTTTTGTTGGGTTGTGCAAACAAAGCTTAAGTGGTTTTGGGAGGATGAGGATTGTTTGTCCACTGGATTGCAGGCCTAGGTGCCTTCTTTCCTTGGTCACGTAGGGACAGATTTCCTTGTAATCAATAATGCTCAGCTAATGTAAATAATTTGTTTTTTGGAGTAGTATGCGATTCATTTTAAAAAGAATAAAGATATGCCTTGTTTTCATTGCAGGTACAGTGTTAACAGAAATCTGCTCCATGTATATACACGTGTATTCAATTTTTTTCAAGATTTTAAATGTTTGACTAGAGGGAAAAATATTCCACATGTAAACATACATAGGGTCCAAGTGTTCCAAACAGCATAGAAAATTGAAATCAAAACTTACCACTGCCTAGACACATCTGGAACACCAACCAAAATATAGAAAAATCACATATATTGACAAGAAAACAATGATTGCATCAAATCATACATACAATTCAAAATATATCTCCAAGGGCAGTAAGAACCTCCTTCAAATTCATTGTGCTTGGATGACAAGTAATTCATCAAGGTTTAGCTGTCCAAAAACTGTTGAGTAAGGCAGGCATTGCAGGTGCTTTCTCGGTTATGTGTGGGAAAGGGGAGACAGTCAATGATGACTTTTAGAAGTGCTCGACAACCAAGGATTTTGGAGTTGGTTATAAGCTGAAATCATTTTTAGGGGATTCTTGAATGATTAGGAACAGCTGCTAGTGTCATTGGCATACAGTTAATCTGGCAGCAATGAATTCTTTTGGAGGACAAGATGCAAAGCTGTTTTTTAAGATGGAAATTTTTAGTCATTTGTGTTTTGTTAGTGTTTTAACTTGTCTCTTATGAGACAACCCAAAATGGAACAAAACACGAGAAATCCTCTCTCCAAATTAGCGGGGGAAGATCCTCCAGATCTAAACACTACTCCTAAAACCTAAAGCTATGAACAAGTTTACAATTTGCACACTTTACGAGATTATCAATGGGGTTTCCATGAAAGGAAATGACTGAAAGTAAATCTGACCTATCTTTTTGATCTAGGAGGTACAAGACCTCAAAGGTACTTATCTCACAAACAAAGTATTTTATATATAAGATTTGTAACTAAACAAAGTACACTAAAAGAGGAATGCTTACTAACTGGTTAAAGGCAGAGGCCAGTAGATCCACCTTAATAGGAGAGGATTAAATGAAAACTAATCTACTGATTGAAACAACAGTGTAAGATTTAAGGAAAGTAAACCACTCTGAAGTACACAAATTTACTTGCCAAGATGAAGAACACAATTCTTTATAATCCACTTAGAAAAACCTTACACAAGAAGATAATAACTTAGATCAAAAACGTGAATGACAATCTTTGTAGCATAAGCTTTACTTCAACTATCATTGAAATTTTGTGTGCTCAAAGCATTTATCTGTAGGTTACGATAAACAGCTTTTAGGGATTTGAGAATAATAATTATCCCAAAAAGAACTGCTTTAAAGCAAACCTATCCTCGAGCTGTAGAAAAAATGGAAATAAAATTTTAAAGCAAACTAATCTTAAAACAACTAATAAAATACAAAAAGGCCTAAAAATAGACTCTCATCCACTGCCTGAAAATAGAACACTAAGAATAGCCATTGCTGTATATGGTCATAGCTAAAAATAGAAATTTGCACATAAGTGAACTTGTTGGAGTTAAAGCAATTTCTGCACTGAAACCTGATGACTCCTTTGATAGATAGTGCAACCCTAACCACCATGAATCTGATGACAATCTCTTCAATACCAACTTGATGACTTGAAACTGGTACCTTAAGTGTTGTTGGATTGCCAAAATGGAAAACCATGGTCTTAGAGTTTTGAGTTTGACAAGGTTGGGAATGCATCTTTTAGATGTGAGAGTGATCATAGACCCTAGGAACAGGATTAGGTGAAACCACTAAAAATCACACAAGAATTTGCCATTGAAAACTGCAGTAGGTAAAAGTAAAACTAGAAGCATGGCTGGTAACTGCCCTGAAACCCTAAGATTTCATCTTTGAATCTCCGTCTCAAATCAGGACCCCTGTGACTGCAAAAATATGTTCAAAATCTAATGAGTATTCATGAAAACAGAGATTTTCACTGAGTTGTCTAAGCTGCCACAATAAAAAGATTTGCTTTTATAGATGACTGAGACATGTTTTTGCTGTCACAAATAAGTTGAACAATCCTGCCAAACTGTCATGAATACTGCCTTTGAAGATGTCTTGCTCCATTTACTGATTGAAGATGCTGAAACCTTGTCATAGGTGACTAAAATTTATCAATATAAAAGCACAATAGAAGACAGAAAGACCTGTTTCTGCTGCTAATCATCAAGATTGAAATATTTCCGAGTTTGAACAATGTTCCTGTATAGGCGTTAAATCTTTCTTTTGCATGCCTTTGTCCCTGTTTTTTTGCTTTTAGGTCTGAGTGAAATATAGAGGAGGCATTACGTTTAGTGATTTCATTAACTCAAGTGGAAAAAAATACTGGCAAAACCCACTTACATGTGCGTCTAGATTTATGTAATGTCCCCTTTCTAGGATATTGCGGATTTCTTTACCTGCGTACAATAATAATCACTAGAAAGGGACATTAGAAATATTAAAGATCCATAAATTGGATAATAATCAGTTCATAGTATCATTCCTACTTCATCTATTATTCATATTAAACTCATCTATCATAGCATGATTAATATTCAAACCAATCATAGCCTAAACAATATTTAGTTCAATACATATATTAAACAAGCACAAAGTATACACACCATACACGTAATTCACAGAGCAGACATATAATCTTTTCAGGGTTATTCCCAATGGTCAACCACATAATGAAATTCTATGAGAAAGTATTTAGGGCGCTGAGAGTCTGTCCTCCTCAACCAAGCCCAAGGGCGTGGTACGTCCACCCTGGATAATTCCACCCCTTGGCCCACAAGTGGCAGGAACTGTCGTCCATCCAACTTGGGGTGGCCTACTTGATGAAGGGACCAATGCTGCTGCTTGTCCCCTAATATGCATTTCACATTCATTCCAAATGTGATGGCTCATTGGGTTAAATGGTGAGAGTCTGTCCTCCTCAACCAAGCCCAAGGGTGCGGTACATCCATCCCGGATAATTCCACCCCTTGGCCCACAAGTGGCAGGAACTCCCGTCCATCCAACTTGGGGTGGCCTACTTGATGATGGGACCAGTGCTGCTGCTTGTAATATAAAATATATAAATATCTGCTCTGTCAATGCTGTTTGGATTTCTTATTTATTTATTTCTGAGTATGCCTCCTTTGATTGCTAATTGATATCTTGGATATTTGCTGATTTGATTGATTCAATAATAGAATTATAGAATCGTAGAATGATAGAATAATAGAAGGATAGAATAATCGAATAATCGAATGATAGAATGATAGAAGAGTAGAAGGATAGAATGAAAGAATAATAATCTAATATTAGAATGATAGAATAATAGATTAATAGAATGAGACGATGATAGAGTTATAGCATGATAGAATGGCTGCAATAAATAATTCTTTGCTGATGTATGCCTCGCAGATTTATTTCTGCCAAGATATATTTACTTGCTGACTGATTATATATTTATTCTATTTCTGCCTCTTAACTGGACTGATTTATCATGTTTTCTTCTGCTGTTATGCTTCAGATATCTGCTTGAAATCCATTCATAATCCCTTGTATTCCTTCCTTTCAATTGCAAACTGGTATATATCTTCCAAGATTCAACCAATAGACACAACCTTTTCAAAAGAGACAACTCAACACTAATCGCTGCCCCTTCACAAAGAGTCGCTGCACTTCATAAAATCGTTGCTTATGCAATTTGCCGCCCTTTACAAAGCAGGTCACACTTCTTCATAAATCATTCATCTCTAAATAGCATCATTTTTTTTATATGAATCGCACCACTTCACATTTAAATAAGATCTTTGTCTTATTAAGTTATTATTAAAAATGCTGCTCATCTTGGAAGAGTCGGCCCTATAAGGTAATCAGCCACCTTTTATTAGATTTAAATTTTTCTTTTGGGCGCCAAGGTAGATAGGAGGTCGGCCACTTGGGAGGTCAACCATATTTCAAACTTAATTCAAATTTAGGATTTTGATGGCTTTAAAGATATCTTCAAGTCGGCTCATAGTACGGGACATTTCAATTTATTATTTTATGTCTTGAGTGCCTTTGGCGGAGATTACTTAAGGCTCTGCCACTTATTTTGACTGTTGGCAGAGTTAACTTGTGGCTTTGCCCACCTTGGCATGCACTGGCAAGCATTTATCATGTTTTCTGTCCTTGGTGGAGAAATCAGGTCATAAAACCCTCAATAAAGTGCACCCAAGTCTAAGAAATTGCATTTTTTAATGTTTGGTGTGTTTCACTAATGACTTTGTTACTTTTTAGAATTGCTGGTGGAAATATTTGGTGGCAAAACCCTCCGAAAAGTGCACCTGTTTTTTAACTTGAAATCTCTCGCTTTCAAACAAGGCACAGATCATTAACATCTTTTCTCACTTTCTAATGCTTGGTGAAATTTTATGAGGGTAAAACACATGAACATGTGCACCTAAAATGCCGATTTTCCACCTCCTTTAAGAGCTGGCTTTTGGCAGAAAAATTGGCTGGTTTAGCCCACCACAAAGTGCACCAGCTTTCCTTACATGCTCTGAGCGGAATTCATTGAAGGTTTAGCTCACTTTGGAGGAGAAAAGAGGTGGCTAAACCATCAAAATGGTGTGCCCAACTTTGACTTGGAATTTCACAACATCTTTGGCACGGATCCACTAAATTTTTGGCACCCATTGTTATGTTGGTGGAGAAAAGTGTTATCTCAACCATGTTTGAGGTACAAAGTGGAGATTTAAGCATAATTTGCCAATGTAATGTCCCCTTTCCAAGCCTAGTCAGAATGGGACCATTAGCCTATCTCATGATCCCGATGGGCTAGGGAATGGTTTGGGATCATTTTTGGTTTAATTATCAAATTGGAGTTATAAGGTTTGTTTAATTTGATAATTAAACTAAGTTTTATTATTTTTGGTGCACTAAAGTTAAGGCGGGTTATTTTAAAAAGTGACTTCATGTTATGACTTGATGGGAAAAGGGGAAATGTTATAATTTTTAATTCCCTAGTCCCTTAAGTGTGCACCTAACTTGATATTAGAAATTATTTCTAAGGGAAGTGCAAAAAGGCTCTAATTTCAAGAAAGATTGGTTTTGTAACTCCCAGGTGCTTATAAAAAGAAGTTATAAGCTCATTTGGAGGCATGCTTGGAATTGATAATGTTATGCTGTTGGATCGATACCAGAGATCAATTGTGCCTTCTTGTGGACGAAACCACACGAGGATGATCAGTTTCGGTAGTGAGATATCTACCCTAGCTGATGAATGGTGGTTTCTACCTTAGGAAACCCATGGAGCTGATCAATGTTCAGAGTTTTTGCTAAGTTTTGGAGTGGATATCATTAGTTTTCTTTTTGGTAATCAGGAGTAGATGATTTTGATAGCAATTTTGAGGATATTTGTTAAATCTTCATATCCTTTCATGCTGGTCCGTACCTCCAATGGCCGTACCTGCAGAAATGAAGTTTTGAAAATATAAAATATTTGGAGTTGAGTTTTGGTTCAGATCTTTTGTATTGTGAATATCTTTCCTAGGCGACCCTTTCTTTGTTAGTTTTAAATGATTTTAAGTCTCATCTGAATTTATGTGAGCTTCCGTACTCTTCCAATGGCCGTACATTGTTGATGGAAAAAAGTTAAGGAAAAATCTTTGAGGCTGCTTTTGAGTTTAAAACTTTTTGCATTGCTCATGTTTGGTCTGGGCGATTCCATCAATAGTAGCATTGTATGTTTAGATGCATTGTGTGAATTTCTGGGAGCTGCCGTACTACAGCAGGCCGTACGGCCTTGGGATGCATTCTAATATGGCATTAAGTATAAACTGATCCATAGGTCCTAGTATGTGTTGTTTATGTCATGTTATAAGCAGTGTTTAATGTGACATTCATGCATCTTCATGTGGGCAGATATCTGTGGTTTAAAAAGACAGTCCGTACTAGTTCTTTAAGTGCTGCACCAAGACTGAATATAGGAGTCTTTAGCTCTATTTTATATCATTGTTGTGTCTTATGCACTCAGTCCATAAGGAATCCATATTAGAGTCTTTGTGTTGTCAAGGCAAAGTCATAGTATGCTCTATAGAATACCTCCATTGAAGACATTCTTCCATGCAGGGGCAGACTGATATACTATTCTCAGGTTGCAGCAGAGATGATCAACAAGAACTTCAATGATGGCATTTAATCTTTCAAGTTTTCTGCAGGGTCTTCTCATTATATCTTCCAGGGACACTTATCAAAAGTAAAGCCAAGTCTTTGAGCATCATTGCACTTGCTTTAGTTGTAATCTCTTCTTATTTGAAAACACATAATAACCCCTGGTTGGACCACCGCCAGTGTGGAGGAAATACATAATTTATCTTTCCAATCAATCACATTGTAACCCCTGGATGGTTTTACCGCCAGTGTGGATAAATGAACCTTTCTTTATTGTTTCTACCCACTGCATAAGTGGAGTATTCCCACTGAATAAGTGGATGGCATTGTAATTTTCCTTTCTTGCTCTCATACCCACTAAAAGTGGTGAATCCCCACAACTTGTGGATGCCTGCATATGCAGATGAATGTTTACTTGTTTGCACAATGTTTTAATTTGTAATCTAAAGCACATTATGCTCTCACCTTGCCCGAATTGGGATCTTGGTGATCAGAAGTGCGGAGGAGTTTAGTTGTGCTAACACTGTTTATCATTGTTCTATATTTTGGAAAAAATTTTGGGGTTGTATATTACAGCCAACTACATTGACACTTAGACGTGTAAACATAAATGATAAATAGGGTCCATGTGTTGCAAACATCATAGAGAATAGAAATCAAACATGTCTTGGGCAAACATATCATATGCAGAAACAGAGTGATGATTTATTTGTTTACCCTTCTAGCTGATAAATGAATACTTGAAATAATGAACATAAATTACATACCAGACAGAGGAGTAAAAGTATATCTTTATTCGCACATGAAAGTATTACAGAAGTAAACCGGAGATGGTCAGCCAAGGATCAGAGTCGATCTGATCCTAAATGATTCAAAGACTATTTAAAAGCCTTGATTGTTGCCAAAAGGAACACAACCGTCGACTAGCTGACTCTGACTAATTGACTCATATAATTACCCGAGAGCCGACAAATAATCAATACATAGTCGGATAACCCATATTATCAAATATAATAATCGACATTGTACACTGACTACATCCCCCCCCAAAAGAAAAAGTCGTCTTCCAAACAACATAAAACCATGAAGCATCAAGTGACATTAAGTAAGGTGTGCCAAACTGGTGATAGTGCCGAAGAACTTGTATGCAAACCTAGAAGGACACATGGAGTAGAAGTAGAACCAACACATCTCCGGACTCCTTCCGGAAGACCAAACCCAATCTGATTGCATATGAGTCAACAAATGCGCCATTGAATCCAGCATTGAACTTAGGTGATATTTTAAATACTTCAAAGTTATTCCGCGAAGTGCCTTTTGCGAAATCATCAATTTGAGTGTTTTTAACAGAATAGATTGAGAAGCAATTAATCATGAAGTACTGTAGAGTGGCATTAGAAGAGCTATAGATTGGTACAACAGGAGGTCCATAAAAAAGCTGTTGTAAAAAATTCCTTTTAGTTGTCATACCTTGAAAACATATAATATTGAATGGACCATACATGGGAATAGATTGGAAAGGAGTTGAGATTGGCAAAGACAAAGGGATTGTATGTTGTGGAAAAGAAAGTGTACGGCAGAAAAAGAAAACATATTATTGAGTGTACGAGCTAGGCAAGAGAAATAAGTATGGTAGCAACAAGTGAAGGGCGTACGGTAGATGTGGGAGAAGGAGATTGTACGGAAAGGAATTAATGTACGACTATGCTCTGCCAAGTATCGGGGGCGGGGACGGGCGGACAAGTTTTGGGGACAACATTTTTTTTGGCCATTTTTGAGGGGAGGACAGGGGACGGCTACTAAAAAATAAGATTTTTTTTTTTTTATTCATGGGTAAACGCTTTTGACCGGAGCTATGAACCGGCTACAATATCAGGTGGGCAGGGGGGAGACTGGACCTCGTGACCATCTTTACCGCAACGGAATTACTTAGCCAATCGAGTCAGGGCCCCTGCCCAAATAAGATTTTTATATGAGAACATTGATAAGGCATTCATTATAGACATTATAGAACCAAAAAACATGAATACATAACCATAACATTACACATGAACTTAGTTTTCAACTTGTCACATGAGAATTGACAAACAAATAAACAAAATTTAATTGTTTTCAACGACAATCTGCATATATATTATATCAAAATTATATCAAAATGCCCAAAGGCTGCAAGTTTCAAGTTTCAACAACAAAATGACAAAAACATAGTCTAGAGAATATCAATATATGCCATATGGCTGTCCCTAATCAGCCTCTCCTAATACTACATCAAAATCAGAATTTGAGTCCGAATCACTGTCACCATGAGGGTCTACATCATCCAGTGGAACCCCAACCAATCCCTCCTGTGCCTTCTCATCAATCTGCAGAATATCTTCGGGATCAACATCCCAACGTGCAGCTGGAGTCTGACGATACTCAGGTCTTTGTCGATCCTGTAGCCGCAAGGCACTATGCACTGCCACCAACTTCTCTGACCGTCTAGAGGTAAGGTTGTTCCTCTTCACTGACTGAATGAAGCTATATGTGGACCAATTCCTCTCTGAAGCAGCGGAACTGACAATCTGTGAAAGGAGGCAAGTGGCAAGTGTCCTCAATTCTGGTGCATCCATGCCATGCCACATCCACCATCCAATAGGGTCGGTTTGAGCTAATGTAGCTCTATCCATCCTCGCCTCTTTTTTCCTGAAGTTTGGACCACGTAGATTGACAAAGGCCATCCATTGTGAGCGAATTATAGAAGCCTCCTCGGTATACATTTTTTCAAGGGCCCTCATGAACCCATGTTTCACCTCATCATCATGAGATGGAGGCACTGTTCCAGGTCTAGCTACATACCATTTGGGATTTAGAGCATATGCTGCCATATGAAGTGGGGTGTTCATAGTGTCCCACCTCCGTGTCACAATGGGCCAAAGATGCTCCTCATAAAATCCCAAAGTAGGATCCTTGCTCTGAATGGCTTGCTCCATTTTTCCAAGCAGGCTATCAAATGTCTCATAAATCTCTCCAAGACTAGGAGAGTCTATGTCAGCATATCTTATGACATCCACTACAGGTGCAATGAAGGAGCAAACATAGCTGCAAGTGAAAACAAGTTACAAAAATTAGCAATTTAAGAACAAGATTTAAATTGTTAATGAATTGATAATATCATAATATAAATAAAATGAAAATCAACAATTTGAAATTTCAATTTCATACCTTATTGTGGACCACCATTCATTGTCAAGGACCTTTTGCCTCACACTTTTTCCTTTGGCTGAATTTGACTCTGGCCATCTACTCCATTCTGAATTAACCACCAATAATTGTAGAGGCCTTTACCTCAACCATCCTCTCTAACAAAATGAAATAGCTAGCATATCTAGTTTCCACAGGCTTGAGGAATTCCTTCTTTGAAAAAGTCCTGAACAATGCAAGTGAGGTTTCATGGTTGCAATGAACATCTATATATCTCTAGCTTTTGCCACCACTTCCTTCACCCAAGCAATCTTCCCAATATCTTTCAATGCGTTGTTCAACACATGAACACAACATAGGGTCTAGAAAATGTGCTTATAAGCACTCTCCACCATCAAACCAGCTGACTTACATACACAGCCTGAATCTGTTACCACTTGGACAACATTAGATGCCCCAACCTCTTCTATGGCATCCTTCAAAATCTGAAATTGGAAGTGAGCATCCTTGTTCTTCCCTGTACAATCAATAGCTCTAAGAAAATAAGAGCCAACTGGACATGTGACAACGATATTGATGAGTGGCCGACGTTTGATGTCGGTTCACCCATCCATGACAATAGAGCAGCCATCCCTAATCCAAGTTTGTCTCATGTCCTCCATCAAGATACTCACTTGAGAATATTCCTTCTCAAGTAAGGTGGTGCGTAGTTTATGTTCTCCAGGGGGCATATGAAGGACCAACAGCTGTAACATCTCTAAACATTTGTTTGAAATAGGGAGAGCGTGCCACATGAAATGGTATGGCATTGGCATAGAAAAATCTAGCAATGGAAGAATCAGCCACCTCTCATGTTTGTGCATTGAACAACCCTGCAATAGTAGTTCTTTTCTTTCCCTTACTAGAAGCAGAAACCTCTTCCATTTGGCTTTGTGTAGGAAATGACACACTAGGCATACTCTCTATTGACAATCCCTTAGATCTTGCCTCCCCCTCCATGTGCAACCTAGTTGCGTCAACCTTCTCAACTAGGGAGATAATTCTACAACCTTTTACCCCTACTCCACCCAAATGCAAAAGGTGAGAATAAACTCTTGTATAGCTGCCCCTATAGGTATCATTGCAAATATGACAAAGCCATACTCTACTCCCCCCAATATTCTTTTTCTTGTCAGTGTCTATGCGGGTTGCAAATTGTAAGAGAGGTTTTTTAGGATTAATTGGGCCTTTTGCATAACTAGCAAGTGTTTTGGAGGGGCATTCAAATAGATTAGATTTGGATGAACTCACATTCTCTGCTGTACCACTCCCACTAGCACAACCCCCACTCTTTTTACGGCCTCTAGTACTAGTTCTACTTGGTTGCACTTGAATTTCAATCTTATTTTCAGAACCTTCACTACTCTCACTGCTGCTCATTTTTTTTTGTTTGAAAAATGATAATAGACAGCTGCAAGCAAACATAAAACAAAAAATAAACAAAAAAACCCTCCCCATATGTTTGAAATTTAAAAAAAAACTACAAAAATACAAAGGAATATGAACAACAAAATAAAGAATGTCAATCTTACCTCAAATGATGATGATTTGATGCCCTAATGCCTTCTCTTCACTGTTGTTACCCTCCTCCAACTGTTGTTGCTCCTCTTCAAGCTGCTGTTCAAGAATGTCAAAATGAGGTAATGAGTTTTTTTTTGTTGTTTTTGGATGATATGAGATGTTTTTTAGGTTTAGGTTTGTTTAAGAGGGATGTGGGGGTCCTTGTGGCGCCCCCCCCATCCCTTTTTTTTAAAGTGTTTTTTTTTGTTTTTTAAGTGGTTTGGGCGTTGGGCCGTCAGGGACGGCTAGCCGTCTCCGGCATCCCTTAAAAAAAAGAGGACGTCCTCGGGGAAAAGGGGATGGTCAGGGGACGTTTCCTGGTCGTCCCTGCGTCCCCGGGATGTCCCTGGTACGGGTATGGGCATGAAGGGTAGGGGATGCGTCCCCGGGGAGCACAAATGTACGGTGACAACAAAATGGAGAGTTTGTATGGAAGACCCAAAAGATATCCTTGGTCACACAGTGGTCAAAGCAAATAGTGCCATATGAAAATTAGGTCGTACGACAAAGATTGAAGAAAAAGACTATGGTGGAGTCAAAGTTGAAACGAAAGCAATAGGAAAAAAGTAATATCGTACGCCAAATAGGAAATAGAAGATTGTACGACGGTTTAAATGATGTTTAAAAAATTCAATGTGCTCATGACTTTTCTAGTCGTACGGTGGAAAAATTTAGATGATTAATTTTTTTGAAATTGGCTTCATTTGACCCTACAACGAAATTTGGAAGAACTTTTAATTGTTCTATCTTTAATTTTTCAAACTTTAATTTTCATTTTTTTTTCTTTTTATTTTTTGCTCGTTCATTATTATTTTTTCCTCGTGGGGCCCGCCTGGGAATTTTAATTTTTTTCTCTTTTGTTTTTTTGAAAGGATGTTTATTATTGAATTTTTAAATTTTTGGCTTTTCCACCCAACGCAAACTGAAATGATTTTTTCTATTTCTCTCTGGCGGGGTCCACCTGTTATTTGTCGCTCTGATTGCAAAAAATTCCTGTCCCACAATATATTTCCCTTCTCCGTAATTTTGTGTACGATATTTTTCCCTTTGTTGGAAATTTTCTATGAAGTTGATTTGACTTGACAAGTATCCACATGCTCCAAATTAAATATTTTAATATTATTACTTGGAGATGTATCGTTATTAATTTTTCAATCGTTAGTAAAGTTGGGTGCCTTTGCTGTCTTTTGCAAACCTTGTATTGCATTCTGCACACATAAATTGTCCAACTTTTCAAAATCATTTTTTAGGCATTGCTCTTTGTTGATTGTTGTAGCTTCAATAAAATTACAAGTCGATGGAAATACTTCATAGTCCATTTTCCAATGGAACATGTCGAGGAGAGAATATGTTTCATCGTCCAAGCATGACTATAATTCTAGAAGCCCCTCCTCGTTCGGCTCCATCGAACCTAGATCATACTTCTTTGTCCATTCTTCTTTGGAGTTCGAATTTGACGAATCAGAGGAAGCTACTTCCTCGCTGACTACTTGGTTTTTCAAATTGATTTTATACTTCCGACCCTTGTTTTTAATGGAGATTATGTTCCTTTTCCATTTGTGGTCGGCTTTGGCTGCTGTTAGCCATCACTGACCCAACAATGCGTTGTACGCTTTCTTCTGGAATGAAATGACCACAAAATTCAATAGAAATGTTGGGGTTCCGATAATTACCTTTTGGCCCATTAAAACACCAAGTACTTTAATATCTTGTTAGTTTGCACCCACCAGCTGGAAAGTTGGGGGATAGAGAGTCTGCTTACCCAGACTTCTCCATGTATTTTTCGGAAGTACGTTCACACTAAAGTCGCCATCAACAATTGTATTGGTGAGATTCTTTCCAAGGATCTCCATATTTACCACCGCTGGTTTCTTTGTCGTGCTAATTGTTAATAGGATGGGATCAATCACTTGGTGACTCGACAATGGGGTTTCGGTTATTGGGTCTTCATTTGCTCCAGATTCCAAATTGGCCATAGCATGCACCATCTCATTCTTCCTCGATACAATAACATTTTGGAGTTCAGGAATACATTGTAATAAATCCACTACTTTAATCAGTACGGTATCTTGAAGTACTTGTCGAGCAATATTTTTCTCGGATTGTAATTGATTCGTTATTGCAGTCGCATTTGCATTTGAGTGGCGTCATTCGTTATCCATAGTCTCTTGCACTTTGGCTCTTGCTTCACGAAATCTTGCTTGTTTTGTATGTGGGTTTGGGTACACAACATTCTTTGCTTGAGCTCAAGTAATGACCAATACTTCATTTTGCCTTTCAACATCAATCAGGTTGATGCTGGCTTTTTGCTTCGAACATCCAGTGTCTTCATGGTCTTCAAGTCCACACTATTTGCACTTTGTGTTGCTTGTTCTGGCACTCTATCGCAAAGTGTCCCCATTCGTTACATTGTCGACACTGTATGATCGGATGTCCTTTGGGATCCTACTGTATTTGACTTCGACTTTCTCTTTGATTTTGATAACCACTTGAAGACGTGTTATGTGGCTTCGATGGAGTGGACTGCTCTCCTTGTGTGAAGAGTGCAACAAACTATCCAAATTCAACCAGACAAAATGATTCTAATAGCATACTTCGATGATATTCATTATTTCCTGACATACAACTTTTACAAGGCAATATGTAAAGACCCAATAGACAATGTTACCTTAGGACTGATTTTCAGCTTCTACATAAATGATTCTTCAGCATTCTGGGCTGAGTGTAATATCCAATCTTTTTGCAGTTCAAGGGTTGATAGATGATGGTTGTGTATTATATATGCGGTGATATGAACCCAGAATTCACCGAAATGATCCAAATTGCTCTTGGCATAAGAAACCCTTCTCCTAACTGCTGTCACAACATTTCAAAAATGCTGGGCGACCATGTAACTGTGGTGAAAACACTTAGGAAGTAGTTGTTTGCTGCTGCTGGAAGCTCACGCCATACTTAGGGACGACTGAACAACAGGTATTCGATCCCATATCTACCTACTGAGTCTTCTTCTATGCAAAAAACAAACCTAACATTATTCACGCCAAAAGTATGCAAAATATACTCAAAAGACATCAACCTCCATTGAAGTTCACACTCGATTCCTGAGATGAAATCGACAGTAGCACCAACTAGGATTGGTATTACATAGTCGAAACTGGTAATAAATGAGGACAAACCCCACAACAACCTTGCTAAATAGCACAGGCCTTCTCAGTCATTCCATGAAGATTCCAAATGCATGCTCTCCCAAAATTCCCCCCAAACTGAGCGAATTTTCTCTTAAAATCCTTATGCCCCATCAAAAAATAGTAAATGAATCTAGTCAGACCACCATCTGACACCACTCAGCCAGAAAAGGAAAAGGAATCATATTCAATTTCCCACAGAAGAGTGCTTCCACTAACAGACCCAAAATAGGCATGCATAGAAAATGGGCCCACCAATTGCCTCAACGCCACTAGAGGCAAGAAACTGATTTTCTTTAAAAAGAATATAAATGTATCCTACTATTTTTGGTCTTTTTAAATTCTCCTTTCCTTCAACAAATAGTTAGCTTTCGGGAAAATAATAAAAGCTAAACAATTTCCAATTTTTTATTTTAAAGAAAAAGGGAACATTACATCAGACCTCTAATTCAACTCAGATCAGCAGCCCTAACTTTCTTCAAATTAAACATTTGCAAAACAACTTCAATAAAACATACCCAGATAAGAGCGCACCAAATAAAGACCCAAATAGAGGATAAATGAGCAAATATTATTTCATATAATTTTGTGATTTACAACAGTAGATGATGCAGGTCTGATATAGCTCAAATAAGTCCTCAAAATAGTACAAATGATGTCTAAAATGACTTCCCAAATGAGGGCGAACTCCAAATAGCGACGGCTGGAAATGATGACAATAATGGAGCTGAAGACGATCAAATATGGTTGGAAATGATCTCAGAAAATTATGAACAACAACATGCAATAAACCCTAGGCGCATGCAATCAATCCAGCAACATAACCTCCTCCAAATGCTACAAATTCGATGTCAAAATGATGCCCAAGTGTTGCCGTGAATGAATATGCCAAAATATCAAATACCCAAAGCCCTAGCTGCCACTAGATATCAAAATTTGCAACTTGAAACCCTTGTCCATGGCTACCACAATGATGAACCAACAATATTAACGCAAATATAATGTGGAACAATGCGTTGAAGCCCAATTGTGAATTCTGAAGTAAATTCACCTCAAGGAGACAATTGGGTTTTTGTCCAATCTCTCAAATCCTAAGGGTTTTTGTCCTTAGAATTGGCTGAAACCCTACCTTGCAGCTCAAAGAAAAATATCCAAATCAATTATCAAATTCTCAATCATGCCAAATGAACTCCAAAAATGCCTTCACTTTATTTTATTTCCTTTTCAAGTCCTCCTCTCAACATAATAATATTTAATGTACTTTACGTGACCTTTTTGAGGGTCATGGCCCCATTGGATATAAAGTGAACTTAAAACTTTATAATTGCACTTTATAAATAATTATTAATGAAGTAATCACTTTATTAATAATTAAAATAACATAACTCCACAAATAATCATTATTTCTCGATTCCGTCTGAACCTGGGAGTTAACCATTGTATCCATTGTGCACCCAACTGCCTTACTAAAAATAGTAAGGGTCCCTCTCTAACATCCACTGACTTACTATAAATAGTAAGTCCCTCAAAACGGAACCAGAAACCTCTTAATATCAATGCTTCAAAACATATGAAAGATTTGGAGAGATAAACATTGACAACTGCCACCTAAAGAGCTCCATAACACCCAAACTGGACCCTCTAATCCACCACACTAGCCTACGAGGGTCAAATGATAGGCTAACCCTTTGAACTCTGATGCTCACGAAAAAAGGGATATTACATACGGTTATAAGCTCGTACATTCTCATGCTTAACTTGCCTGGTATTGTAAATTTCGGCTACTATTTCATTATCATCTCGCAGCTACTTAAACTCTTGTTCAAAGGCCTTCTTTAAACTCTCCCATGTGTTTTGGGAGGCTTGATCAAGTTTGGTATACCAATCAATTGCTACACCTCGCAAGGTGGCTGGAAAAGACTGTAGCCAAATTGCTTTATCATCTTGCCCATTTGTTGTCCAGATTGTTTCACAAGTCTTACAGTGCCTAATGGTATCCTCCAATCCATTGCCTATAAACTTGGGAAACTTCTGCTTTTCTCCACTGGGGCTTACCATGGTTTTCTTCTGATGCAAACTTGGTGACTGGAACTTGCTTGCTAGGGTGTTTTGATTCAAACGTTTTGGTGCTTCTCTCGCACTCTCAGGCATGTGAGAAGCCTCCACTCTTCCCACAACTTCAGCGTTCTGCACACTTGTTTTGCCTTTAGATTTTCTTTTATACACCCTTGGCTTGGTTTTTTCTACTTCGATTGACAACCCTTCGAGGCACATTTCGGTGCTTCTCTCGCACTCTCAGCCACGTGAGAATCCTCCACTCTTCCCACAACTTCAGCGTTCAACACTTGTTTCGCCTTTAGATTTTCTTTTATACACCCTTGGCTTGGTTTCTTCTACTTCAATTGACAACCCTTCGATGCCTCGAAGGTTGCTCTCGTACACTTCTATCAAGGAATTTGACTCTGACTCCCAACTTCTCTCATCTAGAGAAGGTTGTCTTGACTTTTCAACTTGATCGGAAAGATCGATCCACACTTCGTTTGGCAGTGGAAGATGCTTTGCGGTCTCCTCCCACTTTGCCCTCGTGTGATTATTTGTAGTGGAAATGTGTTCCCTCTCCTGACTACGACTCCTACTCACACTTGAATTTCGACTTCTACTTTGGGATAGACTTCGGCGATCTCTCTTAGTCCTTTTCTGCGTTCTCTTTGTTCTACTAGCCTAAGAGATCGTCTGATCTCTTGATCTTGACCATGTGTTGTCTTCTCGCCTTTATTAGGGTCTAAGGGCATGGATATCTTATATTGGACCCGATTTCTTTTAAGGCAACAATGCCAATGTTTACCCTTCTATTTGATAAATGAATACTTGAAATCATAGTTGAAAAACTCAGACTCGACAATTACTCGATAGTCCAATTTTTTTTAAAAACTCGGGGAAACACTTGACAATAACTTGGCAGATTTATCAAACATTTAAAAATGCATAATTTTTTTATAATATTCTTAAAAAACACACATTTCTAAATATGTAGAATGCATTACTAATTTCCTTTATATATAAATCAAAATTAAGAGTTTAATGCATATCATAGACCAAAAAACGAGTTCAACCTTCGAATACATATGAAATTCCTATTTCATTATCACTAGAAAATATAAATCATAAATTTCTTCTACGACTAAAGCTCAAAAAGTTTTCTTTCCCTATGTGGGTGTTGTGGAAGTTGATGGTATAGCTGTGGTATCCCCAACAGGAGGCTCATGCTATACACGCGAGGAACCCACCTCAGATGGCTCATCATCATCGGTTTCTATCTCTGAATCCTCATATACTGCCACATTCGCTTGCCATTCAGTTATATCCCTCTCCAAAGCAGCTATTTCATCATCAATACACAATGGATCCACATCAACATCCTCAACAATCCAATCTAAATAAGGATCAATGTCTTCAAGGTCCAACGCATGATGTGATTCTTGCCCTTCTACCTTCTTCTGTAATGTCCCCATTTACGGATTCTCTTGCAGTTCAGTTAGAAATGACTTTCTGGGTTGGTGACAACATAATCAGAGAAGTATTTCTATGTCACTAGGGTGTTTGGGTGATCCAGAGGAGCTGGTTGACACTTTCTGGAGGGTTTTCGGACAACTTGTCCGTACTAACTATTTATAGTAAGTGCTTGCATGACGTTAATCTTTTTGGGTTTTTCTCTTTGGTCCCCGGTGGTCACTGCTATTTTTAGTAAGTGGCAGTTTGGCGCTGATTGGGCGACTTGGCAGTCAGCAGTTGGCTCTCATAGACATTGCACTGAGCTCGGAGTTATCAAATGGTTTGTGGGTCCAGTTGGCACCCTTTGTGTTGGCTCAGTTTGCTCTTGGCCGCTAGTTACTATTTTTAGTAAGTTCGGGATTGGCACTGGAATGGGATTTTGAGAGTGGGGATGGATTCGTCTTGTCAAGACCTTTCCAACGAGCTATAGATCATTGGGTTCCGACATCATCTTGGCCTCCGTTTTAAAGTTTGTAAATTAAACATTATTATTTAATATTGGACCTTGGTGCCTAGGCTCAACAACTTAATGTTGTTTTAAAAGAGGGGACTTTAAGGGTGATGTTGAGAAAAGAATTAAAGAGAATTATAATATTTTAAAATGTATTTTCCCTCTCATGTTTTATCCCATATGCAAGAGGATTTTAGAGACTCCCAGTTGGAAAAATATAAAAAGGAGGAAAAGTGCTCTCATTTGTATATGCTTGGTTTATTATTTTCTTCTCTCTTTGAGATTTCCCTTGCTAGGGTTTTGGAGCTTTGGCTCTAGGGTTTGAAGGGATTCGAACCAGAGGCTCTTGGAGATGAAAACCTCCTTGAGTAGCAGCATTCTACAGGTGTGCAATACCACCCAACGGTGCTTCTTTGGTGGATACATCTAGTATTCACAACTGTGCTTCATTGGAGCTTAATTTGTTGAGGGTTTGAGAGCTCTTGGACATATTATTTGCAGATTTGTGAAGGTTTCCTTATGCAAATTTGAAGGGTTGATTCAAATACAGATTAGAGCAGATTTCATTGTGAGTTTGGGGACTGTTATTCTTTGTTGTTGTAGGCCATACACCTCCAGGAGTGATGTGGGGGCATTTTGGCTTCATTTCTCTTTGTGGGTATTGTGGATTTTGCATTGCTAGAGGCGTTTGGAGCCCTTTGTATCGTTGATATCATTTTGTATGCTCATTTTTGTATTTCTTGGGAGATTGGAGTGATTTCCAGCCATACCCACTAGCTGGTCCGACAACAGCATAAACATGAAGTTGTATTTCTGCACATGGGTATGTGATAGTAATTAATATTTGGCTATTCTTCTATCTGGGTCAATGTTTGTTTATGCAAATTCTTTGTATATTTTCTGGGTTTTGGTTATATGCTCTATATTGTATGCTCCAACAACCCATCTGCAGGAAAACTGAAAACCCCTTATGCATTCTTTTGTCTAGTCTGAAAGATCACATAAAAATTAATAAAATCACACAAAAAGATCTTTAAAAAATACAAACAGGTACGTCACATTACATCTTCTCATGTAATCGAAGGTTGTATTGCGCATAGAAAAGGTTCTTCAAGCGCTTTTGAGTCAACCTGTTGTGCTTGTTTGTGTGAATGGCCTCAAAAACGCTCCAGTTGTGCTCACAACCGGATGCACTACAAGGCTGGGATAAAATCCGGATGACAAGCTTTTGAAGATTAAAATACTGGTGCAAATTTTGTGCCAAAAAAATTATTGCAAATGGTGCCTAAATACCTAGAAAATCTATGCCCTAGGTCGCGTCTGTTATTTTCTCCAATGACTCTTTCTACGTTTTCGAATGGCGAAATGAGGGGAAAACAATTCCCTTTTTTGTCTTATAAACCCCTGTTGGCCAAGTTTATCCCTTGACTCGCTAGTTTCTACGATTTTTGACTAGTTTTTTCCAAAAAAACGCCGCGATTTTTTTAAATACTTGTCGCAACCAAATTAGACTCGCGATTACTGCGAGTACTCACAGGGTTTTGCAACTTTGCTTGAAATAATGAATAAAATTAACAATACATACCAGACATGGGAGTAAAAGTATATCTTTATTCGCGCATGAATGTATTACAGAAGAAGACCAGAGATGGTTAGCCAAGGATCAAAGTCGATCTCACTAGATCATATTGCCTTCCTTGACGATACAAAGACTATTTAAAAGCCTTGATAGTTGCCAAGAGGAACACAACCGTTGATTAATCAACTCCGACTAATTGACTCGTATAACTACCCAAGAGCTAACAAACAATTAATACTTAGTCGGATAACCCATATTATCAAATATAATAATCAACATTGTACACTGACTACATTATCAACGTATACACACATACTTATACATATATATGTTTGTATATATACATAGATATATGTACATATGTATACCTACATATATAGACATATACATGTGCGTATGTATGTGTGTGTGTGTGTGTGTATCTATGTATATGAGTGTGTGTACGATAGTACAAGACTTAACTCCCTTTGTGATTGGTCACCCCGATCGTAGAAAACCTTAAAAACTTGCCATTCCCTCTACATAGATAGTCGGATAACCCATATTATCAAATATAATAATCAACATTGTACACTGACTACATTATCAATGTCTTATACACACACATACACACACACACACACACATATATATATATGCATAGATATATATACATATGTATACCTACATATATAGACATGCATGTGCATATGTATATTTGTGTGTGTGTGTATGACCATAGTATGAGACCTAGCTACCTTTGTGATTGGTCACCTCGACTGTAGAAAACCTTAAAACTTGCCATTCCCTCTACCAACGACTGGAAATGGTGCCCTCCCCATGCAGATGTGCCAAATGCGATCGTAAAAAATGCCAAACCAATGAAAAAAAATATGATTGTAAAAAATCGCCACTATAAAAAATGTGACTGCAAAAAACGAGTATCTAGTCTGAGTGGTGAGTCCGAGTCATAAATCAGCCAAGGAGTCTGAATCTTGTAATCCTAGTGTATACATACCAGTGTTATGAGTCTTGACAAGATGATTTTTGACTTGGACTCGAACTTGCCACCCAGACTCAGCAAATTGAAAAACCCATGAAATTCAGAGATTTTTAAGGATTTAAAACTTGTTTCGTGCACCCTTTAATAAATAAACCTTAAAGATAGTAAACTCATCAAATAGAAGCTACTTTGATCACATACACAAGTATACATCAATCACATAAATATAAACACAAATTTTAGCTAAAGGAAATAACACATTTAGATATATAAATATTGTCAAATGTATACAAAACTCATGGAATGTGAAATCCACGGCATCAAAAGTTCAAAACAAATATCAAAACAAAAACTAGAAGTCTATGGACCAAAGGAGCTTGCATCACTCGGCCCAATATTACGGCAAGTCCGACATGGGCGTCTAAGATAGGTCCTGGATGATGATGAGCCATGATATCTGTCTGTCTCAGTGACACTAATGCCAACATCCAAGGTGTCTGCTCGTGCTCTATCCTCTGCCATGGCTACTGCCTCTGCCTCTCTATCCACCTGGTCAACCCAACCAAGGTCCTCATCACCAATGACAGGATCTTCAGCCTCAGTGATCCAATCTGATTGTGGATCAATCTCCTCTAGTGTGATTGGTGATAAGTCACTGCCCAAAATTTGTTTGTGGTGAAGGCGAAGGTTGTAATGATAATGAACTAGATCATTCAAGCTCTGCACTGTCAATTTGTTGCGCTTCTTGGAGTGTATGTGCTCAAACATACTCCAATTGCGCTCACAACCTGAAGCACTGCATGGTTGGCTCAAGACTCAAATTGCAATCCTTTGAAGATTTGGTACCTTAGCACCAAATCTTTCCCACCGTGCATCTGAGATGAGAAAAAGAAAAAATCAATCTCATTATGCCACTTTAAGTTTCAATATTTAATAATAATGTAAAAAAAGAAAAGGTTTTAATTTTTAAACTTAAATTATGCCTATAATAGATTTTTACCTGGCTGCAATGTCGTCCGAGTTGACTTACATATATCTCGTGCAAAGAGATCTCCTTGTGCAAGTCTAAAGAACTCAATCTCGGTGGCTATTTGTGTTCCAAGAAGAGAATCATGCACCATCCGCTCTATGACTGTGTAGAGCCCACTCAGAACCTCCTCACCCTCCTTGAAATCAGGGTGGAGTTGGAATGTCGGATTGAGGAAATAAGCAACTGCTTGTAGGGGCTTGCGAAGATGGAGCTGCCATTGTCTATCAGTGATTTCCCAAATGGGGTGATACTTATCCTCAACTCCTGCATAAACGGATCTAATGGCCTCTTTGGCCCTATCCATGCCCTCGTATATGTAGCCCATTGGAGGCTTGTCCCCGTCAACAACTCGTAGGAGAGCCACAAAAGGCTCTGTGAATTGCAATTATCGTGAATGTTGAAAGTTGAAACATTAACATAAGTGTGAACAAAAATAAGCAAATAAAATATAAATATGAATAAAAATATAATGTAGATTTACCTCTACGATCTCCACAGTTAGTACCTAGAAGCTTTGCTCATCAAAAATATAATTAGCCACATCAACCCCTGTATTGGTTTTAGCATATGATGAGGAAGTCCACTCCTCACTAACAAACATGCGCCTCTAACCTCCCTTTGCCTTAAGCAAGGATTGTTATGTGATAAAATCAAGGTTGCATGGAGACTGGTATTGGTACTGGTACGGGAGATTGGTACCGGTATCGGTACGTCTGTTTTTGAAAAATAGGAGATAGGGGTACTTGGAAATACCATTTTAAAAAAAATATAATTTAATAATTTAATTAATTTATTAATATGCTAACATTAAAAGTGAAAATATCATGACATTGAACTTTTAAAACAAGAGAACTGGTAAAGTTTAAGTTTATAGCTTACTTGTAACAATTTAATATAGCTTACTGTATATATATTACTTATAGGCTTATAGCTTACTTGTAACAATTTAATATAGCTTAAGGTATATATATTACTGTAGACACTAGTACTAAGGTTTGAAGTCCATAGGAGTAAGAATCCACTGAGCTTGTGAGAAAACAACAGAAAAAATGAAAGGTAGAAAAAGAAAAAAAAATGGAGACGCCTTTTTATTGACGCAGGGTACTTGGAGACGAGTGGGAGACTTGACCAGAAGTCTCCTGCAAAGGGAGACGTACCTAGTCAAGTCTTCGAGATGGGAGACATGTACCAGTCTCCGAGATGAGTACTAGGGGGTCAGAGACGGGTCTCCATGCAACGTAGGATAAAATTAGTTGTAGAACAGGTTATTCTAGGACGAGCCAACTCGTTCTGCCCTGTGAAACTCCTCATTAGGTTGAGGACCCAACTATGATTATAAATGTATTTATAAAAATTTCTAACTTGCTCCACATATGATTTGATTCATGGAATCTTGCCAAGATCCTCCAATATGTGGTCAAGGCAGTGAGCAGCACAAGGAGTCCAAAATAATCATGGGTGCTGATCCATGAGTAGTCTACTTGCAGCAACATAATTTGCTACATTATCTGTCACTATTTGCACCACATTCTCCTCACTCACCTCAGCCAAGATTCCCTCCAAAGCTTCACAAAGGAATTCAACATTTTTTGTGTTTCCTGAAGCATCAATAGATTTAATAAACATTGTGGCACCCGAGAAATAAATAAAATCAAAGATTCATCAAAGTAGAAATAAAAAATCTTAATCACTAAATCAATGCATTTTAGGAAGTAGAATCACCTGAGGAAGAAACAAGAAAATTTAGCAATGTTCTATTCTTCTATCGGTCCAACCATCGGTCATGATAGTGCAACCCTTTTTCCTCCATATCTCTCGCTGGTCGTCAGTTGTGGCTTTCACATCAGCCACCTTTTGAGTCAAAATGGGGCCCACAAATAGTAATGGCATCCACCATGTTTTGCCAATAAGGAGACCTAACAGAAATAAATTAAATAAAATAAGTATTGTAAAATTGAGAGTTTAACTTTGAATTCTACATACCTCTAAAATTAAAAATTCAAGAGACAAAGAATCAAAGTTTCAAACTACATATTTTAAAACAAAAAAAAAGAATAACCTAGCTGTGTGGAATGGAATGGTGCAATAGAACAAAAAATCTCCAATTGCACTTCTAGTTGCATCATTTTTATCTTTATTCCAACCCATGGTCTCAAGTGACAGTTGGGAACTCAGAGTAGTGCGTGGCAAAATATATGAATCTAACCTAGATGCACGAACTCTGGGCACAATGCTAACACTACCACTGCCACTACCTGTAGATGGTCGAACTGGTGGAATGGGACAAGAAGACTCCACTTGCAGTTCCACCAATGGCTACCATCTCCTCTCTTTACCTCTTTTTTAGTTCTTTTTGCTTATGAAAGGTTTCAAATTGAACTTGCACTTCATGCATAACTTCAGCAGACACTTCTTGGCATGGTATATGTGCAAGATGGTATTTCAATTTGTTAATGCCTCTCCCTCCCAAAGAGTTTTTTTTGCAATGAAAACAAATTATCTTTCCTCTCTTTTCCCCAAGGATGGCATGTTTCTAACAAGGGTCCCTTCTAACTGGTTTTGACATTGTGATTAAGGCAATTTATAAATCTAAAGAACGCTGCAATAACATATAAATAGAAAAAAAATTAACATTTATGGTTTATAATTAAACTAACATAAAAAAAATCTACGGTTTGCAACTATAAAACTAATTTTTTATTTCAAAAACATCGAGGGTTTGTTCAACTAAAAAATTAAACACACCTACGGTTTGTTCTTTGGTCCACTAAAACAAAATAGAAATGTAATGTCCCCTTCCTAAGCGGTTCACAGATTAGGGTAGTTTATCAACGGGTTCCCGTAGACTAACACAGATGGTTAGGGGACCCATGTTGGGATTGTTCTTTCTAGTGCAGTTTCGGACCCCGTGGCCAAACTTACTATTTTTAGCAGGGGCTTGAGACTTAGGGCAAGTCAGTGCGAACCAGCTGGACTTCATTTGTTTTCATTTGATCATTATGGCGGTGCTACGGAATCCATTTTCAGAGGTCAAATGAATTTAATTTTAGTGGTACATCTATTTTCTAAGTTAAATTCAAATATTTAGCTTAGTGAAATAAAGTATATAATGTGACTTTATAATATAAGTGGGGATATAAGATAAATTATAGTCATATTTTAAATCATTGAGGTTGAGCGCCACTTTATGAAGTTGAAGGAAATAAAGTTAAGTGGTGAAATATTATTATATTTCCTAAGTGGGGCGTTGGGTTTGAGAGGAGAAAACAAAAAGGAAAATGAACTCTCATTTTCATTCATTCACAACATTTTTATTCTTCTCACTAAGTCTGAGCTTGGTTCTTGGAGAACAAGGGTTTGTACCAGCAGCTTTGGAGGCGGAAACCTCCATGGTTGAGAGCATCTGCGGAGTTGGAAGACACTTCCAAGATGTTGACTGAGTGGCTTTATTGTAGGGGTCACCATTGAGCTTCATTGCACAGAGTTGGATTGTCGCGGAAGGATTTACAAGGAGATATCTTCAGTTTTTTGGTACCATAATTCTGGAGGATGAATAAGGAAAATATTGCAGGTTATAGCATTGGATTTGATGATGTTTTGAAGTGCTTATTACCCCCTAGTCTGACCGTACCTTCCAGCCAGCAGGCCGTACCACATGAGGGAGTTTGTGACTGTTTTGAAAGTGTTTTCATTGCTTGTTTTTACCAATCTGGTCGCAGTCATACCAGCATCAGTTATCTGACAGTTTGGAGGTAATTTTGGGGAGTTTTAGTGCTGGAAGAGCAGATTTGTACTGCTGTTTGGGCCGTACCAGTCTAGCCGAGGATGTGAGGCTTCCAGGGATCTTCATTTGGTCATTTTGTGCCTTGTATGACTCCATTGTGGGCGCCATTACCTTCTGAGGTTGCTGTCTATATGTTTCATGATCAAATCCTGGATTGTATGAGTTTTTTAAGATGTTTGATGTAAACCAGCTGCTGTAGCAGTCATCCCAGCACTGTAATTTTATATCAGCCAAGTGGGTATGCAAGATGTCTCTATATTCCTTACTTTCATTATATGGGTATTATCTAAAATGGCTCTTGAATGCATTTCCATTGGATATTAGCATTTGGGCATTTCTAGTTTTTGTTATTTGCAAAATATATGATCCAGGTGGATATGTTGTTCACTAAAAAAATTGATTGTTCCAAATGCTGGAGAAACTTGCGCCATGTCGAAGTGCTCGTTGAGATGATTCCAATTCCGCTTGCATCGTGTCAAACGGAGTCCGTACGCAAAAGTGATGGCCGGTTAAAGATTGTGGAAGAAAAGGGTTGACCATGTACGGATGCTGACGTCAACATGTTGATGTGGCAGGGACAGTGGCAGTTGACGACGTGGCATGACATGTGGCAGGTGACGTGGCAGATGAGGAGGCAGTATAGATGTCAGTTGACGTGGACTAGTCGTATGGTGCCAGGCGTCCAGGCATTGGCAAATAATATGGTGCCATGTGGCCCACTGTAAGGGTGCCATGTGGCACCCTGTGTTGACTGCGGCAGTTGGGTTTGTTAAAATGTTGTTGGAGGGGGGTCGAACTGGCGACCTCCCTCTACCAACTTTCCCTCTCAACCATTGCACCATGCATTATCTTCGTGGTGAATATCAGCGCAGGTTTTATTTAAAAACTTCATAAATGCCATTTTGGGGTTGACCAGATTTGAACCGCTGACCCCCCAAAATTAACATACCCCAAAATTACCAACCGCGCCACGCACTTGGTGCTCAAAATAGACAATGTAAATCAATTTTGATAATGGCCTGTGAAATAAGGAGCTCGGTTTAGCCCAAGCCACCCATATATTATATTATAAACTTTTGTATTAAGAAAGGGAGCCCGATTTTAGGAGATAAGGTACTCAAATTCGGGTGGAAAAAAAAAATGGGAATCATATTGTCAACCCCCTATATAGCATACAAAGATGTATTTAAAGGGGGATTTTTGGGCTTGTGGGTAGTTTTAGGGGGCTTATAGCCAAATTATTTGTACTTGAAGGAGAGGATTTTCAAGATTTCATTAGCATCTGAGGAGACTTTGTAGCAGATTGAAGGCCTTGTAATCAAGCATTTGGAGCATAATCAAGGATCAGTCACTCATTGGAGAGGGACCCGGAGATGTAGCCATTTTGGTGAACTTCGTTATCAATTTGTTGTCGTCTTCTCTTCTATGTTTTCACATTCCTATTGATTTAATCATTTTAATGTCTTTTAAAAGCATTTGAAATTAAGTTTAAGACATTAAATTCTGTTCACATAAATTTAATATTCACTAAGCAACAGTCATAGATCCTAACAGATCAAGTTGGTATCAGAGGTTTGTTTGACTAGTATTGTAGAAGTGGATGCTAATGCGATCTAGGAGCCGACGAGGCGAAGGCACGCTTGTAGAGTACAATCCTGAGATCGGTAAACGAAGAACTTTACCATCGCCAAAGATGGAAGAAACATAAGGTGGACAAAATTTCGAGCTCGATGAGAAAAGTTTTCAACTAGTTTTTCTCGATATAAGGCTATGGTAGAAGCGCTCTTTTAGGAGAGGCAAGAACGGAAGAAGCATGAAAAAGGTGATTCATTGAAGCGGGAAAAGCATAAAGATCGAGAGGGCAAAGGGAAAAGACCAGAAGGTGATGATGAGCCTCTAGAAACTCCATCTCCATCTTCTCCATCTTCTCCTAGTAATTCTATTTCTTTTGCTAATCCTTTTAAGAGTTGACATAAGCCTGTAATTAAATTGGATGTAAAGTTTGAGCTACCTAAATATTGTGGAGAGTTAAATGCTTAGAAATTAGATGATTGGGTTCAACAAGTGGAAGTATATTGTAGAGTTCAAGGTCTCTTAGATGATGCTTCTAGAATCTAGCTAGCTACTCTTTGGTTGGGAGGAACGACTCTCACCTGGTGGGAGAGTAGAACTCGGGCAGAAATTTCGCAACATGGTAGTGTCAACTTAACTTGGGCAGAGTTTGTAAATGCCCTTAAGAAGCAGTTTTATCCCTTAGGCCATATGCAACAGTTAATGATGAACTGGGAAACTTTTAGGCAAGGGAAAGGTCAAACTGTCCAAGAATATACCCATGAATTTAGGAAATGGGCTATTGCACTGAATGCCCCATTATACACCCAGGACACATTGCTCAAGTATATAGGTGGTGTTCACTCTTATCTAAGACATGCCATTTTGGTTTCAAATCCTAGTGATCTGGATGAAGTATGTGCACAAGCCACACATTTAGAGTCAAGAGGTAAAAGTACTTTCAGTGATAAGTCTGACAAGAAGCCATCTAAGCTTGAAGGTAAACCCAAAGGCAATGGAAAGGGAAAAAAGACAGCTGCAGTCAAGAAGGATGGTGATAAGCCCACATGCTCCCATTGGAAGAAAGAAGGGCATGATGATTCAAAGTGCTGGAAGCTGCATCTGGAGCTAAGGCTGAAAAAGTATGGAGGGAACAAAGGCAAATAGAAAACTGTTGCTGTAGTACAACAGGATCTTGGATTTGATTCCGAGGACGAGACAAAGATTGTTGCTGCCGGGATCCAAGGTCAAGGAAAAGGTATATCTCTTTCTTCTGATACAAGTTTTTCAAATGCAAGTGCAAGTGCAAGTGCAAGTAAAGAATCTTCTCCACCTAAGGTTGATAAGCATCGAAATGAATTATTTCATATTCGGGTTGTAACAAAGCATACTAAGGTTGATACTTTGTTTGATACGGGATCTCAAGTAAATCTAATATCTGAAGAAGTTGTTAAGAAACTTAACTTGGCTACAACACCTCATCCGAAGCCATATCCACTTGGATGGGTTTGCAATGATGCCAAGTTACAAGTAACAAAGCAATGTAAGTTAAGATTTGCTATCACTGCAAACTTTATAGATGAGGTAGAGGTTGATGTGGTTCCTTTAGATATTTGTGGTCTTGTACTAGGGAGTCCCTATCTTTATGATCGAAAGGCAATCTTTTATATGGGTGAAAACAAATATCACCTTTTTAAGGATGGTAAAGAATTCATTGTACGGGCACATAAGATTAAGACTAATCTAACATTGGTGAATACTGGTCAAATGAAGAGGTTAGTCAATGCTAGTAAGAACTTTGTATTGATGATTGTAAAAGCCAAAGAAGATGATAAATCCGAGGCATTCAAAGGGTGTGATCGAGAGCATAAAGCTGAATTGGTCAAAGCAGTTTCCGCCTATGATGACTTATTTCAGGAACCAAAGGGATTGCCACCAAAGAGAGAGATACAACATGAAATCCAGTTACAGTAGGATGTGCCTCTACCAAACATCGGCATGTACCAACGGTAATGCAGAATGAGGAAATCAAGAAGCAGGTTTAGGAGTTGGTTGAGAAAGGAGTTATTCGTCCAAGTACCTCTCCTTGTGGATCTCCAATTGTGTTGGTGCCAAAGAAGGACGGGTCATGGAGAATGTGCATCGACTATAGAGCCCTAAACAAGATAACGGTAAAGAACATGTATCCTCTTCCCCGAATAGATGATTTACTTGATCAATTGACACATGCAGTTTATTTTTCTAAGTTGGACTTGCATAGCGTTTATCGTCAAATAAGAATTGCAGATAATGATATATGGAAAACTGCATTTAAGACAAAACAAGGACTGTATGAGTGGTTGGTCATGCCCTTTGGGCTTTGTAATGCACCAGCTACCTTTATGAGAGTCATGAATGATGTCTTCTGTCCTTTCATAGATGATTTTGTCATAGTCTATTTGGATGATATACTTGTATTCAATCGAACTTGGGAAGAGCATGTGAAGAAAGTACTGAATGTATTGAGAAAAGAAAAATTGTAAAATTGTATGTAAAGATGTCTAAATGCGAATTTGCTAAGACATCACTAGTGTATTTAGGCTATATTGTAGGAGGAGGTCACTTGAAAGTGGATCCTTCAAAGGTCGCAGTCATTGTAAATTGGCCAAAGCCAAGTACAGTTACAGAAATCAGAAGTTTTTTAGGTGCAGTATAGTATTGGAGAAAGTTCATAGCTAACTTCATAGCATCTCCATTGCACGCACTCACAAGTGTGAAGAAGTATTTGCAGTGGGGAGGTCTGCAGAAAAAGGCCTTAGATACTTTAAAGGAAAAGCTCAGCACTGCACTAGTTCTGGCTCTACTAGATCTACAACAACCATTCGAAATTGAGACAGATGCTAGTGGATTTGCCATGGGAGCAGTACTCATGCAAGGAGGTAAACCTATCTGCTTTCATTCTGAAACTTTCACCACTGCGGTAAGTAACTATCCCACATATGATAAAGAATTGTATGCATTAGTTTAGAGTGTAAAGAAGTGGGAACATTATCTAATAGGTAAAGAAACAATAATACACACAGATCATCAACCACTTCAATATTTGCACTCACAATCTAAATTGCAACAAAGCAAGCACTTTAGGTTGATGGGTTTTCTACAGCAGTTTCTTTTGGTTATAAAATATAAGAAAGGGGTTCAGAACAAAGTAGCAGATATGTTGTCTAGGCCTCCTACAAATGCTACAATTATTCTTAAAAGTAGTTAAATGGCACATGAAAGTTATCAAGAACAATATGCTAACGATAAAGACTTTAAGGATATTTATGCAGCATTAATTCAAGGCAAACATGTAGAGGAGAAAGATTACTATGTGTAGGACAAGTTATTGTATCACTTAGGAAAGTTATGTATTCCACTAGATGAACAAGCACAGGTAATCAGAGAAGCAGACACGTCATTGATTGCTGGACACTTTGGGGTAAGCAAAACAATGTCACCTGCAGAAATATTGTTATTGGCCTCGCATGCAAGAAACTGTATCCAAGTACCTTAGAGGATGTGTAATGTGTGCAACAAGCAAGCCTAGCAATAGGAAATTAGGGTTGTACACACCTCTACCTGTACCATCCCGTCCATGGGAGAGTGTTTCTATGGACTTTGTCGGGGGACTACCAATGTCTAGGAAAGGTCATGATTATCTGTTTGTGGTAATGGATAGGTTCAGTAAAATGTGGATTCTAATGCCTTGTAAAAAATAGATCATAGCTGAACTTATAACACACCCATACTTTCAATTTGTATGGGTTCATTTTGGGCTTCCTATTTCTATTGTATCGGATTGAGATTCTCGATTCTTGGGGGAATTTTGGTTAGCATTGTGGGAACTCATGGACACTAGATTGAAGAAAAGTACAGCTTTCCATCTGGAGACTGATGGACAAACAGAGGTAGTAAACAGGACAGTTGTGCATCTTCTCAGAGGTTACTGCAATAAACATCCTATGTTGTGGGATGAGAGTCTACACAATGTGCAACATGCTTACAACCATGCAACACACTCTTCTACTTGAAGATCTCCTTTTGAGACTTGTTTCGGTTATCTACCAAAGACACCTATGGATTTTGCTCTCAGGAAGGAAGATGTTAAAGATGGACATCATGATACAGACAAGGCCTTGAAGTTCATCCATAAGATCCAAGTAGTCCATTAGGTAGTTGAAACACAACTGGAGAAAAGCTAGACAAAGTGCAAGGTCTGGCATGATAAGCATCGTGTTGATCATCAGTTTCAGACTGGTGACAGAGTTTGGTTACACATCAATAAGGAAAGAATGCAAGGTGAAGGTGAGAAGCTCAAGCCAATTAGGTATGGACCCTTTGAGATCCTAGAAAGGATCGGTACAAATGCTTTTTGCCTAAATCTACCTCCTTATATGCATATTTACTCAGTTGTTCATGTGGAGAATTTGAAATTGTATGAACCTCTAATGATACTAGATGAGGAGGCTGATGCTCAGATTCCTTCTGTTGATGATCTATCACCTGAGTACATGAACGAGTTGCAGGAAGATGTCATCTTGGACAGAAATGTCAGAACTTCATGAAGGGGTGTTGTTGAGTACCTTAGACTGGGCCTGAAAGGGATGAATCCTAGCAAAGCAAAATGGATGGAGGTTGGAAAAGTGAGGGAGTTATACCCTCACTTACTTTCTGTGTAATCAGACTTTTGGAGGTCCAAAAACTCTCCAGTGGGGAGGATTGATCCAAGTGGATATGTTGTTCACTAAAACAATTAATTGTTCCAAATGCTTGAGAAACTTGCGCCATGTTGAAGTGCTCGTCGAGATGATTCGAACGCCGCTTGAATTGCGTCAAACGGAGTCCGTACGCAAAAGTTATGGCCGGTTAAAGATTGCGGAAGAAAAGGGTTGACCAGGTACGGATGCTGACGTCAACATGCTGATGTGGCAGTTGATGACATGGCATTACATGTGGCAGGTGACGTGGCAGATGAGGAGGCAGTATGGGGGTAGCCGACGTGGACTTGTCGTATGGTGCCATGTGTCTAGGCATTGGCAAATAATATGGTGCCACGTGGCCCACTCGAAGGGTGCCATGTGGCACCTTGCGATGACTCCGGCAGTTGGGTTTGTTAAAATGTTGTTGGAGGGGGTCGAATCGGCGACCTCCCTCTTCCAACTTTCCCTCTCAACCATTGCACCACGCATTATCTTCGGAGTGAATATCTGCGCCGGTTTTATTTAAAAACTTCATAAATGCCATTTTGGGGTCGAATGGATTTGAACTGCCGACCCCCCAAAATTAACATACCCCAAAATTACCACTGCACCAGGCACTTGGTGCTCAAAATAGACAGTGTAAAAATCAATTTTGATGATGGCGCATGAAATAAGGAGCTCGGTTTAGCTCGAGCCACCCATATATTATATTATAAACTTTTGTATTAAGAAAGGGAGCCTGATTTTAGGAGATAAGGGACTCAAATTCGGGTGGAAGAAAATGTATGGGAATCATGTTGTTAACCCCCTATATAGCATACGAAGATGTATTTAAAGGGGGATTTTTGGGCTTGTGGGTAGAGGAAATTGGAGGCAATTAGAGAATGAAGTATTCCAACTTTGTGCAAATAGTTTTAGGGGGCCTATAGCCAAATTATTTGTACTTGGAGGAGAGTATTTTCAAGACTTCATTAGCATCCGAGGAGACTTTGTAAAGACTTTGTAGCAGATTGAATGCCTTGTAATCAAGCATTTGGAGCATAATCAAGGATCAATCTCTCGTTGGAGAGGGACCCAGAGACGTAGCCATTTTGGTGAACTCTATTATCAATTTGTTGTTTTTGTCTTCTCTTCTATGTTTTCACATTCCTATTGATTTAATCATTTTAATGTCTTGTAAAAGCATTTGAAATTAAGTTTAAGACATTAAATTCTATTCACATAAATTTAACATTCGCTAAGCAACAGTCATAGATCCTAACAGATCAATATATATGTATGTATGGTTGTATGTCAAATGCAAAAACCCCAAAACGCATAAGGTATTAGCTAAACATCAGAAAACACGAAAACCGAAAAAATTTCATCTTAGATAGCGGTGGGACATTACAACAAAAAAAAAAGAAATGTAAAAGAGAAATGAAATTTTTATTAAAAAAACAAAAAGAAAGCTTCAAAATAGAAACTTACCTCTTAAATCTTGCTTGAAATCAATGGTGAGCTCTTTCCAATCCTTTGTAGACTCTTGGAGATGCACCAAAAATAGCTACAAACCTGCCCAAATGTGATTCAACCACCAATTTTAGCTCAATCTCCTTGCTGGTTTCCCTTAATGCAATCCAATTTTGGCCCAAAACTCTCTGTTTTCCTTCTCCTTTGGCTTGAAAATGAAATGAAGTTGCTTATACGGTGTAGGAGACAAATATAAGAGCCTTTGTTTTGAGTGAGTTTGTCTTTTTTTTTTTTGCTTTTGCAACTCTATAGCCGCAGTTGAGTCCTGCAGTCGGGACTCGCCCAAACTTGACGAGTTCGGCGAGTACTCTGTTGGCACCCAGTTTTTCCATTCTTCAAAATTGCAAAATCTTGTCAAATTCCTCAAAATTTTCCTAAGGGGTCCCTGTGCCTTTACCTGATGCATGTTGTCGAACCCCTAAATTTGGCTAAGTCGGAAACCCTAAAACCACTCTCAAACATCCTGACAGTATATACATAAGATATAAAATTAAAGTATCTTATGTATATACTCTCCCTGTGCGCTTTCGGATCCCCGCTGGCACTTGGGAACTTTCTCCAAGGTCCAATTTCTCTTTGCTTCCCCGCTCTCTGCTCTCTTTGCCCTTTTCAAGTTTCGGGTCAAAACTTTTTCTTGGCCTGACCCCTCGTTTTCCCTTCGGGACTTTGGGACCTGTTGGAACTTTTGGACCCAGTTCGAAAGTTCCTTGTTCCCTCGAACTCCCAATCCCCGCTAGCAGAAGGTCTTCTAAGTCCGAAATCCTTCTGGACCCCCTGAATTTTCCAGTCGAATTTGGAGGTGCAAAAACTTGAATTTTCAAATTTTCAAATAACTTTTTGAGAAAATGGCTTAAGTTTTTTATAGAGTTTCGGATGAATTTTTCACTTGGGAGCTTGGCCATTTTAAATTCCGGTAGGGCTTCGAGTCCCGCTGACACCTTGGCACCAATTGTTGTGTGCCAGGTTCTCTTGCCGTCTTACTACTCGCCAGATGCACAGAAACGACCAAAATCGTGCGAAAACGCGCCGCTAACTCTCCAGACTGCCATTAATGAGAAATGGGTAGTTGAAAATGAAGTTTTTATGGCAGTAGGTGGAGTTGTTGGGGTTTTCCGTCGCATTTTTCCATCAGATCTGAGTTGCAAAGACTATAAATACAAATTTGAAACAAATTTCCAAGAAGGTTGGTTTTTTATGTGTGGCGTCCAGAAGACATTTACAGTTGCAAAAAGTTGCAGGGCAGCGATTGAAACGTCAGTTCGGCTCATTAAGGAGTGTAGAGCCGTGAAGTCAAAGGAGTTGATATTGTATATGGTTTTTGTTGTAGAATGTCTCCAAGTCATTAGGTATGTACCTAGGAAGATTTCTTAGTCGCAGTTGGGTATTTTCCTTTGCCATGTTTAATGGCATGAATCTAATACTAGGTCAGATGAATGTGACAATGTTAGCGTTTTATTTTGCACCTTTCAGTGCGAAAGCAAAACATACATGTGCAGTTGAACCGCTCTTCGAATTTGCAGGGGGAGGTCCCTATAAAATAAAACAAACTTAAAACTACAAAATATGTACAGTGTTTTTTAGGGTTTTTTCACACTTCTACTGAATACAACAAAAATATGCAAACTTTTTGGTCTTACAACGCGTGTAAAGGCTGAGACGCAGATTCGACAATGAAGCAAAAATTTTTGTGCTTTTTTAACTGGAATCAAAACTTAGGCTACATGCTTGCACTACCCAGCTAAATTTAGAGGTTGAATAAGACAAGTACACAATTGGATTGATTGAACAATTTAAATCACGCAATTACGAATGCCAAGACAATACGAAGCTGCGGCTTCACCCTTAGCACAAAAGACAACACATTTCAATGGATACTTAGAAGCAAAACAGGGGTACTAGAATCCATTAAATGAACAAACAAGAACACAATTAGGTAAATATACGAAAGTAACAATGTAAGCAAATTGACGCATGAGAATTATCCTTGCTTTTTATTCACTGATTGAATACAACACTGAATTTTGAACACTTTAACATTGAATGTTGAAAAAGCTAACTCCTAAAAAGCTTTGAATTCTAAAATCTCGAGATCCCTCCTCTGTGCTTGTGCAAAAGCACTTATTTATACTACTACAAAGCAAATACATGAAAGGGAAAGAAGAGTTTAACTAATACTCTTCACTCTATGATTGGACTTGCATGCATGCAAGTCTTACTTGTAACTAAAACAAATAATAAACTAATCCCAAAGCCATGCAAAAATCAACTGATTATTGCATGTTTATTACAAATAGTTCCAAAATTGCATGATAAAAGCACCCTAATTATAGCCTTTTCAAAAGGCATAAGCTTGCATGAAAGGGTCATTTCTCTTAAACTGGAGTTATGTTTTGCTTTTTCTATTTTTAAGAAGAGGCTAAAATTACGATTGAAAAGAGGGAAGCACGCCTCCCTGTTGGCGTGCACGCCTCCAAAGGATGCATCCCTTAGCGTACTTCAAACTCTCATCATGTCTTGATCATCCATGAGGCTTCCTGGACCAGATTTAGACGCGTTTGCTTTAATTACTTAACCTTGAGCACCATTTTTATTTTTGAGCACTTGAATTTGAACGAATGCGCCTGCTCCTGAGTGAATGCACCTGCTTGTTTTTGAAAAAGAGATGCGCTTGTTTTGGAGTGGGTGCACCTGTTAGGAGCATTGCCTTTTGACCAAGTGCGTCACCTCTTGGCTAGGCGTGTCGCCTCTTGGTTAGGTGCTTTATTCTTCTCTCAAGATTTTCGGAAGGCGACTTGCTTTTTTAGTGTTTGATTTTGATTTTAGCTTTTACCAAAAATAGGCGTTTGAAAAGAGGAAAACACGCCGTTATGAAGGTGGATGCGTCTCTTTGCTGGCGTGCACGCCTCCCTGTTGGAGGATGCGTTTGGTTTTAGGCGGACCCGCTTGGTATTTGCCCCTTATTTTTGTATACTTTTGAAGCTATTTTTATAGTCTAAGATGAAACTCCAAACTAAACGCGCCAATCCTTGAGCGTGCCGCTTCTCTGATAGGTGCACTTATATGAACTTGAGCGTGCTTCTTCTTTCTTTGGAGCACTCCTACATCCTTTTAAAGGGGCCTCTTAAAATTTAAAGTGCGCCTTTTAGACAAGCTGGGTGTGCCTAGTTTTGTTCAAAACACGCTTTATTTAGAAACGGTGGTTCCTGCTTCCCCTTGGCATGTCCTCTTCTATCCTTTAGGCACACGAGAATTTGACTTGGGGCGCTTCCTTCATCTTTGGCACACCTGCTAGACATATGGCGCGCTTCCTGGATCTTTGGTGCACTCCTGGACTCCTTGGTGCTCAAAACATTCTTTAAGGATTTTCCTTGCTCTTCTAAATTCTCTTTTCATCGAGATGCCTTCAAATCATTCATTTATTCCTCTCTGACGCGTTTCAGGTTCCCTTTGATGCACAACTGGCTTATGATGCTCTCTCTATCTCCCTGGTGTGCTTATCTTGTTACTAGCGTATGGATCCAGTCTCAGGCGCGCCGAACATACTCTAGGTGCACTTAACCCGCCTCAGGTGCGCCTCACTTGATTCAGACACGGTTTTCTGGTCATTGGCGCACTTCCTGTCTTGAGAACGTGTTTTGATGGCTCTTGGCACACTTCTGTGGCTCCAGGCTCGCCTATCGGGTTTTGGGCGCGCCTATCTGCTTCTAAGTGCACCCGACTTCTTCTTGGTGCGTCTTTATTGGTTTGAGCATTTAACCTTCATCTTTGAACGTGTTTCTAGGTTGCTTTAGAACATTTTATGACTCCAAGCGTGCTTCCTATCTTAGACGTCTTCTATGAGTGATATGATCTGCAGGATCAGTGCAAACAATATAGTATTTGGGAAGAAAACATATCTAGTTTTAGCCACCATAATTTTTTTTTGGATGGGTACAACAGACAACATTCTGAAATTATTACAAGCTTTGTAATAATCTCTCTCATGTTATACATGGGTATATGCAGTTATGTTCTGGATTACTAAGTATGTTCTGTTTCAAAGATCTCATATTTTGTGGTGTATGCAAATACATAGCTCATTGCTCTTTTGGTTTCAGTTTGTTGTTTTCTTAATGAACTATGACTGTTGCCCATAGATTAGGCACCGGTCCAGAGCTCAGCCTCACATCATTTTAAACAAACAAAAACATTAACCAGTGGTTTAGGGGAAGAACCATTATGTCTGTGCATCCTTGATTGTCAGTATAAATAGGGAAATATTTCAAGAAAATATAAATGAATGTATTTTATGTGGGTTATGCATGCATAGTTACATCAACTATAAAGGGGTTTTGTGACAACTAGTTGTTCTTGGTTCAGTGACAGTTTTGGGATCAAGATAACAAGTTGGGTTTGGCTGTTCATTGGTTTTTAGTTGTTCTTCTTGTTTGAAGTCAATCCCTGTTAATGCGTACCCCTTAGAATATCCCTCTAGAGCCTATTCGCGCTCGAAGTGTAGAGGAGCCTACCCACTCCTGTAAGTTGGGCAAAATCGCCCTAAACTTGTTGACAAACCTCTTTCCAATCATCTTGATGATACCTCTGACCTAGGTGATTGTGAAACGTTTTAGGGTTTCGGGTTGTTATTTTGGGAACCAATGTTTTGGCGTTGTTGCCGGGGACATTATTGCTCGGTTTGAAAAAATTTGAAGACTCTGCTGGTTGGAGAGCCCCGAATTATTTTGGTGCATTGAAGATTGTAACGCTTCTAGGAATTCCTCTTTTTTGGAAGAGGTGGCGACTCTGCTGTCAAAGAACATGAAGAAATTTGTTCCTATCTACTGTTGGAGAATCAAAGACCCCATTTCAAGGTGCAATAGATGGTGAAATAAAGGTACACATGGTTTCTTCTTGACCTTTTAGGATTATTGTTCCTGTCATATTGAAGGAACAAATTTGTATGCCTCTTGCTTTCTGCCCTGCATTGTAGAATGCTTTAGTCATGGCAAATTGGTATGAACATGGATAGCCTAGGGATGCTCCTTCCTATGCATCTTGTTATGTTGTAGACCCTAGAAGCTATCAGGCTTTTGACTATTCTAGTAATGCATATTCTTGTCATGGCTTTGCATGTTATACAACCCCAAACTGAAATGCACCCATGCAAAATCCAAATGAATTAACAATGCAGAAATGTGAAATTGAAAAGACTAAATAGTTGCTAGAGTCTTTATGGCAGCAAGAGAAAGAAACAAAAAATCAGGTTAAGCTGCTGGAGTCTAGGGTGCAATCCAATGGTTGCCCTGCTGCCCCTAAAAATCAAATTGCTCGGTCCCTTGCATCTCCCTTCGATCTAGAGTATAATTAGTTAGACCTCTTTTGGGTTGATTACAAAACAATGAGTATGCCAACCAAGGTCTACAAACAATTGCCCAAGTTTGATGGGTACAACATTTGGGAAGGGGACACACATGTTGATGTATTCTCAGAATTTATGAAAAAATCTCTGTCTCTCCAATGCCAACTACATAGAACTCATCAACAAATGTGTAGCTATCCAAGTGGATACTCAGCTGTGAAATCTTCCTTGTGCAACTCATCTTGAATCCATCTGCCAACAAGACGCTGAATCCAGGAAACTCCTCTACTTGTAGTCCTCTCTTGACCACAAAACCCTCGTCAGTGAAATTATGTGTTGCACTACTATCCACCAAGCAAGATACTCTTTGTGCTTTCACAATGCCTCTTACCCTAAAAGGAAAATGGTTAGGAACCCCTGAAAGGAAAGCAATTGTACCTTGTGCCATGTCATCTTGCTCCATTGGTGGCTCCTCCTTGTCACCCTCCGAACTAGTGTCTGGAATCTCCTCATCAACATCGGAAGTGACCTCAATGTAGTATGCCTTGCGTCTCCCAAGGCATCTATGACCGGGCTCTCAAGGCTCCTTGCATGAGAAGCAAAGCTTCTTTGTCCTTAGCTCATTCTTTGCCTCTAGATCAATTGTTGTCTTCTTCGACCAATCCTTTTGAAAATTCTTCTTTGGATCCCTTTTAGATGAAGTGAAAGACTTACTTTGAAATTTAGGCTTAGATGACGCTGAAAATTTCATACTTCTAGCCCTCTTGATGGCTTCCCTCAATGATGGTGGATCTAGGGCCTTCACCCATCCACGAAGTGGCTCCTCGAGACCTTCAATGAAAAGAAAGGTCAATCTAGTCTCCAAAACATTTGGCACCAATACAGCAAGCTTCTGAAACTCAGAGATGGTTGTGTCCAAGGACTCCCTTTGCTTGAGTTGTGCCAACTCCCTCAAGAACTGTTCCGGATTTGACTCATTAAATGTGTCAATCAATCTCTGTGAGAAATCAACATAAGTAGTGACAAGGTTATGACCTTGGGTCACCATGCCATTGTACCACCAATCTAGAGCATTTCCTTCCAAGTGAAGTGTAGCAAACTGTATAGCATCTCTCTCAAACATAGGGCTCAAAGTGAAGTAGTTATCCAACTTTGGATCCATGCCCTTGCCATGATCTTCCCCGAACCATCAAAAGGAACGATGTTGACCTTACCCAATTTTTTTTGCAAGTCATGATTAGTGTTGTTGTTGTTGCCTCTTTCTTCTCTAGGCCTATCTCTATTCCTGTACTTCACATTGTAGAAATCCGGCCATGGCAATGCTTCTCAGCATTATTCAGTCAACGATAACCACTCTCTTCTATAATCATCAAATGTCTCACCTTCAACTCGTGGCTCATTTTCTTTAGCTCTCTGCTGATCCAAAAAGGTAGGCATGAGTGGTCTAACCACGGATGCATGAGTAGGAGTACCGCCATTATTTCCGGAAGTGCTAGCATTATTATGCCCATTGCCTCTATCACCTCCATTGCCTCCATTATTGCCTCCATTATTCCGCATAAGTTGAGCCATCATTTGCACCATAGTTTGTTGTGTCCTAGAGATACCTTGGAGGATATCCCTCATGCTAGGTTCTTCATCACTTCTATCATTCATGTTGACTTTTTCTGCACTTTTAGTTTTTTGCTGAAACCCTAGATTTCTGCTCTGATTTTCTGATTTCAATTAAACAAGGACAGCCAAGATATATGCCACCAAATGCTCAAATAAGAAAGCAATTATGAACCCTTATGATTATATCTTTAGTCATGAACACATCCAACCATACATGACATCAAATTGCAAACATATACATGGAACAAATCTGATTTTAAGATTATCCAGTCTGCTGCTATAAATCAGAACTTCTGATTATGCAAATACATCACATGAATAGGCTCAAACATGCCCAAATACAAATCAGATTTCTGATGTCACAAATCAGACCTAATGATAGGTTGATAATACCAAAAATGATGTAGAAATGATGCTCCAATACAAACCCTAGCTGGGCGAATTACATCAGCTAGGCAAGGATGTCAAAACACATGCAAATGATGATGTTTGATGCTCCCAAAATCCTCCCCAAGGTGGTGCTTGGACTGCCGCACTGAATTTAGGGTTTAGAAACCTTAATAATGAAGAAATCTGTCTTCAAACTCCAAATCGCCCTTCACAAAACCAAGTCGCTCTTCTCCAAATGATGGCACTCCACTCTAGGGTGAAACCCTAGGTCAATATCAACACAAAACTCGCCAAAGCTGCTGCTCCAATCTGATCCAAAATCTGAATATGCAAATCTGCTAAAAAATCTCCGTAGATCTCCAATGAAGTGCAAGTAGGCTTCCGTTATGAAACCTCCACAAAGATGAATTAGGTTTTTGTCTAATTCACCAAGAATCACAAGGGTTTTCATCCTTGGATTCGTGCCCAACAAAGTTGCAGCCAAATTGGATAAACTCAATATGAAAATATGAATGAATCATATGATGGAAAATGCCTCAAATGATCTCTTATTTATACACAATCTTCCCTCCTTCCTTAAGGCTGACTTAGGCATGAGAATCCTTTTGTTTTCATTATTTTTTCTTCCCATGTTGGGCTGACCACCTCATGACAAGATAGGCACTCAAAATACAAATTAAAGATTTGTCTTTTGTGTTTATTTTCTCCTTAGGCCGATCTCTCTTTAGTGCCCAACACAAGAGATATCATTATTTTATTTTGTCCAACCTTCCATTCTCCAAGGGCGAACCACTTGGACACAAGATTCATCATGAATTTGTCTTCAAAACAAGTCGTTCTCTTCAAGGGAAAATATCATAAATTATCGTTTATTTTTTCCATAGGCAATTTCCACATTTTCTTCTATTTTCCATGCTCTAAACTGGTCGCTCCACCCTAGGGCAATTTATTTTATTAATGATGACTACATCAAAAATACCAAAAAAATATGCCAAGCCATCTCCCATACTCAATTTGCCCTACAAAATTAGCCAAGTGTGAAAACTTGCCAATTAGGTCATCACTAGATGATAACTCTGAAAATGGGGACATTATAGTGGCTCAGTGAATAATGAGGATGTTTTGTACAGGGATGAACAGTCAATGGGATCAGCTTGTTAGGTTGATCATGTTGAGTATGCACAGGTAAGTAAAACATGGGATGAACAAGAAATTGGTTTCTTGTTTGATTTGATGCCCTCCTTTGTTCCCATTTGTGATGATGAAGCAGTTCATATTTGCTTGCATGAGGTTGATGTAGAGGTGGATGTACATGATAACCAATCAGAGATAGATGCAGTGCAGTCATAAATTTTCCGTTTGATGAACTTGCCCTGGATTGTGAAAATGGTGATCATGTGGACTCAAATGAGAACCTATTTTCATGTGGTGCAAGGTATGTTGTCTTCCTCATGCAGAGTGTGCTTCATCTGAGCCACTGAGGAATGATAGAGAAATGAAGGAAGAAGATATGTGTCAACAATCTGTTTGCAGCAGTGAGTATGACACAATAGGTTGCCAGAGTGGACTTGAAACAAAGAGACAATTTGAAGAACATGGTTCTTGACATGAGGTGTCTCATGGTATTGATTTGTGTGCCGATGGTTTGGATTGCAGCCCGAGTCACGCTTATTATTCGGAAATTGAAAGTTGTAGTGGCACATGTGAAAGTTGTGTTCAAGAGCTTGGTGGAGATGCAAATGAATATGAATGTTTTCACTTTGATGTGGGATGTTTATCGGTTCTTGAATGTGTTGGTGCTGCAGTAGAGGTTGAGTCCTTTGTATGGGACATTGATGTGAATGAACAACAAGGCATGTGTATGCCCGAACTTCAACAATTGGCAGCCCAACTTGAAGGTATACCCAAGCTGGAGTCTTTCCAGTTTGTTCTGCAAGATGATGTGTCTTCTCTTGTGGATCCATAGTCCATTCAGACACAGTTCTCCTTGCCATGTGAATTGGAGGTGTTCTCCTTTTCCCCTAATTTGCATGAAGAGGTCAGTAGGTATGATAGTGTGGCAGTTGATGATGGATGCTTCCTTCCATCCGTCTCTTTTGGTGTTGACCTGGTTCTATATTTTTCACCCCTTGCTGCTGAAAACAGGTATGAGAGTGAGCGGAATAGGTTGAGTACCTATTGCTTATGGTTTCCATGCAGTGATGTCTATGGTGGAACTGGCCTCTGCTCCATGAGTAGTAATTAGATTGGTGCATGCAGATGAAAGACCTAAATTGTTGCAGCGGGGTGATGAAAATTATTTTGGTTTGAGGGACTCCTTCATTCAACTAGTTTTCGATAGAGACAAGTAGTTTCGGTCATCTTGTGTAGGTTTGACCTACAACATGTTAAAATTATGATTTTGCAGCCAATACCTTGAGTGTTTGTTCTTTCATAACAGTGGTTGTATTGTCCTGTTGTATATATCTCCGTTCTGGTGCCTTGTAAATACTTTGTACCCCTTGTTCGTTTTTTGCCTTTTGGTCTGCTCGGAGATAGCTGGTTCTCATTGTGTCATTGTTTGGCACACATCCCCAACCAGAGCCAGTGTTGGCACTCAGTTTTTCTATGTTTCAAAATTGCAAAATCTTGTCAAATTCCTCAAAATTTTCTTAAGGGGTCCTCCAAATTCTAGATTCTGCATTTAAACTCCTATAGATCTGAAACCACTCTCAAATATCCTGATAGTATATACATAAGATATAAAATTGAAGTATCTTATATATATATATTGTCCTTGCGTGCTTTCGGATCCCCACTGGTAGTTGGGAACTTTTCCCAAGGTCCAATTTCCCTCCGCTTCCCCGCTTCCCACTCTCTTCCCCCTTTTGAAGTTCTGGGCCAGAATTTTTTCCCTGTTCGTCTCCTCCTTTTACCGTTGGGATTTTGGGTCGCACTGGAACTTTTGGACCCGATTCTAAAGTTCCTCATCCCCCTGAACTCCCAATCCCTGCGAGTAGAAGGTCTTCTAAATCTGAAATCGTTTCGGACCCCCTGAATTTTCAAGTCGAATTTGAATGTGCAAAAAATCGAGTTTGAATTTTTTTTTTTTTTTTAAAAATGGTTAAGTTTTTTATGGAGTTTGGGATCAAATTTTTGGTTCTGGTAGGGCTTCGGGTCCGGCCGACACCTTGGCACCAGTTCCTGCGTGCCAAGTTCTCTTGCCGTCCTGCCACCTGCTAGAGGCCCATAGATGTCCAAAATCGCGTGAAAACGTGTCGCCAATTGTCTAGACCGCCATTAATGCGAAATGGGTAGGTTGAAAATGAAGTTTTTATGGCAGTAGGTGGAGTTGTTGGGGTTTCCCTTCCCATTTTTCCATCAGATCTGAGCTGCAAATGCTATAAATACAAGTTTGAAACTCAATTCAAAGAAGGTTGGTTTTTTGTGTGTGATCTCCAGAAGACATTTACAGGTGCAGAAAGTTGCAGGGTAGCCATTGAAATGACAGTTCGGCTCATTAAGGAGTGCAGCCTGTGAAGTCAAAGGAGTTGATATTGTATATGGTTTTTGTTGTAGAATGTCTCCAGGTCATTAGTTATGTACCGAGGAAGATTTCTTAGTCGCAATTGGGTATTTTCCTTTGCCATGTTTGATGGCACGAATGTAATACTGGGTCAAATGAATGTGACAACATTCTGAATTTACAATCCTTGTAATAATCTCTCTCATGTTATATATGGGTATATGCAGTTATGTTTTGGATTACTAAGTATGTTATGTTTCAAAGATCTCATATTCTGTGGTGTATGCAAATACGTAGCTCATTATTCTTTTGGTTTCAGTTTGTTGTTTTCTTAATGAACTATGACTTTGTTGCCCATAGATTAGGAACCGGTCTGGAGCCATTCCTATTAGCCTCAGATCATTTTAAACAAACAAAAACATTAACCAGTGGTTTAGGGGAAGAACCATTATTTCTGTGCATCCTTGACTGTCAGTATAAACAGGGAGTTATTTCAACTGAATATAAATGACTCTATTTCATGTGGGTTATGCATGCACAGTTACATCAGCTATATAGGGGTTTTGTGACAGCCAGTTGTGCTTGGTTCAGTGACAGTTTTGGGATCAAGATAACAAGTTAGGTTTGGCTATTCATTGGTTTTTAGTTGTTTATCTTGTTTGAACTCAATACATGTTAAGGTATACCCCTTGGAATATCCCTCTAGAGCCTAGCCGAGCTCGAAATGTAGAGGAGCTTGCCCACTTCTGTAAGTTGGCCAAAATCGCCCTAAACTTGTTGACAAACCTCTTTCCAATCACCTTGATGACACCCCTGGCCTAGGTGATTGTGAAATGTTTTAGGCATAGTTTGCAGACTCGTGGGACTTGCCGCGGACTCGCCATGACTCGCGAGTCCTGAAGCCTGCCGAGTCAACTCGGCACAGACTCGTGAGTCGAGTCGTCCGGCCCCAAGACTTGCTTGAGTCCTGACGTCGGACGATTCGACTTGTGAGTCCGTTCCGAGTCGACTCGGCAGGCTCAGGGCCCGCGAGTCATGGCGAGTCCGCAGCAAGTCCCGCGAGTCTGCAAACTATGCCTAAAACATTTCACAATCACCTAGGCATAGTTTGTAGGTGAAATGTTTTAGGCATAGTTTGCAGACTCGCGGGACTTGCCGCGGACTTGCCATGACTCGCGAGCCCTGAAGCCTGTCGAGTGGACTCGGCACGGACTCGTGAGTCGAGTCGTCCGGCCCCAAGTCTTGCGCGAGTCCTGAGATTAGACTCGCGCGCCCCGACCAGGGACTTGCGCCGCGCCTAGGACGTGCATAAAACACTCAAAAAACTCATTTTTTTCTCATTTTCACTCTTCTGCCTTGAAAAACACAGGTTTGCCATTGAAGTCAGCGTGAAAGAACCCAAGAAAACGAGCTAAAGAGATTATATTTGGTTAATGTTTTCCTCATTTTGACATATGATTATATGTAAACATTTATGATGCTGTTATACATTTTGAAAGTTTGAAACTATGATGAAATCTCAATAATTGAGTGTTTGATGATCATATGACATGTGTAATCTTTGAATTATGACAAATTGATAATCAAATTAGGCTCTTATGTTCTCTAAATGCATTCATTTCTTTTTTTTTTTTAAAAGCTATGGTTTTTTTTTTGTCGAGTCCTAGCCGAGTTTTTGTCATGAGTCCGTGCCGAATCCCGAGTCCGAGTCCCATTTTGGGCTGCCAAGTCCACGGCGAGTCCGAGTTTGCAAACTTTGGTTTTAGGGTTTCGGGTTGTAGTTATTTTAGGAACCAACATACTCGACTGCCGAGTCTCCTAGACTCGCCTAGGGTCGCCCGGCTCGTAACTCGCCAAGTCTGGGTAAGTCTTGTAACTTTGATACCTGACGAGTTCGGGCGAGTCTTGAGTACCGAGTCTCCCAGGGTTGCCTAGGGTCGCTCGGCTCGCAACTTGCCGAGTCTGGGCGAGTCTTGTAACTTTGATACATAAATACACATGTATATATATGCGTGTGTGTATCTATGAATATGTGTATATGTATCATAGTGTTGAGACTTGGATTTGGCACAGATTTGGCAAGCCATTTTTGGCCTCAGACTTGGATTCAGCGCCCAAAACCAGCCCAAACTTGGTGAAACTTGGCAATATATATATATATATATATATATATATATATATATATATATATATATATATATATATATATATATATATATATATATATATATATATATAATGGCATTTTTTAAAGTTTCAAGTTAACTTTCTGATTTTTCACAGATTTGACCCAGTTTGACAACCAAAACTTGTGAGTCTTTGCTGTCAAACTATATATATATAATGGCATTTTTTAAAGTTTCAAGTTAACTTTCTGATTTTTCACAGATTCGACCCAGTTTGACAACCAAGACTTGTGAGTCTTCGCTGTCAAACTCATTGAAGTTTGTGAGTTGAGGCTGCAGACTTGCTGAGTCTGACTTGGACTTGGATCTGCGAGTCCTCGCCGAGTCTCAGTGCTACAAATGTATGTAAAATATCCAAAATTAGATTAGATAAGGTTAGTATAATCAGCTAACTTAGTTACTTAAATGTGCTGAGTTCTCAGTGAAGCTAATCCCATGCACTAGCACTCTTGATGGATCATTCTTGTAGGCCACCTAAATCAAGTTTGAAATGATGTCTGTCAGAGAAAAATAGAGGAAAAGTTGCACTGAAGGACTTGGGCATTCAGTTTCATTGGACTTGATAGAAAATCAGACAGTGGTGATGGATTCAATTGGGGTCGAACACGTCACTCATTTGACTAGGGTTGAACCTGTCTCTGACAGGACTGTGTGCAGGATTGTTCCGACAGAAATTGAACATGTCGCATTAAATTATAGAGATAGAGTATGAGGGGTTTGGAGGATTTGTGAAGTGTCGAAGGTTTCATTTTCAGTTACAAGAATGCTGGGGCTTCTTCTCTGACTCTTCTCATAACTCTCAGTGTTTCTTGTTAAAATCTCCAAGAGAGCTCATTAGAATTACTGATTCCCTAATGTTTTTTTAACAAGTTAGTTGTAAAGTCTTATGTTACTTCAGTCTGTGAGTCTTACAGGAGTTGTAGCAGGATTTTGGGAAGTGAGAGCATTTGTAGAGCTTGTATGGTGTTTGGAGATTGCTTTTTGGCACAAAAGAAGTCCATGAAGGATTTTCAAAGGTAGTAAATCATTGTAACAGCTCATGAGGTAGTGGCTTGAGGAAGAAATTACTCTCTTCTGGAGTTTATCCCCATTTTGGGTTTCTCCAGGCCATGCAGCTGTTATCTTACATTTTTATTGCTGTTTTATGCATTCTACTTGTAGATAAACGTTGCTCTTTTTTGTTCAATGCTCTTATCAACTTTAGACTTCATATATAAGGACTGTATTTCCATATTTCTGCACAACAAACAGCATATTATTCAATCAACTAACATTAAATAGCAATAGTATTTGTTTTGGTAAGGAACAGCATATTATTCAATCAACTAACATTAAGGATCAATAGTATTTGTTTTGGTATATTGTGTAGTAAATTATCCACACTAATTATGTATCACTTCTAAAGGCAGCACTGCTGAAAGCAATTGCTGTTTTGTTCCCAAAACTAGCAGTAATATTATTACTTCTCTTAAAGTCCATTGAAAATTCATTGTAACCAGCTTTTCAACTTTACTTATAAATGAAATATAAATTAGTCATTGTATTGTGTAGCCCTCTACCACCTGCCTTGTCACAAATCCCTTTTCCTGCATAGGCATTCTATATCTCTCTTCTTTACTTATTTTATTGTTCAGGTATTGGTGAGTACTTTGGCAAATAATACAAAATACTGTTATCTTTATTATCATTTGGGTTGTGAGGTGTTTCAATTTAGTCTGTGAAAAAATCTCATTCAGGTATGAAGATTTGTTAATGTGATTTCAAAGCACATAAGCTTGATTCTTAAGAGGATTTTGCTGCTACTTGAAATTCTATGTTGAAATCATATATCTCTAAATTGACTCTCTTTGGTTCTGGTGATGCAGGGTCTGCTTTTCAGCAAGGTCATGAGAGTTTTTGTGCCTTTGCGGATAGGGCGTGCTTGAAATTAATGAAGGTTTTGATTTCAGTGCAGTGTGTACATCCATATTCATTCAGCAACCAGCATGTGCTTCCTTCTATTTTGGACTTCTGCTACAAGCAAATCACTGATCCAGAGCCATATATTGTTTCATTTGAATCTTTCTTGATACAGTGTATGATTTTGTTTAAGTCTGTGCTTGAATGTAAAGATTATAAGTCTAGCAACGCTGGTCGTGTAGTTGGTGATACAGTTATTACTATGGAGCAAGCAAAGAATAATATTGCCAGAGAAGCTGAGGAAATTGTTAAATCTCTCATGACCAGTGAACGTGTTGTCTTGCTCTGTAATGTACTTATTCGAAGGTATGGTTTTGAAAAAGTATATGTAGATCCATCAATCTTTAAGTGGTGGAATGTTCTTACATCTCTCTCTCTCTCTCTCTCTCTCTCTCTCTCTCTCTACTGCAAATATGAATTTTTTATTTTTCGGTCAGTTATAATCCAGAGTATAAAAAGCAAAGGTTCTAGCAATCTTATAGATTCTTCTTGGACTTGCATCTATGCTCTCTCTCTCTCTCTCTCTCTTTACTGCAAATATGAATTTTGTATTTTTGGGTCAGTTATAATTCAGAGTATAAAAAGCAAAGGTTCTAGCAATATTATAGATTCCTCTTGGACTTGCATCTATGCTCATGTATCAATCACATACTGGTCTTGGAATAACCACAATGTTGTCTAGAAATAGGCTTATGTTGCAGCAAATGTTAAATTGCACAATTAAAAATCAGAAAATATCTTATCAGTTTTTGGGTTATACCAAGCTCTCATGCGGCCTAACACCAAGCAGGAATATCAGTATGTTATTTTATCAATACTACAGTATTTTATATCTATTATAGCCTTAGGCATACATTTATGTTAAATTAAATTTCTGATTTCATACAACACAGGTAGAGCGATGTGTCCCGGAATCTGTTTTCTAGTTGATCAAAATAATAGTCATAGAGCAAATCCAATCTGGAAGTAAAGTGTGATGTCATGTAATTCTAGAGCATGTATGTTCAGCATTTTTGGGGAAGGAGGTTAACATATCCATCTAAACATTTTATAATGCATAAATCATGATAGCCTTTCGGATAAACATAAATTCGTTTGCTTTGGCATTTCTGGTTATTGAGTGAAGCATACCGATGAGCATGGATTGAGGAATGTCAAACTTGAGGCTCTGTCTTGGTTTGTCAGATTTTTTTTATAAGCATTTAGCTTAAATATAACACATGAGTTATTTTTTCTAAAATAGTGATTGCAAGGATTTGAAATGGTATTTTTATTAATATCAACTGATATTCAAATGGGATTTTAGCTGGTTACAGAAACTGATAAAGACAACAGAATGGTCAAATCATCTCCTACGAAGAAAGAAAGAAATTATACTCATGTTCACAATGACCAGTACAGCTTAGTGGGTGGTAAAGAATATTCACTTAAATAGAAAAGTACCAGGGAAAAAGGAAAATCTAGGTTCTGAAATGTAATCATATACTTAAACACTGCAATTATTAAAACATATGTAGAGGGGGTAAACCTAAAACCATACAATCCAAGTACAATTATAAATAGCTATGTGAGGGGATAACCCCTCCTTGAAACTTCAGAAGGTAAGGACGCTGAAAGAAGTTATCATTTTTGAATGATTTATTTTATGAGAGAAATAAACTACTCAAGAAAGAGAGTATATTGAAAGAACATATACTTTTTTGATTGCTTTCTTTAACAATAATGAGATTCCTAGAAAATGAAAGGGAATTGATGCCCAGAAAAGTATTTCCTTGTCCATTTTTTAAATCCAAGGCTAGAAGGTGATTATGAAAAAGAAAGAAAATTGGTAGTTAGACACTCTTGGGTATGAAAATGGGGAATATGAACATGCTGCTCAAAGGAATTTTGTATTGATGTTATCATGCAACTCTTCCATTGATTTTTGTTTAGAGGAATTCCTTTGGTTCAAGCTAGTAGTCTTCTTATTGAGCATTGCCATGATCTTTACGGATATGTGAAAAACTTAATATAACATCAAAGAGACAGTACAAAAATCAGGCCTCTGTCTGTAGAACTCGAGGCCGCTCTTACAAATCATATTCAATCTTATTCACCTGTTGGCTGAATGTTGACAATAAATTACATACAACATCAATCCTCAGCCAAAACCTTTTTTAGTATTATGATTAGTAGGAAAATGTACCATCTTTCTTGAGGTGAGACAACTTTGCCAAGGAAGCCTATCAACCCTTCACTTGATGCTTCATATTTCATCACTCAGCTCCATGGCATTGATGTGTGTTAGTTTACAGATTTGTCACTAAACTCTATTTTCTTATGCCCACATAATGACAAATGAACTAACAGTTGAGTTCGATTGCAATTGTATTTGCAACGACTTTGCATTTTTTAGAAGGAGCAGCTACCCTCGAAAGATTTAAAATGAATGAGAACTGGGTATGCTTTTAACCAGAAAGCAGAAAAGGTGGTGCTTTTAACTAGAAAGCAACAAAGGCATTCAACTTAAAGAATAATTAAAGAGTAGAGTACAAAGACTCTACTCAACAACATTCACAATCTAAAAATTTCTATATATTAGCACCACTGTAATCATTCATCAAAAGAGAAACAATCCACAACAATGAGCTTAAATGAAGAGATTTCCAGTCAGTTCAATATAGAATCATAATCTTAAAGAGTTGATAACATTCAACATAAGAAGAATGTAACATCCATCTACTGTAACAAAGTCTACAATATCTGACTGTAACTCCTCAAATTTTATTCATATATTGAGACAACTAAAAATGAAATAGAACAGAAAATGACCATTTAATAACACAAAGTTTGCCAAAAGATCCTACTAGCATCGACAGGCTCCATATATGTAGCCTTGTCCTAAAATAACTGTCTTAAACAATATAACGACTTCTTGAAGGCAGCCGACAAAACATAAATAATCATAAAGTCTTTTAAAATAACAAGTTTCAGAGCTTTGCAGAAATAACATAAAACAAGAAAAGCCATCACGTGGCAACATCACGATCATCTTCCCGAGCTGCTTCACCTCCCTTCCCCTGTTCTCCGACATATGTCGAATCCACCTGTGACCTGAGCTTCGCTTTGTAACTCTTGAATCTGGAAATGATGGGAGTTAGGATCTTCCCACTTGGACTCAGAGTGATGTGCACTCGAAGCTTCCACATACTCATAGTTCTCTCCACATCCCCCAGTGTTTTGTTGACATCATCGATTTTGTTTCTGAAAGTTTTGAGATAAATTGCTATGTGACCAAGTTTTCCCAATTAAGTGCCATTTACAGTATCAACACCAATTATTTCTTCGTTGAGCGTCTTCTTGAAGCGTTGCTTCACGTCTTTCACGTCAAGCAAATTTTCTCCACTTTCATCAAGAATCTCTGTCTCCAGAATTGCACAGTTTTTCTTAATATCTATCAGGTCAGTGTGGTATTCATTCAGAATTTTTCGTATTTCACCAATAAATTGTCCAAACACAGACAATTTCCAGTCAACTGCATCCAACCAAGAGACAGAATCATTTTCTTTGGGATCATTTAAAGCTTTCTCGGCCACCAGAATATTAGTATCAATTTTTATCATCTCCTGTACTTCTTTGGACACCATGAGTAAAGCACTCATCCTTTTTAAAAGTCTGCAATTCTACAATCAACTCTTTTCTTTTACTGGAAATGAGAGCATACAACTTCATTGCTTCTTCGATATATACAACAAACTATCAATAGTAACTTTTTCAATCCATTGCTTAGTAGCTTTAGCCAAAGTTTGATACTTTTTGATTTGCTGTAATATTTCTGGGTCCACTTCATCAATTTGAACACCTAGAGCTATATCAGAGGGCTGGGAAGTAGCATTTACAATAGATTGAATAAAAATGAAGTTAAAGCATTCACCTGAGTCTGCAACCGTACATTTTCTTGCTTCTCTGCTTTAACTCTTTTAGCTAACATCCCCACAGAAAATTGAGCATGGTAAATATCTCCCTCTACAGTGGGAGGACCCATATCGACTTTACTCATGTTAAAATCTGTTTCTGTAACATCATGGTCATCCTTGTCCCCAATGGGGTCAGCAATTTCAAGAATTTGATGTCCCGAAGAAGAATCCATGACTACCCTCGACATCCTTTTAGCCTTTTTAGGATGAGGGCTAGTTTGTAGCAACTTGGCTACAATATCTACATTCATATCGGTCATAGGAGTACATCTTTTCTTTTTAACTACCTTCTTGAGCCATGAAGGAGATGGTAACACTGCACTATTATTGCTGGCATCTAAAATGACATTGTCTGGCTGGCTCTTAGTATTATGTACAAGAATCTCATTCAAAATAGGAGAAGCTGGAATTTCAAACAAAGTGCGAAATGCACTATCCTCACCAAGCTGTTGGAATATTGGGGAGTCATTACCTGGCATGGGAGACACAGGAGGGGTCATATGATATGCCTGGAGTTGCTGCAGAGCATCAAGCTTCTTTTCTACTCCTGGCCCTCTGGATGCTAGTTCACCATCTTCTTCACATACACTCTTCAGTTTTCTACTCTCTTCAGGGTCTTCCCCATCCCCACCCTACTTTGAACCAGCCTTGGGTCAGGTTATCTCCACACTGGTTGAAGCCCTTTGATTTTCGGTGGTATGAGAGGACCCTTAATCTTTTGTCACAGATTCTTTTTGTGAAGAAGAAGATACAGTACATTCGTGGATTTTTTCTTGAAGCCACTTCTCGGTCTTATCTAAGACAAAAGAAGACCGGACCTTAATGTCAATGACCTCTTTTTCAGACTACTGGATACGTGGTAAAGTTTAGAACCAACCACAAGAAATTCTTTGTCAATAATATTTGAGTTATCATCCACTTCATGAGGAATTTGCGAAGGCAAATTGAAGGCACATATCTGATCCAGAGTCAATTGGGTGAGGCTAGTGCTCGTACAAACTTCCTCCATATAAATTTCTTTTGACAAAGTTCTTGCTGTCAAAGAATGATCTAACAGAAAGGGGCGAAAATTATATTCAGCAAGGATTTTCTCTACACTCTTGGCATTATCATTTGTTTTGCATGTACCCCTTTTTTTTTTTCATACTGTGGTATTTCTTATTAACACACGCATTTGGCAAGAAACTTCTAAGAAAATGAAAAAGTCACTAGCATATCTCAACAATTTCAAAGGGGCATTTTCGAACCCACCAATCTTGAGGTAAGTAAATCTGTCGAATTGGATATAAAAACTCCCAAATTCCATAACCAAGAGCAGCTTTTGGAGATAGCCTTACCTTTGGATTTGCTTCAATTCTCCTCACATTATATATCAAAAAGGCGTCATTGACGCGTCGGAACTCCTTGTTACCTACCTCCTTCTGTAACTATGGAAAATACTCATACACAGGTGTGTCTGGGAGCAAAGAACCGTGGGTTCTTAATCCTTGCCAAACAACCTCTTTACTGGCAAGCACATAAAACAAATATGAACACATATAAACATAATTCTTCTGTTGAAAATTCGCCAGTTGGCTATGCAGATGGTCACTAATTAATTTGGCCCAATCAACATATTGAGACTCGCTACAAACCACCATAATGAACTGACACATCCATTTTTCGAAAGAATTAGAATCTTCATTACCAACCACGTGATGCAGCAATGTTATCATATTAGATATCTCCTCTTTAAAATGTGCTTTTTTCAAATTGGAGGGTACTTGAGATTTCCCCTTCTCAATTTTTAGCCAGCTTTTCGCAAGGAGGTCAAACACCAATTTTTCATATTGAGAAAATAATTCCAACCCATATCCACAAACATTTCTACAAATTCTTCTTTTTCAGGTAATCTCAGCGCACGTGTGATAGTTTCCGCATCAATCTTTGCTACCACAGAGCTGTCATAAGCCCTAATTTCTTGTGACTTTGGGTGATAATTCTTTACAAAGGTGAGGGCTGGGTCTGGGCAAGACACAGATGAAAGGAAACCCCCTGTGCGAGCCAACCCACTTGTGAAGGTTTTTTCGGCCAACGACAACTTGGGGTTTTGTTCCATCCTATCCCAACAATCTTTCAAATCAATATGTCCAAGCTCAGTGTCTCACATTAGGCAAGCCATTCTCAATAATGGAGCCTATCGGGAAACCCTGATATTTGTATTTCATCCTCACAAGTTTGAGCAACCAATAAATGTATGCTTCCAAGATCACCAAGGGCACCAAAAAGACTCCCAGAACATTTGGGGAATACTTACAATTCGAATTCATGAAACTTGAATAATTTCTTCACTATAGTAACTGAAAAACTTCGAATTGTCGGTAGGAGAAAACAAGAGAAAGAGAATTACAATTAGCTGATTTGGATGAGAGGGCTCGCTTACAATGTTGATAGTATGCACTACACCAGAACACTCAGAAGTAGTATCGCCAACATCAACACAGAATAGAATGTATGAAAAGATGGCAGCCTTTATAGAAATCCTTTAATAAATCTCATTGAATGAGACATCGCATATGACAGTACACTTCATATATAAGCCGCCTAAATCCTTTAATAAAATATGTGCGATTTAGCATTTCAAAATAAATCGTATTTAAGATGAAAGGACAGGTGTCTCGTTCTCCGTGCATGGCAATAAATGCAAGATTTGCTCAAGATATGCGGACTGGACGACTAGGCAGGGAATCAGTGATTTTCAAAACATATGAACCACAAAGTTGAACTAATCGGAAGTTAGGAAGTTTTACGAACTTGCGATTCACCGATCGGAAATGAGTTAGCTTCGAGAAAGAAACATAAGATTGACGAAGGAGACTTGGTTTACAACTCGGGGTAGCATCGGCTAATCGGTGAGTTTTGAAAAGTGCGAACTTGTCGATAGAGATTATAAAAAGTTCAAAAGCGCCAATTGCAAAAGAAAAAGATTTTTATAAGTGCTGCAAACTTTTTAAAAGGGCAAAACAAAGAATGATTAAGGAAGAAAACATAGAACGCCAATGTAATAATTGCAAGTTTGAAAATGTGGTAACAACAGGATTTGATTGGGGACAAGGACTACAAGGACATAGAGAATCCAAGCAAACTGGCATAAGGCCTTATTCAATGGGCAATAGAGTCACCCAGAAAACAACAAAGGCGAACACATAGGGAAAACAAAACAAAGACTATATACAAAGGGGAAACAAGACATCACCAGTTGTATAATTTTAAATCTTGCCCATTATAGGCAAGAGGCATAGGAGTACCATCTGGATATGCCAACAAAAATGCTTCTCCCCAATTATTTGCCTGGTTGTGAAAGCTCCTCTCCACAAAGAGTCTAACTTCTTATGCGCTCCCTTAGGTTCTCTCCTTCTGTCCCAAAGCAGAACAACATCCCCAACTACAAACTTCCTTTTTCTGGCTTTTCTGTCAAAAAATTTCTTTACCCTTTCTTGATGTCTGGTTATTCGATCAACCATTTCATCCCTCTATTCTTCTATCTTGGTCAGGTACATGATCCTCTTTTCGAAAGAAGATTGGAATTGTTCATCTTCGATAGTTCTTTGCAAATTTAAAGCCGACAATTCTAAGGGAATGGGTAAAGTGCTCTCAATTTCATACACCAGTTCGAAAGGAGACATGCCAATAGCTCTTTTGGGGGTAATCGTATTCGCCCATAATGCTTCATAGAGACTTTTGTGCCACCCCCTTTGACTGCTATCTACTAGCTTTTTGACAATAGAAATCAATTTTTGTTACTTGATTCAGCTTGCCGGTTGCCTTGTGGGTAATAATCTGAAGAATGGGCAAGACTAATACCATAATCGTAACAGAAAAGAGAAAATTCAGAAGAGGAAAAGCTAGAGGCATTGTCAGTAACAATCTTCTTAGGTATACCGAACCTGACCAATATATTCTCTTTGACAAAATTACATACAACTTCAGAAGTAGTATGTTTCACTGGAATGACCTCTACCCACTTAGTGAAGTAATATGTAGTAGTCAAGATGTGTGTATGACCGGCGCTGGAATTTGGGTTAATGGGCCCTATAAAGTCCAATCCCCATTGTTGGAAAGGTTGATCAATGATCACAAGTCTCAAAGGTAATGACGCTAACTGAGGTCTACTAGTAAATTTCAAACATTTGTCACATTTGGAAACCCAGTCATAAGCATCTTTAAACATACCCGGCCAATAAAAACATTGCCTCAAGATTTTGAAGGCTGTTACTGATGCAGAGAAATGTCCTCCACAAGCCTCGTTATGAAAAGTTTCAAGAAGTTTCTTTTGTTGTTCTTTGTCCACACATCTAAGAAAAGTACCATCCACTCCTCTTTTATACAATCTCTCCCCAGAGAACATACTTACTGGCCTTTAACTTTAAATTTCTTTTCTCTCTAGCTGATAGATGAGGTGGGCACTCCCCATATGTCAATAGATAAGCAACATTGGAGAACCAATCATCAGTGGTGTTAGCAAATAGAACAAGTCGCATATCTTCATCCTCTGTAGGTTTATTCTCGGCAATTACTTTACATAAACCTTTGCCCCTAACCAGAGTAGTAGGTCTTAAATCAACGTCATATTCTTGGACTTTTGCAACCGAAGCTCCTCTTTTGTTACAGCCAATTTCCTGCTGGGTTAAAATACTCTTGACCGCAGGGTCAGGAACAAAAATGATAGTATGGGAATGAAGGATATAAAATCTGAACTGTTTCACGACCTTCACAACTGCATAAGCATGTTTTTCTAATGGGGAATAGTTCAGTTCATGCTTTTTCAAAGGGACGCTCATAAAAGCTATAGGTGCTTCGATTCCTTGTTCATTCTTCTGTAATAAAATGGTTGACAGGGTGTGTTCTGAAGCATAACAGTAAATAATAAAATCTGTGTCAAAATTCGGATGAACCAAAGTAGGGGCATGAGTAATTGCTACCTTGATATTCTCAAATGCCATTTTGCCTTCCTCACTCCACCTAAAGACTGGATTAAACTTCATCATTTCAGCAATATGTCTGGTCAGTTCGGCAAAATCAGGAACAAATCTTCTCAAGAAATTAACCTGACCGAAAAAGGATCTGGTGTTGCTTCCGGTTGTAGGCAGGCTCAATTACTGAATTGCTTTTACTCTTTTTGGATCAATCTTTATCCCATCTTTGGAAACAATGTGACCTAACATTTTACCCTCAGTGACTGCAAATATTGAGTTCTTGGGATGAAGAGAAATGCTATGATCTCTACATCTTTGAAGCACAACAGCTAAATCATTGAAGTGATCAGACCTTCTCTTTGAGAAAACTGTCAAATCATCAAGATAGATAACAATAATCTTATCCTTCAAGTCTCCAAAAGACATATCCATGGCTCTTTGAAAAGTTGCCCCAGCATTGATGAGGCCAAAGGGCATCCTGTTGTAGGCAAAGACACCTATAGGAGTAGTGAATGCTGTTTTATGCTGATCCTCAGGAGCTACTCCTATTTGGTTATACCCCGAAAAGCCATCCAATATGGACATCATCTCCGATCTAGATACCTTAAGATCAGGCAAGGCAATTTTTATTTGATTGTTATTGTAGACCATTTTAACAATATGTGCATGATATTCTGTAGGAAGGCTCAATCAGGGCAGTAAATAGTACAAAAGTTGTAGCCCATTTACGGGTGCACTTTGGTTTGCCAAAATCTGTAGTATTAAATTGGTATTCTCATTTTTTTCAGAAAATTTTGGAAGACTTTGTGGCGTAAGATACACATGAAGTTGTAGAGATGAATGACTTTCTACCTGCATGAAGATAGATAGAATGAAGTGGTGATTTGATTCTTGTATATTGTTATGGAGATATACTTAATAATCTCAAAAAAACATGAAAGAGAATTTGCCTTATATCCAACATTAACAGTAGGGTAGTTCACATCTCAACATCTTCATCTTAATTAAAAACTTCTAGGTTTCTTACCATAGACCCTTTTAGATGCATATTTGAGCAAGAAATTACATTGGAGATTGCTGATAGCTCAAAAGTCACTGAAGCTGTGACATTCTATAGAGGAGAAACCGGGTTTTCAGAAGGTGCATGAACAACTGCGGTGTTCTCACCAGAAGTAGAAACCTGGATATGACCAACATTGAATACATCATAATTTCTATGTTGGGGATTTGGTATTGTTATACCTGAACAACAATATGTTCCCAGAGAAAGGCCAAAAACTCAACCCGATAAGGTGCTGTGAATTGGAAGAAATGTTTTGCAAAAAGATCTCCTCATACACCATGGATAGTTTGAACATTTTCAAATTTACTACATTCCCAACTAAAAAACATGTGTGTTATGGAGGCTAGATCTGGGTAGGGATTTCTTCTATGGAAACGTAAGCAGGTGAGGGAAAATTCATCATCCGTCAAATGACTAAGTTTTGAAGGACCAAAAACATTGCAAATAGGCAGGTAATTGAAATGGATCATAAAAAAGAAAAACCAGATGTTCAAAATTTGGGAAAACTTGTTTTCCTCCTTTTTATTAGATATACGATTGTATTTTTTTCAGTTTTTACTAAAATTGGAAAAGACAGTCTTTGTAAGTGGCTCTTGGTTATAAATTTTGCTTTGTTTCAGGCATTTCGAGAAGTTGGTAGATGTGGTTATGACCAATATTCAGCCATATGTACCTCTGACATTGAGGGCACTATTTTGTTGCATGGCTGTGGTTGGAGAAAACAATGTATTCATTTCAAGTACAAATTACGCAAAGAAACAAATAGAAATGAGCTAAATCTCTAAACATCAAGTTCATCATTTAGGCAGTAGTAATTGAATACACAAATTAGTACTTCCCATTAATGGCACCATAGTAGGAAGACAAAGTCTATGCAGCCGAAAAAAATGCTTTGCTTTACATAGCCAACCAAAGAATTTAAGAAGCAATTTTAAATTTTCCTTGAAGGCCATTTTTGAGGGATAGGGAGTTATGAAACGTGAGACCTATGTACTCTAACTGAAATAGTTATGAAATTTATGTTGGAGAAGGATAGTAAAGTTATACCTGAAGAAAGACATATGAAAGGTGGATGCTGGTGCCTATCTTCAATGGATATAAAAATTGGAGTGTCATATTTTAAAGAATAGAGGAGATCAACCTGTACTAAAGATGCACATACCATGATGGATGTATGCTTGGTAAATACTCCATCACAATCTATTTCTCCTAATGAAGCGTTGAGATGGAATACTTAGAAGAGACAAAGATCCAACAAGAGGACAAAGATGAGAAAGAACCTCCATGAAGTTATACCTGCCCTAAGCATGCCTTTTTCTTGAATATCCCCCAAAATGACCCCAAGATTACATGTGAAGTATCTTAGGAATTGGCATTAAAATATTTGGAAGGAATTGACCTTTGATGATTTTTGATTGAAGGCTTTCTACATTGAAATGAAGGAGAAGAAGCAAAAGCTTCATAAAGGGAGGCAGCTGGAAGCTCTTCAATATGTCAGGAAGAACCTAAGGGAAACAAACAAAAGAATGGGAAAATGGAATTAAATTGCTGCTTTTGTTAAGAATGATGGATCTTCAAAGAGTTAGAACAGAAGAATGGAATTAAATTGCTGCTTTTATTAAGAATGATCACTGTTCGAAGAGTTAGAAGTAGAATAGAAGAATGGAATTAAATTGCTGCTTTTGTTAAGAATTATTGGTCTTTGAAGAGCCAGTTTAACTAAGGTGTGTTAAGGCCTAGATTTGTGACCTTCTAGGTCACCTATAGTGTTGGTAGCTGAGAAAGATGTTTCGGTACGTGTTTGGGGAGCCCTCTAGTATCTTCCTTGATTGCCATTGTTGTTCTATGTGGAGAATCTATTTTACATGCAACACTATACAAAGTGCCATGTGTTTTATTTCCAATCCTGTGCATTGCCCATATCTTTTTCTTTCTTGTTTGGTTGTGAAAACTTGTTTGTTATACTACACTTCTTAATTTGAAGTAGAGTTTTGCCTAGAAATTGTTAGTATATCTAGATTTTGTGATTGGTAGGGATGAATTTGGACTAGTCCTTAAGGTAGAGGCCATACTGAAATGGTCAAAACTTCCCATTGTGTAACGGTTTTTACAGGTGCTATTCTGTATCTTTAAAATTTCATAGCCCATTTCTTGATGACTATGACATCATTCCATGCCTTTCCATCAGGTTGTTAGTTTCGTCTGAGGTAAACCTCAACAACAAGATTTTGAGCAATTGAAGAACAGTTTCTGTTTGAGATTGAAACAGATGCATCAGGATATGCAAGAGGAGCGTTGCTGTTGCAAGGAGGGAGGCAGATGTATCACTTAGAGTTATTCTTGGGGGCTGTAGTGAACTATGTTAGTTAAGGAAAAGTTCTATATAGTGGCTGAGGTTGTGAAAAAATTAAATCTTTATTTGCTGGAAAAAGAAACTGCAATCTAGAGGGATTTGCGGCAGGCCTATTACTTCAAGTGGATGCCTATTACTTCAAGTGGATGGGGTTCTTACTGTTGTGAAATTGGTGATTAAATGTAAGAAAGGAACAGCAAATAAGATCACTGATATATTTTCCTGACCACCATGGACTAAGATAGCTGAAACAAGTGCTATCATGCAATTGGATCCTTTCACCATGAGGAATACAAGCAATAGTATGCAAAAGATCTAGAGTTCAAGGAGCTTTACTCTGCACTGCAAAGAGGATGTACATTTTTTAGGAGAAGGATTTTTGAATAAAGTAAATAAGTTGTGTGTACTGCAAAAAGACAGTAGGGTTGACTCATGAAAGAAGCCCACACTTCTGAAGTCATCCGACACTTTGGTGTTAGCAAAACTGTTGCTAACTTGTAGCAATAGCTTCATCATCAGCTCTGTTTTAACTTGTTTGATGTCATTGCAAGTCATTCTAACGTTCACTTTGAGCACTGCTTCTGTTGTTTATACCGCACTGAGAAATGGATAGATATGATTATTTTGATAGTATGATAGTTTTGTCCTTTTCTGAATTAAAATACATGTTTTCAAAATCATCAGACTATTTTGTTTCAAAAAGATGTTTATCTGTTTTACATTTCTGAAGATCAACATTGAAATAAAAATATGCATGTGAACTTAACCCAACTTTTTAAATTCAAATACAATTCTTGATACTTTAGGAAACTGCATTTTGATGTTTGGTTATAATTCCTCTTGTATTGATTTTTCCAGATATTTTATTTTTTCTCCAAAAGATTTAGAAGAATGGGCTCGTGATCCAGAAAGTTTTCATCATGATCAGGACATGATTCAGTGGACAGAGAAGTTGCGACCTTGTGCTGAGGCATTGTATCTGACATTATTTGAAAATTATCGACAGGTTTGAATGTGTATCTTCACCCTCGTTGGGGTGTGTGTGTGTGCATGTGTTTATGCATGTCTCCATGTGCCCACATGCACCTGTAGTGTTTGTGTCTCTATAAATTCTTTAAGTCATCTTTGAATTTTTAATTTTTTATCTTTCATGGTATTCTTGTCTACTTTTATGATGTACAGGGCATGCTTTCGTGTGTGTGTGCATCTCTCATGTGCCCACATGTACATATAGTATTTGTGTCTTGGTAGTAAATTCTCTACTTCATTGTTGGGTTTTTATCTTGCATGGTTTTCTTGTCTACTTTTATAATGTATAAGGCATGCTTTCGTGTCTGTGTTTGTGTCTCATGTGGCATTGTGTGTGCCTGTGTTTGTGTCCCTATAGTGCCCACATGCACATATGATATTTGTGTCTCAGTAAATTCTTTGGTTATCTTTGAATTTTTACATTGCATGATATTCTTTTCTAGTTTTATAATGTATAGATGTATAGAGCAGTATTTTATGTGTGTGAGTGTGTGTGGCGCAAGCGCAGCGCTGCATGCGTGCCTGTGTCCGTGTCCATGTCCCTCATATGCCCACATGCACATATAGTATTCATGTCTTGGTAAAATCTTTACTTCATCTTTGAATTTTTATCTTGAGTGGTATTTTTGTCTACTCTTATAATGTATAGGACATGCTTTTGTGTTCAGCATACAACGCCTTTATTATGTTTTGTTAATATGGTTGTATCCGATTATGTATTAATTGTTTGTTGGCTTTCAGGTAGTTATAAGATTTAGTTGGTAGACAGTTGTGTTTTGGTTGGCAACCAACGGGTTATTTAAATATCCTTTGCATAGTTAGAGAACGCAGTTTGATCCTTGGTTGATTATCTTTGGTCTATTTTTGTAATAACTTCATGTGTGAATAAAGATATATTTTTAGTACTCTATCTGGTATACATTGTATTTCTGTTCATTATTTCAAGTATTAGTTTTATCAGATAGAAGAGTAAACATTTGACATTATTGCCTTAAAAGAAGTCGGGTCCATTTTAAGATATCCATGCCCTTAGACACCAATAAAGGCAGGAAGAGACCACAATGTGGTTACAATCATGAGATCAGATGACCTTTAAGGTTGGTAGAACAAAGAAAATGGAGAAGAAGACTAAGAGAGGTAGTTGAAGAGACTCCAATAGTGCAAACCCCAAGCCTAAATTCATCCCGAAGTAGAAGTCGAAGTTGTAGCGTGAGTAGAAGTTGTAGTCAAGAGAGACAAAACATTCAATCCATTAAGAATAACCACACAAAGGAAGAGTGGGTGGCAGTAGCAAGACACCTTCCATTAACGGACGAAGCGTGGGTTGACCTTCCAGACCAAATTCGGCAAGAAGAATCAATACAACCTCCTCTAGACGAGGAACCCTTTCATTGGGAGATGGAGTCCAAAGATTCCTTGACAGATAGAAAGTTGTTAATATAAGAAGAAACCGAGCCAAAAACTGCAGGGCTAAGGGTTGTAGGGCACAAAAGAGAACCTAAAGATGAAATAAGTGTGCAGAACACGAAAGTTGTAGGAAGAGTAGAGGATTCTCATGTGTCTAAGAGTGTTGAAGGAGCACCGAAATGTTTGAATCAAGACTTCCTTAGAAGTAGGTTCTAGACACTATTTGCACCAGGGTAAAACCATGGTGACTCGACCATTAAGCCTTAGTGTGGAAAGGCATAAACTGCCTAAGTTTAGAGGAAATTTGATATGAGGATGTTGTAAGACATTGCAAGACCTGGGCAACAAATGGGCAAGGTGATAGAGCATATTGGCTATGGTCTTTTCTAGCCACCCTGAGAGGTGTGGCCATTGATCGATACACAGAGATTGAAGAGACTAATAATTTACAAAGTTACTTTAAAAACAATTAAAAAACCTAAATACTGTTGTCATAAATTGACAATTGTAAATACTTGGTCAAACAAGGATTTCACTTTGTTTTTCTTACTTTAGGTCACATGAAGCGCAGAAGCATAGGATACACAAGTGTAATCTTAATTTGACTTCTAATTTTGGAATTGAAAACAAAGCTACAACCTACAAGCCAAAATAAATTTGAAATTTCAGAATCTCTATTAACTTATCGAGAATGAAGAGTTAAAAATTAAAAATGAAATGAACATTGAAAATCTAAAAATTAAAAAATGAATCACAAATAACCTAAGTTACTGGGTTCTGCAATATTGCCCCCCGTGCTTGTATGGGTTTGGTACGGGGCCTGGTAGAGGAACGATACACCCTGGGGTTTGCCTAGGGCCCCCCTCGGGCACCTTGGGTGGCGTATGTGGGTGAAAGTCAACGAAAAATATGTCGAAGTAGTGTTGTTATCCAAGTGTTTAAGCTCATTTCACCATCAGTCATCACCGTGTTTGCGTGAGAATTATTATGACAATTTGTTTCAAATGGCGGTGTGAAAATTTCTGCGTGATATTTATTTTGGAAGAACTCGCAAGGAATCTAGTGTGCCCGGGGTGAACCTTCGGCAAACCCCATAGTTTATGTAGGTGAAAGTCAAGGAAAAATACATCGAAGCGGTGTTGTTATCCAGGCATTTAAGCTCATTTTGCCATCAATCATCATATTTCCTGTGTGAGAATTATTATTGCAGTTCGCTTCAAATGACTGTGTGAAAATTTCTGCATGAGAATTATTTTGCCTTGGGTCTTTGTATCGACATTTGACAAATAACTGAAGTATTTAAATATTTTTTATTAATATTCAATATAACTATACTTTATAATTTTATAACATATAACTATATATATTTTATATAACTATAACTGTAATTTACTATAATATACTTTTTTTTATATATATTAATAATTTATATATAACTATATATATATATATATAAATATATATATATAAATTAATTTAAATATTAACTATATATATATAAATTAATTTAAATATTATATATAATTAATTTATATATAACTATATATATAGTTGTACTTGTACCCATACTTGGGGAAAAATAAAAATCGTTGTACCGGCGTACTCGAACCCATACTCATTCTAGGATCGACAACTTAGCAAATAACTATAAGAAATTAAGAAATGAAAACAAAAAATTCAAATGCGTTATGCCTACCTTGTGGCTTGAATGATGAGTTGAAACTTGAATCTAGCAAATGTTTTCACTCTTCTTGGCTTCTATGACCTGTTCTTGATCTCACTTCCCCTCTCCTAATGCTCTCTCACTCTTGGCTTGCTGCCTCTACTTCCAGCTTTCTACTTCACTCAATGAAGTTTTTGTGTGATTTGGAATGGGGCTGATATGTGTTTTTTTAGGTTATTGGGAGGCCTTGGGGGTAGGAGTGGGGCCCAGTAGCAATTAGGGTTAGGGCTATGGGTGCTGGAATCAAAAGTTCTTTTCTATTTAAAGATATCTCACTTTTTGACGTATTCGCCACAAGGGACGCCTGCAAGTTTCTTGCATGGGTCGAGGGACGCCTGGGGGTACCCTGGACGTCCCAGAGTCACCTAAATGTCTCCATTTTGGGGGAACATCCTAGAAACGTCTTAGAGAGTTGGTGGCGGTGGAGGTGTGACGGGTGGATGTCTACTTGGCGTTGCCACATCCTGGGGATGTCCTTGTCCTGGAAACTTAAGGTTTTTTGGGGGGACACGTCCCCATGGAACATTGAATTTTATTGAAATTGCAAAGAACAATGAAGAGCAACAATTGAAGAATGATTTTGGAAAGTTGGATAGTTCATTTGTGTTTGATGAAGTACAAGGTTCACAAAAATTGAAAGTCTTGAATATGGCTAACTTCGATGATCTAGCAGAGGCACTTGACTTCTCTAAAGATCCCAAAATGAATGAAAGTATGCAACAAAATAATATAAAAAAATTATTTGATGTGGAGGCTACGGATGCTTGTTGTCCTAACGAATGTTACAAGGGACCATACTTGTGTTGTTTATTTTGGCATGACATCTAAGTCACATCAACTTCACAGAAAAATTGTGGAAAATGAAAAAGCATCGTATAGTGGGTTTGGATAGTAAAGTAATGAAGAAAAATATTGAAGTCATAGAGGGAAATACTAGGTGGGCCCCGTAGGAGCAAAATGGAAAAAATAATAATAAAAGTTCAATTTTGTTTCAATGGGTGGAAGAGGCTAAGGTAGACTCCATTGTACAACATTCAAGGGGGCACTATATTCAATTTTATAATAATCAAGTTACTCTCTCTGCTATTGTACGACCCTCCACAACCCTTATATTCATTGTATGGTCAAATGAAGGTAATTTTAAAAATTCTAATCATCTTATTTTTCTTCCCATTGTACGACAAGATGAAAGAGACTCTCAGGTACTGTTTAATTTAATTGTTCCTTCTACCATATGCTCTACTTCACCTAAGATATCTATTGTTTCACCCATAGAAGCATAAATCGTTTAAATATCGTGAATCATGCTGTTTTCCGATTTTTACCCTGTTTAAATCGTGGCTCAGCATAAATCGTTGATTGCAGATTCGGGTTAGATTAGGGTTTGTTTTACTCTGTACATTTTTTTTATCATAATAGATTCGTTTTATGCCCATTTTGACCTTCCTCTGTCGAGCAAACATAGCGTTTGTTTTGTGCAGGTTCTGACCTTCCTCCGTCGACCTTCATCTTGCTCCGTTTTGTGCACATTCCGAAAGTTAGAGTAGTAAAACGTGATGATTGTTGTGACACAAATGAAAGAAAAAGAAAGCAATAACCTTGAACACCGATTGACGGTGAAATTGTGTAGATTTGTTTTGTGCCCCGTTTATTACCCCTCGAATTGGGATATATTTATTATATATTTTATAATATTTATATATTATATTATTAATAGTTATATATTATGATATTAAAATATAATATTCAATAATATAAATATTATATTTTAATATCATAATATATAACTATTAATAACATAATATATAATATATATAATATATCTATATTAATCTTAATATATAACTATTAATAATATAATATATAATATATCTATATTATATATAATATTAATAATATAAATATTATATTTTAATAGCATAATATATAACTATTAATAATATAGTATATAAATATAATTAAAATGAAAATGGTCACAACCAATTTCATTCACCCACTGTTTGCGTGATGATCGATCTTGGTGGAATGTTTAGTGGAGGAAGAGTTTGTGGTACAATCATAGGGGCTTCTTGTTGATTGTTTAGGGGAGGCGGTATGGTGGTGATAGTGACATTAGAAGGTACCTCGGAGACGGGCACATCGGAGGGTAGCATGTCATAAGGTAACTCGACGGGGGGATTGGGTACTTGTGGTTGTAAAGTATTCCTAGCCCTTATGTTTTGTCCCAAGGTGTGGACGACGACGATATTGGTGGCATAGCTAGCCCATGGATTATTGTACATGGGTTCGTTAGGATTAGGGACACGTCCCCATGGTTGATCGCGGATGGGTGTTGGTGGTTTGTCATGAAAGATGGCTTTGAGCTTGTCGTGGTCATATGAGTATGGAAGGCGTGCGCCATGTTCAATGAGACGTTCAAGGAATTCATCCTTATGGTTGTCAATGAATTGGTCAAACTTGGCGTGTAACCCCTTTTCATTAAGGAACTCGACAAAGGTGGGAGAATAGGTGGGCTGAGGATGAGTGGATGTTTAACCCATTTCGGGTTGGTTGACATATTCCTCCATGTTGCTCGTGGTAGAGCCACTAGGAGAGAGGGGTTGGTAATGGGCATCCATTTTCTTAGCTTGTGATTGCGTGATGGGAGGCATAAAAGGCGAATTTGGGTCCGGATTTGAATGACGAGGTACCAATGATGGAGATAGGTACAAAATCGAGATCAAGATGATTAAAGGTCGATGGTTATCCTATATACTTAGGGTAGACAAAGAGCCTAAGCGAAAGGACAATGGGATTATTTTACTTGGGGTAGACAAGACGCACCAAGCAAAATGGGATTTCTTGGAATCGACTAACTTAGGAGTTGTCAAGATTCCTAAGCCAATTTATCCAAGAGGAGGGCGATGATTCTTAGTTTATGCTAAACTTAATATGAACAAAGTCTCAAGCTTAATACAAACAAAAGGATAATTTTGATCTAGAGTTGTAACCTTAGGATTTGGATGTGGTTTGGATTGATTTGTTGATTAGGATGGATTTGGACAATGAAATGGTTGGTCTTAATTGATTCACGGGTAATGATTGATTATGGATTGATTAAGGACGATAGGATTGTTTGAGGATGGTAGGATTGAATAAGTCTAGTGATATATGACAAACAAAGTTTCGGCTAATGATGTCTTAGGACCAATTATGGATGGCCTGGGGAATTTGGATGCTAGTGAGGATAATGATCGATGATTGGGATGGATCACGAGCTAATAGTGATAAATGGATAAGGACATGGATTGAGGTGGTATGTAATGTCGAGGGATGATGTGGAATGGGGGTTGTCGGCAACCACAAGGACAAAAATTTGACCTTATGATGAGTTTTGGGCTGGTACTGATTCAGGGGACTGGGCGCTGATATGGAAGACTGAGCGCTGATACAGAGGACTGGGCGTTGATGTATGATAGTGATGGTTTTATGTGGTTCTCGAGGTGGTGAATTGAATTTTTGGCAAATTTTGGGCTTGGGATGTGATGTTTTTGGACTTTGGAGGCTAAATGATGGATTTGGGAGGTTTGAATGTTTCAATTGTTCACTTTTTCAAATGGCTCAAATGATGTTTGGGTTATGTCAATGATAGTTTTTGTTTGGCAAGTGATACAAACATTACAAACAAGAGCATACAATGTCCAAAGGTTTTATTGTGTAAATTTGTCAAGCACTTATACAACCTATGGCGAGGAAAGGACAATATTTGTTGGGTTCCCACTTGGATTTCTCTAGCCGCACTTATTTAAAGCGGATAAACTAGAACCGTGGTGGCAATGGCTCCCCTTTACACGGAACTCACTTCTCGGGCACACCAAGCTTCGAATTCCTTAAGACCTGAAGATCTCAAGAAATTTGTTCTCTACTTTAAATTGCGAGAGTGTGGGACAGCTCCAGAGGTCTATCTTCCGATCCCCTGCGCCAACAAATAGAAGGTTTTTGGCCTCTAAACAATGGTTCTTAATAAGTGCATTCGTTCAGGTGGTCATACATGTGGCGATTTGCTCCAATTAGGAGGCCTCCCAAGCTGCAGAGGTTACGCTCTACAAGTTTTTACGCACAAGGGGTACTGAGAGAGACATTCGTCGGTATGACATAACAACACCTGTTGCTTGCGACTTTCGTCACAAACACATTAGTTTATATAGCGGCTTGAAAGAGCTTTGCTTTAGCTTGTTGCCGCTTGGGTCGTTCCCACCTTTCGAAGCGGGGTGGCAGACCCTCTAAAGGTTAACAAAAGCAACACAAGTAAATGTTTTTGATCTCCAAGTTCGTACTAAGACGCAAGGGGAGAGCATACACATTTACTTGGTCACACTAGACAATGTTTATTTTTAATTCTTGAATTAAGATGGGGGTGATTTATGCAAGTGTTGTGAGAAGTTTTTGGTTCCCAAGATCACCAACAGTGCGAGGGAAGAGCATACATTTCCACAATACAAACTAAATCACAAAACACTTAAAACAAATTTTTGTTTGTTTTTCTTGTTTAGATGAGTGAGAATGCAAAGTTTGTTCTTTTTAACCCAAATGAGTGAGAATGCAAGTTGTGTTCTTTTTAACCCAATGAGTGTGAATGCAAGTTGTGTTTTTTTTAACCCAAATGAGTGAGAATGCAAGTTGTGTTCTTTTTAAGCCAATGAGTGTGCCTAGGATTAGACAAGGAATTTCATACAAAAGAACAACACTAAATGTTTCTAAGCTAGAAAAAAACCTTGCAAGGAAGAAGTCAGTAGTTGTATATGAGTCTTTGACAATCGAATAAGGCTGGAAAACAAGATGTTAATCAAAAAAATTAATTTGGGATTAGGCACCAATCTGTGGGACTGGGCGCTGATACAGAGGCCCAAGCGCTGATCTGAGTTTGGTGGAGTTTCTCCCTTGCAAAGTGCACTTTTCCTGCAAAACAGAGAGCTCGACCTGCAAGAAATGATGGTTAGAGGCTCAAAAACCACAATCAAAGGTTAAATTCTCAAAAAAGGGTCATAAAATATTAGTTCTATCCTAAGTCAGGACGGGCGCTCATTCATTAGACTGGGCACTAATCCGCTGTGACAGGCGCTGATTCGAGGCATACATCACCTCCCCTTCGGAAAATGAGTTTTTCTTGCAAAACAAAGAGCTAAAGTGGCCAAACAGTTATGAAAATGCATTTAAGATATCATACACATAAAATACTAAAATTTGCCAAAAACCCATGCAAAATGAGTGATTTTACCTTATGTGGGATTGGGCGCTAATCTGCCGAGCTAGGCGCTGATGTGCCAAAATGTCTACCTATGAAAATGAGACCCTAAATAGATGCAAATTCAACTTAGAATGCACCTAATCTCAAGTCCAAGGGACCTCAAGATTGGACTAAATCACTACTATGCTTTTATACTAAATCATGCACGCTATCTAAGCAAACTAGTGATGATATGTCCTAATGGATGATATACTAAGCTAAACTAGATAGAATTGCACTAATTCTAGTTATGTTGAGCACTCAAATTGGTAGAATAACTTTGCATAAAATGACCTGTTCCAAATGGGAGGTGGATGCCTCAATTTATAGATCTTTGGAGATGGGATTGGAGGGCTAAGATCAATTTGGAAGATCAATGGTGGAGATAGCTTGAGGATCCTCAAGCAAGGAGAATTGGACAAATGGCATGATTGGATTGAATGAGAATGTTGCCCCAAGATTCAAGGGATGATCAATGGATGAGAATGCAAGTTTGAATGGATGGATGGCTAGGATTGAGTAGGTATATGACATGTAAGGACTCATTTATGAAAATGTAAGGCTTGGACTTTGTGAGGAATTTTAAATTCCATGGAGAGGACAAGTGGAATTTAAAATTAGACGAATAGTGTTCAAATAGTGCCACATGGAATTTTAAATTAGAAGGAATAGTGACACATGGAGTGGGGTGGAAGAAATAAGACAAATGTACTCAATTTGGAAGATTTGCCCATGCTTCCAAAGTACCACTTGTCATGTACATGTGAGTACATTGGATGACAAGTGGACTTCTAGAAACATGGGGGTTTATAATAATGAATTAATTAAAATTAATTCATGTGCATATGGATTAGAAAAAAATAATTATGATTACAAAAAGTAATCAAAAGTGCACAAAACAGGGAATTAAATAAATATGGTACTTTATTTAATTTTTGGAATGAAGTATAGTAAAAAAATGTTTAATTTTCAAACTATAGTAGAGGAATTTGATTTTTATGATAGGATAAATGCGCAGAACAAATTAATTAAATAATTAAAAATTATTTAATTAATAATTAGATCAGATGAAGTGATGCGGGTGGATTAGGGTTGAATGCGTGGGTATGAAATTGGTTGTGACCATTTTTATGTGTCTACATAAAATATAATAATTATATTATTAATAATTTAATATATTATAATATGATATTATTAGTATATATGTATATATATTAATAATATATAAAATATAAAAAATAGGGAAAAAATCGTGAAAAAATCGGATTTCCAAAAAAACCTAGAAAAATGCAAGAAAAAAGAGAGGAAACCCTGTTTTATTTTTTAATGTTTTGGGGTTGGGTTTGTTATATATATATAATAGATTAATGATATAAATATTATATTCTAATATATTATAATAGAATAATAATAAACATGAATAATATATTGTATATTAATAATATTAATATAAAATATATTAATTATATTAATATTATATTTTAACATCATAATATTTAACTATTAATAATATAATATAATATTATTAATATATTCTATATTATTAATAGTTATATATTATGGTATTAAAATATACTATTTATATTATTAATATATTTTAATATAATATTATTTTTTTTCATGGGTAAGAGTTTATATATTTAAAAATGAAAAATTACAAAAAGGCCATCAATGGCCAGTAAACAAAGTTTGCAATAGAGAAGTGTGCAACTGCTTAACTTAAGTTGCATTGTGGACGTCCGAATTGACACTAGATTGCAATTGCCCTTTAATCCGAATCAGCTCTGACAAGAGAATTTTTTTTATTCTTATTCTGCACTTTCTGCCATCCCTCCTCAGCCTCATTCTTTTGTAATTTAATGGTATCTAAACTTTGGGAAGCATCATGAGGGATATTCACACCCCCCTTTACAGTTGATCTGTTCGCACCTATCGCTCATTGGAGAAGAGATGGCGATTGGTTCTGAGACCACAATCTCAGGGCCGACTTTTAATGAATTTAAATTATTCATTTCTGATTGCTGAGGCTGGTTTTGAGCCAAACTTGCTTCTGTAGAAATCTTCGTTGCTATATGTGTTACCTCTTTCTGTGTCCAGTTTTGATGAGGATCCTTGCCCCTGAGAAGGTTCTGGCTTTTCCACCTTCGACTTTGCGAGGGCTTTAATTGAATAATGGTGAGGCTGAGCATTATCCCACCAGGACTGCTGAACATAGTTCTTAATGATTTTGTAGCAAGAATTGGCTATATGCCCCGTCTCAAAACATTTCTTGCAACGCAAGGGTAAACCTTCATAATCTAGAGGTTGCGTCCAGTTGCGTTCCGAAACCTTGAAAGTGATATCCGCATGAAGAGCTCTTGTGACATTCATGTCAACCAAAATGCGTGCAAAAGTTGTATGGGTGAAATTAGTTGTGTCTGAATCCACAACCAGAAAGTAGCCCAATGAGTCACCAATCGCCTGAAAGCAGTCCGTAAACCAGAATTGCAACGGAAGTTTTCGGAAGACGAATCCAAATAGGTTTCACTGAGAAAGATTTGGTAGCAAGGTTGAAGTCTGGAAACCACGGTTTGAGAAGGAGCAAGTTTTGACCCCAACACCATTTCTCTTGTAGAATGACATCCCTGTCCTGCTTGCAATCAAACACCATAATAAAAAACCCCTGAGCACAAGGGTAGACTTCTACATTACCTTTGAGCATGGGTTGCCAAGCTGAAGAGATCCAATCATGCAGATCTGGTAATTTTGGCCAAAGGCAGTTGAACTGGCTAATTAATTCGTTGGAAGCAAAAAATTGCTCGCATGCATTGACCTCTTTTTTGAGCTTCTCCGAAAAAATCAAAACTGGAGAGGAGGGGGCCTTACTAATGATGGATCTTGGGTTGCTCTTGGAAATCCCGCGCTCATTAGCCGTTGGTTTGCCCTTTAATGACCGAGCATCCCAGGCCGAAGGTTTGGAATTATCCTGAATCAGACCAGTTACCATATCCTTGAAAGAAAGGCTATGCCTAGACTTTCAACCCCTCGATCCCTGAGACATCCTCAGGGCAGAGAGAAGATGATTCGCCTGGGAGGGAGGATTTCAAGCTCTAAAATTCAGAAGCCCTAGCCGCAGTAGGGCACGGTAATGGAGGCTTTGAAGAGATCTGTCCCAAACCCGTCAACAAACCTCCATCAAGAACCTAAGAAAGAGGCGAATTATGAGCATTTCCGTCGGGAGCAGGGGGGTGAGCGGGTAATGACGCTAGGAATTCGGTAGTAGCAACAGGCTTGGGAGCGAGTGACATCATTCCTAAGATACTTGGAGTTAATTATATTATATTTTAATAGAATATTTTTAATATATAATATATTATTCATATTTATTATTATTCTATTATAATAAATTAAAAAAGAAAATAGGATTTCTTCTCTTTTTTCTTGCATTTTTCTAGGTTTGTTTGGAAATCCTATTTTTTCACGATATTTTAAAAAAATCTTATACTTTTGATTTGGCGATTTTTCCCCCAAAAGATTTTTGCTGCTATGGACTTTAACCCTCTAATTGTATGACACACTATGCTCTAATTGTACGGACTACACATAACAACATAGGCCTATCATTTTCAACCGTACGATCCCATCTAGTTGATCCTCCTAATCGTATGGTACAAATACTACTTTTCCTGTATCGTACGATCCATCCAATAGGTTGTCTTCACTGTACAACTGCTACAAACATTTCTATATTGGATTGTATGACCCTCACCAAAAGGTCATCTTTTACGACTTCTACAAAAGCTCTTAACTGTACATCTACTACATTTTCTATTGTACTTGCTACTTCTCATGGTCTACAGTTTGGTCAATTGCACTATTCTTTTGTTGTATGATCATTGTGGGCTGCTATTGATCATTTTACAAATGGTTCTTCCCGAGACTATGATGTTGGTAAAAATAGGGAATGCATCTTACATGTTAGTGAATTGATTGAAAGTACATTTATGACATATGGGGATATTGAACTAAATTTTCCTAATGAGCATTATTTTTAAGTGCCTACAATATCGTGTGGATTCAATGATCCACTAGGTGAAGCATTTTCAGACTCCAATATATAGTCAGATTGGGTTCCTTGTTTATTTGGTCCTCAGCCATATTTCATGAAATTGTTTTTTCACTGGCGATTGCATTCCCCATACATTGCCCTGTGTTTTGGATGTATTGGTTGTCCTAATGATTAGCGTGTCTTTCAATCTGTTGATCAAATTTTCCTCTGTTAATTCTCCTTTCTACTTCAAGTTGAAACTATCCTTGTAGATTGTCGTCCATCTTTCGTCATGTAACGCTCACTAGTTGTGGAATGATCAGGTTATGATTAGGCTGTTCTGGCTGCCAATAGGAAGCCTTAGCACAAAGGTCCTTCTTGCTCTACCACACCATCACAAGTTTGGAAAACCTTCCCTAATGTAACTTAATGATTATTTGTTTTCTTTGTCATTTGGAAGATGAATTTTCTTTGGGGGGGGGATGATGTAGTCAACATACAATGCCTTTATTATGTTTTGTTAATATGTGAAGTAGTCATGACCAGGGGGTCTTACCAAACTGCCCAGTCATGCAACCAATACAATACAACGGAAGCAAAAATTCATATACCAACACACAAATCTGAAACTACCTTTTATTAATAGCAAAATCATTGACTACATTAGGAATTCACTACACCAATAATTACAAACTCATTGGCCTTCCCAGGCTTCAGCATAAAGCTTTACAACTCACCGCTCAATCGGTTATGTTGTGCTTACAGCACAAAACTTCTTCCCAAAGCTCATCCTCATTCTTGTGCTAGAAGTCATTACCTACAACCATTCACGCGGATCTTCCAACAAGAATGATAATCACTTTTTATTCTTCCTGAGTAGAAGTTAAACAGTTATGGATTATTTAGTTATGGAACTGAACAGGTAGGTATCCAAATAGCCACTTGACGTTTCAGATTACCCAATAGATTAATGATAATATTGTTTGATTATTAAAATAAACACTTTTTGATAAAATCCCATGTTTATGAGTCCATTGACAATTTATCTTTTCACGAACCATTCATGTCTTCCTCGGTGCTCTTCCAAGTTTTGGGAACTTAGACATTCACGACACACCATTGGGAAGAAGTTATCGGCAAAAGTGGCACTTCGCGAACTTAGGATTTTGCTGACACATACTTACTGGAGAAATATTTGGTTCGCAAACTAAAAAGTTGCCAATACAATGCCTCAACCATCAAGTCTTCTTGTCGGTGAATCTTCACTCCCACGAACCTTGGAATCGGCAACAATTTTACTTCACGATCGTCGAGTATTTTCAACTCCTACGTTATTGCCAATATCGCCAATCGGCAAACTAAAGAAACCACAAACTCCAATCTTTAAAGCCTTTATCGGAAAAATGGCTTATCGACAAACCTAAGGGTTCGCAAACCAAGAAGTTGGCCGACAATTCTTATTGGTGAAAGAGAAAGTTTTCAAAATTTTAACTTTTTTCATAACAAAGAAAACATTCTTCAAATTCTTTTCAGAGATCCAATCGGCAATCCGTACACTCGACGAACTTTACAAAATTTGAACCTTCCTTCCAAAGCTTGTCGGCGACATTGCTTGTCGGCAAACCAAACCATCGGCAAACCACTGGATCGGCGAAGAACTGAATAGTTCGCGAACTCAAAATTTTGCCCACCAAAGGCTCCCCTTCGACAAACTTGGAGAAATAAGAACTTGCCTTCAATGCTAGTCGGTGAAACCGTCCATCGGTGAACTAAGCCGTCGGTGAATTTAACAGTTCTCGAACTAGAGAATTTGCTGACTTGTTCTAACTTAGCCATTTTTCATCCAAACTTCACCAAAATTGAACTGGAGATACCCAATTGGTTTTTAACAAGATGATGCTCTAAACTTGGCTGAATTAATCTGATTTTGTCTCCTGGAGCAAAAGACCAAAACCAACACAAAAGAAGACAAAGCACAACTAAAATTGAAAACCTGAAATGTTTTTGGTTGATGTTGATTGCTCGTGGACTCGGATGCTTCTGCATCAGAGACGTTGGGTAAAAAGTTTGTGAGCATGGGTTCACAAAATGGAGACGAATAGTAGAACTATCCTTCCAGGTTGTAAACAACTTGTAGCGAACTCCGTCATTGAAGTAGGTACTTCAGAAAACATTTTCCTTAGCCTCTTCCAGTATCTGGTAGGGACAAGTACCATCCACCTCCACCAAATATGGTTACCATTCCTCTCTCCTCTCGTGGACTTGTGTCCACCATAGCCCGACCTTCTCCTCCAAATTCGACTCCACTCATCACTCCTCATCTTACCATTCTCCATTTCACTTCCTCTTCTCATTGGATTCCACCCACCATAATCCGACCACCTCCACCAAACTTCTACCTCCCATTCCATTTCATCGGAATGCAAGTCGAAATAATCAATTTTATGGAAATTAAAGATTTCCATCTTCACCATCTCAGTCATACCTTGTTGCTCTACAATTCTGAATCTCATCATGCATTCTTCCTCTGCATTTCTATGCTTCTCAAGCTCCATCATACCTGCACACATCAATTTCACAGGTTTGAAGGAAATTAAATTTTCCCAATATTATCTTATCATCTTTTCTCACTTATTCACCACTACCAATTTTCATCAACTGTTTCATGCCTCCCAGTGTGATGTCCCAATATTAAGGAATTGTTTAAATTAAAGATTTAAACATCATGATAAAAGGCGGTGAAGTTGCTTTTGTGAAATGCGATGCTTAGTCAATTTGAATGATAGAGATAATCGCGTATGTATTAACGTCTAATATATATATATATATATATATATATATATATATATATTAATATATAATATTTAATATAATATCTTAATATATACATATATTAATTACCTAAAGAACTAAATGGCAGCGATTTGTTCCCATGTCTTATATTCATATTAATTTAGGTGTGATTAATATTACTAATACATATGAAGATAATAAATAAACTGAGACAAAAAGTTATTTAAATATAGTAAATAACATGACTAGGTTTACATAGCAGCAGTGACAGTAATATAGGGATATGATAAATAAACAAAGACAAATGGGAGTTTGTAAGTGCAACAAATAATATTATAAGGTGCAGGAATTAACTTTCCCTTGATCACTGCCCAAGCATAATGGCCGACTAAAGATAAGACAAATAGTTATAAGTGATGAGACGGTGTTTATCATCATACAACGATTGCATTAAGGAGTAGCGAATATAATATGATACATATTATAAGAGACTACTAAAAGACAAATTGTAGGTGTTATATGGCAGCGAATATATGCTATTAAGGATAAGGAAGTCTAATAAAATAAGGGGCCGATTTCATAAGAAATCGAACAACGATTGATAATGAAAGGCTGCGATTAATATAAAGGGAGCAGCGATTCATTAAGAAAAAGTCTTTGGTTTATGTGTAGTGGCGTGTCTCTAATCATTTCAAGAGGCATATGAAGGATATAAAAGGAAACTCCTTCCTCATTCTAAAGGCATCAATCAGGAGTAGAAAACATTTGATTTATATACAGATCAGGAAAAGAATTTCTGAGTTGGAAAATATACTTGGAAGCCAACCTAAAATATATATACATAGCAGTGTATTGGACTGCAGATAGCATAGGAGGGGAAGCAAGCAATGAAAATGATATTTCTAAGTTTGAAACATATATATTTCTGATGTATATTTCTGAATATAAGAAGGGAGATGGAGAATAAAGATATATGTTATATATATACTTAGATATAACAGCAAGAGAGATCAACAAGGAATTGAAGCAAGAAACAACTTATAAAGGATAAGAGGAATGAGGAAGATATTAGAAGAAACAACTATAGCAGATCGCTGAGTATCTCAGACCTCTGTCATCCAAATAAAGTCAACACTAAAGGAAGGAATACAATCCTTAGACCTCCAAGGATACAAGGAAAGAATTATATACTTGTTATGATGTATCTAACCCTATGTCTATTATGATGAATGCCATGTGGTAAGTAATGACAAATGCATATAATTGAAAGATTATCATTAGTATCATAAGCATTGTGAAACTTGCTATGAAATATATAAGAAAACATCAATAGACTATACTCACAACACATTGAAGTAGTGGTATGTTCAAATCAATGCCTATTTATTTCTATTACCTCCAACCTTAGGATAGGCAAGGTTTTGTTAGGGAGAGGCGGAGTAAATCCATCTATTGAGTTGGTTTCATCGTGCCCAAGACAAGTAAATCCTCATCCATGGTTGAGGATTAGAAGAGAAATAAGGATTGAGACTTGAACATAACCAATACAGAATGTGCTATGAATAAATGTGATCATTTGGTATGTTGGGGTATATTGAAGTATGTTCAAGTTAATACTTATTTATTTCTATTGCCTACAACCTTAGGATAGGCAAGGTTTTGTTAGGGAGAGGCGGAGTAAATCCATCCGCCGAGGTGGTTTCATCACGCCCTAGACAAGTAAATCCTCATCCATGGTTGAGGATTAGAAAGGAAGTAAGGATTAAGACTTGAACATAATCGATACTGAATTGTGTTATGAATTGAACTAAATGTGGATTATGCTATGATGATTTGATCTCATTGTTTATGTTATGTAGTATTGTTCTCATTATTATAGATGAATTTAATATGAATGATGCTATGGACTGAATATTATCTTAATTTATTGATCTTTAATATTTCTAATGTCCCTTTCTAGTGATCTGATTGTATGCAAGTTAAGAAATCAGGAACACCCTAAAAGGGGACATTACACTCAGAAGACATGATCTTATTGCAATCTCCCATTCCTCTCTTTCATCTATATCATCATCCCCTCTATCTTGTTTCTTCACACAAGAATGCATCATTTTCTCTAGCATTATAATGTCCTTCAAAGGAGCACCCATTGCTATAATTTGTCCGTCTACACTCACCTTCTCTGCATAAGTTGTAGTCAAGTTTGTACTAACAGAATCATCCATTCCTCCTTTCATCTCTTCTTCCATGTTCAGTATCTCATATCTATACAACTGAACATTATTTCCTTCATACCTCTATTTCCTTTTGCTCATCTGTTGCTGCAACATTCCTTCTATGCTCATTCTCTGCTATCTTCATCTTCATGCCTCTGCTAAGACATGCTTCTTTTGTACTCATTGGCCTTCCCAGGCTTCAGCATAAAGCTTTACAACTCACCGCTCAATCGGTTATGTGCTTACAAAATTGCTTCCCAAAGCTCATTCTCATTCTTCTGCTAGAAGTCATTACCTACAACCATTCACGCGGTCTTCTCAATCTCCAGCCACTTAACATATTCTGCAATACAAGGATCGCCTTCCACCAATCAAACCCCACGCTTCATCTTTGTGTCAAACGGATCCTCCCAACCATATTTGAAGAACCCCAATCTACCGCAATTCACCCCTACTCGGAGAGGAATCCCAATCAACAACAATCTCACCTTTGTTCCGTGAGGATCTTCCAACAAGAATGATAATTGCCTTTTATTCTTCCTGAGTGGAAGTTAAACAGTTATGGATTATTCAGTTATGTAACTGAACAGACAGGTATCCAAATAGCCACTTGACGTTTCAGATTACCAAACAGATTAATGATAATACTATTTGATTATTAAAATAAACACTTTTTGATAAAATCCCATGTTTATGAGTCCATCGGCAATTTTTCTCTTCACCAACCATTCATGTCTTCCTCGGCGTTCTTTCAAGTATTGGGAACTTAGACATTCACGAAACACCATTAGGAAGAAGTTGTTGGCAAAAGTGGCACTTCGTGAACTTAGGATTTCACCGACACATACTTATCGGAGAAATATTTGGCTCGTAAACTAAAGTTTTCCAATACAATGCCTCAACCATCAAGTCTTCTTGTCGGCGAATCTTCACCCCCACGAACCTTGGAATCGACAACAATTTGACTTCACGATCTTCGAGTATTTTCAACTTCTATGCTATTGCCAATATCACCAATCGACGAACTAAAGAAACCACGATCTCTAATCTTTAAAGCCTTTATTGGCAAAATGGCTTATCGACAAACCTAAGGGTTCGCAAACTAGGAATTTGGCCGACAATACTTATCGGTGAAAGAGAAAGTTTTCAAACTTCCAACTTTTCGATAACAAAGAAAACATTCTTCAAATTCTTTTCAGAGATACAATCGGCAATCCGTACACTTGACGAACTTTACAAAATTTGAACCTTCCTTCCAAAGCTTGTCGGCGATATTGCTTGTCGACAAACCAAACCATTGGCAAACCATTGGATCGGCGAACTGAATAGTGCGGGAACTCGAAACTTTGCCGACCAAAGGCTCCCCTTCGACATACTTGGAGAAACAAGAACTTGCCTTTATTGCTAGTCGGTGAAATCTTCCATCGGCGAAGTAAGCCGTCAGCGAATTTAACAGTTCGTGAACTAGAGAATTTGCAGACTTGTTCTAACTTAGCTATTTTTCATCCAAACTTCACCAAAATTGATCTAGAGATACCCAATTGGCTTTTTAACAAGATGATGCTCTAAACTTGGCCGAATTAATTTGAATTTGTCTCTTGAAGCAAAAGACCAAAACCAACACAAAAGAAGACAAAGCACAATTAAACTGAACTGAAATTGAAATTGAAAACCTGAAATGTTTTTGGTTGATGCTGATTGCTCGTGGACCCGGATGCTCCTGCATCAATATGGTTGTATCCAACTATGTATTAATTGTTTGTTGGGTTTCAGGTAGTTATAGGATTTAGTTGGTGGAATCCTCCCAACCATATTTGAAGAACCCCAATCTACCGCAATTCACCCCTACTCGGAGAGGAATCCCAATCAACAACAATCTCACCTCTGTTCCGTGAGGATCTTCCAACAAGAATGATAATTGCCTTTTATTCTTCCTGAGTGGAAGTTAAACAGTTATGGATTATTCAGTTATGTAACTGAACAGACAGGTATCCAAACAGCCACTTGACGTTTCAGATTACCAAACAGATTAATGATAATACTATTTGATTATTAAAATAAACACTTTTTGATAAAATCCCATGTTTATGAGTCCATCGGCAATTTTTCTCTTCACCAACCATTCATGTCTTCCTCGGCGTTCTTTCAAGTATTGGGAACTTAGACATTCACGGAACACCATTAGGAAGAAGTTGTTGGCAAAAGTGGCACTTCGTGAACTTAGGATTTCACCGACACATACTTATCGGAGAAATATTTGGCTCGTAAACTTAAAAGTTTTCCAATACAATGCCTCAACCATCAAGTCTTCTTGTCGGCGAATCTTCACCCCCATGAACCTTGGAATCGACAACAATTTGACTTCATGATCTTCGAGTATTTTCAACTTCTATGCTATTGCCAATATCACCAATCGGCGAACTAAAGAAACCACGATCTCTAATCTTTAAAGCCTTTATTGGCAAAATGGCTTATCGACAAACCTAAGGGTTCGCAAACCAGGAATTTGGCCGACAATACTTATCGGTGAAAGAGAAAGTTTTCAAACTTCCAACTTTTCGATAACAAAGAAAACATTCTTCAAATTCTTTTCAGAGATACAATCGGCAATCCGTACACTTGACGAACTTTACAAAATTTGAACCTTCCTTCCAAAGCTTGTCGGCGATATTGCTTGTCGGCAAACCAAACCATTGGCAAACCATTGGATCGGCGAACTGAATAGTGCGGGAACTCGAAACTTTGCCGACCAAAGGCTCCCCTTCGACATACTTGGAGAAACAAGAACTTGCCTTTATTGCTAGTCGGTGAAATCTTCCATCGGCAAAGTAAGCCGTCAGCGAATTTAACAGTTCGTGAACTAGAGAATTTGCAGACTTGTTCTAACTTAGCCATTTTTCATCCAAACTTCACCAAAATTGATCTAGAGATACCCAATTGGCTTTTTAACAAGATGATGTTCTAAACTTGGCTGAATTAATTTGAATTTGTCTCTTGAAGCAAAAGACCAAAACCAACACAAAAGAAGACAAAGCACAATTAAACTGAACTGAAATTGAAATTGAAAACCTGAAATGTTTTTGGTTGATGCTGATTGCTCGTGGACCCGGATGCTCCTGCATCAATATGGTTGTATCCAACTATGTATTAATTGTTTGTTGGGTTTCAGGTAGTTATAGGATTTAGTTGGTGGACAATTGTGTTTTGCTTGGCAACCATCAGGATCTTTATATAACCTTTGCATAGTCAGGGAAGGCAGTCTGATCCTTGGTTGATCATATTTGGTCTACTTTTGTAATAACTTCATGTGTGAATAAAGATATATTTTTACTACTCTATTTGGTATACATTGTATTTCTATTCATTATTTCAAGTATTAGTTTTATTAGATAGAAGAGTAAATAACTTTCGTTTGGGAGATGATTTTGTGGTATTTACTGTTTTGATTGATGCAAATGCTACTTTTGGTGTTATTGAGGTCTAGGGAAAGGGATGACTTTAATTTCCCTATTGTTCGTATTTTTACTTGTCTAGATCCTTCGTTTGTATTTTGCTTTCTGGATATGCTTGTCTAGTTGGATAACTTATAGGACATGGTTTCTGATTTCATTATGAGATGGTTTTTGAGAATGCAATGTCCTAATGGATACAAATGCTACTTTTGGTGTTATTTAGGGCTAGAGAAGGGGTTCCTTCTTCATTTCCCTTCTCTTTATATTTTTAGTTCTCCAGCTTCTTCATTTATATTTTGTTTTCTGGGTTGTACTATATTGCTTTATTGTATCTTTATGGGAGAAGTTTCTTCTTCACTCCTTTTACTGTTGCGATGTCGCTATATAAATTTGTTCCTATATAGTAGTGTTCTTGCCCTATCATAGTTTTTTCTAATAAGTGCAAACATTTTTGGAAGTGTTAATTCTTACTGCACATTATGTCTTGCAGGTTTTGGCTCCTATGGTAGTTGATATTCTTAAGGAGGCAATGGGTAATTGTCTTGCAACAGATGTTGAAATAACTCAGCAAATGCTTCTCAAGGAGGCTGCTTACAGTGCTGTTGGAATGACTCATTACGAACTTTCTAATTATCTAAGCTTCAAAGGATGGTAGGTGCCCTTTTCTTTTCTTCTTTGATTTTATCAAAACCATAGCAAGGCATTTCACATATGGTAAGTACTAAAACATCTTTGTCTTCAACAGCCATCTTGTGGTTTATGTTTGAGAGGAGCAACCGACTTTAACCACCTAAAATTTCATATGGAGATTAATATGTTTCAAAATTGATATCCGCTTCTGTAGTTCATTCCTAAAGCTGAATATTCAATATTGTTATTGCAGGTTTGAAGGAGCTCTTCTGTCAGAACTTCGTAATACACATTCAAATCGATGGATAATTCGTCGCAGGGTTGCATGGCTTTTAGGCCAGTGGGTATCTGAGGTTTGTTAGAATAGCTTTTTATAATGAGTTTGATTGCTTGGTTTGCAAAATATAACGAAAATGCTTAACAAAAGTTTACTATGATTTTGATTACACCTGTGTGGGGTTTCTGGTCAAGATTTTTCTCTACAATCTTACCATTTGGGTGTACTGAATATTCTGATAGGCGGCAGAAAAAAAAGGTAGTACACAGAGTTTAGCGAAAATTGGAGATAAAGGCATATTTTGTTCTTCGACATTTCCATGTCTGTCATACAGTAGCCGCTAGAGAGGGGCAGTAGGTTATTGCATGTTGGCTGATAGGGATATATTACGGGTGGACTTTACCTTCATTGGCATGGTGATGACTGTTAATGCTGACCTAGTTGATAAAGAAGTTGGTTAGACGGGAGTTAGAGCTGATGATATTGTACAGAATTTGTAATGGGCTTGGAGGATTTCAACTGCAGTTTTGGAATTCTTAACCATAGAGTCCGGCTTTGCTAAAGAGTTGGGTGTCACCAAAGGTTTGGGCATTGCCACAGAGATTGACATTGCTAGAAGACAAACATCCACCACAAACATATCAAACATGGAAATTTGGACTACTGAAATTTTGTTGACAATGGAAATTTGGACTATTGTCTTGTAATTTTTTATAAACACTATATCTCGACATAACCATATCAAATATCGTATATATTTCCAATTATGGTGGATCCCTTATTGAAGTTCTCTTGTGGGTTGGAAGGACTATCTATTCCATTGATGTTAACAGTGAGTGTGTCAGTGGTAATGCAACTGTGAGTTGATTTGCTGATTACTGGGCTGAAATCAAATAATTTCATCATTTTGTGGAGAAGTTGCCAGTAACATCTTTTAAACGCTTTGTGCATATCTACTTTAATAACTGCTCCCTGGCAATATTGAATATGGGGTGAGTGGATGATCTTGCAGTACCATAGTATGGTCTTGTGGTCTGCCTTACTTTTGCAAAGGCCAATTGGGATGGGCAGATTGTTCAGGGAATAGAGGTTGAAGCTGCTCTAGTATGATCTTTGAGATAATCTAATAAACTAGGAAGTTGGGTCTAAAGTCCACAAAATCATATTATTGGGACCCAGACTCCGATTGTACTTGGCAGGTTGATTTTCGGTTTGGAGTTGGGCCAAAAACTTTTCAAGGAAAATATGAGAAAACTTGCAAAAATCATCCAAATGTTGACCAAAGCACAAAAAAGAGTTCTCCCTGCAGCAAATCATGTTTCTTTTTTTGTGGCTGTTATAAAACAAAAATATAGATGTTAAAAATGAGGGAGGGATGTTTTACAGACTAAATTACCTCTTTATTATAATTCAAATTATAGCATATACTAATGCATTTTTATGCTAGAATTAGTGTGTACTGTTGAAGGAATGAAAATCTGAACGAAACAGTAAAATACAAATGGAAATCAATGCATAATATTTTACATTGGAAATGGCATTGTGGTGTGAATCAGGTTGGAAATGTTAGTTGATCATTTTCCCTTATTCCTTCAATCTGGGCAATTACAAAGAGCATGATATGGAGTGTTCTTATAGCGATCAACTACTACTACACTTGTCCCAACTCATTAGTACCTCAATTTCCTCATTGTATAAACAACTGAATTCACTTGTTACTAGCTTGCCACACTCCGATGTTTACAATGGGCTATGTCTCATTTTAACAAGCATTGCGGTGTCTTTTCATTCACGAATGGACCTGTTGATGATTGTTTTTAGACAAGTCAACAATAGAGTAAAATACTAGAGTATCCCACTCTCTCTTGAATAAAGCTTTTCAAAGGCTGAACTATGTGATCCAGTGAAGTAACTCCAAGGTTCCTTTTTATAACTTATGGTGAATAAACTCAGTGATTACATGTGATCTTGCTGATAATCACAAAGGGACTTACATTAGACTTCTTCATCATTCACTTAGCTTATTTCTCCTTTCAGTGTGGATGATTTATATACAAAGGTTCAATGATAAAGAAAAGACAAAAGATAAAGGTTCAGAAAGGCTAATCTAAGGTCAATAAAACAATGATGATGTGTGAATAGACAAACTCTTTGATAAACCTAACTCCATTTCGTCAAGGATGCCTACAACTACATGAAGTTGGTGCAATCTCCTAAGGTAAACGAATAGCCTTCAAATCATGAAGGCTCATACAAGTACCCATTGAACGGCGCAGCTCAAAGAAGCATTCACAATCGAACTTAAGCAAATGATAGGGCTCAGACTAGTTTTACACAACACTTCACCGGCAATGAATGTTAAAAGCATGAGTTAGGAGTTGATCAAATATTCAATACAAACATACATTACAACAAAGAACTTCTAATCTACTTTTAATCTAATTTGAAACATCTCTCCACTTCATTAAGATACAAGAAACCATGTCATTCCACAAGACAACACTGAACACCAAACAAGCTCCAATGTCTTTGTATTAAGCTTGAGAAATATTTACAACAACTTCAAGTCCTCTCAAAGAATTTCGAGAGTCTCTTCTATTCTACTCTACTAGCCTACAAACTTTCTAACTGAACTATCTCTAATAATATTACAAATGAGGCAACAAGGCCTTTATATAGTGGTCTAGAAATACAATGAAAGGCTAGGATCATTTCATGTAGCCAAGGGCTTAGATCATGCCACCTCAGTAGGTAGTTACAACAACTTGCTATTTTTAGTACATATGAGAGGCAATGAAGGCACACTTTCCAAGAAGATAAGGATAAGATGAAATCTTTAGAGCATTGTCCACATAGGCGTCCTCTTGGCTTTTTCTTATTAAATGATACATTGAATGTAGTCATATGATGTGGCTGATTATGATTGGATGATGATGTGTACTTGCCACATAGGTGCCACCTTAGCATACCTGTAGATTCGAACAATTAATTCGATTATGCTTTTGGGCATATTCCCAAATTGTATCATCTTTGTGATGTTTTTGATGTGATTTATTGAACTTGTATGTTTGGGAATGTATCTTCAATGATCTTGCCTTGTTCATTCTTCTTGTAAATTGGATGAGTATGATACATGTTGCTTCATTTGTCTAACTTTGTTCTTCTTGTAGGTAAGTTGATCTTCTTTGATGCATCTTCATGAGTAGTATAAATGATGACGCTGCTTCCTTCATATAAGAGTAAATGATGATGATGACATGAAGTAGAGTAGATGATGATGACATGAAGTAGAGTAGATGATGATGCTTGATTGATGGAACAGGAGACCTTTTTGATACTTGAAGATTGAGGAGAAACTTGAAGTGATAGATGAATGTCTTCAGACATGATGCAACTAATGAAGTATACTTGAACTTGATGTGATCTAACATGATGTCATGAAGAAGAAGACTTGAGATGTATCTTGTTGTGACCTCTTGGAGCAGCTACCTCTTGAAGTGGTGTCTCTTTAGCAGTGATTACTTCCCATCTTAACTCTCTGGCATGAATGAATGTGAAAGGCTCCTTTGGAGTAGCTACATGATGACTCTTCCTTGAAGGTGACTCCTTGAACAACTCCTTAGCTTTGTTGATGTTCCTACAAGACAAGAGAAACAATATTAATCACTTTACAACACAAGAATCACTTTAAACATGTAATAATCCTACTTCAAATCTAGGCGCATATATAGATAAAAAGAGGAGCAAAGTGCGCCTAGCACAAGATAGCCTCATATTTGTCATTTTCTATGATCTCAATCAATTGAGGATGACTTAAAACATTTATGTTTCTCAAAGTGCCCACTCCAAAGTGTCATCTTATGTATTTTCTTCCTAGGCACTCATGCAAAGACAAGAAATGCGCCTAACTTTCTTTTTGGGCTAATCCTTGCTTTTTAACTGTTCCAAACTCCCTTGATGGTTAGAAACATTCTGTGGTTGCACGAAAGTGTGCCTAAGTCCTCTGGGCCATTCCTTCATTATTAGGCGCCATTTTTATGTCTCTGGAACTCAATAATTGCTAAGCACACTTTAAGGCTCTGGGGGTACAAATTAGCGCCTTGGCATATTTAGCTTGCTTCTCGATATTCTAATGACCTCAAATTTATATGTAATGCTTAAAACACTCTTCTTTACCTTGGGCGCAAAATCTTGAGTCTTTTGATGATGCTTATTTCTCATCAACTCCACGCGCAATTTGAATGATTATTTTGGTGCAAATGGGCGCCTAGACTTAAATGTCCTTATATTTGTTATTTCATAGACTTAACAATTGAAGATGACTCATAATAGTTCCTTCTTGCAAGGTGCTCAATCTTGGATGCCAATTCTTACAATCTCTTCCTAGGCGCCAATTCAAGGTTATTTAAGCAGAAATATGCGCCTAGATATTCTTGGTGTTCTTCTAAAAACTCTAAGTCAAATGCTATTTGATGACTGTTTGAACATGAATCTGTGCCTTGATTTAGATAGGATGTTTACTTCATTTTTATGTATTCAAACCTTTATGTTCTTAGGTGTTTTTTGAGGATGATGCTGATATAAATCAGATTTAATGCTTAAATGATCTTCCCAATCAAGGCGCTGATTTGGTGCAAATAGACTGAAATGTGCGCCTAAGTTAGCTTAGTGAATTTGATCTCATGTAGATGCTCATGGATGTTCACTTGGACAAGTAAAAAGACCTTTAAATATTGTTTCATGCTTTCTCACCTAAGGCGCAATTTGAGGGTGAAATAGATGTCAATGAGCGCCTAAAAACAAATGAAAGTTTATTTCAGCTTGAGCGTAGATCTGAGTTGGGAGGAGCATGAATTTATGATTTATAACACTTTACCTTCAAGGCGCCAAACTGATCAGTTTAGACACAAAAATGCGCCTAGGTCTTGATGACTAAATTCCCTTCTTCTTAGGCAGATTTTATGATGTTCCAAGTGTTGATAGGCGCCTTAACTCTTCCTTGGTAAATTTTAGTCATTTAAAGGCTTCTTAACACTAGGCACCATTTTGAGTTCTACTAGTGGTAAGGTGCACCTAGGTCTTTAGGATAGGGATTTCATGAGTTTGATCAATATTAGAACTCAAGGTAGGCATTATCTCTTAAGGCACCATCATTCTATCATTGGATTTAGGCATTTCTTTTCAAGGCGCCCAAAGTAGACTCAACTAGAGCAAAAATGTGCCCCATCATGATGATGATCTGAAGCCCCTTATCTAGGCACTGATTTGTGATGGTTTGAACATGTATAGGTGCCTAAGGTTCAAGAGATGTTCTTTTCACTCACCTTCACTTTCAATCATTGTAGTTGATATGGAAAACCCTCAAGACTTGCCTTTGTAAGTTGATTTCCGTCAAGGTGCCAAAATGGATAGTTTTGAAGGCAAAGGGTGCCTAAGGTCTTAAAACTCTTCACTTAAACTTAAGGCGCCATTTGATGATCATTTAAACATGAAAAGGCGCCTAGATTCTTGAATCATTTCTTTGTCAAATTTTTTGATGTTTAAGGTTTTCTTACTTCAGTTTCAATCAAGGCGCATATTCTGGAGTGGTTGGAAGTGTGTTCTCCTCTAGGCGCACATTTAAGTCTCAATCTTAGGCGCACTTTTGTGTCTCTGCAAGTGGGAAAACGCGCCTAAGATCCTAGAGTAAATTCGCGCCTAGAACTGAAAGTCTCTCAAGTATAGGTATATTGAAAAATATATTTCTTATACTTTAAATATTTTTCAATATACCTTTCAGGATGTTTGAGATAGGTCTCGAATCCATCCGATTTATCATACAAATTATAGAATTTGGAGGATCCACCAGATTTCAGACTTAGTCGATTTTCAGGATTTTCAGGATATCAGGGTACCAGACTTAGGCATTTTCAGAATCTCAAACATCAGGATCAGGTCATCAGGGGAATATAAGACTCAAACACCACTGACTTCATCATGCAATAAACTAAAGACATCATCAAAAACTTAATGCAAAGCATCAAAACTCAAAAAAAAGGGGGTCCCCATGTGCAATGGGGCGATGTGTGATTTGGTCACAACAAGACCCTCAATTGTAGGGACTTGGAAGAGATACCATTTCTTAGCCATTATTGGACTTGCTGTCAGATTTGGGCAAAATCGCTACTTTGTTGAATGTAATTGCTGCCGTCAAGATTGCAAGCATCCCATCACAAACAAAATCATCAGTTTCACAAACATTACCTTTGTCTACCAAAACAACCATTGCCACTAACTTAAATGCTGCTGACTTTTAGGACTACGGTACTAGGTTGAATGGCTGGATGTGAGGACAACTTTTTTGTATGAGGATTCAGAGGAGGAGATCTACGCGACACAACAAGATCACTTTGTGGTGTGGTGTAAGGACATGGTGTCTAGGATATCTCTCTATGGTCTGAAAAACACCTTTGTATCAAAAGTTTGATTCATATGTTATTTGAGTTGGGCTTTGTTAGAGCAACTCAGATCATTGTGTTTATTTCAAACATGTTGGTGATCAGTTACTATTATTTCACTTTATTGTTTTTTAGTAATAGTAAGGATATGATGAGGGCTCTTAAATCTCAGATATGAATAACTTTGGATAGCTAAGTCTATCTTAAAACATGGAGATCAAGAGGGATAGAGTGAATTGAAATTTTTTGATCACTTAGAGGAAGTATGTTAACTTTGTTTTGTAGAGAGTCTGGATATAGGATTGCAAACTAGTGAGTGTTCCAATTTTTGTGGTAACAAAACTTTCTATTGATTAGTGCATGTCGGCACTAGATGAGATAGAAGACATGAGCCAGTCCCGTATGTGAGTGCAATTGGTAGTCTTATGTATGCTACAGGCTGCACTAGACTAGACATTCCCCAAATAATTGGAGTCTTAAACTGAGGTATATGTTTGATTTGGGCAAAGAGCATTGGAGTGTAATGAAGAGAGTCTTAAGGTATCTCAGAGACACAATAGAGTGTTAGATTTACTAATGGGGAAGATAGACTTTGAGTATGATAGTGGATATATAGTAATTTTGTGGATTCTAATTGGGCTGGTGATGTGGATAGTAAGAGGTCTATGAATGGGTATACGTTACCTATTCGGTGGTGTAGTTAGTTGGATTAGTAAACAAGATGTTGTAGTTGCTCTTTTGACTATAGAGGTCGAGTATATGGCAACTAATCATGCTTGTAAGGAGGTAGTCTGGTTTTGGAGATTGTGTTTGGAGATCGAGTTGAAGTGGGATACAATGGTGATTCAATGTGACAGTTAGAGTGCCATTAGCTTTGCAAAGAACTCTACTTTTCATGTGTGGACAAAGTACATTGATGTGCAGTATCACTTTGTTTGTGACATGCTGGAGGATAAGAGGGTTATGGTCAAGAAAGTCGATATGTTGGTGAATGTTGCAAATATTTTGACAAAGCCTGTGAACACAAAGAAATTCAAATGGTGCAGGATGGCTATGGAGATTAGCCCCTAGCAATTAGTTCACTATGTTGAGTACCCCTTGTGATTCTTGCAATGCATACAAGTGGAGATTGTTAGGACTAGGGGACTAGGTGTTGTTGTACACCTTACATGTCCTATGTCTAGTCTAGTTATTTAATATTATTGTAATATTGTAAATAATGTGCCCACATAGAAAATGATGTCTTGCTTTGGTGGAATCTTGAGATTCCATAGCCGACACTCTTTGCCGTGTGTCATTGGTCTTATGACGGTTGTAAGAAATTAAGGGGATTACTAGGTGGACTCTGACTAGCATCTTTGATTGGCTATTTATGGCATGTGTAAAAGGTGTGTAAGTGATATTACTATGTCATGTCCCCAATTTTGGAGTAACTTAAAATTGTTTTAATTATAAATTAATTTTGTAAAGTATTTTATTTACTTTATAAAATTAATATTTTATTTAAGTTACTAAGTCAGTAGTACTACACTTTATTAAAAGTGTTGTGAACAAGCATTTAAAAAGTACAAATGCAAACATTTAATAAAGTTCATGTAAAAGCATTTAAAATGCTTTGGTCTGATGTGTACATGTAAACTCTCATTTAATAAAGTTAGGCTGGGCCTAATTAATGTAATGGCTTTAAAAGGAAGCCTGAGAGTCATTGTTGAGCATGCTTTTTCAGATGCTTATGTTTTGGTTTATGACTTTTGTCATGTTGTATTCAGCTCATGTCAAGGTGATGTCCCCTTGCATTTGCAGAAATCGGTTTGGTGATGCTCCCTTACCGTCATTGAGGTGAAGTTGTTTCAGACTTCACAATTGTACTCCAAAGTATTGTTCTAAGTTTTCTGTGGTTTGAGTTCATTGTATCTCATTATGCAGATTTGAATAAAAGGCAGAGGGTTTTGTTTGCAAATTTATTAATTTGATAAATATAAATTTGCAAGGTATTCATCGATATATATATATATATATCTGGTATTTAAATTCTATGAGGAATCTGAATTATATATAGATCTCTGTTGCTCATTAAGAGACATAGTCTGACAGTTTTCAGCAAGGTTTATTTTCATCTAGTGGATTGTGGGTCCCATAGCCAGCTCCAAACAATTAAAAAACTGAAAGATTTCATTTGCAAAGGATGATCGGGGGTCTTCTCAGGAGAGTATAGTATTAACGGTGGATTTTCCTCTTTGTATTTGAAATATAAGAAGATTAGTGGAAATTGGGTCCCACATATATGGCTGTGAATGCATATTTTAAGATTTCAATTCTTTGCTATTGAAATCGTGGAAGACTAATGCGCTGCCAAAGGATTTTGTGCAGTTTAGAACAAATAAATAATATGTATGTTGGGTGCTTAGGAGGACATCGTGGGTCTTGTAAAGCTGAAGTCATTTTAAGCCATAGCGAACTCATTCTCAGAAGTCAGCAAATTAATGATCTAGCCGCTGTCCTCTAGGAGACATCAGAATGCGTGACTCTTTTTAATAGAATTGTGGGCATGAATATATATGTGCAAGGATAACACAGCATGCATTTGTGTGGAGTCTTTGTATCAGCAAAGGAGAAATTTACATCATTTGCACTTCATACAAGACAGTGATTGAAGATAGCACCGAGCAGGTTAAGACATTTCAAGAATCGATCATATTGTTAACTTGTGTGCCAACGGGAAGCTTGTCTATAGCAGATCGGATAGTTGGGAGCAGTCTAGATGATTCTAATCACATACTGATGATCATCAGCTCAGTGATCAGCTTCCTATGCTCAGCAATGATTAGTTCAGGGGAGTTTATATCAGAACACTTGAACAACAGAGTGCAGCTACAGAAGTAACCAATTCCATTGTCATCTGTTTGGTATGTTAGGATTACTGTAGACTGATATATTGCATTTTCTGAGAGCAAACAGCAAACATTAATATTCAGTATTCAAATCTTTAATTTGAATCACTCTATTTATCTATAAATATTTTATTGATCTGTTCTATGAATGTTATTTGTGGATGGAAGTTTGCTATCAAGTTTGGCAATTAATCTTGTAATCAGAACTACATAAGATAAGTTAACAGCAGTCTATACAGATAACTCAGTGTTTGATCAGTGTTTAAGAGAATATCCACCAGGGATATTACATACTACACCTACATGTAGCACTTGAAGAGTTACTTTGACCCACTTGGGAGCACAAGAGGAGTAGCGATAGTGGTGCCATTACCGAGTGTTGTGCAATGGCAATGACATGGTGGCTCTGTGTCTTTGTATTCTGCTCTTTGATTGTTTCAGCCACGTTTGCCATTTATTGCAAGGAAGATGATTGTTACGATCATTCTGGGGTTTACCAGTTCACCGGTAGCGTAGAAATCAAGTAGGCGTACTACAAGCTCTCTCTAAAATGCCATCCTGACAAGAAGCTCGATCCAGAAGCTAGGAAACTTTTTGTCAAAATAGCAAATGCTTACGAGATTCTTAAGGACGATGCTACAAGGGAGCAATATGATTATGCTATTGCGCATCCAGAAGAGGTCTTCTATAACACGAGTTGCTACTATCAGGTGTACTACGGTCATAAAACAGACCTTCGAGCTGTTTTGGGTGGCTTACTCCTTGTTTTATCAGGGTTTCGATATTTGAATTAGTCAACTAGATACAAACTGGTAGTGAGTATGGTTAAAAAGACACTAGCTTACAAGAATAAGTTGAAAGCATTGGAACTTGAGTGTAAAGGAGGGATTGGAAATAAGAGAAAAGGATAGAAACTAAAGAACAACGAAGATGTAGATGTGGAGCTTAGCAAGCAGCTTGAATTACAAACTGAAGGAGCTCAGAAACCATCATTTTGGAAGCTATTTTGTACTTAATTCTTATTGCTTCCATACACTTTTGGGGAGTTGCTTTTATGGGTAGGATGTTGGTTTTGAAGGTATCAAATAAGGTGTTTTCCCTATACATGGAATGATGCTTGCTATTTAACACGAGAATGCCTTGGCTTACACCTTGAGACTTGGATTTGCATGGATGAATCAACAATAGAGGAGCTTGTTAACAAACGTGTATGGCTAAAACAAAACATGGACACACATATATCAAATATTGGTTGTATTCTCGGGGCCATCTGTGCTACACCTGACAGGGGTTTCAAGGCTCTTAGAGATTCATATGCTACATTTGGTAGATAGAGTGTAAAGATGACACATTGGAGGCTAGAGGCATTAGAAGCTCGAGCTAGCTTCTCGCTTATAGATGATATTTTGCATGAGAAGCAATGATTTCATCTTGAGTCCCTTCATGGAGCAAGGGGGCATGACAGTTGTTTTTTGGTTTGTGGATAGTTGAGTATGTCTCAATCCACAGACTTGGTGAGTTGTACCTATGGATAGTTGAGTATGTCTCGATCCATAGCTTTGCAGGATTGTATTTGTGGATAATTAAGTCTCAATCCACAAAAGGAGGAGTGTTAACTGTGGATAGTTGAGTAAGTCTCGATTCACAGTTGGTTGGTGTTTGTGGTATTGTGGATAGTTGAGTAAGTCTCGATTCACAGTTGGTGTTTGTGGTATTGTGGATAGTTGAGTAAGTCTCGATTTATAGTCGATTGGTGATTTTCTTGTGGATAATTGAGTTTGCTTTGATTCACAAGAGGAGTGGTGTACTTGTGAATAATTGAGTATGTTTTGATTCATTGGTATTTTGAGGTTTGACAGTCAGGACATTTGTTGGTGGATTTAGATTGGTGTGTCTTGGGTGAGCGAGGAGAATTGGTGGAGGCGCTTCATCAAAGTTTCCAAAAGGGCTGTTGTGTTCAGTCCTTGCAGTGTTCCGTCCTTTGTTCGGATTGATGTAATAAGGGGGGGAATTTTGGAGTTATTTTATATAATTTAGATAGTAAATAAATAAATGTAGGTTAGTTAATAGTTAGTAAATACTAAATTGTTAGTTGTTAGGAAGTTACATTCCCGTAGGTTAGTTGGTTTGTACGGGAAATAAAAGGCTTTATAAATCCACTTGTATTGAAATGTAAAAATCAAGTTGAATGTATGTAATGAAATCCCGTTAAAAAATATTATCTATTTGACATCTCTGCTATTATGGTTTAGGTTGAAGCATTCTATTTTCTCTGCTCACCATTTCAATATAATCATTGTGTAACCTGTGTCAATGCAACACTGATCTGGTCCCATATAATGTGTCTCTACTAATTTGGTGTTTAGATATGGATTGTCATGTCCCCATATCAAGACATTGTTAAAGTAAAGATTTGAACATGATAAAGATGGTTTGTAAAATATTATTTCGGATGATAGAAATAATTAGATACATTATATATTATTTAATAAATAATATTATTATATGAATATTTTATTATAATTAAAATATAATATCCATATTATAAATAACAATATATATATAAATATAATATATTATAAATATATCTAATAATATAAATATGAATATTTTATAATTATCTTACATTATAATATAAATACAAATAATATAATATAAATCATATATCATTTATTATGATATAAATGATATAGTATAAATAATATAAAATATATCATATATCATTTATTATAATATAAATGATATAATATAAATATAAATATAAATAAAATAAATAAACCTCTTATGATAACGGAGTTAGTATGGTTAGAACTAGTTTTACCACAAAGGGAATTAATATAAAGCAATAAAAATAATAAGAGACATACCTCTTCGAACACATCCCTTGAAAGGGAAATAAATAAAGGTTGTGAGATAGAAGGAAAACATCATAGGAAGAAAGAAGTAATAAAAAGAAATAAATAAATAGCTATGAAGTCAATAAAGGCAATAAAAAAGCAACAATATTAGAATTCATCAAAGATGCAACAAGAAGATATCACAAGGAAGACACGGGGGCAGCCAAGGCATGTCTGCAACTATCATAGGTACGCTGTTCATTAAGTAATTAAATATATCGTATAATATATTTTAGTAATATTTCAGTATATATTGTATAAGGTAAATAATGAACTTAGAAAGAAATGAAATTAAATAAATAAAGATATGTCAATAGGTAAATAGCATTTCATGATTATGAATGAGAAATATAATGCTAGAATAATATAATTATGGCAGAAATAAATGAATTATGATTAGTAGTGATATAAGGTATTGGTTAATTGTCTCATGCTTGAAAGTAAATATGAATGATATAAACTATATGATAATAATGTTAATCTAAGGCAATGAAACCATTTATATGTCAAAAATAAGCATAAAATGAATTATCAATGAAGCCTAGTATGAGGCTATTAATAAGAATAAATTGAGGTTCCATGAAAGAACAAGAATAGAGATGTAAAGATCTCAAATTGACAAAATTGTGGCTCACGAACTCATGATGTAATCAAAAGGATGTTCAAGCCTCATCCTTAATCACTTTAATCAACCCATGAGTATGGGGTTAAGTTAAGGATGTAAAATTGGACCTAGGTGACCCTCAAGTGGATGAAGAACACCGGGTGTGTGTGAAGTCCCTTGAGCCAAGAGACAAAGAACTCCGGGTGTGAGTGAAGCTCTTGGGCCTATGGTATTATGAGCTCATAATAAATGTGCCCGACGGTTGGTGACTCTCAATGGGATGAAGAATGTCGGGTGTTGCGTGAAGTTCCATTGAGCCAAATGGTGAAGGACCCCGGGTGTTGGGAGAAACCTTTGGGCCTCTGTGTGGGATGGTTAACGCCTTAACAAACCATGCTCATGTGGAAGACAAGGTTGATTAATGATAGGGCTAACCAAGAACTCTCTTTAGATTATGCATGGGAACGATGAGAGAAATAATATGACTATGAAATGTATGAACTTCATATGAATCATAACTATAAGTATAGAGATGAAATGTATGTGATTATAATTAAAGATTATAAGCTTTAAATACAATTGTGGAAAATATATGAGTTTGATACTTAGTTATTAACTCTAAATATGAAAAGAAGAATTGAATATTAATGTTCTCTTTTGTAAGCTGAAATTTTGTGCAAGGTTAAGGAAAATTTTGACTTACTAAAAGGGGACATTACATGGATATGGCCTGTTTGGGGAGTTATCTTCAGAAGCGATTATTATCAATCCCTCTGAGATAGTTTAATTTGCATTAAGTTTGTCCTTTGGTATCTTTTTGCATCAACTTGATTTTTTATCCACTTTCTTTGTTGAGATGGTGTGTTTGAGTAAGGATTGCTTTTCTGCTCATAGGGCTCTAGTCCAGGATTATATAATCATTGTGTAACTCATCACATTGCGGTACTGATTCAGTCCCATTTATTGAGCGTTCTAGTAGTCAGCTGTTTGGATAAGAATATGGCCTGATTGGGCTAGCTATCTTCAAAAGTGATTAGTCTTGAGCCTCCTGATGCAATTGAATTGTTAAGTTCGTTCTTTGGTTTGGGCATTTTTTTTACTTTTCTTTTGGTGGTTGTTGGTTTTTCCATTGACCTTATTTTCTGATGATTTCTAGTTATTTTTTTTGACATGTCTGAAAGCTTGACCTCCTTTGCTTCTAGTGGTCATAGATAATGGTGCTTGGGTTGTACTGAAGGGACTTTTTCATGGTACATGTTGGTGTTTCTGGTGGAAGAGAAGTGCACAGAACTTGCCGATACATTGGGAAAATGGATATTGGTGTACATTACATTTGACATTCATGTTAGCTAATAATTGGAAGAGTTTTGCAGCGGTAATATATGCTTGTAGGTCCCTAACAATCTTGCTTATAACCACTGGTATTCGTACCTTGAAATATAATAGCTGCATCCTTCACTTTGTCCTTTGTGAGAGAATTCGGGGTGGGATGTTTTGTTGTTGAAATGAATGAATCTGATGAATCTATGAGGCCCTCTCTGCTGCTTGTAGAGGATGGGAGTCAGCTAAAGCATAGGATGGGCATACCCTAGCTAAGTGTTTGGGCAGTTGACAGATTGAGAAAGAATGTTTTGGAGTGGTCAAACTAGATCAAGATTAACACAAATCCTTTCATACTTGAGAATGCCAAGGTGAAGGTTCAATTTTGAGGCAGCCATTTATTCTCCTATGGAGTTGCCAATTCTTCTTCTCAGAAAGAAAGAAATTATATTAATGACAATGAATGACCAAGAATAGGTAAATGGGACATAAACATACAACTGTTACAATAGCAAAGTACTAGGGTAAAAAAGGCCCTAGACTCAAAGCTAACAAATAAGGCAAAAAAAACAAGAAAATGGTGAAATAGATTAGTGGGGTTAAACCTAACACAGTAGCTCCAAAACAAGTACAAGTACAAATATCTGTGCAAAGGAAGGGCCCTTCAATTAGGTGGGAGCTGATGAACACCAAAGCTGGCAACTAAGGCTGGAAGCAAAAATCATCAGGGGTTTGTACCTCTGCATGTGTTGGAAGAGCCAACGACATAACCATCTTAGAGAAGATTCATTCTGGAATTTGCTGGAACTGCCCTTTGAGGTCATCTGTTGAGATTTGTGAATTTACCTGTGATATAGATCAATTTAACATGAATAAAAATATTTGACTTTCACTTCAACTTATAATTTTAACACAACTTGTGAAAAAGACTCTTTGCCTTCGCATTGTATGATGATAATTCAACTGAAGTAGATGCCTTTGCTGTATTAATACTACAGCTTAGTAAGTTCGGTACTAGGTTAACAATGCCAGAGTTAGGAAGTTGCTATCACATGTTTTGAACTTAGATTATAGATCAATATCATGTTTGTGTGTGTTTGTGACTCAAGTATGCACTTGTTTGTGTGCATGCATTTGCATGTTTGTCATTGGCTGTGCAGGTGTGCATGTCTAAGGGTTTGGGTGTGCATCTATAGGAATAATCTTTTTGATTTATTGTGATTTACATAAAGAAGATTGATGGTTTTATTCTGTATGTTATTTTAGTTCAACCTTCTAATGGATAGTCTGTTGCTTGGGATATGGCAGATCAAGGATGAGATCAGAAAACCAGTATACTGTGAATTGCTTGGTTTGCTACAGGATAAGGATCTAGCAGTGAAAGTATGTTTTTGGTATTATTGGTTGACATTGATTGTAAACAGTCATGTTGAAATAAAAGTTTTATCTGTTTAATAATGTTTATGCTTTAGGCCATCTATATCTGTGAATCCTGCTGATAAATTTGCATGTTATTTTTCTTTGTACTTTAACTTTTGGTTTTTTCTGTATTTCAGCTTGCAGCATGCCGATCTTTGTGCTCTCTTTTTGAGGATGTTCAATTCTACGAGGAAGACTTTATGGATTATATTACAAGATGCCTGGAGATCTGTTTTCAAGCCATGCAAGATGTGCAAGAGTTCGACTCAAAGGTTTAGTTTCCTTTGCTTTGGCGACCGTTGGTTGACTTTGAGTTGTAATCTTCTGTCAATCCATAATCTTAAGCATCATAGCATCTTATGTTTTCATATGGGAATTTACCCTCCTTTCTAGTTTTCACACTTGTAAGGGTGAATAAATAAAACTGAATCCACTTTTCCAGTAATTGTCCTTTGTAGAAATATGTTCAGAAAAGGATGTAACTAGTCGTTCTTTCAACAAACTTCAATAGGAAATGAAACATACGTCACTGATATCAAGAAACTATATACTATAAATGTGCAGTCATCACATACAGAAATGAACACCACACAATAGAATAGATAGGAATGTCTTCATTGATATTTACTGTAATACTAATATACATGTATCTAATATGCTGAAGCCTGATTCACATATGATAATTGACTCAAGGATAGTAATAAAATTTAGGCTCGTTTGCTGGCTTTGGTCTTCATTCCTCATTGAGGGATCCTCTACTCGCACTGATATTTGTACTAGTAATAGTTTCCGGGTCACCGTGTTAGGTTTATTCCCACTTGTTTATTTCATCGTTTTCTTGCTTTTATTTGATTTATTTTGTTTCCTTTGAGTCAGGGGCCCCTTTTGCTCTAGCACTTTGCTTTTGTAAGAGTTTTATGTTCCAGTCCTATTGACCTATGTTTGGTCATTTGTGGACGTTAATATAATTTATTTCTTACTTTCTACCACAAATTTCACAAATGAAATTAAATAATCCTTGATCTTATTGGGTTTAGCACCCTCTGCCCAAGAGGAGGTCATGATGTCCCTTAAGCTTTTTTCTAAGTAGCAGTAGCCAAGGACACTTCTTGAATGTCTTGAGATCATTAGGTTAGTATTAACCTATGTTCCACAGTGTTTCTGGGATGGGGACGATAGGAAACAGGGGAGTGTGTTTCTGGGGTGTCAGGGGACAGGATGCTTTTTTTTGGGTGAGCAGGGGATAACAATTAAAAAAATAGGGAAAATTAAAAAACTATAGGAAATGTAAATTGTTCATGTTATAAGGCATTCATTGTATTTATTATAGAACCACATTACATAACATTATATGAGAGGTGGCACACAAATCAACAAAATGATGGCTCTATCCCTGCTGCAATTTAAAAAAAATGACCTCAAATTGCCTCCAGTTTTTTTATTGTTGTTCAGATTCATTATGACAAATTTTTGGATTTGTTCTTTGAATGCTGTATTTCTGGACTTTCATTGGAATGTGACAATCTACAGGCACAGATTTGTCCATGTTCAGGAAAAAACAGAATACGACACTTAAAAGAACTGCAAGATAGTCAAAATCAGATCCTCTTCTATTGTTCTACACACATATTTCCCTGATTGTTCCTTGTTCGAGAGCTTGATCTGTTTTGGAAATCAAACCATTCAAACAGATTGTGATCTCTGATGTGCAGGCAGTGACAATAGTGCAAAACATTACAGGTGTTTAGAAAACAATTCTCACTAACATACACATTTTCAAATAAAATCGAAAAGAGAACAAACAAAATCAGAGAATTTTAATTTTCTGAGAACAAAAACAATTTTTTTTGAATGACCTTGCGAGCCCCCCACCCCTTGTATTCCTGCATCCCCTAAACTTGACAGGGACAGGGATGCCGGGAGAAGACCTGGGGATGCATCCCCATGTATCACTGGTATTTACATGTATAGAGTTGGAATATGGTTTATCTACAGCTATGATTTGTATTCAGCATAATCACAGTACAGCAGAAATAAGCAGATAAGAACTGATATTGCCCTCATTTTCAAATTGTTTCATAAACGTTTCAATGAAGGCCCAAGGGTTATCACCAAAGGCTATACTTTTTCCAAACTAAACTCATCAGGTATACTTAACTGTCCGTCATCTACATTATTGGATTCTTCTGAACTCCTTGTCACACCTCAACTTGTTCAATTCTGGTTCTGATCCTGGGTCTGATTTCCCTTGGATATATGCCAGGTGAACCGTTGAGTATTTTGTGAAATCACCAACAATGCTTCCAGGAACTGCCCAGTGATTTCTATCTTTTTCCAGAATGAACCTGCTGCAGAAACTGCCAAAATTTAAAAAAAAAGGGGAAAAAATGTTTTTAAAAACAGAACTAAACCGAGCTATTTCTCGTCTTCCATGCACCAACTGATCCGAATACCTATATACACTTAACTTCCAAATCTCTGTTAATTTTAGTTTTATTTTTAGTGCTAATTATGCACACATAACATTTATGTTATGATTAATTGAAATTATATTTTTATATTATTATATTCAATATTCGGACTATTCTAATACAAACCATATTCAGGGTCCCAGAAAATCAGCCTTTTCTATATTCATACCCATACCAATTTCCTTGTAACTTAGTCCAGCAGCAACTATAATTTAGTGTACCTGATGTTAATGGATAAGCAAAATGCACCAGTTGACCTTGTGCCTCTTTTGCTTCCTACACCCTCTCTCCCCACACTATCCTCCCTCTGCACAATCCCTTCCTTCCCACACTCCACCCCATCGGCTTCTCCCTCCTTCGCCCATCCTCCTTCCTTCCAACTTGGCTTACTCGCCTTCCTTTCCTTGCCTTCACTCACACCCATCCAAATGAAGAAATAGTAAGTCTCTTGAGGTAGGGTGGTTTTATTGCATGTGTTTACTTACCGTTGCAGGCATATCTTTCCCCGGCCCAACTCATCCAACAATTGACCCTTATGCTTCTCAAGAGGTGCCACAGAGTTAGCTTGTTACAGAGCTGCTAGTGAATGTTCCATATCATCAGTTAAACTCTTTTCTCAGTTAAAATTTGAGACATTTATTGTCTCATCTGTACCCTCTCCTTACCAAGTTGTTATTTTCTTTACTTAGTTTCTTATTCTTCAGCTCCTTGGTCTATTTTTTCTATGTTAATTCCATGTGCTTATGATACTAATAGCTCTAGATAGAATAGGTGTATGGATGTGCCTCTTGATTAAAACATTAGACAGTTTTGTCTTATTTCCAACCTCTCCTTATCAAGTTGTTGTTTACTTCACTTAATTTTTTGTTCTTCAGCTCCTCAGCCTATTTTTTCTAAGTTAGTTCCATGTGCTTATGATACTGATGTGCATCTAGATAGAATATGAGTGTGCTGTCAAAAGCTGCTGTCATGCCCTCATCTATACAACTGGCTTTTATCATATGTGGCATGCTAGCAGCATCTGCCATAATTGTTGTATAATAACGTGCTATAAATGTTGTGTGAAAAAAAATGCAACAATGTGAAAGCTAAAAAAAAAAATGCATTACAATATGAAACATTTTTAACTCAGAGCTACTAGTACTCCTATCTATGTCACACAGTTATACAAAAAAGAAAGATTAAAACAATGTCTTCACACTTTCTCTCTTTTTTATTTTTACATTTTAAGTTGTTCTTTTTAACATTTTTTTGAGGGGGAAATGTGTCCCAATGGTTGACAGGAGGGGGGGTGTACTGCGGATGTCCTCATTGTATCCCTCCATTGTTGTTTTCTTTCTATTTGGATCTTTGGTTTTAGTTGGTGATAAGATAATGATATTAAGCCTCGTTACCAAATTCAGTTTTTTTAGACCAAATCCAGCTGGATCTGGATTTTTTGGAGTGGCCAGATTTCCAATTTGGTCTGGACTCTTAAATTCGAGAAATTTTACTGGTTTTGTTTTGAAAATTTCGGATTTCCAAATTCTTCTAAACTTGTGAATGAACCTAATTTTTTGAAGTTGGTAACTTTGGTATTAAGGGCCTTTGTCTGCTGTAATTTTTGGTGTTGACCAAAGGATATCTCTGAGAATAATGCCAAAGCTGTCATTTTTTGTAATTGAACTTTCTAGTTTGTGTGCTTGTTATGCATGCATACTGCATATATTTCTGGAATTGGATTAGTTTAATATCAATGGTAAACTGAGTTAATTTGTGTGTTTTCTTCCATTTGGTGCTGCACAGGTACAAATATTAAATTTGATATCAGTTATGATTGAGCGACTTGGTGGGAAAATTGTGCCATCTGCAAATAAATTAATGCAGTTTTTTCCTCAGGTATTTTCAAATACTATTTCTCATATTGGCATATGCGTGTGTTCTGCATGTTGTTTTAAACATTTGTATTCATTCTTGTAGTTTTACTTGTAAAAAATAACCTGATATAACTTGATTTACAAAGGAAATTTTTTTTTCCTTGAGTTCATTATTTGAAATTAGTGGAACTGTTCTGATTGTTGCTTCATGATTATTAGTTGAGTGATAGATAATACAACTAAAATTAATATGGTATCATGGCTAGAAATAGGAACTTATTGAAAGAAAGATAAATTATACTAATGCTCATGTGTGACCAGAGTAAGTTAGTGAACCTCAAAGGAACATCCACTTAGAATAGAAGAGTGCAAGGGTAAGATAAACCCTAGGTGCTGATATATGAATCAAAGCACTAAAACACTATACAGAGAAAGCAAAGCTAGAGCATTTAAATTGGAATTGGGTGAACCTTAAACATTAGTCATAGCATACAACTATACAAGTATGAATCAAAATAGCCATGTAAGCAGATGAAGACCGAGGAGGAAGATTGAGGTGGGAAACCAATGTGATTATACATCTTTGTCAACATTTTGAGGAGGAGAAGAATCGACAATGTTATGATCCACCAATATGGAAATATTGATGTAAGATCTGAGAATTGCCATGGCTTATGGGGTGAGGTTGGATAATGCTAAGACTAAACATGAAACTTCTTGTAGAACCCCTTCTAATAGCAAAAGCTTATGAATCCATAGTGATTGAGTGAAAACTGGCGATTCATGTTTGACTTTGTCCCCTTGGTTCTGGGAAGGGAGAATTAGGAGGCCATTCTTTTGGAGTAGTACATCCACACTGTCTTGTCTGTGGGGGAGTGTAATGTCCCACTCCGATCTGAGTTTTGGCTTTGCAAATTTGCTCGATTAATTTTCAGTTTTACACATGGGACATTTTGTCAAACACTTTCATCCCATTGCATATGTTAGGTCAATGTGTAAATGATATGCATATCACATTTGACAACTGGGTTTCATACTTTAATTTGAACTGTCATACAAAGTATCTATTTGCTGATATACAAATGCAGACCCAAATGATTCAAAACTGAGTGATATAAAGTACTGATTTCCCAATGTAATGTTGCTCAGAAAATTATAATCAGACCTCCCAGAAATGCCCAGAAATTAATATTGTTCAAGTACAAAGATGCACACAGTCTGTTAGCCTCTTTTCTGAATATGATTATCAACAGCATATATGATTACGAATGCAGATTGTAGTTGTTTTCTAAGCATAGTTTAAACAATAATAATTACAGCTTGACTGTAGCAATTATATGTTGGATTCTAAGCAAAGATAGGATAACAACATGAATGTTCAGAAAACAGATTTTCAGAATATAAATGCAGAGTCTGTCATTTGTTTGCACGACCTTCTAAACCACAAGTCGCTGCAATACCTGGGACAGTATAAAGAGATTATAATGACAGATTAATACCAATTAAGAGGCTGAGTAAAGGTTGGTTCTCATCTATGCAGTCACGTCCAGCAGAGGAATGAGAATACAGCAAATTGGAATTAAGGGTTTCATGGTGGCATAAACTAGTAAGTCACGTGATCCAACTATTCAAGTCAGCAATGAACATGAAAAAATGCGACAGTAGGGAAATGTTAATGGCAATGCCCACTGATTCGTGAGACTCATCAGTCGTTAAGTGTGGAAGGTCTTGGATTGCATGACAAGAGGAGGATTGCCAGGCAGAGGTTTTGAATATGTGCGGCAGGGAAGTAGAATGATGGTTAAGATGTCCATTTCGTGCGATGACCAAGACAATTTAGTTGCAAAGACCTGGTAATCAAGCGACAATCACAATAGGTGCTGGCAAATCATTCAAATCTGTGCAACAGGCACCAAATGTGCACGTAATGCCCTCCAATTTGCATGACCATAATATACAGTCAACTAGGGCACTTAAAAGCATGTGATAAACAGGGGTATGTTGGGCAGTGAAGTGACTTCACTACCCCAAGTTACATCAGTCAGCCCAGCATTTGAAGTTCCTCCCAAAGGGTGCCCAGGTTATTTCCACCAATCATCAAAAGGAGCAATTAATTTCAGCAGATGAAGTTGTTAGACTCACGGGAGTAGCAGTAAATGAATCGTTGTTCCAGGTCTAAGGTACTAGAAGCAAACAATTTGCAGATGACTTGAAGTGTCATTTAGAAGCACTTTCAAAACTATGGAGTTAGCAAAGGAAATAATTTCTGATAAACAAAGGAACTCATGTGATTCTCAAGGAAAATGGAGTTTAAGTCCACAAGGCTAGATGAATGATAGTGCAGTATGTAAATCTGCAAAAGTCATCTGTATTCATAACAGAGAAGTAGAGTGTAGAAAAGCCCCAAGCTCTGTAAAACTGAAAGGACCTATTACTAGAGGTAGATTCGAAAGGCAATCAGATGAAAGGACAGATATGCAAGAAACATCATGGAGTCTTTCTACTGCATGAAACACATAGGGAAAGTAGGAGTTGAAAATAGATTATCTCATTTCCACGAATTTCCTAATCAGTCCAACTTCATGATTCTGATCCACAGTGCAATTTCAAATTCAGAGAGACAACAAGCAATTGGATAATTGCAAAGTTGTAGGTTGTGGGGGAGCAGTCTCAGAAGGGACCATAGTTGATAATATGCAACAAAGGTACTTAAATAAGTTCAAGTTCCAAGAAAATATACTTACAAAACTAAACACACATCTCATCTGAAAAATGGTTCTCATGTTGGTTATGGTGGAGCTGAAAGAAATTGACTTAGGTTTTCTTTGTATTTGTTGTCTATAGATTTGTCTCTATTTCATACTTCTATTTGTTTAGACATATTTGTCTAATTTTTTATACATTTCCTTGTATACTTGACCCTACACCTATTTCTGCTTAGAGGCTTTTAACTTTCTAATTTTAATTTTTATTTTTTAAGTTTTCTTTCTCTCTTCTTTTTAAACTCCTTGTTATCCGTGCAACCTCCAACCCCTCTTCTATTTAGTCTGTCCTGGTTTGCAATTCACCATTTCTCCTACAGTTCTCTACATCCTGATGATGGATCACAGGGTGTGATTCGAAACGTTTTTCCTTTTTTGTACAATACTATGAGAGGATCGATACAAGATCTAATAGTGCTCATTGGGAAGTTTCGAAGGCCAAGATGGGTGAGTTAGAGGATTCTAAGAGGAAGCAAGGTACTACCTTTAGAATCATTCCTAACATCCAAGGTCGAAGTAACCCCCATAGTAATGAAGAAGCTTGTAATATGCATCTAACTTTGTGGCTTGGGGGTGGTTGGAGAAGAGAAGATCTATGTCATCGAGGAGTCGAGCCACACTGTGATAAGAAAGCATAACCACATTGCTGAGGGGGGATGTGCTAGGGCATTTGAGTAGAAGTGATAAGTTGTGAGAAATGTCGTCACATAGGTTTATCTATGTCTATGAAGTAGTGGTATCAAAGGTTGTTTAGAGCTGCTAGTCTCTTTGTTGGGTTGGAAGGGGGAGGTGATCAACCTGATGGCTCTAGGATCCTTAGAGACTCACTCCAAGGATCTGTGTCGAAGAGTGACAACTTACCGTAGATAAAGGGCCAAGCACTGCTAGTTAGGATATCTAAAGAAAGTAGAGATAGTGTTGCGCAAGTCCTTGTAGCAGTGATATCTCCCTTGAATTTCATAGTAAATGGGGCATTTGAAGATGGATTTCTCTTTAGTCTCCACCTCTTGGAGGGAGCAAAGAACAACAGGTTAGGTCCTAGAGGAGAATATGATTTGTCTCAATTTGTAACTGGTGGGAACACATCGTCAGTTCGCCAAGGGGAAACCTCAAGCAGTGTGGCCAGTGATGCTAGAGATAGTGAGGATGACATAAGATACCATCCTCCACCTGTAAGAAATGCTTTGCGTAGCAAGCTTCAAGCTGAGTGACATAGGGAAAGAGGTCCAAGTGACATGGATGCACCGTCTTTAAATGTCCTCCTTGGCAACTCTAGTGATGGTCTCCTTTGAAGGAAGGAGTTGAGTAGGAGTGTCTATTAAGAGAGATGCCAATAAAAAGGAGCAACAATGTTGACGTCTATTGGAGCCCAATGAAGCAATCCACTCAAGAGGAACAAAGAGATAAGCATGGATGCCTCTCACAACAAGAAGTTGAGTCCCCCATGGATTTGAGTCTGTGGATGTAGAAAGTAACCTAGAAGATAGTCTTGAGATGTAGTGACTGGGCATAAAACTCGACCTTGAGGATGCTTTTAGGAATAGTTTGCTTGCAACGGATCATGCACTGCAACATGAGAGTTTGGATCCTCACAATATGGGTCCAATTGATAGATCCAAGCCAGATTGCCAAACCTTAGACTCATATAAAATTGTAGGGTTGATGATTGTACCAAAAAGATGTATCTTTGAAGGGATATCTTGGAAGTGGATTTGGAAACACAGATGCTCCAAGAAAAAGAGAGAGGCATAACCCTTGCAAAGACACAATTGAGAGGTAGGCTTCATGTTGAAGGATGGACTAGAAAATTGGACACCCAAGTATGTGTAAATTGATATGATATCCAAAGCTGCTCCCTTGTAGAATAAGTAGAATTTGGAAAGAGAACATTTGGAGATGTTGAAAATCATGATCTTATTTTTGCTAAGGTTGACCACAAGCTGGTGAAGTTCACATAAACAAGCTAGGGCAGCAAGTTGCCGCTGTAAGCCTTTCACAGGATTAGAGAGGAGAACAACATTATCAGCAAAAAGTAGTATGACAATAACGACCTCATGTGAAATACAACCATCATCCATATGAGTATGCTGTTGAAGAAACTCCTCCAAGTCATCAATGTAAATTTTGAAGAGGGTCAGTAAAAGAGGACACCCTTGTTTGACCCCAATGGTACTCTTAAGAAAGTTGTAAAGACCATGACAAGTACGGAACTGTCCTGGAGTGTAAAGATGTGGTCAATGATCTAATAATCTCTCCTGAAGCCAGCCTGCCCCAGAGCTCTAAGATACCTCTCTCCAGGTGCTCAGAAAATTGCATGTCTAATACTGTGGCATAAACTCTGGCAAATGTTTGCTCAATCATGATGGGCTTGTAGTTGGCAAGGTTGAAGAGATCTCCAGATTTATGAATAAGATGAATTATGTGGTGGGAACAAGACTGAGGCAAGCCTGAACAAACCATCTCATTAAAAAGTTTTGCCAAAGGGAAGGCAAGCGGATTCACACCATATTTGAGGATTGTTTCAAACTTTCAAGTTTTCAACATTTCCCTACCTCAAACAGCACCCTCTAGTGACTTCATCATTAAATTTCAGACTGTCTTATGTGTGTAACTGTTGTTACAAGATGGAAAGATCATGGCAATGATAGCTTCTGTCAAGAATATGCAAGTACTCTTGCTGTTCTGTTCTCAAAACTGTACCTTTATACTCACAATCTGCTGCTATAATGCTGATTTCTGCTTGTAAACTTTGCTGATGATATGACTGAATTTCGGGTAACTCGATATGACTGTACGGACAAGGGTTTGTATATGGATGTCTGAGAATTCATCAAAAAGCTGAGGTGCTGTGTATTTAAAAATCTGTTTTTTATTGGAGATAAAACCTGCTCTTAGAAGGAAATTCGGCTTGAAAGCGCATGAAAACTGTTGGAAAAAGTGAAATCCCTGCAAGAATTGATGATCACTGCTGTAGGTTACTTAATGTCAATGGAAACTAGAAATTGAACAGAAAATCCTCTTCTTCCAAAATACAAAAGTTGCTGCTGATATGATGAAGACCTATGTCAAAAACCCTGCATGAAAGGTGATAAATGCCAGTGATGTTAAAAACTCCCACTGATCTGCTGCTGCCAAATGGTGTGAAGAATGAAAACAATGTGAAGAAGAATGGGACAAGCACACGTACAACTGTTATTTCCAGCCTTTCCTATTGCATATACATAGAATGCTTCTCTGCCTTTGAATTGCCATTTTGAAAACTGATTTCATTCACCAAATGGAGAGCCTATTATAGCAGATCAGACTTCGTTTTTTGAAATATTTTGACTACTCATAAGGGCGCCCTCCTATATGTGTTTGTGCTTTGTTTTGAAAAGACGGTCGGCCCCTCATGGGCATGCTCCTTTTTATAGCTGCACAAGTCTTTTTGAAATTCAGTCTTATGCAGTGTGCGCCCAGCAATAGTCTTCATATTTTTTGTTTTTGAAAACAAGTTTCCGTGTTCCAGGGCACACACCTATCAACAGGACTGAGAGTTTTACTTGATACAAAAATTGTTCTCCAAATCTGTGGCATGCACCTTTCTATACTATTGCAGATTTTTGTGTTTGGAATAACATGTTCCCGTGTTCAGGGGTGCATGGCTAATTGCCTTGAATTTTTACAAATGAAAATCAGTTACTCTTCTATGTGGCATATGAAAGTCAATAGTCATGTGAAATTTGAAACATTCAAAATCTTTCCTTAATATATGGTGAATGCTAAGAAATGTGACAGCAGATTTCCACTTAAAAACATCTCATGTTGCCCTTTGTACAGGTGTGTGCCTGTCAATGGCCTTGCAGATTTTTGACTTAAGACATGTTTGTCTTATTTGAAACGTTCAAAATCTACCCTTATTATATGGTGAATGCTAAGCACTGTGACAGCAGATTTTGACTTGTAAACATCTCAGGTTGCCCTTTGAACAGGTGTGCCCCTGTCAATGGCCTTGCAGATTCTTGATCTTAAAACATGTTTGCCTTCCCTGTAGTGTACACCCAGTATGTGTATGCATATTTTCATCTTGAGAATTCTGTTATGGAATTGCAACTTCTTGACTTAATTTCTGTTGGTCTTCAGACTGGAGCGCTCCACTCTATTCAGATGCAATCTTTTCATGCCTTAGTGAATTTCCTTTACCTCTTCATTGTCTGAGCTCTGTTCTTCGCCATGACAGAAGCATTTGAAAGCTCTGTTCATTGATCGTGCAAAGACATGGATGAAAGAACAAAAACAAGAAGGATGACCATGACAAGATTTGAAACAAGATTCTTGACTTGATGTAAAGATATGGATTTAGCTTGAAATTTGACATGATATGAATTTTTTGGTATGTGTACAACATATTGTACTAGCCTTTTAGCAGTGACAACTAACTCTATTGGTGGTCATATTACAAATCAATAACCTGTGACCTTTAGGCCAATGTTTGAGTGTTAAACTCCACTAGGAGCTGCAAGACATTTCCTATAAAAGGAATAGCATAGAATGGCTAAAATTGTGAGTCTATGATTGTGAGGTCATGACTACTAGGCTATGCCAATCAGCTTATCACTCCATGTAAAGGAACAAAGATAGAAATGACAACAGGGAACATACTTGAACATAAAGTATTATATGCACATGCACAATTTATCTAATACGCAAGATAGAAAGTTTATATAAAGTAATGAATATTGACACATATAGGGGGAATATGAATTCTTTCATTATATGTAAAATGGTGCATGTGATCTCCACTGTACTGAGGCCCATGTGGCCCTATAGATAGTAGGGCTTTCTCTAGGGTGGCATTGGGCGAGCGCTGCGGTTGGTGATCCGTGAATACGTTGAAATGAATGGCACTCATAAGAAAGGGTCATAGCAGTTACTATGGTTGACTACAATGGTCTGTTTATAATTATTCCTTATCAATAACTAGAAAGGGGTCTCAAGTACATTCAACGCGACAAAAGTTCCAGCTTGAGATACAATTGCTGAATGTTCTGTTTTTTCCAGCTATTAGTAATTCCCTCAGCTAACCAATCCTTTGGGAACAAATATAACCATGTCAAATTTATGAATGAGTTTGAAATTATTGATACGCTCCTATCAATATTCATCAAATCATCCTCTATGTGTGTACGGATATATTAGGAGCTTGTTTGTTTAGTCCAAATTTAGCATCTAGATATCACTTGTGCAGCATACATGTTGGGCAATAGGTAAATCTAAATCTTGATATTTATGCTTGTATTATTTTCAAGAAACTTGTTTTTGAATGGTTGGTTTATTTTTTTGTTGGTATTGTATTTCATTGTTTGCTAATAATAAGACATATCATAGAGTGTAAAACAATCACATATATTATCATATCAAGTACTATTTTTTCTTGGTACTAGGAAAATTTTCAATCTAACTCTTATTATTCTTGTAAATTGAGTTTGTCGTGAAAGAAAATTGAAATTGATTTTCAGTAATATATTAATATTGCAACAGGTCTGGGATGAATCAAGTGGTGAGAGTCTCTTGAGAATTCAAGTCATACTTGCAATGCAAAATTTTGTAGTTGCTCTTGGTTCACAATCACCCATGTGCTATAACATGTTGCTACCTATTCTACAACAAAGTACTGATGTGAACAATCCAGATGAACTCAATTTGTTGGAGGATGGAGTGATGGTTGGTATATCTTTTGTTTGGAAGACAAGAAGGTTGGGATTGTTCTTTACTGTCTTGTTATTTGGTTGGACTGTTAAGTTATGCTTTATGTTGTTTTTGTGTTTGTAGTTATGGGAGACTACGCTCAGTAATGCTCCTTCAATGGTTCCCCAATTGTTGGAGCTTTTTCCAAATCTCGTAGCTATTATGGAGAAGAGCTTCGATCATCTATTGGTTTGTTTTCCCACCCTTTGACTCTTGTGCTTTCCTCACTTTGTGTTGAAAAGCAGTATCCTATGTCGTAATTATGAGAGGATTATTTATTTCACTTTACCAATATATAAATGGGATGTCAGCAAAGTAAAATATGATATACCCTATAATAAAATCTTGTGAAAAATGTATATTGACCAATTGCTATCTACGAGATTGAATCTCAGCAAATTTTTTTGGTTCATATTATCATCTTTATTGTTGATTATTTTAATTAAACACATGTAAATCTGGATTGACTTTATTTATGGTTAGTCGTGGTCTTTACCCATGTCCTTTTGGAATTCTTTGTGACATATTAGCTTTGCCATAATCACTGATTGCGTTTTGGTTCCACATGTTTCTGTGTATGGTACCTTCAGGACAGCTTGTATCAGTTATTGGTCCTGTATTTCTCTTGTAATTTTGTAGCATTTGAATAGTTTCACTGTAAACCACCTTCTACATCATAACCTTGGTTCCAACTTCCTGTTGGTTTCTTAGTATTCTTTCCCTCCAATATTTGCATGCCTCTTTCATTTGCTTGGCAAACAATAATATATAAGGTTCAAAAGAAATGTTATAGGTGAATTCAAGGTTTTAGTAAATGTGTCTTTTAATTGCCAACTATGAAGGGGAAAAAAATCTTAATTTGTAAATAAACTAAAAGTTTAAGTTTTTAGGGCTGAAGGTGATGTGTTTATAGATTGTTCATTTACTGTTGTAGTAATACTGTAATGAAAAGTCATGGTGAATAAATCAAAAGGCGTTGTATGTTCTTTTTGTATGTGAATTGGATGAAGAGTACGAACATTCATCCTAGACTCCTATTTGTATTGCATCTCTCTTGGATATTGTGTCATCAATGTCATGTTGTATGCTGTATCCGATGTAATGAATAAAAATACTCTTCCTATTTCTATTCTGCGTTATTTGTGTAATGTTCTCATAGGATGTATTGTGCTTGTAGGAAGTTTACATCTTATATTTATGTCATCGTTTCCAAGATTAATATCAGTTAGTCCATTTGACATTAATCCGAGGATTCATTTTGGATGATGTTTTGAAATCCAATATTCCTACATTTATGGAAACCCCTTACAATATTTCTAGTTCTCAGTACGTATATACTGATGAATCCCAAAATGTCCTAACCACAATCTACAAAGTGTACATAGTTTCTGAATACACAAGAGACATGATAACTGTAATGTCCCCTTGTCACAAATCAAAATCTCTTTACCTTGTTCACAAATTTCAACTTGCAAAAAGAGAACATTAGTACATTTTTGCATTTAAAGCCAACATATATAATTCACACATAGAACATTGCCAACTCATAACTTAGTTCATCATTGATTACTTTCAATACACATTACTATCATCAATCTATGATTACTTTCAATGCATGTTACTATTGCTAATCTTATGATTGCTTTCAATGCACATTATCTATCATTCATATTTCACATGTTATTCTTATGATCACTATTCATATACCTAGCATATTATTAATATTTCACATGTTACTCTCATGATCATCATCAATATGCCTTGCATGACATTTTACATTATCTATGATCTTTGTCAATATATATTGCAAACTTACTATCTCTTCATATGTTGTTTATTAATAGCCTATGGAAGATGAGATGGGAGTTGCCGTTATCCACCATGGGGCTCTAATGTCTCCTATCCTTAGAGTCAAGTGGTATCCTTAATACCTTTAGAGTCAAGGCCTCTATGAGACATCAAAGTAACTAAGGCCATTACATCACTATCCTTGCACTATGGGTACCTTATACCTCATGTGACAAAGGCCTCAAAAATACCCATGAGTGGCCTCTTGGCACTTTCCTCTCTTCCTCCCATATGAGGTTAATAAATCACATATGGATAATGATATATAAGATATCATTATGAATAATGGAATATAACTATCTACACATTACAATGTTAGTGATGACTATTTATAAATCAGTGCAATCATAATTGATATATTTATGAATGACAATCAAGAATATAAATGAACTCTCATACCTGATTATGACAGCTCGATCAGAACTATAGAAAGAACAATAATGTTGAGATGCTTACTTGCTGTTGCAACCCTTTGGACTGTGATTTCTGTAGAATTCCTTGATCAGATGTAATTCTTTATATTGTCAAACCAATAAATATCAATGCTGTGCCTTTTATGACTTATATCTGCTGAGAGAATATTATGTTATTAGATATTGTAGATAAGAATGGTTTTATTTTCATGCATGGGAATGAATGATTCGATTGATTGATTATTCGATCCTTCAAAGATCCCTTTTAAAGCCTCAAAGGGATGCGATTATGAAGAGACACCTTCTTACAAGACACTGCCCCTTCATAAGCGTGGCTTTAATAATTGCTTTATTCTTTTTAACAAAAGAGCGCCACCTTATTGTATTACGATCATGGTTTGTTTGACTCTCTTCATTAATTATTTACGTGGGGTATTACTTGGCGCCTTGGAGTAATGCGAATGTTTAAGGAGATAACTATTTCTTTTGTCATATCGACGTTGCCATATTATGATCATTGTTCCTTTTTATAACATAATTTTTGATGATCCTTATCAATTATGACTTCATCGTCCATGTTAACTATTACTTCACAATCGGTGTCTTGAGCTAATATGCCTTTTTGACTTGATTTAATCTTCACCTCTATATATCATAACGAACGGTTTCCAATCTTTAATTGGAAACTAACGGTCTATGACAATAACACACTAATTGTTCTTGAGAACCTTAATGGAGAGATAAGGTATAGGATGACCTTCACACAACAAGTGTGAAGAAAATTTCGAATGAAAGACAATTGGATGAGACAATTGAAAGCTTGCATCAGAATTTACAAATAGTAGAAATTGAGCCAATGCGGTTAGAGATACTAAGAAGGGATGTTCTTATGCCATGTGTTAGTATGAATATGATAGGCCTCATGAGTCACATCATTTGGAAAGTCAATTGAAGGTCAATGAAGATATGATTGTTGCAGCCCTAACACATTTTGATAATACTAATAAGATGATGGCAGATTATTGTTGGAAGGCTCAAAGGAGACACAAAAGCATTGAAGGAGGACTATCTCTTGCAGACTTACAGGTACTCAAAAAAGCTTTGATAGTAATGAAATCAAATTACTTACATCTACTTTCAGATAGAGATCATCTCTTCAAGCTAGATGAAATATATTTTGATGCATTGAAAGGAAAAGAAGATGAAGTTGATAAGCTTACCTTTGAGCTTAAGGTTACTATGGATTTCTTGAAGGATACTCAAATGGCTCTTGAAGAATCGGAAAATCAAGTTGAAAGGCTAAGAAGGGATGTAATGTCCCCATTTTTGGAGTGATAACTTAGTGGAGTTGGCTAGCCTATCCTATTCCCGTAGGCTAAGTTGGAGGTCTCAGGGAATGACCTAAGTGATGAGATTTCACACTTAGCCAATTTTGTAGGGCAAAATGATTATGGGAGATGACTTGGTATATTTTTGTGTCTTTTGGTGAAGTCAACACAAATAAAATAACTTGCCCTAATGGTGAGCAACCAAGGAGGAGAATGAAAAAGGGGAAAATATGGAAAATTGCCTTTGGAAAAATAAGAATATTTTATTATAATTTCCTTGGAGGAGGACGACTTGATTAGAGGTCAAATTCATGATGTTTGAGACACCTAAGTGGTTCGCCCCACTTGGAGAGTGGACAAAATAAATAAGAAAAATAAAATACCTTGCTTTGGTTGGTAGAGAAGGAGATAAGAAGATAAAATAAAATATCATTATGATGTTTTGGGTGCCTAGCATTAGGTCGGCCCTATGAGAGGGGAAAAAGGTGAAATAAAATAAGAAATGCCAAGAGGAGGTCGGCCTTGAGGAGAGAAGAAGTATTGTGTATAAATACAAGGTTGCTAGAGGCATTTGGATCATCATTCACATATGATTTTCTCTTGAGTTTTATCTCATTTGGCTGCAATATTGCTAGCCTTCATTCCAAGGATGAAAACCCTTAGGAATGTGGTGAGTTGGATGAAAGCCTAGCTCATCCTTGTGGAGGTTTCATCACAGAGACCTAATTGTGCTTCATTGGTGACTTTTGGAGGAGAAGAGCTTGATTGCATATTCAAATTTTGGATCAGCATTGGAGGAGGTTTTCTTGTGGCATTTGTGTTCATTTGGCACTAGGGTTTTACCCTAGATTGGAGCACCACAGTTGGAGGATCATTATTGTGGCATTTTGGTGTGCACATTGCATTAGGGCTTGCCCTAGTTTGGAGCGCCACACCTAGAGAAGGCCGATTGGCTTTTTGGATGCGATTTCACCATTGTTGAGGGTTTCTAAACCCTAACCCTAGCAGCAGCCCAAGCCCCATCATTTTGGAGGGTTTGTGGAGCATCATTGTTCATCATTTGTGGTATGTACAAACCTGATTTGTACAGGCAGATTTCTGACCTATGTTTGGGCATGTTTGGCCTATGTATTTGATGAAATTGCAAACTCAGATTATTCTGATTTGTAACAGCAGACTTCTATTCTGAAAATCAGACTTGGTTATTGATTTTGGATGTCCTACATTGTTTATTTCATGATGTAATTCATGCTTATGATGAATGCCAACTTGTAGTATCATTTGCCATCATTATTTGCCATGTTTGGATATGTATTTGTTTGCTGTGATCACATGTTTATAATCAGAAAATAAAATCAGAATTCTAGGGTTTTGAGCAGAAATCTAAAGTGCAAAAATTTAGGGCAGAATTCAGAAATTTAAATTCAGAATTTTAGGTCAGATCGCATTAGGGATATTACATTGACACAACAAGTGTGAAGACAATTTCAAATGCAAGACAATTGGATGAAACAATTGAAAGCTTGCATCAGAATTTACAAATAGTATACATTGAGCCAATGCAGTTAGAGATGCTAAGAAAGGATCTTGTTATGCCATGTGTTAGTATAAAGGACACACTCTAGTGAATTACCAAGTGTTGCGGGGAATAGGAAGAGGGAAATGATTCCAAAAGATTAAGGAAGAATTATATTGTACAATTTCAAAAAATATACATATGGACTACAGCCTATCTAATAAGGTAACTTACACAATATAAGTTACAACAACCAACATAATTATTGAGAAATTTGTACCCAAAACATGTTTTCAATATTGTCATTGATGTCAAAGAGATTGTTGTCATTGATGTCAAAGGCATATGAGAGATTGTTGCAAATGTTGTCATTGATGTCAAGGAAGATGTCATGGATGCCTACGATGGAGAGTATTTGAAAGACGACATTGACAAAGTTATAAAAGACATATTGGGAGATAAGGTAGTAAGTCTGTGCAGTACTTGATTACAGATCGGCCACGACTTGAAGACTTTGGTGGTAATAATGATCAACACGGGGCAGTGAGGACAGCCAAAGATATATCACAGTCTTTGTAAAACTCTAGCACACAATATGAAACTCCAATAAGCTATAATGGGATAAGTGAGCAATTACACATAAAAGAGAAATGGCCGACTCCTCTATGAGCAATGGAAGTTATAGATGATCATACTGAAGTTTAAATTAAAGATTTAAACTTGTGTTTTGGGCCAACTTCCATTTAGGTCGACTTCCTCATCTGCCTAGCGCCTCACCTTGAGGATTAAAATAGATTTCAAATTAAAATATTTAATGATGCTGGCTGACCTTGCAGAATGGAAAATAAATTAAATCATGAGGCCAACTCCTTTCTAAATGACGCCCTTGAAGAGTGGTAAAACAAAGTTTAAAATAAATTTGAATTAGATATCGACCGACCATATATTGGTGCCGCTTTGGAGTTTAGAATTTAAAATAAACAAATTACTTAAAGGGCCGACTGCTTATAGGGCAGTGCTTCTATAGACAAAACGTCTCATTTAAAGGTTGTTATGTAGAGGCATATGTTTAACAAGAGTTGCATTCCTTGGATATTGTTATGTCTCTAGAGAGAAGTCACCACTCTTGACAAAGACATATAGTGGTATAAAAGGAAGATGTGGAGAGCACTTTGGGAAGTAAGAAAATAATGTAAATCATTCAAGTATTCAAGCAGATCTACAACAGAGAATATGAAGTGTAATTCAGATTTATATCAGAATATATGAAGAGAGTGTTAATGTGTGAAGAGAAGAATATATGATGTATAACTTGAGAGCAGATTTGTAAGGGAAATTAGATCAGACCTTATTGCAGAAATTAATGTGAAAATATTGCATTATTGTGATCAGATTTGAGAAGGAAGAAGGAAGAACATTGCATTATTGTGATCAGATTTGAGAAGGAAGAAGGAAGAACATTGCATTATTGTGATCAGATTTGTGAAAGAAGAACATTACACGATTGTGATTGGACTTGTGGAAGAAAGGATATACATCATTTTATCAGATTTGTGATCAGACTTGTGGAGGAAAGACTTACATCATTCAAAGTCAGATTTGTGATAAAATTTGTGAGGGAAAGTGTATCTACATTCAAATCTTGTGAAGACAATATCACTCATTGAAGAGTTTGTAGGTTGGTGCCTATCAAAGAAGAGATTGGTGTCTCCAGTGGGTTGGTGCCTACAAATTCTACAAGTGGGGATTGGTGTCTCCAGTAGGTTGGTGCCTACAAAAGAAGACTTGTTAGAGAAGTAGGTTGGTGCCTACAAAGAAGATCAATATATAAGCAATATTTTGCCGTGGTTTTCTCTCGCAAGGGTTTCCACGTAAATCGTGTATTCTTCCTGTGTTCTTAATTGCTAGATCTTGCATGTGTGTTATTGTAATATCCCTTGCTACTTTTGAACTCAATATGCTGATATAAAGCTCAAGGAATATTGTCAAACACTTGGCATACAAAGTCTGAACCTGCTGTTATGAATTTTCTAATTGTCTTCTTTGAGTTCATAGGCTGCTAATGATGTTATTGAATGCTTCTAACAATGCAAGGTTGTTATACAAATGATATACTAGCTGTTTCAGACCTTTGGCATACATATAAGTGATGAATTTAACTAGTACAACTAGTTTACATTAAGACAAACACTTTCCATGCATCCCAATATAGCCAATATACACCCACAACCACTAGGCATTTATGCAAACACTTGGCAAGCAAAGGCTCTTGACGAAATATGCAAATCACTGTACAAACAACCACCTTCAGCCAATAGGCATTTTCACAAACATTTGGCATGCATACTCATATGATAATCTAGAGCTTGATCAATATAAGCATTACATCAAATAATTGGCATACAAATTTCCCCTTCTTAATTGAATGCAATCTTTAGTACAATGCTGATATAACTAGCCAATACTCTTGACTTATAATGAAATCCCAATACAATGCCAATCTGATATAAATGTTCATCTACAGCAGCACCTAATGCAAATTGACTTAACAATGCAAATACTCTAACAAAACATTAAGGACCCTGATACACACAGTCGATATGTCTAAGATATTGAAGCAGCACTTGTCGATGATGAAACCCCACCAAAAATGGTGAAATAGCTCCTCTATGTGTGAAGTCACCCCTACCCTTGCCTGGAAATATTTTAGATAATTAAATGCAGCAATAAAACTCCACTTCTTGGCACCTGAAATGATCGGTAGGACCAAAGGATCAAAATGCAACAATGCCCAGAACCAGAGGATGCTTCAATGATGAGATATGAACAAAAATGTCTTGCCAATGGCACCCTTGCTGTAGTATATCAGTCCTCAAAATTAATTAATTGCAGCCTTGAACCTCCTCCAATTTGCCCTTGAAATGATTGTCTCGGCAAAAGGAATTGATTGCTCAAATACCCAGAACGATTTAATGCTTCAGCAGTGCACAATGAGCAAATATCCATGTCTCACATAGGTTGTTCAAACCCCATAACAACAGACTGATGTAAAATAGCAGACCTCAGAAAACCCTTCCAATGACTGAAAATAAACTTTAATTAAAAATATGTAAATCCTCCAATGTAGCACAGATTGGACCCCGGAAGTGAAGCCCACAATGAAGCAATAATTCAGCGGATATTTCACAACCTCAAAATTGCATAACCAATTGGGAGTTTTCGTTCCCAATGGTTGGAAAAATGGTAGAACCCTAGTTGGACTCACCACCAAACAAACTTAGGTCAGGTCAAATATCCAATTCTTCATGTCCAAGAATGAGCCCATAAGATCCTTTTATTCTTTTCTTGGGGAAGCTCACACACTTTCTTGTCAATGTGGGATAAAATATATACTTTATATTTGCACTTTATTATAATATTATAATATAACATTAAAATATATAAAGTGCAAAACATAATGTCAAAACATAACATGAGGTTTCTCAAATTAGAAACATTTGTAATAACATAGTAGAACCTCCATATAATCACCAAATCCATGAAAGAAAGCCAACGTCTGATCAGGTAACTACCAAGAAGACCCTCTAATGAAACCGTATTAGCCTACAAGAGCCAGGAATAGGCTAAACCCTCTGCGAACTGATGCTCATGAAAATGGGGACATTACAGTTATTCTTGTGGTAGTTAAGAGGAAAAGTAAAAGATTGTATTATACTGATTCACCACACCCCATCCCCCCTCTCAGCATAATCGTGTGCTCATCAAAATAGTTAAGGGAATCCAAGTCCAGTAAGGAAACTCGATTTTTCTTGTTTTGGTTATTCATAGGAAAACCATTGCATGAGTTGCACACCACTTGCATTGGCCCTGTAAGTTTTGTTTCTAAAGTCACAACACATACAAAAAAAATACAACACATTAAAAACAAAAGAAGTTGTAATTTACACTTTATACATCTTTGCAAGATGATCCGCATAAAAAAGACAAGAGAAGAGAGGGAAAGGGCGGGGAGAAAACAAATCTTTCAAAGTGATTAAAATCAAAAGTGTTATGAATCTATCCATCCAAAATGCATATGCCTCATTGATTTGGTAGGTGGATCTCTGACATAACCATTGTTTTGTAGAATGTGTGTGTTGACCACATGATAGACAAGGATGTAGATCTAAACAATCATTGGAGGTATGGTGTCGACATCCACATTGACAACATGTTGGACTTGGTGGGTTTTAGTGTAAGGCAACTTGTTGATTTCACATGGCTGACCAACATGTGAAGACTCAACTTGACTGTTATTTTGAATATCTCTAGACACATATTGGATAGGTTTGGAATATTTTGGTACACGAAATTCACAACATATGTATACCCTAAACCAATATGATAATTGTTGGGTTTTATTGTCTCCTGGACTCGTATAGTAGGTGAAGATTCAATGATTGGGGGATTGATAGGTATTGTATCCATGATGGGTTTTGACAACACACTTTGATTTAGACACAACAACATGGTTCTATGACACGAGGGGGATCAACATTGTTTGAGGAAGGAACATGAACATTTTTCTTCTTTGCAACACTTTTCTATGACACAAGAGGGGGCTTAACATTCTTCTTCAAGAACTTTTTGTCTTTAGCAACCTTTTGAGTTGAATTGCTTGAAGAAGGAACATCATTGTTGACATCATCTTTCTTCTCTAGTGAGGTGTTGGGTGTTTGATGTTTTAGTTGATTTTGCAACTTATTGATTTCTTGCTGCAACATCTTGTATTGGTTGCAAAACTACATAAACAGAGGCTTGTATTGATACCAACATTATGATATTATCTCCACTTCTTATTTGTTGCAGATGTTAATTTGCATAGATAGCATGCCATTGGTGTATAATGTGGACATGATTACAAAGATTATATATACTTTTGAGTCAAGTTCCACTTGTTGGAAAATAAGGTTTACATTTTGTAAAGTGGAGATGGATTGATTCCTTATCACTCTAATAGGTTTCCTTTTCTACATATTGCTAGATTGATATACTGAACTTCTCGATATGCTTGCCCTTTCGATATACCCGTCGGTACATGGAAGAAGCCCCTCCTTTCGATATATTGGTTGGTACGTGAAAGCGACGTTAAAGCATGTAAGAGTAGAGAGGTATATGGTACATAAGCAGCGTGTGAAAAGGATTCATTCTATCAATGACGCCTGCTTAGAAAGAAACTGAAATTTCTTTCAGTTAGGATTTATGCCTTATGATAGCGATGAATGGGTAATGTGAGGGAAATGAAAATGAAAGTGTGCTTATTTCTCCCTAGCAATTTATATGGACAAAGCCACATACCTTGTTGTTGTAGCTATGTTAGGCATTGGGTATAGTAGTTCAATATTGACGATTTGATCTGTAAACGTGAACTAGAGGTATCTTGTAATGGCCTCTTTTGGCCAATTTTAATAGTTTCCGTAAACTTGGATGAATGTGCAGAAAATAATTTAATTATTTAATAAAGGGGTTGTTTTAGAGAGTCTTAAAAAGTGACTTTATAGGGCCAAAATATAATATTAAATTATAAAATCACATTTTTAAGTGAAAAAATTAAAAGTTATGAGAAATAATATTTTATTATTTCTAAAGGAAAAGGAGTTTGGACAAGAGAGAGCTCATTCTTGACATTATCATTTTATTGGAAACCCTATTGGGAGCTTCAATAGTTTGTTCAGCTATTCACTCTAGGACGAAAAACCCTAAGGGAATATTGGTTTCAGGGACGGAAATCTCCCTAGCCAATCCTGTATGAATTCGCAGTTGTGCAGAACGATTGTGATTTTGCAGTGGTTTATTGAAGCATTATTTCTAGACGTGTTATTTTCAGAGAGCCAACAAATTTATTGGGATTTGTGACCAGATAATAAATTTGTAGAGTTGTGTTGAAATATCATTTTCAGATTTGCGTTTAATTTCTGAGGAATTTGCAAAGTGGGTGTAACAAAAATATTTGCTATGCAAATTATTCCGGCAAGATATAGGGAGCATTTCTTATATATTGGTGAAGTGATTTTTAGATAAATACCATTTTTTAAACCCCTAGTGCTGGCCACACCATTTTGGGGTAATTATATTGCATATAAGATAGGGCCGTACCTCATAGAGGCTCAATATAGCCTAGCCACCAGCTTTTGGTGAAATTTTATTGCCCAACAAGGAGCCACATTGTTTGAGACTGATTATTGGAAGTTGTGTGGAGGACGTGAGCTTCCTAAATGGGAGCGCTTCAAATTTGAAGGGTTTAAACCTTCTTTGTATTAGTTGCAACATATTTCTAGTCTTCTTGGGTGTTTTGGGACTGAACACACCATTATTTAAGCTGTCGTCTAAGAGCAAGCCGTACAAGCTTCAACAAACATCTGATTTGAGGTACAATTATGAAATTGCATCTGGTTTACCAACAACAATTTATATCAGCAATTTATCAGGAGCAGTTTCTGGGCAGTATTTGAGGTGTAATCAGACCGTAATAACAATAGCAGTCTCATTTTAGAAGTCTGTAGCAACTGTATTAAGAGAACTTTGGATTTCTATCGACCAGACTCAGCAACATAAAGCAGATTTCTATCTTTTAGTGGTTCACCTGGACTGTTGGGGAGAGTTTAAAGTGAGTAAATTAATTGCTGCAGTTTTCAGAACAACAGTCTTTATCAAACTCCAGGCTTCTACATTATACAAACAATAATAACTGTGAGTATTTCCCGAAGTTAATATTGTTTGGGAACATTTGTGTACTACCTTCAGCTGTATTTTTCATTATGCATTAGCACAATTCTAGACTATTTGCCAGTTGTTTGTTGAAATGCTTCTGTATTATCCTTGAATGCAAAGTGTTTGTTAAAATGCATTATGTATTTAGAAGCTAAAAACAACTGTTTAAACACTGAGATTCAGAAAAAAATAGAAGGCTACTTTGAGTCCAAAGTGTTTGACAAATTGTCTACAAGAGGAAAAATAAAAAAATCAGTAAGATATTTAAAAAAAATTTCAGTAAGAACTTTACAGTGGTATCAGAGCTGGTTTTCCTGCCAGCTTGTGGGAAAATTATTAGTTTGATGCAGAAAAATAGTTCATATGCAGCCTAGTGAAGGGTCTAACAGGTACTATTTGAGAAGTATGCAATTTAATCATCTAGTAAATCCAGAAGGAGTACCTATTGTAGGTTTAGAGATTGAAGAATAACCTTCCTTTTTAGATTTGCATATTGAAGAGGAAATCATGGGTGATAGAGAAAGAAGAGACGAAGTTAATAGCACAATGCAAATACTCAATGGTCTTGCTAGAGGACAACAACAATTAAGCCAACTGTTGACAGTTGACACAATTCATCCAAAACATGAACATTTCCGGGGCTAACCAGAACAACCATGGTGACAATGGCAACAATGGAGAAACTACAGGAAGCAACATTAACACTACCAAAACTACCGTTGGATCAGTAGTTAGGCCTTTAATGCCCACATTCCTAGTGGAGCAGCCTACAGGAAATGAGGTACAACAGAACACGGGTGAAGGATTTGCAGATTATTTACACGAGTACCAGTCTCTAGGAAATGAATTTCAAGCTGCTATGTCGTTACAAGATTTTTGCCAATTGAAATACAAGAATAGACCCAAGAGAGAAAGGAGACAAAATTAGGAGTTGCAGTGTAGGGTGGGCAAGTTGACCATACCTAGTTTTGATGGATCCAACAAATGCACTGCACATGCATGGGTGCAAAAGCTTGATACTTACTTTCAACTTAATTCCATGACAGAAAATGAAGCAATTAAGTATGCTTTGCTTGATTTGGAGGGAGAAGCCCATGAGTGGTGGTATCATGTAATGGTTACTTTGGGGCATGGTAACATTGATTTGTATGCTGATTTCACTTAGAGATTGATAGACATATTTGATAAGGACTCAGAGTTGCACTTCAGGGAGTATGCTCAACTTAAACAATATGGTTCAATGGATGTCTGTGTCAGAATTTCAGAGACTTTCAGTCATGGTACCTGATGTTTCAAAGAGGAGGCTCATTGTTCTTTTCATCGAGGGGTTGGCAGAGCCCCTTCGGGGTTGGGTTAAGGCATTTGACCCACCTTCATTGCAAGATGTGATTAAAAGAGCAAGAAATATGGAGTTTTTTACTCCTAAAGGTAAATTTAATTCAGAGGGTTCTCATACAAAATAGCAAAAGAAAACCTTTCAAAAAGAAGAGTCTGATCTCTAGCCTCAGAAGAGTCTACCAACAAAAACAAGCAATGAAGAAGAATCCAAGGAAGAACTTAGAAGGAAGAAAATGTGTTTGCAATGCAGGCAACCTTGGACTTCGGGTCATCGATGCAGGGAAAGATACATTATGTTGAGGTGATTTCTAATGAGGAAGAAACCAAGGATTCTAAAGGTGTGGAAAAGAGCACGGTCAACAGGATGATGATGCCAAAGGAGGTACACTTGCTTCTCTTTCTGGCGCACCAAGGTATAATCCTTTTAGATTCCAAGGAGTTTTATGTAGACGTAGAATCATAGCACTACTACACACACTACCACATCAGATTTCAAAGGGAAGGAGGTGATATTGAAAGGTCTTCCACACACACTGCCACATCAGATTTCAGCCAAAAAGAATGGAAGCTTTCAGTTCCAAAAGTTCCATCACAGCCTTGGGTAAGCAAGCAACTCTTCATTTTCAAAGCATGAGCAATGATTTTGTTGAGGACTTTAGTGGTTCATCCTTGGAATTAATAGAGGACAGTAGATTTATGCATGGTTATGACCATTCAAGGACTCTAGAAGTAAAAACAAAGAGTATTTTAATAGATTTTTCAGTTTTTATCAGAGTGGAGCAGCGGAAACATGGTAGAGCAAAGCCGATGTTTGGGGAATTTGTTGCATACTTGCAAAAGATTGCTGCACTTTTAGCAAGTTGTGTGAAAGAGATTCTATTTACAAGTGTGATGTAGTGTAGCACATCAAACAAAAGGACACACAAGCCTCCTAGATTGATTTAAGATCTTGGAATCATGTTGATTTTTCCTCAAGAGTAATCAATTGATGGAGTTTGCATTGCTTGAGGACAAGCAATCTTTGAGTGGGGAGGACTTGTAATGTCCCTTTTTGGCCAATTTTAATATTTTTTGTAAACTTGGATGAATGTGCAAAAAATAAATTAATTATTGAATAAAGGAGTTGTTTAAGAGAGTCTTAAAAAGTGACTTTATGGTGCCAAAATATAATGTTAAATTATAAAGTCACTTTAAGTGGAAAAATTAAAAGTAATGAGAAATAATAAAAAGGAGTTTGGACAAGAGAAAGCTCATTCTTGACATTATCATTTTATTGGAAACCCTATTCGGAGCTTGAGTAGTTTGTTGAACTGTTCACCCTAGGATGAAAACCCTAAGGGAATATTGGTTTTGGGGATGGAAATCTCCCTAGCCAATTCTTGGGGAATTGATATAAGATTCGCAGTTGTGTTGAATGATTGTGATTTTGTAGTGGTTTATTGAAGTATTATTTCCAGACTTGTGTTGTTTTTAGAGAGCTAGCGAAGAAGAAATTTATTGGGATTTGTGACCAAATAATAAATTTGTGGAGTTGTGTTGAAATATCATTTTCAGATTTGTGTTTAATTTTTGGGGAATTTGCAAAGCGGAGATTTATCGAAAATATTTGCTAAGCAAATTATTCTGATAAGATATAGGGAGCATTTCTTATATATTGGTGAAGTAATTTTTAGATAAATACCATTTTTTAAACCCCTAGTGCTGGCCGCACCATTTTGGGGTAATTATATTGCATATGAGAGAGGGTCGTACATCATAGAGGCTTAATGTAATGTCCCCTTCTCATGCCTAGTCAGTTGTGGTTCCGATAGCCTATTTACCGGAGTTCCAGTAGGCTATGTGGTATGGTAAAGGACTCCTGGTTTCATGGAGAGCACAAGTTCAATTATTTTTGATTCCTTTGTTGGCATTGAGCTTAGTTGTTGTTCAAGTTTGCAGTGCAACTTTTAGAAGTTTTTTCGGCTTCCCAGTTTGCTCTCTAAACTTCTTGGAGAAGCCCTCTATTTATAGTAAGTCACCCGGTTGGTGTCATTCTTTATCCCAAACCTTCATGACAGTGTTGGTAAAGTTTATTTTGCAATTTGCTTCAGTTTGGAATTTTTCGTGAGTTGGGTGATTAAATTGAGCTATTTAATCATTATTCTCACTTAAGTCTCCTAAGGTTGGAATTATTTAAAGTGACTTAAGAGTTATAGCTCATTGGAAAAGAAAAATGGTTTATTAATTGTTGAGGCACATAAAAGTGGGCACTTTTACATGGGAAAAAGGAATTAATTAAGTTGGAGGGGAAAATGTAATTATTTCCAAGAAAGGATTATAAGTGCTTATTTAAGAGAAGTGAGGGCTCATTGTTTGGTTTCGTGCTGAAGATTATACTGTTATGCTATTGGAATGAATCTGTGGGTTCTTCCCTACCTTCTTGAGGACGAAAACCCTCTCGAAGAAGTTCAGTTTCAGGGGTGAAAGATCCTCCCTAGCTGAAAGAATTGGTTTCAATTAGAGATCACTCTTGCAATTCAATGGAGTTATTTGGATTTGATGTTTTCTAATGGTGGAAGTGATGTTCTTTATTTTTGGTGGTTTATGAAGGGTATTTTTGATCAGTTTGAGAAGTTTTGTGAAGGTTTCTATTGCTGGTTGCACTATTCCATGATCGTCGTACCAGCTGTACAAGCGATCCCATAAATGATGCTGAATGTGCTTGAAGTGAAATGTTTAATGTTGGCACTGATTGTTGATGGCAATGTTGAATAGTATTGAAAGGTTTCCAAGAGAAGACACCATCAAATCAACTTCCCCAATGATGCTATACGCTCATGATGCTGTACTCTCCCATGGGCAGAGCATGTGGGTTTTAGAAGAAATCACTGCCTATAAATTGCTCTAAACTCTTCCCTCATGCAAGGCACATCATCTAGAGAAGAGTCCGTACAGATTTGGGACTAATTTGGCATGGTTTGTGATTGTCTGTAGGTTTAATGGCTTCCATGAGGCATCTGTACAACAGCTACAAGGGTCTGAGTTAGCCTGATTTTTGAAACAGCATTGATGGTATATGATTGCGATTAGTTTGGAAGGTGTTTTCTGAGTATTTTGGTGCTAATCAGTTTGTGTGCAGGCTGCCAATGATCCAGTATCATTTCTGAGGGGTTTGGGTGTTCTTGACAAGTTTGAATTTAACTTGTGTTTGCAGAAGGGACTTGTTGTGACCTTATCGCACATCGCCCCATTGCAAATGGGGACCCCCAGCTTTCTTCATAGGTTAGTTGTTTTAGGGTTAATCGCTTGTGTTATCTTGGAGCTAATCAATGGGCTTGCAAATGTAGTTTGGAGTATTCCTTAAGGTCACCATGAAGGATCTTGTAGTTTTCCATTCATTGAGTGCACATGGTAGGTCTCATTGAGAGTATGAGTTGACAACTTGGTGAATAAGGATAACCCGAGCAAAATGCGCCTCTATCAAAGCTAGCTTTAGATCACTTGAAATCAAGGCGCCCTACATGAGAGTGATGTTTTGACCTTCAAAATGCCTTGGACATTGAAGAATTTTGCGAAAAAATGGACTAATTGGTTTAGGTGGACATCCCTATCTGAAGAACCACCAAGGTGCGCCCAGGATTGTTGGAGGAAAAAACATCATGTAGAGACCCCATATTGCACCTAGTCATGAGATAAGATCAACATGAAGTGTTTTACTTGGAAAATTTTTGAAAGCCAACAAGAGAAGTCAAGGCGCAAATTCACTCCTATACAGGTCAGGAAGTGCGCCTAAGGTAAGAACATGTGGAGTTATGTCATGTCCCCATTTCCGGCTTGAGTAGCAAGTGATGAATGGATTAGCCTACTCCTCATTCCCAGAGGCTAATTCTGAATGATAAGGGAATGAAATGGGTTTTGACTAACTCTGGGTGTTATTTTGCAGGTAGAATCAAGGAGTTTTGAGTCAGAATCCACTAAGTCATGAGCAAGGCGCCCATTTTGGCAGAACACACCCATTTTGGCGCCTAGCTTCAAGAGTCACTTCTGGCATTGAAGATGAGGATTCAAACAGAAGGCGCTCCACCTGGATGGGTTTCGCCAACCAAGCGCCTAGATCAGATATGGACTTGAGCAAGGTATAATGAAGTTTTCATGCTTGGGCGCCCATGTCATGATGAACCTACCAAATGTGCGCCTTGGGTTTTGAAGGATATAATCAAGAGAATGGAGTCATCTAAGGGTATGATGTGAACCTATTGAACTTGCAGGATCATCCAGTGTTGAGTTTGGAATCACTGAAGTGGTCTAAGTGAGTTAGGCGCACTTCCTAGCCTTCACAACACTCAAAGTGCGCCTAGTCCTCATATTTCGCCTAGACTCCTTTGCAAATGGTGAATTCCTTGAAGAATTGATCAAGTGAAATCTCGCCTTCAAAAGATCCAGTGGAAATGATTGAATTGATCAAAGTGATGACATATTCATCTCTAGGCGCATTTTTCCTCTGGCAACTTGTCAATGAGCGCCTAGTATAAAAAGGGTCTCTTCTGGCGTTGGATAATGATTTTGAGATGAGGCGCTCAATTTAGCTAAGCTTCTTCACTAGGGCGCCTAGATGGATGATGAAGTTTGAGTGAGTATCTTGGGGGTTTCAAGGCTTAGGCGTAGATACCAGTCAAAACTTCCCCAAAAGTGCACCTAAGGTAGATGTAAGACTTCAAAACCAGTTGGGATACAAGGCGCTCCATCAGGGGGCAAGATCAAATCTAATTGAAGTCAAGTTGCTTTCAATCTACTTTGAAAAGATGTTCAGTTGGAGCCTAAGCACAAATTCCTAGTCAAACTGATGGTAAGTGCACCAAGTTGGGAAAAAAGCATCTTCATAAGAAGTAAATCTTGGGCGCTCATGTCATAGGAATCAATCTAACACCTGGAAGCTTCAATTTGTGGTCTAAACTTGTGGAAATATATCAAACTATTCATTGGCGCCAAAACACTACAAATCCTCCATGTAAGCGCCTAAGTTGGAAAGAAGTTTCCAATCACTCCAAATAGCCAAGGCACTTGGTGAGTAAGTGTCTCACTTCACCACAAGATCTTCACATATAAACCACTACATGCATAAAGGTGAATCCAACATGAGGCGCTAGTATCCTCCTACACTCTCTCAGAAGAGCGCCTCAAGCAGGTTGACTTGGCGTGGAGTTGGTAGAGTTGCCTGGAATGTGAAGGCAATACAAGGAAACATTTCCAAGTATCATCCATCATCAGTTCAAAACAATCAAGGTGTGCGCCTAAAGACCATAGGGCGCCATTTCATGAGCAAATCCTCCAAAGCTAGCGCCCTGTCTGAAAAACACTAGAACTGCGCCTAAGTTGAGGTGGTTGAGGTAGTTACACAACTTGGATTCTCATTGGTCGAAAGAATGGCATTTGGATCCATGTCGAAGCTTTTGGATAAGATTGCCAACGCAAGTTGAGTTGGAGAGAGGAATATTCCCTTGGATATGCTTTTTGGGAAACGTGCCTTGGTTCCTCTTTGTGCATTGAAAAGCGTGCCTTCATTGCCTTTGGAAGGCCTATAAAAGGAGGAGTCCTCTCATTCATTTATCATCTATTCATTTTGACAAAATTCTCTCTGCAAAGCTATTGAGCTTGTAATCTTGAGGCCTGCGAGTTTCAAGTGTTGGGGTGATGCTCCCTCAACAAGCAAGGTGATGCTCCCTTGTGATATTGTGAGGTGTTGACATTCAGTTGACATCATTGAGTTTGATTGAGTTGATCGAGTGTAGACGCCATTGTAAACATCAAGGCTTCAAGGCCTTTCTTTTGTATTTCCATTGAATAAGTTGTAACTTCATGCTATTGAAAGCATTATCCATGTAATAAGACATTGCAAGTTGATTGAATCAAGTAACTAGACAAGTACCCAACTCTAAGGTTGATTCATTCAAGTAGTTATCATTGATGTATATCTTTATGTTGTTGAAGTATTTGATGAATTGATAGCAAGTAAAATTGTTTAAGTAAGGAAAAAATTTTCGTAGAACTAGTTAGGTATCTTACAAGTTATCATTTGACAATGACAAGTTGGTATTAGGAGACATTTTGAGGGTTTAAACTTAGTCGAATTTGCTTCAAGGAGTGAAGGCGCATTTCATCACTTGTTGGGTCACAAAAGTGTGCCTAGAGTTAGTCAAAGTTGCTTCAAGGAAGACCAGGCACTCATTTTCATCTGTAAAATCATCAACTAGTGCCTTGAGAAGGAAAGGTTAAGAGTTGCAAGAGGAAAGTGGCTCCTTGAAAGAGTAAACCTCCCATAGACGCCTTCAATCACCCAAGTCTAAAATGATTTCAAGAGACTAAGGCGCACTTTCACACCTTTAGGAACCAATTTTGGCGCCTTGACATAAAAGTGTCTAAACTTGTGAAGAATTGCACCTAAAGAAGTATAACTCTCCTAGAGTTCATGAGATTGATCAGAACTTGAAGAATTCACCCTTCAAACCAAGGCGCATTTTATCTCCTGTAGAACCCCAAAGGTGCACCTAAATGAAATATGCTTGATTCCATGAGTTTTGAGAGTATTTGAGTATCAAGGCTTCTCTTTGAGTCTACACAACAACTTGAATCCATGAAAGAGAAGAGATCACTCATTCATATTGGGGCGCAATTTCACACCTCAACCATCATCAATGTGCGCCTTGCAAGTAGAAAGATTTGAACCCTAAAATTGGATCACCATAAGGCAAGGACTCTTCTAAGTACCTATGCATTTAATTGGAATCCTTAAAAACTTGATGAAATCACCTAGGAAGGTAACGCGTTGATTTCCACTTGTAGAGCTCAAAATGTGCGCCTAGGGAGCATGGAGTTTAAGATCACAAATTTGCGCCTAGAAATGAAGAGTCTCTAAGAGAATTTGAAAAAGTATTTTGAAATCACATGTTAAGAAATAGCCCAAAGAGACTAGGCGCACTTCCTCACTGCTTTAAACCCCGCCTTAAGTACAAGCGCACGAGTCATTGATGAAAGTTTTTTTTTTTTTTTTTTCTGATGAACACCATTAAGCATCAACTAAGATTTAAGAGCATTAAGAAGATAGGCGCATATTGCCATCTCCATAGACCCATTGTTGCGCCTAGCATTGGAAGGAGGTTTTTGAAATTTGAAAATTCCAAAAAATATAAAACAAATGCAAAGTTGGCCGACCTGATTGGGCCGACCAGCTCATTAACCCATGCAAAAGCCTATATATACATGAGCGCCCACCTCATTTGTATCATCAAAATCAAAAAATACTCTTGGAGTGAATTTGGGAGAAGAGCAGCAACAGGTTTTAGCAGATCTGCAACATTAGGTTCTGATTTTTATCATTTGCAGCAAGAAATCTGTGTTTTCTATAGCAGATTGTCTTAGGTTTTATTCTGAAATTGCTAGAAAGGTATGTTTTCAGCTGTTAAAATTTCATAAATCTGCCTTTATTCTCCTGATTTTCATGTGTTCATGACTTTGTTATGCAAGAGATCAGTCCTATAAGGCTGATTTATCCTGGGGTTCATTGAATTCACTAATGTAGCTATGTTGATCTTGTAGTTAAATGGGTATGACTGTGAGGGAGCGTCAAGTGGTGATCAAAATGGATGCTAAGTCAACCCTATTGGAGTCCAAGATCGAGACACATTGGAAGAACATAGGAGATACAAACATGGGACATGCCAACTTGGAAGAGATCAAGAACTTCTTGCTAGCACCAACAAGGAATGAGAACATCAAAGCTATTGCCAAGAGTGGAATCATCCAAGCAGCCTGTTTCCCACCCGTCTTGCCATGCACGGAGTTGGTATTGGAATGTACTAAGCATTATGATAGTAAAGAAAGGCAAATTGTAGCAAAAGATGGAACTGTTCTAGCCTATTTGCAAAGGGAAGCCATTCAAGAAGTCTTCAACATCTCGAATTAAAGGTCAACGTTTATTTGTCCCACAATTGCACAAAAGACATTTGAAGCCAAGCCCAAGCAATATATGCAAGAGGTAAGGAAGAAGTGGATGGTGGATCCGGCAACAAAGATATATAATCCGGAGGATCCAAAGTATCATAAAGCCGATTTCAAGCAAGAGCTTGAATAGAGTAACAGGTAGACCTCAATCATCAACTTTTGAAGGATGGATGTATACATATCTTGATCATGTTTTCATGAAGAATTTGATGATTGATTGGGCCGGAGTTATAAGTCATTGCCTTGATGAACAATTTGAAAATCTCACTGAGACTAATTCCTTCTACATGAGTTGTTATTTTGTCTATATATTGGTTCAATCATTACAAAAGGTTCAATAATGCATTTGCCATGTATATAGTAAGGAGATTGCGAGGAGAGTTGCAAAAGAGATTGACAAATGTTGCTATGGCCTTCATTGAGGAGTATGGACGTTATTATATTCACTATGAGAAGTTCACTTACATAAGGATTCAAGGTTTCACATCCTATCCGTATAGATTGCCAAGATATTCCACCAATAGGATGGTGATGTTGGAGGTGTCAAGACAACTACTAGAATTCCATAAGTTGTAAAAAGCAAGGAAAAAGGTTGGACTACAATTCCCTCTAACACTTGGGAAGTATTATTCATGTCCATCATTGCAAGCAGCTGAACACTCCGAGACTGAGCTTCAAGCATACCATCTACACCTTCATGATTCAAGGAGGGAGAACTTTAATCCACATGGAGCACTCAAACAATCATATCCTACTTATCAACATGTGGAGCAACTCAAAGATCATTGGGCAAATGCACTTGACGATGTTGATATAAGACTGAAGTGGGATTTGGTAGGAGCCACAAAGGTGTTGAGGATACCGGATCAACTTAATGATGATGAATATATGTAACCCTTTTGGAGAGATGACCATTGAGCGCATGAAGGAACAAGTCAACGCATTCTATTTTCAAGAAAATGATATTTCTGATGAGAGACTTGACAGCATATTCTCATTTGCCATCCACCTTGGCGCCAACAAGGCTCGAATGACCGATTGGGAGAAGACACTTGGCGCTTATGCAGTTGATGTACTTGAGGCAGAAGGAACCATTAAGAATGCACCAAGTGTACCTCTTGATGATGTCAAGCAAGTAGTGTCCAAGTACATTGCACTTCACAGCAGTAGTAGGGGCACCTCATATGGAGATTCTTCATAGATTCTTATCTTCTTGAAAAATGTGCCTTCATTGCCTTTCTTGTGTACTAAAAATAGCAATTTGTTGTAACTAACTGCCGATGTGGCATGATCTAGACCATTGGCTTTGCCAATCGATCCTAGCCTTTCATGTATTTTTGAAGGCTATATAAGGGCCTCATTTGCTCTCATTTGTAAGTTTGAGACTGTGGAAAAATTGTTGCAAGAACTCTTTGAGATAATACAAGACTCATTGATTTGGTGATATTATTTGTGTTTCAAAGTGTTGCATGGTTTCCAACTCCTCAAGCATAGATTAAGTTAGAATAAGTTTTATTATCAAATGTTATGTTAGTTGATGGAAGTAATTGTTATTGTTTCGTGGTGAAATCCTTATGTTCATACCATTTGTGATTTGTGGCTTGCAAGTTGCAGTGTATGGTTAGACTGAACAGAATGAGCTTAACTTCAATTGTTTGTGTTTGTTGAGTTTTCATGAACGCAAGGGATTTGAACATCTTGTATTACCTTAGAAGATTGCATCAACTTTGCGTAGTTGTTTGATTTGGCAAAACAAAGTTGGTTGAATTCACCTGATCAATAATCATTTCTTGCATTTAGGACTAGAATAGTTCCTCTATGTTGGTGTTGGAAATAAGTCACACCTGGACTGACGATGGACTGGTCCAAGAGGGCCCAGTAGCTCAGTGGTAGAGCACTCTAGTAGCGAATGGAAGGTCCTAGGTTCGAGTCCTAGCTGGTCCATGTCTCAACACTCTAAACCTTACATCTTTTGCACTTTTTTGTCAATCGTTGTTAGGAATTAGGATCAAGAACGTCATTGCAAAATCATACGTTATAAGTTGTAGTACTTAGAAATTCCAAGTGTCTTCCTCTTGCAAGTGAAACAAGTTGTCCGAACAATTGTGTAAGTCCCCTTGTGATTACCAGCAAGATCACATCAAATCACTGAGTCCATCCACTGCAAAACACGAATAAGGAACCTTGAAGTTATCTCATTGGATCACATAGCTTAGCCTTTGAGAGAGTTTATTCAAGAGAGAATAGGATACTTGGTGTTTTATTCTATTGTTGTGTTGTCCAAAAAACATCATCAACAGGACTAATTATGAGTTTCAATTTAATTGTAGATATCCGACATTAGACAATTGTGAAAGAACACTAATATTTATGTATTTGAACCCCTGGATGGTATGACCACCAGTGGGAGCTGTGAGATTCTTGTTTATGCTGCTTACCCCACCAAATAAGTGGTTCATTGTAAGGCTTCCTGCTGAATAAGCGGAAGTGCCTATGTTCTTAATTTCATTACTCCCACTGAATAAGTGGATGCCCGCTGAATAAGCGGAAGTTGTAGCGCAGTGGAAGTCAATAAGTGATGTGTATGGCAGACTTCCATATTGGCTTTGGGACCCAGGGGCTCCTATGTCTAGCAGATTGTTCGACACTGGGGTAGCTACTTACATTGATGCTGAGCATGGTTTTACCTCTACTCAACAGATGCAGTGGAGATGCTACTGTACATTCTTCAGATTGATTTGGGATCCCGGTGTTTAGCTTTGGCATGCAGGTGCAGATTGCTTGAGGGCAAGCAGTCTTTGGCAAGGCCGGACTGTAATGTCCCCATTTTCGAGTCCTATTGCAGCACAGTTGGAGCTGACTTTCTGGGTTGGTGACAGCATAACCAGAGGAGTATTTCGATATCACCAGGGTGTTCGAGTGATCCAGTGGAGATGGTTGACACTTTCCGAAGAGATTTTGGACAACTTGTCTGTACTTACTATTTATAGTAAGTGCTTGCATGTCGACAATCTTTCTGGGTTTTTCTAGGTTTGTTCTCTTTGGTCCTCAGGGAACATTGCTATTTTTGGTAAGTGTCAGTTTGATGTTATTTTGGTGACTTGGCAGTTAGCTGTTGGCTCTCCCAGACTTTGCATTGAGCTCAGAGTTATCAGATGGTTTGTAGATCTAGTTGGCACCCTCTGTCTTGGCTCAGCTTGCTTATGGCCGTTACTATTTTTAGTAAGTTCAGGTTCGGTGTCGGATCGGGATTTTCAGAGTGGGGTTGGATTCGTCTCGTCGAGGGCTTTCTGACGAGCTATAGATTATGGCATTCCGACATCATTTGGGCCTCCGTTTTAAAGTCCGTAAATTAATATTAATATTTAATATTGGACTTTGGGTTTAATTGATTAAGTGATGAAAAAATGAAATATTTAAAAGTCACTTATATCATTTTTTGGAGCGCTCACATTGGGAAATATTAAAAGTGAAATTAAAAGAAATATTTCCCTCCAAAGTAAAACATCCCTCTTGGAGAGTTATAAAAGAGGGAAAAGTGCCTCATTTGAGATATGCTTGAATATATAATTTTGTTGGCTATTTGCTCTGCTAGGGTTTTCCTTGCCAGGGTTTGAAGAGGATTCGAACCAGAGGCTATTGGGAACGGAAACTCCCTCTAGTAACGACATTCTATAGGTGTGCAATACCACCCAACATTGCTTATGTTGGTGGATGTATTCAGCATTCACATTTGTGCCGGAATGGAGTTCGTGTAATCAGATTTGTGGATTCATTGTTCATATCATTTGCAGATTTTGAGAAGATTGTCTATGCAGATTTGAATGACTGATTTCATGGCTGTTTAGAGCATATTTTGTTGAGGGTTTGGAGCTGATATTTGTTGCATCGCTAGCCGTACCTCCTTATGCATGGCCGTACCATTTCTAGCAGCTATTTGGTATGAGTTTTGACATATATCTTCCTCTATATTGGTCGCCCTGTTGTGGGAACTATTGCCGATCATTCTCAGACCAGATTCAAAGAGATTCCAGTGGTTTTTATTGCATATCTTACTTGCAGCCAGTCGTACAATGCCCTTGGAGGACGTGGGTCTTTGGTGACTCATTTGTTGTTTGCTGCAGCTTCGTTTTTTCTCTATTGGAGGTGTTTAGAACTCTAATATCATTGTAATCCATTGTAATAACCAATACTTTCAGTCTTATGGAGATTTGAAGTATTTTCAGCCATACTCATTTGCTGGTCCGGCTACAGTGGTTATATGAAGTTGCGAATCTCAACATGGGTATGTGATAGTAATTGTTTATTGGCTATTTTACTATCTGGGTATCAGTTAGTTTCTACGTATCTATTGTACTTTTTCTGGGTTTGCATTCTATGCTCTATATTGTATGCTCCGGCAACACATCTGTAGGAAAACTGAAAACCCCTTTTGCATTCTTCTGTCTAGTTCTAAAAGATCACATAAAAAATAAAAATAAGACACATAAAAGATCTTTAAAAAAATACAAACAGGTACGGCACATTACAGCATTATAATTGTTTACCCTGAAGCACTTGTATGCTCTCACCTCGCTTGTTTGGGAGCTTGGTGATTAGAAGGTGTGAAGGAATTCATTGATGCATTTCAATTCTAATGGTGTTTGTGATAGCCATTAAAGATTTTGGGAAAAATTAGGGGTGGTATATTACACTTAATATAGCCCAGCCGCCAACTTTTGCTGAAGTTTTACTTCCCAACAAGGGGCCGCATTGTTTGAGATTGATTATTGGAAGTTATGTGGACGACATAAGCTTCCTAAATGGGAGCGGTTGAAATTTGAAGGATTTAAACCCTCTTTGTATTAGCTGCAGCATATTTCTAGTCTTGGGACTGCACACAGCATTATTAGCGTTGGGACTGCACACACCATTATTTAAACTGTCCTTCTCTAAAAGGAAGTCGTACAAGCTTCAACAAACATCTGATTTGAGGTACAGTTCTGAAATTGCATCTATTTAATCAACAACAATTTATATCAGCAATTTATTAGTAGTGGTTTTTGGGCGGTATTTGAAGTGTAATCAGATTGTAATAACAGTACCAGTCTCATTTTAGTAGTCAGCAGCAACTGTATTAAGAGAACTTTGGATTTCTATCCACCAGACTTAGCAACAGCAAGCAGATTTCTATCTTTTAGTGGTGCACCTGGATTGTTGGGGAGAGTTTAAAGTGAGTAAGTTAATTGTAACAGTTTTCAGAACAACAATCTTTATCAAACACCAGGCTTCTACATTATACAAACAATAATAACTTTGAGTTAATGTATACATGAGTATTTTCTGAAATTAATATTTTTTGGGAACATTTGTGTACTACCTTCAGCTGTATCTTTGATTATGCATTAGCACAATTCTAGACTATTTGCCAATTGTTTGTTGAAATGCTTTTGTATTATTCTTGAATGCAAAGTGTTTGTTAAAATACATTATGTATTTAGAAGCTAGAAACAACTGTTTAAACACTGAGATTCAGAAAAGAATTGAAGGATACTTTGAGTGCGAAGTGTTTGACAAATTGTCTACAAGAGGAAAAATGAAAAAATCAGTAAGATATTTAAAAAATTTCTGGGTAAGAACTTTACATATCTTGAATACCAAACACTGTGATTGTTTTATGTTTTGCAAAATTTGTTTGCAAAAATAAAGGACAACTTATGCTTGAGATATGCAATGCCCCCCCTAAAGTGGAAAAATATCTAACATGACCTCTTAAATGACCTTCTAAATGAGTTTTCCACTTTCTAATAAAAATCCCCCCCTTTAATAAACTTTTAGTTTTAAATTGAAACTCCCCCACATTATAAGAGACAACACTTTCGAAAATACCCCCAATTTTAAAACCATCGAACTATTAAAATACTCCCTTAAACCTATATCCCAAAGTTTTAAAAAATATAAGTTTTGAGCATTGTGGGAGTCGTGGATCAGAAATGAACTATGAACTTTAAGCATGTGAAGAGCGATGGTATCAATGGTGGAAGAGTCCAACACAGAGTTTTGTGAGTCATAGATTCTACTGAGTAGCACCAAGAGCTCGGTTAAAAAGATCCATTCACGTAGTAGGTTGGCAACTTCATTGGTGATATGGAAATCAAGAAGAGAATAAAAAGTAGGGGTTGCGGGCATTGTGCAATGGCAAACATGAACTTCTTTTATTGAGAAATGCTGTCACCATTGATGAACATGCAGTTAGGTCTTTCAAATTTGATCATAGGCACAAAATAGAGTCATCCTCTTTGTAGAGAGATCTTGTAGCTGTTGGTATTGGTGCTGCCTATAAATCTTAGAAACTGCTCCAGTAGCTTTATGCACTGGACAATGGTTAGGCCAGGAATGGACTGCAAAACTTCATGTGAACTATGGTGACCTTCATGTGATTTGTAGGAGCAAATTCTACAAGGTTTTGGCAACTGATGTGTGTGATGCCTTCATTAAAAACATTCAATAAAATAGTGGAAATTCTAGTCATACAAGATGTAGATTCATTGACAAGCATGGAGCAGCTCGAATGTCATGTGCAAAAATATGTTTGGTGAGGATTTGAAAGGCTCATGAAATGGATGCGATTTGCAGACATGCGGGAGTGTTGTGTGCGGGTATTGTAGGTAGGCATGTGGGAGAAACATAGATATGACGAGACATATATTAAACACCAATGAACTAAGCACATGTTTCTAGATATTGAACGTTGAGCAAATGTGGAATAGACAGATAAATGGAAAACATACGTGCAGGGAAATGAAAAATACGTGCAGGTAGATATGTATGGAATAGAGAAAGGAATATCAGAAAGATGCATGAGCACAAAACATTTGCTTCCAAAACCTTGTATACCAGAAAGAATGTGTGATCTTCTTTGTAGGATTTAAAGTAATGAAGGAAAATTTATTTGAAACACCAATTTGCAGAAAAGACTGCTCAGATTATGACAGAAAAAGTAAATTTATCACATAAATCCTTGACAAATTTACCATTCTAGAAACATTCTTTTCACAATTCCCATCAATTAACATAGGTTGTCCACCAAGATTTTCAAAGATTATTTATTGTTCTGAACCAGAAAAGAATACCAAATATGTTTGCACACTTGTTGAACATACACGAGTTGAAACTCAAAGCTTGCGTTGAACTTTGCATCTTACTTGAATAAATCTGTAGTTCATTTTTCTCCTTCATCCAAACCTCTGGTACTAATGTGAGGTCTAGGAATGTAATGCAAAGAAAGATTGACAAATGAAATGAATGGGACTTAGAGCAGTAGAAAGATATTAAATGAAAGTTTATTTCATTCAATCAAAATGTACATATTTAACAATATGAAAATGACTATTCAGTTCATCTTCTAGATGACTATTCAGCTTCTAGTGTAGCTAGGAAATACAAAATATAAAATATTATCCTACTCTTAGGATTATGTGATCTGGACAATACCTAACGCTGAGCCTATAGTATTGTAATGCACATATATAAACAATATATAAATGGGTTTCTGCAAGTAGGCAAACTCGCTGGGAGTTGTATATTGCCCACAAAACTGCTTTATTCACTTCCAATTCGAAATATATACATTTGTACAGAATATGAAAGGTCACCTTATCCTTGGAATTCAAAAATGAACAATTTGTAAGGTGACAAAACTATTACAAAATTCAAAATTTCAAAAAAATTATGAAATTTGGGTTCCCGAACTTGGCAGGTCATAATTCCTAGCCATTTGGTCGGAATTTGGACTTTTTTGAATCATTGGAAAGATGTCCAAGAGAAGTAGTTTGAGTTGCTTTGGACCGTGCCTGCGACTACCATCCTAAGCAACTGATGAAAGTCTTGAGGCCCAATTCCGCTCCGAAGGCCTCTGAAAATGCGATTTATTGAGATGTAGAAAATACCGAAAAATTAGATTTTCAATATTTTCCAGTTTTGGCCTTGCAGATGCCACCCAAATGCTCCTGGACCTTTGTTTGATCAATGCTTCCCCCTTGAGAGGCAATGGGCCCCATTGCATCTATGTTCTGTAACAACTGAGGAAACTATTTTTCAATTTGATCCCTGGGGAACCACTTGCCTTGATGAGGAAGCTTACTTGCCTGAACCACATGATAAAGAGGAATATGCTGCCTCTATAGTGTCTTGACCAAAACATCAGTGATTTGGTTAGTTGTGAGTGGAACAATAGTGGCTGGATTCAATTCTGTACTGCTGATATGTTCTGCAACTATACAGATGCAACAACTCAACATTGAAAATAGGGTGTAGTCCAAGCAAAGATAGTAGATTGAGCTTGAAAGCATTCTCACCTATTTGCTTTGTGATGGTATATGGCCCATATCGAATGGGACAAAGTTTCCTGTATGGCCCTTGAAGTCTCTCTTTTTGAAGGTGAAGTCATACCTTGTCTCCAACATGAAATTGATGAGGTATACGATGTTGATCATGCTTGTCCTTGTACTTTTGAGTAGTGTGCTGCAATATCTCCTAAACTTGCTATTGGATATGGCGGATCTTCTCAACAAACTTGGATGCCTTATTTGGTTCCTTCTCAGGATGTGGTGATGGATCATCTAACATAGCTGGTATTGCTACATCAATGGGAGCGAATGGTTGATACCCAAGACACACTTCAAATGGGCTATGCCCTATGGAATGATGCAAGGCACGGTTGTAGCTATGTTGTACATATGGCAAACTCTCATCCCAAGTGCGAGGATGTTTTGAATGATACATGCGCAAAATATGAATAATCATTCGATTCACCACCTCAGTTTGCCCGTCCGTTTGTGGGTGGAATGCAGTAGACTTTGTCAGCTTCATATCCATCATATCCCAAAGTGATGTCCAAAAGTTGCTAAGAAATCTACTATCCCTGTCAGAAATGATACTCTGTGGTAGACCAAAATGGACCCAAACATTTTCAAAGAAAAGCTTAGCAGTTTCTTGTGCAGAGATCCCCTTCAGAAATCTACTAAGAAATCTACTATCCCTGTCAGAAATGATACTCTGTGGTAGACCAAAATGGACCCAAACATTTTCAAAGAAAAGCTTAGCAGTGTCTGCAAGAATTGTAGAGGTTTGTGGTCTGTGTAGATTATAGTCTCCTTCCCCAAGATATAGTGTTTCCATTGTTTGCAGGCCTGAACAATGGCATACAATTCCTTGTCATATATGGGATACCTCTGCATTGTATGAGAGAAAGTTGCACTATGGTAGGCAACTGGATGCCCATGTTGCATGAGCACTGCCCCAAGTGCATAATCCGATGCATCTGTCTCACTTTCAAAAGATTGTTGCATATCTGGAAGTGCCAATATTGGTGTAGAACATAACGTCCTTTTCAATTCTACGAATGGTGTTTGTTGTGCCTTTGTCCAATAGAATTTTGTTCTTGTTCCTCCCCTGAGTGCCTAATTCATAGGCCATGCCAAGTGTGAAAATCCAAGCACGAACCTTCGACAGAAGTTAACCAACCCCAGAAAGCTATGTTCTGTGAGATATTCGAGAGATGGCCAATCTTTGATAACTTGTATCTTTTCAGGGTCCACACGAACACCCATTTTGTTCACAATGTATCCCAAGTACTGAATACTCTCCATACCAAACGAACACTTATCTTTGTTAGCATAGAGTTTGTGTTGTCGTAGGGTTGAGAGTACTTGTTGAACATGCTGCAAATGGTCACCCCATGTCTTGCTGAAGATGAGTATGTCATCCAAGTACACAACAACAAAAGAATTAGTGAATGGCCTGAGAACATCATTCATCATCGTCATGAAAGTAGTAGGAGCGTTAGTCAGACCAAAAGGCATGACTAGCCACTCGTACAAACCCTCCTTGGATTTGAAGGTAGTCTTCCACACATCTATTGGATCAATTGGCACTTGGTGGTACTCGGACTTCAAGTCAATTTTGGTGAAAAACTTAGCCCCTCTTAGTTGGTCTAGCAAATTATCAATGTGAGGGAGTGGGTATCGGTTCTTTACAGTGATCTTGTTGAGATCCTGATAATCGATGCAAAGTCGCCATGTTCCATCCTTTTTCTTGGCAAGAACAATTTGGCTTCCACATGGTGAAGCACTTGGGCGAATGTGTCCTTTTTGAATCAACTCTTGGATCTGTCGCTTGATGTCATCATTCTCCAAAACTGACCGTCTGTATAGTGGACCATTGGCTAATGGTGTTCTTGGAATTAGATCAATTGGATGCTTGACTTGACAGTGCAATGGTACCCCTGTTGGTGAATTAAATACATCTTCATATGTTGACAATATCTCATCCATCTATTTTTGTTGAGTGGTAGTGGTGACCATTTTGTCATGGGTGTTGGCTGCAACTGACCTCTTTCCCTCAGGTCGAACCATTAATAGAACAAATGTTCTAGTATGAGCAATTAAACGTTTACATTTTTTTGCAGTAATCAAAGATACTGGTTGTGCAGGACTTATCTCAGGTATCTGATACTTCTTTTTGCTCAGCTTGACAATGACACTGCGTGGTCTGGACTCATATACACCATGCCGCTTGTACAGATATGGTTGCCCCAACAATACATCACAGACATCCCAAGGTGCCGCATCACATATCACTTCATCTTTGAATGGTTTGATGGAATAAGGTAAACAACATTGTTTATTCACCTGAATGTCTCGTCCTTGGCTTACCCATCCCATATGATATGGTTGTGGATGAGGTGTTGTCTGCATGTTCAATCTTTTAACAATCCCAACAGAGATCAAATTCTTTTGACTTCCACTATCAACAATGAAATGGAGTGCCCTTCCATTTATGCACATTTGTGAATGGAATAAACGTTCGTCATCTTCATGAGGCATAATTTTGGTAGTGGCAACTGTGGCGTATGGATCAACTTCAATTATTTGGTCATCATCCCTTTGCTCAAAAGGGTCTACAGGCAATGATTCAGGTTCAGCCTCCTTTTGATGTAACCTTGCCATCAACGTCTTGGCAGCTCGACAGTCCTTGCTGTTATGTCCTGGGCTTTAATGGAATTCATATCACATCGTCTTTCCACTCATGTTTGTTGTTGATGATGCTTGTGAGGAGAAATCCCTAGTTGTCTGCTTTCCCATGAATTTGCTGCCACCTACATTCTTAGATTTGTTATTTGAAAAATAATCTTTTTTCCCCTTTGTTTGAACTTTTCCTCAATCTTCACTACATATTTGTAGGCAGTCCCCAAGGTCTCAATATTGAGAAAATCCATCTCTATTTGGATATAACGATGGAGCCCACTACGGTACTTCAAAATTCGATGTTTTTTTAATCAATGATACCAAGTTTTGCTGAAAGAGCATGGAACAAATTAGTGTAGTCTTGAACGGACTGATCCTTCTTCTGTCGAAGCAACTGCCACTCCATATATTTGTCCTCATGAATTCTTAGGATAGTATTCTTCTTTGATGTGTTCCACAAACTCTCCCCAAGTGGTATTATCATCTACTGCCACATCAAACTCCATCGGGGTTTTCTCTAGATAACAATTTATGTTCCCATGATTGTTTTACATGACGCTTAGCCTTGAGGAGAGTGAATGCTATTTTTTCACCATCAGAGAAATGATTCACAGAAAAATGTGTTTCCATTTTCAACAACCAATCATCAACAACATCTGCACTGATTTTCCCTTCGAAATTTGGAAGATCGAAATTTACCTGCACCTTGAAAGGAGTATGACCACCGAACAGTCCTTCGCCTATGTTTTGTTGCTGATTACGTCGATTTTCTTGTAACAAATGAGAAAACTGACTCATCATCTCCTCACGTTGTGTTGTCAAAGCTTCTTCAACCATCGCCTTGAAAGGATCTGATTGATCACCTTGTTCTTCCATCCTCTGTCAAGTGCGTCTCAAAGGGAGATAGTCTGATGGATCGTGTGTCTTCAATCCCAACTTTTGATAACTTGACTGTGTGCGATGCGACGTACAAGAGCGAACTTGCTCTGATACTATTGATCTGAACAATACCTAGCATTGGGCCTATAGTATTGTAATGCACATATATAAACAATGTATGAATGAGTTTCTACAAGTAGGCAAACTCGCTGGGAGTAGTATATTGCCCGCAAAACTGCATTATTCACTTCCAATTTGAAATATATACATTTGTATAGAATATGAAAGTCACCTTATCCTTGGAATTCAAAAATGAACAATTGGAAGGTGACAAAACTATTACAAAATTCAAATTTTCAAAAAAATTATGAAATTTGGGTTACCCAACTTGGCTAACCGTCCTAAGCAACCAATGAAAATCTTGAGGCCCAATTCCGCTCGGCAGGCCTCCGAAAATGCGATTTACTGAGATGTAGAAAATACCGAAAAATTAGATTTTCGATATTTTCTAGTTTCGGCCTTGCAGATGCCACCCAAATGCACCTGGACCTTTGTTTGGTCATTATTATTAGAACAATATCTTTCTATTTATGTTATTAATGGTCATCTTAGGATATTTCTATTTCAGTCTTAGTTTAGTTTAGTTTAGAATGTTTCTATTAGCTTTGCTTTATTAGTTGTATTCTCTATTTAGAAACATCATGTAAATCCCTTTAAATAGAGTTGTGCTCTTCATTGTAATTATCTCATTCAGTTAATATAATTATGTTTTTCAGTAACATGGTATTAGAGCCGATCTGAGTCCAACTCCCTCACAGGAGGGCTTAGGATCTTGGGAGGGCTCTTTGTTTTTCAGAATTTGGCGAATTTTAAAAAAAATTGTGGCCTCTTGTTTTTTAGCGAATTTTTTTTTAATTTGTGGGGCATTTTTGTTTTGAAATTTGAGGGTTTCCTGGTGTTGCCTCTGGTTTTGTGACCTGCATGTGACCTGCATGCCTAATCGATGTTGTTGAGTTTTACTAATTTTGTCCTCAAAAATTATTTGATGGGTTTTTAATATTTTTTTGTCCCTGAAAAAATTCTGATGGGTTTTAATAATTTTTCTCCTTAAAAAATTCTGTATGGTTTTCTGATCTTTTTGCCTGAAAAAATCATGGGAGGGTTTATAATTTTTTCCTCAAAAATTAAGGGTTTGCCCCTGTATGCCCTAGTCAGGTTTTTTGCAGTTCGGGAGGGCTCTCTGGTTTCTGGATAGGTTTTACCGTTTTTTCCTTAAAAATGATGATTTGTATTCTGATCCGTGTCTCAAATTTCGTGTCTGGTTTTGATCGATTTTTCACCTTAAAAATCGTGTCCGGTTTTAATCGATTTTTAGCCTCAAAAATTGTGTTTGGTTTTTACCATGTGTAAGCATCTTGGGTTTGGCGATTTTTTCCTCAAAAATCATACTTTGCTGCAGTTTGTCTTAAGTCGCACCTAGAGTTGTTGTGCGAACATCTGCACCAGTGGTTTTTGTAGTCTGTTTTCGGGCATCTTGCTCATCTGCAACAATTTGGAGGGTTTGCCGATTTTTTCCTCAAAATCGTGGCAGTTGTTCTTGGTGTATCTCTGGTTACAGGGAGGGACAGTTCTCCAACATCAGGTTGGACGATTGGAATTGTTTTGGTTATTTCCAAAAGTTCTGCAGTTTGTGGGAGGGTTGGTGGCAGACTCATCTCAAGTGGCAGAGTCAGTGGCAGACTCTTGCCTTTTGTTGCAGAAGCCTTCTGAGAAGAAGGAGGCAGCCTTCTCTGTTATCTCTTTGGGTAGTTAGAATGATGACCATCAAGGGAGGGTATTAGAATAATATCTTTCTATTTATGTTATTAATGGTCATCTTAGGATATTTCTATTTCAGTCTTAGTTTAGTTTAGTTTAGAATGTTTCTATTAGCTTTGCTTTATTAGTTGTATTCTCTATTTAGAACATCATGTAAATCCCTTTAAATAGAGTTGTGCTCTTCATTGTAATTATCTCATTCAGTTAATATAATTATGTTTTTCAGTAACAATTATGTACATTATGGTTACATCTTTTTCTCATATAGGGCTGAGTGTGGTGTTGGGGTCCATAAAAGAAAACAATAAAATAATTTTTAATTCATTCTGGGCTTTTAAAAAAAATCAAAGCTTTTTAGTGTGGGGACAATTGGCTGTCCTCGGGATGGCCCGAGACATCAATGGCCATCTCTATGCATTACCCGCATTTCCAGGATGTTAGGGCAGTTTTTTTTTTGGATAGGGAACGGTGGGGGGATGTTTTTGAGGCGTCTTTGCGTCCCAGTACATATATGCATCAAAAATGTTGGGTACGCATCCTCGTGGAACATAATTTCTTGGTCATTCATGCACAGTGATATGATTTCTTTGTTTCATTCTCTCTTTTTCTTTCTCCCCCTTGTGTGTTTCACATAAATAGTCTCATACTAAGATGAAATTTTATTTCTAGATATTTTCTTGTAGCACTTGTAACATAAAAAGTTTCTTTGGATATCAATGGGCAATTAAGTTTCTTGTATGGGGAGTTATTTAGAACTTAATTGTTATATTTGCAATCCAAAGGAGGAGTTTTGTTAGGGGTTAAACAACATTTCTCCAAGTGAGACGACTATTAAAATAATCTAAAAAATTTCAAAATACTAAAAAGGATAAAATTAAAGAAAACAAGAAGGTGAAATCTCAGGTCATTTTGGTTGAGTTCACACTAAATAGTTTAGTAGTCCATTCCAATCAAAATGAATCATAAATTAGTTTGCTTTTGTTTGTACTTGTATAGATATAGGCTAAATTCCTCGACGGAAGGTACTTACAGTTTGGAATGGGCGAAATGCAATCCAAGAGAGGAGAGAGATAAAACTAGCGATGGACAAACTTTCTTGAAAATGTAGGATGAGACTGTAATTTATTATTTTTTAATCAAAAAAATTGGAGAATCCTAGCTATGGGCATATGTTCTTTTTTTAAAGAGTCCAAATTGGTTTGAATCTTTTCTCAAGTATGAAAAAAAACCAGCTGGGGATGGCCTAACATCCCTGGGATAGTCAAGATACCCTAAGGATGGCAGGCCATCCCTCAATCCTTGAAAGAGAGGGGACATCCTCGAGAACATCATCCAAATTTGGGGGAAGTTCCCAAATTTCAGGAATTTTAAAGGATGGGTTGGCATATTTTGTCACTGCCGCCAAGCTTCTGAAATGTCCTGTAATGGGGGGACAAGGCAAAACCACCAATGATTTATCTCTGTGGAACATTGGATTTAATTGTTGCTCAAGACATTGTGATGTAAAATTAGGCTACATTATGTTAGAGATATAACAGCTGTGACTTGTTTTGAGGATTATGATTCTTAACAAGTGATTTCTGGTGAAAAAGGTATAATATCTCTAATATACATGGATTTGGTTGTACACTTGCTTCTCTTGAAGATTGTTATCTTGTAAGATGCACTGACCCCTTCAAAGTTACTGTCAATAAGTAGTCTAGGTAAAATGTTACATTGATTAGGATGTGTCAATGTTGTTGTTTGATGAATATGTGGGTTTGCACATTTCTTTCTTGACAAAGAACATTGCAATGTGTGCATGTGTTGTGTAAAGCTCTTGTGGAAATAGAATGAACATTTCTCTTCCCTTGTTCATTCATATTTTGGTTTTTGTAATTATTCGCACATTATTTGAACAACATAACACTTGAATAATAATTTTTATTGACTCATGATTGTAACAATATATGGGGATGTGTTTTAATATTTATATTCTTTCATTATTAAGGAATACTTGGTGACAAGGGAATATAACATGCATAATTCATTTCATATGTAAATGTACACTTTCTGATTTACATATATCATGCATAACTCATTTCATATGTAAATTTATACTTAGAGTAAAGTTATTATCTGTAATAGTTATTGTAATACTTAAGCTGAAATGCTTATAGTGGACAGCTTTCTAGGAATATTAAGATCTTTTAAAAGGAGGGGCTTTAGTATGGAGCAAATGTATTTGTCTTTTTTTGACTTGACAACTATTTTTGGAACTCTCAAGTTCTCAACATCTTGATATTGCCTTCCCACATGCCAAATTTTTCATGGTTTTGTAATAGTTTCTTGCTGAACATTTTGCACATATCTGATGAATTTATTGTGTCATGTTTATCCAGGTTGCAATGAAAATCATTGAGGGATACATTCTTTTAGGTGGAACAGATTTTTTGAATCTCCATGCCTCTGGTGTTGCCAAAATTTTTGATGGTGTTGTTGCGAATGTAAATCAAAAGGGACTGCTATCTGCTATGCCCATCATAGAAATGCTTGTTCAGGTTAGTCTGTTTTTGGGACTTTCTTTTCTGTGTTTTGGCTTGTTTTAAAAATTTCATGAATGTAGTGATTTTAGTAGAACAAAACCTTGATGATTTTGTTAAATATTTGTGTTAGATATAGTATAAATGGAGTTAGTGGTTTAAACTAGCCCCAAATTAGGAGAGTTTAATTTGTTGAGATTTTATTTTTGTTTGCTCGTGTAGGTTGTTTCACTAATGGTTAACTTTTTATTTAATGTATTAGGGTTCTATGTATGGTTCCCTCAACCAACAACACAATGAATATACAACATATAAGAAACTAGAACTATATGAGCAACCCAGGAAAATGGCATAGAAGTATAGAAGACAAAGCTTAAAGCAAATACTCTGTACCATATCTAACTAACGCTATAATATACAAACATAAGAACAAAGTCAAGAGCCAACCAGCAAATACTCTGTACCATATCTAACTAACAGTATAATATAGGAACATAGGAGCAACATCAAGAGACAAACATTAACACCAAAAAGACAGAACCAAGAACCTTGAGCACCATTTTACTGGCCCCCTTGAGCAGAAGAACTCCTTAAAGTAGGAAACTACCAGCACCCAAAGGCCCTATTGTGAACCCCATTGCTAGAAACTGGTGCGAGCTCCACCTTAGCATCCACTACTGTGCCATCAACTTTCACCATATGATGGGGAACTTGATACCTTGACCGCCACTGGTTAATTCAGGAGTGCCTTTATGAGCCTATTACCATATTTCTTACCACAATTCATAAATTGTGCAAAAAATCCTTTAGGATTTGGCACATCCACCCTCAAATCCATTGTATCTTCTTTCATAAATTTCAACATTCTTTCTGTCATATCTTCTTCCACGGGTGTTTCTTTTCACCTCCATCTTTTCCTGTATTTCCAATGAAGCCTTCTACTTCTCCTCATCCCTTGCCCATGCCTCCGAAACCAGCAATGCACGAATGCTCTGCCTTAACTCATTGTTCCCAGTAAGCAGCTTCAAATTGTGCATAAAATCTGCCATAATGGAGGTTCTAGTTTGCAAACTTCTATCATCCGCTAAGCCTTGCATACCCAGAAGAACTTGTACAACCCTGGGAGTATCCACCAAATTACATTTAAATATCTACTTGAGCCTGTGATCTGTGACCGGCCCCAAACGGATGAGGTCCCATGAGGAGGAGCCACATGCCATGAGAACAAATAGAACTGTTAAACCACCCACAACAGATAAAACTCTATTGCAACATCCACTTGCTAGAAAACACTGCCAATACCTATACTGAAACACGCAAGAGTTTTACTTGATATCTTCATTGCGCATGGGAAATGATAACCTTCCAGTCCCTTCTATTGATGGTGCAATTAGTAAAATACATGTGGAGAGTACTATAAACATGATACAAACCAACCAAGTGACCTTCAACACAAAACAATATAAAATCTTCTTGCCATAAGCTTATATTATTATGATTTAGCTGGCCAATCCCTCCTCATCAGTGCAAGGACTTTTTTTCATTTTATCACATAGCCCAGCTTCACTTTATAATTGCTTTCCTTATTCTCATTCCAGTAGACTTCATCATCCTGGAATAAAGCAAGCAGGTGAATAGATCTTAGATGATCTTTTAGCAAAAGTTTTTCCTCTTCCAGAATAAGAAAGACATCCAGATAGCGAGAACTGTGCTGAAGAAAGGCATCTCTCCAAGATTCCAACCAGTTGTCTTTAACTTTATTACCCAACTCCCTTGAAAAAGTTGATCTAGCAATATTTCTAGAGGAACATTACTTTTCTAGGAATCCTCCCAAAAATCAGCCTTTTGCCCATTGCCAATGTTCCAAGTTAATCTTGATGCAATAATATCTCTAGAATGAATCTTAAAATTCCATATTGCTGAACCAGTTGTTAACTCCTCTCAAGAGAAGAATTCTATTGGAGGATGATCCCCCATATACGTCATTCTTAAAATATTGCACCATAAAAGAGAAAGTTCCTTTAAGAATTTCCAGGTATGCTTTGCTCTCAAAGTTATATTATGCACCAACAGATCCTTTACTCCTGCTGCTCCTTGCATTTTTAATCTGCATTCTTTACTCCATTTCATGAGAAAATTTCTTGACTACCCCTCAACTCTAGCAGAAAAATTTCCTGCAAATAGAAATAATACTTTGGTTCACCACTTTAGGGATAGCTAGAACATACATCATATATATAGGAATGGCTTGTAGGATAGCCTCAGTTTTAAACAATTGACCAGCCAAGCCAAGCCATTTACCATTTGAAGAGGAGAGTTTGGCTTGAATTTTTCCTATAGTATCTTGCCAAAGAATTTTACTAACCTTTCTCACGAAAAGTGGAATACCTAGATATTTAGATGGAAGAAATGCAACATTGATCCCCAAAACACTACATATCATTTTCTGAATTCTTAAGGATGTGTTGAATAAATAGATTTTAGATCTTTAAATATGGATGTGCTGCCCTCAGATCCTAGTATAATCATTGAGAATATTGTGAAAAGCCTTAGCTTATTGAGCTGATGAGCAGCCAGAAAGAGATGTATCATTAACAAATTGGAGGTGCATAATTGTTGTGGATTGTGCTGCATATTGAAAACCCTATAATCTCTTCATCTCACAAGCTCCTTTGCTTTTCCTGCCTTAAACTTCAGCCATTAGTATGAAAAGGTAAGGAGCTAAGGAATCTCCTTGTCTTATGTGTCTAATATGAGTAATGAAACTAGTAGGTGCCCCATTTACCAAAATCAAAAACCACATTTGAGTCACACATTTCAATATCTAGTTAGTCCATTGTTTGCTAAAGCCAAAGGCAATAAGCACTTCCCTGAGGAAAGACCATCTTATGCGATCATACACTTTTGCAATATCTAATTTTATAGCCGTCATAGGTTGCTTTGACTGTTGCATCGAATTAAGAATTTCATATGACACTATTATACAATCCATAACTTGTCTGCGTGCAACAAAACTTGTTTGCTCCAAGAGATAATTTTACTCACCATAGGGCTCATTCATGCAGCCCTCGAGTTAGAGACGATTTTGTTGATTGTTGTGTAGAGAGCAATGGGCCTGTAATCCGCAAAAGAAGATGCATTGACATTTTTAGGAATAATAGCTAAAAACATGCATTAAAAGTCGTGGAGTATCCAACCCTTTTCAAGAGATTCATTTAAAACATCCGAAACCTCCTTTGCCAGCATATCTCCTAGAGCTCTTGGAGAAACCTAAAGGTAATTTGTTTGGACCTGGGGCACTATCTCTTTTTAAATCCATTACTGCATTCTAAACTTCATGCATAGAAAAAGGGGCCATCAGAAGTTCATTTTCTGCATTGGAAATAATCTTGGGGATAAAGGCAAGAAAGAAATCCACCCTTTCCTGCAAATGCTCTTCTTCCAACAGCACTTTGGAAAAGAAGTTAACTGTCATATTCCTAATTTCCATTTGAGAGGTAGTGCATCTGCCATTATGATCATTAATGGCTGATATTCTCTTCACTATTTTCATGGCTTGGGAAACTGCATGAAAATATTTAGTGTTTCTGTCACCAGCTTTTATGCATCTGTTTTTAGCTTTTTGATGCCAATATAATTCCTCCCTCTTCAAAACTGATTCATGTTGACATAGGAGATCCCTTTCCTTATCTAGATACTCATCTAGATAGGCATTCTCCTGCAAAGCCTCACTTATAGCTGCTTTTTCAGCAAAGATATTTCCCAAAACCTCCTTTTCCATTTTCTCATCAGGCTTTCTATCATTTTGATGGATGAGAAACTGTAAACTCTTTCCACTAGTATTCCAGTGATTGATGGAAGTTAGGGTCCTGAAGCCACATAAATTGAGACCAAAAGGGATATCTAAAAATTTTTGTTTCTTCTTCTACTTCTAACCAAATAGGAAAATGATCCAAACACATACTACAGGCAACACCTTTGAAGAAGAACACCAGCCCTTAAGTAACCAAGGAGACACCAAAAATTGATCTAAGTGTTTTGCTATGTAGCTGAAACCTCTACGTCTGCTATTCCAAATGAAGAAGCCTTACTTATGCTTTATATCAAAGAGCTTACAATCTTGAACCAAATCATTAAAGTCTTGTGAGGATTTGGAGATCCAATTAGTACCACCATACTTATCCTCGACTGACAAGATGGCATTGAAATCTTCCCTTAGCACAAAGGGATAGTCCTCTATGCTAGGTATTTTAAGTTTTACTTCTTGCCATACATGATATTTCTGAATGGGAAAATTAGAGCCATAAATGTTGAAAATGAAACCTACTATATTTTTCTGAAAGCAATTAAGGGAACAATGAACCAAGATTTACCTGCTGCAATCTTATTCGCCTCCATAGCACGAGGATTCCATAGGATACCCAAACTTCTAGAAGCTCTGTCATGTCCCCATTTCCGGAGTGAGCTATAATGGAGTTCGTGGTTAGCCTATTATCCATTCCTGTAGGCTAACAGGATATTAAGGGAATGATATTGCACTTTTGGGCTCGATAAGGACATCACTTTTTCATCTCCTAGCCTTTCGAACTTTGCATTTCACATTTGTCATTAATTTGCCTTCATGAGGCCGACTTGATGGAGCTATGAGACGCATTTCATTGCAGCTGCCATTGTGGTATTTTTACCAAGCCTTAACTCTCTTGTGGTGGTCGACTTTGCTAAGGAGTTGATGGAATTGAGGCCGACTTGTCTTGGCAAAACAAATGCATATATTACTTCTTGGCCGACTTCTTTAAGATAAGCATGGGCACCAAGTTTAATAAAGACATTATATCTAGCCGACTTGCTTTGAGTAGTACAATGATGAGTTCAATGAGTATGTGGGCACTAAGTTTAAAGGCAAAACACAATTGTATGAAGCCCTCAAGCTGGCCGACCAGCATAATGACTCCTAGGCGCCACCCTTGGACAACTTCTAGAAGCACACATGTCTAGCACAAGGAAAGGTATAAATGCAAGACTTGGATCTGCATTTCGGCATCAAGCATTGACACTTGTGTTGGTATGTTGCTTATTCCAGTGGCTAAGAATTCCGATTCTTTGTCATGCATTGAGGAGATGGCTCCTCAACCTTGAATGGTGATGACCCCATTCAACATTGGGAAGATTCCATCATGGGAGTCTACTTGTGCTTAATGCTGGAGCATAATTTCTACAGGGCAGAGCTCATATCAGCTTGGAGAAGCATTCCATTTACACCTGCTTGGAGAGCAATCACTGTGGCGAACTTCCTAGGGTTATGGCATACTTCACAAAAGGAGGAATTAAGCATAGTTGGAGGGCAATTTTGAGGAAGATCACCATCAGACCTAGAGCGAACCACCTTGTAGGCCAGCGAATCATAATTAGGCAGATCTGCATGAGCATATACAGCTGCGCTTAGGGTTTATTTATTGCAGCCCTTGATATTCATGTCATTCATGTTGTATTCCTACATTCATGGTATGTAATATTCATCTTTGAGCAGCGCTTGTCTTGCTGGGCTAATTCCCCCCCTTTTGGTATGTAATACTCACAGTTGCAGGCCTGAATTGCTACAGCAGTATATTGGTATTGATCTTATGTTATCATTGCTTACCATTTCATGCTATAATTGATCGATGCCTTAGGGCAAATCCGTGTGATAGTTTATGACTGATCATTGAGCATATATTGTGGTGCAATCATTATTTTGTTGCCAATCTGATTTTCACAGCAGACCTAGGGTTAGGGCAGAACCCTAAAGTGCAGAAATCTGGCGCAGAAAACAGAAATTTGATTGGAAGACTTAGTACTCCGAATTTGTCATGTTTGTTTTCTTATATTTAATTGCTCGGATTTGTGGTGCTTTGATATCTTCTTGGAATTGTTGTGGAGATACAAGTTAGGGACATCACAGTGGTATCAGAGCCGAAGGTGCTGCCAACCTATGGGTTACGCAAGATCACACTAGTCCGTTTCCTCATCACTACTGGAGAAGAGAAGACATGGAGCAAATATTGCGGGAGATGAGGAAGACCAATCAAAATATCGAGAGGATGTACAGTTCTTTAATGAAAGATGCAAACAACAATCAGGACTTATGTGTTTCACATGGAGAATCAACAAGCGGGAGTTCAAGCCATAAGGATGAAGTGGCAGAAGTACTCAGCATGAGTAAGTCATATGAATATCTTTCTCAATATGTCAAGAACAGAATATCCTTCAAGGATTACATAAATATGCACCCTAAGACTCGAAAGAGATATCATAGAATAGAATAGCTTTTAACGTCCATGAGGCTAAAAATAGCCTAAGAGACAACTAACCCCATCAAATTTGCTTTTGTCTTGCCATTCTGCTTTTGTGTAAAGATATTATGAGCTCACCCATCTTCACCAAAGCACTCTCAACAAAAAGATCATTCCAAGAACTGCTGTCAGGATATCAGCATACTTTGCTCTGATGTTGGTGTAAGCGTCACATTCTAAAATAAAGTGTTTTTCTGATTCCACAGCCCCCGAGGTGCAGAAAGTACAAACTCTCTCTCCCCAAGTTTCTTTAGGTCTCTTCCACTTACCCGTCTCGCAACGGAGCTGATGAGAGTTAGTCCTACGCTGACTGATCAAAATTTTAGCTCTCCAAGAGATATCTGCCCTAATGTACGCTTTTTCTGAAAGATCACGAGCGGGATATGATTGCTAAATCGTTTGCACAAGAAGAGACTAGAGAATCTACACATGAGGTCGTCAAAAATCTTCATGAGGAATTCGAGAGACACGCTGATGACATTGAGGAGGACAAATTGCAACCAGTCTTCAGCCCTAAGGAAGATACAGTCACAATTTCACCACAAGAAGATGAAGATACAAGTACACTTCAGCTACATGAGAACAAGATTGAAGAAGAGCTACATATTGAAGAAGAAGACTTATCTATTAAAGCCCAAGATGAAGAGCAGGAGACATCTGAAGACAAACTAGGAGTGGACATGATGGTCACGAGGAGCAGCCATGAATCGTGTCATGCAGAAATACACAATGGGTCAGCAATTGAAGAAGTCAAAGCCTTGGATACACATCAGCCCCATGAAGAGGAAATGGAAGAGTTGCAGCCCATGCATGTTGAAGACCAAGCCCTAGAAGATGCCACCATAGTAGATAAGGGTTTGTATGGAGGAGCTTTATATACCACATCGGAGGATCACCATGATCACATTCATCAATGTATGCGTTCATTGAACAATATTGTTTCATTACCTTTACATCATATTGGCATTAAATCAAATGATGGTGTAGGTGCCCTTGAGATGGACTTGGTTCATAAGAAGGGAAGTGATCAAGATATGTTGGACATTCCTATGGAAGAAGAAGAAGCAACACTTGTTGAGGTTCAATCACACCTGGAAGATCATATAGTAGTAGACTCTACTCACTACTTTGATGGAGACCCCTTGCCCAAGCCTAATGATGACTTAGTCCTCATTCATGCCATGGAGGGAGCTGATTTGGAGCAGCATGATCATGATAACAGATCAGAAATGACACGTGGTAATGTTGGGTCTCATCCTTTGGAAGGTCAACTACGGGTTAATGAAGACCTATATCTTGCTGACCTACATGAGCTTTGTTGGGAGAGGGCACACTCTTCATCATACACAGCAGAGGTTCAGTCTTCTATGACAGCTATATGCATGGGACAACTTGATGGAATGGATGATAAATTTAGAGGCATAGATTGCAGTTTTGAGGCAGAGTCTGAGATACATGATACATCTGATTCTTCATTGGAAATTGACCTTGATCCTGCCCTAGTCAATGACCACTTAGTGGAGGAGAAAGAAGAGGTACAGATCTGTGAAGATACCTTCCGGGGACATGAGGTATGGTGTGATTTTCTGAAGTATAACAGCAGTTACTTGTCTTCACTTCACCATGTTATATCAGCCATGTGGATCAGCCTTAAAGCAGGCACTATCCGTGAAGACAATCAGATTGGATCAGCTTTAGATGGAGAGCTTGCATTTCAAAGGCACATGAACAGGTCTGATTTTCTGAGTTACAACAGCAATCCACTTCATCATCTCATATCAGACATAAGGAACAGCCTTGAGGCCTATAATTTCCTTGGAGAATGTTGTATAGGATCAGCTTTGAGTGGTGAAGATGCAACGGCGGTAATGGCAAGGTTCAAAGAAGATGAAGGCACTATAGGAAGGTATGATAGATACTCTGATTTCCTGATTTGGAGCAGCAGTTCTTGGCTCTTGCATGGTCACCTATTGGTAGCCCCATAGATGCAAGACACAGCAAAAACTCGCGAGTCTTTTTTTGAAACGAGTTTTTGCGGTGTTTATCGGCGGCGAGTTTTTGACCGAGTTTTTGAAAAAACTCGCAGAGTTTTTGCCAGAAAAACTCGGCGAGTTTTTAAAAAAAACCCTCGCGACTGGGCAAAACTTAGACTGCCGCTTCAAAAAGGTGTTTTAACTTCATTTTTTCATTCGTTTGGAAGCTCTCACTCAGCAAAAACACTCTCCAAAGCATTGTAGACTTGGGAAGAGGAAGATGTGAATTTGTATTTAATATTTACTTTCAGTTTTACAAAAACAATTTGCTATTTTCATTTTGTTTCAGACTATCAGTATTAGTGTATTGAGCATTCCACATGAGGATGCAATTTTGTATCTAATTTTCTTTGAAATCAATCAAATATAACTAGACTCAGCTTGTTTCTTCTATGTACTCATTTTATTGACTCATTGGATGCATCTTATCATTGAATTATGTAAAAAAAATGTGTTTTTAATGAAGTTTAAGCAATTTTTTAAGTTGCCGAGTTTTTTGCCGAGTTTTTTCCGAACCAAATACTTTTGCCGAGTCTTGCAACTATGAGTAGGCCCTACACACGAGCATGAGATGAAGAAAACACCTTCTACTATTTGTTTCTATGTTGAAGATAAGTATTGGATGATGGCTAAGCATGTAGGACATTCAAATTTGAGGTATGATTTCGAGTGCTTGATTTGCTCATTTTATAAAATGTCAGCAGTACACAGAGAGCCACATCGTGGGGTATGATGACTTGATTGAGTACAATAAGGTGGTTGGTAAGCATGATACATTGATGATCCTTCATGAGAAGTTTGCTTGTAGTAGTCTACCTTACCCGATACCTCTTGGATAGACTACATAGCTGCCTTATTCTGGAGACTTGTGATGCAGACTTTTGCTGTTGTGAAGCATGACAGGGAGGTACAGCTGAACCATGATGTTGTTATGATGTTCACCTTGGAGTTGGTGATGCAGGTGTCTCAGTTGAGTGCTGGCATGAGGTTTGAAAGGAAGCATGAAGATTTTGATATTTCAGCCCCAGTTCATAAGGACCTACTCCTCACATTGATAGAAGATGGCTACCACACTTCATGGTGCATTGACACTTGGCAGTTTGGTGAGGCTTTGGAGGCTACACTTAGTGGGATAGCCACTTACATCATGGCTTCACTTGAAGAGGGAGTCATAAGGGATTCAGTTTATGATGACTCTCTGATCATTCATGGAGGAGGCACAGAGTTGGATAATGCTATGATACAACTCCATCATTCTTTGGTGGTAATTGATGCTGCCCTATGCTTGACACTTGTGTTGGAGGAGTACACTTCAGAGGTATGGATGATTCTTGCACTGAGGTATGATATTGTTTCCATCTCTACTTTGGTGGTGTTAGGGTTTGGAGTTGGAGATATGGATGATGCCCTAGCACATGATGTTGTCTTGTACACTTGGAGGGTAGATGCTATTGCATGGTGTATGGGTTTTCATGTTGTTGGTGTTTGCTTGGGTATTGTACTATTGCTTGGTGTAAGTATAAGTTGGAAGATTGAATTTCTTATACTTTAAATATTTTTCAATATACCTTTCAGGATGTTTGAGATAGGTCTCGAATCCACTGGATTTGACATGCAGATTATAGAATTTGGAGGATCCACCAGATTTCAGACTTGGTCAATTTTCAGGATTTTTAGGATATCAGGATACCAGACTTAGTCATTTTCAGGATCTCAAACATACATCAGGATTAGTCTCAGAACGAAAGCAAATGACTCTTGAATTAGAAACTCGACAAAGAACTTGAACAAACCACTGACTTCATAATGAAATAAATTTAAGACATCATCCAAGACTTAATGCAAAGCATCAAAGCTCAAAAAAAGGGGGTCCCCATTTGCAATGGGGCGATGTGTGATTAGGTCACAACAACAACCACTCTTTGGGAGTATGTAAAAACCAAATACTAGACATTAGAGGTTGGTCGAGCCTTGTATTTGAAGGACCTATTGTTTTCTAGTAAGTTTCTCGAGGGTGAATCTGTCTCAAAGATACTTGTTGCCTTTGAAGGATCTAAGTCATGAACTATCTGTTATTCGAGAAAGGTGGATGATAAATGCTTACACTTGACTATAGAGACACAAATACTTGATCTTGACAAGGTGCCTACATTTACCTTGCAAAAGGAGAGGAGGTGAGATTAGACAAGAGCATGATTTCATAATCTATAGGAAGTGCTTTCATTGCATGAATCTAAGGCAAAGGCAGGCAAAACACTAGAAGTTTCATTGCCCTCACTATCTCTAGCATCATTGGTCCCATGGCTTGAGGTTTCCCCTAGGTCAGTTGAGAGTGTGCTCTAACTAGTTACGAGTTGCAACTCATCATCACATCCTTCATTGGGATTGGATGTACAATCTTTGCTTCCTCCAAGAGGTGGAGATCGAGGAACACTTCATTTTTTAGATGCTCCGTTTACCATGAGATTTGGGGAAGATTTCATTGCCTCTACAAGGACATAGGCAAATAATCTAACTACTTTCTTCAAACAATGAGACTAGCGGTGCTTGACTCTTTCTTTGTGAGGCTGTCAACCTCCAACACAGATCCCTACAAGGTGGGAGTCTAGAGGCTCTAGGGCCCCCATGTTGATCACCTCTTTTTTCCATCCCACCTAGGCAAAAGGCAACATAAAATGGCCTTTGGATCCTTGTACTTCATATATCAGAGCTAATAGATTAGTTAGGCGATGCTTCTCTCAACACACCATTACTACTTAGATTCCCTAGCCTTCTCTCCTTCAACATCATGGCTTTGCTTGTTCCCATTGGCATGACTTGGTCTTATTTTGGTGACATGGATCTACTACTTACTGGCTGCCCCCAGACCATAGGGGTAGACTTATATTGTGAGCTTCTTTTCTATTGCGGGAGCAACACTAGTCTTGGATATTAGTGGAGTTTGTAGGGGAAGTGCTTTGGTTCCAACTAGGCTATCCTAACGTGGGCTTCCAACCTTGGATATTCCCTAGTGAGCATTATGTCTTACAATGATTGATGAAGGCTTAGACGACTCATTCATTTCAAATGCAAACAGGGACATTTGATGAGATTTTTTTCTAGTCTTCACTAACACATGCTTTTGGGACTCTTGTTTTCCCTTCATTACTATTTGTATTGCTATTTGCTAGTGGTATAGTGCTTTATTGTCTTATGTACTATTATTTTTGTTTCTAGGGTTCTCTCTTCCTAGAACTTTCTATTGTTAATTGTTGTATTCTCTAGTCCCATTGACCTACTTTTGGATTACCCAGTCTACTCTCCCTTACCATCATGGCTGCCCTCTAGACCGTAGGGGCACACTCATATTATGAGCTTCTTTTGTACTATGGGAGCTACACTAGCCCTTGATGTTATGGAAGTTTCTAGAGGAAGTGCTTTGATTCCTCCTAGGCTATCCTAGCATGGCCTTCCAACCTTGGATACTCGTCGGTGAGTATTATCTCTCACAGTGATCGGTGATGGCTTAGACAACTATAGCTGGACAAGGATATTTGATGAGATTTCCTTCTAGTCTTCATTGGCACATGCTTTTGGGGTTTTTATTTCCCCTTTATTGATATTTGCATTGCTATTTGTGCTTTATTTTATCTTATGTACTTATATTATTTTGATTCTAGGGTTCTCTTGTTCTAGAACTTTCTATTGTTAATTGCTATAAACTCTAGTCCCATTGACCTACTTTTGGTCATTTGTAGACATTATATAATTTCTTCCTTTCTTTCAATGAGAGGGAGTAACACACCCAGAAGATCAATAGGGAAATGCTTTATTCTAATGAGCTTGGACAATTTAGAAGGAATTATCCTGAGAGAAAAAGGGAACAAAAGAGAACAATGCATGCAAATGTTATTGAAAGTGAGGAGCATGAAGTGAATGAGTCAAAGGTGAAATATGGATTCACATTTGTCACATCACATGAACAATCCATGTAGTCAATGATTTGGTACTTCGAGTGAAATAACCTAAAATCTTGCTCTCTTTGCCCACTTTCAAGGCTACTAATATATGGTAAAAATTCTTGTCAATGACAAGGTGATTGTAGTTGGTATTGGTGACAAGGGATTGTATATTGGTCCCAAAATGACAATAAAATGCACTGGTAGCATATGAAAATAACAAAATACTTTTGCACGAATGGTATGAGCACTTGAATTATTGGTATATGTTTGTACTAATTAGGACTAGTATGGTGAATGGACTTCCATCCCTTCAGAAATTTCAGAATTTGTGTATAAGATGTCAAAAGAGAAAACAAAATTAGCATCCATTTGATACCAATAAGGCGTCGAGGGCCAAAGGAGTCTTGTGCTTGGTTCATGCTTATTTGTGTGGCCTAATGAACACACCCGTTATATTTGAAGCCATGTTTTTCTTGCCGATTGTTGATGATCTTTCTCAAAAGATGTGGGTTTACTTCTTGAAAAGGAAGCTTGAATGTTTCTCTCATTTCTTAGTATTGAAAGCCCTAGTTCAAAAGAAAGCAAATAGATTGATCAAGTTCTTTCCTTTGGTGGAAGTTGTGAGGAATTTTGTAGGTTCATGCCCACAACAAGAGCAAGTGGGAAATATTTGTTGCCTTTGCAATGAGGCATTGCATCCTGTAGTTGGAGAAGAGAACAAAGAAGCATGGCAGGAGATGCAGAAATCCTTGATGAAGAAGCAAGTTTGCTCAAGCTAGAAGCTGATATTGCAAGCATATCTCAATTAATGGAGACTATTAAGGGCCTAATGGAGACTCATATCAAGAAGTTGCATTCATTGATAAGACTCATCAAGAAGTTGTGTTGATTGATAAGACTCATATCAAGAATGTCTCAATTTAAGGCCAAGAAAGATTGAGATTCCTCCTTTCTAAGGAGATGTGGATGCAGAAAAGCTTGACCATTGTTTGGCATAATCAAATGTATGTTTTATTTAGCATGTTCTGTTTTAGTTTGAAACAAAAGATTTCCTTTTCTAGATTGAGAATGGAAAAACATGCTTTAACTTGGTTTGAAAGTCTTATATTTTCTCTTTAAGAAAGCAAGCTCCTATTAGATCATGGGATCAATAAAGAAATTAATTAAAAAGCAAGTTTAACCAATATGTCAGAGAGAGGAAAATTGTATTGTGGCAATATTAAAACAGAAAGATGGACAAAATGTGCAAGAGTACACTAGTGAATTTCATAGAAGAGCAGTCCAAATGGAGAAAGATGTGCAAGATGAAGAGGTAAATAAATTAGAGGCCTCGATAGTCCTCTTTGGAGGCCTCTATTGCTCTCTAAACTGGTGAATATGATGAAGCATGTGCACATGCTCAGCACCTTGAAGTATATATCCCTCCATCCTCTCCAAGACAAAAGAAACTTTGGCCAAGACAAAGAAGGCAAGTTCTACAAGCACAAAAACAAAGCCTGCAAAACATGGTGACCATTGTGATGCAGATGGTCATATGGATGCAGCCTGCTGGAAAAGGGAAAAGAAATTGAAGGTTCCTGTGGGGGAGATGTCTCGGGAATGCCTCCTCTCTGAGGAAGATGCACTGGAGACATCTCCTGCATGGTGGTGGTGATAGGGGGAGGGAGGTGGGACATTTCCCAGCCATCCCCAAGTCTCAAGGACATCCCTGTTTCTAGAAATGCTACTTTTCTGGGTGGCACACGTCCCCATGGAACACTGGTTAAAACAATAATGCTTGAAGTTTTGAGTCAAAGAGAATACAAGAACAATAAAACGTGCTAGAACTGAAACACAAGATTATATTATGCAAGTTCTTGACAATATTTTGAGAGATCAGAAAGATCGATCAGAAGCCTCTTACCTATTTGGTCAGCTATTTGATGAACGGCTCATTTATGTTAATATAAAAGTGGAGGAGACAAATGGCTTGGTAGTTTCAAGAAATGTAACTGCTTGCCTTTGGCGAATTCATATTCTCCATTTTATTGGTATGCAAATACTGCTGTAAAGAAATGTCAAACAAAACTGACATTGTCAGAGTTGTGCAGCAGTGGATATGCTGTATTAGGAGTTCATGGTTGACTGCATCTGCTTGGGATGATGCTGAAACTAGTGGTGAAGATGGCTGATTTGGTGTACCCCTGTGATATTGGAGATGATGAAAGTTCTAGATCCTCCTGGATCAAAAGGACATTAAAAGTTATCATATTTTATCTTGTCTAATTTCATACTAGTCCATAGCTTTGTGTTGTTCTTCTAGGATTCAGTTTTACTGCTAAAAATATGCATATGGTTGAAGGATCTAATATATTGGGATTTTTTCTTAACAGTTGTTTCCTAGGGATGCACCTCCATTGCTTGGTGGAGTACTGCAGGTATATTAACCAACTGATAATTTTAATTATGTTTTCTATAATTTTAGTTGTAATGTGACTCTTAATTTATTATTTACCAGATTACAATCTAAGTTGTATTTGTATTTATGTTTGTCCTCTTGGGTAGAAACTTGTGGTATGCTTTTTAAGTGGAGGAGAGGATTCTGATCCCACAGCAGCAGCAATAAAGGCATCTGCAGGTGCAATTTTAGCAAGGCTGCTTGTGCAAAACAGTAACTTTTTCGCACACTTGATTACAGATGCTTCCCTCTCAGTGATGCTTCAACAAGCAGGGACGAAATTGGATCAAAATCTCCTCCTTTGTCTGATAGATGCTTGGCTTGATAAGGTATTTACATATCATGAACATTGTGTTTAAATAGTTACCTTTGAATTTCAAATTGCTACGTACTGATTTTGATGTCTGTTTTATATTGAAAACCATCAATTGCAAACATGGTTCTCTTATCTGTTTCTTTTTATGTAAGATTATACTTAGTATTTTCTCAATGTTGAATACTTCAAGGATGGTTGTTGATAGTCTGTAATTTGAGTTTCATATCTTTTGATTTATTTTGTTAGTGACCTATTCATGCACTCATATCCATGAAAGCTGTATGAAAAGAAGCTATTCTTCATTCAATGAATTATATTTGATTGCATAAACAATATCATATTGCTTTAAGTTCACATTTTAAGACTTTCATGATGTTGCTGTTATATTATAGTCCCAGAAATATGTGAAGTTGTTTCGTCAGAAAAAGTTGCTTATAGATTCTGCAATAATTTGGTAATGTATCTGTAGCTGTTCCTTTTCTGAATTAATATTGATTTGAAAGTCCTCCCAGCATTTTCTGTCCTTGAAACTCTGTAAATGAGATGCTTGTTATGTTGCTAATTTGATGCAGGAGCATCCAATGGTGTAAGGGCAATCTTGCATCACCCAAAAAAATGATGATTTTGTTTTCTGTTCTTTTCAATTTTGGTATTTTTGGATATCCAATTGTTTGAATAATGATGTAGAACCTTAAGTTTTTGCAATTAGAAAGTTTGCATTTGAGTACGTATGGAAGCAAAAATTTACTTAAAGCTCCGGAATTGAAAAATATAACCTTTGGTGAAGGAATTGGCCAAAGATCACTTGTGGGCTGAAAGATATTAATGTTTTCGTTTCTTTAAAAACCCTTGAAAAAGTTTCAAAGTCAGATATGATACACTTATGTCCAGTACGGCTTCGGAATTGGGTGGAATTGGCAGAGCTGATTCTAAGGGCGTAGAGCACTTCACGAGCATTCCAACGGATCAAACGGTTCGTTAATTGGATACCTGGATCAAAACTTATGGCTCCCGGAAGTTGACCTATTTTTGGAGGGAGTTACAAATTTTGAAATTTTGGCTGGAAGGCGCTAAAAAGGCTATAAAAGATAGAAGGTTCTAGAATCCAGAGGAAGGAAGCTGTAATGTGTTGCAACTTGTTCAAGATTCAACCTCTAATGTGATTCTTGTTTCTGTAAAAGAACATTCCTATTTTCTATGTGCAATCTGTGTTATTGTGTTTTGGTTTTAACCCCCGAAATTAAGTGGTATTAGTGATGAACACACAATTATATTGAGCGGGGGGGTGAATCAGTATAATACAATCTTTTACTTTTTCAAACTAACAACCACAATAATATCAATTTGTAATGTCCCCTTTCCAGAGGAGTGTTAGCCTATACTTGGTTTCCGTAGGCTAACTATGGTGGTTAGGGAACTTTGGCAGTTTGTTTGGTGGTTTTCGGGCACTTCGGCAAAAACTTACTATTTTTAATAAGTTAGGGTTTCACCCAGATGACGCAGTTCATGATGGGAGGCAAAGCGTTTTGTCAAGACCTTTCCAACGGTCTATAATTCATAAGATTTTGAGACTGTTTGGGCTTGCATATTAAAGTCCATAAATTATATTAATTATTAATATTTGGACTTTAATATATAATGTGGTGACCTGGGAAAAGTAAAGTGAAATAAATATAAAATAAGTCACTTGGACTTGGGCGTTAAGGGAAGAGAAATAAAGTTAATAAAATGAAATATTTTCCTCTAATCTATGGTTTATTTCATGAGGAAATATAAAAGATAAAAAGTGAAGCTTTTCATTCATTCACAACATATCATATTTTCTCATGTTTTGCTCTGCAACTTTGAGGGTTTGGAGAACTTCTTCTAGCCATGGCATTTGGTGACGGAAACCACCATTTGTGACAGCGATTCAAGGGTGTGAAAGATCATCTAAGGTTGCTTGAGGTAGCCATACATTTGTGGTTACATTTGCACTTCATATTATTCAGTTTAGAGGGTTTTCAAGCTTCGTCACGGAGGATTGGGAACAGAGATATCACACATTATTTGCCTCCATAATTATTGTTTGAGGATGAGGAGTGGATTACAAGTGATATTTGGAAGTTTGGAGCAGATTTAGAGTGCCATTCTTTTCATAACCAGGCCGTACTATACCCAAGATAGGCCGTACCATCAGCGAAGGAAAATATTGGTTCTGGGGGTGAAGTTTGTCAAGTTTCTTTCCTTTACCCTTGGCGTCCAGCATTCTGACTTATGTGCATATAATTTTGTGGGAGTTTAGAAGAGTTATCAGCTGTTATATCTGCGGCAACCTCCATTACAGGGCCGTACCAGCACTTAGCTTGGACATGGCCTTCATTTGCTCCATATTTGGCGACTCCTTTGCATTGTAGATCTATTGGTAGTTGATTCCAATCAAATCTATGGATAGTTGTATGTATTTTCATGCTAATAGACTGAGTTGATCATTTCCAACTGGCTGCACCACCATTTCAGACTTTGTATTTGCATGACAATGAACTGGGTATGCAGAATACTCCATATTTTGGCAATACTATTTTCTCGGTATTTGATGCTTAGATATTAGAGGATATTCTCTCAACTGGGTTCTTGTTATTTTGTCAATATTTTGAGTATTTTGAGAGATATAGAAATCTGGAATTTTTTCAGCAGTATATGCATTATTCATATTTCCATTATATGCAAAAATAAATGTATGCATGTTATGTTGTGTTATGGACCCAACATCAAACGCAAGCAGGGATCAACTTAACCACAGAAAACTCTTCAGACAGTGATTGAAAATATACCCAGATCAGCAAACATTAAAACTTATAAGGGGGTGGGTTATTTCACAATTGCACAACATCATTCACTTAAGATCTAACAATTATGCAACACAGGATGAACACATGATTTACGTGGAAACCCTTTCGGGAGAAAACCACGGCAAAGTATTGCATATATATTTCTCTTACAAGCTTTGTAGGCACCAACTTACAGGAGACACCAATCCTCTCTTGTACAATATGTAGGCACCAACCCACTGGTGACACCAATTCCCGCTTGTACACTTTGTGAACACCAACCCACTGGAGGCACCAACCCCCATTGCTAAGCACCAATTTAGCGAGAGACACCAATCTCTCTTTTAGGAAGCACCAACTTCCACAACAAAGTTCCACCTTCAGGATGTTGCTTCTTTAACGGATGATAGATATCTGATTTGCTTCACAAACTCTTCTTGTAAATGATATACACTTCACAAATTTAATGCACTTGATTTCATATACTTTCCTCTTTCAAATCTGCATACTCATACTCTCTTAGATCTGCATGTACTGCATGTACCTCTTTTAAATCTGTATGTATAAACTCATATCTCTGCTAGTGTATATGTTTTATCTTCAACACTCCTTACTACACACAAAATTTGCATTTATTCCACTTCAATCTCCTTCATAAAATCTGCATCTATTCCACAAAATTCTGCTGTAAAAGTCCATGCTTCTCTTATATGAGATATATCATCTTCACACTAATCTTTCTTCAAATTTTCTGCTCTATATCTGCTTTTATTTTGATTGATATTGCATTGTGTTCCTTACTACTCTCCCATTCCACACTCACATCAATCTGAATTTGTATCTTCATGTTTTCTATGAAGAGAGGCATCTCTTTGAAGGGTGATGTCCTATCTTCACAATTCTGATCACAATAATGCAATGCCTTCACATATATTTTTGCTTTTAGTTCTTCTCAAAACTCAACGAATTTATTTTTCATTGGATACTTTTCTAACCAAACCTTGTGTTCTTTTTATATCCAACAAATGCCTCTTCAAAGAGGCAATTCTTCCAAGAAGGGACGACTTGTCCCAAAAGATGCACCTCTTCAAGGAATGCGATCTCACACAAGAGGTTGGCCTTTTCAACACTTTAATTTTCTTTTATTTGATATTTCTTGCTCTCAGATCGGCCAACAAGAAACTATTAAGTTTAATTTGTTTTTATCTCCCTTTGAAGTCGGCCTTAATCATGAAGAAGTCGACCTTAATTGAATACTTATTAATCATAAGTTTTGAATCCATGATTCCATATAGAGATCGCTGCCATCAAACATAAACTTGATCGCTACCATTATCAATCTAAAGTTGGCCCTTATTATATCATTTCAAATTCTCTTCCATAGTCGGCCAACATGAGTAAATAAGAGTAAATTAGTCAACTTATGAGCTCAAGGAGTGGATCGATTTGTGGCCTTTGGCCTTAACGATTTTCTTTAACCGCAATATGAATGGTAGCAATTTTGACAATGCTTCTGACATCAATGACAATCTCGTCCATGTGCCTTTGACATCAATGACAACATTCTTGGACAATGAATTCCTTCTTGACATCAATGACAACATTTGCAACAATCAAAGCAAGAGTTCCCAAGTGTGTAGACAGATTGTCGACCGTGAGGCAGTTTGCATCAGCACCCCGAGGTTTTGGGTTTGTTGTAGAGATCAAAATTCCTCCAGGAAGAAACCATGGTGGGAGAAATGCTTTGACAGAAGAGGGTTTTAGAGCTCTGCAAAGGCAAATCGATGCTTCCACATTTTGCATATATGTATAACAAGGTAGTGACAACCACAATTTGTGACAAAAATCTCCCTTCCATTATACTTTGACGGACATCCATACCTGTTCCAAAGCTCCCATTTGATCATAGACAGGGAAGATGCAGGCAAAGGCTGAGGAATTTGGCTTGACGCCCATTAGTTTGTATGTAATATCCCGCTTAGGATATTCTCTAAAATTCTGAATGCTCTAATACCACTGTAATATCCCACCCCTTTCTTGAGATATTTACTAGCAATTTTGCCTTAATTTTTTTTTGTGTTTTTGACAAGATATTGCTAGGAAAGAACAAAGATGCAAGTATAACATATGCCAATGCAAATACAAATATTTTTTTTCAAAATCGGATTTATTAATGAAAGCTTTTACAATGCTTCATACCCGGAATAGCTATAGCAAGTTGCATTACAAATCTGGAAATTCATAACAGCAGCAGGTGCAACCCTCTCATATGAACGCCACGCAACAAATAATGAGTTCTCCACTTTTCAAATGCATCTGATATAAAGCTTAAGCCTGGCCGCCCTCAATTAAGGTGAATTAATGCTCAAGAACTAGGCGTTTTCAGCCTAGAGACCAAACACCTCACTAAAGACACTGTACGACCCGGCTGGTATACGACCAAGCAAATGTGATTAATATGGCCCAGCAAGAGGTAATCAGCAATAAAGTCTTCAATCAGCAGATATAATTCTGATCACCAACAATGTTTTTCTCAAACCCTACAAATTAATGATGATAAACACTTTAAATATGTATACTTGTGACTCCCACGTGCCAATAATGATGATAAATGCAGCCACAAAGCAATCTGCCCTTCACAATGAAATTCAGTCTCAAACCCTTGGATAAATCTTCACAATTCTGCACAATGTTGGCCTTTGTATGAAGCCAATCTGATTAGCAAACTTCAGCTGGTGTTGCACAACCTCAGAATGTTGAAACAATGAAGAGAACACGTTCTCCAATGCTGAAAATGGTGCGAAACTGCAGAAACCCTAGGTCTCCTTCACAAATGACAAAGAACTCATAAAAGACAATTTCAAATGCTCACGAATGAATGATTTGCTTTTTCCAAATGCTTTTATACTCTTCTTCAAAAGGCACGATTTCCCATGAGGCTTAAAATAATTTAATATAATAAAAATATATTTGCTTTTGTGCTTTATTATATCCTTTCAAGTGGGCACCCAAATAATGGTTATAATGACTTGACTTTATATCATTAAATGCACCCTTTATAATTTGACTTTATATTATTTAAATTACCCCTTCATAATAAAGTCAAATAAAGTCATTAAATGCTCACTTAATATTTTGACTATATGATAGTAAATACCTCTAAATTATAAAGTCACGTGAAATCAATATAATATTCCCCTAAATAATTAAGTATTATTAAAGTAACATTTTAATAATAATTAAATGTCATAACTCCATTAATAATCATTATTTAATAATTCTGACTTCATCACTGGTTAGCCCACTGCTCCCACTGTCAATCTGGATGCCTTACTAAAAGTAGTAAGGTGGGTCTCTAATGTTCAATTGACTTACTATAAATAGTAAGTATATGCAAATAATGCCAGAAACCCCCGAATATCAATGCCTCAGAACATACGAAGGATCCGGAGATGAAAACACGAACAACTGCCCTCTGGAGAGCCATAAAACTCCACAACAGGGTCCTCTAAACACCATTATTAGCCTACGAGGACTCGGTGATAGGCTAAACCATCAAACTCTGATGCTCGCTCAAAATGGGCACATTATAGTCCGCCCTCCTTGAAATTGCTTGTCCTCAAGCAATCGCAACTGAATAGAAAACACCACTCCATCAGAGGCTCAAGGGAGAACTATAGGATGACCCACATATCACCAAATAAATCCTATAGCACCAGCATAAACACATTTGTGCAAAAAATCCTTGGATCCCAAACCCAGAATGGAAGTCTGCCATGCATAATATCCTCATACTTTTGCTGTGCTCTCTTGTTTCCAACTTCACCATGCCGAGAGTGGTGAAGCAACCCAATGGGACCCGTCCAATACACGGTGCCAAACCTGTCACCACCTGGATCCCAAAACAATCGAACCTGACATCCATCCACCATGAAAAGACAAAAATATCTGGAAGCCTCCGCAACACAATATATCTCTACAACCTCTGTGAAACTCCCATGGATGTGATAACTAACCAAGCCATCATGTCCACTGCCACTACAACCTCCCTGAAGCCCTATCTCCAATTGAGACCCAGTAGTTGTAAACTCTATGAGGTTCACATCAGCATGATGGTAATCCAACCTGTGATCCTGCAAGTAATTCCCTGCAAACAATTGAGTCGCTGCAGACAATTGAGTCGGGTACTTGCAGACCCTAGTCCCATCTTCTGAAGATGGAAACTCTCCATCCCACAATGGATGGTACAAGCCCCGAGCCAATCCACACTGATGCATCAACAAATCCTCCATGTGTGGACTAAAGGAGAAGTGAGGAGCACTCCTCACTATGCAGTTAAGATAAAATGCTCCCACCTCTGTCAATGGTTGACCATCAAAGTCCTAGGGAACACCCTCCTCATCAGTCTCATCACTCACGACACTAGAATTAGAAGATGGCTCATGTCTCTGATCCCAAATGGCTAATTGGTTAGGCACTCTGGCAACCCTCTCTGCAAACCCAATAGCAAAATCCCTATCTTGAAACATGTGGAGTTACTCTAATTTTATCGCCTCCAACGCACTCTCAAGAAGATACTCAACAAACGTATCTGCGCAGTAAAAACGATAGAAGGCTGAATCAACCTTATCTTCTGTAACTTGCAACTGATCTCTCCCACTATGTGGCTCAACAAGCGGTAACCCGAGATCAATTGTATGGGATGAAGTAACCGATTTGCTTCCAAGGGAAGGAAACAAATCAACATGAGAGTGAAACTTCCAACCAGATGGCACTTTGCGAATCCCCTGTGAAGATGGCGTAGTGTCGTGTACTGTCACACAACTCTGGTGAATCCACCACTGCAACACAAGAGCTATTAGTACTTGGACCTGTAACACTTGTCATGGGACCAACCTCAGGAGAACCTGGAGTAACATGTGGTTCTCTACAACTCTCCACTACTGTACTCATCCCATCAGAAATAACTGCACCAAAATCTGTGATGGATGTAACCACATCCTCCACCTGCTCAAAACCATAATCCATGGAAATATGCTCCTCACCAATTGTTGCCATAGAAACCTGAACTATATCTATAGGTGGTGAAGATTGTTCCAGTCTCAATGCCACGGTAAGCTCCTCAACCTGTGACTGTGACTCCTGAAGGGCCAATTGAGTGCTCTTCAAAGATTCCATAGTCACCTTGAGCTCATGAGTGAGCTCATCAACCTACTCTTCCTTTCCCTTCAATGCATCATAACAAATGCAATCCAACTTGAGAAGATAATCCCAACCAGCAAGTAACTGTAGATAATTTTGTTTTATTATTCCAATTGTTTCTCAAAGTGCATGAAACTTAGCAAGGGAAAGACCACTATCACCGTGCTCATCTATCATAGGAGTACTCCAACCATGAGTAGCCAACATTTGACGAGCAACATCAAAGTGCTCAATGGTTGTGGCAATCATACAGTCATTCACCTTTAGTTGCCCAACCAAATGGTGAGGACTCTGCAACTTAAGACTCCCATACAAGTTTGCTAATTCGAAATCTGCATTGTGATATGAGGCTGTATCAACATCACTCACCTCATGATAAGCAGCATCATGTGTGCTATCATCAGTGCACACATCAACAACTAAGGCATTGCTGCTATGTACCTCAAAGGATGGCTCAACTGGTAGGGTGGAAGTTGTTGTTTTGACTATATCTTCACACATTTCTGCTACCAAAGCAACTGCACGTGCATCCAAATCACGATCCTGGGATTCACTGCCAACAAATAAATTTTTTGTTTTGTTTTCTAAGGTCTGATATGATAAATCAGACTCATTGTGGCATGAATCTTCAACATAAATTGCATCATTAGTACCCAAATCTTCAGTACCAACATTCGACAACTCCATAGAAACATCATCCACATGTGAAATGACTGTTGTCTCATGCTGATGCAAACATATCCCACTACTGTCATGAAAATTAGAATTGTTATGGGTCATATTTTCCAAGCAATCTTCATGTTTGACACTCACATCTTGCGTGTCAACATTCAAAGGTTCTCCCACAACATTCTCTGCAGTTACCATGACCTCTAAATCATCATTATGCTCATGCAAAGGTCTGCTGTCATCAAAATTAGAATGGTTATCATGACTAATAACAACTTCTTGATTGCTAATAATGTGAACATTCTCTTCAAATCTCACCTTCTTTCCATGCCCCTTCTCCTCAACCAAATAGGGCCTCAACGTGTCTTCACTTTCTCGCTTGCAAATTGCTAGAAGAAGTGTCATGATGGGCTGAGATACACTATCAATGTTGTCAACAATGGAAGTCATGATATCTCTCATGTAGTCCTAAATACATCTATCATGCCCCGAACTAATGGACTCCAAGTAGAGTCTGAATAACTGCAACACAAGATCATGTTGATCAAAATCAAGCATGGCAACACATGATCTAACCTGTGCCATTAGTTCTAAGATCGTAACCTTCCGTGCATAGGTAGGACTACCGATGTTTCCAATCCCAACCATACTGTCTATGATCAGCTGGAAAACCTCACCCGAGGAGCTATGATCGCGTCATAAGGCACCCGAGGAGCTATGATCCTCATGAACTGACTGCTGCATAGGGTAACAGTGAGCCTAATCTCACTGTCACTGTGTCTCAAGTACCTATGCTCACTCAATGCTTTTACTGCAGGGACCATCGCTCTATGAAGCAATGCTGAAGGTGACTGTTCCACCAAACTTAAACTTTCTTCCAGTCTCCTAAGAATACATAATGTATCATATCTGGATTGTGAAATTGTGCCAAATTTTTCACCCTATTCATATATTGTTCTGGCTAACCACTTCCAATCACCTGATACAATTTGTTTGTCACTGATTGAACTCATTTTGACTGGAAAATAATGAAGCTAAATAATTGAGTGTTGATCACTTGAGTTTCTTTGTGTGAGCTCAATGAATTTTTAAAATAAACCCCACTGTTAAGTTAACATGCAATAGCTGATACCACACATGCAACCATTAAGACTGACATGCAAGTGCTGATCACTAACATGCAACCCCAAATCTTGACATGCAACTGAATATTTTTTATTAACCCAACCGCTTTGATACCACTGTAATATCCTGCTGAGGATATTCTCTAAAATTCTGAATGCTCTGATACCATTGTAATATCCCACCCCTTTCCTGAGATATTTACTAGCAATTCTGCCCTAACGTTTTTTGTGTTTTTCACAAGATATTGCCAGGAAAGAACAAAGATGCAAGTATAACATATGCCAATGCAAATTGAAGGAATGCTGAAGTAAATACAAATAGTATTTTTCAAAATAAGATTTATTAATGAAAGCTTTTACAATGCTTCATACCCGGAATAGCTATATCCAGTTGAATTACAAATCTGGAAATTCATAACAGCATTAGGTGCAACCCTCACATGGGTGCCACGCAACAAATAATGAGTTCTCCACCTTTCAAATGCATCTGATATAAAGCTTAGGTCTGGCTGCCCTTAATGCTCAAGAACTAGGTGTTTTCAGCCTAGAGACCAAACACCTCACTAAAGACACTGTACGGCTTGGCTGGTAAAGACTTGTACGGCCAAGCAAATGTGATTAATACGGCCCAGCAAGAGGTAATCAGCATGTTGTACCCATACGAAATTTTTCGTATATGTGCCTAAACACACCTCCCAAGCACCATGTAGCCTTGTCATTACTGTGCTAACCCTGCAGTTACAAGACATATCAAAAGATAGCGATCCAAGGCTCAAATGGAGGGAGACCTTGACAAGCCAATCAGGCCCGGAGCAGTGAAAGAATGTCTAAAAGAGGAGGTCAAAGTGATGAATTGAAGGCCAAAATGACATAAACTGAACCAAGGGAAGCGATGCAAATACATCTGGTAAATCAAAATTCAATTTTGAAAATTTTGAAATTTTGGAAAATTTTGAAAATGTTTCTAAGGCATTTTTGGACGTTTCTGGCTAAAATGTACTCCATCTTGGAGTATAATTCATGGAGGAGAGGCTTCGATGAGAGCTTCGAATCATATGAGCCTGATTTCCAAACTTCAAGACATTTCGTCATCAGATGAAGAAGTTACGGCAAAAATAAGCTCCAGAGGCAGAGACAAACGACAGTGATCCAGGCAGCCTCCATCAAAATGGCCGGCAAAGTTCAAAATTTTTCAAGGTCAAGAATCATAAAGTGAGCCTTGAAATTGGCTAAGTCTGGTGTCCTGAACCCTGATGTTCTGAAATCTTGAAAAATGTCTAAGTCTGAAATCTGGTGGATCCTCAAAAATCTAGAATCTGCATGTTAAATCCCATGGATCCGGGACCTATCTCAAACATTCTGGAAGTATATTTCAAAATATTTAAAGTATTAGTATACTTAAATATATTTTGAAATACACTCAAAATCAAACTCCAAAATGGCGCTCAATTTGCCCAAAAGCCACGCCTTTTCCATCCTTGCAAAAAGCACCTAAAATCCCTAATTTGCACACCTATTTTGAACCTCCAAATAGGCGCCTATTTCACCCAATTTCCACTCCTTTTTGACCATTCCAAAAGGCGCCTATTTTGTCCAAATTGCACACCATTTATTACTCCCTCAAAAGGCGCTTAAAAGCTCTAAAATGCACGCCATTTTGAAACATCACAAAAGGTGCCTAGAAACACAAAAACCCATGCCTTTTTGCCTAGGATAAAGGCACCTAAAACCTCAATTTCACACGCCTATTTGATCTCCAATAAAGGCACTCAATATGCCTATTTTCCACGCCTTGTTGACACATGAGAAAGGCGCCCCCTTTTGATCATTTGCACTCCTTTTTGAAGCGCCAAAATTTGCGTGAGATAGGCGTTGAAGAGAGAATATTGATGCCTAAGAGAGAGATGCTTCAAGGCTAGGCTATAAATAGAAGTTCACCTCTCATTCTTTCATTTGTACATGGAGCCAAAAATAAGAGCATCTTATTTTTAGGAAAAATCACATTGAAAACCCTAAAAGGGTGGCATTAACTATAAAGGAGATTTCTTGCATAGTTTTTATCATTTTCTAAAGGCAAGAGAAGGGTATTGAGGCTGCACTTCACACATGGTGACCAGTAATGGAAGATTAAAAGCTTGCAAAGGATGGATTCAAAGGCATTGAGGAGTTGATCTTCACATCCAGGGCAAAGTTTACTGATTCTTGCATCATCCTATACCTATCACGCTTCAAGGCATATTTGTTCACAGGAAGGCCATTTCTTTGCATTGGCAGCCATTGTTAAGGGTTCTCAAGCTTTTCTTTTTGCAGATTTGAAGCTTTTTCGGACCAGCAAAGCATAAAGGGGATAGATTGGTCATTTCTTAGCCTCTTTTTTTTCATTCTCTTACATCACAAGGTCCATCTTTATGTTCCTAAAGCAACGCCCAAACCCAGGAAGCCATTTGTGATGATTTTTCAAGGTTTTTTTCCACTAGTCATGGCTGTTCATAGGCAAAATCACCACCTACAACCAAAATAAAAGTGATTTTTGAGGCCTATATGTCCAAAATTTCTCATTTCTGGCACATACCCACCTAGCAAAAGTCATCTTCCATCAACTTGGACCATTTTGAGCTCAGATCTGTCAAATCTTTGAGGGTATAACTCCAAATTTTTATTTTCCAAGGGCAAAAATTTTAATTTTTTCACAAAAAATTAAAATTTGGACAACAAAAAAAAAACTTGTTTTTTTTGGGCAGCGAACACAGGAGTCCAGATTGGCAAATTTCAAGGCAAAAAGGCATCAGAACAAGACCCCTCCAGGTCATCATGCAATATTCATCAGTCACCATTGAGACCAAATCCTTGCTCAAACACGAATATTCCAAGGTCAAAGAAACAAACTTGTGACAAGTTTCACCTTGAAGGATATAGCCATGGCGTTGGCTACATGGAAAGAAAAACTCCTAGGCATTGAAAAATATGCCATTGATTTTGTCTAAAACATTCCTTGCAGGTACTTCAGCTATAAAGGCGTAAATTGCCTTGTTCATAATTTGCAGGAGTTCATATAGTTGATCCGCGAAAAGTTTTGTGGTGATCCCCACGTAGACAAGATGTACCTCCTGGTTGAAATTACATCAAAGTTCGTCAAGGTTGAAAAAGAGTTTGAAGATTCTGTGAAAATCACTGAGGATGCTGCCATTGACCTACAGATGAGGACAGTTCACCTTGATTCTATCAATATACCCAATGAGGCTAGGATTGAGGAATTTGAGAAAATTCTCAATTCTCATACTTAGTCAATTTTTCACTATCTGCAGGAGGGATTTATTTTTGGCAATAGGAGAGATTTCCAAAGCAGTTTCTATTTTGAGAACTGACTTTGTAATCTAGAGTTAAATTTATTTTTAGATTTTGCTGTTGGAAATCATGCAAATTATCTTTGAGTTGGAACTCATTGTGTAATAACATGCAAGTTTAGTTAACTGAATTGCATGACAAAATACTTTTAGTTTTAATTGCTAATAAGCTTGCATGCTTCCCATGCAGCAATTAGATCTAGAGTGAAGAGTGTTAGTTAACTCTTCCTTTTATTTCCTTGCACCTTTGCCTTTTAGGTATAAATAAGTGTATTCTACACACTTAAACTCTCTAATGGTAAATGCTGAGACTAATTTTTGCTCGCATTTTTTTGTTCAAGCAGTGTTATTTGTTCTTGTCTTTTGATTAATGAGAATATGTATCATGGTTTCTGAGATCTATCTTGTTGTCGAGAGTTGTGAAAATCGTTCATGACTTTGTGCATGAACGATTGTTGTTGAATTATTTTTTTCTTTTGTGTTGAAAACCTCCAAGTTGTTCCTTCGATTTCTTTATGCTCTGGATTTACTTAAAGGAATCGGAAGTGTTTTAAGATAGAGTTAGTTATTTTCTTTTGTAATGCTTTAGAAAATCTTATAGCTTCGCAGAAGAGCTTCATTGTCTTGTGCTTGTGCCTTGAGAAACCAAAAAGATAGGTTATTTTGTAAACGTCTTTTTAATTTTCTTGTTGAGGGAGCCTCCCCTCCTAATTTGAAGAACAATCCTACTGTACATGTTGTTCGTTTTTCTTTCTCACCGAAAGGTGCGAAATTAAATGCTAACACAACAATAAAGTCTTCAATCAACAGATATAATTCTGATCACCAACAATGTTTTTCTCAAACCCTATAGATTAATGATGATACACTTTAAATATGTATACTTGTGACTCCCACGTGCCAATAATGATGATAAATGCAGCCACAAAAAAATCTGCCCTTCAGAATGAAATTCAGTCTCAAACTCTTGGATAAATCTTCACAATTTTGCTCAATGTTGGCCTCTGTATGAAGCCAATCTGATTAGCAAACTTCAGTTGGTGTTGCACAACCTCAGAATGTTGAAACAATGAAGAGAACACGTTCTCCAATGCTGAAAATGGTGCGAAACTGCAAAAACCCTAGGTCTCCTTCACAAATGCCAAAGAACTCATATTAGACAATTTCAAATGCTCATGAATGAATGATTTGCCTTTTCCAAATGCTTTTATACTCTTCTCCAAAAGGCACGATTTCCCACAAGGCTTAAAATCATTTAATATAATAAAAATATATTTGCTTTTGTGCTTTATTATATCCTTTCAAATGGGCACCTAAATAATGGTTATAATGACGACTTTATATCATTAAATGCACCCTTTATAATTGACTTTATATAATTAAATAACCCCTTCATAATAAAGTCAAATAAAGTCATTAAATGCTCACTTAATATTTTGACTATATGATATTAAATACATCTCAATTATAAAGTCACATGAAGTCAATATAATATTCCCCTAAATAATTAATTATGATTAAATAACACTTTAATAATAATTAAATGTCATAACTCCATTAATAATCATTATTTAATAATTTTGACTTCATCACTGGCTAGCCCCATTCCTCTCACTGTCAATTTGGATGCCTTACTAAAAGTAGTAAGGTGGGTCTCTAATGTTCAACTGACTTACTATAAATAGTAAGTATATGCAAATAATGCCAGAAACCCCCGAATATCAATGCCTCAGAACATATGAAGGATCTGGAGATGAAAACATGAACAATTGCCCTTTGAAAGTCATAAAACTCCACAACAGGGTCCTCTAAACACCATTATTAGCCTACGAGGACCCGGTGATAGGCTATACCATCAAACTCTGATGCTCGCTCAAAATGGGGACATTACATTGTAAGAACCTTGTCTTATCTACTTAAATTTTTTCTGATATTCTCCTTTCACTGCCCTAAATTTCTGATTTAATTATCTTGCAAACTACTCAATATTTTCAGTACCGTTTTTCTTCAATGAACTTAGAATGCCAAGAAGATGGAAAGGTTCGAATATCAAATCAAACAAACATAAATGATCAAGTTAGACTCAAAAGTATATCAATGAAACTTGAGAATATCATACCCGGAAACAATGTTTCACTTCTATATTGATTTCAAGAGCTGATAACAAATGTCATTGGCTGTCCATTACATCAGACATGACTGATTTACAAATCAGACTTCAAACAAATGCAAAAGTGATCAAATGAAGTTCCAGACCCTAGCCAAATGATGTTCAATGATGCCAAAGCAAAATACAATGATGTAGCTGATGAAGAAACACTATTACAGTGCCTGTAGAAGCTCAATGAAGGTCTGATATCACCGATAACCTTGCTGTTGTGATTGATCATAACCCAGATTTGCAAACAATGTCAAACAAATGCCATAAACAAACTCCAAAAGCTAGCGCTAGGCACTAGGAAGAGAGCGATTGAGGTTTAGATGCTTCTTTGATGTTCAAACCCTTCAAACAATGCCACTTAACACTCAGATCTGCCAATTACACCCTGCTGTACCCTGCTGTCACAGAAATCTGAATATGAAGATGACTGAAAATAGCCAATAAACCCTCTCTTTGCCAAGCGATTAACCCAGAATGCATCAAATGTCAACAATAGATGAAAATGACTCCATAGACAAGCCAAATATGCTTCATAACCTCCATGAAAACTTGCAAATTAAACTCCATGATGAAATCCACACGAAATCACCTCACAGTGTGGAATGGGATCATCTCCAAACCAGCAAAATCAAGGGATCATCTCCTTGATACCACTGAAAATGCAATTCCAGCCAAGTAAACACATCAAATGCCAAATTTTCCAAGAGATCAATAGTTGCAAATTGAAACCAAGAGCCTCTATTTATCCTTTCCTTCACCTAGGCGTCCCAATTAGCCCAATTTTGCCAATTTTCAAATCGACCAATGAAAATGCAATTTTCAAATGAACAATTTTAAATGAATTGCACTCCTTGCCTTCAATCATTTAAAAAACCAATAAAATATAATATTTTATTATTTTTCCTTATCATCCACAAATCGTCCATATTTAAAAATATCATTTTTTATTTAATTTTCTTCTCTTCATGGGCGTCAATTTCCTTGGAGAATAAAATATATTTTTTATTAATTTTTTTCCTCCTCTCACCTGGGCGACAATCCAAGGAAAATAATATTTTATTAATTTTTTTGAAACTTCTCCTCCTTGGGCGGCGATCTCCTCTTGGGCAAATAAATCATTATTTTAAATATTTTCTCCTCCTTCTTGGGCGTTGGCACATGGATAAATAAAATAATATTTATTATTTTATTTTTCTTCTTTTTTCCCCTCTAGGCGTCAACCTCCTTGGAAAATAATAAAAATATTGAAAATACAATTAAAGATTGCATTTTCCACTTTCCACCTTTTTAACTTTCAATTTGATTAACATTTATATTTTCCATCCTTGGCTAGAAATTCAAATATTTTGGCTTTATGAAAATATCACCATACAACACTTAGCCAAAATCCAAACAAAACAAATATTGAGCCAACGTTATAGATTTCCATCCTCTAAAACCAAGCTCAAACCAAAACATGTCTAGCTGAAAATGGGAACATTAGAAGAGTTGCATATAATGAAATAGTGTAGCTGCCTTGTGAGGGCACCCATGTCTTTGGTAGTGAGCAACAAATGTCTACCTTTCATGTGAGAGGACATTCTTGAAAATGCAGGTTTGCAATAATGAAGATATGTAGAGGAGTCTCCAAGGGGGAGGGGGGAGGCAGAGTAAGCAGAATGTATAGAGCCTCCTTCAATTGGCCATATCTTATGCTTACACAGTTGTATCTCTTTAATGGTGGGCCTTTGGACTGCATTTGCGATGAAATCTCTGTATTATTTATGCGTTGCAGGATTGTCAATTGCATTTGCATGTTAGAACTTTGAGACTTGCATATATTGCAGGATTGCAGAATTAATGAGCAGCTTGGCAGCAACTGCATAGATGTGCCAAAAGTCGGCCTCCGTGCCAATTTAGCATGTAATCGGGCTTGTTGGGTCTGTGCAGATTTACAAAAAATGTAGGACTACAAAATAAGCCTGCCTTCCCGCATATGTATATCTTGGTGGACTTATGGGCCCATCATGCACTTTTGCAAACTACCAAATCGCACTCTAACTCTGACTCCCCATGGATAATAGACTTTGGTGGACTTCTTAACATGACATGGAGTTATTGTTTTTGCAAAACCTCACAAGAACTCCTGTTTCCCACCAAATTTGCGTTTTGGAATTTTTAATCACCTTTGCAAACATTACAAGATTGCACGACTTTTATGACGACTTACACAATTTTGGACAAATCAAAACTACTGAGTTTAATTCTTAAATTACTTGTGACCAAGATTGTTGATGATTAATGATTTTGCTCCAAAGTGTTCAAATTTGACTTGATTAGGTGCAGATGACAAGGACTTTTGCAAACAATTTAAAATGCTTATAAACCTTTGAGAAAATGATTTGACTAATATATTTCAACTTGGTGGGCACAAAAGTTCAAAATTGTCATGATCAAAATTTGGGAACAATATCATGCTAAGTTGTTTGCAAAATTTGGAGGCACCAATTGTCATAGATCAATAACATTTCCATTTAAAGATTGGAAATCAAGCACATAAAGATGAGACTAATCAATCATATAGATATAGTTCACATAACTATTGGAATTTCAAGTATTAAAGATCAGCGATATTCATGATAATGGCAGTGTCAATGATCATAAGGAACCAGTATTTGCGTCGATGGAAGAAAGGTTATATTAATGCTAGGGCATCGACATCAACAAGATAATTGCAATTCATAAGGCATTAAATATTATTCTTTTTAAAAGATATAATGGCTATAATCCAAAGGCGGCGGCATTCTCATATTAAGGATAACATATTGTTAATTAACAATAATGAATGGATGAAGCCTTCAAGCATCGCATCCTCTCCAATATGTGTCCCTCCAAGTCTTTAAAAGGAACCTTGTGGTAAGCAAGAGGGGCATCGAATCATTTTCACTCAAGCATCCAAGAAAATATATACATCGATCAGGAAGAACTCAGTCTACATAACAGCTAGTATCATCCATTGAAGACATTATAATTGATCAAAGACTTGCAGAAATCTCTGCCCAAGAATTGCAACAGCAAGTAAGCATCTAATCTTTCATATTCTTTCAATAACTCTGATCAAATTAACATGATCAGGTATGCAAATTTACTTACAGCTCTTTGTCATTCATTCCAAAATATATATTTATGACAGTCATGCTTGTACTCATGAATGTATCGATTATGATATTTTTGGTTTATGAACAGTCATTTTTAGCAATAAGATGTGTACATTCTATTATTCATGATGATAAGATATAGTCATAGTCATCACGAATAATGAAATGTAGATAGTCATATAGAATAATCCTTTATAATATATCTAGTATGCAATAATTCAAATGATATATCTTGTAAACAATTATGCATAACATTATGTGATTTGTTAACCTCATATCAGAGATGAAGGGAAAAGTACCAAGAGGCCACTCATGGGTATTATAGAGGCCTTTGTCACATGAGGTATAAGGTACTCATAGTGCAAAGGATGTGTATCACATAGAGGCCTTGTCACATGAGGTATAAGGTACCTATAGTGCAAAGATAGTGATGTATAGGCCTTGGTTACTTGATGTAAGGCATCATAAGAGTACCAAGGAGTCTGATAGAGGCCTTGACTCTAAAGTATTAAGGATACCATATTGAGTCTAAGGATAGAGACATTAGAGCCCCATGGTGGATTACGGTAACTCTCCTCTAATCTCCCATAGGTTGTTAACATATTACATATAGACAAGTAGATTGCAATTTGTATTGATGAAGATCATAGATCATGTGAAATGCCATGATAAGAATATGCAAGACATATTGATGATGATCATGAAAGTAATATGTGAAATGTTAATGATATGCAAGGCATATGAATAGTGATCATAAGATCAATTTGTGAAATAAGAATGAAAGATAATGTGCATTGAAGCAATCATAAGATTAGCAATAGTAATATGCATTAAAAGTAATTGTAGATTCATAATAATGATATGCATTGAAAGTAATCATAGATTGACGATAGTAATGTATGACGAAAGTAATCAATGATGAACTAAAATTATGAATTGGCATTTGATCATAGAAATGACAGGAACAATGTTCTTATGTGAATGGCTTTAAATGAAAAATGTATTAATGTTCTCTTTTTGCAAGTTGAAATTTGTGAACAAGGTAAAGAGATTTTAATTTGTGACAAGGGGACATTACACCAATGGTTATAATTATTTCCAAGAAAATGTTGATAAATTGAAATAACTCTCATCCGTTAATCTTTTGGAGCAACTTGGGTATAAAATAGCCTTAACATGGTGTGGCAAGAATTTGGGTCTGAAATCTTTTTGTGTCAGTGTATACTATTTCACATCCAATTTTCTATATATTCCTCAGGTTTCAGTTTTTGGATGCAAACCTGTTATTAACCAGATTGAATAAATTATAAAACATCTGGATCTGGTGAGGGTCGGAGCAAAATTGGGCCAAATGTTTTGTTTTATCATGCAAGACTAGTCTAGATCCAAATTAGATTTCACCATACAACTTGGTTGATCACTCACCACGTCCCATTTTTGTTAAATTTGATGGTTTGCCTATAAAATCTCTCAAATACCCAACTTTGACTTATGCCCTTATCTTGCATTACCCTCTATACCAAGTGTCTCAATCTTGCCACCTTTCATCTTTCAAACTACCTAGATGTTTAAACCATCAATATTCTGCAGATACCTTTGACTTTACTTTGGATTCTCTATAGAATCCAAGTGCCACCTTCACATCATATCTGGATTTCAAAAGATTAACCTAGATGTATACTTACTTTGGGTCTGATTCCTCTTCGACTCACAAAATCCAAGCTTTGGTGAGGAAATCTCTTTGAAGTAATTCCAGATTCGAAACTTCATTAAATCTGAATGAATATCATTTCACATCCATTTTCCTTCATATTTCCCTGGTGTCTTTATTATTCAGATGCAAACCTCAAAATCCTGGTGAATAAACATTTTGGGTCCAACTCTATCCAATGTACGTAAACCAACATCGTCCTAGTAAACTGTGTGTAACAATCCTGGACTACATCATCTTCCAAGTGCTTAAATCTTTCACCATCTATAGAAACTTGTAAACCCATTATGGGTCCAACTTTTCTTCATAGGGACCACAAGCAAGAATATAACCTCAAGGGTGTGAAAGGAATCTGGATGTCGATCAGATTATAACACTTGGTGTATAAACACATTTCAGATCTGGATAGCTTTTACCTTAACTCTACTCCCTTATATCACTCAGCTTTACTCTAGGTAAACCGTGTGTCTTGACCTTGCATACTTTGTTGTACCATTGTTACAATTGTTATAATCTTGAACCACCTGTATTTCAAAACTTGTTCAGCTATATTTCATAAAATTTTTGACTCTGACTTTGCCTCATACCTCAAGATTCAGAAATATTCCTCTGAAATACATCTAGATCCAAACTGGATTTCAAATCCTGTGTATAAATTCTTTCAGGTCTGGATTATCTTTGACTGATGACTTCTCCAGATATTGAACCTTGGGTGCGAAATTCTTATAAACTCAGATATATCATGATATCAGGTCCAAAGAGAATCTGGATCTTTCAACTTTCAGCTTCACTCATTCTCAAATATGAAACCTTGGTCCCCTTGGAACAAACTCAAACATGAAACTTGGTGCAAAAACTGTCTGTTCGACCAAAAACATAGGTTACACTAGTTAACCTAGATTTTTTTGGATTCTATGAAATTCGCCAGAAGTAAAACCAGATTAAATTTACACATTGTAACTTTAAGGATAATCCGGAATTCAAACACAAGGGGTTTAAACTAAACTAGAAAACTGAAAACAAGGATAAACAAAACAATGCTCTTGGTAACTTTGTTATTGGAATTTCAGTAGAACTCAACAAAACAAGAATATACCTGATAAAATCAAGGTAAGGATGAAAATTTCAAGTTGTGGGAACAAGCCACATCAAGGAACAGATTAGGGGATATCCCATGTTACAATTCTCTCAGATGGTGTGGGAAAGGAACCACTATAGTCAAATACATCTATTGCTTCACCTAGAGGAAAAGACTTTGCCAAACTGAGATAAAAACCAAGTTAGCTTTAAGTCACCTAATTAGTAGTGGAAGGACCAGTGCTGCAGTGTTTTTAGGTAGGCCTTAGGAACTTTGTTTCTTCTTGATGCTTATGAAAGTACGGAAAAGATTAAAGACAAGAATGACAAAAATGAGGAGATTCTTAATGCACTTTGGCATGCCAATTGTTTACAGGGTACCATTCATTTGGAGCAAAGTATTTGCAAGGGTCTCTAAAGATCCTACTGAGTCAATGAATGCTGTTTGCAATTTGTCTCTAATACATCACAGGCTTTCCCTGGAACCTAAGCTATAAATATTAGGAGTGAAAGCATACAAGCCTCAGCTAGTGGAAATTGGAGAGCATATTGCACATTGTTTGGACTTGTTACATTCCCAAAGGTTTACGGGAATATGTGACATTTTTGTTAACAATACAACTGGATTGGAACTGCTTCTAAAGATGTTCTGTTCCACTTGTGGGTTTGCAAAACTAATGCTATTTTTCACAAGTCAAATGCACACTTCAGGTTTGGTTATTCTAATTGCTATGACTTAGTGAACGAACTGTTGCTACTGCATATGAAAGTAATCGGAAAAACTTGTGGTGGTGCTTGAACATCTAAATGAATGGCTTGTTTATTGAGGCTCTAACCTTCTACTTCTAGAAGAGAGCCTTTGGAGGGGACCCAAGAAAAACACCATCAGTAATTCAAAACTAGATCTAGCTCAGGAACTAGAAATGGGCAGGTTGAGATCAAAACGCAATGATGCAAATCTTTCTCATGTTGTGAATGGTAGTTGACTACCCTCTGAATAAGAACCATTAACCAAAGTTCAAACACTTTTCTAAATAAAATGAATGATGCAAGAATTTTTATGGATCCAAATTTCCCAATTTTTGGTGTTCAGGGAAAACAACTACAAATTGTATTGAATGTAAACCTAGAATTCTGGACAGTATGTAGGAAAACTACACAATGACATAATAGAGACTAATTCAGTGGTGTACCTTATTTCTGATTACTCTCCTTCTGCCTCTGAAATGGACTTTCAGGACAAGTCAAGATTGATTCTTCAGTTAGAAAACTCTTGCCCTCCCCTGTTGTTGTTGCATTGAGAAAGCATTCTAGTTGGTGCATGTGCTTTAGTTTTCTAAGCTCAAGAATAATTAACATTTGGCTGAAAACGAGATAGTGAATTTAGTTGTTCTAGACTTTTGGTTCATTTTAACTCGCCTTACCCTAATAAGTTGTGACTCAAAATTGAACCTTAAAATTTTTTAAACCTGGCACCTATCTTTTCATCAACAGTTCTGAACAATTTTTTTAGGAGGAATCTGATATCAATATTAAGAAAAAAAATATGATTTGATGATATTTCTTTTTATGGACCAAAATCCATACAGAAGATGTTTTATGGAAGCAGATTACCAAGAAGTTCTCCCTTTTATTTTTTTCCCATGTGATCATGTAGGATCATACTGATTACCTCTGGATCCAGAATTATTTCTCAAAAATGGGACAAAAGGGACATGACTCTCCTATTGGTGTTGCGGCAATGTTTAGATGAACTTATTGCCTTATTCATATATTTCACCGTCATTCTAGTGGTTTATGTTTGCCTAATATGCAATTATTTTGGTAGCAGACGATATTCCCTTGATGGTGATGGTTTTGGGCCTTTAGCAGATGACTACAATCGTGTCTGCTTCCTTGTGAGGGCAAGATTGTTTTGCGTTTACTGCAATATTCTTTCTTTGGTAGAGTTTGATGCAAATTTTCCTCCAAGGCAGACTCATAGTCTAATCCTTTATGTTTGCTTTCCTTTTAGACAAGTGAATATGTGCAAATAAGAAAAATGAAACAGATATATCTTTTAATTCTAACAGTGCTCCAACATTCTGTGCAGGTGGACAATGTAACTATTATTCGTAGAAAGGCTTACGCATTGGCTCTTTGTATCTTGTTGACGTCAAGAGAACCTCATATTCTTGAAAAACTTGACCAAATAATCAAGTTAGTTTCCTTCTTATTTATGTTTCATTTCATTATAAATTATTACATTCATGATTTCTATTCTCTTTACTTAAAGAAAATCTGACCATTCAGATTCTGCGTTCGATGCAGTGTCTGTACAAGTATTCTTGTGGGTGATATTGACAACAATGGAAGTGAAGAATCTAGGTAACAATGATATTTCTGGAAATGTTGTCAATCCTTTTTTTGTCTTTTAATTGTTTGTAAAGTATCTTGCTTGGCCTTTGGTTGAATGCACAGTTTTGATAGCATGCATTCTGTTGAAAATCATGAAGCACTTCAATCTGGTGCTGTAGAAAACAAAGATTCTAGAAAGAGGCAGGTATGACATAGGTTTGCAGAACTCTTCTTATTTCATCTTCATTATTGTTGTATATATTTTGCGAGCATCGTGGGAACTCGTTTTCAAATCTTGCTTGCAAATAAATTGTTGTTATTCAAGGGATTTTATGCACCTTGTCTAGACAGTTTTTTTTTTTGGATAATGCTACAGCATTTTCAAAGATTTCTTTTATTAATTTGTTTGTTCATTACGTGTTTGGGTGGCTAATCCGGGATGATTCATTGCTTAGATTTTGGGCTAGGCTACTATGTAAAAGTAACTATTCTGTTCTGCTATTCTTGAGTAGGTAAAATCATCCGACCCAATCAAGAACACATCATTGGCTCATGTGATGAAAGAAAATCTTCAAGCATGTGCTACTTTGCATGGTGAGGTGCCTTTCAATGCAGCCATGTCGAGAGTGCATCCTACAGTATTGGGGCAGTTGCAGCATTATTTAAAGACTTAATACGAGAGCTTGCACACTTTATCTATAAATGGAAATCATTCTTTGGATTGTTCTTCTGGTCTAAGATTTTGTTTCTACCCTCACCATTTTATTCATATACCATTGTTTGACAAGTCCAGTTTGAATCCTAAAGAAAGACGCTGCAGAACGTTCGTTCTTTTGAGTTACAAGTTCAGGTACTTCATCTTCTTTCTATAGGGTTTTATAGAGAAAATCCTTTTATTCAATTGGATTTCATTGTGGTTTCTTCTTTACCTCCCCCTCCTGTCCCTCACTCCAATATGCATTGGTTTTGACAAATGCAATTCATAGAACTACTTTTGCTGATTATTTTCTTGTTTGCAGGCTGTTTATAACATACCCCCTCTGCTGTGAAAGCATCTCTGACAGAATTGTGTGTCTGCAAGGTTTGCATTAATTTTGTCCTTACAAAGATATTTTATTAGATTGAAATAATAATATTTGACAAGGTTTTGTAGACTGAATGTGTCATCAGCCTTGTTTTCTAGAAGATTGTCATATAACAAAAAACACAAGGATTTCAATCAAGTTGAGATTGATACTTCATGAGAAAATAGTTGTAATGGTTCAAGTCCAACATTATTGATTCTATCTGGCATTTATACCATTGAATAAACACCGAGGTTACTCATTGCAGGCTTCCTATATATTTGATTCAAGCATATAGAATATCTCTACATGTTTCTTGTGATCATGCGTTCTCTGACTTCGTTTTCCCTAGGGGTATGGGTACAGTGCAATTTTTCATTCATGATACTTGAAAAGTAATGTCTGTTGAAAATTGGTTCAAATGTAAATCAGTAAACGTGAAGATTTTAAGCTATGTAGCTGAAAAAAATTGAAGGGCAAGGTCCATACCCAGAAATGTCTTGGAGCTGAGGAACTCCAAATCAAGCATCCATATTACGTTGGAAACTTATGAGTTAGGTTTCAAAAAAGTTCCCTGCATTTTTACCCTATTAAATATTATGTACATGTAACATAAAATGGTATAAATTAAACACATTGTTGATTGAATTATTATGCAAATATTAGCCTTGTGCATTACTCTTTTCTTGGATGTTGCTTTGCATAAAATTCAAACTCACTTCCTTAGTTTTAATTATTTTTCTGTGCCATGCTCAAAAGACCTCAAAACATTTTAGTGCGCCAAACCTCTTTCAACAAATTTTAAGTAGTTTTTTTTTTTTTTTTTTTTTCTATTTTATGACATATTTTTACTATATCAATATTTGATACAAAAAACAAAGCTAATATTAATGGAAACTTCAAATGATGTTCACAACATATCAAAATCTGGTATTGTTGTCAGGTGATTTGACATGGTTATAATAAGGTGTTAAAAATCCTCCTATTTTAATGTGTTAGCCACTGGGTACGAATTAGTAATGTTTTCCGAGGACTTATTGACAAACTAAGAATGAGATCCTATTCTAAATAAATGGAGTTAGAAAATAAAACAATATGCTTTGAGGGAAAGAGAAATGAATTAGTTTTAGGGAAAGAGAAATTATTTGCTGAAACAATTCATAATTAAAAATGACAAAGGTTCAGACTCAAAGTTGACTCAAAGAAATCCCTCACTAATTATGGAAGTAGATAAGTAGCATATGCTCGAATCTTATGCTAATAATAAAGAATAATATTAAAGATTCAATTTTTTTGGTTAGTTTCTCTTATTGAACAGTTGTCAAAGAGGGTTGAAAAAAATCAACTGAGAATCGTGTTTAGTGCAATTGCTCGAACAATAAAATAAAACATTCAACCTGAAAGGAAAACCGATTGAAGGAATGGCGCATGGTGAAGCCATGAAACACGTTAAATTTATAGCACCAGTATTAACAAATTCAGGCAGGATGAATAAAGCGAATTATCAACAATTTGCTAGGTTTAAAGTCATTTCAAAATTAAGACTTGCCTCTTTATTTTGAATATACTACCTGTTGCACTGCAACGGTTTTGCCGATAGACATTTGTAAAGTAAATGTTTTTTAAGAAGTGTTTGTGTTTCATGACTTATTGGCATTATATTGCTTGAGGAAGGTAGTGTAATTGTGATTGATAGGCATTGCAAGGGAGTATGAATTCTCAAAATATAGTGGCTCCTCTTGCGTATATTTATATAGTGAGTTTTTTCACTGTCATGCTATGTTTTGCAATTTAGAAATATGGTTTTTCTATTCCATTCTATTGTGTAATAAATAGCTATATAATATTTTGAGCGACTACATACTACTATGACAAACCTTGAAACAAAATTGGACACACCGATCGAGCGGATTGTTGAATAGATTTTGTACGTATATCTTTAAGAGGAGGGACTTTTTTCATTTCATTTGGATTCATAGGTTTTGGAGTGTATTTTAGCCCCATGTTTTTCAAAGAGTGGAAAGCACTGTTGAAACTCTAATTGTATAGTGAAATCATTATTCTTCTCTAAGTAGTGTCCTTTTGAAAAGTGTTAGAAAGGTGGAGATCACATTGCATTATATGGTTGACCATGCTTATTTTTCTAGTGTATCTGTCTAGTTGCCTCCATTGTTTTAAGAGTATTAAAAAGTAATTGATAGCCTCTAAGTAATTTTAGCATGTAGGAAAAATATTTATGCAAACTTTATTGACTCATATTTATTCTAATATTTGGAGATTTAATATTATAGAGCTACTTCAACTTTGAAGAGACCAGTTTAACAATGAGAAAGCTTAAGGGAAAAATAAATGTAGGTACAAATGTGGAAATCACTGTTGAAACTTTAATTGTATAGTGAAATCATTATTCTTCTCTAAGTAGCGTCCTTTTGAAAAGTGTTAGGAAGGTGGAGACCACATTGCATTATATGGTTGACTATGCTTGTTTTCTAGTGTATCTGTCTAGTTGCCTCCATTGTTTTGAGAGTATTAAAAAATAATTGATAGCCTCTAAGTAATTTTAGCGTGTAGGAAAAATATTTCTGCAAACAATATTGACTTATATTTATTCTAATATTTGGAGATTTAATACTATAGAGCTACTTCAACTTTGAAGAGGCCAGTTTAACAATGAGAAAGCTTAAGGGAAAAACAAATGCAAGTTCAAATGGGAAGCAGCGTCCGCTGGTTCCCAGCTGTCGTTGCTCTTAAAAAAAATAAGAAAACCATGCCTTTATAGTCAATTCTTCTGTAGAATGTGTGTTCATAAGTGAAAACAATATTCACCTAGCCAGAGAATAATGTGCGGAATTAGGGGCAACAAGTAGAAAATACGAACTTCTCAGAATTGAACAAAAATTGGCTAGTAGGCTCAAAATGATGTCCCAAGGTCCTTTGCAAAATTATTTCGGTCCTACTTACAAGAATTGTGAATTTTTTAACTTTTTGCAAACCCATCAACACAAATTACCGTCATTAAATTCTTTCAAACGGTGAGGAATTCTGCACTGATTCCTTTTGAGAATTAGGCGAAATGCTTTCAAAAATCTTCCCATGAAATGGTTTTTGACCATCTCTTACATAACTTTGAAAACAATTGTTTATGTAAAACTACCCTACAAAGCCTCAACGCGGCGATTCAGTGGAAACTCCAAAAATGCAATTTTAACCATAGAAGAGTGTTTCTGACATAAATAGATTCCAACTGAAACCCAAAACACACCCAAAACAAAACAAATTTTTTTTTGATTGATGTAAAGTGTAATTCTCTAATTGGAAACTATGTGGTTTATTGGAAGAAGTTATTCTCATTTACAAAAAAAAAAAGAGTGTTTCCTTCTCCGATTATTTTTGTGAATGGAATGAATAAGTGTATTTGTTTGTCAACAAAAGAATATAATAACACATTTTTTCTCTTTAGTCAACTAAACAGTGGAAGAGTGAGAAGGATTAGATGACATTAAAATTAAAGAGGAAGCATCATGATCAGTATTATAGGTGCCTTGTAGTACACGTTTTTGGTTGGCTTCCCAAGTGGTGTGATTTGGTAATGATAGTTTTTAAGTCCCATAGATCATATTAATTTTGATTTTAAATGTGCCAAGGTTAGTGCATGTGTTGTGGTTTTAGCTATGGCATTCCCTGAATCCTCACTCTCTTTGCAATAGTTTGATAGGTGTCTTTTTTGGTTTATCTTGTTATGGGTTTGGATATTTGGGTGGTGGTGTGAGAATGATCTTGGCATGGTGTTTGGTTTTTGTGAATTGGTATTGCTTGGAATTATGGAAAGTGGTAGTAAGTGCCCCTTCAAGCATGGTTGGCTCTTCAACCATCATACGAGTAAGATCTTTTGATGCACTAATTTAATGTTGTTGAATCTAGTGAAGCTCATTTTAAGGGAGGACGGAATTGCTAATAATAGGTCCTTCATTTTTGAGGCCACCATTGTTGTTTTTTTGAAGAAGCTTGAGCAAGTGGTGTAGTTAGAGGATGTTCATTGTTGGTTGGAACTTCTACTCCACTCTAAGAATGCAATGGTGGTAGAGGATGATTTGGAGGAGGCAGAGGTTGTCATGGGTGATTCAAAAAATTTGGTTGACACCAACATGGATAGTGTTGAACTTAAAGTGATTAAGGAAGAGTTGTGTGCAATGAATAATGGAGTTGAGACCCTTACAATGTTTGTCAAAATTTATGTTCGGTTGCCAAATTCCTATTAGTTTCTCATAGTAAAGGCACTCTTGAAGTTACCAATGCATATACTTTGCCTCATCTTTATGGTGGTCACCTACATAGAGCTTTAGAGTGCTCAAAAATTATTCATGGTATTAAATTCTTATGTCTTCTAGATGGAATAGTGATATGAAACCAAAATTGATGATCATGGTAGCTAAGGGTTGGAACAATTGCATGTTAGGCATGGAGTCTAGGGTGTTGGGTCTAATGTTGGTGTCAATCACTGGGGTCTTTTTGAACTCTTGTAGCTTGGTCTATGTTGGTGGTATATGGTTGGTTTAGTTTTTGTTTATTATTAGTTCCAATTTGTTGTTTCATTTTTTTCTTTGCCTACTACTACCCCTATGTGGATTTTCTATGGCAACATTTTAATAGTTCTTCTCATATTATAATCTTATTTTATGTTAGTTTTATGGGTTGGGTGCCTTATAAATCCCTACTACTATGATAAAAAAAAACTAATTACTTGATCCATTGAACTTAACATAAATAACAATATATATTTCCAATAGCAACTCTAAGGAGACTTTAAAGCCAAATTGTGATGTCATTTATTTAAGTTATATAGTTATGTTGACATTTTTTAATAATTTATAAATTAGGCAAATTAGATATATTGTAACATGAGATAAGGTTCCCTTGAAATATTTTGTATCTTTGAAATGTCATTTGCAAAATCTGTAGAATTTATATAATAGTCACTCTTACATTGAAGAAATGATTGTATTAGTGTTGTAAATGCTTTTAAATTTATGCAATGAATTTAAGTTAATTGATTTTAAAAGGAAAGATTAAAAGGTAAGGGATTTTACCTATATAAAAGATCATTTATTTTTCATTGTATTTTTTTATTTATATTTTAAGTTTTTTATATCATAACTACTAATATAGCAAATAATTAATGATGTTATTGAGAATGTAAATCATATATCTTATGAGTGGACATTTAAGATAGTTAAGATAGCTCAAAATGTAAAAAAAAAATGTGAAAGCTAGGCATAACACTTTTTAGAAGTTTAAATACTTTCTTAAGATTTTTTATCATTTCACAATCTTCTTTTCTAACAATTATAAAAATCTAAATATATGTTAAAATTGTGTTGTTTATGTCACTATATTTTCACATTGTCCATTTCACATTTAATTATATAGTTACATCATTATTTTAAAAAGGCACTTTAAAAGTCCACACTATCATTTTCACATTTAATTATGTAGTTACTACAAAAGTATAACTTTTTTTTTTTTTTTTTTTAAATGCGCCTGGTAAACTTTTTAACGTGACCGGCGACGCTGGTGCGACACGCCCTCCGGGTCCACGCGAATGCTTTTGCCCGGAGCAATGAACCGGTGAGGCCACAACTGGGGGACCTCATCCCCTAGGAAGAACACTTCAAACCCGCGAACTCATTGGCCCAGCGAAGGCAAAGCCTTGCGAGCTCGTTGGCCCAGCGGGGGTTTGAACTCTGGTGGCCGCCACTACAACCGAGCGACTTAACCACCGAACCATGCCATCATCGGCAACTACAAAAGTATAACTTGAAAACTATACATTTGATAAATTAAATTATTTAAAAAAGTAACAACAAATAAGAATATTTATTTAGAAATAAAACAACAATCAATAAAAATTTAGATAAATAAATTTTATAAAATTTTAAAATTGTGAAAAATGTTGAAAATAATATTTAATTTTTTAAAATTAAATATATCATTGCTCAATTGTTGTGACATTCTATTAAGGGTGGTGAAACTAATCCTCCATGGGCTTTCCATCTCATAGAATGCTAGTTGAATTCTAATTTGTAGGGTCCAACCAATGATGTCTCCTATATGTGGCTATTAAATTAACTTTGTGTAATCTTTGTTGTCTGGTTATGAAGTTGTATCTAGTATATTTTGTACTTAATTTTATGTTCTTAGTACATGAACTCTTTTGTGTTCTCCTAGTTTAACCTATCCCCTTAGAGTGTTTTCTATATAACTATGTGTTTCTATATCTTTCACAAAAAATAAGCCCCCTTAATAAATTCTCATGCATATTATTATTGTTTAGAGTTAATTACTCCACATAAAAATGAAATGCCTAGGTTTGAGTTTTAAATAAACTAAGTTTATGTATGGCACAACTACTTGACATCTCTGCAATTTACTGAGCAATTTTGAAACCACAGAAAATTTGTTGTTCAATCAATAATAATATTTTATATTTTATATTATTGTCTCATGTTAATTCTTCCTATGGCCATGCCCTTCTTTGTGTAAATACATATTGGGTCCTTAAAAAAACAACAAATAAATTTAATAATATTATTTAAAAAGAAAATGCAAATTATTGTCTCATGTTAATTCTTGCTATGGCCATGCTCTTCTTCATGTAAATACATATTGGGCTTCTTAAAAAAACAACAAATAAATTTAATTATATATATATATATATGCAAATTAAAAAATAAATTTAATATGCCCACTACATTATTTATTTAAAATGAACGAACCAATTTCTTGACTTAACTCAACGAAATTTTGCTTGTTAATAACGACAACCTCTAATGCTTTTAAAATTAAGCTCCATTATAAGATTTAATGAATCATCTTTTTGTTTTAAATTGTTTTTTAAAAAATTTCAATGACGACAAATTTATTATTTTAATACAGCAAAGTTATATTTTTAATTTTAATTAATTAATTAATTTTTTAAAAATGCCCAAATCAATAGATAAACCTATTTAAAAAATAATCAAATCAACAAACAAATGTGATTAAAGAAATCAATAAATAAATTTATTAATTAAAATTAAAAAAATGCCCAAATCAATTAAGAAAAAGCCCTAATGCCGAAATCAATAAACAAGTTTATAATAAAAAAATGCTAAATCAATTTTCTTTTCTAAATTATTTTTAAATTTTTAATTGTTTTATCAAAAATTCCAAAACTAAAACACTTTCCTTTCATTTAAGGATTCATGAAGAAGGTGAAAAAAAACATCAAAACATTATACGTCCTATATCAGATTACATAACTACTCTAAGTTCTAAGTTCTTATATATATATATCCTTCATAAATATGTTACGTAGAAATTAATTTAAATGAAAAAATATTAAACAATGGAAACAAATTAATTAATTAAAAAAAGTAGTAGGAAAAAGAAAGATACCCAATAGCACTAAAACATTAAAGTAGGGTACAGATACTATACAGCTGAATTCGTATTCGTACTCAAACAAGTACTATACGCTCATATTGTATAAATACGCTGGATATAAATAAAATACTATTATTTTTTATTAATAAAGAAGCCACTGCGCCACTAAGTATGTGTATTTACCAGAAAAAAAAATCAGCCGGTAGGAGCTGAGGGAAAACGAGCCGTTTAAAAAAATTTCGGACCGGACGCTGACAACTTTCCGGCGTGAGACAGTTTTGTGGGACAAAAATGTCCCACATATGAGCCTATCGGTGAAAAATTGTAAAACTAGTGGCCTAAAAAAAGTCAACTCAAATTTGTATAAATACTTGTATTTTATTTGAACAATGGTTAAATGTGAGCTCATTTACCACATCTTGAGGAATTGTTCGTTAATTGTGTTTGAAAAATGATTTTTTTTTTAAGAAACAGAATAGATCTATTATAAATCAAGGGTTTATATTCTAAATGTTTTTTTTTTCTCCTTTGGGCATTGCTTTGATACTTTAATGAACATCTAAGCCTTTCTTTACCCCAGTTTAAGGTATGTAGGTGTGCATGTGTGTTGTATGTGATGTGTAGGAAAGCAATGGGTGTCTTTGCCCAAAACAACTAGCTCGTGTGATCATGGTTATAACTCCTTATGCAATGAATATGACAAATGTGAGATTGTTAGGATGTGTTGGTGTACCTTGAATAATTAATAATTAATGTTGGTTGTTAAGCATTTGAAATAGTAGAGGCTTTAACGTGTGTTGTCTATGTATATATGGATTGTCTTTTTTGACCTCATTACAAAGGGAAAGAGCTTACATAAATTTGAAGATATGAAACATCTTAAGAACCTTGTAACTCTAGTTTCAAAAGCTTTACTTAAATTCAAAATTTGAAAATATTAAGTAGGCTCTCATACTTTGCCTAGATTAAGATTTAAAAAAATGTTTTGAGTAACCTTGCTCAATCTCTATCAATATCACCATTTACTAATGTCTTTTCATCATTTCTTTCTAGTTACTGTTAAGAGGAGCACATCATCAACCTTTACAAATAGCGAAAACCAAGCAAACAAAGGCAACAAAGAGAAATAAAATTGAATCATGTGAAGGCAAAAATAATAGAAACACAACAAAACCAAAAATAAAATAAAATCAAAACTACAAGAAACAGACAAAGATAACCTATTCTTAATACAATTCTTCATTAAACTTTCTAAAGCAAAAGCTTTACATATTGTTTTTTATCTAGGAGTCTGTTATATAGAATCATGTCTATTGCAATGAATTGGTAGAACATGTTTTTTGGCTTTAACCTTTGTTCATCATTCACATCATATACTAATGTAGAATTCGAGGTTCTTACAATCTTTATAAAATTAGTACTAAAGTTTCGAGTAAAGTTATCGACATCACTTTGTTTGTGACATATTGGAGGATGAGCAAGCTTTGTTGAAAAAGTTGGACACCTTGTATAATGTGTAGTTTATCTTACCAAGCAAGTTAGAATTAAAAAAAAATTGTTTGGTGTAAGAAAGCTACGTGCATCTTTGCCCACAGTAACTAGCTCATGTTTGATCATGGTTATAACCCCTTACATAATGTATGCAACACATGGGATATTGTTGGGCTAAGTTTTGTACCCTCATGTAACTAACAACTAATCTTGGTGGTTAAGGATGTCCATCTTGAGATGGGCAATATACAATAAAGAGAATTTTGGATCACTTTGAGAACGTTGTGTGACATAGACTATGACATTGGATCTACACATCATGTTAGGGTTGTGACAAGACAAAACAAAAATCCACTCAAAGATGGATTATTAAGTTGACTTATTTGGCCTTGGACATGAAAAGTCACTGAATAAGTGAAGGGTCATACATGGGGTGCCCTTTGGGAATGTGAACCCATGGGTTTGGATTTATGGTTTTAAAAATCATTGTTGGCTTCTTGTATCTCTCAACTCTATATAAGCTCAGGGTAGTGGTTTCATATAGTTTATTTTTTAGAATATATAGTTGGAGCATATAGTGGAGACACCTAAATCACCTTCTCATTGTATTGTAACCTTATTTCATTGATAACATGGTGAGTGGTATTAATTTGATGTTTATTTTTTGTTAAAAGGGTTTCCTCAAGGTAAATTTGGTGTTATGGTGAACTATGTGTGATTGTTTCTATTTCCATTGTTGTTGATTTACATGTATATTTCAGATTTTTGGCGATTATAAGTTTGATGTAGATTTGATATAAAATAACAAATTAACTCAAATCAGATTATCCACATTTTTCTCAATGAGATTAATGATACGCTTTTCTTCATTGCTCTTTAAGGACTATTTATGTTTCCTTTTATAATTTAAAAAAAAAAATCATTTCTTATTAACATCAAATTCTATCCTTTATTACCCAAAAATTACAAGCTATCCACATTATCTATTACACAAGGTATTAAAACTAACTCACTACACAATTTCTTCATGTTGGTATGCAGAAAAAATTGACAAATGAAATGCACATGAATTAGACAACCAAAAAAATATTCAATGAAAAGTTTATTCCATTTAAACAAAATGTACATATTTATCAATATGAAAATGACTATTCAGTTCATCTTCTAGATGACTTCATCTTTTAGTGTATCTAGGAAATCCAAAATATAAAGTAGTATTCTATTATTCCTAGAATTATGTACACTAATGTTACATCACCCTCTTAATCCATAGGGGTAGTGGTAAAACTGTTGTTTGTGTTGTGCATTAGTCAACTTGTTTATGGCGCCTCTTTTTCTTGTTATGAAGCTCCAATCTTTTGCAAAAAGTTTTGCTTGAGTGATAGCTTGTTCTTTTTGTAGTTTTTCAATAACCAAGATATTGACTTGGTAAAGACTTGAGTTTGTTTTTAAGTCGAGTTAGCCTTCCATGATGTGATATCCCATTTTGATAGAATACCATTTTTTTTTGTGGATTGAAAACTCACATTACTTTTGAGCCTTTAGCAGATGACTACAATCGTGTCTGCTTCCTTGTGAGGGCAAGATTGTTTTCCGTTTACTGCAATATTCTTTCTTTGGTAGAGTTTGATGCAAATTTTCCTCCAAGGCAGACTCATAGTCTAATCCTTTATGTTTGCTTTCCTTTTAGATAAGTGAATATGTGCAAATAAGAAAAATGAAACAGATATATCTTTTAATTCTAACAGTGCTCCAACATTCTGTGCAGGTGGACAATGTAACTATTATTCGTAGAAAGGCTTACGCATTGGCTCTTTGTATCTTGTTGACGTCAAGAGAACCTCATATTCTTGAAAAACTTGACCAAATAATCAAGTTAGTTTCCTTCTTATTTATGTTTCATTTCATTATAAATTATTACATTCATGATTTCTATTCTCTTTACTTAAAGAAAATCTGACCATTCAGATTCTACGTTCGATGCAGTGTCTGTACAAGTATTCTTGTGGGTGATATTGACAACAATGGAAGTGAAGAATCTAGGTAACAATGATATTTCTGGAAATGTCGTCAATCCTTTTTTTGTCTTTTAATTGTTTGTAAAGTATCTTGCTTGGCCTTTGGTTGAATGCACAGTTTTGATAGCATGCATTCTGTTGAAAATCATGAAGCACTTCAATCTGGTGCTGTAGAAAACAAAGATTCTAGAAAGAGGCAGGTATGACATAGGTTTGCAGAACTCTTCTTATTTCATCTTCATTATTGTTGTATATATTTTGCGAGCATCGTTGGAACTCGTTTTCAAATCTTGCTTGCAAATAAATTGTTGTTATTCAAGGGATTTTATGCACCTTGTCTAGACAGTTTTTTTTTTTTGGATAATGCTACAGCATTTTCAAAGATTTCTTTTATTAATTTGTTTGTTCATTACGTGTTTGGGTGGCTAATCCGGGAAGATTCATTGCTTAGATTTTGGGCTAGGCTACTATGTAAAAGTAACTATTCTGTTCTGCTATTCTTGAGTAGGTAAAATCATCCGACCCAATCAAGAACACATCATTGGCTCATGTGATGAAAGAAAATCTTCAAGCATGTGCTACTTTGCATGGTGAGGTGCCTTTCAATGCAGCCATGTCGAGAGTGCATCCTACAGTATTGGGGCAGTTGCAGCATTATTTAAAGACTTAATACGAGAGCTTGCACACTTCATCTATAAATGGAAATCATTCTTTGGATTGTTCTTCTGGTCTAAGATTTTGTTTCTACCCTCACCATTTTATTCATATACCATTGTTTGACAAGTCCAGTTTGAATCCTAAAGAAAGACGCTGCAGAACGTTCGTTCTTTTGAGTTACAAGTTCAGGTACTTCATCTTCTTTCTATAGGGTTTTATAGAGAGAATGCTTTTATTCAATTGGATTTCATTGTGGTTTCTTCTTTACCTCCCCCTCCTGTCCCCCACTCCAATATGCATTGGTTTTGACAAATGCAATTCATAGAACTACTTTTGCTGATTATTTTCTTGTTTGCAGGCTGTTTATAACATACCCCCTCTGCTATGAAAGCATCTCTGGCAGAATTGTGTGTCTACAAGGTTTGCATTAATTTTGTCCTTACAAAGATATTTTATTAGATTGAAATAATAATATTTGACAAGGTTTTGTAGAATAAATGTGTCATCAGCCTTGTTTTCCAGAAGATTGTCATATAACAAAAAACACAAGGATTTCAATCGAGTTGAGATTGATACTTTATGAGAAAATAGTTGTAATGGTTCAAGTCCAACATTATTGATTCTATCTGGCATTTATACCATTGAATAAACACCGAGGTTACTCATTGCAGGCTTCCTATATATTTGATTCAAGCATATAGAATATCTCTACATGTTTCTTGTGATCATGCGTTCTCTGACTTCGTTTTCCCTAGGGGTATGGGTACAGTTTAATTTTTCATTCATGATACTTGAAAAGTAATGTCTGTTGAAAATTGGTTCAAATGTAAATCAGTAAACGTGAAGATTTTAAGCTATGTAGCTGAAAAAAATTGAAGGGCAAGGTCCATACCCAGAAATGTCTTGGAGCTGAGGAACTCCAAATCAAGCATCCACATTACGTTGGAAACTAGTTAGGTTTCAAAAAAGTTCCCTGCATTTTTACCCTATTAAATATTATGTACATGTAACATAAAATGGTATAAATTAAACACATTGTTGATTGAATTATTATGCAAATATTAGCCTTGTGCGTTACTCTTTCTTGGATGTTGCTTTGCCATAAAATTCAAACTCACTTCCTTAGTTTTAATTATTTTTCTGTACCATGCTCAAAAGATCTCAAGACATTGTAGTGCGCCAAATCTTCACTTTTAACAAATTTTAAAAAGTTTTTTTTTTTTTTTTCTATTTTATGACATTTTTACTATATTAATATTTGATACAAAAAACAAAGCTAATATTAATGGAAATTTCAAATGATGTTCACAACATATCAAAGTCTGGTATTGTTGTCAAGTGATTTGACATGGTTATAATAAGGGGTTAAAAATCCTCCTATTTTAATGTGTTAGCCACTGGGTACGAATTAGTAATGTTTTCCGAAGACTTATTGACAAACTAAGAATGAGATCCTATTCTAAATAAATGGAGTTAGAAAATAAAACAATATGCTTTGAGGGAAAGAGAAATTATTTGCTGAAACAATTCATAATTAAAAATGACAAAGGTTCAGACTCAAAGTCGACTCAAAGAAATCCCTCACTAATTATGGAAGTAGAGAAGTAGCATATGCTCGAATCTTATGCTAATAATAAAGAATAATATTAAAGATTCAATTGTTTTGGGTAGTTTCTCTTATTGAACAGTTGTCAAAGATGGTTGAAAAAAATCAACTGAGAATTGTGTTCAGTGTAATTGCTCGAACAATAAAATAAAACATTCAACCTGAAAGGAAACCCGATTGAAGGAATGGCGCATGGTGAAGCCACGAAACACGTTAAATTTATAGCACCAGTATTAACAAATTAAGGCAGGATGAATAAAGCGAATTATCAACAATTTGCTAGGTTTAAAGTCATTTCAAAATTAAGACTTGCCTCTTTATTTTGAATATAAAATTGTAAAACTAGTGGCCTAAAAAAAGTGAACTCAAATTTGTATAATCAATTTCCTAGTAATTTGTTATACTTGTATTTTATTTGAACAATGGTTAAATGTGAGCTCATTTACCACATCTTGAGGACATGTTCGTTAATTGTGTTTGACAATGATTTTTTTTTTAAGAAACAAAATAGATCTATTATAAATCAAGGGTTTATATTCTAAATGTTTTTTTTCTTTTTTCTCCTTTGGGCATTGCTTTGATACTTTAATGAACATCTAAGCCTTTCTTTACTCCAATTTAAGGCATGTAGGTGTGCATGTGTGTTGTATGTGATGTGTAGGAAAGCAATGGGTGTCTTTGCCCATAACAATTAGCTTTTGTGATCATGGTTATAACTCTTTATGCAATGAATACGACAAATGTGAGATTGTTAGGATAAGTGTTGGTGTACCTTGAATAACTAATAATTAATGTTGGTTGTTAAGTATTTGAAATAGTAGAGGCTTTAATGTGTGTTGTGTATGTATATATGGATTGTCTTTTTTGACCTCATTACAAAGGGAAAGAGCTTATATAAATTTGAAGATATGAAACATCTTAAGAACCTTGTAACTCTAGTTTCAAAAGTTTTACTTAAATTCAAAGTTTGAAAACATTAAGTAGGCTCTTATACTTTGCCTAAATTAAGTTTTAAAAAATGTTTTGAGTAACCTTGCTCAATCTTTATCAACATCACCATTCACTAATGTCTTTTCATCATTTCTTTCTAGTTACTGTTATGAGGAGCACATCATCAACCTTTACAAATAGTGAAAACCAAGCAAATAAAGGCAACAAAGAGAAATAAAATTGAATCATGTGAAGGCAAAAATAATAGAAACACAACAAAACCAAAAATAAAATAAAATCAAAACTACAAGAAACTAACAAACATAACCTATACTTAATACAATTCTTCATTAAACTTTCTAAAGCAAAAGCTTTACATATTGTTTTTTTATCTAGGAGTTTGTTATATAGAATCATGTCTATTGCAATGAATTGGTAGAACATGTTTTTTGGCTTTAAGCTTTGTTCATTATTCACATCATATACTGATGTAGAATTCGAGGTTCTTACAATCTTTATAAAATTAGTACTAAAGTTTCGAGTAAAGTTATCGACATCACTTTGTTTGTGACATATTGGAGGATGAGCAAGCTTTGTTGAAAAAGTTGGACACCTTGTATAATGTGTAGTTTATCTTACCAAGCAAGTTAGAATTAAGAAAAATTGTTTGGTGTAAGAAAGCTACGTGCATCTTTGCCCATAGTAACTAGCTCATGTTTGATCATGGTTATAACCCCTTACGTAATGTATACAACACATGGGATATTGTTGGACTAAGTTTTGTACCCTCATTTAACTAACAACTAATCTTGGTGGTTAAGGATGTCCATCTTGAGATGGGCAATATACAATAAAGAGAATTTTGGATCACTTTGAGAACGTTGTGTGACATAGACTATGACATTGGATCTACACATCATGTTAGGGTTGTGACAAGACAAAACAAAAAGCCACTCAAAGATGGATTATTAAGTTGACTTATTTGGCCTTGGACGTGAAAAGTCACTGAATAAGTGAAGTGTCACACATGGGGTGCCCTTTGGGAATGTGAACCCATGGGTTTGGATTTATGGTTTTAAAAATCATTGTTGGTTTCTTGTATCTCTCAACTCTATATAAGCTCAGGGTAGTGGTTTCATATAGTTTATTTTTTAGAATATATAGTTGCAGCATATAGTGGAGACACCTAAATCACCTTCTCATTGTATTGTAACCTTATTTCATTGATAACATGGTGAGTGGTATTAATTTGATGCTTATTTTTTGTTGAAAGGGTTTCCTCAAGGTAAATTTGTTGTTATGGTGAACTATGTGTGATTGTTTCTATTTCCATTGTTGTTGATTTACATGTATATTTTAGATTTTTGGTGATTATAAGTTTGATGTAGATTTGATATAAAATAACAAATTAACTCAAATCAGATTATCCACATTTTTCTCAATGAGATTAATGATACGCTTTTCTTCATTGCTCTCTAAGGACTATTTATGTTTCCTTTTATAATTTAAAAAAAAAATTCATTACTTATTAACATCAAAGTCTATCCTTTATTACCCAAAAATTACAAGTTAACTACATTATCTATTACACAAGGTATTGAAACTAACTCACTACACAATTTCTTCATGTTGGTATGCAGAAAAAATTGACAAATGAAATGGACATGAATTAGACAACCAAAAAAATATTCAGTGAAAAGTTTATTCCATTTAATCAAAATGTACATATTTATCAATATGAAAATGACTATTCAGTTCATCTTCTAGATGATTTCATCTTTTAGTGTATCTAGGAAATACAAAATATAAAGTAGTATTCTATTATTCCTAGAATTATGTACACTAATGTTACATCACCCTCTTAATCCATAGGGGGGTAGTGGTAAAATTGTTGTTTGTGTTGTGCATTAGTCAACTTGTTTATGGCGCCTCTTTTTCTTGTTATGAAGCTCCAATCTTTTGTAAAAAGTTTTGCTTGAGTGATAGCTTGTTCCTTTTTGTAGTTTTTCAATAACCAAGATATTGACTTGGTAAAGACTTGAGTTTTTTTTTTAAGTCAAGTTAGCCTTCCATGATGTTATATCCCATTTTGATAGAATACCATTTTTTTTTGTGGATTGAAAACTCACATTACTTTTGAGTGATGAAATTTGTAGAAGCTTGTTCAACTTTTGTTTATCACTTTTGTCTTTAGGCTGATTATGTCCATGTGACTTGCAAACTAGATAATCCAAGTTGATTGTGCCCATGAGTAACCCAAAAGTATGCTAGCTACATCGTGTGACCCAAAAAGTGGATAACCTAGGTTGATTGTGTTCATGAGTAACCCAAAAGTGTGTTGAAGCATGCACTAAATGATCTAACTTTTTGTCAAGCTAAGAATGTGAACTTCTTGTCCACAATGTCCTCAAATGAAGACACATATTGACATAAAAAACTACTCCTTTGGTAGGAAAATTGTATAAAAAATGAAGGCATACGAGCTTGCTCCATGCATAGTCATCAAAAACTAAAATGAAGTGTGCAATCTCAAGTGTTTAGGTGTTGAGTTGAACATTACTTGTTGAGATGTTGTAGTGATAAGTGGCAATATCTTGTACATTGCAATATGTTGCAATGACAAATCCTTAATAGACACTCACATGAACCTATGTATCCATAACTCAATGATGCCCTCTCAGGTTTTCATCATGAGTCTCCATTAAGTTGCCCTTTTTGGTTTTCAACTTAACGCAAAGAGTTTGTAAGCTACCTTTTCAAATTTTTAATTTACAACTCAAGTGCAAAAGTATAATTAAAAAAATAGGCAATATCCATAGCCTCAAATAGTATGCACAAAGCTGCATATTTGGTGATCTCAACATGCTCATTATTAGTATCCCAATTAGAATGGGAAATGCTAGGTACAAAAAGTCATTTCTCATATATTAGCAACATAGAGATTACTGTCAAACCCAAGGAGGAGATTGGGAGATTGGATAGCCCTCTCTTAAACAAGAGCAACTCAAAGACTCCATTAGTTGAGGAAATGGTCGTGTTTTCACCTAGTCATCGAAGTTCTTCCTCCAACAAGGATAATTGCAAAGTGAAGTCTTTGGACAAGAACTGTTGCATTCCACTCAATTTGAACCATGATCCTTAGTTCAAGATCCCCATCAGTAAGAGTCCTATCCCGATTAATTCTTGGGAGGCCAACTTGAAACAAAGTTTCTTGAAACTTTTTGGTTTTAAACCACCTTGAATTGGTGACCTTATTTTTTGGGCATTTTTTCCTTTTGTTGGTGTTTCAATTTGCACCTCTGGAATGCGAGTTGGAAACAGACAGCTATGCATGAATAAACTGCTCTCCTATTGGAAGGGGGAGTTCCCTTTTTGTTGATGTTCACTAAAAAGACAAATAAAACAAATTTCGCCTATCTTCTTTTTGATTCTTAGCTGTGAGCACAATGTTATAAAACTCTAAATGCTATAGAAGAGGTTTTTTCCTTTTTTAAAACTTCTACTACAACTAGGCATAAACTAATGACGCTTTTAATCTCTTAAGTAAATTCAGAGTGAAGGGGATTAAAAGTGGATGAGGAATGATTGTTTTAACACAAAAACTTAAGCAATTTTCTCCCAGATTTACATCACAAGACTCAAAGTACTTTAATGATGAAAGATGAAATAAAAGTTACAAAAGCCACACATCTGACGATGAAACTTGATGATTCGAGATAAAATATCAGAGCAAAATAGGCACAAGACTTCTATTCAATATCACAAAGTTGATACAACTCCAGGACAACAATATTGTAGCAAAAGGTAGGCATACAACAAGCGATCAAACACTGGAGAACAGGTTACACAGACTAAACAAGCACTTTCAACAACAATTATGTAGGCTAGAACAGGCACAACAAAATATGTTATCTCCAACACCGCTCCCTTACAATGAACATGGAGTGAACAAACACTTGGAATAACAAGGTTTACAGACTAGAATAGGCACAACAAATTTGTAATCACAAAAGTCGATCCTATAATAAACATGGAGTGAACAAACACTTGGAATAACAAGGTTTGTAGGCTAGAATAGGCACAACAAATTTGTTATCACCAAAGTCGATCCCTTACAATGGGCAAGGGTGCCCTTATTTATACTCAAATCAAAGGAGTAGGGAACCCTAAAATCTCCTTGATTTGCCCTAACTTGCCAACTCGCAAGATTTATTTTCTAAGACAAAGATTACAATGAACAAATGCTTTAAAGCAAAGAAAACTCCAACTAACACAAAGTGATTTCTTTCTAAAAATAGAATGGATGAGCTTAGGATGAAAGCAAATGCTTTAAAACAAAAAGCATCTGATTTAAAGCTGCTTTCTTTTGAAATGCATCCTCATCAACATTCTTGCTTTTTTGTGATGTCATCCATTGATATTCTAGGAAACAATATCTTCTAAAAAGTGAGTGACCACATCTTTTCCAGTAACACTGATACTCTCTAGAATGATATTTTGATTCTCTAACATTTCTTCACCGTTTGCAACCATCTGAAGAAATTCATGAACTTCACCCACAACTTTGTCAAACTTCACTATCATTGTGGCAAAACATTCCATCTTGCTAACACTGATATCACCATTAAAATTGTTGCGGACGAGAGTCTGGAACTCTGCTTGCACTTCCCTGAGATCATACAGGGTACCATCTTTTTTTTCATATGAACACGGGATTTGAGAAACAAACGATCTCACAAACTTGAGAACATTTACTACCTTTTCTTTCCATTTTGTCAACTCTGAAATTATACTGTCATAAGTTTTTACCATGAAAAGATATTGTGCTTTCCAAGTAGAAATTATCTTCTTATCATCGGCTGAATCAACAGAATCAAGTGCAATCTTCAAGTCGGAGATAATGATCTCAAACACCAGTCTATTTTCAGCCATAGTCTACTGCAACCCCTGGATGCCTTGGCGTAAATCATGAGCGTTGTACTTTAATTGATAAAACTCTGAAAGTACAAATCTCCCTTTAGTCATAAATTCTTCCACCCAAGTATTCATGTGCCTCCTATAGAGTACCAACTAACTGAAATGCCACTAATCGGCTGGTGATTCAAGATTTGGTGAAAGCAATAAATTACCCTGTGACGTGCCATGGAAAAGGTTGGAAATGTACTGCCGCAACTACCTAACTTCAGCCTTGAGAGCTACTTTGTCTTCTCCATCTTTCAACACCCTTTCCTTCAAACTATCTGCTGCAACCTCGAAGAGATTTACATCTGTATGCCAGGTACTCCTACCAAGGTTAGCTTTGACAACCTTGAAGTCATCAATCTCAATATCATCAACACTTCTATCTTCTGGTGGTGTTACAGTTTCAAGGATTATCTCTCCATCTGCATTCTTTTCAATGTGAACCTGCTTCTTCAGCTTCTTGTCTGGCGTGTCTTGGTAGACGCTTTTAAGCTCTGTTAAATTTAGCTGATATGAGGGCTTTCTCCTCTTCCTTCCCAGAATGTTTTCAAGCCAGGATGAACCATCATCTCTTGGAAACTCGGTTCTAACCTCATCAGCTCCTGATGAACCAATATGTGTATCAGAGTTACGAACTAACGAATCTGGCTCTGAATCTATGTGGATAGGAGAAGTGCTCAGTGAAGAAGGTGGAGAGACATAACCTAAAGGTAATGCTTCAACATGCGGTGTTGGTTCAACAGGAACTTCTGATTCAACTGCTAGTTATTCCTGCTGGACATGAGCTAGAGACTCATCCTTTTTCCTCTTTAACTTAGACATTTTTGTTCCTTCTAGAAGAACACTCAAAGCTTTAACCCTTCATTTTGGTTTGAAAGTGGAAGTCTCTGATGGTTGTACAACTAGCAGCTCTGCTATTGGAATATCATCCTTCTGCTTATTCTTCAAGAATATCAAACTATTTTTAACAACTCGACTCGTTCTTTCTTCAATGGAAGTGTTCTCTTTTACTGACCAATTAACTGGTGGCAATGGTTGTTGCTCAACTTGGTCCTTGAAATACGTGGGAAGTAGAACTTCACCATTTTCAGTCAAACCCTCTACATCTTCTGATAGGATATCAGACATCTGCTGAAGTGTAAACCTATTGTAACTGCGTTCTCGTACTTCAAACTCATTAGCACAATTAGCCCAAAAGTCTTCAACCGCATGCTTGTGCATATAATTTTGACCAAGATGTGATGCAAAAACACCATGAGGATCATATGAAGACCTCCGGTCAAAAAACTTAAGACCATATTTGGATGATTCATTACCAATTACCTTGGCATCTGCTCTAGATCTGCATCTATAAATACTCATCCTAATTGGAAAATTGAAAGCTGCCTTGTGTTTGCTACGCAAAAATGTATGAACTTCATAGGCTTGCCTCAAAAATTCCATAAAAGCTATTTCATCTGTAGGATATCTCGGCAACATGGATGGCTCTCTTGAGAAGCCATATACTCTGATGTAGGCAAAAGTGGGAAACTGGATAAACCAATTAGCCCATTCTACCATTGCTATTCTAGCATCTGCTGAAAACCGTATATGCAACTCATTATCCATATCTCGCACTGCATGCATCAAGAATGCATCATTTACCCACCTATAATGTCGTTCACCTTGAGAAATTTTTAATTGCTGGAAATGGTGATAAACATGCTGAATACCCAAAGTTCCAACAACATTCAAACCTCTGAATTGACCTTGAAAAGCCATCAAATACACAAGGTATGACATCATGTGGAATTCATGAGCCCTTTGAAAATCAAGTATTTGTTGGTGGAGACTATCACTGATGAGTGCCAACCAGTCATAGAATTTGGTTCCATCAACAATCTGGGACATGATGTAAAACATCCAAGGCTGGAACTTGTTAGCATTTGCTTGACCCATGATTTGGCTTAGCAGAGTAATCATTATTGTATGTTCCTCCTTCAATTCTCCACGTCCAACATTCTTTGGCATGACATTCTACTTTTCTTTTAACCACCTCTGACCAATCTTTTTCTGGTATTTTCCTTTATCATTGTTCCAAACCCTCCTGCATTCTTCAATTCAAACAGTTAAATTTTCTCTCCAGACTGGTATTGTAAAACACTTCTCAATGTCGTTCAGCCTCAGGCTACAGAGCACATGTTGGTGTGAACAGGGTTATCACCTAACTAGTTTACCCTAGTGTGGATAATTCATCTTATTTAACTATTTATTAGTTAAATAATATTCACACATCACACATTAAGTTGACTTAGTGAGTCTACTAGATGTCTAGTTGTGTCTAGATAAGTCTAGTTGTGTGCTGAGTTGTTGATAGTTGGAGTGAGTTGTCTTATCCTCCACATGTGCAATTAGCTACCATCCTCTAATTAGCACATGTTGTAGGAATATCTCCACTTTCCACTCCACCTTTCTAGCTCTCACCTTGCCTTTATAAGCAAGGCATATCATGTACATTGTAACAACAATCAATCTTTTGCATTCATTGATAGAATAGCATTATTCTCTCAATTGATCTCTCTTGTGCTTTCATGAAGTCCTAGATCCTAGGTGGCTCCAATCAAAGCCAACTCTAACATGGTATTAGAGCTCTAGGAAGAATCACTTTATGTTAGTCAATTTTTGAGAGATCTTGAGTGAAATTCATGGTGGATCTTGATGGTTGAGTATGCTTTTCTCTTGCATCGCATGATGACCTGGAGAATCAGAAAAATTTGATAGAAATACTAGTTTTGTCAAGGTTTCCCCTTCTTGCCCTTGTATTACAAGTGTATTTTGGTGTGTGTTGTTGCAAATCAGACTTCACCATTGCGTCTGAAGCAGCCGAAATAGTCAAGATCCCCTTTTGTTTTATCCAAATCAGACATCGGAGGCAAAATTGACGAGGGTTTCAATTTGGGGCTCTTTAGCATGTTCCGGGAGGTACCAGCAATTTCAGAGTAGTTTGGCCCAAAACGGACACCACCATTGCATCTAGAGTGGCCAAATTAGTATGGATTGACTGTAAAATCATCCAAATCAGATAAAGTTATAGCGAAAGGCAAAAAAAATTTACAAACCGATCGTACGGATCTGTCGCAGGGAATATTCTCTGCGAAGGTAGAATCTGTCGAATTTTGATGCAGTGACTGCGTTAGTGTCAGAATCTTTGTGTAAGCATCATTGGGTCAAATCTAAATTTACTCTTTAACCAACGGTTAAAATCTTTGTTCGCAGGATTAAAATCATTTTTTCTGCGAGAGTTTTTCTGTGAAATATTGGTACGCTGTCTGCAGGGTACAGATCTTCAGGGTACCTGTGATCTCTAGAGCAATAGTGGCATGGTCCACACCAGTGGCCATCTAGTTAGTGGTTCCCATCTGTGGATCTTTTATTTGCAGGCATCATACACTGACAGACATAATCTGTGAACGACTGCTAAATTCCCGTAGTCAAATCTCAGATCAGAGTTTCCTACCAGCGATCCACATTTCTAATCACCGGCAACCATACACAAATAATCGGTGACATTGAAATCTTTGGTAGGCGGCCTTTACCTTGAATCGACAGCCAAAATGTAAATAGGCTCTGCATATCATACCACCGGCAACATTTTAAACCCTGGCAATTGTTAAAACCTCTGGAGGTGGCATTCAACCTCGGTAGCGAATCTAACTTTCAGTGGGCAACTGTATCAAACCACCACCCACGGGAGCTCTCGGCGACCACTGTTTGATATAACCGCCATCAGCAAACATTCCTCAATGGCTATGACAAAAATCTTCTAGCATTTTCAAAACTGCCCACTAGTGGAATCAAACAAATCCACCACTGGTGGTAGTCACGCAGTCAACAACAATATCCATTCGGCAGTGAGCAACAAATTAACGTCATAAAATTTGTTTAAACTCGTCAGTGGTTCTATCGGCATATTCCTTAGATCTCGGTCAGCATCCAATCTAGCAGTCAACTTACATTTCAAACGGTAGTTCTACACATTTTTTGGTAGCTAAATCCACGGCCTTGGCAATGATCTTGGCGGTCTCTGCTCATCTCACGCCATTAAAAAAATTCATGCCAGAAAATTTTCTAAACTATCGGCTGTTCCTATCGGTGTATTCCTTAACCCTTGGCGTCGCAGGCAGTTTAAAATTCACACCAGAAATTCTTTAAACTCATCGGCTGTAGTGTTTAAAACAAATGGTGGTAAGTGTAAACCCACCTTCCGAACAGCCCACTGTTCATACACTGGTTTTCTGATATCTGACGACCATCATCGGCAGTTTCAGAAGGTGGTTAACCGCCAAGACAAGGCAGTTTCAAATTTAAACAGTGGTTTCGGCATTGAAAATCTGGCGTTTCAAATTTCTAAGGGCGGTTTTGTCTGTCAAAACTGGTAATTTTTCCTTTGAAAGGTGGTTTCGGGAAACACTGGGCAGTTTCAGGTTTTCTAGCATCTTTTTTGCTTTTTCGGGGGGGGGGGGGTTTCCCTCAAAAAGGAATAATATGAGAATATTCCGCTGACATCAGCACCAGGGGCCATTTTTGCCCCTCAAAGCCCTAAAAGGGGGCTTTTTTTTCTTTTTTGCATAACTTTTGCCCACGGAGGCAAAATTAGGCAAACGAGATATCATCAAAAAGCTGACAGAGAGCACTTCTCAGTGGTGTTAGTAGTTTTCTGAAATTCTACTGTAGGTGACTACTACAGAAGTTTGCAGCTTCTGAGCTCACAACTTCTTGCCACGATCTCCTATTTTTGTGATTCTTGCGGCATCAGAAAGGTATTTAGGAGCTCTTCAAATCCATCTGTGCACTTTTCTTAGATTATGCTCCAAGTTCATTTTATTCTATTTGTCAATTTTTTGGCTTTTGGGTGATAACTTGGGCATTCTGACACTTGAGGAAGTGAAACTTGTTTTGAATGGATTTGTTTGCCTTGATCAATCATTGTGAGCAATTGTAATCTCCTTTGAATCTCATTTTTTAAGAGATTTTCATACTTTCTTTTTTTTGGTCCCTTGAGGACGATTGTAAATCGCACTAAGTATAAAGTTTCACAATCACTCCATTTTGGGGGGGTTATCTCTTTGATTGAGTAACATGGGGGTGTACTTGTGTTCTTTTTTGTACTCTTGCATCATGGATTCACACAAACTTCCTTACTCACATGATATAACTATCATGAGTGGAAAACTAAAATGGAGATTCATTTAAGAAGTTTGAAAATTCATAGAGTAACAATGGGTACTGAAATTGAACCAACAGCAGCTGCAGAAAAGAGAAAGTGGTATAATATATGTGATCAAGCCTATGGAACACTATGCTTGTCTATCTCTCCTAACCTTCTTTTTCATATTGAATCTTGTAAAACACCTAATGAAGTGTGGACTACCTTAGAAAATCTCTTTGGTAAACAAGATACAATGAGAGGTTTTAAATTGGAGAATGAATTAATTGGTTTGAATCCAACCAATTTTGCAAGAATCTAAGACTTCTTCACAAAGTTAAAGTCACTTAGATTGTAGCTCAAACAATGTGGAATTGAGAAAGAGGACACTCATTTGATTCTTTCAATCCTTGCCAAGCTTGGTCCTGACTATTCAGTTTTTGTTTCTACCTTCTATGCTACAATGGATGCACTTGGGAAAACTTTCACAATACCTTCACTTGATGAGTTTGCTGCATCACTCACAAGGGAGCAAGCTAAGTTAGTACACATGGGCAAATTGAAGTCTCCTAAACCTCAAGCACTTCTTGTTAATCAAGGTTCTAAGGATCAAAAGGCTTCAACTAGCAAAGGCAAGAAATAGAAAAATAAGGATCTCAAGAACAATGAGCAAGCAAAGGAATCAACCAAATCATCTAAGTCCTCATCCTCTCCCAAGGAGGAATCATCTAAGAAGGAGAGACCAAAGTGTGCATTTTGCAAGAAACTAGGACATGATGAGCATAAGCATTATGAGAAGAAAATTGATGAGTTGACTCACATTATTCAAACGCTCAACATCCAAATGCCATCATCATCACCTAGTACACCCTCTTCTTCGACACCATCATCATCTACACATACAGGGACAACATGCATTGCCAATGGGATAAACAAAAGAAAAGGACAAGCACTCTTTGCTTCAACAAGTCTTCAGTCAGAGAGATGGCTTCTTGATTCTGGAGCTTCTCATCATATGGCATCTTCACAAGGGATGTTCTCTTCATTTGAGTCATGTACTTTGACACCTATCTTGATGGGTAACAATACATACATGCATGTATCTGGAAAAGGGACAATTGATGTTGGAGAGAATACATTCAACAATGTGTTGTGTGTACCTTCCTTATCAACCAATCTCCTTTCCATCTACCAGATTACTCATTGTGGTGCAGGGAAGACAGTTGAGTTCACTCTTGATTCAGTGATCATACAGGACTTGGAGATAAGAGATATCATCGATGTTGGGATGGCTGATCATGTATCTCGCCTATATACTTTTTCCCATTTTGTTTCTTCTGATGATGTAGATCCATTGATGGATATTCACACTCATGCATCAAGTGTGAATCATGTTTTTGAGGAGAAGTTTGGTTACTTGAACCTTGGTGTTCTTTCATCTACTTTGGTTCATGAGACTAGTGCTGAACTTCCATCACCTCATCTTCCTACTTCTTCAGAGATCGACATTGGCATGGTTGCTTCTTCAGTTGAGTAGGATCATACAGGTCTTTCAGACACAGCTTTATGGGATAGTTTCTTGGCAGGTGTAGCAGACTTGTTTTGTGAGTCTCATATTGCAGATTTGGAGGACACACATGAGGGGATATCTCTCTTCTTTGATGACAGTTACAACACAATTGTTATCCCATCTACTTTGTCTTTGGAGGGTGTTCTTCACCAGTCTACATAGGATTTTGGATTGGTCACACCTCATTGCATTGTGACATTCTTTGATTCTGACATGTGGACACTTGAGCTGTCTTCCGAGGCATCCATCATGAGGCTTTTTCCCTCATTCCTTGAGATGGAGTTTCTTTGACATCAACTTTTGGATTTGTTTCTTCCTAAGGGAGAAATGTTGTTTACAGGTATAGGACACTTTCCAACATTCATCTTCAAGCATTCACCATCGGCACAGGAGCTACTTCATTGTGGGGGGGACTTATAGTCTCACACTTGCTCTCCTATGGGGGGTATTTGATTGTACATATGTGATAGAAGTTGTCCTTGGGGGGTCATGTTGAGTCCTCCTACTATCACTTCTTTCACTTTCATGTTTCATGCATTCTCACTTTTGGAGAGGATTTTTTTTCCCATGAGGTTTTCTCCTTTTCTCCACTTGAGATTTGTTGTACATGGGTACCTAACATGGCCTAATAGCCAGGACCCATCCATCATTCCATCTTGCTTTAGCCAGCTACTCCCTAAGTTGCACTTAAGGGGGGGTGTTGGTGTGAACAGGGTTATCACCTAACCAGTTTACCCTAGTGTGGATAATTCATCTTATTTAACTATTTACTAGTTAAATAATATTCACACATCACACATATTAAGTTGACTTAGTGAGTCTACTAGATGTCTAGTTGTGTCTAGATAAGTCTAGTTGTGTGTTGAGTTGTTGATAGTTGGAGTGAGTTGTCTTATCCTCCACATGTACAATTAGCTATCATCCTCTAATTAGCACATGTTGTAGGAATATCTCCACTTTCCACTCCACCTTTCTAGCTCTCACCTTGCCTTTATAAGAAAGGCATATCATGTACATTGTAACAACAACAACAATCTTGCAATCTTTTGCATTCATTGATAGAATAGCATTATTCTCTCAATTGATCTCTCTTGTGCTTTCATGAAGTCCTGGATCCTAGGTGGCTTCAATCATAGCCAACTCTAATAGCACACATCCATCTCTTGATTGAATTTCTCTTGTGACCAAATTGTAATGCGTCATGCAAGCAATTACAAATTTGATACTTTGCACTGTGATGGGAAAGGATGCTACTGCAAGCAAACTGGAGTGTCCTAGATTCTTGATAGCATTATTTCCTGCATCCTCCAAAGAATGTAAATTGATCACTGGGAGTACTTTATGCAAGTTTCTTTCACAAGTTCTCAGGTAATCGTGAACCAATGCCATTTTGGGCCTGATTTGTATTGGAGAGTACTGCATACTAAAAGATTTGAAAATTGACTGTGAACACACCTATGTCAGAAAAATCTTGGACAAATGGCTAAAAATTACTTGTTGATTTTTAGAAAAAAACAGAATCTAAACAAAAAAGTTGGCACATGGGTTTTGTAGGCAATTTTGTTTTGAAGCAACCCAGATCGTCGGATTTTAAAAAAGCGGAGACTTTCCCGAAAAAGAAGCAAAAAAGTAGATTCCCAAAAAAAGAAAAACTCCCAATCTTCAAGAGGATGAAATACTAGATGGACCCATCTCGATAAAAACTAAAAAAACTTTGGTCCAAATTCTAAAAAATGATCCCCTAGAAAAAAGGACCCTGAAAAAGCGAGCCTCCCTGCTTCCTCAACCTGAAACTATGAAGAACGCTAAAAAAACACTTCGTTTGGGTCTTCAAATTTTCGTTGAAAGAAAAATATGTCTTCTTCCTCTAGATGCAACCTGCAAAAGATAATGAAATAAAGAAGCCAAATACTTCTCTTTATAGATCTTTAGGGCGTAAAAGCAGCTTTCTTTGTGAAAGAATAAAACTTGGATCTCATCCATGAAGAAAGCAACTTTTAAAGCACAAATCCAAGTGGATGTCTTCGAATAGGAAGAATCCCTATTTTGTAGCTGCCTATGGCTTCATGTGTAAGATGACGAAAAATATTTTCTTTTGATGATGTCATTGAACACGCGAGTTGACAGAAGTGTTAGCCAATTTTTCTTTCATTTTCGACACTTCTGCACTTGTTTTGACTCAAGTATGGCCTATCTCCGACTTCAACAAGATGGAAAAATATCATCGTTGACTGAAAAAACTAATTGATCTTGACATTTTGGAGTCCTATCAACTGAGATTCCATCCCCAACCTCAAATAGACGATCTGACATCGTTCAACTGTGAATCTAACTTCTATAAATGATCACCAGGCAAAGATCTAGAACAAAGGCTATCAGAAAACACTACAGACCATGAAAAAATTCTAACTCTAAAGAATCTAGGTGTCCCAAGCCTCCTGGGGGCCTGACTTCACATGCCTTAGTCATTTTTTCAAATTTTGCAACTTCTTCAATTTTTTGATTTGCGTGCACGTTGCAGTGGCTGTGGACCTCTGTTTGGCAAAACTAAGTCTGATGATCTGGCAGATAGGTAGGCCTAATGAAAACTGAGCTGACTGTACTCTTTGTCTGCCTCGGGAAATGTGCCAAATTGACTTGCTCTGAACCAAACTAGGCTGACGGAGGAAGATTAACATTTTTCAGAAAAAACTAAAAAATAAACTAAGTCTAGTGGGTTTGGGCACCCCAAGCCTCCTAGGGCGCCTGGCTTTCAATGCCTTAGAAAAATTTCTAAAAATTTCAAATTTTATGCCATTTCTCATTTTCCGTGCCAACAACCTTTGTTTGATCTTCGTTTTCAGTCGTCTAGATGACTGTTGAGGTAGGAGGAAGGATGATCTGAGCAGTCTAAACATATCTATGATGAAATCCTAGCTTTTACTGACGTTTGACTATGTTTGACCAAGTTTGACCAACTAGGAATGAGCTGACGGAAGCATTTTTGACATTTCTCAAAAATCGTGAAAAAAAACTAACACTGGAGAAGTTGGGTGCCCCTAGCCTCTAGGGGCACTTGGTTTCTTCAGACTTAACCATTTTCTTGATTTCCAACTTTCGTTTTCAATTCGCTCTGTTTTGCGTGCTGACAATTGCTTCCTGATACCGATTTCGACGATTTTGTTAGTCAACTGCCACTAGATGGTGAATGAACTGGATAGCCTGGGTACATCTGATGAGTTTTCCAGCTTTTCAGGATCTGATGATCAAAATGACTCCTTTTATGCCCATTGAAACTGACCGACGGACACACTTCTCGCATTTTCTTGAAAAACGTGAAAAATTTCTAACACTGGTGGGATTGGGCGCCCCAAGCCTCCTGGTGTGCCTGAAATCTTTAGACCTTACCTCCTCACCTTGGATCCATCTTGCTCATTTTGCGTGCCTCATCGAGTCGACGACTGTTCGTTGGTTCTGTGTCGTTGGAACAACATTGAAAACTCAAAAATGGGCTCTGGCATATGAACTTCCTCCATTGACGACTTCAGAGCTCATGCTTCGCCTTCCAAAAAAGTAGAAATGACCCAGTAGAGAAAACTTGGTTATTTGCAGATTTCGTCTGGACCACGCTAATCATGAAGCAAAATCGACCAATGAGAATCAAGCACGACACCTGAGTCGGTGATTCTATTTTTAGAAAGCTTTGCCAGCATTAGTATCTCAAGAAACCCAGAAAACCTAATTTGACGTCTATTTTTAGAAATTTTTTTTTTTTGACTTTTTGACGAAAAAATTTCTAGACTTGCTCAAAATGCCTTGATGAAGCAAAAATTTTGATTGGGTACAACACCTTTGTTTTGTTGTCTTCCCCATGTGTGGGGATTAGTGTTTTTTGTTGATGTTTCTTGCTATGCTCCTTTCTATTTCTTGGCATTGTTTGGTTAGCATTGGTTGTTCTTGTTGTTTCTTTGTTTAGGGTGTGTCCCCTCCTTTGTAATTCTGGTTCACAACTCTAGTCAAAATCATTTTATCTTAATAAAAAACATAGAGATTGAGTAAGTTACAATTTTCTTATTAGGTTGTCACTTAATAGTAGAAGTATCAATAGTATCTACAATGTCAAGCTCCGACAACATCGACATCATGAGTAGACAAGTTCAATAAGTTTTCATATCAATGCTCAACAATATCTATAATGTTGAGTTTATTATCAATTGGATTGACAATGCCTACATCAAGAGTAGACAAGCTATCATCTTCAATGGTGGACTGGACTCTCCTATAGGATTTTGACAATAGACAAGCCTTAGTTTGCCATTTGGAATTATCTATCTATCTAAAATGTATATGCCTCATTGATTTTGTATGTGGATCTCTCACAGAACATTGTTTTGTAGAATGTGTGTTGACCACATGATATACAATGCTATAGATCAAAACAATCATTGGAGGTATGGCCTCAATGCCAACAATGATGTGTTTGGACTTGATGTGTTTTAGTGCAAGTTGATTTTGATTGACTTGTCAACTTGTCAATTTCACATAGCTAACCAATAGGTAAAGACTCAATTTGACTATTGTTTAGAATACCTCTAGACACAAATTTGATAGGTTTGAAATATTTTGGTAAATGAAAATTCACAACACTTGTATACCCTAGACCATATGATGTTTGTTAGGTTTTATCAGTGCCTAGGCTTGCACAATAGGTGGAGCTTCAACAATATGAGGACTAATAGGCATTGCATTTTGACAACACACTTTTTAATTTAGAACCAACATTGTTCTGTGACACATGGGGCTTTAAACATTTTTCTTCAAGAACTTTTATCTTTTCTTGCCTTCTAAGTTGTACTGCTTGAAGAAGGAACATCATTGTTGACATCTTTCTTCTCTACTGGGGCATTGGGTTTCCAATCTTATAATTAATGTTATAGCCTATTGATTTCTTGTTGCAACATATCGTATTGATTGCAAAACTACATAAACAAAGGCTTGTATTAATTCCAACATTCTAATGTTATCTCTACTTTTTGTTAGTGACTGACATTAATTTGCAAGGATAACATGGCATTGGTATATAATGTACACATGATCACAAATATTACACATGTTTGAGTTAGGTTCCACCAATAATGGTTGGAGACAATATAATTCACAACACCAAGCATGATTTTTGTTGTCAAATGGAGGTGGATTGGTTCCTTATCACTCCAAAAGTTTTTTTTTTCTATATATTGCTAGATAGATATACCAAACCTCTCAATATGCTCACCCTGTCGATATACTTGTTGATACGTGGAAGAAGTTTGTCCTTTTGATATACATATCAGTACATGAAAGCAACATTAAAACTTGAGACCAGAGAGGTACATGGCACTTATGCAGCGCATGAAAAGGATTTGCCCTATCAATGACACTTGTTTAGAAAAAAATTAAAATTTCTTCTTGTCAGGATTTATGTCTAACAACACTGACGAATGGATAATGGAGGGAAATGAAAATGATAATGTCTTTATTTTTCTCTGGCAATTTATATGGATGAAACAACAAACATTATTGCAACTATGCTAAGTGTTAGATGCAGTAGTTCACTCACAATGGCTTGAATTGTAAATGTGAACCAAAGGCATTGTGTATATTGAATATTGTGATTTATTTTCATTTTATAATTAAAAAACAATTAAATTGATAACTAATTTATTGTATAAAATATTCAAAAAGACAATGTTTTTGTAAAATATTTTAAAATGGATAATATGATCTCCATTAAATGACATTCTAAAATAAAATTTCCCCACAATTTTAATTAAAAATAACCAACTATAAGAAGGCCCCCATATACATCCATACTTTATGACTATATTAAAATATATCCCCAATTCTAAAGCACTAAATTTTAAACTTCCTCATACTAAAGAAAATAACCCACACTTTTTTTCCTTTGATGGAGATCATCCACGAGATCATTTTTGCTACCCACTATGGGAGCACAAGCCTTAGGCTAAACCTCTTGGCTAAGAGCCAAGGACTGAGGGGTATCTATTCCGCCAAATTCACGTGGGGCACGTTCCTGACCTCATCCCTTATGATGTCAAGGGCCTTGCACTCAGCAAGACTTGATCCCTGGTGGGCTCATTCAGAACCTTTCAACACTTCACCAATAGACTAAGGGCCCTTTGATAATATCCCACACATTGATTTTTAAACAAATGCAGGTGAATAAAATTTTGGAACCTAAAATTGTTCGAAAATCCTAAAGAAAACCCTAACTAAAAAATATGACCAAAAGATATACCATAATAGCATAGGTATCTGTGACTTGTCGGGTATGGCAGATGGTCGCATAAAAGCGATTATGGTGGTGTTGCTACCTTCGTTAGTGTATTTTTCATAGGTAGCAAGAGCATTTCTTTTGATTTTGGAAAGAAATTAAGGGAGCTATGGCAGGATATCATCAGCAATGGGTAGCTCCAAATTTGCACTGCTCTTTTGAGAAGGTCAGGACTGTGTTTGTGTTTGAATTTTCTGGCGATGTGAAAAAAAGAGACCTCTAGAAATGTTTTCATACTAGACATGAACAACTTTGACCATAGTGTAGGCTACAAACCAGAATATTGACAGTCATGAATTGTTGGATTTGGAAGAGAAATCAGCTATAGAAACATAATTGTTCTAATACTTTTACTAGAATAAAATCATTGCAGATAATCTAAAAGAGTTCAATAAAGAAACATATCCAAAGAGAAACAAATTTGCTGCAGCAATCTCATGTCATATTCATTTATTAAATTTTAATACATACAGGTTTTTAAAAACATGTCCTCCTTCCAAATTGGTAGCTAATACCAGCAAAAAGATTGAGCTACAACTACTAGAAACAACACAACTATCAAAGAGATTACCCCTTTATTGTTGAACTTCTGCTACAACAAGAAGGACAAATAAAACTAGACAGCCACCATGCAATCAACAATATACAACAAAATATTAAATAATATTATTCCATAGAAAGATACACGAGAACAAAAAAAATTTGTAGTATGATGCAGCAGATAGAAGCCTCTAGAATGAAACGACAAACTAGACCTTTAGAAAAATAGTCTGCATAAGGAACAACAAAACCCAAGTGTAGCTAAAAGGAATAATATATTTTTTACTAAGAATAATAGATAATCCATATACACCTGCGTGCAGGTAAGTATAATATGCCTTCAACAAATAACAGTTGTCAAGAAAGTTAAACACCAACATATTTACAAAGGACAACAAGAATAACAATTGTCAACCAAAGAGTAAAAAGTTTGAAATGTAGAGTGCAGGCGAAGGGTTTGAGCGTGCAGACAATCACGACAAGCTCGTAGGGCATGCTGAGTCGAAGGGCACGCCTGGTTGCGTAGCTGGGGGCGCCGATGGCTTGGTGTCTGTCTTCAGTGCCAATGGGTTGGGTTCTGGCCCAATTCCAGACCATGTTGAGTGTTCCAACTTCTGTAGCGACTCATTGGGCCAGGACCTGCTCTAGGTCTTCTGGCCGCCCACACAAATCATTCATTGAGGCCATTACTAGTGTAGGATCTCGAGCCTGCTCTTCTCAAGCTAGGGCTAGGCCATTGCCGACTATCTACTCTGCCCCTGTGGTGGTGTGTGGCTAGGAAGTTTCAAAGAATGAGGAGTTCTACCTGAAGCATGGTGTGATTTGCAGGTTTAATGAGTTTTGGCCTTCTCTTCCTAATCTACATCTCTGAGTCAGGGACTCATGGAAACCCATGGTGGAGCTTAAGATTGAATTGTATCCCTATGCTAGGGGTTTGTTTCCCCAGAGGAGCAAGACTTAGTGTCAGATGGTAAGGTTTGGATGTGGGGTGAGCATTCGCTCTCCATCAAACCTTGGGCTTAGTCTTTTAACCCTAGGTTCAACTTTTGAATCTCCCCCTTCAGTTTTGGGAGGATTCTTGCTATGAGGCCATTGACACTGCTATTGGTCACTTTTTGAAGGTAGACTCTACTACCACAGATATGGAGCACACTAATATTGTTCGAATCTTAGTTGATATTGACATCTCCAAGCACCTCCATGGAGATGTTGTGTGATGGTAGGGGACTGGCCTTGGACGCAACTTGACTAAGAGACCCTTCCTTTTAGATGCAAAAGGTGTTTTTCTATAGGTTGCTTGACCTCAGGTTGTCCTCACTCTCATTGTAAGAGTGGAAACTTGGTGGAAGAATGCACTCATGGATCACCTGACTGTTAATGATTCTCCGGATGATGGCTCCTCTCAGGGAGATGACTCTTCTTAGGATAAATTGCTTGTTCCCCGTACAACGCCCAAGGTGTGGTGGTGGATATGGCTACTAACTCGTCCGATCATGTCATGGCCCCTACATCGGCACCTTCTTAGGCTCTTCATGTTCTTTGACCTTTCTAGTCACTCATTCGATCAGGCCCGCTTCTAGTTCAGTCTCATTATGTGCGCCTTCTTTGGTTGTAGTCACAAGGGAGGACCCCCCTCTCGCCACGCTCTAAGGACTTTGACTTAGAGGTTTCATGGACTATGGTCTAGCACAGGAAGAAAGGACTCCGCAAATCTTGTTCAGATTTGCGCCCTCAGGCTAAGGGGATTAGGTTTGTTTGTTCGAGATCTGTTGTTATTTAGATCCTCCTGGTGGGTTTAGCAGGTTTGGTCTACTACCTACTTTTGTTTTTCTACTGTCAGTGTGCATCATATGCACTGTTTGTGTTGCCCTTTGGGCTTTTGTTTCTTGCAGCTTAGGTGTTGTTGTTTTGCTACGTCTGTTCTATTTTATTTTTCCCCGGGGGCTTTGTTTATAAAAGGGTTCAGCCCCTTGTTAGCTGCTTATCCTAATAAAAAACAATTGTCAACCAAAAATGGGCGGTGGAGGATGCTACGTGTCATTAACAATTGATGTGGTGGTTGTTTAAGCATTAACGTCTTCAATCTCCCCCTTAGTGCTTAACACACAAATACCCATCTTTTGCCTTAATCTTTCAAAATTTTCTTTTGAACCCACCTTTATAAAAATATTAGCAAGTAGATCACTGGTTTTGCAAAACCTCTACTCAACCTATCCTTTAGCCATAAGATTTATAATAAAATGATGTCTGATATCAATATGTTTGGTGCGACTATGGAAGAAATGACAATAAATTATTATTGGCTTTTTTGTTTCTATTTTAAATATATCATTATTCTATTCAACCAGATTGCCTGACATAATGTTGAAGTTGTAACAATATATTCAACGTCTATTGAGGACAAAGAAATAGATGATTGCTTTTTTGAACACTAAGAAATGACACCAGATCCCAAATTGAACACATAAATTGAAGTACTTTTCCTATCATCAATATATCTGACCCAATCACTATCTGTATATCCAACTAAGCCTAAATCATCTGTAGGTGTATACAAGATGCCAAAATTACTAGTACCATGAACATACCTCAAAATCCTTTTCATTGCACTAAAATGGACTTTACTTGGATTTTGTATAAACCTTGAAAGTAAACTAACATCATACATAATATCTGATCTAGTAGAGGTGAGATACATAAGACTACCAACCAAACTCTTGTACAATGTTGCATTTACCTTTTCTATAGCATCATCTTTAACTAATTTCTCATTCATGTCCAAAGGTGTGTTCATGGGTTTACAATTTTTCATTTTGAATTTATCAAGTATACCATTAGCATATTTCCCCTGTGAAATAAAAATGCCACCATTACATTGCTTTACCTCTATCCCAAGGAAATAATGCATTAAACCAAAATTGGTCATTTCAAATTCATTCATCGTATTTCTGAACTCATCCATTAACTCCTCACTATTTCCTATGTAAATAAAATCATCGACATACTGACAAATTATGAGTAAATCACACACATATAGTTCAAAATTTCACGTAGAGTGTGGACTCACTTTCACTCCTTTTGAGACCATCCTTTTGAAAATAACCATCTATTCTACTATACCATGCTCTAGGTATCTATTTGAGTCCATATAGTGCCTTTTTCAACTTGTAAACCTTTTGTTCATGTTAGAATATTAATCTTTAGTTGGTAAAGGTTATCTTTACTTTAGTCATCTCCTTAAGAGATTGACACTTTGCACACACCAAAGTGAGATGGCATATGGAGTTACATGCGACTCCTCTTCTCACCTCTATTTATGAGATGTTTTCTCTCTCATTTTATTTACCTCTATTCTCTCATTCACATGAATAATCTTCTTGTATTATTTTGAAGGCTTCTTGCCATCTTCATATTCATTGGGGATTTTCTTTGTTTTCCCCCTTCAAAAATCTTGTCTCCATTGTTGGTGTTGGTGAATTCTTCTTGTTTGTGTTCTTCTTGGAATGGTAATCTACTTCAAACAAATACTCTAAACTTTATTAGTTCTTTCTTTTCTCCTCATTTTCCTTTCATGGTATCGGAGTAGGTTGGTTTACTAATACAAGTGTGAGTTGAATGTCGAAACAACCATCCATTTTTTGAAGCATTCAGAGACTCGTTTTCACAGATTGAGAGAAGAGAAGGAAAAAAGAAATTTGTTGTGCAGGAAGAATTTTTTTTTGCAATCTGTTTAGATCTGTGTAAAAAAAATCAATTTTTTTGGGGCCCCTAGCCCTTTTTAACAATCTTTCTATTTCTCTTTCTCTCTATTTAAAAAAAAACATCAATCTATTTTAGCAATTAAATCTAGGGTTTCAATTAAAATTCTCGGGTTTTTTTCCTGCATGCAAATTATTTTCTTTTATAAAAACAATTTCTTAAAAATAAATTTTTTTTAATCTAAAGCTTTCATATAAATCAAAGCTTTTACAAAAATTTATTAAATCTATAGTTTAAAAAAAAATCATTAAAATCTAAGCATTTAGATTATAAACAAAGAATTTTAAAAAAAAATATTTTTTAGGGCTTTGTAGCCTGTGGCTGAAGGCCCGCAGCTGTGGACTCCTCGACCGACCCTTAAGGGCTTACGACCATTGGATCCTACGGGGACCCTAAGGCCCCCACTACCAGCCCCTACCGGCTTCAACCTGCAGATTTAAACTTGCATGCAACACTCCTAAGTGCCCGCCCTCATCGCCAAACACCTCCACCGTAGACCGCTGAAGACTGTTGCAGAGCGACTTTGTGGCCCGCCTCCTTCCAAAGCTGCCCTCTTTTGACCACTCATTAATTAAAATCCCTCCTGCTATGGCTCTCAGCCTTTGAACCTGTTCTTCCAGATTGCTCACGCCTCTGTTCCTCTGCCAGTTCCCTCAAACCCTCGGCTCATCTTCATCAAAAACAATTTTTTTTTTCATGCCCTCTATCCTTTATTAACTGATTTAGGAGTTAAACTTGAAGATCTTAGATTGATTCATATTGTTCTTAGAAAATGTTTACCTAAACATTTTCAACAATTTATTATAAATATTCATGCTCAATTATCTATTCCTACTTTAGCTACTCAATTATCTTATGATATTTTTTGTAATTTGGTAAGGCAAGAAGAAGCTAAGTTGATTCAATTTGGTACTCTTAAGAATAGTGAGCATGATTTTATGTCTAAAAATCAAAAACTAAATTTTAAACCTCATAATAAACCAAATTATAATTCTAAATTTCATAATAATAATGGTTATAACAATAGAAATCACAACAATAATAGTTATGATAATAGAAAGAATAATCCTTCTAAGAGGCTTCATTGTAACTATTGTGATAAAGATGGTCATTGGCCTAACACTTGTTTCAAGAAGCAAAATGTTAATAACAATAAACAACCTATGAGGAAAAATTCTCAACACAGTCATAAGCCTCATAATAATAATGTCAATCAATCGAGACATGCTTTTACTTGTGCTTTAAATGCTTCTAAACCTCTCGAGTGGATTATTGATTTAGGTGCCTCTCAACATGTTACTTCTCATAAAGAGGTATTTGAATCAATGCAACCTGATAGCACGAATGTTCCTCTTTAACTTGCAAATAATCATAGTTGTAAAGTAGAAGCAATTGGAGATGTGAATGTTCCTAATGGTAAGTTACATGATGTTTTGTATGTTCCTAAGTTGACAACAAATTTGCTTTTTGTAGCTAAGCTTTGTCAAGATTACAAGATATAATTTTATAAAGATATGTGCTATGTGATTGATCCGAATCAAAATGATAAGTTCATTGCTAATGTTAAATTAGACAATGATAATTTGTTCAAATCCTATGAGTTCGCTACTTCTAAATACTCTTCATTATCTACCATTGATTTTAATGTTTGGCATGAAAGACTTGGTCATATCAATGTTTACAATATTGCCTTAATACAAAAATCTAATATGGTAGAAGGATTGCCTAGTATTGTTCCTTCTAAAATTGTATGCACGAGATGCATGAGTGGTAAGATGTATAGGGAGCCCTTTCCTAAAGGTCAAGCATGGAGGGCAAATCATAAGTCGCACCTCGTCCATAGTGACCTTTTGGGATCCATGGAAAATGAATCCATCCAAGGATCAAGGTATGCACTTACTTTTGTTGATGATTATTCATGAAGAACTTGGATCTATTTTCTTAGAAACAAGGATCAAGTTCTTGATACTTTTGTTGATTTTCATAAATTTGTTGAAAGGCAATCTAGTTTTAAACTCAAAATACTTAAGACTGCTAATGGTACTGAATATGTGAATAATGCTTTTAATGGTTATTTGAAGTCTTTTGGTATTAAACATGAGCTAACCATTCCCTATGCACCTCAACAAAATGGTGCAGCAGAAAGGAAGCATAGAACTATTGTTGAAATGGCTAGATGTATGTTACATGCTAAAAACATGTCTTATAAATTTTGGGTTGAAGCTATGTTTTGTGCTACTTATATTATTAATCAAACTCCAACCAAAGCCTTACAAGATATCACTCCCGAAGAGGCTTGTTCAAGTAGGAAGCCTAATCTTAAGCATTGAAGAATTTTTAGTTCAGTTGTTTTTGTTCATAAACATAAACAAAAAAGGCAAAAGTTAGATTCTAAATCTTCTTCTCAAATTTTTATTAGGTATGATGAACAATCTAAAGCTTATAGAGTTTATAATCCTGTTACAAATAAAGTTAAAGTTGCTAGAGATGTTTGCATTGCTAAAAATGGTGTTCATGATTGTTCTAAAGTTGTTAATAATGATTCTTCCCAAAATAATGTTCTTTTTATTGAGGATAATCCTACTTCTTTGAATCCTCCTTTGAATCCTTCTAATACTTCTCCTAGTTCAAGTGATAGTTAACATGATGCACATTCTCATGATGATTCTTCTTCTAGTGATGCTACTCCTACATCTAAACATATGACTAAATGGTTTAAAAATTTTGTTCAAGAAAGTGATGATATCTTAACTAGAATGGATAGATATAAGGCTAGAAAATTTAACTATTGCAATTATGCTATGATGTCTACAATTATGGATACTAATGATCCACAAAGTTATGAGCAAGTTAAACATCAACCTCATTGGGAAAAGGCTATGCGAGATGAATATGGCATGTTGATTGCAAATCAAACTTGGGAGCTTGTTCCTTTACCTCAAGGTAAAAATCTCATTTCATGCAAATGGTTGTATAAAATTAAGTTCAATGCTAACAATGAGATTAATAAATTTAAATCTAGATTAGTAGCTAGAGGTTTATCTCAAGTGGAAGGTTTAGATTATAGTGAAACTTTTGCACCAGTGGTGAAAATGCCAACTATTAAATTAGTTCTATCTTTATCTTCTCATATGCATTGGCCTTGGTGGTGCCTACACTTGGAGTTACAGTTTCGAGCATTTGCATCCGCAGGCCTTTTCTTTTAAATCCAAAAAGTTCTAAGTCCATCGGCCTTCATATTTTTATGCATGTATCTTTGTATATGGCCGCTTGTATGTGTCTTTGTATGTACAAGTGCAGATGTACATTGGCCAGACACGAAAAGAAGTTCAATCGGCTTCAGAAAAGTGAAAAAATAGTTGTATGCATATTGAGTTTGTATGTCATTCGGGTGCATTTCTAGAGGTAAAAAGGTGGATATACATTGCAGATTCCTGGTATATTCCGTGGTTGTATCAAAAGTATTGCATGTACATTTTGTTGTATATTCGAATATACAACGGGCAGGATACAACGTCGGATTTCAAAGTGATTCAAATCAGGTTAAAATGGTGGTTGGGCCCACAGGTATGTGCAAAGGGGGTTGTATGTATGTGACTTATACAAAAGGATATACAATGTAAAACATACAATCCCGGACTTCAAATTTCATTAAATCGGGCTTAGCGAGTGTTGGTATAAATGGCGGAGTTGAAAAGTCAAAGGCATTTCCTTGTATCATGCATTGTATGTATCTTCGACATACAACTGCATATACGAGGCAATGTACAAGCGGATGCAGCCAAGGAGTTAATAGTATTTGTGAGATGGGTGAAGTCTGCGATTGTATATTGAGATTGTATGTTCCCAATAAACAATCAGATATACAACGAGCATATGCAAAGAAATATACAAGCAGGTTGCGATCAAAGTCAATGATGTTCAAAAACTTGGTGGGGCCCACACAGTTGTATGTCCCATGGTTATATGTATGTGTGCATATACAAAAGAAGATACAAAAGCACAGATACAACCCGGACGTGAATGAAAAATGTGTTTTGGCAGATTTCAGTTTGGAGTCCGCAGTTGGTTGTATATTGCGCATTGTATATGCGATATACAATGAGAGATACAATAAGGTAAATACATCGCCAGATTTTAAAGGTTTTTCCAATCTGATTGATAAATGTGTTGGATCCCGTGATTGTATGCATATTGCATTTGTATATGCAATATACAAGGAGACATACAAAGGGAAGATACAACGCCCGGATCTGATTGAAATTTCAAAGTGTTTCATAATGATTTGGGGTCCACGCATTGTATGCAGGGCAATTGTATATACAATTGCATATACAACTTCAGATGCAAGAAAAGATACAATGGATCGGTGATGAAGGTGCAAGTGCTTAGCGATAGTGATCCAATGGCAGGCTGCCATGTGTCCAAGGGCAGTTGTATGTATATACAACTGCATATACAAAGATTTGAAGGCAAAAAAGGCAAAAAGGACGAAAAGGCAAAATGTATGTTCATGATGCGAAAGGTCAAAGGAGCAAAAAGATACCTGCGTGGCACGTTTTCATTGGCCGATGACTTTTCAAAGCTGGTGACTGGATTGCCTGATCAAATTGAAGCCACAGATCTCGGCAGGAGGAAATGAATCAACGGTCATTGTTCAAAATGTCCAAAGGAGGAATTTTTGTGTTCGCAGTTGCTTTTCAAATGGAAGGAACTTTAAGAACATGCGAACCGTTGCTGTATCCCGAAATTGATAGGTTGAGCATTAATGGCAAATTTATAGAGGTATGGGTTGAATGATAGGCCAGCTACCATTTTTAGTGGAAAATCTTCAGGTGGTTGCACATTTCCCCAGTTCCACCTACTCTTCCTTCTTCTTCTGCCTGCTGCATTGAATGTTTTGGGCACCATTTTGATGGTACGATGTATTTGGCAACATTTTGAAAATGACATGTACCTTGATTGTTGAGTACACGTTCTGGGTATATCAGGACTGTGCCACTCATTTTTTTGTGAGGTGGAAGACTTGGGCAATTTTTGGGAGGAATAGCAAAAATAGAGCTTTTCTGAGCTATTCTATCTCTTTGGTGAGTTTATGAGTTGCATTTGAATGCATGTTGCATGCATGTTCAGTTTCATGTCATTTTTATATGAGAAATGCTTCATAGCATGTGTTTAGCTATTTGTCTCCTTGGATGTATGCATCCCTTCTTTTGAATTTGGTTGCTAAGGGTTACTAAGATTCTAGGATATAGATTTATGTATTGCATGTTTGATCTCTAACTTCCATTCAAGGAGTGGATTAAACTATTTTAGGTAAAGTATGAGGAAGAATGTATGGCAGCAGGGACATTTGTAAGTAGAGATTGCTAAATACTCAGTCTTGGGTGATGTTTGTAAGGCAAGCACCAATCTAACCCCTTGGAACTTGAATCTCTGTTGAGTTTGTGCAAATCATTCACATGTGTATGTCTATTGACTCCAAGCCCCGAGATAGGCACCAGTATGGTCTTGTATTGAGGTTACAACCCAAGGTCTCAGTCTTGCATCCAAATACAAAATACAAATTCAAACTTCAAATATAAACCTTTAGGACATTAGAAGTAGTTTTAGGACTGAAATCCTCCGTTTCACAACTGAGCATAGGCCCAAAGCTAGCCCCTTTGCACTTATTTTACAGTTTTAGTCTGCATAAGAGAGAATTTATCTACTTTGTGTCAACATCCCAGTAAGTTTACATACATATTTTACAGATGTTGAATAGGGAATACCCCCCTTGGTTTTGCAGAGCCTAAAGATGGAGAGATATTTATAGGGTCTATCTCCTGTATGTTGGCCCCTGGCTCGGAAATCCTATTGATTAATGATGGCTACCTTGTAGGGATAACTGGGAAGCATCCAGTTTGGGAAAAAACCCAAAAAATTTGGTGACTCTGTTGGGGAATGCTTTGTGTGAGAACCTTGGTTTTAAAAAATTAATTCCTAGTGTAGGTGGTGACTCCGAACAAATCTCCCAACTGGTAAGGTGAAATTTGTATGCAAGGGAGAAGATCCCTACATAATCCTTTGTTTGAAGAATTACTCAAAAAAAGATGTATAGGAGAAAAGGGACCGTTCAAGCCGGTCAAGAAGGTTCTCCCAGCCCTAGAAACAATGATTATACCCAAGATAATCCCAGATCTTCAGAGCAGCAGGCACCTTATTTTTCAAACACAGAGACTGAAATTCAAGATGTATATGAAAGACAACAAGGTGATAGATTGAGAATTAGATCAGAGGTGTTTCAGGAATGCCCTTTCTTAGATCCCCTTGACAGATTTGAAGAAATTGAGTCCCCAAGGGATGATGATGATGATGATGACCAAAATGGAAAGGGACCATCCTCTTCTATGCCTAAAGATGAAGAATTAGCTAAAGAAATCAAGAGCCTGAGGACTGAATTAGAATATTTGCAGGCTTTGAGGATTAGAGATGATATGAGACAAAAGGTGCAAGCTCTGAAAATTGCTCAACATGATTCAGTGCCCACCCTTGATAATGCAAATGTGCTGCTGAACCAGCAAAGAAATGAAGTTCAGAATCAACAGAATGATCAGAGACAAAATACAAACAATGTTAGGGTGCCATTGAACAATGTGAGAAATCAAAATGCTAATAGGAATGTAAATGTTGATCAGTTTGGTAGACAACCTATGCAGCTGGATAGATTCAGGCAGCTAGTTTTTAATGGTATTCCTGGTTACCCTAACCCCATTGATAAACATGTAAGGTCTCAAATACCAAAGTTTTCAGGAAATAATGCTGTGTCAGGGGAAGATCATTTGAAGGCCTTTCAGAATGTTATAGACAACTTTGAGGTTGAACATGAAGATGTTTTTATGAAATTGTTTATGCAGTCCTTAGTTGATGAAGCTAGAGAGTGGTATAAAAGTCTGCCTGACCAGAGTATCTCATCACGGGATGACTTCAGAAGGATTTTTAAAGAGCAATATGGTGATAAGACTGATCCAAGCTTTTTTATAAATGAATTCACTAGTATTACTAAGGGGTCAAATGAGCATGTTTAGATTTTAATGCTAGGTTCACTAGAGTGTTGAACAAATTACCACTTCACATGAGGCCTAATGAACCAATGTGCATGGTACTATACATAAATGCTTTTGATGCTAAAACAACTTATGGGTTAAGAGATAAGGGTCCTACTACCCTTAGGGATGCTTTTAGAATTGCAACCAACATTGAAAATAATAGGAAAGCATCTGGTAAGACAAATAGAAGGGATGATGTAAAGATTCTGCAAAATCTGAATAATAAGTCTCAAAGTACTCAAGGTAATACATCTACTTCTAAAGAGAAATTGGATAAATTGACAACTATTGTTAGGGACCTAAGTTATAGACTTGCTAAAAATGAAAAGGGGATAGGTCCTGAAAGGCAGGTTTACCAAAGATAAGAGAAGAGACCATCATTGTATGATATGCCATATAACACTAATTGGCATAATGGTAAACCCATTCTCCCAAGTAACAACACTAATCAAAGAGCTCAAAATGTTAAGGAGACTCCTGATCCTTTGAAGAAAGCTGTTAACATTGTTGATCATACCCCATGGTGCATAATCTGTCAAATGCCTCACTCACAATCGCAATGTATGATTGCTCAATCTTTGTATAATAATGTTGTCGCCTATGATGAATGCAATGAGCCACATTATGTGGAGGATGATGGTGTCAATATGTTGTTCACAAATGGGGAATATTCTTCTTATGATGCTGATGAAAGCACGAATTATGTGACTCGGGTATGCCAGCAGATTTCCTGTGATGAGGATGATGAAGATAACTATGCTTATGCTTAGGACTCACGCATCTTTCTGAATAGCTTGAGAAGGCCTTCTGATGAAGAGATTAGAGCTCTTACAGCTACAACAGTGGCTCAGGTCAAAAGCAACTATAACATTAGAGGTAAGGCTCAGGTTGGTGATTCATGTCAACCAGAAGACACCTTTGTGAATCAACCAATGCATAATCATAAAGGGGCTGAACCACATAAGACGCGATGGAATAATAATAAGAAAAATTCTAAGCAAAAACCAAGTCATGATTCTCAAAGACCAGAAGATGAAGTTCCCCAAAATGAGGATCAAAATAAGAATTCTCAGGTCATGGATGATAGTCAGAAGGCCATTAAAATTAAGGCTGGATCAACTCAGGATAAGAATAAAACCACCTCTCAATCTACAACTATTATACAAAATTATGCTCCCTTTGACATAACTTAGGTTTTATCCTAGATAAAGGTCTTTGTTCCATTGATGGAGATGATGAAAGTTGAAGAATTCAGGAATAAAGCATTGTCTCTAATTTCAAGAGTAGCTTGTCAGGCCGAGCAGAATGTTGAGACTCAGGGTAATACACAAGCCTTGTGTATTGTTGAGGATGAGGTTCTTAAAGTCTATCTGGGGGTGACAATGACAAAATGCCGTTCACAGGTTGAACCGTTTTATGTCTCCCTTGTTATCAATGGAAAAGTAATCAAGAATTGTATGCTTGACTCAGGAGCATCAACAAATATTATGCCTCTGGCTATCATGCAACAAGCTGGATTGAAAATAGATAAGGCATGTGGAAAATGCTATGCAATGGATGCTAGGGAGGTACCAGTTATAGGAATCATGAAGGATGTGGGTTTTATGCTAGCAGCATATCCAGAAAAGACTTACAGAATGAACATAACAGTAGTTGACATAAAGCCACAGTATGGTATGTTGTTGTCAAGAAGATGGGCAGCATTGGTTGGAGGAAGTATGCAGTTAGATTTATCATATGCCGTGATCCCAATGAATGGTCGAGATGTCACTGGTCAGAGAAGAGAGGTCACCAGAAACAGTTGAAGATCAAGATTCAGAAGAGCATATCTGTTTTGTGGATATTGATTGTGAGAATTTCATAATTGTCTCAGATGATCGAGGAAACGAAGGGAGAGATTTTTGCATTCAAGAACTTGACCAACAGGGTCTCTGGACTATGTATTTTGATGGAGCTTGTTTAAAGGAAGGTTCTGGTGCTGGAGTTGTGTTTTTGTCTCCAGCAGGTAAGCTTCTAAAATTCTCTTTCCTGTTAAAGTTTGCCTACACAAATAATATTTCAGAATATGAAGCTCTGCTACTAGGATTAAATGTTGCTTTGAAGCATGGGATTAAGATGCTAAAAGTGTTTGGAGATTCAAAATTAATTGTCTCCCAGGTGAGAGATAAATATGCTTCAAAAAATAAAAGGTTAAAACAGTATAAGCATGTTGTATGGGAAACAATTGAATTATTTGATGCTTTCTCAATAAATTGGATAGAAAGATCAAAGAATGTCATGACAGACTTTTTAGCTAATGTGGCCATAAGGCCGGATGATGTCACTCTATCTGATGTTACAAATGTTGAAGTTAAAATTAGACCTACAGTACCAGATAATATATGCAGTTGGAAGGTGTTTGATGATGATAGAGATTTGTTGAAGTTCCTACACTGCATAGATGAATATGAGAACCAGGAGATTGATTTTCAAAATTTTGTAGAAGTTGTGAATGGAAAAGAAACTCTTTTGGGGAAAGAAGTAATTCAACTTAAAACAAATAAAATCCCCAGAGGGCTAGTTGCTTTAGAAAGAGCATTTGACAATAGAGACCAGTTTGTTACAAAGGCATCTCCTACAAACAAGGATGGCTTGGAGGAGATAAACTTGGGGACACACCATTCCCCCAAAAGGGTATATATTAGCAGATAGCTCAAGCCACACATCAGGAGTATGTTGATTGCATTATTGAAAAAATATACGCATGTCTTTGCATGGTCATATGAGGACTTAAAAGCTTATAGAGAAGACTTATTCCAGCATGAGATTCCTTTGAAGCCTGAAGCTAAGCCATTTAGATAGAAACAAAGACCTATTAACCCAACTTTGGCTCCAAAAATGTAAGAAGAGCTTGTAAAGCTTAGGGAGGCTGGAATAATTGTGCCTATTAGACACTCAACTTGGGTGTCCAATCTTGTCCCAGTTAGAAAGAAAAATGGTGATATAAGACTTTGTGTGGACTTCAGAAATTTGAATATATCTTCTTTAAAGGATAATTATCCACTACCTAACATGGAGGCTATGTTGCAGAAGGTAACTGATTGTGAGCTTTTATCTATGATGGATGGATTTTTAGGATATAATCAGGTGAAGGTAAAAGAATCTGAACAATACAAGACTACCTTCACCACTCCACGGGGGACTTATGTATATGTAAAAATGCCATTTGGACTAACAAATGCAGGTACTACATTTTAGAGGGCTATGGATGTTGCTTTTGTAAGATTTATTGACTCAATTTTGGTTGTATATCAGGATGATTTAACTGCTTATTCAAAAAGGGAGGAGCAACATTGCATACATCTAGAACAAATTTTTATTAGGGCATTGGAATATGGCATTTCACTTAACCCAAATAAATGTACTTTTGGGGTAATAGAAGGAAAACTATTGGGACACATTGTTTCCAAGGATGGAGTCAGGATTGATCCTAAAAGGGTTGCTGCAATTGACAGAATTCAAATTCCTAAGACAGTGAAAGGCATTCAGTCTTTCTTTGGGTAGATTAACTTTGTTAGAAGATTCATTCCCAACTTTGCAGAGATTACAAAGGATATTTCTAAAATGTTGAAGAAGGGTGAAACTATCAAATGGGAAAGTGAAACAACTAGATTATTTCAGAACATCAAAGAAGCTATAAAGGTGGCCCCTGTGTTGAGATCTCCTGATTTTTCTAAGCCACTTTAGGTGTTCTCATTTGCCTCTTTTCACACTATTGCTGCATGTTTATTACAGAAAAATGAAGATGGTTTTGAGCAACCTATTACTTTCTTTAGCATGTCGTTGCAGGTAGCCGAATTGAAATATGATATCATGGAAAAGCAGGCATATGCATTGGTTAGGGCAGTTAAAAGCTTCAGGTCATACTTAGTAGGATCTCAAATAACTGCATATGTGCCCCATGCAGCAGTTAAGGACATTTTCACTCAGTAGGAAGTGACAGGAAGAAGATGCAAGTGGATTAACAAGTTACAAGAGTTCAACATTGAGATACAAATTACAAAATTGGTAAGGGGACAGGGTTTGGCTAAGATGATGACATAATCAAATTTGGAGGCATGCCAAGTAAATGTAGTTTAGGATGAAGTTGTTAACATGTCAGAATCTGGATGGTACAAGGATATTGTGTATTATTTGCAGAATTTGAATTGTCCTTCCCATCTCAGTGATAGTCAAAAAAGAACCTTAAAGTTGCATGCTATCAAATACATCATTATTCAAGGAGAATTATATTGGAAGAATCCTGATGGTGTACTACTTAGGTGTGTGGATGAAAATAAAGCTACAGATATTTTAAGTGGCATGCACAAAGGAGTGTGCGGTGGACACTACACTACCAAGACAACAGCTCACAAAACTCTTAGAGCAGGCTATTGGTGGCCAACCCTTTTCTCAGATGCACAAAGGATGGTAATAAAATGTGATCCCTGTCAAAGGTTCTCAGGAAAACTTAAGTATGAAGGTGCATTACCCCTTAGAACTGTAACTATAGAGGCTCCATTTCAGCAATGGGGAATTGATTTTATAGGGGAAATTTTAGAAAGATCAAGTGGAGGACATAGTTGGATTTTGGTCGCTACTGACTATTTTACTAAATAGATTGAAGCCATTCCAACTAAGAAAGCTACAAGCAGGGTGGTGATGGATTTCATTTTGGAACACATTATTATTAGATTTGGAGTGCCAGTCAAAGTGGTCACAGACAACGCCATGTGTTTCAGATATGATGAGTTTGTTAATTTTTGTAACTATGGGATTAATTTGTCATATGCATCACCATATCATCCACAAGGGAATGGTCAGGAAGAATCAAGTAACAGAAGCCTTATGAAAATCATCAAAAGGATGGTAGACAAGAACAAAAGGGCATGGGATTCAAAGCTTAAAATGGCACTATGGGCTAACTGGATAACAGTGAAGAAAGCAATTGGAAGGTCACCTTTTGAGCTAGTGTATGGCACACCAGCTAACTTACTTGTGAATAATCTCTTGCTAGTTTATAGATTCATACAAGAAAATGATAAAGAGATTGAGGACTCAATGAATGAGAGGATAAATCAACTAGTTGCATTGGACAAAATTAGAAGAGAAGCACATAAGACAAATATCAAGAAACAACAAAAGGTGAAATATTTGTTTGATAAAAGGGATATACAAAGGAAGTTTTAGATAAGCGACTTGGTCCTTGTTTGGAATGCAAAGAGCTAGGATAAGGGCAAGCATGGTAAATTTGAGCCCTTATGGATGGGCCCATATCAAATCAGCAATACTCATGGAGAAGATTCTTACTTTCTCCAGGCCCTAAATGGTGAACTACTAGAATTGCCTGTGCACGGTAAATTCCTTAAATCTTATTTCTCATGAATGAGTATCTTGTGTGTACATTGTAAATTAGGTGTGAATAGTCTGTACATTCCTTGTGTGGTCAAGGTTTTGCTTTTGTGCATTTTGCCTAGTCTGCATCCCAGAGATCTGGAGTTCTCGTCATACCTGCAAGAGGCATGCGTCCCCAGATGGAGCCAATGGTGGTGCCTGCACTTGGAGTTATGGTTTCGAGCATTTGCATCCGTAGGCCTTTTCTTTTAAATCCAAAAAGTTCTAAGTCCATCGGCCTTCATATTTTTATGCATGTATTTTTGTATATGGCCGCTTGTATGTGTCTTTGTATGTACAAGTGCAGATGTACATTGGCCGGACCTGAAAAGAAGTTCAATCGGCTTTAGAAAAGTGAAAAAATAGTTGTATGCGTCATTGTATGCATATCGAGTTTGTATGTGTCATTCGGGTGCATTTTTGGAGGTAAAAAGGTGGATATACATTGCAGATTCTTGGTATATTCCACGGCTGTATCAAAAGTATTGCATGTACATTTTGTTGTATATTCAAATATACAACGGGCAAGATACAATGCCAGATTTCAAAGTGATTCAAATTGGATTAAAATGGTGGTTGGGCCCATAGATATGTGCAAAGGGGGTTGTATGTATGTGACTTATACAAAAGGATATACAATGCAAAACATACAATCCCAGACTTCAAATTTCATTAAATCAGGCTTGGCGGGTGTTGGTATAAATGGCAGAGTTGAAAAGTCAAAGGCATTTCCTTGTATCATGCATTGTATGTATCTTCAACATACAACTGCATATACGAGGCGATGTACAAGCAGACGTGGCCAAGGAGTTAATAGTATTTGTGAGATGGGTGAAGTCCTTGATTATATATTGGGATTGTATGTTCCCAATATACAATCAGATATACAATGGGCATATGCAAAGAAATATACAAGCAGGTTGCGGTCAAAGTCAACGATGTTCAAAAACTTGGTGGGGCCCGCACAGTTATATGTCCCATGGTTGTATGTATGTGTGCATATACAAAAGAAGATACAAAAGCATAGATACAACTTGGACGTGAATGAAAAATGTGTTTTGGTAGATTTCATTTTGGAGTCCGCAATTGGTTGTATATTGCGCATTGTATATGCGATATACAATGAGAGATACAATAAGGTAAATACAACGCTGGATTTCAAAGGTTTTTCCAATCTGATTGATAAATGTGTTGGATCCCGTGATTGTATGTATATTGCATTTGTATATGCAATATACAAGGAGACATACAAAGGGAAGATACAACGCCCGGACCCGATTGAAATTTCAAAGTGTTTCATAATGATTTGGGGTCTGCATGTTGTATGTAGGGAAATTGTATATACAATTGCATATACAACTTCAAATGCAAGAAAAGATACAATGGATCGGTGATGAAGGTGCAAGTTCTTAGCGATAGTGATGCAGGCTGCCACGTGTCCAAGGGCAGTTGTATGTATATACAACTGCATATACAAAGATTTTAAGGTGAAAAGAGCAAAAAGGGTGAAAAGGCAAAATGTATGTTCACGATGCAAAAGGTCAAAGGAGTAAAAAGATACTTGCATGGCACATTTTCATTGGCCGATGACTTTTCAAAGCTAGTGACTGGATTGCCTGATCAAATTGAAGCCACAGATCTCGGCGGGAGGAAATGAATCGACAGTCATTGTTCAAAATATCCAAAGGAGGAATTTTGGTGTTCGCAGTTGCTTTTCAAATGGAAGGAACTTCAAGAACATGCGAACCGTTGTTGTATCCTGAAATCGATAGGTTGGGCATTAATGGCAAATTTACAAAGGTATGGGTTGAATGACAGGCCAGCTACCATTTTTAGTGGAAAATCTTTAGGTGGTTGCACGTTTCCCCAGTTCCACCTGCTCTTCCTTCTTCTTTTGCCTGCTGCATTGAATGTTTTGGGTGCCATTTTGATGGTGCGATGTATTTGGCAAAATTTTGAAAATGACATGTACCTTGATTGCTGAGTACATGTTCTGGGTATATCAGGACTATGTCACTCATTTTTTTTGTGAGGTGGAAGACTTGGGCAATTTTTGGGAGGAATAATGAAAATAGAGAGTTTTTGGGTTGTTCTATCTCTTTGGTGAGTTTATGAGTTGCATTTGAATTCATGTTGCATGCATGTTTAGTTTCATGTCATTTTTATATGAGAAATGCTTCATAGCATGTGTTTAGCTATTTGTCTCCATGTCTATATGCATCCCTTCTTTTGAATCTGGTTGCTAAGGGTTACTAAGATTCTAGGATATAGATTTATGTATTGCATGCTTGATCTCTAACTTCCATTCAAGGAGTGGATTAAACTATTTTAGGTAAAGTATGAGGAAGAATGTATGGCAGCAGGGATATTTGTAAGTAGAGATTGCTAAATACTCAGTCTTGGGTGATGTTTGTAAGGCAAGCACAAATCTAACCCCTTAGAACTTGAATCTCTGTTGAGTTTGTGCAAATCATTTGCATGTGTATGTCTATTAACTCTGAGCCCTGAGATAGGCACCAGTATGGTCTTGTATTGAGGTTACAACCCAAGGTCTCAGTCTTGCATCCAAATACAAAATACAAATTCAAACTTCAAATATAAACCTTTAGGACATTAGAAGTAGTTTTAGGACTGAAATCCTCCATTTCACAACTGAGCATAGGCCCAAAGCTAGCCCCTTTGCACTTATTTTATAGTTTTGGTCTACATAAGAGAGGATTTATCTGCTTTGTGTCAACATCCTAGTAAGTTTGCATGCATATTTCATGGATGTTGAATAGGGAATACCCCCCTTGGTTCTGCAGAGCCTAAAGATGGAGAGGATATATTTATAGGGTCTATCTCCTGTACTGTTGGCCCCTGGCCCAAAAATCCTGTTGAGCAATGATGGCTACCTTGTAGGGATAACTGGGAAGCATCCAGTTTGGGAAAAAACCCAGCAGGCCTATTCATCAAATGGATGTTAAAAGTGCATTTTTAAATAGTGATTTGCATGAAGAAGTTTATGTCTCAACCTTTGGGCTTTGTTCAAAGAGGTAAGGAACATCTTGTATGCAAATTGAATAAATCTATTTATGGTGTAAAACAATCTCCTAGAGGATGGTATGCTAAAATCAATGCTTTCTTTACTTCTCAAGGATTTACTAGAAGTCAAAATGATCCTAATCTTTATATTAAACATAGTGAAAATGATATTGTGATTGTTATTTTATATGTTGATGATTCGATACTTACTAGCAGTTCCAACAATTTGATTTGTGATACTAAGTCTTAACTAAATCATCAATTCCAAATGACCAATTTAGGCTTGTTACATTATTTTTTGGGTATGGAAATTTAGCAAAGACCTAATCATATTTTCCTTTCTCAACACAAATATGCTCAAGATTTCTTAGATAGATATAAAATGAATGATGCTAATCCTATGTCTACTCCTTGTGAATTAGGAACAAAGTTAATGGTTGATATGGAAACTCCTTTTGTTGATTCTACTTTATATAAGCAACTAGTTGGAAGCTTAAATTATTTAACTCTAACTAGACCTGATATTTCCTCTAGTGTTGGTTTAGTTTCTAGATTTATGTCTAAACCTCAACAAACACATTTTAAAGTTACAAAAAGAATTTTAAGATATATTAAAGCTTCCATTAATGTTGGTTTCTTTTATGATGCAAATTGTAAATTTTCTCTATATGGTTATACTGATTCAGTTTTAGGAGGTGATCCCAATGATGGGAGATCCACTTGTGGTTATTGTTTCTTTGTTGGATCAGGTGCCATATCATGGAATAGTAAGAAGCAACAATCCACTTCTCTTGGTTCTACCGAAGCTAAATATAAAGGTTATACTAATGCATCTAAAGACGCACTGTGGTTAAGAAGAATGCTTGAAGAACTTGGTTTACCTCAAAAAGATCCTACTCCTTTGTATTGTGATAATCAAAGTGTCATTGCCTTAGTAAAGAATCTAGTTTTTCATGCAAGGACCAAGCATATTGCTCTTCAACATCACTTCATTAGAGATAAAATTGAAGACAAACAAATTTTGTTTTGTGTTGCAAGGGTGAAGATCATGTTGCAGATATTCTCACTAAGTCTCTTTGTACAGAAAAAATTATTTATCATTGTAAAAATCTAGGCTTACATCCTATTGATGGATTTGATATAATCTCCCCAAGTAAAGCTTAAGGCAGGGGGGGGTGTTAGAATATTAATCTTTACTTGGTAAAGGTTATCTTCACTTTAGTAAAAACTATTAATTTATTTCACCATAAATACTTGTATTTATAATACAATGTATTTTTTGTCCTCACATATGAGGATGATTCACATACACATTCCTCTTGGAGGAATATTTAGGTGATTAGTCATCTCCTTAAGAGATTAACACTTTGCACACACCAAAGTGTTATATGGCATATGGAGTTACATACAACTCCTCTTCTCACCTTTATTAATGAGTTATTTTCTTTCTCATTCTATTTATCTCCATTCTCTCATTCACATGAATAATCTTCTTGTATTATTTTGAAGGCTTCTTGCCATCTTCATATTCATTGGGGTTTTTTCTTTGTTTTTCCCTCTTCAAAAATCTTGTCTCCATTGTTGATGTTGGTGAATGCTTCTTGTTTGTGTTCTTCTTGGAATGGTAATCTACTTCAAACAAATACTCTAAACTTTATTAGTTCTTTCCTTGCTCCTCATTTTCCTTTAAGTTCCTAACTTGGAACATCATACCCTAGTGGTTGTTCTATAAACAATTTTTCAATTAAATAACCATTCAAAAAAGTTGATTTAGCATCAAATTGGTAAACATTCCACTTAAATTGAGCTGCCAATACCAAAAATGTTCTTGTGGTGTCTAATCTAGCAACAAGATAATATATTTTAGTGTAATCAATACCTAATTGTTGTGAAAAGCCCTTTGTCACCAATCTTGCTTTATGCATTTCAATGGATCCATTAGATTTATATTTGGTTTTGTAGATCCATTTTAGCCCAATGACATCTTTCCATATGGAAGATCCACTAACTCCCACATTTCATTCTTTTTAATGGATGCAATTTCCTCATTCATGGCTTTAACCCATACTTCTTGTTTTATTGCATCTTCAAATTGTCTTGGTTCAACTTGAATATTAGCTAACAAAGAAAAATTTAGAGTTGAATCAAGATTCGTAGTGCCTTCATAAATTTGGTTAAAACCTTTTACCTTCCTTGGAGGCCGACTCGATCTCAAAGGACCAAATGGAGAAGTTGTTGAGATCCCTAAAGGCAATGCAATAGGATTTGAGATATTGCTCGGTCTAAGAGAAGATGGAACATCTTGTTCCAAATCAATAATTGTTTTCCTTTCTTGATTCAAATGTCCATTCCATTTCCAAGATTCATTTTCAAAAAAAATAACATCTCTACTAATAATTAACCTTTCACTCACAAGATTATACAAACAATAACCCTTTGTCTCCTCTTAAGATGTCCTACACCAGGCTTTCTACCATACCATGCCTCATAAGGTGTCATAATTTTCACACTTTTTTTTGGACGTCTATTCAACAAATAGATAGATGTAGTAACTGCTTCAGCCCAAAAGGTGTTTGGTAGTCCTTTGGCTTTAAGCATACTTCTAGCCATTTCCGTAATGGTGTGGTTTTTGCATTTGGCAACTCTATTTTTTTGAGAAGTATAACTTGCAGTCAATTACTTTTGAATTATATTCTTTTTACAAAAATCTTGAAATTCATTAGAAGTTAATTCTCCTCCTCTATCTAAACTCATGATTTTGATAGGACAACCAATTTGTTTCTCCATACTAGCCTTAAATTGTTGAAATTTGATAAAGGCTTCTAATTTTTCTTTGATGAAATAAACTCATCTTTCTATTGAAATCATCCACAAAAATGAGAAAGTATCCTTTTTTTATTGAGAGACAAGGTTTTCATTGGACCACTTATATCATAATGTACTAGTTCAAGTGGTACTTTTACTCTCCAGGTTCTTCCTATCAGGAAGGAATCTCGATGTTGTTTGCCAACAATGCAACCTTCATAAACTTGATCATCTTGTGAGATAAGGGGTATTCCTCTAACCATTTGCTTTTGAGAGAGCAATTTTAGTCCTCTAAAATTCAAGTGTCCATATCTGGTATGCCATAACCAAGATTGGTCCTTAAAACTAGTTCTAAGAACTCGATTTTCACTATATGCGAGTCTCAAAGGGAATATTCTATTATGTAGCATGCCAACTTTTGCCACTATCTGATTGCTTTTGTTTTTGTCATAGATGACACATTCACTATTTTTAAATATTGCAAAATATCCCTTTTCAACAAGTTGTCTTATGATCAACACATTATGTGCCAACCTAGGTACATACAAGACATAAAAAATGTACCTTTTTGTCCTTGTTTTATTTTGACTACAATTGTTCCCTTACCTGTAACTTCTACTTCCTTGTCATCACCAAGCTGCACTTGTGTTTTAACTGACTCATCCATATTTACAAAAATATTTTTTATTCCATGTCACGTGGCTACTACAACCACTGTCAAGAAGCCATACATTTTCTAACTCTTCCTTTGTAGCATTGCATGTAAAAACAAATTGTTTTGTTGTTCTTCCTTTTCTTCTAAAAAATGTGCATGTTGTTTATTCTTTTTCCAATATTCCCTTTCATAATGGCCAAATTTTTGCAGTTATGGCACTGTACATGTGATTTATCATAGTTTTGATAGCTCCTTTGATTATCATTAGAATTTCTTTCTCCATTATAACCTCTACCTCATCCACTACTGGTTCCTCTATTGAAATTTCTATTTCATCCTCTTCCTCTAAACTTTCATGTGCCCTTATAAGATGCCTCTTCTAAACCTTTTCCCTTGTTCTTTGAGATACTTATATTTGTTTGAAAGGCCTACTAGACTGATTTTTTAGTAGACATGTTCACTCTTTGCTCCTGGGTTTGAGGAGAACTGATGCAGGAGCATCCGGGTCCACAAGTAATCAGCATCACCCAAAAATATTTTAGGTTTTTAGTTTATGTTTTTGCTCAGTTTTTGTTGTGCTTTGGCTTTTTTTTATTGTTGGTTTTGTGTTTATGGAGCAAATGGAGACTTATTTGGCCAAGTTAAGAGTGTCATCATGTAGAAGAGCCAATTGGGTATCTCCAGTTTCAATTTGGTGAAATTTGGCTAAAATTTGGCTAAGTTATAGCCAATCAGAAAAATCCTGAGTTCACAAACTTTTTAGTTTGCCAACGGCTCAGTTCACCGATGGCTCAATTCGCCGATGGGTGACTTCACTGACAAGCCTTGCCAACTTGGAGGCAAAATGCTTTGGTTCATGGAGAAATGAAATTGCTGATAGAAGGAAGGAGTCATTCTTGCCAATGTGAGAGAATCACTTAGTCGGCAAACTGTTGTATTTTTAACTGGTTGATGAGTTCCAACATTTGCCAATTTGCTGACTGGGTTCAGGAAGGCTAGATTTTGCCGACAAAGGGCATGATGACTAAAGTGACTGCATTGCTAAGTCTTAGTTCATGGAAACATATTTTTTCTGACAAGACATTCAAAGAACTGGTTCGTAAATGGATGAATTTTCCGATTGAAGTGACAACGCCGAGTTTCACAAATTGGGTTTTTGCCGACCGAATGGATAGGTTTGAAAAATATAAAATTCATCGATAGGCCTTTATAGATGAGGTTCAATAAACTGAACATTTACCGATGACATTAAAGTTTTGAAAACTATGTTTTTGCCAATAAAAGACTCTGAAGTTCGTGGAAGTTCCATATTGCCAATAAAGACTTGGTTCATGGAAACAATATTTTGCCAATGGTTTACACTGAAGAAATGGTTTCCACTAGTTCACGAACTAGTACTGATGTCGATAAGGTAGTTCACACCTTATTCCTGTCAATAACTAGAACTTGTGAAAAAATTTTGGTTTATGTAAGGCACACAGAAGTGGAATCCAATGTATCATCGACGGGACTCAAATCATAAACCTCACTTTGCTCATTCAAATTGATCCTTGCTCTGATACCATATAAGAAATATGGGCAGAGTGATAGAAGCCAAACATAAAAAAATTATACACAAAATAATATTGCTTCTATCTATTTTCATTCAATACAAATTACATATATATAGGAGTTATTTATTACGGGACTAATAAACAAACTCCTAATTATATCAATTGTTAAAACAACTCTCTAATATAAACAAACTCTCACTATATATAATATTAAGTTATTTCTATTATTGATTAGGATTGCACCCTTATGCAAAGTTGTGAAACTCTGCAATCCTTTGAAACATGGGATCAAACTCAGGCTATGGGTGACCTATGGTGAGCTTGAACCTCCAGATGGGTTGTTTCCCTTGATAAAATGATAAATTTGCAGGAAAAGGGTAAAAAAGATCTAATGGAATCACTAAAACTGAAACTGTAAATACGGTGATGCACCTAATTTTGATGTAAAACTTGGAAATCTGACTCACAATAGATCTCAAAAATCTATCCACACAATCCACTTTTGGCAATGTAATCACAAAAATGTTTCTAAGGAAGGCTGGAAATTATCTTCTTTATGAAGGAAAAAGGGTTTTTCACAACATAAAGCAAAAAAGTCTTCAGTAGCACAACCTAAGACCTGTGATATCACTACGCTTAACACTTGCAAGTAAGAATGAGACAATAATTTTAAAGGTTTTGATATTTAAACACAATAAAATTTCATCAAATCACTCATACAAGTAGCATTAATGGAAAGGCAAACACTTGATTCCAATGAAAAATAAAGGAAAATATTGCATAAAAGACAAGAAAAGGGAACCTGTAACCTGCTGTAATCTCTATAAAATCTGTAATCAATGAGTTACAAAACCTTCTTTTTTCTCACAAAGTGTAAAGAGCAAAAAGACAAGAACTAGCAAAACCTAAGTTTTGCTTTACAATATATAGTTTGCTCTCTACAAGAGGCAAGAAAAAATAACTGTAGCTAACTGCCTCTAAAAATAAGCCCTCCAATTTGATCCACGAGAAAACAATGAAATCCCCAAAAATAAGGGTCAAAACTACCTCAAAATGAGCAAAAATAGCTCCAATCTGCTAGTCTCCATGTGTTTGACCCACCTCAAAAGAACTCAGATAACTTAACTCCTCCATTTTGCATGATTTTGCATGATGATCATGTGGAAAATTAATAAAGTAATCATTTGCATGACTTACTTTATTATGAGTTTCAATTTGTCTAATTTCTCTAATTTTACAACTTGTGACAAAATAATAAAGTAATTTATAAAATATTTCTTTATTAATTTGTTTACATGATAAATAGTTGTAGAATTATGCAAGTGGAAGAAAAAGAAAAACTCCTTATCTCTCCAATTACATTTGCTTAATTTGCACAATTTTTCATGATTTTGATGCCAAAATTAGGTCTTAATACATGAGAGAAAAATATTACCCCCTTATCACTCCATGCAAAATAATAAGTCATTTACATGCAAAAATTGATAAGCATGCATCTTTGACCACCATATAACTCCATACAAGATGAAAGCTCCTAGTTGCATCTTACATGCATTCAAGGCATAGGAACATTCCCTTATCACTCCATTACATTTGCAAAAGAGAGCATATTTGCATTACATATCCATCAAGGTATAAAAATAACCCTTATCACTCCATGCAAGATAAAAACTTTATATTTGCCTCTCTTGCACCAAGGTAAAAATATCCCCTTGCCTCTATTACATTTGCAAAAGAGAACAAATGTTTAGTTGCAACTCATATGCACTCAAGGCAAAAATGTATCCCCTTGTCTTCATAATGCACTGCCACCTTTGACTTTTTGATGCATGCTTTAGTCATATCTCCTTGTATTACATCTCATTTTTAATCTTGCCTTTATACATGCATATACCTTGTCTTTGATAATGTTCTTGTCTTCATAATACACCATGCAAAATAATCTTACCTTAACTTTGTCCCTACCACCTCACCTTTTGTCTTCATTCACTTGGTCTCCATGCATGTTCTGGAATCTTTGACTTTCAACCTGATTTGCATATGTTACAAGGCATATTCGACCACCTTTTTTCAACCTCCATGATAAAGTAAATAAAAAAGGTTTTAAGGCACTAAGCCTCTACTTCTAATGATTCGACCCTTGACTTAGCAAAAAATTTGAATGCAAAAAAGAAATCATTTTGTCGGCCCACGGCCCCTCCTTGGCATAATCATTAGGTTTTACTCAAGACCAAGTCTTGACCTTGGGTATTTTAGATAAGGTAAAATGATTTGTTTTTTTCAAATTCAAAAATAAATGAGAAGAAGAGGATGCCATTGAACAAAAAGAACAAATAAACCCTAAAAGTTGTCATTCTTTCAATCTTTCATTTGCATTTTAGCTCTGCAACTTTGACTAGTCGTTGCTAGGGTTTGAAGGAAACAAGCCTTTCTCATGCTCTTTCCATGGTTTCTTTGGTCGATTCTTTTTCATTTACTATGGTATTTCCATGCAGGAAGAAGCTGAGCATGTTATTTCAATTTTCTACTAACATTTTCTTGTTATTTTCTATTCATTCCTTCATCTCTGGCTGCAGCTATGTGCTTAGTATATACTGTCAATCATTTGACAAGATTTTCTTGTTCTTCTGTGTCTTCTTCTACAACTGTAACTTTGTATTTTGAGAGCTCAAACAAAAAGAGGCCACAGCCTGTTATAGCTCTGCATCCAAGACAATGAGGTATGTCTCTTTTGTTTGGCCTTCTTTTATCTCATTTTCCTTTCACTATGTCTTCAAAAAATGATAAGGGTTTCAAATTTTTTTGAAATGGGTATTTGTTTTCTTTGAAGAAAACATCCTCTGCGCTACCGTCATGCTTGCATAATGCCTTTTTTTACACTTTTGACTTCACTTTTGTATCTTCCTTTGACTGTATGCAAAACTGAAGCAAGGGTTTTCCAAAATTGAAATGGGTTTTGTATTTATTCAAAGAAATAGACTCTCCTGGCCACAGACTTCACTGTCACTTTCGGTGTAGCATTTTACCTTCACTGTATATGAGAAAGTGACAAGGGTTTCAAAGAATGAAATGGTTTACATTTTCCTGAAAAAGAAACCCGGCTTGCATATTTTATTGTTCTCTATAACCTTTCTTTCTTTTGTAAAAAAATATCAGGGTTTCAAAAATACAAAGGGATTCATTTCTTTGAAAAGAAAACTAAAGGCCTTCAAGGCACAATTAACTATATCTTCATTTTTATCTTTTCTTTCACAAAAATGATGACAAAGACTTCAAGAAAACATGGACAAAATTGAACCTGTCAACTTGAAAATGTAAAAAGAATACATGCAGAAAATTTTCTCTTTTAATTATTTTTTCTTCTGTCACTTGAATATATGAGAGAAACTATAACTAATGGAGTGGTATATCATTTTCCTTGTTATTCTTTCATCTGTAGCTACCTATAATAGCATACATGAATTTAACATAATGTACTTTTCTCTCTCTTTATCATTTGTTTCTTGTAGCATTGATTTTCATCTCCTGTAGCTGTTATGAACATAAGTTACACATAGAACAATGATGAACTATATTATGACTATAACATGATATGCTTTGTCATCTATGCTCTTTTGTAACAAGGACACTGTACCTTTTGCATACTAAAAATACACATGACAGTTTGTCATTTGTACTGGTTCATATAGTCTTCACTTCATGTGGATCAGCATTCTATGATGCTGTTAGTTGATTAACTCATGACAGTCATAGCATACCCCTCTCATTTGATTCTTTATTTATCATAGACTGTTCTTTGCACTTGTATACTTTTATGGCATCTTAAGGTCTGATTTTTTCATGATGTTTGACCTACCTAGATGACTTCTCATATCTATGGCATAAATATGAATAGCAGAAAGACATTCCAATGATGATAGAAATAAAGAGGAATACCTTCACATGACTGTACTTCTGTGTTCTACATATTGTCAACTTGATTTAGAATCACTACTTCTTTTGTAACATGTAATGAAGCAATTTAAACATGTCTGATTTGATTTTGACAATCTGTTTGTCAAGTGGGCATTGTTTATAGGAGCAACTACTTCTCTTCACTTTTATCATGATGATTTCACTTTTTTACAAGTTAACTATTATGATGCATAATATCTTCTTGAATAATACATCTTGTCCTTTACAATCTGATATCCTTTTCAAATGAATAAAAAGGAAAACATGTTGGGCTCAACCCTTGTGGGAGCCACATTTTCTCCACATGTTTTAATATCTTCAATTCAACAACATTACTTTTCCTATACCTGCACAGTGAACAAACAAATTGGCATAAAAACATACCTCTTGAAGTTGATTGATCTTTCTTATGACGATCTAATTTATTGCACATGTCTGATTTGATCCATTCACATGAAATGAATAAAATCTGCAAGTTGATATGTCTGTCGATAAAAACATGTGATAATCTTAAATATCCAGAGCTTCTAACAGGGGTTTTCCCCCAATTTTGTAGGTTTACTGACATGACTAGAGATGAAGACAAAGACATGAAGACCAGCTCTCAACTGAAGATGTCAACCTTCTGATAAAAGGCAATGATGGATATTTGATATTCTCATATGTTCTTTTTCATTTCCTTTTATCATCAGATGTATAGCTTGCATATGTCTGCATTGCTCAGTTTAGTCACTCCCATAGCTTGTGTGGGACACATTTAAACATTTCTTTTAAACATGATCAGTTAGTTTACCTTATGCAAATGATTTATGTATGTTTCTTTTTTTAATCAAATGCATAGGATAAAATAACTAAAACTGATATGAAATACATGTTCAAAATGATATGAAATAACAGTTTAAATGAACACCTTTCTTTCATACTAAAATATGATTACTTGGATAATTCAATTGTCTCATAACTGAAAGATAAAACCTGTTAGATTATCTGTCTTTCATTGACTGTCTGATATCTTGCCATTAGATATTCACTTGTCATGATGGTTTGACAGTCTTGATTGGACTATCAGATTATCCTGACAACTGATCCTTATTTTCTCTTTTCAAGACATCATACATTCACTAATTGCAATAACTTAAAAGATTTCTTTTACTCCTTTTGAAACAATCTACAAATCAGGTCCAACTAAATTAGGTGTGAACATAATTTAGTAACATTTCTGGCGACCTCTCAGGGGTGTTTGCCTGCTAAACAAATTTGAACCAGTAGCCTTGCAATTCTATTGGGCACATGAGTCTTTTATGCCTGAAGCTTAGAAAAACCTTCTTCAACTCAAACTAAAAGAAAAATACAATAGAAAAATAAAACTAAAACTGGAACTATTCTGGCCTGTTTAAGACATGGCGAACAAAATGTGCAAAAGCACTTCTTGGAAATGAAATACTAAACTGAATTCTACTTTATCCTACACTAACCAGCCAAGTGTGTTGGTCAAACAAATCCATTAACTTGCTTTGCAAAATAACTTCCCTTTCTGATTAAGAAAGGATCTTCTGCAATGCCTTTTGGTACTGATAAGATATGATTCATAAGGACATATCTTATATAAAGCTGCAAAACTCTCTAAAGAATGAAAACAAAATTACTGATCATCTAAACCTGATCATAGTACTGTTGTTATGGGGTGAATGGATAGTCTCATTCTGTTGTTCTAAGGTTGAAATCTCCTCCTTGGAGATAATAGCAATCTGTTAGCTAAATCCCTGATGGGACACCCTCTTGCAATGATGAACTTTCTGCTCATGCTCTTGGTTTCCTTATTGAGATCTACTGTCCTATTTTTAGTTATAATTTCAATCTAATTTTGAAAGGTTAGCTCACATGAATGAAATGAAGAAAAGCTTGCCTCTTTGACTTGATCCTGTTGATCACATACTACTGGCTCATTTGACATTAGCTAATCATTAATGTTAGAACAAAAGATTTCTATGATGCCTAAAAACATGTTCTCATCTAACTCACAATCTTGCATTGAATCCAAATGAGTTATATCATCTAGTTGTTCAATACTAGGCATAGATTCATGAAGTTCATCAAATAAGTCAACTAGCTCATGAGACTCAACCTCTATTTCTTTCACAAAAACATGTTCAACCTAATCTTGTTTTCCATCTAAATTGACACAAAGGACTCAAGATCATCCCAAAATGAAACTTCATCACATTCCTCTTAAATTTTTGGTAAAAGGGGAGTATTTATTACCTCATAACAACTCTCAACTAGCTATGTAAGTTGCATGATAGGTTTACCTTCATAATCTTCGAATTGATCCAAGATCAAATTGTCAGACTACTTAGCTTCAATTAGCAACTCTTCATAGTGTTTAATGTCTTCTTGTTGTTCTATTATTTCTGCCAGTAGTATGAGCTCTTCATCTAGCTCAACAAAACTAGGTAACTGGTCAAACAAAGAAACAAGTTCTTCCTCACATGGGGCTTTCTCTAATGAAACTTAGGTATTCTATTTTTTCAATTGAAGACTTTCACCTTGTGACCTCTGTATTATGCTTTCATTCATCTTATACACAGCATTAGAGAACTTTTCAAATGATTTAAAATGTAAAGGATTTGGAGCAACAATGACCTCTTGCTCCCCTTCATATGTATTATGCTTACTTTTAGCTGGGGACAGAAAAAAAACAGCACCTTCAGCTACTGGACTGAAACTTGGAATCTTGATAGGCTCAGATTTGACTAATTCTTGCCTTTCCTGAGGTTGGATTGGTATGGAAGGGGTAGCCTTAATAAGATTTGGCATTTTATAATCAGGATATTTGGTCCAAGAAGGCTGCCATGGTTGCTGAAGATTGTGATGACTTGGTTCAAGTAGTTGATGTGACTGATACTGAGGATTAATGGTCTGATTTTGAATGCAAACAGATTCCTGAGCAAAATGAGGACTTCTAAAACTTAGAATTTGATACCTACTAACCTTATTTTGAATAGGCTGATCCGGAATGCATGCATCCATTTGGATCTCTTGCCTTTGTACTTGTGCGAACAAAAACTTCATATGTGCTTCTTTGGCTACTATCTCCCTCCTAAGATCTTCTTCAAATTGTACCCTTTGTGCCTCCAACTCCTGCTCATGAAGATATATTTGATAATCCATCTTTTCCTACTGCTGCTGATATTCATTCTCTCTTTTGATCTCTAACATCTATTTCTGATAATCCAAAGCAATCGCCCTAATGCTCATGTTGGTTTTGTACTAAGGTTGATTAGCAGAAAAAGTATGCTGATTGGGAACAAAATTGTCATTTTGGGGCTGATTTTGAATAAATGTAGGCTGATATGGAGTTTGAGTAGGGGTGGGTGGGAGGTAAGAGTACTATGCATGTTGTTTTTTTTGTAAATCAAAGGAATTTGGGGTAAAACTAGCGGCATGACTGATCTGATACGACTAATAAGGTGATGGATTCGTAGTATTTTCATGATATGATGGATGATATGACATGTTTCCATGAAGGATAGACATGTTTACTCATTCAAAAAGTTGGAAAAATAACTGATCTTGTGAAATTCTTCTCATAGGCTACAAAATCTGATCTATTAAAACTAGAAAGGAAGAGTCGCTGGGTATTTTGAAAATAACACCTCTAAAAGGTTGTATTAACTGCTGATCAAACCAAAAAAACAACAGTAATAAGTTCTTTTTTAACTAAAAATCAGTTCAAAGTCCCACTGGGCATGCCCAAAACTATTGATCATACCAAAATAACAACAAAAATAAGTTCTTTTGAACTGAAATCTAGTTTAAAGTCCCACCGGGTGTGTCAAAAACTATAGTCAATTAGGATTGCACCCTTATGCAAAGTTGTGAAACTCTGTAATCCTTCGAAACATGGGATCAAACTTGGGCTATGGGTGACCTATAGCGAGCTTGAACCTCCAGATGGGCTAGTTCCCTTGATAAAATGATAAATTTGCAGGAAAAGGGTAAAAAAGATCTAATGGAATCACTAAAACTAAAACTCTAAATGCGGTGATGCACCTAATTTTGATATAAAACTTGCAAATCTGACTCACAATAGATCTCAAAAATCTATCCACACAATCCACTTTTGGCAATGTAATCACAAAAATGTTTCTAAGGTTGGAAATTATCTTCTTTATGAAGGAAAAAGGGTTTTTCACAACATTAAGTAAAAAAGACTTTAGTAGCAAAACCTAAGACCTGTGATATCACTACGCTTAACACTTACAAGTAAGAATGAGACAATAATTTTAAAGGTTTTGATATTTAAACACAATAAAATTTCATCAAATCACTCATACAAGTAGCATTAATGGAAAGGCAAACACTTGATTCCAATGAAAAATAAAGGAAAATATTGCATAAAAGACAAGAAAATGGAACCTATAACCTGTTGTAATCTCTATAAAATCTGTAATCAATGAGTTACAAAACCTTCTTTCTCTCTCAAAGTGTAAAGAGAAAAAAGACAAGAACTAGCAAAACCTAAGTTTTGCTTTACAATATATAGTTTGCTCTCTACAAGAGGCAAGAAAAAATAACTGCAGCTAACTGCCTCTAAAAATAAGCCCTCCAATTTGATCCATGAGAAAACAATGAAATCCCCAAAAATAAGGGTCAAAACTACCTCAAAATGAGCAAAAATAGCTCCAATCTGCTAGTCTCCATGTGTTTGACCCAAGACTTTGACCAATTTTGTCTATTTTGGCCCCCAAGTCATGCAATAGACCTCAAAAGAACTCAGATAACTTAACTCCTCCATTTTGCATGATTTTGCATGATAATCATGTGGAAAATTAATAAAGTAATCATTTGCATGACTTACTTTATTATGAGTTTCAATTTGTCTAATTTCTCTAATTTTACAACTTGTGACAAAATAATAAAGTAATTTATAAAATATTACTTTATTAATTTGTTTACATGATAAATAGTTGTAGAATTATGCAAGTGGAAGAAAAAGAAAAACTCCTTATCTCTCCAATTACATTTGCCTAATTTTGCATGATTTTGATGCCAAAATTAGGTCTTAATACATGAGAGAAAAATATTACCCCCTTATCACTCCATGCAAAATAATAAGTCATTTACGTGCAAAAATTGATAATCATGCATCTTTGACCACCTTATAACTCCATACAAGATGAAAGCTCCTAGTTGCATCTTACATGCATTCAAGGCATAGGAACATTCCCTTATCACTCCATCACATTTGCAAAAGAGAGCATATTTGCATTACATATCCATCAAGGTATAAAAATAACCCTTATCACTCTATGCAAGATAAACACTTTATATTTGCCTCTCTCCTGCACCAAGGTAAAAATATTGGTGCAGGGGCACCCCTTCAAGCACCCCTTCAAGCACCCCTTCAACTGGATCAACATACACAAGAGGGAGAGGAAGAAGACTAATACAGTTTTTGACATTTTTTTTTTTTACCTTATAACATCTTCAAAAATGTAACATTCTCTATTAGCACTTCATGTTGGTAAACTCCAAACTTGACATTTATTGATAGTTGGGATTAAGGGAAATATAATCAAGGTGTCTTAGCTTTAAGAGTTTTGTTGTCTTATGTAAAACAGATGTCATTTGTAATAGATTAAGGGTTTCCACCTATAATTTTGAAAAGATCAAATCCCAGAAACAGAGGAGAATGTCAGTCCCTCACATTGGGAAAGATAAAAAGGAGAAAACCTTTTGTAGAGGGGACGAGGATAGTTTTCTGGGTCTGGTCTCTGAATAGTCGAATGTAATTTCTAAACATGAAGAAAGAATAGAAGTTCTGAAATTTACTTCCTTTCAAGATTCTGAATACTATGTAAATATCCTGTGTAAATATTCTGTGCAGATTCTTTGTGTAGAAGTTCATTCTATGTAAAGTTTGTATATAAATTAGTTTTGAGCTTCTGTGGTAAAATTAACTGGATAAATCCATTCCACTGGCAGATTTCTGGGGAAATCAGTGGAATGGACTTGTAGATTAATTCCCCATCTTTGTTTATTCGTTCTAGGTATGGGAGGTTAGAATTGCAGACCCACTTCAGTTGTGAATACCCGTCACTTGTATGAAGTAATTTTTCTATAGGTATTCTGTATTCGGCCCATCGGCGTGAGTCAGGCATCAGCAAGGAGGAATCGTGCTGGTCCGATGGAGGTGAGTCTCACTGACAATGGTATGAGTTAAATCCGTCGGGGGGAGACAAGGTATCGGTGAAAGAAAACTGTGAGGGTCTGACAGTGAAAGTCTCACCGATGGTTCTATCATCGGTGAGAAGAAGAAGGGAGTCTGGCCGAAAAGGAGTTGGTGGAGAGTCCATCGGCGTAAGATAGCCCATTGGAGAACAGGAGGCAAGTCTTGCCGAAGAAACAAGTCCTACCGATGTAAACATTGGTAGGTGACCGTCAGAGTGAGTATCGCCATCGGAGAAAGAAAATTACCTGGGGCCGACAGTTGGAAGCCACACCGATCGGGGAGACCGTTGGAAGGTGTCACCGACAGAGAAAGCTTCGGCGTGAGGTTTGAACCTATCCGTTGAACCTTGACGTTGAACCTCTGAATTGAACCGGTTCAACGTTGCCGTCGACGTGAGAGAGAAGCGGTCTGGCCGATAAGGAGTCTTGGTAGCTCATCGGAGTGAATTATGCCATCGGCGGAGGGAATAGAGGTGTCACCGATAGTTAGTGTTTTACCGACAGCAAGTCCATCGGTGTAATCAACAGCATCGGTAGGAGACTTAAAGAGTTCACCGATAGATAGAAGTCTTGCCAAAGGGGAAGGTTGAACCTGTCCATTGAACCTTCGGGGCGAACTTATCCGTTGAACCTATCCGTTGAACCTCCGGATTGAACCTGTTCATCGGGTAGATAGTGGGCTAGTCCTGCTAAAGGAGAAGTTCATGTTGTGTGCTTATCTGTGAGAGGTGAAGGTGTCGGCGAAGGAGTATTGAACCTAACCGATGGTGGATTGTCTTGTCGATAGGCAAGAGTATGTATGTGTCGGTGAGACAATTCACAGGTCTTGCCGATATAGTTTCTTTTGGCTGTCTTGCAGGCTCCAAAAGGGTCTGTGACTGGGTTCAAACGCTTCTGCTGGGTAGTATCTTTGCATCAAATATCCCCTTGCCTCTATTACATTTGCAAAAGAGAACAAATGTTTAGTTGCAACTCATATGCACTCAAGGCAAAAATATATCCCCTTGTCTTCATAATGCACTGCCACCTTTGACTTTTTGATGCATGCTTTAGTCATATCTCCTTGTATTACATCTCATTTTTAATCTTGCCTTTATACATGCATATACCTTGTCTTTGATAGTGTTCTTGTCTTTATAATACACCATGCAAAATAAAATCTTACCTTAACTTTGTCCCTGCCACCTCACCTTTTATCTTCATTCACTTGGTCTCCACGCATGTTTTGGAATCTTTGACTTTCGACCTAATTTGCATATGGTACAAGGCATATTTGACCACCTTTTTTCAACCTCCATGATAAAGGAAATAAAAAAAAAGGTTTTAAGGCACTAAGCCTCTCCTTCTAATGATTCAACCCTTGAATTAGCAAAAAAATTGAATGCAAAAAAGAAATCATTTTGTCAGCCCACGGCCCCTCCTTGGCATAATCATTAGGTTTTACTCAAGACCAAGTCTTGACCTCGGGCATTTTAGATAAGTTAAAATGATTTGGTTTTTGCAAAGTCAAAAAGAAATGAGAAGAAGAGGATGCCATCGAACAAAAAGAATGAACAAACCCTAAAAGTTGTCATTCTTTCAATCTTTCATTTGCATTTTAGCTCTGGAACTTTGACTGGTTGCCGCTAGGGTTTGAAGGAAACAATCTTTTCTCATGCTTTTTCCATGGCTTCTTTGGTCGATTCTTTTTCATTTACTGTGGTATTTCCATGCAGGAAGAAGGTGAGCATGTCATTTCAGTTTTCTATTGACATTTTCTTGTTATTTTCTATTCATTCCTTCATCTCTGGCTACGGCTATGTGCTTCGTATATAATGTCAATCATTTGACAAGCTTTTCTTGTTCTTCTGTGTCTTCTTCTACAACTATAACTTTGTATTTTGAGAGCTCAAACAAAAAGAAGTTGCAGCCTGTTATAGCTCTACATCCAAGACAATGAGGTGAGTCTCTTTTGTTTGGCCTTCTTGTATCTCATTTTCCTTTCATTGTATCTTCAAAAAATGATAAGGGTTTCAAATTTTTTTGAAATGGGTGTTTGTTTTCTTTGAAGAAAACATCCTGTGCACTATAGCTGTGCTTGCATAATGCCTTTTTTTACACTTTTGACTTCACTTCGGTATCTTCCTTTGACTGTATGCAAAATTGAAGCAAGGGTTTTCAAAAATTGAAATGGGTTTTGTATTTCTTCAAAGAAATAGACTCTCCTGGCTGTGGCCTTCACTATCACTTTTTGTGTAGCATTTTACCTTGACTGTATATGAGAAAGTGACAAGGGTTTCAAAGAATGAAATGGTTTACATTTTCCTGAAAAAGAAACCAAGCCTACATATTTTCTTGTTCTCTATAACCTTTCTTTCTTCTGTAAAAAATATATCAGGGTTTCAAAAATATAGAGGGCTTCATTTCTTTGAAAAGAAAACTAAGGGCCTTCAAGGCACAGTTAACTGTATCTTCATCTGTATCTTTTCTTTCACAAAAATGATGACAAAGACTTCAAGAAAACATGGACAAAATTGAACCTGTCAACTTGAAAATGTAAAAAGAATACATGCAGAAATTGTTCTCTTTTGTTTCTTTTTTCTTCTGTTACTTGAATGTATGAGAGAAACTATAATTGATAGACTGGTATATCATTTTCCTTGTTATTCTTTCATTTGTAGCTACCTACAACAACATACATGAATTTAACATAATGTACTTTTCTCTCTCTTTATTAGTTGTTTCTTGTAGCATTGATTCTCATCTCTTGTAGTTGTTATGAACATAAGTTACACATAGAACAATGATGAACTATAATATGACTGTAACATGATATGTTTTGTCATCTATGCTCTTTTGTAACAAGGACATTGTACCTTTTGCATACTGAAAATACACATGACAGTTTGTCATTTGTACTAGTTCTTATAGTGAGGTTGTTAGTTGATTAACTCATGATAGTCATGGCATACCCCTCTCAGTGGATTCTTTATTTATCATAGACTGCTCTTCTTTGCACTTGTATACTTTTATGGCATCTTAAGGTCTAATTTTTTTATGATGTTTGACCTACCTAGATGACTTCTCATTTCTATGGCATAAATATGAACAACAAAAAGACATTCCAATGATGATAGAAATAAAGAGGAATACCTTCACATGACTGTACTTATGTGTTCTACATATTGTCAACTTGATTCTGAATCGCTGCTTCTTTTGTAACATGTAATGAAGCAATTTGAACATCTCTGATTTAATTTTCACAGTCTGTTTATCAAGTGGGCATAGTTTATAGGAGCAACTGCTCCTCTTCACTTTTATCATGATGACTTCACTTTTTTACAATTTGATTGTTATGATGCATAATATCTTCTTGAATAATACATCTTGTTCTTTACAATCTGATATCCTTTTCAAATGAATAAAAAGGAAAACATGTTGGGCTCAACCCTTGTGGCAGCCACATTTTCTCCACATGTTTTAATATCTTCAAATCAGCAACATTACTTTTCCTATACCTGCACAGTGAACAAACAAGTTAGCATAAAAATATACCTCTTGAAGTTGATTGACCTTTATTATGATGATCTAATTTATTGCACATGTCTGATTTGATCCATTCACACGAAATGCATAAAATCTGCAAGTTGATATGTCCATTGATAAAAACATGTGATAATCTTAAATATCTGAAGCTTCTAACAGGGCTTTTCCCCCAATTTTGTAGGTATACTGACATGACTGGAGTTGAAGACAAAGACATGAAGACCATCTCTCAACTGAAGATATCATCCTTCTGATAAAAGGCAATGATGGATATTTAATATTCTCATATGTTCTTTTTCATTTCCTTTTATCATCAGATGTATAGCTTGCATATGTCTGCATTGCTTAGTTTAGTCACTCCCACAGCTTGTGTGGGATACATTTAAACATTAATTTTAAACATGATCAGTTACTTTACCTTATGTAAATGATTTATGTATGTTTCTTTTTTTAATCAAATGCATAGGATAGAATAACTGAAACTAATATGAAATACATGTTCAAAATGATATGAAATAATAGTTTAAATGAATACCTTTCTTTCATATTGAAATATGATTACTTCGATAATTCAATTGTCTCATAACTGAATGATAAAACCAGTTAGATTATCTGTCTTTCATTGACTGTCTGATATCTTTCCATTAGATATTCACTTGTCATGATGGTTTGACAGTCCTGATTGGACTGTCAGATTATTTTGACAACTGATCCTTATTTTCTCTTTTCAAGACATCATACATTCACTGATTGCAATAACTTAAAAGATTTCTTTTACTCCTTTTGAAACAATCTGTAAATCAGGTCCAACTAAATTAGGTGTGAACATAATTTAGTATCAATTTCTTAACAACTTAATATTAATGTACATAACTCTATTTTATTAAACAGACAACCATGTGAACACTAATTCCTAACAAAATCATTCAAATTTTCACACAACCGCATCTTGAATCTCAAGATCCGATAATTGCTCAAACAAGTACAAATCTCTCTCTGCACACCAAACTAAAAATATACATGATCCACTATGTAGTACACTACAAATACTCTCCAACACCTATTTGAAATCTAAAATTTCATCCCATATATGAAAGTTATGACCAATAAACCATCCTAGAGCAATGCCTAGCTTCAGGCACCAAATTATGACACAAACAAAAAAATATGATGACCAACCCTATACCACTATGTATTTCTTGGAGAGACCTTTTCAACTCCAATCAGAAGTCGAGAATATAATATTGTGGGTGAAAGTTATGCCCCCCGAAAGAAAAGGCACTTTGAGGGATAGAAGAGGCCCCTTGACAGGACCTATCCGTATGCTGAAGTCATTGATTAGGTATAAACAACCTCATTCTTATGATGAGATAAATATCCTTTTATGTTCTTTCCAACCACCCCATCCATGCCAAATTGTTTATTTTTAGAAGCAATAATTGTCTACTTTTGATAAAATGGTGTATAGATCTTTATTTCTCAAATTGATTGGAATTAGCTACTAATGTTGATATAATGGTATAGACTTTGAGTAATTGCGTGGGACTTATGCATTACCTATGAAAGGAGTGGACTTCAAGCGGTTGATGTCAAAGCACCTAAAGTTGGGGTGCCAGAAATTTAGGCGTGCATAGTGGAAGACTTCTTTTAAATCATTATGTTATTTTCTGTTAAGAATATTTGAGACTTTATGGCTCCACTCAGAGATTTTACTATGTTTTATGTCATGAACACTAGTTAGTTGTATTTCTGTTTAAGACTTTTTCAATGGCATTTACCCACCATTTGCAAATTAGGATTTTGTAGTAGTGCAGTATATATATGTAGTTGCTAAAAAAATAAGGATATGTTGTTATGATATATTCTGAATACTGTTCAGTTATGTTCACGGTATTGTACTGTGTTCTTTGATACTTTTATGACATCAATGAATATCATCAATCTTGCTCTGAGTAATGAGAGTATTATGAATGGGATTTGTTGTGGAGTTATTGAAGTACTGAATGTGATTTGAACTGATAGTAGGAACGCCCAAGAGCTGGCCGCTCGAGGGATCATAGAGTAGATAAGTATTTTTATTGTTAATGTTGTTATTTATATCATGTGCATGTTATGTTTAGATAAATGTTACTTTGTGTTGAGCTCTGTTATGTGTTCCTAAAGGTTGTGTTTCTAAGTTAATGATCTCTGAATTTTATTTACTTGAAATTTCTAGAGCATCCACTTTGTTCATAAAACTATTGTTAGCTATTGATTAAAAGATGTTAGGTGTAATTTCAGTTAGTAGTTAGTTGCCTTTGTTTTAATTTCATAGTTAAACTGCAAGTGTTGAGTCTTAGATAGTTTACGTGCTTTCTAGAATGGGAATTCAAATGCTTTCTAGAATAGGAATTTGAATGCTTTCTAGCTTAAACAATTTCATGCTTTCTAGTTTAATTTTTGTTTTCAAAATTTTCAAAAATTTCAAAATTCAGAAAATCTTACTAAGAGAGATGGCCAAAATTATCTCCTATTGCATACAACCTTTGGACACTACTCGGTCGACATAATTGACATATTTTTAACTAAAGTGTTAGGACCTTACGACATCATGTCAGTCGTCATTCATATGGATGATGTCAACATGATGCAGGTGGGTGGCACCTAGGTATTGCAAAAAAATATTTGAGTCATCTTTTGTCCGTTAATGTCCTAGTATAAAAGTTGAGGCATTACATCAAGCGAGGAGGAAGGGCAAGGCCTAGTATCTAGCCAATCAAAGGGGCCAAGGAAAAGACATTTGACCCTAGGCATTTCTTCCCCCACATTAAAATCATCAGCTTCATATAGTTTACCATTTCCTTTGGTTTTATTTTTGTCCCTGCCTTAGGAAGTACCATTCGTTGGTGGAATCTGCCCAATTTTTATAGGCATTCTTGGCATACAACTTCCACCATTACCCTTCAAGTTTTTTCTACCTAGATCCTTGGAGCTAGACCCATCAAAGATAGGGTTGTCATTACCTAGGTGGTTAGGGTTTGAGGAAGAAGAGTTACAAAAATCTAGGGAAGAAGACAAACATTTATTTTTGGTTAAGGGATGAGAAGGGGATGGCGATGGGGAAGGGAATTTATGCTTACAAGGTTTGGGTAGAAAGGAGCTATTCAGTAAACTTAAACCACCTGCAATAGCATGTTAGGTCTTGAGAGCCAAGGCATGCTTTATAATCAAGAAATTGAGAGACTAGTGTAGAAGAGCCACCCCAACACCCCACTTAACTTCTAAAATAAAATGTTCCAATGAGGACAAGAGGAAGAATAGAAAACTCACCAATCTTCTTTAGCTAAAATGATTGAGCAAGGAGAAGTGGTAGGTATATATTGCTTGAAAATGGCCTTCCAAAGTAATATATCACATGATCTCATCCCACAAGTTAGGTATTAAAGACCTGACATAACCCATTTGAGCTCTTTCGACTACTTCTCCTTCTTTGAGGAAAGCAATAACCACTTCCTTTTTGTTCCTTCAATCTTGATAGATTCCTTCCCTCGCTCAATAGACTAGAGACATGGGCAATTAGGTCCTTTGTTTTCTCTAGTTCAAACCCTCTCATCTGCACTACCCTTGAGTTCCAATTTTTAGCAAACTCCACTAACATGTTAGGGTCAAAACCATTAATTCTCTTCATGTAAGTCACTAGCCCCCCTTTTTAAGGATATGTAAATTTGTTGATTTTTCTTCATTGAATCACAAGATAGGGGCTTCACCCTATTATGGTCTCCTCCCATATTAGAAAACAAATTTCACTATCAAGTATTCTTGATCTCCTAAAGACTCCTCTGATCATTGGGTCCACTTCTACAATGACAAAGCAAAATGAGAATCATAAGCTTCAAATTATTCAACAAAGAAACATGAAGCTTCTCATAATTCAAAGGGCCCTCTCCTTGAAATAATATGATAACAAAAATCATAATCACAAGATGGGGGTTGATCTACTCAACACACCTCTCCTATGAAATCATTGTTGAGAAGTGTAAAAACCTCACATGGAAACCCATGATCACGAATCCAATTGCAATGCCATTCATAATGCATGTGCCAATTTGTAAAAAAATATGAAACAACATTACCCTCTCTATAAACGTGTTTGATATTAAAGGTAAATAAACTCTTTAATAAATCAAGTGGAATCTACAACAATGTGGTTTATGGTCTAGCTAGGAGGGTGAGACATAAGGAGACAATTCACTATTTTCAAAGAATTAACTTCAATCTCCAACTGAAGAACACCTAGATCCTTAGCAAGGGTAATACCCTAGAAGGCAACAAAGGCTTCCACAAAGTGACTAGAATGAACTCCTAGATTGATCGAGAAGGCACCCAAAACTCTACCATAATAATCCCTAGTGACACCACCCCCACCAACTAGACCCAAGTTACCCTTGGAAGCCCCATTGAAATTAAGTTTACACAGCTTATATGTGGGGCATTTTCAATGAGCATGTTGATGAAAGGAAGGCTTATGGAGGGAAAGACCAATGTCGACAGCCAAGTCCCAACCTTTGGTATCCAAGGACTCAAAAAGGGAAATAGAAACATGACCAGAAGAGGAGGCCTTGTCCCAAAAGTCTAATAGGAAGTTTTTGTTGCAAAGATGGTTGTCGTTGCACCAAAAGATCAACCTATTAATGCCCGATATAACCGCCAGAGTTAATGAATCCATGGGAGGTGGTTAAGCCTTATCACAAACCTAAGTGTTGTGTTTGACAGCACAAGGAAACCAAGGGCGCACACCTTGCAACAATCCCCCCAGTGCAAGCAAGGGGTTCAAACCTGTGACCTAGGCTCTAATATCAATTGTTGCAAAGATGGTTGTTGTTGCACCAAAAGATTGACCTGTTAATGCCTGATATAACCTCCAGAGTTAATGAATCCACGGGAGGTGATTAATCCTTGTCAAGAACCTAAGTGCTACACTACACAACACAAGGAGACCAAGGGCACACACCTTGCAACAGTTTTCTTTGATGGCCAAGGGTGAGGAGTGGGTAACCCAACCTATAGAAGACTTGACACCCTTAAGCATTCCACTCCAACCCAAGACCCCAAACAACATGAGGGAGGACAAGAGACCACAAAATATTAAGGGAAGGGTTAGGGAATGGGGAAGACAAATGAGATGTCATGAGAGCAAGAAGGGAGGAGGGGAAGACCTAGGCTAAGTTGAAAAGATAAAGAATACATCCCTATACAAGGAAAAGGGGCACCCAAGAAAGAGTTGAAAGATTGACTCCTCTGTAGCTTCACAAAGCGCACACCAACTAACAAGAATAAAACCTCTTTTGACAAAGTTGTCTACATAAAGGATCTTGTTTTGGTATGCCAACCAAAGGAAGATGTTAACTTTAGGGATTAAAGTCTTAAGCCAAAGGATGGACAAAAAAGGGGGAGGCAAAGAAAGAAGGAGAAAAGAAGAATACCTAGACAAAGTAGAATAGGAACCAATTGGAGAATTAGCCCAAATTAAAACATCCTCTTTAGAAGCTTAAGGAACATGAAATCCCTTCAACAAATTCTAAAGTCTAACCAACAATGAAGATATCTTCCATCAATAGTTGAGGATGGAAAGAGCTTTCCATCTTCTAGAAGAGCTAATCACCTCTAGATAATCCACCACAAAAGTGCCATATCTTTCTTTTAAAAGATCCATAATTGAGGTATCCCACTCTAGAGATCCTATAGGGTAGTCAATCATCTAGGTGTCCATCCAGAATTGGATCAAAGAATAACTACCCAATTTCCATTTGACAACTTTCCTAAGCAACACACTACTATTTAAGAGACATTTCCATAGATTCTATCCTTGAGGGAAAACTTCATTATACAAGAAGGAAAGCAGATTGCAATTCTCCATGTATTTAGCCTTAATGATCTTAGTCCAATCTTTGGATTTCATGAGTAGTTGTCAACCCACCTTCACAATAAGAGCAAGGCGGGTGTAAAAAGTTGGGGGCCAAAAAGTGGCCAACTTTTTTTAAAAAAATTTAAGACATAACGCGAGCGCATTATAACATGCTCGCATTATGGCTTGATAAAAAAACATGCGTTTCATTTCATTGTTTCATTACATTTCACAGCAAACCCATGGTTTGGAGAGAAAGGAGAGCACACTCACATTATCGAAGGCCATATCGTCAACAATTTGTCGCCGATTCATCGTCAAAATGCCACCACAACATTGGCACGGCTGAAGGAGTAAGTTTTATTTGCTTTCTTGTGTGAATTTGTTGCTAAATAGGTAGGTTTAAGTAGTTTTTTGATGTAAATTTCTTTAATTTACAGGAATTGATAATGCACCTCCTCCTCCTGAAAATCCACAAAATCCCCCGTCACCTCAACAACAAATACCTACTGAAGAACAACCCCAACAACAAACACCTCCATTCATTCCTCAATATGCCCCTGGAACATAAGAAAATATAATGGGGCAAATTGAAAATAATAAAAAACAAATTGAGGACATAATTAGAAGGTTGGAAGAACGTGCAACTTCAACCTTGCATAGAACCGTGCTTGCTCAATCTCTTGAATCTATGTTATCAAATGTAGATTCAATTAGCAAGAAAATCTCTAGTTGGTTAGAAAAGAGGAGAGAATTTAGAGAGTTCTATGCAGATAAGTTATCCTATGAATAAGTTAAAAAGGAACAAATTACAAAATTGGACTTGTGTTCCATTTTCACAGACCCGCGAACAAATGAACCTCTATCCCTTACATGCAAGAAGTTCCCTATGTTAGATTCTGCGGGAAGTGAGAATCAAGCCAAGATCTGATGTTGGTCATAGATCATATACGCCTCCACTCGACAGATGATCAAAGATCAAAATAGCAGAATGAAGAGATATTTGAAATGAGAGAAAAATAGAGACAAAGAAAGAGAATTTTGAGAAGACTCAATACTCTCATCGAGCTATCACTAAACTTATTCGAGCTAGTGAAGGTGAGAGGAGAGTGTTGTATATATAGAAAAAATGGGGCATATACATCCAAGAGGTGCATTAACTCCCATATCCCATAAAAGGTGGGAGGTTTTACCTACTTGGTAAATGCCAAAACATGTGGCATAACCTCCTTACATGAAAACAAAAAAGGAGTTATAAGAGGTGGCATATAAAGCCAAAAGAGTGTGAGAACTCTAACTACCCCATAACCTACTTAGGTCAGGACAGAATAGTGGTTATGAGAGGTGGCACAAAAAGCCAAAAGAGGATGTGTAACTCAACTACCCATGTGTGGGAGAGAGTTACACATGTAGCTAATGTATATGCCCTATTTTTGCTATATATATAGTTTTGATACCATGTTAGATTATGTGAGAAGCGAGAACCGAGCCAGGATCTGATGTGGATCGTAGATCATATGTGCCTCCACTCAACAGATGATTGAAGATCAAAATAGTAGAATGAAGAGATATCTTAAATGAGAGAAAAATAGAGACAAAGAAAGAGAATTTTGAGAAGATTCTCAATACTCTCACCGAGCTATCATTGAATTGATATTCAAGCTAGTGAAGGTGAGAGGAAAGTGTTGTATATATAGCAAAAGAGGATGTGTAACTCAACTACCCATGTGTGGGAGATAGTTACACATGTAGTTGATGTATTTCTCCACGTGTCCTCATATTAACCACATATAATAAACCTAAGCAAGCTTAATAATGTGTAGGAAAAAGAAATATCCCTAAGGAAAATAAAAAACCTACACTAACACCCCCCCTTAAGCATACCTTAGGTGGGTGAAAAGATATGGGTCCCAGCAAGTGAAGCCTGGTGAGGTACCCATGTACAAAGAAAAATCTCTCACAAGGAGAAAAGGAGAAAATCCAGTGGGAAAAAACTCCTCCCCAAAAGAGAGAAAAAAAAACATCCCCCCAAAGTAGAGAGAGTGAAGTGAAGGACTAAGAAGCCCCTCCTGAAGTAGACATTGGCTGCACCCCTAGCAAAGCTCGCAGATGAAGGAACTTGCTCTCAGTGAAGGGTTTGGTGAAGATGTCTACAATCTACTCCGATGTCTGAATGTACTTGAGATCAATGATGTTTGCATGAATTAGCTCCCAAATGTAGTGCATATGTATCCCAATGTGTTTGGTCATCTGGTGATAGACTAGATTCCTTGAGATCTATATTGCACTCTGATTATCACAAAAGATGATTGTAGGCTTTCTGAATGAAATGCCAAACTCAGTGAGAATATTCTGAAGCCAAATGGCCTCAGTGGTGACATTGACTGCCCCTCAATACTCAACCTCTGTAGATGAAAGAGCAATTGAAGACTGCTTCTTGCTCAACCAACAAACTAGACTGGAACTAAGTGAGAAGCAATACCCTAAAGTAGACTTGTGATCCTGAGAATCACCTGCCCAATCTAAATCTGTGTATCCCACCAAGTCAAATTCCACGCCTACTACATAGTGAATCCCATAGCTGTGAGTTCCCTGAACATAGTGGAGAATCCTCTTAGCTGCTTTCTAATGCAAATCATGTGGCTCCTGCATAAACTGAGAAACCATGCCCACGGCATATGAAATGTCAGGCCTTGTGTGATTCAAATAGATGAGACTCCCAACAAGATGTCAGTATAAAGTGCCATCAACCAAGGGTGAAGAGCACTTAGCCTCAAGTTTGACCCCTGACAGAAATGGAGTCAGTGCAGGCTTACAGTCAGCCATGTGAAATCTAGAGAGCATGTCAAGTGCATACTTGGGTTGTACCATGAAGATACCTGAAGATGATTGAGTAATCTCAATCCCTAAAAAGTAGTGCAAAAGACCCAAGTCAGACATCAGAAATCAATCATGAAGTGTAGTTTTCACTACTTTGATGGTGGATGAGTGACTCCCTGTGATCAACAAGTCATCGACGTAGAGAACTAGAAATGTCAGAGTATCATCCTGTTACAAAATGTATACGTTCAGATCAGAATGGCATCGAGTGAACCCAACTGACAAAAGGAAGGAATCCATCTTGGCATACCAGGCTTGAGGAGCCTATTTGAGGCCATACAGAGACTTTTGAAGTCGACAAACTAATGAAGGATCCTGAACGAACCCCTGTGGCTGCTCCATGTAGATTTCCTCTTGAAGGTCACCATGAAGAAATGCACTCTTCACGTCCATCTGATGAACTTCCCAACGATGGACTACAGCTATAGAAAGTACAAGTTGGATGGAATTCATTTTGGCTACTAGCGCAAAAGTCTCAGAGTAATCAATCTCAGGCACTTGGGAGAATCCTTTGGCGACCAAGTGAGCCTTATGCTTGTCAATCGACCCATCTGCTGCAAATTTTATTCGATAGATCCACTTGCATCAAACAAGTTTTCTTCCCTTAGGAAGAGGGACTAAATCCCATGTATGATTCTTTTCCAAGGAACTAATCTCTTCCTGCATTGCTGCATCCCACTCGGGGACACCAGAAGCTTCCCGAAAAGTCTATGGATCAGAAGCTGAAGCAACAAAGAGATGTGGAGCCTGCTGAAATTGTGACCTTGTTCTTGTTGTATCTAAAGGATCACCAACCCAATCACTTGTTGACTGCAATGTTTGACAAGCCCAAAGAGGCCTTGAGGCAGGAGAATCTAGAGGAGAATCATCAACCTCTAAATGATGACTAGGAGAAGACGGTGGATCCTCATCATCACTGTCGCCATTTGAAGTGGAGGAAGAAGACTCCTCATGTGGATTAGGAGGATTAAAATCCTTTGAAGAACTGTCATCATGCTGCAATGTCTCCAATGTAATTGTTGATGGAGAAGTGGTAGGAGAAGAACTAGAAGATTTCTCCTCAAAATGAACACTCCTCTCAATGAACAACTCATGAGTTGTGGGGTGAAGAAGCCTGTAGCCCTTGACATTATCTAGGTATCTAACAAATATGCAAGGCTTGCTTTGAGGATTCATAGCCTTGTGTTTCTCTGATGGAATGTGGGCCCATGCAGGAGAACCAAACACTTGGAAGTGCTTAATTGTGGGTTTCGGACCAATCCAAGCTTGGAAAGGAGTTACCCCCTTCACAACTTTGTGAGGAACGCAGTTCTGGATGTAACACACACAATTGGTAGCCTCCGCCCAGTACTGAGGTGCCATAGATCTGGAGTGAATCATACAATTGGCCATCTCTTTCAAAGACCTATTCTTGCGTTCTGTGACACCATTCTGTTGTGGACTATAGGGAACTGTGTGCTGAAGATCAATGCCCTCAGAGGCACAAAACTGCTCAAACCTTTCGTTGACATATTCCCCCCCATTATCTGTACACAGAATCTTGATGGCCTTCCTAGACTATTTCTCTACAAAAGCTTTGAAGTCCTAAAAAGACTCAAAGACCTCAGACTTTTGTTTGAGAAAATATACCCAAGTATATCTAGAAAGATCATCAATGAATGTCAGAACATATCTAGCCCTGTTGAAAGAAGGATGTGGAAATGGTCCTGCCAAGTCACTATGAACCAACTCCAAACGTTGTGTGGCCCTCTAAGCTTTTCCTTTATCATACTTCTCCTCAGGATGCTTACCAAGGATGCATCCCTGGCAAACTCCATCAGAGAATCGAATTGAAGGCAACCCTAAAACCATGTCCTATTGACTGAGCTGTTGCAAGTAGCAGTAATTCAAGTGGCCAAACTGCTGATGCCACAAATGACTCACCTCATTTGAATGAGTGAGTAAAATGGTTAGAGGAGAGTCAGGAACAAAGTGAGAAAATTGATAGAATCGAGATTGATGATCTATTTTTCCCATAGCAACTATAGACCCATCATGCAACTCACTGATTACCACACTATCTGGTGTGAACTCAACCCGCTTGCCAGATCTAGTGTGAGTGATCTGATAAATAGATAAGAGATTAGTTGACAAAGATGGAACACAGAGAACATCCTAAAATGTTCCTTCACCCACGTCAATAGACCCTCTCCCATGCACTTCAACAGGAGTGTCATCACCCATGAGTATGGCAGGCATAGTACATGGCTCTAAGGAGATAAAATTTTCCTAAGAAGAAGCCATGTGGTACGAAGCACCTGAGTCAATGATCCAGGTATCAGGTTGTGAAGCAACTGCAACTAGGGCCTTGCCCTTTCCTTTCCCCTTACTATTTTCTATGTCCTTTAAAGACCCTTCTGATGAACTTTGCTTGACAGAATCAGGCACCTTGATATTGTTCTTCTCAAGAAGATTTGACAGGTGATCAATCTACTTCTTTAGACACTTGTGCTCATCATGTCCTAGTCTTATACAGTAAGAACACTTGACCTCCTTCTTAGGTTGATCACCTTTTGATGAAGAGGTCTAATTAGCTGCATTTGGAGCAGCAGGTTTCTGGTCTTTCTGCTTCTCTCCTTAGTTCTTTTGTTTCTTTTCCTGTTTGTTAGACCCCTTATGTTCTTTTGTGCCTTGATTTGTAGCCAAGGCATGTGAATTCGAGGGTTTAATTGTACCCATGTGAACCAGTTTATCCTGGTCTTGGGTGAGTTCTGCAGCAAACTCATCTAGAGAAGGCATTTTGTAGTTTGTACCTAGGGCACTTTTTGTGGCATAAAAGGTAGAAACAAAGACAGAATAGTTCAGACCAAGCTTAAAAAGAATGCTTAAGATCAGTTGTTTGTCTTCTTTTTCTATTCCACACTATTTCAACTACAATCTGATGGCTTTCAACATTGTGAAGAAGTCTTGTATGGTGTCAAAATTGCTCAGACTCAACCCTATGAGTTCATTCTCCAATTGATGACCTCTTAACTCATCCTTCTTACCAAAGAGTTTTTCGAATGTGGTCCATACATCATTTGGTGTAGTGTAAGATTCAATGTGAAAAAGAAGGTCAGGAGAGACTGACATACACAGAGTACCAAAGGCTTCATCACATTTATTAAACCATTTTATCTTTTCTGCAACATCTTGTGGTTCAGTTTCAAGTCCCATTGTTACACAATGATATCCATGTCTTTTTAGATATATTACCATCTTATATTTCCATTCAAAACAATTATATGGAGTTAAAACTGGAACTGTAGATGCATCCATGAGAGCAGAAAAGAAGATTGCAAAGAAGAGGAAAAGTGCAAAGAAAGAAGACACACGAGACACCCCCCTTTCCACTAGTCTCAAAAATTACCCCCCCCAAATATTACAAGGTTGGCACTTTATAATTAGTGCTATTACAAGGCCTTTTATCATATTTCAATGCTTTCTAGGCCTCCAATGGCCAAAATTTAAAAATTTGATACAAATAAAATTGATGCAAAATCTAAGAAAAATAGCCTTATAAATGTGTAATACTCTTCAATACCTATCCAACACTTATTCGTTTTTGAAAAATGAAGATCTGAGGCAAAAGAAAAGACCTATTGAAGAGAAAAAGTGCAGCAGCTTCAACCTGCAATGTCTGATGGAAAATGATAGAATTTTTTAATGAGACCTATGTGGATAGAAAGTTCTCATTTCCAACTTTCCATCAAGTACTCATTTGTGAAAATCTGACACACAAGGCAAAAGTTATGCAAATTTTAAGAAATGTTGAATTTGCCCATCAAAAATGGCTCACGCCTAATTTTGACTCGATTTTTACAAAATAGATCATCTAATTCCAAAAACTAACAGATACCCAGATAGTTTTTTGACCATGGGAACAAAACCCAGAAGCCTTTTTTTTCTAAAAATGAGCAAAACCTAGAAGTCTGAAGCAAAAATGAAAATGGCTCCAGTAAAAATTTCAAAAAAAATAAACCCCGATTTGTTATCGTGTCCTCCAATCTCTAATTTTGGTGAAGTAAAAGTCAATTTTGACTTTCTAAAGCCTTTTGGACACTCTATAAGTACTGAAAGATGCCTCCAATATTACCACAAAGCTGCAATCACCCAGATTAACCAGATGCCTATTTTCCTTTAAACTGTTCTGATTCTCATGTTTATTCAAGGATGCAGGAGAAGAGCATACTTGGTTTTTAAGAAAAATATTAGCTATCTAACAATCTCAAATCTCTCAAATGAATCAGAAAAATAATGAGCTATACCAAACAACACGGCTCTGATACCATGTTAGATTCTATGAGAAGCGAGAATCGAGCCAAGATCTGATGTCAGTCGTAGATCATATACACCTCCACTCGACAGATGATCAAAGATCAAAATAGCAGAATGAAGAGATATCTAAAATCAGAGAAAAATAAAGACAAAGAAAGAGAATTTTGAGAAGACTCTCAATACTCTCACTGAGCTATCACTGAACTTATTCGAGCTAGTGAAGGTGAGAGGAGAGTGTTGTATATATAGCAAAAATGGGGCATATACATCCAAGAGGTGCATTAACTCCCATATCCCATAAAAGGTGGGAGGTTTTACCTACTTGGTAAATGCCAAAACATGTGGCATAACCTCCTTATATGAAAACAAAAAAGGAGTTATAAGAGGTGGCATATAAAGCCAAAAGAGTGTGAGAACTCTAACTACCTCATAACCTACTTAGCTAAGGATAGAATAGTGGTTATGAGAGGTGGCACAAAAAGCTAAAAGAGGATGTGTAACTCAACTACCCATGTGTGGGAGAGAGTTACACATGTAGCTGATGTATTTCACCACGTGTCCTCATATTAACCACATATAATAAACCTAAGAAAACTTAATGATGTGTAGGAAAAAGAAATATCCCTAAGGAAAATAAAAAACCTACACTGACACCCTATCCATTGGTGTAACAACCAAGCGATAAGGGATAATTTTGGGTAGAGATGGTGGATGGTTTTTGACCATCCTCCATGCAATAATAATGAGGTCCCATAATATTTTTTGAGGAAACTCTACTGCAATTTTGTCAAAAATAAAGTGCCAAACTATTTTGATATGCGAGAGTTCCAGGGCAGAGGTCGGGGGTCAGCATAGGATAGACCAGGAGCACATGTTCACCTAGAGTGGCCAGCGAGATGAGCACTCGCCAGACCAGCCCATGAGCATGTGTCCATCCCTTTCATTGTGAAGGAGAGTGTTGAGGTAAGGATGCTTCAGTCCATTAGTTCCTTGACCTAGAGCATCATAGAGCATGCTAGTCCTACAACATAGCATGGGTTGGGGGAGAGTTTGAGGAGTAAGGTTCCACCCCATACTTGTCAGGCTTGCAGGTCAGCCTATGGTTATGACCCCATGGGTAGTCGGGACACAAGTGCACAGGCTGCATCTGCAGTTGAGCAGATGGTGATGACAAATGTCCTCCTGAGTGAGACTTTCAGCCTTGATACTCAGGTAAAGGTTAGCAAGTTCATTGAATTTAATCTATTAAATTTAATTTTTGAAATGCAAGATTAACTAATTTAGTTTGATGATTTTAATGAAATTTTAGGGTCATAGTGTTGATGTAGTTTTCAGCAATTCTCCACTTGCATATTACACTACGACATCTACTACCGGGGCATGTAACTAGTAAACAATTATAAATATTACATGTGAATAGCATTGTTATATGAATGGTATTCTAGTATCTGATTTTAGATGTTGAATAGGTTAACCTTGGAGATTTCACAACAACACCAGCCAGTGGTGGTGGAGTTCAAAGATTCACTCAAGTAATAATATAAACAGTTTAACTAATGAATTGTACTTACTAGATTTTTGTATTTTATATTCATATCGTTGGTTACATTACATTGTATATCTTTCAAACTCAAAGCATTACTAGACATTGCATAACTAATAACTAGATGTTGATAGATGACAAAATTTCAATTACAATATAGTTATCTGAAAAAATGCCTCAAAGAAATGTGGTCTCATGGAATGCCATGACAAGCAGATGGAAATGATGCCATGGATACCTCTAAACTTACGATAGTCCTATTGTTGATTTATTTGTGACAGTCTTCTAGGACAGTCTACATGGTATTTTGCATACTAATTCAGCTATCAAGATTGTTCTTGTGATGAGAGGACCATGAGTTAGGCGTATGAACAATCCCTAAACAATAAATGATAATAATCTAGAAAAACATGAGGTCAAACAAATGTATAACCATTTTTATGATAGTCCTATCTATGACAGTCTTATGCAACATTTGCATGGCAGCACCTTTAAAGTTTGCACAAGGATAGCTTCTTCAACTCAATGATGGGTGTTATTGGAATCTTGAATCATGAGACTAATATATTCTAACAATGTTGTTTTATTTTTAGATGATGTAGGCTGTGGAGACACCTCCCAATGTTCATAGGGAAATGGAGCATGGTATATTCTCTGTGATTCATAGCTCCATGCCTTTGACAGGGGTATGAGGTAGATTAGTAAATTTCAAATTACATTCATTATTATAGTTGTTTATTTTTGAAAATTAATTTGAAGTTTAATTTCTATATGGATGGTTCCTATAGGACATGACATCACCACAACCTAATCCTGGTACTAAGGCAAATGAGGAGATAGATTGTCGAATAGCGGTAAGTGATTATTTTGTTAAATGTTTCATTTTTATAATGTAATTTCTATATATTAATGTCTATAATTTTTATTGTACCAACTATAGATCCATGAACAACTAAATAGGAGGAGGAGCCCTCAGGTTTGTAGTAGACCACCCTCATATGCGTCTCCATCCCCTCGAAGATCAAAGGCTACCTGTGATCTATTCTCTATTGATAACTGAGAGGGGGGGTGAATCAGTTATCTTAATTACTTCAACTTTCTGATCTTCCTTAACAATTAATGCAACATCAAATCATATAAGCAAACATAACCATGAAATGGAAATAACATCAATACACATGACACAATGATTTTGACGTGGAAAACCCTGTTAAGGGAAAAAAACCATGGGGTGATTAATCCAAGATTGTATTCTCTGTTAAAAGAATAAGATAGTACAAAATGGCACTTGCCAATTAGGGATCACTGCCTGAGCACACTGCTCACAAGAGGCTCACTGCCTACAATAGTTTATACAAGGAAACTAGATACTTGAACTGATGAGAAGCATCCACATATGCTGAGGTTCAGTTCCAGTTAGGTTCAATACACTGATCTGCTGCACTTCATTCTTCTTCTTCTTAGTGCTGTTGTCCTGTCACATATCAGACCTGCCTTACTACTTCCACACTACTCTTCTGCTTTTATTCACACACCCCTTCATACTAAAATCAATCTAGTATATATATTCGCACCAAGGATTTCATCCACTTTCTAGTCGACATCCAGAATACTTACTATTTTCCCAAACTCTTGGTCTGTCGACTGAATCCTTACTTATCAAGTGATGTGTATCAAAGAGATGCTTATAGAAGTCATCAATCATGTCGGCCAATCATGAATGATACCTTAAGAAACTTGATCACCATCAATAACTCATCCGGATTAAGGTCTGATGCTCTGCCGGTCAGTTCTTCCTCTGTCAACTCTACCAAACAGGAACCCAACACTTAGGTGCTCATATCTTTTCACTCTTTCATCACCAGAGGCTCAATCTCTGGATTGTATCAGTCAAGGTACACCTCTTGACTTCTCCAAGTCCGCACTTTACTAAGATACTTCCTCTGAGAGATTCGAACCTGACTGTCGAACCTTGCCACATGCTCTGTTCTTGCTTACCGGACCACAAAACTCTTCAATCTGACTTCTAGTATAGGCACACCATGTCCTGCGAATGTGTGGGATGAACTTTGTTGCCATCAATGACAACAATCATGAAGCCACAATGTGTCTCTTGCCAACAATCTCCCCCTTTGGCATTGATGGCAACACTTAGTGAAAAATGACTAAGTGTTATACTACACTCCCCCTTGGTTGATGCTCTGTTCTAATGTACACTTCACCAGAGCTCCCCCTTAGCTGGATTCCATATTTTTCACTGTTCCTCACTCCCCCTTTGACATCAATGGCAAAGGGTAGGGTCTGCACACCAAAATTTCTAAAAATAGTCTATACATATCCGCATAAGTATATATACAAGTTGTACTTACATATACTTAAGTATATCTGCAAAAGTATTCTTCAATTGTACAACTTTTGTCACCCAACTCTACTTCATTCTGTCCAAAATTGAGATGTGACCACTCAACAAGAATGCAAACGCTTTTGCCTTCTTAAGATCTATCGGATCATTGGTTCGGGTTGTGGCCTGAGCATCAGTTAGGGCCTCATGCATGGCCTCTAACTTAGGGATAATGATCCCTCTAAGTTCACCCATCTGGCTTATTATGTTCTTCCTTTCCTTCTCAAGTTTCTTTATTGCATTTGTGACTGCAATAGTCTGACACTCTTGATTTACAATGGAAGAGGAGAGAGGATCAAAACTTTGAGACAAACTTAGCAGTTTATCCTCTTGCTCTTTTACTTTCTTCTCAATATCTTTGGTCACTTTAGGCCAGGATAAACAAAATTTATAGATATCTCTGCCATCTTTAAGAGAATTTTGTAAGCTCTTTATACCAATATCCATAACTCTCCTATCATTGGTTATTAGACCTTGTACTTCAGAGAATCTCTTTCCCAAAAACTCCTTCCGGACCTTTTCTTCTGCTGACTTCTCTAAGGAATCAAAATGCGTATTAACAAAATTTACAAGAGACTTTAGATTACCAGATGTGGAGGCCGAAGAATCCTTATGGAAGGATGGCATAATCTTCTCCAATAAACCGGATGCAGCTTCTATGAGCTCACAATCTTCCATGTGAGACTTCAGAAGTTTTTCTTTTGCCTTTTCTTGAGTTAAGGGTGCTAGCTTCATGGTTTGCACCAGAGAGAGGGAATCAAAATTGAATGGACCTTGAAGAAGTTCTAGTTCATCAAATTCCATCATCTCTTTGGTTAAGAAATCTTTGACTGCTTCTGTTGTGTCTCTTGCCGGTGACAGGGTTTTCTCCCCTTCTACAGCCTTAGCACTGTCATCTGTGGTCTTTTCTATTTGACCTTCTTTGCTTCCCTTTACTTGTTCTTCTTGACTGATGCTCTCTTCTTTTCTTTCTTCTCCTTCAATTTCAAAGTATGCAGGAGGATCCGGAAGAGAAGTGTCTTCTTCTTCATGAACTTCCTCTTCCGGAGCAGAGGAATCTAAGTCTTTAGCTTTCTCTTCACTTGTCTCCTTTGCCTCTTCTGCCATTGTCTCAGTAGATTATTCTTTGTCATCCATGGCCGAGGGATCATCACCTAAGTCCTCTATAATAGGAATATTGAATCTTTTGTATGCATTTCGGAGGATGTCTTCTGTTTCTTTAGCCACCTTGTCAGTTTCTCCAAGCATAAGCTGATTCATCCTAGCTTTGCTCTGGAACTCATCCTTGCAATCTTTGAAGATCATATTCTTTTGCTTAGGAGTGATGGAAGGATAGAGATGAATGGCTATCTGTTCCCGGATCTCCATATCCTTTGCTTTAGCATTATTCTTTCTGATTTCAAGTTCCTTCTCAAGGCTTTTAGGAATTAGAGATATGATTTCGATGAAAGTTTTATTGTAGATATTCAGATACCTGACTGTGGCATCTTGCAGGATCTTTTGGTCAGCTTCACTATGTTCATCCTAGAATTCTGTTAATGTTTTCAAGTTTCCATCCATAGTAATTGCCTTGATGATATCGTCAAGAGTAGGCTTCTCAACACTTTTATGTGTCTTTTCTTCTTCCTTGTCTAGACCGGTAGATGATTCACCGGATGTCTTCTTTTTCTTCTTCATTTTCTTTTCTTCCTCATCTGATTCTATCTCTTCATCATCTTTAAGGCTTGTGTATGATCTTGTAGCCTTTGTCTTTGTTCTCTTTTCTCCTTTACCGGATGATTTTGCTTCCGATTTTGATGCCTTTGAGCTCTTAGCAGTGGCAGATGTAGAGCTTTTAGAGGATCTGGTATGGGAGGGGGCTTCTACCGGAGCACTTTCTTTTTCTGCCTCTTCCTTTTCTTTTTCTGTCCTTTCCATCTTTTCTCTATGTGCATCAAGTGCCTCTTTTGAGATGCCATACCTTTTGCAAACATTCTCTACTTCTTTTCTCACTTTTCTCTTCACCTCCGGTTGTCTTAGTTCCACATGAATCTTTACACGTAATTCTTCAAAGGTTCCAAACCTTTCTGCCTTGGGATCCTTGGGCTGACTTAGCATGTGCTAAACATGTAGCTCTACAATTTTCTCATCCACTTCATACCCCATTGGCATGATCCATACTATTCTTGGTTCCACTGCCTCCATTAGGCATTGATCAGTGTCTACCATAAAGCACACTGTATCCTTGTATTTTTCAACTAGGGATTGGGGAATTCTTTCTCTATCCTGCATTATGCTTTGGAAGTTTTTGAAATAACCCCACAGTGCAGTGTTTTGAACCTTGGCATCACCAAGCCCATGCAAGTAATCTCTGATTTGAATTGCAACAGGTCAGTCATTTTGCCATACCCAACCACTGGATTCGGGTAGCTCATTCATAAAGTAGAAGAATAAACACAATATTAGCCCACCATACTTGAAGGAGTTCTTCTTGTCCTTCTTGATCTTTTGTAGGTTTTCCATCAGTTGGCTCAGAAGGAGTTCGCAAAGATCATAATCTGCATTCTTTCTCAACATTTCATAAGCAGTGTAGATTGTTGTTCCAGATATAGAGTTTTCTCTGCTGGAGTGATATATCTTGTAGCCAATAATCATGGAGGCAAACTTGATGTCCAGATCTGTGATATCCTCAACTGTCATTGCTCTTTTATCAAATTTAGATCCAGTAGCCTCACTCACAATTTGGTTTTTGACTGATTTTAGAGTAGGTAGCCCACTGGATGAGTGCAATCCGGTTATTGCCCTAATTGCTTCCTTGGTTATCTTGAATGGCATCATCAACCACATAAAGTTGTCATGCATTCTGCTCAAAACATACTGGACCCAATCATCTTCAGTAAAATAGGGGAAATGAATGCACTGTCCAAAATGTTTATCCTGAATGGCCTTATACTGAGGTTTTAGTTCAAATGATTCATCTATCAGTTCCTTGTGGTAGATATCCACAGCTTGGATTCACAAAATTCTTCAATGTTTGCGTGAATGAAAACCCTAACGTCTTCTACATGTAGAATTCCATGTGGAATGCTAGAAAATGCACCTAGAGGATCAATTTCTAGGGATTTATAGGGATGTTTTCTGAATTTAGGGCGTGGCCTATCAGTAATCTTCACCACATTTAGAGTAGCCATCTTTCAAAGATTCACAGAGAGATTTTCAAGAGCAGAAAATACCTTTTACGCTTCTAGGGTTCACAATATGAACTGGATTGGATTGCTGGATGAATCAACTTTTGCAGTTGATCTTTAATGGGCTTGAGGCAATTTGTTGCAGAGCTCCTTTTCTCTTCTTCTTAAATGTAAAATGAGCAAATGTTCAATAAGAGAACCCTTATATTTCTCTGCAAACCCTAATTTCATTTTGCAATAAATGCGTAACTTAAGTCATTCCGATTTGCCTTGTTCTCCTTGTTCTGAGAAAAATCTTTTCCGGATTACTGAGAAGCATTTAGAGTTGTTCTTGGTGATGATTGACAATCTATCTTCCTTTCTCCAAACATTTCATCTATCTGCAAATCAAGATTCCTTAGTTTGAATCATATTGAGTCTAACTGTGAAAGACCTACTTCTTACTGGATGACTATTAAATGGATTAATCTCAGATGATTAACCTCTTCAAATTCATTGCAGATCTTTCATATCTTCCCTAAGGGTTATTTAGATGTTTTTCTGAGAGCCCTTTTGGTCCACAATCTTCCATGTGCCAATTTCAGGCACCAATTAACTGGCTGGGGGAAAATATTTTCTTTTGTGACCCCCTGAGCCAGAGCTCATCTATTTAGATTCTGGAAGGAATATCAGCACCAGATTTTGGTGCGGATCCATCCCCATCATTTTCTGTACTTCTCTTCACCCAAATCTTGTTCATTTCCCTTTGAACTTCATCTGCATTCATTTTTCCTTTTCCTTTGTCTTGGTTTTGATTATGATGCACCGGACCCTTTTTGTCCCGATTCTTGCTTCTGCAAAATTTGGTAATATGACCGGATCTATTGCAATTGTAGCAAACAACATTTCTTTGCATATTTGACTGATATCCTCTTGATCTCCACTGATTAGCCATATGTCCCATTCTATTGCATGCAAAACATATACCATTGAATGAATTGTTCATTTGCATATTTCTGCATTCATGAGTTTTGTGACCATACCTTTTGCAATTAAAGCACTGTCCGGAAAAGGATGAATTAATCTGATTCATTCTTCTTTTGCACTGATTTTATTAATGACCAAAGTTATTACAATTGTGGCAGTATCCATTGAAGGAAGGATATCTTTGAGCATTTGGTTGCCTTGCCGGAGGTCTTCTAGGCATGTTTCTTGGATTTTCTGATTTGGAGTTCTTTTGAATGGATTCGGAGCTTTCACCTTTTTCATACCCCAATCCTTGCTTGTCATCTACCCTCTTTTGGCTTTGAAGAAGAACTTCAAGTTGGACAGAACTTATCTTGAATTTCTCTTTGTATTCATTTGTTGTTTGAAGATCCTTTTTAAGAGTGTCAATCTAATTCTCAAGTTGTTCTTCATTATCCCTAGCTTCTTCAAGATCAGATTCAAGATGCCTGATTATTCTATCCATTTTGTGGTAGTCTTCTGATTTCTCTTTGAGAGATTGTCTTAGATCATCTTCAGTTTTTCTTTTCTCTTCAATTTCTTGGGTAAATTTCATAACTCCTGATTCCATTTCATGTCTTACCATAATGACCTCTTTTGATAACTTTTCACATAACTTGGTTTTCTCCTTCAGATCTTCATTTGTATCATTGTCTTCACCTTGACTTGCCAATTGTTGAAGTAGATCCTTTCTCTTTTTCATAGAGATACTCAGTTTCCCTTTTAGTTCATTTATGAAATCATTAGCCTGTTTGAGTCTTTCCTTCAATTCATTGAATTCAGAGTTAGATTGCTCAAGATCATCTAGGGTAGACTAAAGTTGTTCCCTCATACCATACACATCCATTTGAATTCCTAGATCTTCCTCAAGCTGTTAGGCTCTGTTTGGAGGAACTTAGCTCTGATACCAAATGTTGATAACTGAGAGGGGGGGTGAATCAGTTATCTTAATTACTTCAACTTTCTGATCTTCCTTAACAATTAATGCAACATCAAATCATATAAGCAAACATAACCATGAAATGGAAATAACATCAATACACATGACACAATGATTTTGACATGGAAAACCTTGTTAAGGGAAAAAAACCACGGGGTGATTAACCCAAGATTGTATTCTCTATTAAAAGAATAAGATAGTACAAAATGGCACTTGCCAATTAGGGCTCACTGCCCAAGCACACTGCTCACAAGAGGCTCACTACCTGTAATAGTTTATACAAGGAAACTAGATACTTGAACTGATGAGAAGCATCCACATATGCTGAGGTTCGGTTCTGGTTAGGTTCAATACACTGATCTGCTGCACTTCATTCTTCCTCTTCTTGGTGTTGTTGTCCTGTCACATCTCAGACCTGCCTTACTACTTCCACACTACTCTTCTGCTTTTATTCACACACCTCAACACCACACACCCCTTCATACCAAAATCAATCTGGTATATATATTCGTACCAAGGATTTCATCCACTTTCTAGTCGGCATCCAAAATACTTACTATTTTCCCAAACTCTTGGTCTATCGACTGAATCCTTTCTTATCAAGTGATACGTATCAAAGAGATGCTTATAGAAGTCATCAATCATGTCGGCCAATCATGAATGACACCTTAAGAAACTTGATCACCATCAATAACTCATTCGGATTAAGGTTTGATGCTCTGCCGATCAGTTCTTCCTCTATCAACTCTGTGAAATAGGAACCCAACACTTAGGTCCTCATATCTTTTCACTCTTTCATCACTGGAGGCTCAATCTCTGGAATGTATCAGTCAAGGTACACCTCTTGACTTCCCCAAGTCTGTACTTTACTAAGATACTTCCTCTGAGAGATCCGAACCTGACTGTCGGACCTTGCCACATGCTCTGTTCTTGCTTACCAGACCACAACACTCTTCAATCTAACTTCTGGTATAGGCACACCATGTCCTGCAGATGTGTGGGATGAACTTTGTTGCCATCAATGACAACAATCATGAAGCCACAATGTGTCTCTTGCCAACATTCTCTTCACTGGACAGAGGAGAATGACTTTTTATTGTGTTCCTTTATTGTATGCCTATATGGCATTTGTGGACATATATTTTGTATTGCATATAGTTGACATTGTATGCCTATATGGCATTCGTGTAAGCCTATATGGCTGTTTTGTATATATGTTATACTTATATCGACAGATATTGATGTATGCCTATATGGATATTTGGTTAATACAAATCATTTTTGTTGATCATTATGTAATATGGATAGGTGGACTGTAGATCATTTTTGTATGCCTCCAGGTTTTAAAGTTTAATTGTCAAAGAATCCATCCCAATTGATGATAAGAGAATTTGAGTTTTGAGTTGAAAATTTTAGTCTCTCAAAACTAGACATGCTCAAGAAAATAGAGAAAGGAAGATTGGTTAAATGGATAAATGGAAAGCAAGTTTTTTTGTTCACATCATGATCTACATGCTATTGCACAAGCTTGCATGTTAGCCTTAGTCACTCACATAGCAATGTACAACCCCATGCATAAGTCCTTGCATCATGTGCCACCTAAACAATGCCACTTGATCCAACACAAAGTTCATGGTTCCTTGCACCATGCATAATTCACATAGTGATAGGAATCATTTTGTACAACTCAAAAGACACCCTATAAATCTTACACAACCCTTTGGATCATGTGCCATTTGCACAACACTAAGGATCATGTCTCATAATTTCACAAACAACTCTATCTACTTTTTCAAGTGACCAAGGGGATATTGCAATAATATTTATATGATAATTTTAGCATGGGACACCCCCATACCTTATGAGTCTAAATGGTCTCTACACTCATTTTAGCTTGGCCTTTATGGCCATTAAACTCATGAAGGACTTGTGTTAGAGCTTGTAAAATGATTTTATTTTGAGTGTATATGCTTAAGTTTTAATATTGTTGTAGAGGACTATATGGGCAGTGAAATAAATGTATAAAAACACCTTCTATGATTTTCCCTAGCAATCCCATTTTACATAAATGAAACCATATTTTTTTGGTTATTTCAATGCATCTTTTTTAGTAGTTTTGTAATTATTGCATTCTATGTTGTCGAACTCTTGTGAAACATCTTTGTGCTTATTATTTTATTTCAGTGACCAAAAGGCATGATAATACCATGATTTGGTCTTGCTAGCCCAATTTGGGTGCATCATATAACCAAAATAATACTCTACAAATATCTCATGTTGGTATATTGAAAAGAGGTTGATTATTGTAACATAGATATTTGCAATTCCCTATGTTCCAAAAGTATGTTCTTATGGTTACTCCTTGGTATGCTGATCCATATTCTTTATGAGTTGCTCAATTGAAAATATTTCTTAATTCCTTGTTATTGTACCATTTTGGGATGCAAAGAATATGTTTGTTGTCTTGAATAAGATAGTCAAAATCATATGCTTATGAGCACCTGATGACCATTGTGGTTGTTAAATATAATTCCTCTTACACATAAGGTGAGGTTATGAGAGTACATTGAGTCTTACGTAATTTGAGTATGCAACATAACATTGGGGCTATAGGCTTCCATAAGTCATCAGTAATCCCTTTGAGAATGTGGTTAATATTATAAATGTATACTTTGCATCTCACCATGTTAAATGTATCATGTCATCACATTTACCAATTTGACTCTAATTCCATAAAGCAATTCCCTACCCAAAAACTTGTTAAGCTTGAAAGCCTTGTTATGACATTGTATTGATGGTGTAGTCATGGTAGGAGGGTTCATAGAATGAACTGTCCAGACCGTGCAACAAGAGTAAACACAATGGAAACAATACAAGAATATAGAACAAATGCAGATTCAGTCATTTAGTATATCAAAGAATTCAAATACAATCTAGCTGGCAACATGCGGGCTTACAACTTAGGCTCACAGGCCTGATTACATACATGTGCAAGATAAAGCTTTGAAGCTCATTCATACAAAACTAAACTATAGATCTTTCTAATGTAAATAGCTATCTCTAAAATTCTTTCCTAAGGATCTATTACATCATTATATATCATTTTCGGACCAATAGATCCCTCTACGTCAGCCACAACAGATCTGGAATCCTGATGAAGAGGTGTAACATGTGTTTTTGGATAGGTCAGACCTATCAGCTTGAAAATCCTTCTCCAACAGATACAATGAAGTGCAGACCTATGAGGAAGGTTAGACACAAACCAAGGAACATTGTAGAATGAATCACAAGGATCCATAAGTTAGCCAATGCTCCCAATCCTTCTCCTTCAGATGATTACTCATGACTGTCAGAGAACTCTGCATTGAGAAAACAGAGGATCTTTTGATAGCAATAACTTTCCAATAACTGATCCAAATGCTCTAAATTATTGGTATGATGTAGATGAATGAATTGAGATACTAAGTCTAGATCTACAAGGTGTGAAATGTTGAAAATAGACCACAAGCTAAGCTGCTTCTAATTGAATTGTCTGAACTGAACTGGAAAATGAAAGAACTAAAATGCAAACAAACTAAAATGCAAATGCAAATGTTTTTGGTTGATGCAATATTGCTCTTGAACCAGGGATACTCCTGCATCAGACATCTGGGGTTGTTGAAAAGGTGAGTCCCTCACTTTGCTAGGGCTAGGGGAGAATCGAGACGGTCCACCTCAGCCTGAGAAATTCATGACGAATCCTCTTCCGATCTACCTTTCCACTTCACAAGATATTCTTTGTATTGTTTTCCTCTAGTGCTGCGTCCAACTCTGCTATCTAAAATGCCTTCAATTTCTTTTGGTGCTTTGTGGTAATTATTTCTTCAAGTCTTCTTCCATACTATCACTAAACTCTGCTTCATGATACTGGTAAAGGTCTATAATGTTGAAAATAGGTGAAATACCCAATGTCTCTGGTAATTCCACTTCATATACATTTCTTGAATCAAATTTCCTGAGTATCTTACAAGGTCCAAACTTCTTCATCTTCAACTTGTTATATGTCCCAACTGGAAATCTTTATTTTCTCAAATAGACCATTACTTCCTCTCCAACTTCAAATTCTTTGTGTCTTCTCTTCTCATCTTCCTTCTCTTTGTACTTACTGTTCATGTCTTCCAAATGCTTCTTCACCTGATTATGGACTGTCTTCATATGATCTGCAAATTCCTCTACTTTGGTGCTTCTCTTTTCTTCCGTGCTAATGTCTCTCAATTCTGCAACTCCTCTAGGATTCACTTTGGTAACAATCTCAAAATGTGTTCTTCTAATACTCCTATTGACTAAATTATTGTATGCAAACTTTGCTTGTGAAAGAATCAAATCCCAACTTCCAGTTTTCTCTTCAACCAAACATCTCAACAAGTTTCCCAAACTCCTATTCACTACCTCTGTCTGTCCATCTGTCTGTCGATGAAAAGTTGAACTGAACTTCAAATTTGTCTTCATCTTCTTCCAAAGTGTTCTCCAAAAGTATCCAACAAACTTTATGTCTTTGTTTGAAACTATACTCCTATGTAATCCATGCAATCTCACAATCTCCTTGAAAAATAGGTCAGCTATATGCACTGCATCAGTTGTCTTCTTGCAAGGTATGAAATGAGCCATCTTTGAAAATATTTCAACCACTACAAATATTGAATCATGTCCTCTATGTGTCTTAGGTAATCCTATTACAAAATCCATGCTTATGTCTTCCCAAGGTTTCTTCGATACTGTCAAAGGTTTATACAATCTAGTGTTCTGACTATTCCCTTTTGCAACTTGACAAACTCTACAACTTTGCACAAATCTCTGAACATCCTTATGAATCTGAGGCCAAAAGTAATCTTCACTTACCAAAGCCACTGTCTTATCAATGCCAAAGTGTCCTGCTAATTCACCACTATGCTTCTCCTTGGTCAAGTTGTCTCTTATTGAATTGCTAGGTATGCACAACTGACTTCCTTTGAACAACATGTCTTCTTGAATGAAATAATCCAACCATTTACTTCTATCTGCTATAATAGGTTCCTTACATGCTTTCCAAGGTTCTGCAAAATCAATGTCTCCCTCATACATGTTCTTCAATTCATCAAAACCCAACACTTCAACTCTCATCTCTGTTAACAAATTTCTTCTTCTACTCAAGGCATCAACAACTTTATTTGATTTTCCACTCCTATGCTTCAACACAAAAGTATAACTCTACAAGAACTCTACCCATCTCATATGTCTCTGATTCAACTTACCGTGACTATTCAAATATTGCAAAGCTTGATGATCTGTATATAACACAAACTCTTTAGGCAACAGATAATATCTCCACTTCTTCAAGGCTTAAATTATGGCATAGAACTCTTGATCATAAACTAAATATCTTCTCTTCGCATCATTCAACTTCTCACTAAAATATGCTACTAGTCTACCCTCTTGACTTAACACTGCTCCAATTGCATTTCCACTAGCATCACAATCAACTTGAAATACCTTATTGAAATCTGGGAATGCCAAAATAGGTTGCTCTGTCACTTTCTGCTTCAACAACTCAAAACTTTTATCTACTCTAGATGTCCACTTGAAATCTTTTCTGTTACCTCTCATTGTCTCTGTCATAGGGTTACAAACTAAATTGAAATTTCTGATGAACTTCCAGTAGAAGCTAGCCAAACCATGAAATGATCTAACCTCTCCAATGCTCTCTGGTGTAGGCCATTCAACAATTGCTTTCACTTTCTCAAGGTCCATCTTCAATCCTTCCGCAGAAATTACAAATCCCAAATATACCAACTCTTCTTTCATGAAACTACATTTCTTAATGTTTATCAACAATTTCTCCTCTCAACCTCTAAAAAACTTGTCTAATATGCCACAAATGTTCTTCGTTTGTCTTACTGAAAATTAGAATATCATCCAAATACACAATCGCAAACTTACCCAAGAATTTCTTCAAAACTTCATTCATCAACCTCATGAAAGTACTTGGTGCATTTGTCAATCCAAAAGGCATCACTAACCACTCATACAATCCTTCATTTATTTTGAAAGCAATCTTCCATTCATCACCTTCTCTGATTCTAATTTGATGGTATCCACTCTTCAAGTCTATCTTTGTGAAATATCTTGCTCCACTCAAACAATCCATAATATCATCCATTCTAGGTAAAGGAAATCTATACTTAACTGTGATGTTTATTGCTCTAGAATCAGTACACATTCTCCATTCTCCATCTTTCTTTGGTACTAACACTGTAGGTACTGCACAAGGACTCAAGCTTTCTCTGATCAAACCTTTCCTTGACAACTCTTGTATCTATCTATTCAATTCTTCATTCTTTGCTGATGTCATCTGGTGTACTGCTTTATTAGGCAAACTTGCTCCCGGTATAAGATCCATGTGATGGATGATACTCCTTATCGGTGGTAATCCTTCATGTACATTATCTGATATGATGTCTTCATACTCTGTCAGCAACTCTCTTATCTCCTCTGATTTTTCTTCTATCTCTTTCTTCAATTCTTTAGGCTTCTTAGGAATCAAGGCAAAACACATATTCTCATGTCTCAAACCATCTAGAAATTTCCTTCCATCTACCAAATAGATTCTAGCATTTCCACATACTTCGCTCTTAGGATCATCTTCCAAAGGAATCAAGGTAATTCTCTTTCCATCTGTTGTTATAGTATATGTATTCTTTCTCCCATAATGCATAGCTTTTCTATCATACTGCCAAGGTCTACCCAACAAGATATGACAAACATCCATAGACATAATATCACACAAGCCTTCATCATGATAAGATCCAATACAAAATTTCACCAAACATTGTTCACTCACCAGTACCTTATGATCATCCTAAATCCATTATATCTAATAGGGCTTAGGGTGTTTCAATCTTTCCAACTTCATCTTAGTCACCATCTCCTCAGAAACTAGGTTATCTGAACTACCACTATCAATCACAACTTTACAACACTTACCTTCGGATTTGCATCTTGTTCTGAATAGACTTTTCCTCTGTGATGGTTCCTCATTTGTCTCAGTTTGAAATAGTGCTCTCCTCATCACCAATGATTATCCTTTCTCTGGATTGCCAACTGAACAAGGTGATTCAACAGGTTCTTCTTCAACATAGGTTGTTCTTCCACTGTTTTCTATTTTCTTGCTTGTACTACCTTGATTACATTCAAATGCTCTATGTCCTTCACCTCCACACTTAAAACAAGTACCTCTAAATGTTCTCTTATCAAATCCTCTTCCTTCTCTTATGTATCCTTCATTCCGGTATGCACTAGGGTTTCCTCTTCAGTAAATTTTTTTGTCATCTCTCTGGTAAGCATTATTATCTCTGTCATCCTTCCTCAATGGGCTGTCAAACTTGTTTTGTCTCGGATAAGATCTGTTGCCTCTGGAAAATGTCCTACCTCTTAGAATTTTACCTCCTCTGCCTCTCTATCTCTAATCATGTTTCTTATTCAACTTCTCTTCAACTTTTAGTGCAAATTGATATGCTTCTTCCAAAGATACCATCCTTATTAGGCTTAGTTCTTCTTAAATATTCAATCTCAATCCATTGATGTACCTAGCCACTTTCTCCTTTCTTGCTTCACTATGTCCTATTCTGATGATCATTTTATGAAATTCTTTAGTGTATTCTTTCATAGATTTTTCCTTTTGTCTCAAGTTTTGCAATCTCTTCAACAACTCCAACTCATAGTCAGCAGGTATGAATTGATTCTTCAACTTTGTCACCATCCAGTCCCACTTTGTAATCTTTTCCTTTCCTCTCCTATTTCTTTCCAACTAAACTTCTTTCCACCATATAGTAGCATGTCCTTTCAACTTTCTCTTTGCAAATTTCACCTTCTCCGAATCTTCAATTTCCTCATATTCAAAGTATTCTTCCATGTCATTTATCCAATCAATCAACTCTTCTAGATTCAAATTACTAGTATAGTTCTGTACATCCACTCTAGGTCTTTTCCCAATCTTTGAAATAGCTCGCAACATCTTTACTTGATCTGATTCTTCTTCTTCATGACGTTCTAGGGTTTTGCCACTTTGTTCAATAGATTGAAATTCTTCTTCATCATCACTTTCAACATTAGGTCTAGGTGTCAATCCTCTTCGCCTATCTTCTTCAACAACATTCAAACGAATTTGCATTGTTCTCATCAATTCTATCATCTCATCAATTCTATTAGCTATTATACCAATAGGAGGAACTCTCCGTGGCGGCATCTTCCTAGGATCAAGTTCCAACTGCCTCAGGTCAGCGATAGGCCTACAAGCGATAATTGCCTCTCAATCGGTGATTGGTTGTGCACAAGTAACCTACCTTGGATCGGCGATCTACTTACAACAAGATCTTACAGAATCCCCTTCGTCAATTGACTCCAAAGAATCAAACTTTTGCTTTGATACCACTTGGTGCAGTCATGGTAGGAGGGTTCACAGAATGAACTGTCCAGACCACATAGCAAGAGTAAACACAACAGAAACAATACAAGAATATAGAACAAATGTAGATTCAATCATTTATTATATCAAAGAATTCAAATATAATCTAGCCGGCAACATGCGGGCTTACAACTTGGGCTCACAGGCCTGATTACATACATGCGCAAGATAAAGCTTTGAAGTTCCTTCACACAAAACTAAACTATAGATCTTTCTAATGTGAATAGATATCTCTAAACTACTTTCCTAAGGATCTATTACATCATTATATATCATTTTCAGATCAATAGATCCCTCCGTGTTAGCCACAAGAGATCCAGAATCTCGATGAAGAGGTGTAACATGTGTTTTTGGATAGGTCAGACCCATTGGCTTGAAAATCCTTCTCCAACGGATACAATGAAGTGTGGACCTATGAGGAAGGTCGGCCATGAACCAAGGAACATTGTAGAATGAATCACAAGGATCTGCAAGTCAGCCAATGCTCCTAATCCTTCTCCTTCAGCTGATTACTCATGACTGTCAGAGAACTCTGCACTGAGAAAATAGAGGATCTTCTGATAGTGATAACTTTCTAGTAACTGATCCAAACGCTCTGAATTCTTGGTATGTTGTAGATGAATGAATTGAAATGCTAAGTCTAGATCCGCAAGGTGTGAAATGCTGAAACTGAACCACAAGCTAAGCTGCTTCTGACTAAACTGTCTGAACTGAACTAGAAAATGAAAAATTGAAATGCAAACAGACTAAAATGCAAATGCAAATATTTTTGGTTGATGCAAGATTGCTCTTAAACTAGGGATGCTCCTGCATCAATTGATCTCATAGAAGGATGCATACCACTACCCCAACTCTTTAGAAGATTGCTATGAAATATGATAAGCAAGATAGGTGTAGTGTAGATCATTACATAATGATAGTGTAGATCATTACATAATGATAGAGCCATGAAGTGTAGAGGGTTTCAAATATCACAGAAGTCTAAGTTCAAGCCTAATAACACAGTGACCTAAAGGTGGAAGAAGATGAGGGTTGAACAACATGGATATGACAACATGAAGATGATATTAAGGTTTAGGAGAGTAGCCTAACAGAGGTCTATTTCAAGCCTAATAGGGGTCTAAGATTGCAGTGATGGAACAATGCATTAAAGGACTAAAACAAACCCTACAGAGATAGTACTAGAGAACAAAGTCAAGGTGAACCAATATAAAAGAACAAGCAGTTCATATATGACTGTGTTGATTGCTAAACAAGTATGTTAATAGTCTAAGATGCATGTTGACATGTGAAGACTATAACAGTTATAGTAAAGGCAATGTGTGAGGATATGTAGCTCAGACTATTTTGGCATGTTTGGGTGTGAAATAGGACTATGCTTAGCCTAAACGTACCCATCCTAATGTGTTGGAATAGTCGGTTTGGATGCATGAGGAGTAGAATGAAAGTTACACCCCACAGCAACTTTACACTACATGCATCTGACCATTTTTGGGTCAGCAAAAAAACTTTCACCATGGGCAAATGACTTAGAGATATACAAAATTGAGAGAGGTTATTGTAGAGGGACCCTACATGATCCCATAGCCTTAGACAGAATGCTTCTAAGTGACATGATTTTCGAGTAACAACTCATCAAAGATTGCTGCTTTTTGTAGTTTGGACTCTTCAGGATATCGTCGATACAATGTAGGTTGAATTGTTTCGACATGTTTGGGTGAAAAAAAGGACCATGCCTAGCCTAAACATACCCATCTTCACATGTTGGAACTGTCAGTTTGGTCACATCAGGAGTAGGACAAAAGTTACTCCCCTTTGCAACTTTACACTACCTCCTTCTGACAATTTCTGGGGTAGCAGAAAACCTTTCACCACGGCCAAACGCCTTAGAGCTATCAAAAACTGAGAGAGGTAATTGTAGAGGGGTTCTATGTGATCACATAGTCTCAGAAGGAATGTTTCTAAGTGTGGTTTCCAAGTAACAACCCGTTAAAGATTGCTGCCTTTTTGCACTTTGGACTCTTCAGGAATATCACCAGTACATTGTAACTCGAACTGTTTCAGCATGTTTGGATGCAAAATAGGACCATGCCTAGCCTAAACATACCCATCCAAACATGTTGGAACTGTTAGTTTGGTCGCATCAGGAGCAAGACAAAAGTTACTCCCCTTTGCAACTTTACACTACCTCCTGACAATTTTTGGGGCAGCATAGAACCTTTCACCACGGCCAAACACCTCAGAGCCAAGAGAGGTTATTATAGAGGGGTTCTACATGATCGCATAGCCTTAGAAAAAATATTTTTAAGTGTCATGGTTTCTGAGTAACATCTCGTCAAAGATTGCTGCCTTTTTGCACTTTGGACTCTTCAGGGATATCATCGGTACAATGTAGCTCAAACTATTTCAGCATGTTTGGGTGCAAAAAGAGGACCATGTCTAGCCTAAACCTACCCATCTGGATGTGTTGGAACTGTCAGTTTGGTCTCATCAGAAGCAGGATGAAAGTTACACCCCTTTGCAACTTTACACTACCTCCTTTTGATGATTTTTGGGGTAGTAGAAAACCTTTCACCATGGGCAAACACCTCAGAGATATCAAAAACTAAGAGAGGTTATTGTAGAGGGGTTCTATGAAATCACATTGCCTCAGACAGAATGTTTCTAAGTGTTAGAGTTTCTGAGTAACATCTTGTCAAAGATTGCACCTTTTTGCACTTCCAGTACAATGTAGGTCAAACTATTTTGGCATGTTTCGGTACAAAACAGGACCATACCTAGCCTAAACATACCCATTCGAATGCGTTGGAATTGTTAGTTTGGTCGCATCAGGAGCAAGATGAAAATTACATGCCTTTGTAACTTTACACTACCTCCTTCTGACAATTTTTTGGGCAACAAAAAACCTTTCACCATTGGCAAACGCCTTAGAGATATCAAAAACTGAGAGAGGTTATTATAGAGGGGTTCTATGTGATCATTTTACCTCAGACATAATGTTTCTAAGTATCATGGTTTCTAAGTAATATCTCATCAAAGATTACTACCTTTTTACACTTTGGACTCTTCAGGGATATCGCCGGTACAATGTAGGTTGAAATGTTTCAGCATGTTTGTATGCAAAACAGGACCATGCCTAGCCTAAACATACCCATCTGGATGCGTTGGAACTGTTAGTTTGGTCACATCAAGAGTAGGATGAAAGTTACACCCCTTTGCAACTTTACACTACCTCCTTCTGACGATATCGCACTGTGACATCCTTTAGACTTCCAAAACTTCCAACAACAACCACAACTCATCAATCAACATCAACAAGACCTTAACACCATATTTTGTGATCAACATCAACATCATGAAGACACTAAAGAAATCTATGGCACATGAAGACACTGAGAACACTAAAGACATGGAGCACAAAGAAGCATGAAGACATGAACAAACTCATGTCATGAGGAAGAACCACAATCTAATCCAACTCCTGAAAGCATGACATGTTATGATGAAGAATCACAACCAAATCCAATGATCCAATGGCATGAACCAATGACATAATAAACTATGTCCTACTATTGTAAAATGATAAACATGAATATTATGAACTAACATCCAAACCCTGTGACATGAATCTTGATATGAATTTAAATATTTAGGATGCAGTTTTGACCTTAAAATTGATTTGAAGCTTCTTTTTCTTGTACACAGCATGAGTCACCCTTTGAATCACGTGGGACCAATGATGATCAAACTTAGGGCACACATACATATTTCATCAAGAGCACCAAATAATAAGTTAATCAATGTATTAATTCCAATTTTTCATAACTTCTATGTACAAGAAAAAGAGATTCCCTTAGCTTCAAGAAATATAAATATTCTATATTGACAAGGCCAACCACATGAAGGTGGAAGCTCATGTGGCCTCACCTAAGACCTAAGACACATGTATTCTAGTAGACGTAGGACACCTAATACACCTATTGTATAGTATGTATCTAGATTTTATAGAAATAGTAGACCTAAGACACCTAGTCTTAATTTATACCTTATCGTAGTCTAGACCTAAGTCACCTAGACACCTAGATTATAGTTCTACCTAAGACACCTATTATGGTAGACCTAGTTGACATATAGTACCTACCTAAGACACCTAGATTAAATTATACCTTATTCTAGTCTCTAGACAAGTAGTTGATATATAGTATCTACCTAGAAGACACCTAGATCATTCTAAATTATACCTTATTATAGTCTCTAGACAGGGCATTGATATATAATATCTACCTAAGAAACCTAGATTAGATTAAATACCTTTTTTCTAGTCTCTATCTACCTAGTTGACATATAGTATATACCTAAGACACAAGTAGAGACACTTATTATCTAGTTAGAAACCAAGACACCTAGAGACATCTAGATTTTATACATTACCTAAATTTTATACATTATTCTCAGGATCAACTTCATCCATCACTTAGATCTAACCCCATGAAGCATAACATGATGATGATGCAAACATCAAATGTATACCATAGAAAACAAATCAAGTTCATACCACTGCTTGTCAAGTGCATACAACTCTGTGCATTACATCACATACTCTATGAAGAAGCAAGTGTCTTTATATCATAAAACCCAACAACATATCCTAAAAGAATAATGGTATCATCAAACAATAGACATCCAATAGACCTGCACAATTATGCATTCCTTACTCAATTACTAACATCCAAGCACTTTGACATCAATGACAAACATATTCATCACAATATTCACTGTATATTTGTAAAAATGCAGCAACAAATAAAAAAGACAAACCTATGTAAACTTACAAATTAATGTGCATTTAATGTAACATGACTTTATAAAATCAATGTGAATACTTACAAATTAATCCACAAACCATCCAAGTCTACTCTATTGCAAGTATGGGCATAACCGGTGTTGTCATTGATGTCAACATACTCCTATTGCATTGATGTCAAGTATTGGATGAGCTATGTGCTGATGATATTGAGAAAATTAGTCCTATCAGAAATAGTGAAGACAGTGAAGTTCTATGAAGTGAAGATCCCAGCTAGATGAAGATCAGAGAATGCACATCAAAGGGTTTGTAGATATGTGTCTAAAGATGATCTAGTCAAGATTTGAGAGGTCCGCATGAGGATTTGGAGAAGTTATGGCCATATGAGTAAAATTGGTTCTGGCAGCTGTTCAGAGGTGAGAGTTTGATACAAATAGGTCTGGTGAGATCTGAAAATGCAATATCTTGTTCTGTAGATTTGGTGGAATGTTTAGGAAGCCAATGTGAATTGACAACTCAATTGGTTCATGGTCTAGAGGTCTGCAAGCATTTATTCTAATATGACAGTGATGATAGACTGTGTTCTTGAGGTTCTGGATGAAGATACAAATGATTTCAATAAGCAAAAGTGGTGTGGATGTTATTGGTGATTCAAGAAATCTTGTGGTGGTCTCTAGATTGTGTCCATTTTGTGTTGGTAGTTCGCATTGAAGATTGAGCTCGTAATTGAAGATTTACTTTCAGGTGATGGTGTTCTTCTTAATCTTGGTCGACCAGATGTTTTACACATCTTGTGGATGATCTTGAAGATGTTCTACGAAGCATGGTGTATTCCTCAAAGAAGATTGAAGTCCCAAATATGTGTGGCCGACAGTGTGGTGATACATGAAGTGTTTGTAATAAGTCAAGTTGTATTTGTGTAATTGCTCTATAATAAAATAAAGTATGTATTGTGTCGACTTTGATGATTATCCCAAAGTCGATGTCTTGTATAAATAAGATTTGTGAAGTCATTTCAAAGTATCCTTGGTCAAGATGAGAAAGTGGTAGAGAGGAGAAGAGCGAAAAGCAGAGCATAAGTGTTGAGCTTAAATGGAACTGTCTCAAGCATGGTGAAGATGCTAATCTCCAGTTCAAGTATGTAATATTTATATTATTCTATAGACAGTGTGTCTCCTATAGGTAGTGGGCCTCTTATGAATAGTGTGCTCAGGTAGTGAGCCCTAATTGGCAAGTGTCATTTTTGTACTTCTTATTCTTTTAACAGACAACACAATATTGGGTTAGTCACCCTGTGGTTTTTCCCTTAACCGGGTTTTCCACATTAAAATCTTGGTGTCATATGTGTTAATGTGTTTCTGCTCTTGGGTTATTACATTTTTCTTCCATGATTGAATCATTATTATGCTGTATAAATATAAGAATGATTTAATTGTTTAAAAAATAGAAATTTTGGTGACAACTGATTCACACGCCCCCCCCGCTCTTAGTTGTCTATCCTAAAACCAACAATTGGTATCAGAGCTAAGTTCCTCTAAAAGATCTTAACCACTTGAGGAGATCCAGGATGTCTTCCTACAAAAAGGATAGTCCGAGGTTTGATGGAACAAACTACACTCTTTGGAAAAGTTGCATGGAATGTCACTTGCAATGTATGGGATTTCAATATTGGAACATGACTATAAAGAAGTATATTCATCCAAAGAATGGTCCAAAAACTACAGATGAAATCAGAGATGATAAAGATAATCTTCGAGCTAAAGAAGCCTTACTAAGTGCCTTATCTAATTTAGAGCTGACAAATGTTATGGATTTAAAAACTGCATATGAAATTTGGTCAAAGCTGGCACTTCTACATGAAGGAGACAAATATGTTAAATGTGCCAAGCTACAAAGTTTGAAAGGAAAATTTGAAAACTTGAAGATGAGAATATCACTACATTTATGCCAAAAGTAAATGAGCTTGTTTGTGGCATTAGATGTGCTGGTGGAACCTTCGATGAAGATGAGATTGTCGCCAAAGTTCTCAGATCCTTACCTCCTACTTACAAACACAAGGTTACTGCTATTGAGGAATTCAGATCTTTATCAAATATCACAAGTGATCAATTGGTTGGGAAATTAGTTGCATTTGAATTGGCTGAGTTTGGAGATGCACCTCCCAAGATTGAATTTGCATTCAAAGCTAGTGCCTTTGTAAAAGGCAAACAAAGGTATGATCCAGGAGAAAATTCCTCAAAGAAATTATCATGGTATGAAAAAGCAAGAAAAGATCTGGAAGAAGATGAGGTAGAAGCTACTCAACTAGAAGCCCTTATTGCAAAAAGACTGCCAAGAGGATCTGGTAAGTATGAAGAAAATTGCCCTTCAAATGTTTCAACTGCAACAAGATTGGTCATTTTGCCTCAAGGTGTTCAGAAAGATTTTCAAGGATAAATCCTAATAGATCAAGATTCCAAAAGAAATGTTACTATGTTCATGAAGATGATGATGATGAAGGAGTAAAAGAGGTTGAATCCAAGATAGGAAACAAATCCGGAAGTGATTGGGTGTTCATTGCCATCAAAGAAGATGATCCAATGCCCATTGAATCTGTCAATCATAAACTGGTAGAAAGAGCTCGTGCTGCTCAAGTTGAAGAAAAGGATGAATGGGTCATTGATAGTGGATGCTCCCACCATATGACTGGTGATAAGAATAAATTCATAAATCTAGAAAGATATGAAGGAGGAGTTGTAAAATTTGGTGATAATTTTGCCCGCAGAATTATGGGTAGAGGAACTATTTCTTTTGATGGAAAGAACAAAACTAGTGATGTACTCTATGTTGAAAGTCTAAAGCATAATCTTCTTAGTGTTAGATAGTTGGTGGACAAAGGCTATGATCTTTGATTCAAAAATAGAAAATGTAAAATCTTTGAAAGCTCTGGAACTGAGATTGCATCCGGTACTCAAACAAAAGGTAACATCTTCCACTTGGTTGGTACTGGCAAAAGTTGTTTATTTATTCAAATTGATCAGAGTTGGTTGTGGCATAGGAGAATGTGTCATGTAAATGTTGCTAATATCATCAAGATAAGCAACACTCAGACTGTAAGAGATCTTCCAAGACTGGTGAAACCTACTAACAGTTTGTGCAAAGAATGTCAGTTGGGTAAGCATAGCAGAATCACATTTAAAAGTAAGGAACAATCTTCTACCAGATTGTTGGACTTAGTACACACTAATCTATGTGGACTGACAAGAATCAAGAGTTTGCAAGGTGATAGATATTTCATGTTACTAATTGATGACCATTCCTAGATGATGTGGGTGACTTTCCTGAAAGAGAAATCTGAGGCTCTTGAGAAGTTCAAAATATTCAAGGCTATGGTAAAAAATGAAACTGGGTTAAACATAAAATGCCTTAGGTCTGATAGAGGTGGTGAATTCACATCCGGAGAGTTCATAGAATTATGTGAGAAACATGGGATAAAGAGACAGTTATCTGCTCCAAGGACTCCACAACAAAATGGAGTAGTGGAGAGAAAGAACTGAACCATCTAGGAAGCATCTAGAACCATGACGATGGAAGCAAATGTCCCTCAGATCTACTGGAGAGAAGTTGTAAGCACTGCTGTCTATACTCTTAATCAAGTACAAATCAGAAGCAATACTGGTAAGACTCCTTATGAACTCTAGTTTGGCATCACTCCTACTGTGAAGTATTTTAGAGTCTTTGGTAGTAATGTTACATTAAAAGAGATGAAGATCTTGGAAAATTTGATGCTAGAAGTGATGAAGGAATATTCTTGGGTTATTTTACTCAAAGCAAAGCATACTGGTGTTATAACAAGAGATTGAGAAAGATTGTAGAAAGTACAAATGTGAAGGTTGATGAAGGCATTGAAAATCCCTCCAAGTTCTATGAGTATGAAATAGATGATCAGAATGATGTTTTGGTCCAAGAAGATCAAACCCCTTCTATAGTTCAAATTTAGACTGATCCAGAGAATCCTGAAATATAGGAAGAAGAGATAAGTTTGAATGAACCTGTCCAAGAAATAGAAGTGCAAGAAATTCCCAAAACTCCCAGGTATGTAAGACTAAATCATTCTAAAGACCAGATCATAGGAGATAGAAGCAAAGGTGTTCAAACAAGAAGAAAGATTGCTCAAGATTCAGAGAAGTATTGTCTAATTTCAAAGATTGAACTAAAAATAGTAAGTGAAGCATGCAATGATGAAAGCTGGGCCAAAGCAATGGAGGAAGAGTTGATGCAGATTGAGAAAAATCACACTTGGGATCTTGTTCCTAGACCTAGAAATAAAAATGTGATTGGGACCAAGTGGGTCTTCCAGAATAAACTGAATGAAGATGGTGAAGAAATCAGAAACAAAGCTAGATTGGTCTGTAAGGGTTATTCTCAAGTAGAAGGAGTTGACTTTGAAGAAACTTTTGCTCCGGTGGCAAGAATTGAAGTAGTCAAATTATTTCTTGCTTTTGTTGCCTTCAAGGATTTCAAAGCATATCAGATGGATGTCAAGTCTGCCTTCTTGAATGGTGACTTGGAAGAAGAAGTATACATTGAGCAATTGGATGGATTTCAATTGTCTGATCATGGTGATATTGTCTGCAAGTTGAAGAAAGCATTGTATGGACTCAAACAAGCCCCAAGGGCTTGATATGAAAGATTGGATAAACATCTTTTGAAGATTGGTTTCAACAAAGGTACTGCTGACAGTAACTTGTACTTCAAGATTGATCATGAAAATATCTTGATTGTTGAAGTATTTGTTGATGACATCATTTTTGGAGGAAGAGATAGTATGTGTAAGACTTTTGCAAATCAAATGAAAAGTGAATTTGAGATGTCTATGTTTGAGGAAATGAATTTCTTCTTGGGTCTGCAAATCACTCAAATAAAGAAAGGAATCTTCATATCACAGAACAAATATGTGAAAGAAGTGTTGAAGAAATTTGGGATGGAAGATTCAAAGCCAATGAATACTCCCATGGAAATTGGGTGTAAACTAAGCAAAGATGATGAATCTCCTAAGGCTGATCAAAAAAAGTACAGGTCAATGATTGGAGGACTACTGTATCTTACTCAAACTAGACCTGACATTATGAATGATGTTGGTCTTGTTGCCAGATTCCAAGCTGATCCTAGAGAATCTCATGTCATGGCAATCAAGAGAATTCTTAGATATCTAAAGGGAATAGTTGAGTATGGTTTATGGTATCCTAGGGATCATGATTTCTCTCTTCATGCATATACAGATGTTGATTGGGCAGGAGATGTGAATAACCAAAAGAGTACTAGTGGTGGTGCATTCTTTTTGGGGAAAAGATTGGTTTCTTGGCTAAGCAAGAAACAAGAGGCAATATCTCTGTCCACTATAGAAGCAGAGTTTATTGTAGTAGCAGGTAGTTGTACTCAAGTATTGTGGATGAAGCAAATGCTAAGAGACATCATAGTGGAGTATGAGGAACCTATCACAATCTTCTGTGATAACTCAAGTGCAATACATATATCAAAAAATCTGGTGTTGCATTCAAAGACAAAACATATTTCCATCAAGTTTCACTTTTTGAGAGAACAAGTGAACAAGAATGAAGTCAAATTAGAGTTTGTACCCTCAAAGGATCAGATTGCAGACATTTTTACTAAACCTCTACCTAAGGACTCTTTTGAGTATCTTAGAGAGAAGTTAGGGGTTATTACCCCTCCGGTTCTAAATTAAGGTGCACTGATGTGCATCAGTTCGGTGGATCTCACAGTCATATCTTATGGTCCGGATTGATGATAGGAAGCTGCTACTCAGGGGGAGCAGTCTGTATGATTCTGAAGTATTGATGCATGTATGCGCCCTTTGCCATTGATGTCAAAGGGGGAGAGAAGACATGTGAAAAATAAAAGTGGTTGCTGATCAAAGGGGGAGCAGTAAAGAAAGAGAAGACATATGAATGATTGTTGTTGATAGGGAGAGTTATGTCAGTTAGTGAGGAGAAGTTCTTGTCTTGATGGTTAAAATAATTTTTCACATCATATGTTGCCATTAATGACAAAGGGGGAGATTGTTGCAAGTATGGGCCTAATTGGTGTTGTCATTGATGTCAACATACTCCTATTGCATTGATGTCAAGGATTGGATGAGCTATGTGCTGAGGATATTGAGAAAATTAGTCCTATCTGAAACAGTGAAGACAGTGAAGCTCTATAAAGTGTGTTAGTGTAGGTTTTTATTTACTAGTTGGGTTATTCATTTTTTCCCTATATTCCTAGGTTTTTCCTACACTTCTATTAATCTCGCTTAGGTTAATAAAGCATGTCTTATTGTTAGTGTGAAAAGGGTTACTTTGCTATCTCTTAGCTTGTTCTCCACCTTAGCTCTTTTCACACTAGGTTAAGCTTACTTAGGGACTTTTTCACTTTATCCCACATTGGTTGTGTATTGAGTCTCTTGGGTGGAACATCATATATATACCCATCTCTTGCTCTCATATGAGCACCCCATTCTATTGTAATGCTTTGCATTCTCTTGAGTTGAATACAATTTATTTGACTCATATTTGATTTCTATTTTGCTTTCTCTCAATCACTTGCATTCTTCGGTAGAAATCTAACAAAGTGAAGATCCCAGCTAGATGAAGATCAGAGAATGCGCATCAAAGGGTTTGTAGATATGTGTCTAAATATGATCCAGTCAAGATTTGAGAGGTCTACATGAGGATTTGGAGAAGTTATGGCCATATGAGTAAAACTAGTTCTGATAGTTGTTCAGAGGTGACAGATTGACACAAATAGGTACAGTGAGATTTGGAAATGCAATATCTTGTTCTGTAGATTTGGTGGAATGTTTAGGAAGCCAATGTGAATTGACAACTCAGTTGGTTCATGGTCTGGAGGCCCACAAGCATTTATTCTAATATGACAGTGATGATAAACTGTATTCTTAAGGTTCTGGATGAAGACACGAATGCTTTTAGTAAGCAGAAGTGGTGTGGATATTGTTGGTGATTCAGGAAAGCTTATGGGGGTCTCTAGATTGTGTCTAGTTTGTGTTGGCGGTCCGCATTGAAAATTGAGCTCGTAATTGAAGATTTACTTTTGGGTGATGGTGCTCTTCCTAATCTTGGTTGATCGGATGTTTTACACATATTGCGAATGATCTTGAAAATGTTCTGCCAAGCATGGACTGTTCCTCAAAGAAGATTGAAGTCCCAGATATGTGTGGCCGATAGTGTGGTGATACACATGAAGTTTTTGTAATAAGTCAAGTTGTATTTGTGTAATCACTCTGTAATAAAATAAAGAATGTATTGTGCTGACTTTGATGATTATCCCAAAGTTGATGTCTTGTATAAATAAGATTTATGAAGTCATTTCAAAGTATCCTTGGTCGAGATGAGAAAGTGGTAGAGAGGAGAAGAGCGAAAAGCATAGCAGAAGTGTTGAGCTTAAATGGAACTATCTCAAGCATGGTGAAGATGCTAATCTCCAGTTCAAGTATGTACTATTTATATTATTCTATAGACAGTGTCTCCTGTAGGTAGTGGGCCTCTTGTGAGCAGTGTACTCGAGCAGTGAGCCCTAATTGGCAAGTGCCATTTTTGTTCTTCTTATTCTTTTAACAAAGAATACAAGCTTGGGTTAGTCACCCCATGGTTTATCCCTTAACTAGGTTTTCCACATTAAAATCTTGGTTTCATATGTGTTAATGTGTTTTTTCTCTTGGGTTATTACATTGTGCTTCCAAGATTGAATCATTATTATGATGTAGAAATATAAGAAGGATTTAAGTGTTTTAAAAATAGAAATTTTGGTGACAACTGATTCCCCCCCTCTCAATTGTCTATCCTAAAACCAACATACTCTACTCTTTATTGTGTCAAGTATTGCCTCATGGTCAGACTCACACACCTTCCACAAGGTCTTGTTCAAAGGTCTACCACGATATTATATCAAATGAACATTGGATTCCATGATAAGGTTTGAGTAATGAAGAATCTTTCGATGTGTGTCAAAGTCCTAAAACAGCCAAACATTAACACTCTTATGTGGGTACCTTCTAAGCCATGTTCCAATAACAACCACTAAGACTGTAGGGTATTTGATGTTTTCTCCATTTGTAACTGGGGCTTCCAATTTCTTTTTGGCCTCAACATAACGACACAAGTAATAATCTATTCCCTCTTTGTTAGCTTCATCTATATAACTGCATAAACATGCCCTACAATGATATGTGTAGCAAATTAGATGAAATTAGTCAACATTACAAAAACACTACAAAGTAAGGTAACATTAGGAATTTCAAAAACTATGTAAGTAGATATATTACCTGGTTGAACTAGATCGGATATGTGGTCAATCAAAGTCAACTGATGATTCCATCTATGTCAGTTCTAATGTCATCAGGGTTCTATATGTGTCAAGTGGGCTAAGATAACTTAACCGCCATTCATCAACCCGCTCCTTTGAATCACACTCATTCCAGGCTTGACTTGTACATGAAGAACAAAATCATGCCATCTTCTGCGTATGGATACTCCATGAACCTGCAATTGAGCATCTGAAAGAGTGTAGCTCACTTGATCCTGTCAGTGTACAATAGTCCTCATATGGTGCAATGTTAGTATCATCTATCAACAAAAAAAATCTATGAACTGAAGAATTACCTTCATTACCTAGACCCATCAAAGCATTACACCACTTGACGATTGATTTTGCATCTGTCAACTTTGCATTGTCTTTATACTTTAACTCTTCTTGTGCTATGGCTCTTTTGATACATGCTCCTGCACCATCATGTTCCACCTTTCCATGACCAGCTTCACAAAACTTCCACATATGATGAACACCTATTGTAGTGCCCCTCCATTCTCACCTTGGATGAGCAGGTGGTCGGGCTAAGGAGCATGAAGATGAAGGTAAGATACTCAGAATACTTAGGGTATGTTAGACATGTTGATGGCAGGTTTACCGTAATGATGTAGTTGATGACACTCATTGATGTTTACTATGATGACACTGTTGATACTTTATGATTAGTACATTATGCTTATGTTGTGATCAGTTATGGATTAATTGATTATGTAGATTTGTTTTACTATGTGAATTATGCGACTATCTGACTATGTGTTATCTAGTTGTTTAGTTACTAATAAACTTGTTTAATGTGGATATTTGTGATGTGTTTTGTGAAGGGACAGTGTAGTATTACTCATAATGAGCACCCTACTATGCTACAATTCCCTATCACAGTGTGTTTGATTATATATATATATATATATGTTTGTACACAACCCCTTGTTTTGATGCAGGTTGTAGGTACCAGGCACTGATTCCACCTGAATTAGTAGGTCTGAGCGTGCCTTTACACCAATGGATAATGTGGATGGGAGATAACATGGGGTTCCCTTTATTAGCCAATGTCTTCAGTTTGTCATCATCCATGTATTTCCGGTCATGGGTGTAGTTGTCACTCAGTTGGTACTTGTCCTCGGGTCTTGGTCATCCTTTGGTATGTGGTTGTTATTGTTTGTTTATTGTAGTTTAGGTTCATTCTATTGAACTTAGTGACCAAGGTATTAAATTGTTGATTATAGTCATTTGGTTCATTTTATAGAATAAGTGATCTATGTGTATAGATGTGTTGATGTTTGATCATTTTGGTTATATAGTCAATGTGTATTTGTTGGAGATTTATTAATTGTTATAGTAATAATAATAATAAGTTTATATATATACAATATTAGTTATTTAATTAACGTAGAAAATTGAGAATATTAATTAGTTGATTTTTATATTAAATTAAATTAGTAGCTTTGAAAGCTAGCAATAATAATAATATTGTTAATATTTAGTACTTTATTGATTTTATTTGACATCTGAGATTTTATTTTGCCATTAATTTGTTGTTGGAGTGGGTTGTCGGAAAATTTAAAAATTATTCATGTTAGTGGTGTTATGAATGCAATTAATTTTGGGTTGTGGATATCTGTAACGGAGAGAATGGTGATAGTGGGTATCAATTGTTTTGTCTATTTTGGTTTTGGGAAGATTATTTGAGGGGAGAGTTCTTAGAAAATAGACACACAAATTTGGGGAAAAGAAGAGGAATTGGTAGAGGAAGAGGAGAAGGGAGCAAGGGAGATCTGAAGAATTTTTGGGTACGTATAAACAAAATTTCTTCTGCTTGTCTGTATATGAAGAAAAATCTTGTATGTGAGTAGTCTATGCAATTTTATGATTTGCCAAATTCTGGTTGAAGTGTGGTCCTCTGTGAATTATTCCAGACAATAGTAAACCCTTTTGAAATTAGTGTCCATCTACAATCAAATGCAAGTTTCTCCCGTCAATTGAAATGACTGATCAAGATCTGTAACCTATTCTCTCTGTATGTTTGATGAGTATATATTATTTTCTATAAACCCCATTATATTTAATCCTATCATCTGCATTTGTTTGGATGTTCTCTTCAACAATCTAGCCATGTATATCCTGCAATTGTAGCAATTTTAAATATTGTTGATCCTCCAATCTTCACACCTATTTATCTTTCTTCACACCTACCTATCTTGCTATGACACCATCATCATATTTTCATATTACCAGTAGACAACTTAACTAAATAAAATCTTTTGCTACTGGAAGAAATTAAATCCTTCTCTTTTGTTACATTCCTATGTCTATGTCAATTTCTTTTATCAAAAGAAATCTTGACTTCTGTAGTGTCGCCCTTGCCTGTAGAGATCAAAATTTATTGCCAAGCAAACCTATTTCTTTCTTTCCAGCCATCAATCTGTATAATCAATCAAACAAATTTCTTTTGTTTGAAATCTCATACCATTTGATGACTTGTAGTAATAATGCCAATGGAGATAAATTCCATTCTAACAAATTCCTCTAGCCTACCTGATTGTATGGCCTCCATATGCATAGAATCATGCATGAAATAGCATTTAAAGCTTAGTATCTATAGCCCAATTGTTATCTCAGACAAGAGGTATAGGAGATTTTAGATTTTATTAGCTTTTACACTTAAAAATTTATGAAACCTTCCTCCCTCAAGCACTGCCATATGGTCATACGACAAATGAAGTTTGGTCTGTAGTTTATGCAATTGAAACAATGAATTTTAGTATGTAAAACAATGAAAGTTTACCTGAATTAAATTCTTTAGAATCCCTCTTCTTGTCCATGGCAGCCATATGGCCTGGCTCAACCAAGCTCTCACATAAATTCTTTTCATTATATCAAATTTAATTCTGGTTTGAATATTTTATATGAATAAATGAATAGCTTTCATAATGAATAGAAGTGAATAAATAAATCTCTTTGTGCTTAAATAATTTTTTAAACCTTGATAGGAAATAGGAATGGTAAGTTTTAGTAACATAAAAATCTACCTTTTGTCTTACCATATTAGAATTAGAAATTTTGTTAGAGTTTAGAAAGTATTCTTATTTGTAAAATCAAAATATATATTATGAAACTATAAAATCTTATTCTTTTGAATTTGATTTAATTAATTCTTGCATATAATAACTTATTTTAATGTTAATTTAAGAATTTAAATAATTAAACCTTTTTAGCTAAATATTAAGTATTTGATATTGCATAATGTTAATTGTAAAGTTTGACTATCTTTAAAATTGTCCTTTAATAAATTATTGTTTTAATTCGAGTTTTATTTATTATTTTGAAGGTGTGATGTCAATTCCCTATTTAATAGGGAAGAATAGTTTTATGGATGTGTTTTATTTTTAAGTATTTTTTTTAATAGAAAAATCAAATCCCTATTATTGAGGGATGTGTTATATTTAAGTATTATTTTATTTCATCCCTGTTATTTAGGGATATGTTATATTTAAGCATTACTTTATAAATAAAAATTCATCCTTTTAAAATAATTTATTGATTTATTATTTTATCTTGTATATTTAAGAATATTAGTAGTTTTATCTATTGTAAGAGAGTAGGATATGGATAATAAATAAGACTTCTTAATATATATTTGTCTTAGTCAAATTGATGTAGATTATTATATTATAAATATTGAATTGTTATTTTAGATCTAGTTATAAGGTGTGTATGATGACCTTAGTTAAGTCTTTAATTTAGTACGAATTAGAATATTTTTCGTATTGTGCATAGAGTTAGTCTATGAATTTAATTTATGTTTGTTATATGTTTAGATATCTTTGATATTTTTTTGGTGGAAGATAACATTTAGTTTAGATTTAGTAAGACTTGTCAAGTATATATCTTGCTTCCTCTTCACCTTAAGGAACTTTGTGGTCATACAATGGAGTCTAATCTTATTTATGACTTAAATTAAAGATTGTGATTAGTTATGAAATTGGGTGAGTAAGTGGAGGTTAGGTTTGATATAAAACATTTAGCATTTAACTCATATACTTTCTAAAGATTTAAAAGGGATGATCAATTTTAATCTACTTTATGATCCTTTATGTTTTGCTTATAAAATTATTTTGAATAGAAATCATAAAGTTGTCAAGAATTTTAATAAGATCCACATTAATGTAGAAAGAGGTTTAGTCTAATAACGGGTAGTATCTTGTTTGACTGAATTTTTTGTTATAGAATAATTGGTAACCCTTTCAAGTTATTATTGTTCTGCATTGTTGGGATAGAGCTATCTTATGTCATTAGATGATTTATCATGCTTGGAATAATGTTACATTCTTTAAGACCATTATTAGTGCATCAAATCATATGTCACATCTATGGTCTTGTTATTGAATTATTGATCTTGGTTTAGAACGTGCTTCAGAAAGTGAATGTGATGTGTGACCATTATGTTTTAATGATGTCAAGTGTTGTAGAAGTTATTTCCAGAGGCCTAGGAGGGTGTGAATGTGAGTTGAATGAAATGCACTTTTGTAATATTGTCTCTTGTTTCATGTTGGTATGTTACATGTGCAAGATGGAGAATGCCTTGCTCAGTGTACTTATTTATGTGATTATGATGAGCATGCAAGATAGGAATGCCTTGCTTGTGTAATGTGAAATGATGTATATTTTAAGAAATGTGACAATTCATGCTTGGTTTATGTTTTGGACTTAAGAATTTAGATGCAGAGAAGGGGGAGTGGCTTACAATGTGGGGCCGACACCCAAAGTAGTTGTCAGGGTAACCCATTGGAAGTTGTTAATTCTAGTGATAACATAATAATAAATTTAGAGGCTTGGGTAGTATTCACACTAATTAAGATAATTGGATTCCTCACCCATGTCTGTACTGCTCGTTTAGGCTAAGGATGGGATGAGAAGGCCTAGTTGGCAAGATCAACTTCCTTATCCTCACTAAAGGAATGTTGGTTCCGCATGTGTCACCCTATGGGGCCAGTGTCTAGTGAGAGACTGTTAAGGTAACCATAGATGGGGGCCGGCACCTAGCGAGAGACTGTCAGGGTAACCCATGGATGGGGGTCGATGTCTAGCTAGAGATTGTCAAGGTAACCCATGTTAGGACCATGCAATGACACTCACCCCTACTGCAGCCTAGCATTCCCTAGTGTGGTTGCCTCTGTTAGATTTAGAGTAGACAACTGAGAGGGGAGGTGAATCAGTTGTACAAAACTTCCTTCAATTAAACTCTTAATTGCATTTTGTAATTCAGCAGCATAAAGATAAATCATTCATGAAACATAATGCATTTAAATCAAGAGTGAAAACATATTAACACACATGACACCAAGATTTTGATGTGGAAAACTCAGTTAAGGGAAAAACCACGGGGTGATTAACCCAAGATTGTATTCTCTTACTCTTGAATGTGATTCTTCTCAGCTTACCCAACTGACATTCTTTGCACAAGCTATTAGTAGGTTTCACCAGTTTTGGAAGATCTCTTACAGCCTGAGTGTTGCTTATCTTGATGATGTTATCAAAATTCACACGACACATCCTCCTATGCCATAACCAACTCTGATCAAATTGAACAAATAAGCAACTTTTATCAGTACCAACCAAGTGGAAGATATTACCTTTAGTTTGAGTACCGGATGCAATCTTTGTTCCAGAACTTTCAAAGATCTTGCATTTTCCATTCTTGAATCAGAGATCATAGCCTTTGTCCACCAACTGTCCAACACTAAGAAGATTGTGCTTCAATCCTTCAACATACGGTACATTACCAATTTTGTTCCTTCCATCAAAAGAAATAGTTCCTCTACCTCTGATTCTACTAGCAGAATTATCACCAAACTTTACTACTCCTCCTTCATACCTCTCCAAATCTATGAACTTATTTTTGTCACCTATCATATGGTGAGAGCATCCACTGTCAATGACCCAATCATCCTTCTCTTCAACTTGGGCAGCCAGAGCTCTTTCCACAGTCTTATGATTGACAAATACAGAGGACATTGGATCTTCTTCCTTGATGGCAATGAACACCCATTCATTTCCAGATTTGTTTCCTGTCTCTGATTCATCATCTATTACTCCTTCATTATCATCATCTTCATGTACATAGTAATAGTTCTTTTGGAACCTTGGCTTGTTATGATTTTGCCTTGAAAATCTTTCCGGACACCTTGAGGCAAAATGACCAATCTTATTGCAGTTAAAATACTTAAAAGGCAATTTCCCTTCATACTTATCGGATCCTCTTGGCAGTCTTTTTGCAATAAGGGCTTCAAGATGAGCAGTTTATGCTTCTTCTTCTTCCAGGTCTTTTCTTGCTTTTTCATACCATGATAGTTTCCTTGAAGAGTTCTCTCTCGGATCAAAAGTTTGTTTACCTTTTACAGAGGCACTGGCTTTAAATGCAGATTCATTCTTAGGAGGGGTATCTCCAAACTTGGTCATTTCAAATGCAACCAATTTACCAACCAATTGATCTCTTGTGATAGTTGTATGGGCTCTGAATTCTTCAATGGCAGCAACCTTGATTTTATAAGAAGCAGGAAGGGATCTAAGAATTTTGCCAACAATCTCACCTTCATCCAAGACTCCACCAGCACATCTAATGCCACAGACAAGATCATTTACTCTTGGCATAAAAGTAGTGATATTTTCATCTTCTCTCATCTTCAAATTTTCAAATTTCCCTTTCAAACTTTGTAGCCTTGCACATTTAACATAGTTGTCTCCTTCATGCAGAAGTTCCAGTTTTCCCAAATCTCAAAAGCAGTTGGTAGGTCAACAACATTTGAAAGCTCTGAATTAGATAATGTGCTTAGAAGAGCTTCTATAGTCTGCAGACTATTTTCAGCATTAGTGATTTCATTTGGGGCTTTCGGGCAACCCTATGGAGGAGTATACTTTGTTGAAGCCATGTTCCAGTACTGCATTCCCATACATTGTAGGTGACATTTCATGTGACTTTTCCAAAGATTAAAATTGGTTCCATCAAACTTCAGACTATCCTTTTTGTAGGACGACATCCTGGATCTCCTCAAGTGATTAAGCTCTTTTTAGAGGAACTTAGCTCTGATACCAATTGTTAGTTTTAGAGCAAACAAATGAGAGGGGGGGTGAATCAGTTGTACAAATCTTCCTTCAATTAAACACTTAAATCCATTTTGTAATTCAGTAGCATAAAGATAAATCATTCATGAATCATTATGCATTTAAATCAAGAGCAGAAACATATTAACACACATGACACCAAGATTTTGACGTGGAAAACCCAGTTAAGGGAAAAACCACAGGGTGATTAACCCAAGATTGTATTCTCTATTAGAAGAATAGAAAGAACAAAATGGCACATGCCAATTAGGGCTCATTGCCTGAGCACATTGCTCACAAGAGGCTCACTGCCTACAAGAGACACACTGTCTACAAAATGATAAGTATCACATACTTGAACTAGAGAATAGCATCTTCACCATGGTTGAATCAGTTCCATTTAAGTCTAATACTTTTGCTCTTCCTTTCGGTCTCCTCCTCGCTACTCCACTCACATCTCTACACACACATACTTTGAAATGACTTTACAATCCCTTAGTTATATAAGACATCAACTTAGGAATAATCATCTAAGTCGGCAAACAACTACAAGAACATCCACATTATGTGTAACTCATCTAATCGGCTAGTCTAAGGAAGAACACCTTCATCCGGAAGTATTTCTTCAAATGTGAGCTTAAACTCCAATGCAGACCATCAACATGAACTAGACACGATCCAAAGACCTCCACAAGCTTGCCTAAATCACCAAGCACATCCACACTTCATCTGCTCACTGAAATCCTTCTCTCCTCCATCTAGAACCTCAAGAACACAGTCTGTCATCATTGTCACAAAGGAATAGATGCTTACGGACCTCCAAACCATGAACCAATCGAGTTAACGCTTCACAAAGACTTCCTCAACACAACCTCAAATCTGTAGAATAGGATAATGCATTTCTGGATCTCACTGGACCTATCTGTAACACTCTGTCACCTCTGAACACCTGTCAGAACCGGTTTTCCTTGAGCGGCCACAACTTCTTCAGAACTTCATCTGGACCTCTGAAATCTTTATTGGATCACCTTAAGACACATATCTACAAACCCTTTAAACCGCATCCTTTGATCCTCATCTTATCTTGGACTTTTACCTCACTGTCTTCACTGTTCTTCTCTGTTCCTGATTAGGACTAATTTTCTCAATATCCTCAGCACTCAGCTCATCCAATCTTTTTCATTAATGCAACAAGGGTATGTTGACATCAATGACAACACCAGTTAGGTCCATACTTGCAACAGCCTCTGGAAGTGTCATTTAAGTTACTTGTGATTTTCATATTGATCTGTGTTGTATTGAAGTCATGTGTAGTCCTTGCACTCTTTATCCTACTATCTTCTTGACTGTTGTCATTATGGGACGTCATTGTTATCTCCTAGCATGGGGGGTGGACCTCAGGGCTCCACATGGTTAGGTGGTTGTGCTTTATTCCATTGGTTTATGATGCAGAGGTAAGGTAGAGATTGTAGAAGTCCACTCAATGAACTCAAGTCACTCAACTTCCTCCAAGAGATTTACAAAGGTGTTTGTGTTTACAAGCCTACACAAGGCTGTTCCAAGAATCAACTTAGCCAAGGATCACCTACTGATGTCATCCACTCAGGCTACTCACCACTCACTTTGGAGAGTCACTACTCAATCCAAACTTTATACACAATCCACCTTTTGAGGAATCACAACCTACTACCCACACCTCTACCAACAGTGTCTATCTATAACTATTAACACTTACTTGTCAAGGAATCATGACTGTCATGAGGTCTCTGACCAAAAGACTACTTTCTACATTCTCTAAGGCAATAAACAACAATAACAGCTTGACTGTCCTATGACAGTACTAAACTGACAGCTTGTAGCCTGTAAGAACAACAAACTAGCATTATTATCCTATATCAATAAAGATCTTCTCCTCTAACACCACATGCATTCACCAAGGATAGGATCCACTGACACAGTACATACTCCTGTACTTATTCTGACAGAGATAATGACTATTTTATGACTGTCATGGGGAAATAGCATTTCAAGAATGTTTAACCTTGTAGCATATGGGAATAGATACAAACCAATCCTAACCCTCCTTGACTCCAAATGACCTTTACCTTTGATTACACAATCCAAGTACCTGTATTGAGCATATATCATTCATCAATTTATAGACCGTACTGTACCCCACGTGCATGAACAACAGACTGTATTTCTGTCAGCAGACTTTCTTCTTTCTTCTAGAGAACAATCTAATTTGAGGTTATGGGAAAGATGTGTATCAAAAACCCTTTGTATGGATTAGTAGGGATCTTGTGCAGGTCTGCCTTCATTCTATAACACCGAGATCAACACCATTTGATCAAGCTATGACTGTTTTCTTGCACTCTTGCTGTCTTCTGCCTTTCTTAACTAACTAGTCACTATTTTGACTAGATAGAGGCATACCAACCACCATGAAGGAAGGAGAACAACCTAACAAACATCAAAAACATGAAAACTACTATAATTTCCTCCATCTCATTGAAAGATGACTGATCATCTTCAGAGGGTAGAGGAAAAATGCTCCATTCTATCTCAAAACCCTAGATAAGGAGGGTTTAAACCAGTTTTTGCAAAATAGGATGAAACAAACACCACAAAATGTTTCAAGAACTTAGACCATGTGCAAATGAGAGCTACTTCAAAGAACTAAAGCATTTTTCAAACCTTATTCCCTCGGCAGTCCGTACCAGGCCGTACAGAATGGCTGTCTTCACTAAAAAGGCAGAAAACACAGTTTTCTTCTTAATAAACTCCTTCCTTCATTTCACTTTTCTCAAATCTATCCATTACAATGAATCCCTCCTGGCTTCAAATAGCCTCATACAAAGCATGGAGTGGTTGGGGGGTCGAAGTAACTGCCCATTCATCGGGCTTTTCTTGCTTTCTTAACTACAATACTAAAGATAGAAACTTTCTTTGAGACTGTTTTAAGAAACTACCCTTTCACCGATTGTAGTGACTATTTCATGTTAAGAAAAAGCTTTCTAACCTTTGAACAAGGTTTATAACTCATCTACACACCTTTGACATGCCTTAAAAGGCTTATAAACATGAGAATTTAATTGACTCCTCATTAAAACATAAATGACTGACCTATCAAAACTTAAATGATTCTTGTAAGCTACCTATGACTGTCCTACCTAGGACTAATACTATAACCATAGAAGATTCTAGTTATTTGGACATGGTCCATTACAACATGGCTTTCAAGCCTCATTACAACCACTTAATGGTTTCAAGGACCTCATTAAACAAATCAAACATCTTGAAGATCAAATAAACCCTGATGTGAAGGTGCTCTCGCACCATACAACCAACCAACAAAGATTTCCAAGTCCCTTGGAAATGTATCTGCAACAAAAGTCTTTCCTGCATCTCTATCTGTCCCTTCATCTTCTCAGCTTCAATCTTCCAATCTTCAGACTAATAGGGAAGGTGACCAACCAACCAACAGAACAAACTACCATCTTCATAGAGCATCCTCAAGCTCCTTCCACTCCCATCAGTGGAGTATTCTTCAGGCTGCAACATCAGGTGCTTCTTCAGGTATCCATCTCTCTCACTGCTTCACAACACCAACTCACCAAACCATTCATCTCACCCAACAGCAGATCCTGGTGATGCACCTACCACTCTCTCCTCAGTGGTTTCTCTCTGCATCCTTCTATAGCCAAATCTCTATTGGAGAATGGTCATGACAGACCTTCTCTTGTCTACCCACACACAACCTCAGAAAACATCCTCCTGCAGCTAGATGGATAAGTACCTGCAACCAAACAACTCAGCAACAAAACAAAGGTCACCAACAAACTCTTCAGCTTTACCTGCCTTCTCAGTGACAGGAATAAATACAACATCTCCTCCTAGAGCTTTTGCTAGCTTTGATACCAATATGATGCAGAGGTAAGGTAGAGATTGTAGAAGTCCACTCAATGAACTCAAGTCACTCAACTTCCTCCAAGAGATTTACAAAGGTGTTTGTGTTTACAAGCCTACACAAGGCTGTTCCAGGAATCAACTTAGCCAAGGATCACCTACTGATGTCATCCACTCAGGCTACTCACCACTCACTTTGGAGAGTCACTGCTAAATCCAAACTTTATACACAATCCACCTTTTGAGGAGTCACAACCTACTACCCACACCTCTACCAACAGTGTCTATCTATAACTATTAACACTTACTTGTCAAGGAATCATGACTGTCATGAGGTCTCTAACCAAAAGACTACTTTCTACATTCTCTAAAGCAATAGACAGCAATAACAGCTTGACTGTCCTATGACAGTACTAAACTGACAGCTTGTAGCCTGTAAGAACAACAAACTAGCATTATAATCCTATATCAATAAAGATCTTCTCCTCTAACACCACATGCATTCACCAAGGACAGGATCCACTGACACAGTACATACTACTGTACTTATTCTGACAGAGATAATGACTATTTTATGATTGTCATGGGGAAATAGCATTTCAAGAATGTTTAACCTTGTAGCTTATGGGAATAGATACAAACCAATCCTAACCCTCCTTGACTCCAAATGACATTTACCTTTGATTACACAATCCAAGTACCTATATTGAGCATATATCATTCATCAATTTACAGACCGTACTATACCCCACATGCATGAACAGCAGACTATATTTCTGTTAGCAGACTTTCTTCTTTCTTCTAGAGAACAATCTAATTTGAGGTTATGGTAAAGATGTGTATCAAAAACCCTTTTTCTGGATTAGTAGGGATCTTGTGCAAGTCTGTCTTCATTCTATAACACCGAGATCAACACCATTTGATCAAGCTATGACTGTTTTCTTGCACTCTTGCTGTCTTCTGCCTTTCTTAACTAACTAGTCACTGTTTTGACTAGATAGAGGCATACCAACCACCATGAAGGAAGGAGAACAACCTAACAAACATCAAAAACATGAAAACTACTATAATTTCCTCCATCTCACTAAAAGATGACTGATCATCTTCAGAGGATAGAGGAAAAATGCTCCATTCTATCTCAAAACCCTAGATAAGGAGGGTTTAAACTAGTTTTTGCAAAATGGGATGAAACAAACACCACAAAATGTTTCAAGAACTTAGACCATGTGAAAATGAGAGCTACTTCAAAGAACTAAAACATTTTTCAAACCTTATTCCCTCGGCAATCCGTACCAGGCCGTACAGAATGGTTGTCTTCACTAAAAAGGCAGAAAACATAGTTTTCTTCTTAATAAACTCCTTCCTTCATTTCACTTTTCTCAAATCTGTCCATTACAATGAATCCCTCCTGGCTTCAAATAGCCTCATACAAAGCATGGAGTGGTTGGGGGGTCTAAGTAACTGCCCATTCATCAGGTTTTTCTTGCTTTCTTAACTGCAATACTAAAGATAGAAACTTTCTTTGAGACTGTTTTAAGAAACTGCCCTTTCATTGATTGTAGTGACTGTTTCATGTTAAGAAAAAGGTTTCTAACCTTTGAACAAGGTTTATAACTCATCTACACACCTTTGACATGCCTTAAAAGGCTTATAAACATGAGAATTTAATTGACTCCTCATTAAAACATAAATGACTAACCTATCAAAACTTAAATGATTCTTGTAAGCTACCTGTTGATGATGTTTTCTTGACAACAACAACATTAGAATAAAACACCAAGTGCTCTATCCTCTCTTGAACAAAGCGTCTCGAATGCTAAACTATGTGATCAAACAAGAACACTCCAAGGTTCCTTGTACGTAATTTGCAATGGATAGCCTTGGTGGTGTGATGTGATTTGCTGGTAATCACAAAGGGACTTACGCTGAATATGCTCCTTACTTCATTCAAATATGTACTCTTTCCTTATGAAATGGAACTTCTTCTAATCAACTACGAAAAGAAAAGGTAAAAGGCAAGGGTTAATAAGGCTAATCTAAAGACAATGACATGATGAACGATGCTATGATAGACAAATTCCCTTAGAAAACCAAATTTCACTTCGCCATGACGAGCAACAACTACATGAAATAGGTGCAATCTCCAAGGGATAAACCAAGGATTTTCATATCATTGACACACTCCAAAGTACCCACAGCTGGCACTACTCAAAGGAGCATCAACAATCAAACTATTTGCAAGATGTGGTTCAGGCTAACTTTACACGATGACTTGCCAGCGACAAACCATCAAAAGTATGAACCAACGGGAATTTATCAAACATCATTGCATATATCCTTTACATCAATGACCTCTATCTACTTTATTATCTACGCTACTTGGAAACACATCTCCGTCATATTCAAGAACTTGAAACCTTGCTAACATTTCAAAGCCACAAGATCACCATGCAAAACAACAACAATGAGCTTGTATTACTTTTGAAGTGTATCCTTATAACAATCTCATTTCTCTCTTCATGACTTTGAAGAGCTCCCTCTCTACTCTACTCCAACTTGATCTCTACTTCTAATCTCTAATCTCCTATGTATTGTCCCTTTACAAATGAGAGAAGTGAGCCTTATATAGAACTCAAGAATTACAATGAACGGCTCAGATTGATTTAGCAATCAACGGCCAAGATTGAGACAACAAGGTAGTTTGTTACAAAATTTGCTATTTTTAGAACATGAAAGAGGCAATGAAGGCATGTTTTCCAATGTGATAATAATCTTTGGAGTGGGCACTCTTGAATGAATGACATGGCATAATTCGATTGGCCTGATGATGTGTACGTGCCACCTCAGCATCTTCAAACGAACTAGTGTGATTCACTTCATGTTCACTTCACTTAGAATATTTTCTTCTTGTTGTCTTGATGTAACTCATGGATCGCTTTGATGATCATGCTCATCTCTCATCTTGTGATGTTGTTGTGCTTGTGCAGGATCTTGCCTCTAGATAGTTGCATGGGCTCATGGAGTAGACTAGTGCCTGATGAGAGTTCTTCTTGTAGTAGACTTGCATATGATGGGTGTACATGAAGTAGACAACTCTGGATGATGACTCCTCATGCGTAGCGTTGATGTCTACGAAGTCTTCAAAGTAAGATGAACTTGATGCAGGAACTCTCCTCCATGTGGTGATGATGACAAACTTGAGCAGCTTTCCTCCACCTTCCAAACTTCTCATGTATGAGCTCTCACTATTCACCTCCTTGGATCCTCCATCACCTACAAGAAGAAACACATCAAATTAAAACTTGATATGAAGGATTTTCAATAACAAATTACATTCAACTTATGCATGTGGGATTAAAAAATGACATTTCAAAACATATCCCTTCGCATGAAATCCATGCCTAAGTGCCTAGGCGGGTTTAGAGGGACAGTATGGATTATTTGATGTGAATTCCATGTCAAGGTGTGAAATCCGCCCAGGCTGGGTAGGTTTAGGGGTGTCATCTGGAGAGTGTCTTGTGAATGACATGACATTGTCCAGGCAAAGTGCTCAAGACCGCCTAGCATGGGCGGGATTGGAAGAGGTGTAAGGAATTTTCATCACTTAAGCATTTTTAGCTTGGTTTTGACAACTTAAGAGCTCTTCACTTGTTTCATTGAGAGTTTATCCTCCTTTGAATGCTATGTAATTCTTGAAGCATGGGCGGATTTAGAGTGAGTGCATGGAGTGAATGGTGTGGAAGACATGCATGATGGTGGGAGTCACTTGACAAGGTGGGTTTGGAGGGTGTGTATGGAGAGTATGTTGTGGAAGAGGAGACATCATCCAAATGAAGGGCTCAAGGCTGCCCAGCATGGGCGGGATTACGAGGCTGGTAAGGATTTTCACCTCATTTGAGATTCATTCCCTTCATTTGATAAGGCTTTTCTATCAACTCCAACACTTAGTGAAATCTTGAGATGCTCATGAAGTTGAAAGACACAACTTGGATGTTGGGTGATGATGTCCACTTGTCATGGTGAAAAAGGCCTAGGAAGGGCGGGATTAGAGGTGACCTTTAGACTTTACCTTAAAATACCTTCCAACTTATGAACTTTCATCAAATCTTCATGATTTCTTTGTACTTCAACTCAAAACATTGCAAACTTGATAGGTCTTCTACTTGAGCGGGTTTAAGGTTGATGTCTGGAGAGTGTGTTGTGCAAGAGGTGAAGTTGTCCAAGCATAGAGGTCAAGGCTGCCCAGGAAGGGCGGGCTAGGAGGTGGTGAGTGGATTTTATGACTTAGGCACTTTCTAACTTGGTTTTGATAATTTCAAGACATCTTCACTTGCTTCCTTGATGGTTTAAAATCCTTGCATGAGATTTGCATATTAGATGAGTGGAATTTGAAAGTGATGTTTGGAGTAGTTCATGTGAAGATCAAGAGAATCCAAGCTCTCATGCTTAGGCTGCCCAAGTAGGGCGGATTTGGAAGTGAGGCTTGGATTTTACTTATTATCCTTCATGTATGTTCCAAACTTGCATGTGTTTGTTCAAAACTCAGTGTTAGTGATTGCCTTCCTTGCAAATTTTTATGTCATTTCTCCTGGGTGGATTTGAGGTTGGTGCATAGAGGATGTCATGTGAAGACATGAAATTGTCCATACGGAGGGTCTAAAGCTGCCTAGGAAGGGCGGGTTTGAAGGGTAGGCTTGGATTTTTCATGACTTGATGATTTTTGCGTAGTTTTGATAGTCTATAACCTTTTACACTTGTTTCATTGATAACTTGACCTCCTTGAATGCAATGGAAAGCCATGAGAGGATGGGCGGATTTCAAGGGTCTAGGTAGAGTATTTCATGTGAAGGAGATGACTCTATCCAAGTGAAGGTCCTAAAGCCGCCTAGGAAGGGCGGGTTTGAAGGGTAGGCTTGGATTCTTCAACTCTAACCTTCATTTGATGCTTGTTTCCTCCTCATGATTTCTCCTTGTTCTTATCTCCTTGTAAGGTTATACATTCTTAGGTGAGGTTAGAAGGCAGATCTGAAATGTTTGATGGACTTATCCTTATGTCATGGTGGAGTCCGCCTAAGCTAAGCAGCTTTGAAAATGTTGTATGGAGTGTATGATGTGAAAGAGGTGAATGAAAGTTAGAGTTTCTTAACAAGATAGTCTTGAGAGTGTGTATGGATTGCTTCACTTAGCTCATTCATCTCCTCATGAAGACCTTCTCTCCAACACCCTTAAGACTCAAATGATGCATCATGGATACTAAGTGATGATGTTATCCACCCATCATGATGAAAACTGCCTAGGAAGGGCGGGTTTGGATAGGTGGTAAGGATTTTACTATGTGCACACATCTTTACCTTAACCTTGACACTTCTCTTCCACCTCCATGACTTAGTGACTTTCAAACTTCCTTCCTCTTAGAATGACCTTAATTATCTCATCTCCTGAGTGTGATCTTGATCATCCATCAAACAAACTTGCAACTTATGTCATTCTTCACCCTGGGCGGTTTTGAGAGTGTTGTGTGGAGAGATGCATGTGAGAGGAGACAGAGTCCATCATTCCCTCATGAGGCCGCCCAGGTAGGGCGGGTTGAGAGGTGATGCATGGATTCTTCTTTGAAATGCACTTGATTCTATCTAACTTGCAAAGTGTCTTGTGCAAGAAAACCTTGAAAACTTGACCACTTTCCTTCTTGGGCGGATTTAGAGGGTATGTGTGGAGGATTTCATGTGATAGGCAACATTGTCCAAGACCCCCTCCTGAGGCTGCCTAGGTAGGGCGGGTTTGGACATGACCCTTGGATTTTCATCTTAAAACTCACTTAATCATTCTAAAACCTTCAAGTTTCCATCAATCTTTATCACCTTCTGATGTTTTGTGTTGAAACACTTTGAATTTTGCATAATCTCTCCTAGGGCGGGATTTGAGGGACTATCTGGAGTGAATGATGTGAAAGGAGATGAAATCATCCAAGCATAAAGCTCAAGGCCACCTAGCATGGGCGGGTTAGAAGATGTAGTGTGGATTTTCAACATTTAAGAACTTCTCACCCTTGAACTTGACTCTAGCCTCTCCTTAGCATCAGCTTGATCAAACAAACTTAGTCATTTATGTTATCCCTCATCCTGAGCGTCTTTGGAGAGGGTGCTTGGAGATCTTCATGTGTTAGGTGGTTCGGTCCACAAGGACCTCTTGAGGCTGCCCAGGTAGGGCGGGTTTAGAAGGTGTGCTTGGAATGCAAGTCTTATCGCCATATCGGAAATGTCCTGAATGGAAGTATATTGAAAATATGTTTAAGTATTATACTTTAAATATTTATCAATATACTTCCAGGATGTTTGAGATGGGTCTAGGATCCATAGGATTTAACATGCAAATTCTAGATTTTGGAGGATCCACCAGATTTCAGACTTAGCCAATTTTTAGGATTTCAGGACGTCAGGCTTAGTGATCTTTTATCATTCTTTCTAATTAATTCATCCTTGTTGGGAGGAATTTAAGTAATACTTGATTTGGAGATGATGCATGGAATGTTTCTTGTAAACTACTTAACTTCCCTCCAACTTTCCAACCTTGCTTGAAATTCATCATTTCTCAGTGCCTTGTGCTTGAAAACCTTCTAAACTTAACCATTTTCTTCTAGGGTAGATTTGATGGTCCTGTCTGGACAAATGCATGTGTAGGAGGGTAAATCCATTACCTCATGCCAAGGCCACCCAGTCTGGGTGGGTTTGGAGGTGAGGCATGGAAGTTTCATCAAAATCTTAGTTTTAGACTCCATCATCACTCCCTAACTTCCTTCAGTCAGCAAAAACTCGTGAAAACATCCTAACTTTCCTTGGGCGGGTTTGAAGGTGTTGTCTAGAAAAGCTCTCTTGATGGTGAAGACACTGTCCAAGAGGACCTTGTGAGGCCACCTAGTCTGGGCGGGTTTGGATAGTACCCTTGGATTTCTTGCCTTAGTCAAATTTTGGATTTCTCGAATGGAAGTATATTGAAAATATGTTTAAGTATAAGTCAGATATTGAATTTCTTATACTTTAAATATTTATCAATATACTTCCAGGATGTTTGAGATAGGTCCTGGATCCATAGGATTTAGCATGCAGATTCTAGATTTCTGAGGATCCACTAGATTTCAGACTTAGTCATTTTTTCAGGATTTTTAGGATATCAGACTTAGTCATTTTTAGGGTCTCAGTGACATGCATCAGGATGAAGGCATATAGACCTCTTGGCAAGAAACTGTTGAGACTTGCATACACAACACTATCAAAATCATACAAGCTCAGAGGAAAACTAAACCTAGAGCAAAACGAAGCGAGAAAGCAAAAAAAAGAGGGGGTCCCCATTTGCAATGGGGCGATGTGTGATTACATCACAACACTACCTATGACTGTCCTACCTAGGACTAATACTATAACCATAGAAGATTCTAGTTATTTGGACATGGTCCATTACAACATGGCTTTCAAGCCTCATTACAACCACTTAATGGTCTCAAGGACCTCATTAAACAAATCAAACATCTTGAAGATCTAATAAACCCTGATGTGAAGGTGCTCCTGCACCAGTTTATCTGGTTTCATGGTTCGTGGATGTATCTCTCATAGCGGATTCCAGTTTACACCTGTATTTGAAGATAGTTATTTGTACTTTTTGCATCTAGTTTCATGTATCAGTGGAATTCATTATGTAATTTGATGTATTCAGGAAAAGAGCTTTTGTAACAAAGAAACTATGTAATTCCTCTTGTAAGATATGATATTTTGTACTTGTAATCTTAATGCAAACTTCTTGATGTATTTGGATGTCATAATGAAAGATGTTAGTTTGATTCAGTTGGTTTATTGGATTAAAATATGTACGTTGTTGATTGTTGTTACATTGCAATAATGCAGCTATGTAATCCCTAGAGATGATAGTTTAACTTGATGCTATTAGTCTATGTTATGTTTTGTTATCATTTCTTCCTTTAAAAAAAAATTCTACCTTTTAATTGCTTTAGTTGAACTTATCTCTAGGGTTGCATGGTGGGGCATTACACTTATAATATTATGCCTCTTTCTCAGCCAATAGAAATTTTGTGAGTTCTTGAATTGTGATGCACAATTATCTAACCATATGATATGTTGACTGAATGATATGCCCCTTCTAGCCAAATCATTGTAGAACACCTAAAAGCAACCTTCCACAAACTCCGTGGAATGCGTGCAATCATCACTTATATAAAAATGATACTCCCTTATGATCTTTCTATCATCCTCTGTACTATCATTTACATGAATGAATGCAATGTGCACAAATATAGAAACTTGTGTTGATTTGTAATATTGGGATTGCACCTCACGTTGTGTTTGTAGACTATAGTTCTCTACAAAGTTGATAACTAAAACAATGCTACCAACTAGAAATGTGTCCTTTCATAACTTGAATTGTAATCCAACCATCGAGCTCTATGGGCATGTCTTGCATACTCATACACTATACTATCATGAAATATAGACATAAATTGATACACTTGAATCTTTTGAATAACATATTCACACCTCTTTGCTTCTTTACCATCTTTTGTATTGTATGCCACTATTTTATACTTGCCGAACTCTACTAGTTCATTTCCAACCGCATGTGTTCTTTCCATATGTTCACATATTGGCATACGTTGCAAGCCACCACAATGCTAACATGTGCCATCCAAGCATAATTTCCTGTAGAATATTTGACCTTCCTCTCTTTCACATAAATATCTTGATATGAAGTCTCTTGAAGATGTTGGTGGGCATGTATGCCACAATCCTGCAAAACATTGTTAGTATGCAAATCTAAACATATAGACCAATAAACATCAAAATGGTTAGAAAATTCAATATGTAATCTAAAACAACAAGTAGTGCATGTGTGATTTTTCTTGACATAGAAAGGTTTTAGCATTTCAAAATATCTTTGACAAATTTTAATTTGATGATACATCTCTAGAAATTTACCAAAAAACTATGTTTGAGTCATATCTAAAAAATGCTTTGGATGTGGCTCACGGTTCCGACTATCGATTCTTCTTCTTACCACATCCCTTTGATTTGGAGATACCCTTGTGTAATTCTTCTAAAAGTATTCAATTAGTGATCTCAATGCTTCAACAATTGGTTTATCTTTTCGTGGTAGTCTCCTCGAGAATGCCCATAATTTATTGGCATTGGTGTCCTCAATTCTTTGGTGCCTTCCAACGGATCTTGATAAAGTTTTCCTATTAATTCTCAATGCTTGACTCATCTTTCTAATGAGATGAGCTTTCCTTGTTTGACTACTTATTATAGTCAATGTAATGACATGCCGTGTTGCATTACTATCTTTTGTGTGTGAGGTGTTACCCACACTCTCATATGCACTCATTAGATTCTTGACAATAGATTTTTCACTTGAAGCCTTTGATGTTCTCAACCCAAGAATCTTCATGATGGACCTATACTATATACTTCAGATCATTTCAACGAATAGTTGACATCTTGTGGTCTCATTTAACTTTTCAAGGAACAATCTCCAAATCTTATGAGCATATCTTCTACAAGTGCATTTTGGAATCTTACCTTCCATTGGCTGCAAAATATTCTCATCAATATCAATCAAAGACTTTGTCTTTCTATGCAAAATTCTAGGTGGTGTTAAGATAGGTAAATTCATCTCAACATTAGGAATTTCATCAATATTTAAATGAGATGGGCTAGATGGCATACCTTCGATCAAAGATGGAATAGATGACATACCTTCGATCAAAGATGGAATAGATGACATACCCTGAGGTTGATGTGGGACGATGGCATACCTCCTTCCTCACATGTGAGTGATGATGTACTCTCAACTTGAGATGCAGTAGATGGTGTCCCTATATGTTGATTTGTGGTAGAGGACGTCTCTCTAACTACGGTATTCAAATCTCTCATAGCATGAAGTTTTTGCATTCTTTCCCTTTGTGTCCCCAATACCATATCTAGTTTTGATGGTTGCAATTCCTCTTCATTTGGCATGTCTTCATTTATCATGTCCAATTTCCTCTTGTCATGAAGTTCCCTCATAGCCGCTACTTTCTTTGCATTCTTAGCTTCTATCTCTTCCTGTGTTGGTTTAATTCTTGATCATTTCCTCGGCATGACAGAGAATTTATCTGTAACATGATAAAGAGACAAATATTAGTTCTTAAGAAATGAATCCATACAAATAATTGAAATATATGTCATTTAACCCTTCATACAAAATGTACATACAATCATCATGTAGAAGAGTAAATGTCACTCAACCAAAACAGGTACAAAGCATTATTGCAGCCATACAAAGCATTATGGTACAAAGCATTATTGCAGCCATACAAAGAATTATGGTACAAAGTTCACTTCAGTCCTATGAGGATAAGGACAGAGGAGAGTCACCTATTGAGGCTACAAGTGAAGAGTACATGGGACTTCATGTGGACTACAAGGTTGAAGATGATTGAGATTGTGGGAGACATCATACTAAGGCATGAGGAAGGGCATTCCCTTATCTTCACATTATCATGTTATGACAACTAAGAGGATCAGCCTTAAGGCTTATGATTTTCATAGAGACACTCATGTTGAACTTTGCACTTTACTGTGACTGAACTATCTTGAGACCCTATATCAATTCCATGGCAATGTGACTGATTTTTAGTATTTAACTTGGTACATTGTCATAGATATGGGAATGGAAACATTTGGTATACAAGGTTTGTATGAACTATCAACATGAAGAATAATGTAGCATAGCATGGATCATGATTGGATTAAGCCTATTGGTATTTAATTATATGATCTTGGCACCTATTCATTTGTATTTTAACTTGTTATGACAAGATAATAGTATTTCATTATGCTTAAGGAATTGTATATTTATATGTTGTAAGGATTTATTCTTGTATAATTTGACATCACGATATGTTAAGGTCTGTTTAATTCAGTATTGCACGTACTTATTAAAGAGCCCAAGTGTAAAAAATATACATGGCACCATGTGAGATTGTAGGCTAACCTTTTGGATTCTTGAGTAATAGAATCTAGAGATTTAACTTAAGGCTATCTATGTAGGTTTAAAGGAAACACACATGATGGAATTTTGCATGAGGTTCTTTAGGTTGAATCTCATTAGATAGACATTAATGAGTTTGTATTTTAAGGTTCATTATGCAAAGGGACTTAACCATGATATCATGATTGTGTCTATTTTAATTAATGTTGACCTAAGTTGAGATATCTTTTATTATGCATACCATGAACTGATTTAAAACATAGTCTATTATAAGGACATTTGTGTGTGATGACTAAGCTCTTTGGGTAGTAAGAACTATGATGAACTATAAATGCAAAATGTAAGACATGTATGCAAAATGTAAGACATGCATGTAAAATGTGGAAGCATAGACAAGGCAGATGAACTATAAAATTAAAAAAGTGAGACTGATATAAACACAAAATATGTAAACCATACAAGTGATATAAACATGTATGATAAAGCATGATAATGTAATTCAAATAGAATTAAGGAAAATATAAACAACATGCATGTAAAGACTTGACATACCTAAAAAATAGAGATTCAAATGGAGAGAGTACCCAATTATGTAGTGTTTTTTTCTTCTTGCATCAAACTCCTCAACAATTTGAGTATTTCACCACTTGCTTCCTTTTCAACATTAAATTGAATAACACTCAAATAGAATTAGTAACAACAATACTAATAACCAATCTATAATGTTAAATTTCTACAATTCAATCACAATTAACATTGCAACACTACAAAAATTGAAACTTGAATTGATATATATCAAATTTGATGTGAAAACTATGTTATTTTCTCCTTCTTAAGTTGGAAAAGCATAAAAAGGTGGTGGAAAGTTCATGCAAAGGTGGTAGAATGTGCAAAATGTGCATGCGAACTTCACAACAACATGAAAACACTTTTTTTGTTGGAACACATGCATAAACAAAAGAAAATAGAGTATGTGGGCCTAGATCATGGGGGTCCAGTCCTTTTTACCACTTTTATAGCAAGCCAAAACATGAGCGCGTTTTGTCCTGCTATAGATTGATCTATAGCAAAATATGTGTCTGAAGTAGACAGGAGTTCAGAGAGTTCATGTGTTACTAAGGGTTCCTTGATCCAAATACCAGTAGATTGATGCTTCAGAAGTGGAGGGATTGGCATGTGCATAATTCAAGGGATCATCATCCTTCTTTTTGTAGTGGTCTAGGTATTTTATTTTGAAACTTATGAAGTGAATTAACTAAATGTAGTCTCTTTATAATATGCCACTGAGTTGTCATGGCAAAGAAGTGACGAGTAGCTAGAGGTGAGATATATTGCAAAATATGATAAAACAAAGTGCTATAAATATTTGTGCCTATCTCACCTTTGATAGCACCTTTGCAATATCTCTCACCTCTAGTTCCATTAGCTCGTGTTCTATCTCTCACCTCTCTATATCTTACTTATCTCTCCCCCTCACCTCTCTACCTCTCCTCTCTCTACATCTCTTAGTTGCTCCTTGTCTACCTCTCCATCCATCCTTAGCCATCTAGGTCTCACTTAACCCTAAACCCTAAAGCCTCAACCCTCAACCCTTAAACCTTAAATCCTAAACCCTATCCCTAAACCTTCAACACTTTACCTTAAACCCTATTCCCTCAACCCTAAACCCTAATCCCTCAACCCTAAACCCTAATCTGTCAACTCTAAACCCTAAACTCTATCCCTAAGCCCTTAACCCTCAACACTATACCTTAAACCCTAATCCCTCAACTAAACCCTAAACCCTATCATTAAACCCTTAACCTTAATCCCTTAACCCTAAACTCTATCCCTAAAGTCTCAAACCTAAACCCTAATCCCTTATCCCTAAACTCTAAACCCTATCCCTAAACCCTCAACCGTCAACCCTCAATCTTAAACCCTAATCTGTCAACCCTAAACCCTAATCCCTCAACCCTAAACCCTGTCCCTAAACCCTCAACCCTCAACACTATACCTTAAACCCTAATCCCTGAACCCTAAACCCTAAACCCTCAACCCTCAACACTATACCTTAAACCCTAATCCTTCAACCCTCAACGAAACCCTACACCCTATCACTAAACCCTCAACCCTAATCCCTCCACCCTAAACACTATCCCTAAAGCCTAAACTCTAAACTCTAATCCCTCAAGGTCCTAAACTCTAATCCCTTATCCCTAAACTATAAACCCTATCCCTAAACCCTCAACCTTAAACCCTAATTTGACAACCCTAAACCCTAATTTGTCAACCCTAAACTCTATCCCTAAACTCTGAACCCTCAACACTATACCTTAAACCCTAATCCCTCAACCCTAAACCCTAAACCCTAAACCCTATCCCTAAACCCTCAACCCTCAACACTATACCTTAAACCCTAATCCCTCAACCCTCAACTAAACCCTACACCTTATCACTAAACCCTACACTTTATCACTAAACCCTCAACCCTAAACGCTATCCCTAAAGCCTCAACCATAAACCATAATCCCTTATCCCTAAACTCTAAATAATATCCCTAAACCCTTAACCCTCAACCTTAAACTTTAATCCCTCAACCCTAAACCTTACAAGTTAAACCCTAATCCCTTATCCCTAAACCCTTAAACCTTAAACCCTAAAACCTATCCCTAAACCCTCAACCCTCGACACTATATCTTAAACCCTAATCCCTTAACCCTCACCCTAAAGCCTCAACCCTTAATCCTTAAACCTTCAACCCTAAACACTATCTCTAATCCCTCTAGCTTTGACACTCTACCTTAACCCTAATCCTTTGACCCTCAACCCTAAACACTATCCCTAAAGCCTCAACCCTAAACCCTAATCCCTCAATGTCCTAAACCTTAATCCCTTATCCCTAAACTCTAAACCCTATCCCTAAACCCTAAACGCTCAACCTTAAACCTTAATCCCTCAACCCTAAACCTTACAGGTTAAATCCTAATCCCTTATCCCTAAACCCTAAACCCTATCCCTCAACCCTTAACACTTAAACCTTAAACCCTAATCCCTATACCCTTGACACTCTACCTTAACCCTAATCCCTCGAGCCTCAACCCTATCCCTAAACCCTAAACCCTCATCCCTCAACCTTAAACCCTAATACATCAACCCTAAACCCTAATCCCTCAACCCTAAACCCTATCCCTAAACCCTCAACCTTCAACAATATACCTTAAACCCTAATCCCTCAACCCTAAAACCTAATCCCTCAACCCTAAACCCTAAACCCTCAACCCTCAACACTATACCTTAAAGCCTAATCCCTCAACCCTCAACCTTAATCCCTCATCCCTAAACGCTATCCCTATTCCTAAACCCTCAACCCTCGATACTATACCTTAAACCCTAATCCCTTATCCCTAAACCCAAATCCTATCCCTCAACCCTTAACCCTTAAACCTTAAACCCTAAAACCTATCCCTAAACCCTCAACCCTCGACACTATATCTTAAACCCTACTATCTTAACCCTCAACCCTAAAGCCTCAACCCTCAATCCTTAAACCTTCAACCTTAAACCCTATCCCTAATCCCTCTACCCTCGACACTCTACCTTAACCCTAATCCCTTGACCCTCAACCCTTTCCCTAAACCCTAAACCCTCAAGCCTCAAGCCTCAAGCCTCAACCTTAAACCCTAATCTGTCAACCCTAAACCTTATCCCTAAACCCTCAACACTATACCTTAAACCCTAATCCCTCAACCCTAAACCCTAATCCATCAACCCTCAACCCTCAACTAAACCCTACACCCTATCACTAAACCCTCAACCCTAAACACTATCCCTAAAGTCTTAACCTTAAACCCTAATCCCTCAAGGTCATAAATCCTAATCCCTTATCCCTAAACTCTAAACCCTATCTCTAAACCCTTAACCCTCAACCCTAAACCTTAATTCCTTATCCCTAAACCCTAAACCCTAATCCATCAACCCTAAACCCTAAATGTTATCCCTATTCCTGGACCCTCAACCCTCGACACTATACCTTAAACCCTAATCCCTTATCCCTATACCCTCAACCCTAAACCCTATCCCTAATCGCTCTACCCTCAACACTCTACCTTAACCCTAATCCCTCGACCCTCAACCCTAAATGCTATCCCTAAAGCCTCAACCCTAAACCCTAATCCCTCAACCCTCAACCCTAAATGCTATCCCTAAAGCCTCAACCCTAAACCCTAATCCCTCAAGGTCCTAAACCCTAATCCCTTATCCCTAAACTATAAACCCTATCCCTAAACCCTCAACCCTAAACCTTAATCCCTCAACCCTAAACCTTAATCCCTCAACCATCAACCCTAATTCCTTATCCCTAAACACTATCCCTATTCCTAAACCCTCAACCCTCGACACTATACCTTAAACCCTAATCCCTTATCCCTAAACCCTCAACCCTAAACCCTATCCCTAATCCATCTACCCTTAGCACTCTACCATAACCCTAATCCCTCAACCCTCAACCCTAATTCCTCAACCCTAAATTCTATCCCTAAAGCCTCAACCGTAAACCCTAACCCCTCAAGGTCCTAAACCCTAATCCATTATCCCTAAACTCTAAACCCTATCCCTAAAACCTCAACCCTCAACCTTAAACCTTAATCCCTCAACCCTAAACCCTAATCCCTCAACCCTAAACCATAATCCCTGAACCTTAAACCCTCAACCCTTATCCACCCCTCTCCTCCCCTATCCACCTCACCCCCATCTCTACCCTCCTCTACCCTCGACACTATACCTTAAACCCTAATCCCTTAACCCTCATCCCTAAACCCTCAACCCTCAACCCTTAAACCTCAAGCCTCAAGCCTCAAGCCTCAACCCTCTACCCTCAACCTATTACTTAATCCCTTAACCCTCAACCCTATACCTTAAACCCTAAACCCAAAAACCTCAACCCTCAACCCTAAAAAACTCTACGGGCTCAGGTCCTTATATACCCTAAACCCAAAACCCTTACATACATGCATACATACATGCATACAGGCATACACACACATACATACATACAAACATGCATACATACAAGCATGCATACATACATACATACAACCATACATACATACATACATACATACATACATACATACATACATACAAGCATACATACATACATGCTTAATAACCCTAAACATAAAACATTCCAAGGGAGACATAACAAACATCGGGCAAACTTTTGCAAAAAGGGAAAAAATGGAAAACAAAACATAACACAAGTGCATTATAATGCGCTCACGTTATATTTTTCTTTGGGAATCCCAAGCCTTTGGCCTGGGATTTTCTTTGGATTTCCAACCTAAAGGCTTGGAGTGCCTTCCCAACATCCAAAGATGTGTTTTTGCATATTCTACAGGATTTCACATAATTTCGTTCGTGCTAACCCTCAGGTTTGTACATGTTTCAAGGTCAAACAAATTGAACACCTGGGTAATGTTAGGCTTTCTCTTAGCTATTTAACGATGTAATTTTTTTCACATTTTGACAATGTTAAGCCTTTCATCTTTAATTTCTTTTGTTTGTGTGTCCATTTTTGGGCAAAAACTAGTGTTTGGTCTTTTTTTCATTATAAATTAACCGTTCATTGAAATTTCAAAAAAATTACATTTTTAGAAACTATACTCCATTCTACACATATTAAAAAAAATTAATTTTCAATTAGTTTTCCAAATTTATAGGGGTAGCGCGGCCAAAATTCTATTTTTCAGGATGTGTCCACTTTGAAAATTAGTAAAAAATCAAATATTCATTAAAAAATTATCAGAAAAATTGGGCATAAACTACATGCTATTAACTAATTTCTCACTAAAGTGATTTTAAAAATACCAAAAAAAAAAAGTTAACCTTGTGAGTGAGCCACAAAACATGCTATGTTATGTTTTTTTGACAGAAACAAAACCAATTTCTGTGGCTCCCTCTTTTGAACCACTTAATCTATACTATTTTTAAAAACAATTAGTAGTTTAGAAAGTAGACTCGGAGCACTACAAACATTGTTTTTGTTGCATCTTAAAATTTTGAGTGTAACTATGCTCAATTTCACATCTAAGGCTCGCATTTCCTAATTTCAGAAAAAAAAAAAAAAAGTGGCCACTTAAGACTCGTTTTTGGCCCCCCATCTTCTTGCACTTACCCCGCAACATTAAAAAGTTTTAGGCTCCTAATCTAGTGCAGGAGCACCATGAAGACTAAAGTCTTGAACTCTCTTGTTTTGATGTTCATTTTTGCTTTGTTGATTCAATAAGGTCCTAGAAGACCATTCATGATTGTAATAAGGAATAAGGACTATGTCCAAATATCTATCCTTATATTGTTGAGGCAGTCGCATGTGTAAAGCCTTCTTAAGGCATATAGATATAGTCTTCATGTTTTTAAGCCTTGTTAAGGCATGGTAAGGAGTCTAAGATGGTGTCAAGGAGTCTAATGTATTGTAATCTTGTTTGAAGATAGTTTCAAACTCCTAAACACTAATGTCTATGCAAACAAACTAATAATTAGTTGAAGTTCCAAACTGCACAAGACAGTTCAAGGGAGTTTGAAGTAGTTATGGCTTGCATGATTGGCCAAAACTATTTTCAAGGAAGTTGTCAAGTGGTATACAAGTCTATATACCCTTGGACATGATCAATGTATGGAGAAGAAGTTTCAAAGCAATCAAACACCATTTCTCTGTTGTTTTCTGTATTTGTTGAAGTAACAGGCCATACCACTCTGCTGTACGGAATTGTCATGGATTCTAATTTGTTGGGAAGTGAAGTGTGTTGAGATAGATTTCATTCAAATGTGATTTGAGACTGTGAAATGGGATTGAAGACAAATTGTAAGCACTTTCCTTAAGACTATTTTTTGAAATATCTATTTTCCTTGACCTTCCACGCTGCCATAGTCTGTACTGTGTGAAGGTACAGGGTTGTTTTTACTTCTTCATGTTTTGACTAGTTAGTAGACTGAGTTATCTATCATTTGAAGTGGTTTTAGTGTTTTGAAAGTTGAATTGTTAGGAGATATAAGTGTTTCCTTCAAAACAGTCTTACTAAAACCTAATTAAGGGTTTGCTTCCAACGATGAGGCACTGACCATCCCACTGTCTTTCAAGGCCATAAGACCAATGGGATGGATGTATTTACTTGTATGTTAAGTTATTTGGGTGTTTGCAGGAGTGGGAGAATTGGTGTGTGCAAGTTTTTCTAGAAAAGGCTTAATAAGACCATGTATTAAGCCTATTGGAGTAACCATAGAGACATTTCTTGGAACAACAGATTGTAGAAAGGTAAAACCCACAAAATCCCTTGTTTTGGCATGTATTGTAAATGGTCAAACCCTTGGTGGAGTTTTGTGCATGAGTTGTAGGGTAGTCTCTTTGTAATTTTGGCCTAATTGGGGCTCTAAGGCATTAGGAGGGGCTATAGGTTGAGGCATATCATCCAAAACAACCACTACCCATTCTAGGATATGTGATAGAGGGTATTAATGGGTATCTTCTAATTGTCTAAGATCTACATTTGAAGACCTGTAGAAAAATTTATTAGGATTGTTCTCATTTTGTAGGGCTACAAGCCATTTCTTAGGTTTGTGAAGGAAGTGCTACCCAGAAGTTTGGTCTACCTTAGCCATTGGTTGTAATGGGTCCCACAACATCTAAAAACACCTTTTCAATGAAGAAATTAGAGCCCCTAACTGCTGTTCCCACTTTTGTATGAAGAACCTCAAATTTGGGCTTTTTGGTGTTGTAAGAACCTTGTCATATTGTCTATCTTCGTCCTATCCAAAGTACCTCTACATCATAGTGGTATTAGAGCCATAAAAGGTTTTGTTGTTGGCCTGGTATATGTCAGCAGAGGAGAGTGAAGGAGAGGCTAGTAATATGCCTCCAAAGAGGATGACCACTGAAGTGGTCAAGAAGTTCAAGGAGATGGAAGAGAAGATCAAAAGTGGAGTCAAGGAAGCACTCCAAGAAGAGTTGAAGGCATTGAGGATAGGGAAGAGGATAGATGAAGGTTTAGATGAAGAGGAAGAGAAAGAGGAGGAAGAAGAAGAGCAAGAAGAGGTAGAGGTACTGGCTGATCAAAAGCATTTCCTTGAAGCCATCAAGGCAATCGGCAAGGATTCTTCAGAGGCTCGAATGGAGATTCCCATGTTCAGTGGGAAGATGAATGCTGATAAAGTCATGGAGTGGATTGAGGCTCTAAACAACTACTTTGAATACAAAGAAGTTCCTAAAAATAAGAGGGTTAAGTTTGCAAAACTAAACTCAAAGGTGTTGCCCTTACATGGTGGAATTACACCCAAGGTGAGAGGGTAAAGAATGGGAAGAGTATGATCTCTTCATGGAGCAGAATGTTGGAGAGGATCAAGTCCCAATTCCTTCCATCAGACTATGAGGTGTAGATCTACAAGAAGATGCAAAATCTCAAGCAAAGAGATTTGGATGTGGCTACTTACACCGAGGAGTTTCACAAATACACTCTTCGTTGTGGGTACATGGAGGATGAAAAAGCTAAAGTGGCAAGGTATCTAAATGGTTTGAGGTTTAATATTCAAGATGAGATCAGTTTATTAACCCTGGCATTAAGGGCTGAAGAGAAGTTGAAGAGGAAAGGTGAGCAGCAAAATAGAGGAAGAGGTGGCAGAAATTTTAGAGGTAGGGGCAGTTTTGGGGGCAGAAATCAATCCCAAAGAAGTCAAGGGGAATCTAGTTCCCAAGAGCAAAGTGGAGAATCAGGTTCTAGAGGAGGCTTTAGAGGAAGAAGGCCTAATGGAAGAGGTAGATTTGGTAGACCAGGGAGAGGTCCTAATGTCTTCACAGGAAGGTGCTACAATTGCAATGAAGTGGGACATCCAGCCTTCAAGTGTCCTAAAAAGTAAGCCTCAAGCTCTCATGGAGGAGAGAGAAGGAACCAATTGATCCAAGAGGAAGATTGCCAAAGTTTCAACTCTCCAATTGGAAGTGCAGCCCTGGTCCATGAAGGAGAAAGTTTGATGATGAGAAGAACCATGTTGAAGGTGCCTCAAACACAAGAACCATCTCAAAGGAAGACATTGTTTAGGACAACATGCAAGGCCTATGGTAAGATTTGCAAGGTAATTGTTGATTCAGGCTCAACTAAAAATTTGGTTTCCATTGAAATGGTAGAGAAGTTGAAATTGAAAAGACTTCCTCATGTTAGTCCTTATAAAGTATCATGGTTGAATAAGGGGCAACAAGTTTTGGTAGATGAACAATCATGGGTTGAATTTGAGATAGGAGAATATAAGGACAAAATTTTGTGTGATATAATTCCTATGGATGCTTGTCATTTTCTATTAGGACATCCATGGCAATATGATGTTCAATCACAACATGATGGTAAAACTAATTCTTTCATTATAACTAAGAAAGGTAGAAAGTATAGAATGGATCCATTGTTGGATGAGCATGTAGAAAAGAATGTTGGGTCAAGTGTCATGATTGTGAATGGTAAGGAGTTTCTAGATTCTCTTAAGGAGGAAGGAACCCAAGGGTATGCTCTGATTTTGAAACCTAAAAATAGTCCTAGTTTACACGATCCTAGTAAGGAAGAGGTTCCTAATGAGGTGCAGTAATTGCTAGAGGAGTATAAGAGGATTATGGTAGAAGAAATGCCTAATGAGTTTCCACCTATTAGGGACATAAGCCATCAAATTGACTTCATACCGAGATCTACTTTTCCAAACAAAGTAGCCTACAAGATGACACTTTCACAAAATGAAGAGATTGCCAAACAAGTGCAAGAATTGTTGGATAAGGGATTGGTAAGAAAGAGTCTTAGCCCATGTGTTGTCCCAACAGTCCTAGCCCCTAAAAAGGATGGTAAATGGAGGTTGTGCATGGATTCTAGAGCCATTAACAAGATTACCATAAGATATAGGTTCCCTATGCCAAGAATTGTGGACCTAATGGGCTGTTTGGGAGGGGCTAGATACTTTTCTAAGATTGACCTTAAGAGTGGGTATCATCAAATTAGGATCAAGCAAGGGGATGAACGGAAGACAACATTCAAAACCAATGAGGGTCTTTATGAGTGGTTGGTGATGCCATTTGGTCTATCTAATGCCCCAAGTACTTTTATGCGTCTCATGAATGAAGTGTTGAAGGATTTCATTGGCAAATTTGTTGTGGTATATTTGGATGACATTCTTGTTTTCAGCAGGACTAAGGAAGAGCATTTGCAACATTTGGATCAGGTTTTGAGGAAGCTACATGATGAACAATTGATGATCAACATGGAAAAGAGTGTCTTCATGAAGGAAGAACTCACCTATCTTGGTTTTGTGATTTCACAAGGTAGTTTGAATATGGATCCAACAAAGGTAGAAGCCATTTTGTCATGGCCAACTCCAAAAATAGCAGGTGATGTGAAATATTTTCATGGTTTGGCAACATTTTATAGAAAATTCATAAGGGGTTTTAGTCATATTTGTGCCCCAATTTTGGATACTATCAAAGGGGGGGCAGAAATGTAAGTTTTTTTGGACAAAGGCAGCCAATGATTCTTTTGAAATTCTAAAACAAAAGGTAGCACAATAGCCCATTCTTGTTTTGCCCGACTTTAACAAGTTGTTTGTGGTAGAATGTGATGCTAGTAACCTTGCTATAGGGGCTGTCCTAAGTCAAGAAGGTAGGCCTGTTGCTTTCTTTAGTGAAAAATTGAATGATGCTATGAGAAAGTACTCTACTTATGACTTGGAATTGTATGCAATGGAGCAAGCTTTGAAAAAATGGAGGCACTATCTTTTGCCTAAAGAATTTATTGTTTATACTGACAACCATGCACTTAGTTTTTTGAATTCACAGGAGAAACTCAATCATAGGCATATGAAATCGGTTGAGCAACTCTAAGCCTATAATTTTTCAATCAAACACAAGAAGGGGCAGGCTAACAAAGTGGCAGATGCATTGAGTAGAAGGGTGTGCATGGTTCAAGAAATTTAGTTGCAAAGTCTAGGGGTTGATGCTCTCAAACATATGTATTAGGATGATGAAGATTTCAAGGAGGTATATGAAGTTTGTTCACAATTTTTAGACTCTTATCATTCTAATTTTTCTGAGTTTTTGTTGCAGCAGGGGTTGTTGTTTAAAGGCAACCAACTATGTGTTCCTAGGTGTTCCATGAGGGAGAACATCATAAAGGAAAAACATTCTGGTGGACTTGGAGGTCATTTTGGGCTAGATAAAACATTGGATCAGGTGAAGAGGTTTTATTTTTGGCCTAAAATGCAATCAGATATCAGAAAATTTGTTGAATGTTGTAGTATTTGTCAAAGGGCAAAGGGTACTTCATCTAATGCTGGTCTATATCAGCCACTTCCTATTCCTAATAGGCCATGGGAAAGTATTAGCATGGATTTTGTATTGGGTCTTCCTAGGACTCAAAGAGGCTTTGATAGTATATTTTTTGTGGTGGATAGATTTAGTAAGATGGCTCATTTCTTGCCATGTAAATGCACTAATGATGCTTCTCACATTGCTGGTTTCTTCTTTAAAGAAATTGTTAGAATCCACGGTTTGCCTCTTAACATTGTGACTGATAGGGATCCAAAGTTTGTGAGCCATTTTTGGCACACTTTGTGGAAGAAGTTCAGTACTCAATTGTCATTTACTTCAGCCTATCACCCTCAGACTGATGACCAAATTGAGGTGGTGAATAGGTCCTTGGGAAATCTTCTCAAGTGTCTTACCAAACAACATGGAGAGGCATGGGATATGATCATCCCTCAGGCAGAGTTTACCTATAATGATTCCACCAATAGGAGCACAGAAAGGAGTCCATTTGAGATTGTTTATTGCATTCACCCAAGGGGTATTCTTGAATTAAGAGATCTCCATGGATTGGAAAGGAAAAGTGCTCAAGGTGAAGACTTTGCATTAGCCATGAAGGACATCCATGATAATGTCAAAGAAACTCTTCAAAGGAACAATGACAAGTACAAGGAGAAAGCTAATGAGAGAAGGAGAGATGTACAATACAAGGTTGGGGATTTGGTCATCGCACATTTGAAGAAGGAAAGACTTCCTAAGGGGCAGCCAACCAAACTCCTCATGAAGAAGATAGGACCATGCCAGGTTGTGCACAAGTTTAGGCCTAATGCCTATGAGATTAAACTTCCTCAAGGCTTGGCCATATCTCCTATCTTTAATGTTTCAAACTTGTTGCCATTCAAAGGTGATCCTAATGTAGATTCAGAGGTAGATATGAAAGCAGCAGGAGATGAAGATTGGGTCAAGGGTCTTCCACCCAATCAACCATTGAAGTTGGAATGCATTCTTAACACCAAGGTCTTGAAGAAGACTAGGAAGAAGACATACAAATAGTTCCTTGTCAAATGGAGTGGCTTACCCATTGAAGATGCCACTTGGATGAGTGAAGAAGACATCTTGAAATGTGGTGTCACAATTGCTGATCTACTTTCTCAAGAGACTTGAATTCTCTTTCCACCCGGGGAGTATGGTGCAGGAGCACCACGAAGACTAAAGTCTTGAACTCTCTTGTTTTGATGTTCATTTTTGCTTTGTTGATTCAATAAGGTCCTAGAAGACCATTCATGATTGTAATAAGGAATAAGGACTATGTCCAAATATCTATCCTCATATTGTTGAGACAGTCACATGTGTAAAGCCTTCTTAAGGCATATAGAGACAGTCTTCATGTTTGTAAGCCTTGTTAAGACATGGCAAGGAGTCTAAGATGGTGTCAATAAGTCTAATATGGTGTCAAGGAGCTAATGTATTGTAATCTTGTTTGAAGATAGTTTTAAACTCCTAAACACCAATGTCTATGCAAACAAACTAATAATTAGTTGAAGTTCCAATTTGCACAAGACAATTGAAGGGAGTTCAAACTAGTTATGGCTTCCATGATCGGCCAAAACTATTTTCAAGGAAGTTGTCAAGTGGTATACAATTCTATATACCTTTGCACATGATCAATGTATAGAGAAGAAGAAGTTTCAAAGCAATCAAACACCATTTCTCTGTTGTTTTCTGTATTTGCTGAAGTAACAGGCCGTACCACGCTACTCTATGGAATTGTCATGGATTCTAATTTGTTAGGAAGTGAAGTGTGTTGAGATAGATTTAATTCAAATGTGATTTGACACTATGACATGGGATTGAAGACAACTTGTAAGCACTTTCCTTAAGACTATTTTTTGAAATCTTTGTTTTCCTTGACCTTCCATGCTGCCACAGTCCGTACTGTGTGAAGGTACAGGGTTGTTTTTACTTCTTCATGTTTTGACTGGTTAGTAGACTGAGTTATCTATCATTTGAAGTGGTTTTAGTGTCTTGAAAGTTGAATTGTTGGGAGATATAAGTGTTTCCTTCAAAACAGTCTTACTAAAACCTAATTAAGGGTTTGCTTCCAACGATAGGGCACTGACCATCCCACTATCTTTCAAGGCCATAAGACCAGTGGGATGGATGTATTTACTTGTATGTTAAGTGATTTGGGTGTTTGTAGGAGTGGAAGAATTGGTGTGTGCAAGTTTTGCTAGAAAAGGCTTAATAAGACCATGTATTAAGCCTATTGGAGTAACCATAGAGACATTTCTTGGAATAGCAGATTGTAGAAGGGTAAAACCCACAAAATCCCTTGTTGTGGAATGTATTCTAAATGTTCAAACCCTTGGTGGAGTTCTGTGCATGAGTTGTAGGGTAGTCTCTTTGTAATTTTGGCCTAATTGGGGCTTTAAGGCATTAGGAGGGGCTATAGGTTGAGGCATATCATCCAAAACAACCACTACCCATTCTAGGATATGTGATAGAGGGTCCTAATGGGTATATTCTAATTGTCTAAGATCTGCATTTGAAGGCCTATAGAAAAAGTTATTAGGATTGTTCTCATTTTGTAGGGCTACAAGCCATTTCTTAGGTTTGTGAAGGAAGTGCTACCCAGAAGTTTGGTTTGTCTTAGCCATTGGTTGGAATGGGTTCCACAACATTTGAAAACACATTTTCAATGAATAAATTAGAACCCCTAACTGTTGTTCCCCCTTTTGTATGAAGAACCTCAAATTTGGGCTTTTTGGTGTTGTAAGAACCTTGTCATCTTGTCTATCTTCCTCCTATCCAAAGTGCCTCTACATCATAATACAAAGATCAACAAAGTTATTTTGGAAGAAATGTTGATTCCATGAAACAAGAGGGATACACTTTGTCTCCATGCCAAACCATAAGAAACACTTCTAGATCTAGTTCAGCTTCTCAACAATTTTTGAAGGAATCTTGAAAATAGACATGAAACAAACTAACATGTTTTGAGAGTAGATTTAATAAGTTGTAATTTTATAGCTTGAGAGAGTAAGGATCCTTTCAACCATCTAATTTCCTTTAAAAATTTCATTCATATTTGACCAATAAGTCTTAGGGATAGAGTTACTGAACAAGGGTAGGCCCAAGTAAGAAGCGAGAAGATCTTATTGTTCACATTCTATGATACTAACAATTTTGATTTGGTGGGCAAGGGGAGTATTCACAAAGAAAAATTATCTCTTGGCTAGATTGACATTTTGGTTCAAATCTTTTTCATAATTCTATAGCAACTTTTTTATTTCTCTAGACTCCACCATAGAGGCTTCTCCAACAATAATAGTATCATCTACAAATTTTTGGTGGGTAACTAGCTAAACTAGGGAGGAGGGGTGAAATCCTTTGAGATAACCCAAAGTGGAAGTAACATTGAAATTTTGTTCCAAGGCTTCAACAAAAAGAATAAAATGAAGAGGAGAAATAGAATCACCTTGTCTAAGGCCACGATTGCATCCAAAGAACCCCGAAGGAAGGCATTTAAAATCACCAAAAACATGAGTGAGGAGATATAATTTTTGATCAATTTTATAAATTTCTATCCAAAACCAAATCTCTCTAGAATAGATTCAAGGAATTGCAAGAGACCCTATTGTAAGCTTTATTCATATCAAGCTTCAATATCATGCTAGCCTTCTTGTTTTCTTACATAGAGTGGACAGTTTTGTGAATAGTGGTGATGGAATCCAAAATTTGTTTACCCTTGACAAAATCACTTTGCTAAGGAGAGATCAAATTAGGGAGGATACATTACATTTTGATAGAAATTTTTTTAGAGAAAATCTTATAAAGAGTGTTGTGTAAGCTAATAGGGCAAAAATTTGAAAAGTGATTTACCACCTTCTTTTTGGGAATAAGGACCAAGGAGTTTTTCAACTCCTTTAAAACATCAGTAGAATAGAAGAACTCATTTGCAGTTGCCATGACATCTTTAGAGATATGCTCCTAGAAAATCTAAAAAAATAAATGTGTGAATCCATTAGGCCCTAAGGCCTTGCTGCCATCAAATGAGAAAATAATAAATCTCACTTCATCCTCAATGAACTAGGCCAAAAAAAATTCATTGTCTTCAAGAGAGACTAGGGAAAGGTAAAGCTTCAAAAGTTCAACCTCACAACTTAGGTTAGCCTTCCTATCATAGGCTAGTAGCTCTTTGAAGAAGGTCACAACCAGGTTCCTTATTTCTTCTTCTTCTGAAAAGATGTTACCCCTATCATCCTTGATTTCCTTAATTCTACTAGCAAATCTCTGCTTAAGCATGTTCACATGGAAAATTGTTGGTGTAATATTTATTCGTCTTGGATATATTATATCCTTACTGTGATATTGCACTTATTTAATGAGTTTACTTAGGATGATATGAATATTTAATTATTCTCACATAAGTAACTAATAATGACATGTGTACACCTTGACTTGAGGTACACAAGTGCCACCACTACCTCATCAACTCTTGATTGATTTGGTAGTTAGGTGCCACCTCTATCTTAGTTAGGTTGAGTGAATTGATCCCCTGATTGGTAGTTCAACTCTTGACTTCTTGATGAGGGTGTCTTCCACCCAACACACTTATATCAACAAATTATAAACTTTAAACAAATGAGAACAAAACCTCAAGGAAAATTCATTCCTCAGATAGAAAATTGCTTCACAATTTCTTCAGGAAATTACCTTAAAAAGGCTACAAATATAAAATTAAGGGACCTCTTGTTATAGAAACATGGACTAATAAAAAACAAAAAAATACTCTAAGAGTCTTGAAATGATGAGGCTAAATGTTATAACAAAAATAATGAAATCTATAGCTTGAAATCTTCATTTCAAAGCCAAAAATGCAATTTCTGGAGCTTTCCTTTGTTATTTTATTCACACTATTTGATCTTGCATGACCATGACCTACATATGGACTCCAATGCTACTCTTCCAACTATTCAACCCTCTTCTTGAGCATTCAAACCCCAAAAGACTATTGCACTTGTAACAATATCAACAAATTTTCTCCACTCTACCTCCTCAAAGTACAACTTAAACACCAGATATAAAGATATAAGTTGGACCAAATCCCCACCCTACAAAACCAAAATACAACTTAAACACTTATATCTTTATGCTTAGTGTTTAGGTTTTAAGGCCAATGGCCTCCATGGAGGTCGCAAACCTCACTATGAGGTGTTGTAGCCTACAGGGGTCGTAACCCCATGGGCTATGTCCAAGAAGAATAGCATGGGTGGTAGGCATCTACCCTACTTGCCTTTTGCTTGTCATCCTCTACTCAACAAGCTTGAGTATGTCAATAAATTGTTCATGTTTTTTTACAGAATAAAATCATTGTTTCGTCTATTAAAGAGAGGATTAATCTTATACTAACCATTATTACTCGCAGTGTGTTGAGAAATTTTCAAGTGTCGATGGTAGTGTCAGATTCTGCTTGTGATGAAATCCAGTGCAGGGGCACCTATAGGTCCAAGAGGCCTCTCTTGAGTTTCTTGCTATGTTTTTGGTTTGAGTTGCAATAAGGTCTTGAAGACCATTTGTGGAATGTAATAAGGTCACCTTGGACCACTTTGAAGCATGTTGAAATCATTGGTAGTCATCTTGTAAGGCCTTGGTGCCAATTTTGTATGTAGACAAGTCAAGTCCTAAGATGGTCAATTGTAGTCATGTAATCCATGATTGTAAAGATGGAGTGGAAGGCATGTAATCCATTATTGAAGGTCATTCATGGCATGTAGGAACTGTTTTAGAAGAGTTTGAAATGATCTTGTGAAGGGATTATCCACATTGTAAACAAATACACCAATCTGCATTGTAACAAGGTGACAAAAAGAGGTAGTTTGGAGGGTGCAGTGGTAGTTTTCAGTTGCCATATTGACCCAAACTGCTTGGGGAGAATGTAAACATGTTTATAAACCTCATCATGGTCATTGGAAGGACAAATTAATAACAAACACTCAGTTTCTTGCAATTTCTGGTGTCTTTTTGCTGTTACAGGCCGTACTCTATCTTGGTACAGGACTGTCATAAGTTCCTATGGTATTGGATTGATAGAGTAGGGTGTTAAGGTTGTTTTGAACTTGATTTGAGCCCTTGACATTGATCTGGAGTGGAGATATTGTTGTTCTTCTACAAACTGGCAAATAAAACCTTGATTTAGGGTTCTGAGCAAAACAATGAATAAATGACCATTCCACTACTCTTCATCACCAAATGATTAGTGGAATGGGTCTGTGTATTTGTCTATTTGATGTTTGTAACTATTGTAGGATGGAAGGTCAAGTTTTGGGCTGAGTTTTGATGGTTTTGGCTTGACAAAACCATGTGTCAAGCCACTAGAAGAAACCCATGAGTTCAAATCTTGTGTAGTTGACTGTAGGAGTCTAAAACCCATTGAATCCTATGTTTTTCCATGCAATTGACATGTCCAAGTGGGTCTACAAGTTTTGTGAGGGAAGTCAAGGGTAGTTCCTTTGTAAAACAGGCCTAATTGGGGCTCTATCAATAATACCAGTCCAATTTTGAGGCATTTTTCCCAAAGGACCCACTAGTCATTGGGTGATATGTTGTGAGTATTGTGTAAATACACCTTGTAATGGTCAAGGTATGTCAAAAGAAGGTCATTTTGAAGAGTTATTGCCACTGTCCCCTAAAACAGGGCTACAAGGAGTGTGATAGGCTTGTGAAGCAAGTACTAACCCTATACATGCAAGACCCTAACCATTGGTTGGGAATGGTTATGTTGGTTGTCTTGAACCCTTTGAAATGACTACCCTTGAGAAGGTCATACATTTGGTTCCATATCTCATATTGAGCCCCTTGGCTTAGGCCTTGAAACTTTGAAACATTGTCTTTGTGAAACAGTGAATTCCCCCTTTCTTGTTGAGTGGTTTGGAAAACCTATTGAAGTGTATTTTATCCCCTTAGAGTCTCTGCATCATAGTGGTATCAGAGCTAGTAGTAGATCTTGTGTTGGTGTTTTGAATTAGTTTTGCAGGTAGGTGAAGAAGATTGTGAAAATGCCTCCTAAGGTGAATGCTATTGCAAGGAAGATTGACAATCATGACAAGGAAATAGAAACCTTGAAATGGGAAATAGCTATGATGAAAGCTAAAGGTAGGGTTCTTTTGGATGAAAGTGAAATTGAAGAAGAGGAAACTTCCAGTGAAGAGGAAGAGATGGATCCAGATGATGTGAGAATGTTGAAGCTTTTGAAGGATGTGAGGAAGGATGGACATGGAAAAATAGACGTGCCTATGTATGGAGGCAAACTTGATAGTGAAGAGCTCTTGGATTGGATAGGGGCTTTGGAAAACTACTTTAATAGTGAAGATGTTGATGAAGCACACAAGGTGAAGAAGGCTAAAACAAGACTGAAGGGACATGCTTTGGTATGGTGGAATTTTGTGCAAGAGGAAAGGGAGAGACAAGGAAAGAACAAGATCACTTCTTGGGAAAGAATGAAGACAAAACTGAAAGGTAAATTCCTTCCTAGTGATTATAATGTTCAATTGCTTAAGAAGTTACAAAATCTTAGACAAAAGGAGTTAGATGTTTAATCAAATACTGAAGAATTTTATAAGTTAAGCATAAGAACTAAACATGAAGAAGATGAGGAAGAAATGGTTTCTAGGTACTTGAATGGTTTAATGTATAACATTTAGGATGAGATCATCTTGTTGGCACCTAACTCAGTTGAACAATGCTTTCAAATGGAAATGAGGGCAGAAGAAAAACTAAAGAGGAGACAAGAGAAGGCAACAAGGGGAAGAGGTAGCACTTCTATGGGTAGAGGCACAACTACAACATCAAGGCAACATAAGGAAGACCATGAAGATGCTGAGAAGAACAAAGAACAAGCTCCTGAAGCAAGAGGAGGATGGAGAGGTGGAAGAACTAATTTCAGACAAAGGAGAGATTTCAATGAGTTTGCTGGTAGACGTTATAGGTGCAATGAATTTGGACACCTAGCTTTCAAGTGTCCTCAAAACCATGGTTCAACATCAAGTGGTGATAGGAGTGAGAGAAGAACACAATTGATTCAAGAGGAAAAGTGTGAAAGTTTAAGTAGAGCTGCAGATCCAGAAGTAGGAGAAGCACTCATGATGAGAAGAACATTGTTGTAAGCACCTAAGGAGGAAGACATGAGCCAAAGAAGGAGCCTATTCAGAACCTCATGTAAATGCAAAGGTAAAGTGTGTCAAGTTGTTATTGATTCAAGTTCTCAAGATAATATGGTGTTTAGGGAAATGGTAGATAAATTGAATTTAGAGAAGATACCTCATGTAGCACCCTACAAAGTTTCTTGGGTTAATGATAGTCAAACCTTAGTGGTGAATGAGAAAGCCTATGTGGATTTCCAGATTGGGGAGTACAAAGATAGGGTCTTGTGTGATATATTACCAATGGATTGTTGTCATTTTCTATTGGGGAGACCATGACAATTTGATAGAAGGTCCATGTATGATGGTTGAGAAAACACTTATACAATTTGGAAGGATGATCAGAGTTTCAAACTAACTCCTTTGCAGGGTAGTGCAAGAGATAAAGGAAAAACCAAGGTTGTGATTTTTGGCAAAAAGGAGCCTATAAGGCTTGAAGACAGTAAGGACAATAGGCTTTCTGATTTAGAGAAGAGCTATGGTATCAGAACAGTAAGAAAGACACCTACAAATGGTACTAAGACAGTGGTGATGAATGCTGATGAACATATTGAGAAGATGGCAAAAGGCTCGAAGAAGATTGATACTCAATTAGAAGTACAAAATGATGTGAAGCCCATGAAGAAGACTAATCAAAGAGAGGTAAGTGATGAGTTGTTGATAACACAACAAGAAGGGATTAGGAAAGTGGAAGAGATCTTGATTGGGATAGTGGTATGTCCTATAACAGTCCATGGAGTGAAAGGATAGTCAGGTTTAGCTAGGGAAAAGGCTCTAAAAACTGAAAACACAATGATATATGGGACTGCACAAACAAGGGCAGTAGGTTTGATGCCTAATTTCAAAGGTCAAAATGGAGTGGGACAAGTGCACAGTCAGGGACAGAGTCATGAAGGAAGACATGCTACTTGGATAGGGTAGAAGGTGGTCAAAATAGGTGGAACATCAACCCTGAGAGGCAGAGAGAACAAGGGTAAGTACCAATTAGAAATGGTAGTCAGAGACAAAAGCATTGGTAAAGGATGGTTTAGAGGCATGAAAGTAAGGAAATTCACTTGTTTTGGTCTAAGGGCAGATGACAGACCACCCACTAATCTGATTCCAGAGAAGGGGATAGAATTCCATGCATATAAAGGATAGAAGGTAGAGTAGACTACAAACTTTTATTGTCCAAGTCAGACAAGAGGAGGTACAGGTCAGCATGGGGTATCTGTTGAAGACCTCATCTCAAGAGGGACTTGAGATTTTTCTCTCCCTGGGAGCATGGTGCAAGGGCACCTATAGGTCCAAGAGGCCTATCTTGAGTTTCTTGCTATGTTTTTGGTTTGAGTTGCAATAAGGTCTTAAAGACCATTTGTGGAATGCAATACGGTCACCTTGGACCACTTTGAAGCATGTTGAAATCGTTGGTAGTCATCATGTAAGGTAGTCATCATGTAAGGCCTTGGTGCCAATTTTGTATGTAGACAAGTCAAGTCCTAAGCTGGTCAATTGTAGTCATGTAATCCATGATTGTAAAGATGGAGTGGAAGGCATGTAATCCATGATTGAAGGTCATTCATGGCATGTAGGAACTGTCTTAGAAGAGTTTGAAATGATCTTGTTAATGGATTATCCACATTGTAAACAAATACATTAATCTGCATTGTAACAAGGTGACAAAAAGAGGTAGTTTGGAGGGTGCAGTGATAGTTTTCAGTTGCCAAATCGACCCAAACTACTTGGGGAGAATTTAAACATGTTTATAAACCTCATCATGGTCATTGGAAGGATGATTAAGGTTTTGAAGGACAAATTCATAACAAACACTCAGTTTCCTACAATTTTTGGTGTCTTTTTGCTGTTACAGGTCGTCCTCTATCTTGGTACGGGACTATCATAAGTTCCTATGGTATTGGATTGATAAAGTAGGGTGTTAAGATTGTTTTGAACTTGATTTGAGCCCTTGATATTGATCTAGAGTGGAGATATTGTTATTCTTCTGCAAACTGGCCGATAAAGCCCTGATTTAGGGTTCTTAGCAAAATGATCAATAAATGACCATTCCACTACTCTTCATCACCAAATGATTAGTGGAATGGGTTTGTGTTTTTGTCTATTTGATTTTTGTAATGATTGCAGGATGGAAGGTCAAGTTTTGGGCCGAGTTTTGATGGTTTTGGCTTGACAAAACCATGTGTCAAGCCACTAGAAGAAACCCACGAGTTCAAATCCTGTGCGATCAACTGTAGGGGTCTAAAACCCATTGAATCCTATGTTTTTCCATGAAATTGACATATCCAAGTGGGTCTGCAAGTTCTGTGAGGGAAGTCAACGGTAGTTCCTTTGTAAAACAGGCCTAATTGGGGCTCTGTCAGTAATACCAGTCCAATTTTGAGGCATTTTCCCCAAAGGACCCACTAGTCATTGGGTGATATGTTGTGAGTCTTGTGTAAATACACCTTGTAATGGTCAAGGTATGTCAGAAGAAGGTCATTGTGAAGAGTTATTGCCACTGTCCCCTGAAACAGGGCTACAAGGAGTGTGATAGGCTTGTGAAGCAAGTACTAACCCTATACATGCAAGACCCTAACCATTGGTTGGGAATGGTTATCTTGAACCCTTTGAAATGACTGCCCTTGAGAAGGTCATACATTTGGTGCCATATCTCATATTGAGCCCCTTGGCTTAGGCCTTGAAACTTTGAAACATTGTCTTTGTGAAATAGTGAATTCCCCCTTTCTTGTTGAGTGGTTTGGCAAACCTATTGAAGTGTCTTTTATCCCCTTAGATTCTCTACATAAAAAATCCATACACCTCCTTTGCCTCTTCAGAAGATATGAAAAAAGAGGGTGATTTAAATACAAAATAGTTATTATAAATTTGGTGAGCTGCACGCCCAAACGCATGGCCTCACAACCTCTGAGTATGCCATCTCCTGTTATAGTCCCTGAACAATTACAAAGCCTGCAACTTATCCTAAGAAATTTTTTTTTTCATTTCACTGGCGCATCATAAATAGCTTGAGAAGAAACAAAAGATCTACATGATCCAAACAATTGCTCCTTCCACCTCCATACCTAACTGCCTAAATTGAATTCTTATAAAAGACTGATGGACTTAGAAAGTCCAGAGTAATTGGTTGAATACCAAAAATAGATGGTAAGAATGCTATTTTGTGCTGCAATAGAATTGAAGAAGAATAGAACAAGGGGTGATCATGTTGGATTTCTTAGACAAAAAATGAGAGAGTTGATGTGTTTAGTTAGTACGTTTATTTTTTAAATAGTGGTGCATTGTTATTGCAGGAGGACTATTTCCATTCCCATTTTGTCATCTGAGCTCACTAAAGCTTCATAGAGACCATAATTATTTTCCTCCCAGCAGGCCTGTAGAGCCTCTTATGACCATCATCCTAAACAAACACCTGGTCTTCAACAACCCTCTTCCTTCCATTACAATTCTCAGACAATCCCATATTTATGCCAGTAGACAAAAGGACAATATCATGCATACCCTCAAACAACTCCATGCCACATCTGTCAATAAATATGCTACATGCTCTTCATTTATTCTACACACAATCCTATTTCACATTTCATGCTTTGTTTCAGTGCTTTCTTAATATAATGTAAACCCTCCATTATATTACAGGTGCACACCTCTCTAAAGACATTTAAGTATGTCTTATTTTTTGGCAAAGCCTTTTAATGGGTTTCAAATTGACATCATGGAGCCTTTCTATGTGATGCATTGCTTCTTTTTGCTTCACATTTTATTTTGTTTTCGGTCTGTGGACATGCCTTTAGCAGCAGGATATGGCATCCAAAATAATTGCAATATGTGGTGGCTCTCTCCAGCTAATCACTAAGTTTAAACTGTAATATTAATTTATTCAAGAATTATTTCACTTGTCTTGTCTTTCAGACCCTAAAACCAAATTTGAATATTAAATTTTGAAAAGAACTTAATTAAATTTAAATAAATTTTATCTATAAGACACAAATATTTGAGAAATATATATATTTTTTATTTAAGAGTGTTTTGTTTATAGTGAATTTCGTCTGAAATGTATGGCCTAAAGAGGCTCAAATTTCCTGTCAGGCCTATTGTATGATATCGTGTACATGCACTCCAAGCTCTGTGGAATGAATCTGCACCTTACATGTTTGGTTATTTGAGCACCTTTTAGGGAACACCTTTTCTAATTCCTTCTTCATTTAATATTCTATCAAGGTAAAAATAAAAACAAAATTTGAAATTATATACTCCTATATTCCTCACTCTTAGCTCGGGAAGAAGTGTACACACATGCACTTGTACATACGGAAGTGTTTAAGGTTTAGATTCATTCCCAAGAGCTTCAAGTGCATGTTCATCATCCTGCACAACAGTTAATTGAGCTTCCTTAAGGAATTTCTTGACAAATTAAGAAATACCTAGAAAATCCAATATAATACATGCCAGAGCTCTCCTCTCATAAGAGGTGTCCTATTGAACAACAAACCTCACCTAAGGACAAAATGGCTTGTCTGGCTATGGCATTTGGTTTGAATGTATAAACATGTAACAACTACCACTTTGTTTGTGATTCCATTGCTTTTAAATCTCTCTTTGTAGTCTCACCTTGGCATGCTATCATACAAACATTAGAATCAAAGCACATCAGAAAACTAGTAGTGGACAGGTGCACAACCTTGTGGACATAGCCTACATGCCATCACCTTGATATTTTCCAAAAATTAAAAGAAAATTTGATACTTTTCTGTATCTTACTTCTCCTGAGTCCTTTTGTTTTTCTTCAAAGTCTACTAAAGATCACTTTAGATCACTTTGAATTATTTGAGCCTACAACCCTCAGTCAATCAATTTTCTTATCTAGGTAAAGTTTCTATTGATGCAAGTATGATATCATATCTGTTGGTCACACTTTTCTTCTCCATGCCATCCACTTCCCCGCCCTTCACCCATATAAAAATATTTCCCTAGGAAATGCCATCAGAATTTGTTGTTTCTATAGCTTGGATCATCAGTGTAGAGGTTTATAATAAATTAATGTGTGATTTATTCTAGACTTACAAAAGAAAGGATAGAATAGATGTATTTATGGATGGGATTCCCATATGGGTAGCCAAGGTAATAGCCCATTGAGATTTGTTTGATTTCCATATGGAGGAGGAGTTGGCTTATCACCAAAAAAAGTGTGGGGAATGATATCCAGTTCCCAAATTTGTCAAAGTCTTACACGGAACTAGACGGGAGTACAATATAGTGGGTGACATTTAATGGCGTGTGGAATGGAGGTTGACATGAAAATGATGATATAGTTACTTTTTAAAAAAAATTGTAAGGATGCAGAGCATCATAGTATATTATATTAAAATAATTAAACCTTTATACAAAAAGGGGGGTCCAAAGACCAGATATTACAAATAAGTGAAAACCTACTGGTTCATCCTCAACAACATTGAGAGAAGCATCATCAGGAACAAAAGGTGTAGGGGGCTGAAAGTGGACTAAAAAAGTCCAAGCATTATATGCATCTTCAATACTTTGCATTCTTCCATTACCAAATTGTCTCTTATGGGCTCACAGCGAACAATCAAGAGAGTCACTGTTATGAGAGCACTATACAACAAAAAATAATCAATGTGATAACATTATTAATGTTTATCATGAGATCATAGAAATAAGTTTTTAAAGTTACAATTATGCATTCCAATCAGATTTCAAGTTTAAAACAACAAGAATTATTACTAGCAATACCTAAATCCCACATGGTCCTATGAAGAGGAAATATCTTTGATTCAACATGCACTTTAGATCTCCCACCTTGTTGCTTTTGTAATCTGCCTCTTACTAAGTCAAAATGGTGGATCTAACCAAGGGTATTAGTTGGTCCTTTTATGATCCATGATAGAAAAATAATTCAAAATTGTCCTTATGAATAAAAGCCTAAAAATTAGGGTCTCCTTAACCTCCATGCCATCCTTACATGATAAAATTTAGACTTTAAGCACCTAAGGTAACTGTATGAAGTCCCTTAACGGTACCCCACATGTGTGGCTCAATTTAATGGAAAATAGGTGTTGAAATTTGGCATATACATCTATCTTAAGGGCTCTAACAACTAGGAGACAACTTATGAGACATGATAGGGAAAGGAAGGTTACAAACAAGGATTAGGCTATCAAGTTTAAGCTAAACCATAATGCCAAAATCAATCATAAATCACCTATAACTAAATGCCCATCCTAAGGTGGATGTTGCAGGATTAAAATCTCAATGCTAGTATTTAAACTTCTCCAACAAATTCACCTTCCCTACATTCAAACTTCAAAGGTTTTGGCATCAAGGACCCGTTTGGGACTTTTAGAGGGTTTTAGAGGGTTTAAAAACTTCTTGCAAGGTTATAAACATTCATGGTGGTCTTTAGGAGCTTGAAAGGGTTCAAACAACCAAGAGAGGGTTTGAACAACCCTACCTAGGTGGAAATGACTCCTCAACCAAAATTCTAGCCAAGGATGTCTTACTTAACCCTACAATCACAATATAACCTTACTTAAAGGAGTCCTAAGGAAATAGGATGATATAAAAGTTGAAACAAAGTGTCATACTTGTGTGACATAAACTTCCTCCTCATGCCTCAATGAATCAAACCAATGCTAATGACTCAAGGTCCACAATTTTAACAAGGACCTAACTTTGACCAAAGATGATGATCATAAATATATTAAACATGACATGCATTTACCTCTTATGCAATTATGAAATCTATTCTAAGTAAAGGAGATGTGGCCAATCATGACATGTACTTACCTCACTCAAGACCTCTTAGGGAGATTGTCAAGACACCCAAGATCAAAATAAGGATATTAAACAAAAAAACTAATGAGAAAGCCCCAAAACTCAAAGAACAACAAATAGTTCTAGTGAACTAGATGGTAATATCTAACCATTGAAAGAAAAATCCTATATCCAAAGAAAAATCCTATATCCAAAGGCCAACCAAGACCAAAGACTAAGATCATGCTCACTGAGTAAACCAAGAGACCAAAGGAGACTAAAGACATGATCAAGGACTCAAATCAAAAGAGAGGGTCCTTATTTTGCTTGGGCAAAATGGGACATAGGTGCAAGGCACAACACCTTGAAACCTAAAAAACCTAGAAATTATGAAAACAAAAAGGATGAGATACCTTGTGGGGATGAAGGTGGACTGTTGGGCTTGACACAATAATGTGGCTTGATTCATCCAAGAGATTAACAAATGCCATGAGTTCCTCTTAAGATTTTTTCTTTGCTAATGCTATACAGACTTGCAACAACTTCCTATATGAAATGAGTTGGTGGGGGATTTGGTGTAGCATTCTTTTCAAGGCCTCTAAGTGAACTAATGTTGACAAGGGAATATTTGCTCAAGCTACAACCAATCACACTCATTTTTATCCAATTTTTTTGTGCAAATTTTATTTATTATGGTAAAGATGTTTTGAAAGGGGCCCCACCCCTTTACAAATGAACAACGCTTAGGGCCACGAAATGTTCTCGCAACATATTTTTGTGAAATACCGAAGGATAGAACTATGACTACCTCAATTTAACCAAGTTGTGTCGATCCATGCAATGATATTTCAAAGTGCCCAACCATGGCAACATTGCCTTAAACATAGAGGCATTGTACCAACTACACTGAAAACATCACAAGAGTAGTTTTGGAGCAACATTTGGTATGAATTTATATATTCCACTTTGACTTTGTATTTGCTTTGTAGCATATCTTTTTCAATTGTTGTCATTCCTACACATGAAAATAGAATATAAATTATAAAGACCATAAAAGGAATGTAATTGTTACGAAAGAAATGAAAAAATTCAATAGCATTTCTTAAAACTTGTTGAATAACATCTAACAAAATATATTTTGTTATATGATACAATAAATATTTGTATAAATCAAAATACAAATTTCTAGTCAAAACATATATAGATTTATTGTTACATAACTAATTATATTATAAAAAAATTAATTCTTACCTTCAATTTCCTATCCGCATATCCCTTGAACCTCCAATGGATGCAACCGTGCAAGTGCTAGTTATAGAGTTGTGGTGCGTTAAAGGTTTGGTTCTTATACTGGACGATACACTGTTAATTAAGTTGAGCATATAAAACCCGTCCATGCCTCTTTGACCGCGAGCTTGGAATGATATAGATTCATTCCGAACGTGTATTATGGGCGATTTATTCATGCCATTCGTTTGGTGGAATCAAAGCAACGCTATGCACGGAGATTACCAAAGGTAAAGAAAAGCCTTGTTTTATTTGCGCCACTTTAGGATTTCCTTAACTTAAGCGCAATTCATGGGCTATATTTATGGAATGTAGGCCTTGTGGTTTTTTATTGGCATAGAAAATCCTCCCCATATTCTCTAAACCCACGTGAAGTGTTTTGTTTTTTCAATTAACACACTAGAGTTTCTTTTAAAAAGAGACTTTTAGGGTGGGCCCCTCCTTTAAGAATTCTAGTCAAATTGTGTGAAAACCTTATGAAATGTTCTCAAGAATTAGCCCTTAGTCATGTGGTAAGAGATTCTTTTAAGCCCCAAGGTCGTGTGTACTTTTAATAGATTTGTATTTGTACAAATTATGAAGTATCATTTTCTGTTTGTTTGGGGGATTTATGTAATCATGCATTGTAAATATACCCTAATATAAAATATCAAAATCATACTTTGTTAGCGGATACTTGCTTGAGTGATTCTTGGTGGGTAATTTTGTGGTCATCGTTTTCTTTCAGTTCTTTTGTTGTGTCTTCTTACAATGGAGAAAATTCAAGTTGAACTCCTAACTCCATATAATTATGTCTCATGGAAAAAATCAATATGGAATTATCTAATGGGAAAAGGATCCACTAGATATGTAAAAGAAACTATTCCTCAACCTACTGATGACAAATAAAAGGTAGTATGGGAGATAAATCATGAGAAAACTCTTGGTTGCATTTGCTCTTTGGTTTCATTTGATTTGTAATTTTATCTTGAATCATGTAAAACACCTATGGAGGCTTGGGAGACTCTTGAAAATTTGTATGGAAAAATTGACAAGATTAGATGATATCAGATTGATAATGATTTGATGAATCTTGATCCTAACTTTTTTTACTACATTCAAGACTACATCTCAAAGATAAAACAATGAAGAACACAATTAAAGGACTGCAAAATTGAGAAAGAGGATTTGCAATTAATTCTAAACGCGTTATCTAAGCTTGGTCCTGAGTATTCAGTATTTGTTTCTGGGTTTCACACCCATTGGCTTTCTATGGGAGTTGCATATATTGAGCCTACTTTTGATGCATTTTCAAATCTTCTGATTCAAGAGGAAGCGAAGTTGCTTCAAGTGGACCTCACTAAGTCCTCTAAGTCACATGCATTAGTGGCTAGTGAGCATAAGGTATAGAAAGAATCAGGGAATCCTAAAAAGAAACAAGAGAAGAAAAAGAAAAAGAAAGACAATACATAATCAAATTCTGAATCATCTCCCTCTAAAGAGAAATCATCTAAGAAGGAGATACCCAAATGTACATACTACAAGAAATTGAGGCATGATGAACATCAATGTTATTCAAAACAAATTAATGAGTCGAAGCATCTTCTAAGGAAGACCAATTTACCTTCAATAGGTTCATCATCTTCTTCTCATTCAAAGTTTGAGAAACAAAAGGGGAAAGCACTTGTTATAGTTGCAAATTCTACATTAGATTGATGGATCCTTGACTCTAGAACTTCACGTCATATGACTCATCACAAAGTATGCTTTCTTCATTTGAGACTTGTTCTACACCACATATCTTGATGGGTAACAACACACACACACACGTGTGTGTGTGTTTGTGTGTGTGTGGGAGCTCGAGTCTATTGACATGGGCAAGCCCGATCCTCCAATGATTTCCTTTGCATACCTTCATTGTCAACTAATCTCCTTTCTATCTATCATATCACACATAGTGGGATGGAGAAAAGTGTTGAGTTCACACCAGATTCTATGTTCATTTGGAATTTTTAGAGCAGAGATATTGTTACAATTGTGGAGGTAGATGATTGATCAAGATTGTACACCTCACATTTTGCTCTTAGGTTGATGTTCAAACTCAAGCATCTAGTGTGGACACTTTTGAGGAGATATAGTATGGTCGTTTGCATCTTGGTGTTCTTTCTTCAACTAAGGTTCTCAAGACATGTGCTGACTTTTCATCTCCTCCATCTCTTGTTGCTTCTTCAAAGTTTAGTGTTTCTTCAGATCGAGATTCCAACTTGATTCAATGTAGTAGGACCTTCATCATCTTTTAGATATAACTACTTGGGGTGAGTACTTAATAGGCATTACAGGTTTCTTTTGTGAGACATAGATTACAGATTTGGAGGATGTCATTGAGGACATTCGTATCCTCTTTGTTGACCATTCCATCACTACTATTGTCTCATCTTCATCTTTGGATCATGTTCTATATCTATTTCCATTGGGTTCTGGATTGTCACATTCTTCAGTTAGTCCTGGGAATCCTGATTTGATTGTGGCACCTCTCAGAACCAACATGGCAACACTTGAGAAGCTTCTAGAGACATCATTCATCTTGTGTTGTATTCCATCATATTCCTTTCACGAATGGGAAGACATCTTGCATACATCTTTGGCCTTGTTCTTCCTTAAGGGGAGAAATGTTGTTCGGTGATTTTGGATCATTTTCAATATTCATTTTCAAACATCCACCATTAGTGAAAGAGATTACAGATTTGGGGGAGGGGTGCATAGTCTCTATTTTTCTTTCTTTCGAAGAAAGTTTTTTTATGGGTTTTCCTCTTTTTCTCCACTTGTGAGAGATTCATTTGTACATGGGTACATAACATGGCCTATTAGCTAGGGCCTATTTCTCCTAAGTTGAACTTATGGGGGGTGTTGGTGTAATATTTTATTCACCTTGGATATATTATATCCTAAGTGTGATAGTGCACCTATTTAATAAGTTTACTTAGGATAATATGGATATTTAATTATGTTAGAATTAGGCTGGACAACTGATGGGGGGGTGAATCAGTTGTCCCAAAACTTTAACACTTGCAGCAATTACTTCTTTATCACTTACAAATAGATTAAGATGTAAACATTAAAGCATGAATCATCAACACATGAGCAGAAACAAAATGAACACACATAACACTAGAATTTTTAACATGGAAACCTGGTTAAGGGAAAACCACGGTGGGGGTTAACCCACAAGATTCATACCCTGTTAAAAGTACTTAGAAAAAGAGAAGGCACATGCCTTCAGGCGCACTGCCCAGAGCTCACTACTCAAAAGAGGCTCACTGCCTACAAGAATTTATGTTTAACATAGAGATAATGAACTGAGAAATAGCATCTTCTTCATGCCTGGTTCAATCCCTTTGAAAGCTCACAAATTTCTACTCTATCCCCCAAACACTTCTTCGCTATATCTTCATCCTTTACTGCTCTTGTTCCTTTGCTCCTCTTCTTCTCTGCTTTGCTTATGTACCTCTCTTAGGATTTTATCATTTTTGCACAAGGACAACATTCCACAACTCATTCACAAATATTTATATGCTTCATCAACCTTAGAATGTACATCAAGCTCGGCTTGACTTAATGCGGATTACTATACTGTCAGCCAAACATAGCTAAGACTTGAATCTTTCTTAAACAACATGCCTCACTCCAGAGAAATGCTCTTAGATCATCCGCAACACACTTGAATCATCCGATTGGCCAAGACTGAGAAGAATAACAACACCAAGAAGGAAATCTTCATCAACGAGCTCAATCTTCAATGCGGACCTCCAACATAGTAGTCACATGATCCATAGACCTCCACAAGCACATTGAATTCAACAAGAACATCTGCACTACTCCAACTCATCGGAATCACTTGCATCTTCATTTGGAACCTCAAGAACACTGTCTGCCATGACTATCAAACTAGAAAGATTGCTTGCGGACCTCCAAACCATGAACCACTTGAGTTGATGATACACATTGACTTCCCAAACATGCCTCTAGATCCGCAGATCATAATATTTCAATGCAGAGCAATCCGAACCAATTTACTGTCACTCTGTCTCTTCTGAACACAACAAAACTTGGTTCTACTCAGATGGCCATAGCTTCTTCAAATATTCATGCGGACCTCTCAAATCTTAACTGGAGCTACTTTAGACAATCCTCTACATAGCCATATGGTCCACATACTTTGATCTTTATTAATTTTCTCAATATCCTCAACATTTCAGTCTTCTAACCGGGCAATAAAATAGGATACAAGTGACACCAATGCAACAAGGATATGTTGACATCAATGACAACACCACTTAGGCACATATTTGCAACAAATTATTCTTACCTAAGTAGCTAATAATGACATTTGTATACCTTGAGCCACCACTACCTCATCAACTCTTGATTGATGACAATTAGGTGCCACCTCTATTCAATCAAGGCCACCTTTGTCTTAGTCAGGTTGATTGAACTGATCCACTGATTGGTAGTTCAACTCTTGACTTCTTAGTTAGGCTGAGTTAACTCAACTCTCAATTGAGAGTGATTAAGAATTAAATCATACCTCTTGGGCATGTCATCTCCTTGATTCATGCATCTAAGAGGCCTATATATGTATATTACTCATTGTAACTTTGCTCCATTGTATTTAGTGTACATAATAACATATTCTTCATTTGGATTTGTGATTATCTCATAGGCATTAGGTCCTAGGTAGAATTCTTGTTTATGAAATTTTTTAACAAAAATTCATGTTCCTATCACCTTCTTTATTCCATAATGATCTAGACCTCTGTCTCTAAAATTTTTCTTCCATAGCCAACAAATTATTATACTTGCATAGAAGAATTTTTCTTTATCAAAAGTGTCATGGTCCATACCCACAACCTAAATTTTCTTTTGGATAACATCCAACTCAAGAGCCACCGCATTTTTAGAAATGAAAATATTGCCAAAAGTGTTATTATTCCAATCCTTATGTTTCTTTTAACATTCTTAGCCTTTTGAACACATCCATACATTGTTGTTCCTTCAACCTCAATGCTCCACCACTTCATGATTTTCTCTTTAAGTTCATGGTGCATAGTCCACATTTCTCAATTCTAAAGGGTTATCCCTTTTATTTATTAACATTATCTACCTAAAATATAAGAGGCAAGTGATCTAACCTAACTCTTAGCAAAGCAAAAAGATAATAAGAAAAGGAGAAAAGCCAGTTTGTAGAGATGAGAACTCTATCCAACCTAACTTGAATTAGGGAAGGATTGACCCCTTTGTTGGACTAGGCAAACTCTACACCACACAACTTAGCATCTAGAAAAGCACAAGAGGAGATAAAGTTAGCAAGCTCTACCACACTATTTGCATGAGCTTGAGATCAACCCCTTTTCTCAATAGTTGATATGGGGGTGTTGAATTCCTCTATCACCACCCATTTAATATTACTATGCAAATATTTGAAATCCAGAAGCTTTGACAATAACTTCCTTCTCTCACCAAGAGAGTTAGGCACATAAATATTCGAAACAATCCAATAAAATGTATCTCTAAGGTGGGAGAAGAAGATTGATAAATGGTGGGGTGATGATGTAAGAACCAATCCTAAGATAATTAAAGGGTTCCACATTGATATGATACCTCCGAATGCCCCCAAAGCATCTAGTCCAGCAAACTTCACATCGTGCCATACTTTTCTACTAGAAGAAAACTAAGTCTATTAACCAACATTTTGACCTCTTGGATTAACAACAAATTAGGTTTGTGAATCCTTATAAATTTAGCTAAAAGCTCTTGTTTATGGGGATTATTCAATCCCTAGATGTTCTAGGGAATCAATTTCCTTTTTTAGGTTTAGGGTTAGCTTTGGCCCTAACTAAATCCAACATACCTTAGAACCCATCAATAATGTCTTTAGAGGTTTCTTGGTCTCGCACATCCCAAAGGTTAGGTTACCCCATTTTTGAATATGAGCCAACATCAACCTACTTCTTGGTACATTTATTTTTCCATAGACCTAAGATGAGAATGAGCTGACTTAAACTTTTTAGAGGAGAGTGTAGCACCCTTCTTACCAAAGCTGGGGGACACCATAGAATCTAAATAAACAAATAGAAGAGAAGGGTAGAGAGGATACAATAGAATACCCTCATTCCCTCCGAAGGTGGGGGAACCTCAACAACCAAATTTCCATATAAGGGGGAAAAGTGATTCAAGACCTTAAGGTCCTCACACTACCCCTAGTCAAAAGAGACAACTGCTTCCACCAAGGGGGCTCCAACTATTCTATGGATACAATGGAATAAAATATTACATCCTTAGGTATAGTCTTAGCATCAACATCCACCTCAATAATCAACAAACCATCCATTGTTTGTTCATTTTCTACCAAATTTGAAGCATTTGCTTGAACCTTTTTTCTTAAGGGGTAGTTTTTAGCAGTATGGTCTAGAGCATGGAGAAGGAAATAGGCAAAGGGATATCTTTCAAAAACTAAGCCCTATTTTCACAAACCATATTAAAACATGGAGTGATGGCCAAGGAAAGAGCATAATTTGAGCAAACATTGACACAAATGCTAGCAAACACCAAGCATTTATGGGACATGGTGACATGGTTGATAGTTACAAGCTAACCAAAGAAGTTGGAAATACTATGCAACACATCATCTTCCCAAAGATCCAAAGGGAGTCTAGGAAACTAAACCCAAATTAGAGCCACGTTGAAGTTTTCCTTTGAAGGGTCAAAACCTAGGTACCACTTCTTCAAAAATAAGCCAACTTTCCCCAAAAACCATGGCCCACCTACCAAAGTGTTACCAAGATCTTCTTGATAGGAAAAGGTGAACAAAAAGAAACCCTTTTCCATTGTAGATATTCCTATATGTCCTTTAAGATCCCATTTCTTAGAGGCATAAACTCTTACCACATCTATGTGTAGCCTTTCACCCATGAATTTTCCAACCAAAGAGTTATCTAATATCAACAACTACCCTATCCACCATAACATATGATATAAAGAGGGAAATTTCCCTAGAGACATAATCCCTTGAGATCAACACAAGAGGGACCAAAGCATTTACTTTACCTTTTTGGGGACCTAAACCACCTATGTCAACTTTTGATTTTTTTAAAAGGTCTACCCAGGTTCCAGAGGAAGAACCAACCTCAGGGCTTGCAACATGAGACAACATGTTCGACACCTCATAAGATTTGAGACCAAACATCAAAGACTAGGAAAGGAATGGCAAGGCTTCCGTTTAGAGGATGTAGGGCCATCAATCATAGGTGGAGGTTTCGCCTCACCAACAATAGAGACCATCACCATTTTTTATGCATCCACAAAACCAAGATTAGACTAGTCAAAATCATCAAACTTGGGCCTTTCATTGACCATAGACACCCCAGAAATAACATCTTGATAGATTTTCAGCCTAAAATTAATCCAAGAATTAAATTCAACATCTTTCCACCCAAAACCAACATACATTCCATTCAAATTCAACATTTACAAGCCTCTACATACCATTTACATTTATTATTTTGTTTCTTTACTCTTCTATTGTATTTTAACATATTATTTCATTATTCATGTGAGTCATGGTGCTAAGATTTATATGACTTAGACATTTACTATTAATTGACAAGTGTTTGTCTAAATAGATGACTACTTTTCCATGGCTCTCAACATCTAAGCTTGCACCACCTTATTTATTTAAAGTCCCCTTTTTGTTTAGTTGAGCCTTTGTTGCTAAAGTGACTTGGAGAATGGAAAGTTGGTAAAAATGACTTAAAGATTGGAGAAGGAAAAGTCACTTTATAAAGGAAGAAAATTAATTATTATAAAATGACAAAATAAAACATTATTTTAATGACAAAGTGGATGTCCACTTGGAGAAGGAAAAGTGCATTAAAAAAAATATTTTAATCCCAATTATGGTTGTGGACATGAAACTTGTATAAAATATTGCAAATTTGAGCGCTCCACTTGAAGGTTATAAAATAAGGTGTTTGGGAGGTCATTTTCAGCATTGAGTATTTTGACATTGTCTTGGATATTTCCATTTCTATTGTAACTTCTAGTTCAGCTTGCTTCTAGGGATGAAAACCCTTAGAAATTATGGTTTGGACAAAAACCCAATACCACTTGAGAGGTGAATCCATTTAGGGTTTTCTTCATTAGAGAATTTTGGTATCATAGAAGATCTGGAATTGATAGACATTTGCAAGTTTACAGCTGCTAGGATTTTGGACTTCCAAATTGAAGGATTTGTAACAAATATCCATTTGGAATTGGTGCAATTTGGGGTTTATGTTATTAAAGTCTGATTTTGTTTACTAAACCCTAACCGTGGAGTTTGAAGGAGGTCGCCATAATTATTAGGGTGAAATTTTTGCCATACATAAGAAGTTCATGAGTTGTTACATTTCATATCAAACCCTCACACATTGGGTGCTTTCATTGTGGAGAGTTCATGGAATACAAGGAGCCTTTCAAACTTAGTTTTGCATCAGCATTTTATCATATTAGACCTTAGAAAATTATTTATCAGTCATCTAGGGTTTGATAGATATTGGTATTTTGTGGAGTTTTGACATCCTTAACACCTAGGGTTCAAGCGCCCTCAATCTTGGAGGAATCATGGCTACTAAGGAGCTTCTACATCATTGTCTACATCAATAGACTTAATATCAGATTTTTGCTATGGACAACAACACTATTCCATACTATATCAGTCATCTATTTGCTTTGCATGTTTTCATATTGTGCCTAGAACAAGTGCTATTCAATTAGGTATGTTGTAAATGTTAGAAAATAAGGATATACTGAGGGGGGTGAATCGGTATATCTCTAAACTTATTTCATTTAATCATCAACAATTAAAACTTCTAACTGCTTTAACCAGAAGATCAGTAAATTAAACCAATTAAAGCACAACACATATGCACATAGCCACAACACCAGATTTACATGGAAAACCCAAGAAGGGAAAAACCACAATGAGCAAGTTACTTGGATCTACTGTCTAAATCTAGCCTCACAAATAAAGATAAAATAGGATTACAACATTATTTATGGGCTACAACCCAAAGGAAGTTGCAACTCCCTGAAATATAATACAATGACACTTATAGAATGAGGCTACAACCCCTAGATATTACATTCAACAGATCTTACTGAACAAACCACCTCCACATCATTCGCACACTTCACCTTGTCACAAAACTTCACTTTCTTTGCTCAACGAACACTGCTACCTCCAACACACCTTCACAAATAGTCTCACATCTACTCACATATCTTCGCACACTCTCATGCATTCATACTCTCATCAATAAACAAGATCTTTCATTTATACCTTATGTAATTTCCAAATTTCTTCTCTCAAGTTAGCCAAGATGAAATGTGTATTCATGAAACTCTGTTATGCTTCCTTGCAACTCCACTTCTTCTGCTTCTTCACCTATAACCTACAATCATAGAAAAGGGGGTTGGGGGTTGTTAAAACCCTAATTTCACAAAATTGTAAATAAAAGGATGAATCACGATAAATGCTCCACATAGAGATATCAAATGACAATTAGATACATACCAAATTTTGAGATTTTGTATCTGGAAAAATTGGGGATGAAAGAGCGGGCACCCGAGTCCAAGGTGGCAACTTCTTCAGGGATTTCTGGAACTTGTCTGCAACAAATCACCACTGTCACAAAAGTTTTCTGCTTCGGGGATCTGGCGAACTAAAGAGAGGGTGCCTAAGTCTAAGTCCTATTTTTCTTCTTAGATCTACAATTCTGACACTCTGTTATGCTTCCCTGCAACTCCACTTCTTCCACTTTTGTACCTATAACCTACAATCATAGAAAAGGGAGTTGGGGGTTGTGGTGTCTAGGAGCTTGCCTCAATCAAGCCCTGGAAGGACATTCAAGTCTTCTAAACACCGTTGTCAGATAGAGAGTGTGTATCCTTGTGGGATAGAGGCAAAAATCAATTGATAAATGATTGAAAACACAAATAAATGTCACCTCAGAGGTGTAGCTCGCATATAGATGAGAATATTTCACATCATGAGAAGGTGAAGCCAAATTTGCATAACAAACACAATAACAAGACAAGTCTGCTCTGGAACAATGAATGCTTTGAATGCTCTAAAATCATAGGTGTGCCAAAAGTGCATAATCATCTTCTAGTTTACAAATGAATCCCTAAACATGCTTATATATGCAATTAAACACATTCCCGCTTTAATTTCGTAATTCAAACTTGAGATGTCAGCAATGGACACTTCTAACGATTACATAACGGACATTTAAAATTTGGGACCCTACTAAATACGGCACAATTAGGGTGCGGACACCCAAACCCTTAGCCCCATTTTCAAGGTAGTGTCAAGTTCATCACTGTCCCCTAGGTCCATTTTAACATGGGTTTTCAGGTTTTTTCCATTGTGAGTTAAAATGAATATGCTAAATGCAAAACAAAGGACTCGGGAGCTAAACTTAGGGGAAAAAGTCCAAGGGAGACATTTTCTGGCATAACATTTAGCCCCCACTTTAATGTATGCATGAATGCAAGGCCCATACATGCATTAAAGTATGGTCAACAAACACAACAAACATGCCAAGCACTTAGAACTAATGCATACACAAAGATTGAGAAACTATTTCTAGCCCCTAGTCTCAGGTAGACATTAGAGAAGACACATCACAAACATGCCAAGCACAATGAAGATAGTAGCAAGCATGCAAAACATGGAGAAGATAGTAACAGGCATGCAAAACACGGAGAAGACAATATTGAAGACACACAAAACACAATGAATGCAGTGATTATTTCTTTTTCATTTTCATATATATAAATGAATGCAAATGCAGATGCATGGAAAGCAAAAGTGCAACACACCACCCAAAATGTAGGAGGGGCAATTCACCATGCTCTTTGGACTACATATGGGGCAACAAACACGCAATACAAATCTCAAAATGTAGGAGGGGCATTTCGCCATGCTCTTTGGACTACACTTGAGAATAAACATACCATACAAATCCCAAAGCATAGGAGGGGCATTTCGCCATGCTCTTTGGACTATACTTGGGAACAAACATGCCATACAAATCCCAAAGCATAGGAGGGGCATTTCGCCATGCTATTTGGACTATACTTGGGAACAAACACACAGAAGACACATGGAAAACACGAGCGCCGTATAATATGCTAAAGACATACTATACATCTAAAACATGGCAAACAAGGCAATGGAAGGAACTTATTGCTAAGCCCCTACCATCTCAGGCACATTACAGGCACACCTAACGGTTGGGCTTATGCCACAACAACTGCCAAAGACACGTTTAAGGGAGGATACACCAACCCCACCTACTCGGAGGATTTTTGAAATAAAAAGGATGTGCACTAGCTCAAGACATACACCATCCACGCCTCCACAGAGGGCTTAAAATAAAATGATATGCACAATATCCTACCTCCGCAAAGGGCTTTCTCATTGCAATATAAAATAAAGATGTGCACTCACGTGGAGATACAACATCCTGCCTCCACAGAGGGCTTACAAACATGCTTTGTTAGTACCAAAATCATCAGACAACTTACCTTATATATGCCTCACCTTAAGGTGGTTGATATCATGTACTGATATCAAGCATGTTAAGGTAGAGATAAAACACACAAGGGAACAAGAGCTTTCGCAAAGCCCATGCCCCCAGAGGTGACATGTACTTCACGATCACAAAATGTTCCCACATACACATAATTTCCTACAAGAAGAGAGGTCAAAAATCTTTTTCTAAGATGATAACCTCATCAGATGATAAAAGTAATGCATGCAATCATTCACATAAAGAGCTGAGGCTATACGACGGATTTGGAGACCGAGTATAATCGTGCGGCTATGTTGCAGACATCTCCAAACTGAGTGTAACCAAGGTGAGATTCAAAGATAAACAAAGTGCATGGAGCAGATGTATTGTTATAGTTTGTTAGTACAATAAGACAACATCAAAATATCACACGGAATGATTCTACTAGCCAAGCATCGGATAATATATATCAACCCCATTGTCATGTATGGACTAGGTCCATTTTTGCTTGCTTGCTGAAGGGACACGTGGTCCATATCAGTATTATTTGTTTTTCATCATCTACTAGCTAGATAGAACCACTAGAAGAAGGTAAACAATAAATCAAGAGAGGAGAGCAAGTGTCGTAGGGTCATCATGTAGGAAGGTGCCCCCAGGTCACCAACTGCAACGCTATGCCCCTAAGACACAACACACAACAATAAAAATAGAGGAGAAGCAAGATGGAAGAATGATGATACAAATAGAAGAATGGTCACAATAGATGCGGTCTCCCGGTATCCTTGGCCTTACAAGAGTATCAAGGGTCATCCAAGGAGGCCTAAACAACATATAACACATCACGGGGGGATCACAACATAGAGAAAAAGGGTTAGAAATACTTACCTGACACAACCCAATGTTAAGAACATACATATCTAGGAAGAGGCCACCCTTGAGAGTAACTATAATATTTGCTACAATGAGTGTGGCTTAAAGAGGGAGAAATATTTACTAGATTCTTAGGGATAGCTCCTGGCAGACAATTCTTGTCTATCAGCCTAGGATGTTGTTTTGGTCTTGTTGATATTGCATTAACATTAAGTTTAGGACGATGAGAGGCTTTAGTGGGCTTCAAAGAGTGGTATCCAATACCGGCTATATAATTAATTCCAACAACTTGTAAAGGTACTCTGATTCCTTGTTGATTTACACCACATCCATTACCTACATAGTCACAGTTATTATAAAGGATTTTAAATCCATGACCATAGAGGGATGTCATTTCTTTAGAAGATGGTGAAGCCTCATATGTCTCATAATCTATAGTATAAGTAAGAGTATTGTCTTTGTTTTCTACCAAGGAGGCTTTAGTTTTCTTAGTTGTTTCCAAAGATTTCTTAGATGAAACCGATGCGACTTTTGATATGTCAGGGTTATTAATTTTATATTCCCCTACACCACAAGGATTAAAAACTAATGAACCCTAATCATCACCAAAAGGTGCATTTGATGTTTTAGAGTCTTGCACAACATTATCTATGGAAAGAGGCTTTGATGAACCCACTCGTAAGTTGTTTAGACTCGTATGATTGTTAGCTTGTTTTTGTGTTTCAATATGTAAACAACTATCTAGTTCAGGATCGGCTTCCATGGTGCAGAGCTTGTTTTGATAAATAAACTTTATTGATCTATGAAGGGTAGACATAGCTACCTCCATGGCATGAATCCACGATCTACCAAGAATCATATTATATGAAATCGAACCAGGCATGACATGAAAAAAGGTAGATAATGTCACAGGTCCCACCTTTACAGGTAAAGTTATAGTACCTAGGGATTGTCTACCAACATTATCAAAGCCACGAATGCTAATTATATCTGGTTTAGTTAAAGTTGTGTCAATCTTGATTTTGTATAGTTAGTCTATGCAACAAACATTAAGAGTTGATCCATTGTCAATCATAACTCACTTTATCAACTTTGTATTGACAGTGACAAAGATTATAAGAGGATCATATTGGTTTTGAACTTCAACTGATGGTAATTCATGTGGTTAAAACAAGATATCTATTTTTGTTGCATGCATACAATCTAATAGAGTTGCTACATCATTCGGCTTAATAGCAAGTGGTACAATCACATTTTGTAAAGCTTCTTGAAGCATTCCATGGTATGTATGTGATGTTTGTATTAAATCCCAAAGAGAGATCTTAGCCAGAGTAGCACGAAGCTGCTCAACAAGATCATATTCTTGACCACTTTTAGGAGTAAGATGAGGTGGCATAGGGAGCATAGATTGAGAACATGGAAGAGAGATAGGCACATGAGGTGCTTGCTTACTTTGCTTGTTTTTGCGGGTGTTGTATGTGTGAGCAATCATGGGATGCTATGGCACATTTTGAACACCTTGATTTCTTTGAGTGATTTATCTTGCATAGTTTAGAATGTGATCCGGGGGTCGAGGTGGCTTCCTATTACCTTGAACCGTAATCATTGGTTTGAAGCAAGAAGATGCATTAGGTGCCCCCGCACAACCATCTTAGGAATATTGCTACACTTATCTAGTAACCCCTTGGTGGGTGGAAGGAGTTTATTAATGAAGGTTGAATTAACATTGTTGTCCTTTTGATTATACCCAACATCTATCCCTAAAGGATTTAATGTGAGAGACCTTTTCTTATTCACTAATGCTTCATCCGGGCCATGGAGAGCATTGGAATGAAAGAAAGGTAAGGTGTTTTTAGGTGTTGTATCATTAGTGATGTCTAAGGGACTTGAATTTACAACCACAGTAGAGCTAATCATAGTCTTCTCATCTAAGGTTCTTAGACATTCAATTACAGGAGAAGTAAGATAACTTATGGGATCATCAACATCATCATATTCTTTAGCTATAAATTCCAAGGCATTAACGAAAGAGGAGTTTTCACACTTATCCTTCTCATGAGAGTTCTTAGAGATGAATTTGATTAAATCTTCTAATATTGTAGGATGTTCACTCATGAGGTTTAGAAATCTATAAAAATAAATATATTTTATATATACATGCAAAGATACCAAAGAGAAATGACATGAAGGTGCCATAATGAAATGTTTTGAAACATCAATGTCGAATAAGATCTAGTAGTACACCCTAGATGTTGAAATACACAATGTGGAATTGAGATAATGCAAAATTTCAATCAAGTGTGTAAAATGATTTCAAATTTATGTTTTCAAATGTATGCAAGATCTAACTTTAAAATATTTTGAATATTTATGCAAGGAACAAGTGCAAAACTATGTATGCTTATGATCTAAAATGCTTGATTTTTCCACTTTTTTCAATGCAAATGCCTAAAAGAAAAGGTGTTGTAAGGAAATTGATGAGGGGAAGCAAATAATAAGCTGTATATCAATCCAATAATGTATAAATATCCTTCACAACACACTTATAATGCAATTCTAGATGCAAAATGAGTCAAAATTTAGTGAAAATGCAAGTTTTTCAAACCCTAGTGAAATTAAGGCATGAAAATGTGGAAAATGATATGTAAATGAATTGTATTCAGATGTATGATGTAAAATAATTCATCTCAGATCTAAAAATACTTTTAAAGTCCTACCATGCTCAATGCAAGTGCAATTTTTAATGATGATGAATGAAAAATACTAGTTTTTGTTGAAATTATCTGTGTAAATGCAAATTTTTGAAATATGAATGCAAAAACACACTAAAATGAAACACTACATACAAAATTAGATTTGAATGAGTTCCTAATATGAGTAGTAAAATATGAAACAAGATTTTAGCTAAAAACCCTAGTTTTTGAAATCACTAGGTTATAAGAAAAATTCAAAATTTCAAGCAAACCTTAGCAATTTTAATATGAAAAATGCAATACAAAGGATTATAATATGATGAATTTCTGTAATTTATATCAGATCTAATTTAAAAATCATAAATTAAATGAAATTAAATAAAAAATAATTCAAATTATTTGAAAATGTAAGCCTAAAATGCCAATTTTTTCAAAATTTTCAAAATTTTCATTTTTTTTGTAAATTTTCAAATGCAATATGAAAATGATGAATTAAATGAATGAAAATATGAAGTACAACACTCAACAAGGTGCAAAATTCAAATACAACACAGGTTCACCAAAATGTTTCATGGTAAAAAGAGGGATTTTCAATTTCAATGAATGTGTGGGTTAAATCCTCCTTTCACACCTTGCATTCAAGGACATAAACGGAGTCAAGACACAACTCTTGCAAGAGGGCTCTGCTATAGGTTTAGTGTCACTTGGAATGAAAAGGAAACTTGGAGTCTATTGATTAATTGATTAATTAAAGCCCGATTATGCTTAAAACCCTAATTTTGCAAACTTGTAAACAAACGGACAAAGCACGACAAATGCTCACACACAGAGATATAAAATGGCAATTAAATACATACTAGACTTCAGAATTTCAGATGCAGAAAAGTTAGGGGCTAAAGAGTAGGCACCCAAGCCCAAGGTGGTAGTTTCTTCAGAGACTTCTGAAATTTGTCTCCAACTAATCACACTATTATGGAGGTTTTCTACTGTGGGGATCTGGAGGGCTTTGGAGTAGGCGTCCAAGTCTAGCACCTAGTTTTCTTCTTAGATCTATAATTTTGACACTCTGTTATGCTTCCCTGCAACTCCACTTCTTCTACTTCTACACTTGTTACCTACAATTACAGAAAAGGGGGTTGGGGGTTGTGGTGTCTAGGAGCTTGCCTCAGTCAAGCCCTGGAAGGACATTCAAGTCTTCCAAACATTGTTGTCAGATAGAGAGTGCATATCCCTGTAGGATAAAGGCAAAAACAAAATGATAAATGATTGAAAACACAAATAAATGTCACCTTAGAGGTGTAGCTCACATATAGATGAAAATCTTTCACATCATGAGAAGATGAAGCCAAATCTGCATAACAAACACAATAACAAGACAAGTCTACTATGCAACAATGAATGCTTTGAATGCTCTAAAATCATAGGTGTGCCAAAAGTGCATAATCATCTTCTAGTTCACAAATGAATCCCTAAACATGCTTATATATGTAACTAAACACATTCCCACTTTAATTTTGTAATTCAAATTTGAGATGTCGGCAACGGACACTTATAACGTTCACATAACCGACATTTAAAATTTGGGACCTTGCTAAATAGGGAAGGACTAGGGCATGGGCGCCCAAGCCCTCAGCCCCATTTTCAAGGCAAGGTCAAGTTCATCACTTCCCCCTAGGTCCATTTTGACATGGGTTTTCAGGGATTTTCCATTAGGAGTTAACATGAATATGCTAAATGCAAAACAAGGGACTTGGGAGCTTAACTTAGGGGAAAAAGTCCCAGGGAGACATTTTCCAATGTAACAATACAATCTTCACACATGTCTCTAACCAACTCCAAAACCGCAAGGTCGTACCATCAAATACGGAAGAATGCAGAGCATTCTCTTGAGCTTATTTTGTGCAAACTTCAATGACTTGGACAAGTTGAATCTTTATTTCAAGACTAAAGCAATGCATTTCCTCAAGAAAAAATGAATATAATATTTGCCACATTAGAGACTCATTCTCAACTTCATACAACAACAACAAAGTCTTTTCGCAAAGAAAGAATCTTCATGTTAGCACACTCTTTGTCTATACAACTTCAGGAGATATTGATGACATTCATTGTCTTACCCTTCTTATCTCTGATCTATCTTCTTTAGTCTTCGTCTTTGATCATATTGCCACAGACTTCTTTTCACATTACCTTCTTGTTCACTTTACTTCTGGCCTTCTTCATTCCATCACTACTGACAACACATCTAAATCTCAAACTATTGACATCAATGACAACATAAGTGCAACAATCTCCCCCTTTGGCATTGATGGAAACACTTAACAACTGATATGCAATTCTCTTCTCCTTTGACATCAAGGACAAAGGGCTAGTGGTCTTCCTCTGAACTGATCTTCCTTTAGCTCCCCCTATCAACATTCTTCTTGATTTTTCCTTCAATGCTTTTCACTTGTCAGCTCCCCCTAACTGATCAAATCTTGTTATCCTCTAAAAAATCTTGCCTACCTACTCCTCTCAATCCCCCTGGACAGATGCACCATCTATGCATCTAGTTAGAAGGAGGGGCAACAACCCCTAACTTTTGTCTAAGATACTCAAAAGTATCCTTAGAAAGTACCTTGGTGAAGATGTCTAAAACTTGATCCTTTGTAGGCGCATATTCCAATCTGACTTCTTGATTTGCAACCTTCTCTCTCAAAAAGTGATACCTGATGGATATGTGCTTGGTCCTAGAATACATCATTAGATTCTTTGAAATATTGGTAGCACTTGTATTATCACAAAGAATAGGAATGGGCTCATCATATACAACCTTGATAACCTTCAATGTTTGCTTCATCCTCAACACTTGAGTACAATAGGTTGTTTCAGCAATATATTTGTTGAAAGAACACTAATACACTGAGAGGGGAGGGTGAATTAGTGTATGTTAAAAAATTTAAAATGAAACTAGTAGTAAAGAATTAAAGTCACACATAAACCACATACACACAAGGAAACACCAGATATATGTGGAAACCGCAAAAAGGGAAAAACCACAGTGCGAATGTTGCTTGAGTCTACTACTCAAATCCAACCTCACAATAAAAGATTTTACAGTTGTTTTGTAAGTACCAAATTATAGGTACATTGATACCCAAGACAATGTTTTGAGGCACCAACCTTCAGGTACACTATACACCTAATTGAGCACCAACCCAATACAATGAGGCACCAATCCCAACAAGGCACTAACCCTTGAATCCTTACAAATTCTGATGTGCAGACACTAGTTCTTTACTAACCTGAGATGCACCCTTCAATTCATATAGAGTCTCATCCACACTCCTACACTCTGTGTTTTCATTAACACAGTCTTCTTCTTTCTCTATGCTCTCTATATTCTCTGTTTACTTTAACAGAGCCTCCCATCTTCTCAATACAATCTACCTATGAACATTTGTATGTTCATGCAAAATCTTCACTCTATGCATGTGAAAGAAAGATGTTAAGTTTAGTTCAGTAACCTGTTCACAACAAATTCATTGTGTATAAAAACACATACTTCTAACAGTTGAACTGCCATCAACTGCTAAAAAATTGAATGCCAACAGTTGCAAGTCGTTTAACTATCACAATTAAATGCTAATAGTTGTAATTTGTTTAATTGTCACACAACTAATCTAGATCAGGCTCAAAAATGTTTATTGGTGAAATGTCCCTTCATCACCACAGAATCCTTAGAAATGTCCACCGTAGAGTCTGAAGATCATCCCAGTCACATTCATGTCAACACGAACAATATCCATTCCATCTCCTAACTCAAACTGTCACTTATGTGGCCATGTGATCATTTGTGTGTCATGGACAACAATCATATGCCTTTATCGACAAAAATACAATATTACAAACTTAGGCATGTGTCACTTTTATTGGCAAATGTTGTATTTTACAAACTTGGCCTTTATCGCCGTTTGTCAGCGAAAACTCCCTTTTTCGAACTAGGGCACCTTCCTTCTCTATTGGAAAAATATGCATTTTACGAACCATCTCTTTGAACACTTTTGTCGCCTCTATCAGAAAAATATACTTTTCCAAACTTTAGTTACAAAGGCCCTTATCGACAAATGCTACTTTTCTCAAGCTTTGTCTTTTATGACTTCTATCAGCTTATCAGTAAATTGTCACTTTTAAGAACTATCTCTTTGAACACATTATCAGTAAAAAAGTCATTTTTACAAACTTTACCCTCTATCCATTCTATCAACAAAGATATACTTTTCAAAACCTTGGCAACACATGCTATCGGTGATTGTTTGTGTTCTCTAACTTCTGTCAATTTAACTACAAATTCTTATTGGTGAAAGTTTCTTTTTTAGAACCTGTCATAAATGCTATCAATAATTCTTATTGGTGAATTTGTCCATTTTCGAACCATCCCCTTCTTATGCTTTATCGGTGAATTCATGCTTTTTCAAACTTGGACTTTGTCTCTTATGCCTTTGCTTTTGTCGGTGATTTGGAGAGATTTCAAACTGATGAACTTAGCTTTTTCAACAGACATTACATGCTTTCCTTCACCGCTATTGGCTAGTCGGCAAATTGGGCAATATTTGAACTTATGAATAAGTTTGTAAAATTGAGATTTCCCCGACCACTTTGTTTAACACTTTAAGTCTATGGCTCCGTCGGTGAATTAGTGATATACATAACTCATGAAATGCTGAAAAATGTTAAACATTTGATCTTCTTCCATGACGTCAACGAAACACTTCTGCTATGCTATCGGCGAATCAGGAAAAAGAAAAATCGATGAACTTGTTGGTTTTGGAACTGCTAAAATCTTTGACTGGCTATAACTTAGCCAATTTTCACCCAAACTTCACAAAATGAAACCAGGGATACCCATTTGGGTCTTTAACAAGATGAAGTCTTCAATTCAGACAAACAACCTTAAATGGCCTCCAATCCAACCAACCTCCTCATCTTAATGTAATCTCATCAATGGAAAACCTTTGACATCAAATACAATAATGCCAACAATCTCAACAATTGTTTGACACAACTCATCCTTTCTTTGACATCAATGACTACAATTCAACAATCTCCCCCTTTGTCATTGATGGCAACACCTGCTAAATGCATTAATGGCAACATAAATGCATGTGTTCCTAAACTGCACCAGTATCTCCCTATTGGTATGTGGCAACTGATCATGCAAGTATTGTACACTAGTAATGTATCCTCACCGGGGTTTGGGGTCAGGCTAGGACTTGAGTGGGGGTTCGGGGGTGGCAACCCTCAAGAAGCAGGGGTTCGGGGGCACAGCCCCCAAAAAAATTTGTTTCCCTCTTTATTGCATGATCGGAGTCGTCTGTTAATTTTTGTTAACCGACAAAAGAAAAATGACATTAAAAAACCCTAATTCTAGAAGTTTCCAAAAAGCTTGTTATAAGCTGCTGGGATGTATGTTACAGTGATGTATTCGTGAGATTGTAATCTATTTTGCACTGGATAATAAAATCATTGGATGGCTGAGTTTCTGTGGATGTAGCCCATATTGGGTGAACCATGTTAAATATCTATGTTGATCTCTTTTGTGTCATTCTTCATTGTTATAATTGGGTTATTTAATATGCATATAATTGTTAGTGTTTATTGCTTTGATCTGCCTGAACCCCAACAACTAGTATCAGAGTTGGTTGTGTTTGATTATCATCTGCAAGAAGGTCTCACAGTTGAGTGGGAGTCTCACGGTTAAGTGGGAGCAATAGCGGACGAGGGTAAATTGAAGATAGATAAATTCAATGGGTAGAACTATTAATTATGGAAGATGCATATGGAGGATTATCTCTACCAGAAGGATTTATAGAGGCCATTAGAAGAAATAGCTAAGAAACTGGCACCAATGATTGATGAGGATTGGGAACTTCTAGATAGAAAGGCACTAGGAACCATTCAGTTGTGCCTGACACCATCTATGGCATTCAATATAACATAAGCAAAGACAACAAATGAATTGATGAAAGATTTGGCCAAATTGTATGAAAAACCCTTAGCCTCTAATAAGGAATTTCTCATGAAGCATTTGTTTAATCTAAAAATGATTGAAGGTGGATCTGTGTCAAATCATTTAAATGAGTTTAACATGATTACCAGTCAGTTAACTTCTGTAAAAGTGAAATTTGATGAAGAGGTGAGGGCTCTCTTGGTTTTATGTTCTTTGCCAAAAAGTTGGAATAGCTTGGTAATGGTTGTAGGTAACTTTGTCTTTGGTTCAAATACTTTGAAATTTGATGATGTTGTTGGTGTTATCCTTAGTGAGGAAATGCGACGGAAAAGCATAGGTGAGAGTTCAACATCAGGTAATGCTTTGACTGTAGAGAATAGGGGAAGAAAAAAGGAGAAAGGAAAAAGCCCAACAAATTGTGGGAAGTCACAAGGGAAGTCGAAGAAAGCCATATCTAAATCTAGAGGAAGAATGGATTGCTAGAACTATGGAAAGCCAAGACACTTGAAGAAGGATTGCTGGTCTTGAAAAGGCAAACAAGGAGACAGACAACATGATGATAGCAAGGAAGCTAATGCCACAAGTAATAAATTACAAGATGCTTTAATTCTATGTTTAGATAATGCTAATGATTCATGGGTAATAGACTCAGGGGCTTCATTTCATGCCACACCCCATAGAAAATATTATGTAGATTATGTTCAAGGTGATTTTGGATATGGATATTTTGGTGATGATGAACCCTGTTAGATTGTTGGAAAAGGAAAGATAAAAATCAAGTTGCATAATGGAAATGAATGGTTGCTACAGGAGGTAAGGCATGTTCCAAATTTGAGAAGGAATTTAATTTTTACAAGACAACTGGGTAGTGAAGGCTGCATGGTTACCTTTTCAGACAAAATCTGGAAGGTCACTAAAGGTGCATTAGTAGTAGCTAAAGGTGAAAAGGTAGGCACATTGTATTTGTGTATTGGTAATACTTATTCTACCTTAGTTGCTATAGAAATAGTTGCTATTGAGACAGTTATAGCACTTGCTATAGGGACAGAAACAAAATTATGGCACCATAGACTTGGGCACATGAGTGAGAAAGGGATGAAGATCCTTCACTCTACAAAGTTACTACCAGGTCTATAGAAGATTGACTTGGAGTTCTATGAAAATTATGTTTATGGAAAATAGAAAAGAGTCTGATTTCTCAAAGTTGGGAAAGAGAAGAAGAGTGAGAAATTAGAGCTTGTGCATTTAGATGTATGGGGACCAGCTCAGGTATCTGCTCTTGGTGGCTCTTGCTATTATGTTACTTTTATTGATGATGCAACTAGGAAAACATGGGTATATTTCCTAAAAAAAAAAATAAGAAGTATTTAAAACTTTTAAAAAGTGGAAATCTTTAGTTGAGAATGAGATAGGAAAAAAGTTGAAGTGTCTTAGATCTGATAATGGAGGCGAGTATTGCAACAGAGAATTTGAGAATTACTATTCATATAATAGAATCTGTAGGCAGAAAATAGTTCCTGGAACACCACAAGAAAATGGTGTGTCTGAAAGGATGAATAGGACCATTATGGAGCATGCAAGGAGCATGAGATTGCATGCTGGACTACCCTTACACTTTTGGGTAGATGCTATACAAACCGTTGTTTATTTAATAAACAGGGGACCTTCAAATCCTTTGGATGGTGGCATCTCAGAGGAGGCATGGATGGGTAAAAAGGTAAACTATTCATTTCTAAAAACCTTTGGTTGTGAAGCTTTTGTCCATGTTGATATTGAAAAAAGGACCAAGCTTGAGGCTAAGTCTAAAAAATGTACCTTCATTGGATATGGAGTAGATGAATTTGGTTATCAATTATGTGATTATGAAAATCATAAAATCATTAGGAGCAGAGATGTTATATTCAATGAGAAGGTCATGTATAAGGATCAGCTGTAGGAAAAGAAGCATGAACAAGCCAAAAAGGAATATGTGGTGCTGGATGAGATTCCAGAAAATAAAATGCCAATGGTACCTGATGCTCAACAACAACAAGCTATCCCATAGACTCTTGCAAGTGTTAGATGTTCTACAAGGATAACTATACCTCCAGAAAGATTTTCTCCATCATTATATTCTATATTATTAATTGATTCTAGTGAACTTGAAAGTTATGAAGAAGCAATGCAGGCAGATACCAAAAAGCAGTGGGAGCTAGGCATGAAAGAGGAAATGGATTCCTTTCTGCAGAATCAGACTTGGGACTTAGTCCAATTCCCTGTAGGTAAAAGAGCATTACACCAAATAAATGGGTTTACAAGTTGAAGGAAGAAGATGGAGGCAAGAAAAGATATAAGGCCATACTTGTGGTAAAAGGTTTTGTACAAAAAAAAAGGTATAGATTTTGATGAAATATTTTCTCCAGTTGTAAAGATGACTTCTATTAGAACTATTCTAAGTCTTGTGGTTGTAGAAGACTTGCATCTTGAACAACTAGATGTGAAAACAACATTTCTCCATGGGGATTTGGAAGAGGAAATATACATGTAGCAACCACAAGGATATGAGGTCAAGGGTAAGGAGGAATTTGTGTGTAGGTTAAAGAAGAGTTTGTATGGCCTAAAGCAATCACCTTGGCAATGGTATTTGAAATTTGATAGTTTTATGGCTAAACAAGGATACAAAAGATGTCATTCTGATTATTGTGTTTATTTTAAGAAATTGGGTAATGGTAGCTATATTATCTTGTTGCTTTATGTTGATGACATGCTTGTTGCCGGGTCTAACATGCAACATATTAATAAACTTAAGTAGAAATTTGCAAATTCATTTGCTATGAAGGATTTGGGTGCAGCAAAACAAATCCTTGGTATGAGGATCACACGAGATAGGACAAACAAAAAATTATTTTTGTCTCAAAGTAAGTATGTAGAGGTGTTGAAAAGGTTTAACATGTAGAATGCAAAAGCAGTTAGTACACCTTTTCCTAGTCATTTTAAGTTGACTAAGGAGATGTGTCCAAAGACATAAGAGGAGGAAGATAAAACGTCTAAGATACCATATGCATCAACAATTGGTAGCTTGATGTATGCAATGGTATGCACAAGGCTAGATATTGCACATGCACACTAGGAGTTGTGAGTAGGTATATGAGCAATCCAGGAATGGAATATTAGAATGCTGTAAAATGGATTCTTTGATATTTGAGAGGTACAACTTTAAAGAAACTATGTTTTGGAGGAACAAATTCTTCTCTAAAAGGATATGTTGACTCTGATCTAACGGGTGATATTGATAGCAGGAGAAGTACTAAAGGGTATTTTTTACTATAGGAGGTACTGTAGTCAGTTGGATTTCAAGACTGCAAAAGGTTGTTGCGCTTTCAACCACTAAAGCTGAGTATGTTGCTGCTACGGAAGATAGCAAGGAGATGATTTGGTTACAATGTTTTCTAGAGGAATTGGGGCAATGACAAGAAGATAGCCCTTTGTACACTGATATCTAGAGTGCTATTCATCTTGCTAAGAATTCACCTTTGCATTCAAAAACTAAGCACATACAGCTCAGATACCACTTAATCTGGTCAATTTTGGAGGATGGGCAGTTGAAGCTAGAGAAAATTCACACAAGTCAGAATCCTGCAGATATGTTCACAAAGGTAGTTACACAGGAGAAACTAATTTCCTTATCAGTTTCTATTGGCCTTCACAACTGATAATGGTGGATATAAGAAACCATCCAGGCCTATAATCCAGTGGGAGCTGCAAGAATAGTGGTGTCGTCTAGGATCAGTCTCCAAATGGGAGATTGTTTGGTGTGGAGCCTGATCAATCTCCAAGTGGGAGATTGTTGGTATGTGGTGACTGATCATGCAAGTTCTGTACACTAGTAATGTATCCTCGCCAGGGTTTGGGGCTGGGCTGGGCCCTGAGTGGGGGTTCAAGGGCGGTAGCCCCTGAGAAGTGGGGGTTCGGGGGCAGCAACCCCCGAGAAGCAAGGGTTGAGGGGTGCAGCCCCTGAAAATTCTTTGTTTCCCTCTTTTTTGCATGATCAAAGTGTAGACACTAAAATTTGTCCATGTCCTTACCATGACCTAGTTGACACTTTATTAGGGGCATCATAAGCCATTTTGTCCTAATCCCACTCAATTCCAACTTAATCACATTCCAATTAACTAAATAAATCCCATTTGTTTAGTTAATAATACCCCTTCACATGTCTCACATAATTCAAATTAAAAATTTGAATAAACCCCTCACCTATCATCACATTGCGACACATGTCACATGTCTCCATCTTCCACTTAATATGCCTTCACATGACAAACTAATTCAAATAAATATTTGAATTAGATTCTCTTTATCCTCCATCAGACACTTGTTGCATTGCTACAACCTCTTGGAGTGGTAAAACCCTAACCAATCTTGACCGTTCATATCATTGAAACCCTAACCAATCTCATCCATTCATTCAATTTTGCCTTTTCTATAAAGGAAGGCTTTCACAAGTCATTTTCAGATGGAGCATTTGAGAACCATTATGTTGCCAAAATTGTGAACAACCAACATCCTCTCATGATCAACCCTTCGAAATCATGCATGCTTATGCAAGATTGAGAAGAGCCATGGAGGTCAATCGAAACTAGTTTGAAGTTTAGTTTGCATTTTTGTTTATGTTTTGCATTTTCAAGCTAGGTTGTGCTTCATGGTGCTTGATAGGGTTTAGTAGTTTGTTCTTTTTAACACTAAATCTAATTTTTGCCCTATCTACATTAGGAACCTCAATAAATGTTGAGGACTAAATGGTTATGAAATGTTGCGATGAAGTGTGATTTGTAAAGGGATGGAATTGGATATGTAATGGGTGGCTTTGACACAGTTGCAATCAGATTTGATAGGGAGAGTAGATGCTCAAAGGCTTCCCTATGGTCATGGTGAATGATGATTGGATGAAATGGATTGGATTGGAATGAAGGGTTGGAATATGTTTAGGATGTGATCGATATGATTAGGATGATGATGTGTAGTGATGAGATGAAGATGATTTGGTTGAATAAGGAAGAAGTTGATTGGATTATGAATGAGGATGTGTAATGATTTGGAATGGATTAGGATTAGGATTAGAATTAAGATGTGTAATGATGTGGAATGATTGAATTTTGATACCGAAAAAAAATTGAATTTTTTTTTAGTTAGGCCCCTACGCAAGGCCGTAACATACGGATCCGTATGGGACTGTACGGCCTCTGCTAGGGGTCTCCTGTTAAAAAAATTTTGGTTTGCCTATTTGGTTTTCCTGGCTAATATTTTTTGTTGCAGGTCTCATACTCTTCGGTTGTAGGTTTTTTTTATTTTTATACCACTGGTTTAATGGTTTAAAACTTTTGTTGGAGGTTTTGAGTAAACCCTAGCTGCCAGACTGTATTTCTGCCACCACAGTTGCTACCCTGAACAAGTGCATCACCTCCAAGTTATTGTGGTCGCCTCCCCTAATATCCACTGATACCCCTTATCACTCCCGCTCACCACCAGTCTAAACTCCTCTGCCATATTACCCCATTCGACCTAACTCTAGCTATGTGCACTGCCTCGTCGCTTCCACAAATGGCGGCAACTTCATCGACCTCTGCCTTTGCTATATCATCGCAACCATCTATTTTCTGCTGACTCCCACCTACCTTTCCCTCTGCCACTATCTTCGTTGCCACCTATGTAGTGAGTGGGTGTCCTCCCAACCGCCTCACTTCTCCTTAGCCCCCGTGCTCTCTTCTATCGCCATTGGTGGTGGCGACCTTACCCGTCGCCACTGTAGACACTAAAATTTGTCCATGTCCTTACCATGACCTAGTCAACACTTTACTAGGGGCATCATAAGCCATTTTATCCTAATCCTACTCACAATTCCAACTTAATCACATTCCAATTAACTAAATAAATCCCATTTCTTTAGTTAATAATACCCCTTCACATGTCTCATATAATTCAAATTAAAAATTTGAATTATTTCCTCACCTCTCACCACATTGCAACATGTCTCACATGTTGAATCTTCCACTTAACCCCTTCACATGCACAACTAATTCAAATAAAATATTTGAATTAGATTCCCTTTTATTCTCCATCGCACACTTGTCATGTGACTACAATCCCTCTTTGAGTGAGAAACCCTAATCCAACCCTAATCGATCTTAACCGTCCATATCTTTAAACATAACTTGCAATCATATCCATCCATTCAAACCAAGTCTTTTCTATAAAGGAAGGCTTTCACAAGTCATTTTCATCATGTTATGTCCTTGCATACCATTATGCTTCCAAAATTGTGAACAACCAATATTCCTCCACAATCGACCCTTCAAAATCTGCATGCCTATGCACAATTGAGAAGAGCCATGGAGGTCAATCAATGCTAGTGTGATTTTGATTTGTACTTTGATTGTTTGTTTACATTTTCATACTAGTTTTGTGCTTCATGGTGCTTGATAAGGTTTAGTGGTTTGTTGTTTTCAACACTAAATCTGATTTTTCCCTATCTACATTGGTGAACCCAACATGAATCTGTGAAAAATATCACATTTTTAGTGATTTCTAAAAATCTGTTTCTGTAGGTGGCCTCCGGAGCTCAAACGGACCTCACCGTTGAGTCTGGGAGGTCAGAGAAATGAAAATCAACATAAAATTTGATATGTTTCGCTACCTGAAAAAATTTGAATTTTTTTTTAGTTTTAGCCCCTTTGTAGGGTCGTACTGTACGGGGCCATACGACCTCTGTGCAGGGGCTTTCATCGAAATTCCCAGTTTTTCATTTGATTTTTCTTGGTTAATTCTTTGATTACCGGGTTGAATCTTTATATTGCAAGTTGATTTTTATTGTTGTAGGACAAAATCTTTTATGGCGGGTTTAAACTTGATATGTGTAGGCTTCAAATTAATCAAACCCTAAACCCTAATAGATCCATTGCTCAGCCTATTCAAAAACCTTCTGGTGTCTCTCTATTAAACCCCCGACACCTATGACTTTGCTAAACCCCTGTTCCATCTTCATCGACCAAATAAAACCCTAGATTCTAATATTCTTGGTCGCCCTAATCGTCACTGTCATTGCCGCTTGTTCGGCCTTGCAGAAATATAGTCAATGGTATACTCCATAAAATCATACCTCCTTATCACTCCACTACCACCTTCGACCTCCCACACAGTCATCGCCCTTTGGAATTTTTGTCGACTTCCACCTTTTCATTGTCGCTTCCGCCGACCAGAACCCTAGAACTCTGCCTCCACCATTGCTCGTCCGCCCATCATCCCGATCGCCACTCTCAAAACTCCTGGTTAGCCAAAATCCACCACTCAGTTGGTCATGGCATGAGATTTAAGTCCCTCTATGGATGGTAAAGTAGCAAAAGGGTTGGTCATATCTGTGACCGTGAGTCGGGCCTTCTAAGCCCCTTTACTTTTTTCTATTTTATTTTTATTTTTGCAGGCGTTTAGCCCCTGGTCACATGGGTGACCAAGGGGCTATTTAGCCTCTAACTGCTGGCCTAGCCATTAGCATTAACCACCAAAGTTTAACCCACATGTGACCAAACCTCCTTAGCTGCTAGCGGTCAGGGGTAGACTGTCAAGGCTATCCCTCTTCATCTGCATGCCCTAGAGGGACTAGATTTTTTCTTTTTATCATAACTTTCGCATATGGAGGCAAAATTTTACAAATGAGGACTCGTTGGAAAGCTAGGAGGACAAACTTCATAGCTATGAAGAAATTATCAGGTGAAAGTGCCATTTTAACCTTTTTTTGTAGTCAAATTCAAACTTGCGCATAAACTTCAACTACTCATAACTTTTGCAATTTTGATTGAATTTTCATGAATTTTTTTTTAAAATTGCATGGAATTTCATCTAGAATCTGCTGATGCCATTCATTTTACTATCACTATTCATATACAATAGATTTTGTTATCAGATTTCTCTTTTTCACATAATGGTCTCCTAGGCACTTTCACTTGTTTGTTTTCAATTTTGTGGCTTGCAGGTGATCATACGAGGTTGTAACAATGTTTTGATCAGCATACACAGTAGCTTGGACAACGAGATAATTAAGTGCATTCATTCTAATGCCTCATTTCTCTAATCCTTGTTTGATCTCACATTTCAATTTGAGCTCTTAAAATGAATATTTGTCTTCAATCACACATCAAATTTGGGCTAAAACGAACCAGTGTTTTCCTATACATTTGGATTTTGGGCTTAAAATAAACATTTTCTTGAATTGTTTACCACACATCTATTTTCTAAAGGTCAATGAACATGTGTGAGTGTGAGCAAGTTCACATGTGTATGCTCTCCCCTTGCGACTTAGTGCGAGCCTCGGGATCAAAAACATGTTAGCTTGTCTGGCTTTTGTTAGCCTTTAGAGTGGGCCTACTCTTGAGACACATCCAAAAGGAGAACTCATTTACAACCCCAAGTGGGACTTTCATCTAGCCCGCTATATAAATTGAGGATAAGGTGAAAGCCAAGTCTAACCGGTATGAGCACTCACCATACAGTGTTAGCTCAAAAAGAGGCATACCTTTGCATATATTAAACCCCTAGTAGGGTTAGTTAGAGCCTTAAGTAGCTTGTTGGATGCTCATGAGGTGTCGGTCCCTCAGATATTCACTAGAACCTCTTTGTTTAGTGGCAAAAAACCCTCTTTATCCTCATTCCAGCCTAGGGTTGTGCTTGTTTACAAGTGTTTTCAAAACTTAATCAAAAGACACCAAAATAAAACCCACCAATGTGATTGCTAAGTGTCTGTTATGATTGATGTGTGTGCTTGCCTAATCATCACCCTCAACATTCTTTCCACACATTCATCCCAAGTCATCATACCTTGATCACATTCATACCATATTGTCATGCCCACATTTTCCATGTGGTCTCAACACGCGTCCCACGTGTCATACCCACATCTGTCATGTGGTTATGACACGAACTAACAAAAATTTTCTCACACAACCCTAGAAAACCCCTTGCATGCATAAGCATGCTCGGTGGTGAACGCTCAAGGCGAAAATACTACAGTTGTCAGCGGGGTACAAGTACAATTGCGTGCAACCAGACGCAAGCAGTCCAACAAGGGGTTCTCCTTGACACAGTTAACGTCGCTACAAGATTTATATTTTTGAGGTCCCTAACCCTATTTCTCGGTAGATTTCAACAGCATAACGCCTTACGGAGTTTCCTGATAGATTAACAACTTCCCACAACGCCTTGTTCCTACTAAACTGACTCGTGATCTCCCTATTGCATCATTTTTCAACAAAGCACATTTGTTTGTCTCCTCTCTTGTTTCCTGAAACATACTCCTTCGACTTAGCATTCTCAACAAGGCAGTTCTTTTGCCCTCTCTTCCGTTTCTCTGGATCTTAATTTTGATTGTATTTTTATCGCGCTCACCTTAACTATTTCTCTGATGTTTTCGTTTGTTTATATTCCGGTCTCTCTCTTTTGGGTCTCTTCGTATTCTTTATGTTTATCCTGTCCTTTCTTCATATTCTACATCAATCAGAGTTATCACTGTATCTATTTCCTAACATCCAGATTTCCCAAATCCTACAGGCCGAGTTACTACTTCGCTGGACTCAGTTTCCTGATTTTCTTCGATCTAGGATTCACCGTGTATTAATTAAACTTGTTCCTAAGCAAATTAAGCGGAAGGATCCATCAACTTAGTTCTCTTATCCCATGTGGGAAATGCCGCACATTTTCTCTTCTGTGTTTTCCAATGTTAGTTTTTCTTCTTCTTACTCTCTCGCAAGTTTTCTTCTCTGGACGTTTACTAACTACAGTTGAGATTAAAATGGCCTCACATGGAATGTCTGTGATGGCTTCTTAAGTTTATTTCCAGTGACCTTTTAAACAAGGGGACACGTAATTTTTCGTCTTCATTTTCCTGGTTAGCAAATCACGTTGATAGTTAAACTTCCAAGAAACTCTTCCCATAATGTTATAATATTGTCCGTTATGCTTTCTCCTTAAATTATAATTTTATTTTCTCTTATTATTGGAAAGAGAAAATGGCCCCTCTGGTGAATTATATCACTTAATTAATTGATGTATGTACCTATATACGTATACATACCGATTGTATATACACATATATAAATAGATATATAAATATATATTATTATTAAATAATTACCATTATTTATTATTATTAGTTACCGTTGTTAGATTATTTTATTCATTTATATAATGATTATTACTATTGTTATTATTACACTGTTATTCGTCTATCTCTTTTTATATAATATAGTAATATATATATACATATATATATATATACATATATATATACTATTGTTATTGCTTGTAAGTGGCTCTCCTCTTTATAAAATAGAGGGCAAATCATGGAAATATTTCTTATGTTATTTGGTTAAATCATTTTCCAATAGCAAGCCCTAAAACCATTTACCAAGGCATTGTGCCCTAACCTTTTTTTTGTTTTGGTTTGGAGGTGCAGGGCGAAGAAGGGCGGCGCATATGGAAGAGCAACCCATGGCAGAGGTTGCTGGCGGCGAGGCCACACCAGGGGAGGCGTCGAGGGGTATTCATTGGCGGAGGCCCGCACGAAGGACGGTGGTGGGGTGGAGTATGGGCGGCGCCGTGGCGGCCACGATGAGGGGAGGCTGGGGACGGGGTTATGTTAGCCCGCGGGAGGCTTGCTTGGTGGCGGAGGAGTGACGCTGTGGGGAGTCCGCGGTCACTCGGCCACGGACTGTAGTTTATCTTACGGGGGGGGTGTGGGGAGGGGCGGAGCCCCCACCCACATCCCACTACCGCGGTCACTCGGCCGCGGACTGTAGTTTATCTTACGGGGGGGGTGTGGGGAGGGGCGGAGCCCCCACCCACATCCCACTACGTGGGGTGTGGGTGGGGGCTCCGCCCCTCCCCACACCCAATGAACGCCGACGGGGGTGGTGGGAAGGTTTAAACCCTTCCCACCACCACACCACATTATTATTGTATGTGTTGTGTATTACACAGCGGCCGAACTGCGACCCATTGTAATTTTATTTCAATTTTCTCCTTCGAAATCTCCTCTATATTATTAACTCCTCAAAAACACATTTTAATAAATTTATGTTTATCTATATATATATATATATATTTATTTATTTAATTAACCCACAACTTTCAGTCAATATATTATTTATTATTTTTTTTTTACAGAGAAATTTAAAAGAAAAGAAACAGAGAGTAAATAAGTAAATCTATTAAATATAACTCTTTCATTTTAATTTTTTTTATTTGTTTATTTTTTTATTATTTTCTTTTTTTACAATCTTTCACAGGTAACTTTATAATAACAAAGAAATGAAGTCAAATAACTCTAATTTAACTTACAATCTCCTTTTCATATAATAATCAAACATCTCAATTGTAGAGACAAACAATAATCCTTTTAAATGCGATATACAATTACGGATCCTTTAATAATTGAAAATTTTAAATGCAAGATCGACTTAAATTTTTTTTTTTTAATCTATCAAGTTCAATTTCAGTTCATTTAATATCAACTAATACTTAACATTGTAATTACAGGAACTTAAACGTAAATTTCTTAAACAGCCATTTACACCCTACTTAAGAAATATATAGGAAATTACGAAAATTTGTCCTCATACATTTATTGTTAAACGAGGAATCTACTAAAATCGATAATTTCTTATATATTTCTTTTCTTTCCTTACTTCACATATTGCTGATTTCAATTTAGTACATAATAATTTCCAATAGAGAATGAAACAAAATCAATACACTTGCATTGGCTCACAACTACTTACAACTACAATATCTAAATGTTAACAAAATTCTTACTTTCCTCCAAACACCTCCAACAATATTCTAGTTAAACTTAACACTATTGTCAAGATCCACATACAAATTCCCTCTTAACAACTTCTGCTCCAATATACATAACTGTCAAAACTCACAACTAATGAACAACACTGAAAGGAAGAATTTCTCTCCTTCCCAAAACAATAATTTATACAACTTCAGAGGAAGAGATTCCACAGGATGTAGCTCCATGAACCAAATACAGTGCTCCTCCACTTCCAACCACAAGCTTAAAAAGGAAACCTGCGTATCAAAGACAAACAAAGAAGAAAACACCACTCATATAGCTCTCCTCCCTTCCGTAGACCCGCAAGAGGGTCACCCCCGAGCTAAGGAGACCATACTCACACCAGGGTAAACTCAAGCAATCCACTTCACAACAGGAACAACAACAAACCCAAAGCACACAAACACCCATGGATAAATCACACAACACGAAATCTCAACAACAGTGAGCTTCATAAGGGGCAGGAGAGTGGACCACTCGACTCCAGGGTGACACCCTTACAGATATTTTAACCAATACAAATCTCTTGGCCTCAAACCAAGTTTGATCACAAATTTTCCCAAAGAATCTGTATCTGACTCTCAAGTCAAGAACCGGTCTCAAATACAAGCCCTCAAGGCTTTCAACATCCCAAAAGAAGAAAACAGGTATGCACCCGAGGAGGATCACTCCTCCCCTACCCCAAACTTGATGAGCATTTCTCCCAAGTGGGAGAAGCTCTGTCAACAACCCAACAACAGATCCCACAGAAAATAAATCTAAAACACAACAAATAAACATCTTTCACACAATTTTTCATACAACACTCAGAATACGAAGGAAAGGTAAAACCAAACCAACCTTACAAAGTCCTTCCGGAATGAAACTGTTGCAGAGTTCCACTGAGATCTCTTCCAACCTTAGCCACCAACTCCTTCTTCCTTTCCTCCTCTCAAGCTAACTTTCCTATTCTGGCAATGAATCTAAAACTCCCCAAAAAAAAATCAACTAACTCCCTTTCCCTCTAAAAATGGAATTCAAATAACCCAAAACTCTCTAGTTTAGAGAAATGGGGAGGTGACACTTGTCACCTCCTCACCCTTCCCAAAACCACTATTATGTCCCAAGGGATGAGTGTTGGCTTATGTCACTCACCCATCCCTAGAGTACTCCTTATCCCTCTCCTCATGTCATTTCTCTTACGCATGGGAGAAATAAAAGGAGTTAAAGGAGGAAAAGACAGGTGACCCATGCCTCTTCTCCCTTCCTCCAACATGGATGACCCCACAGCACATGGGGAATCTCACTAATGGTGAGGGTGACTTCAAGTCAATCCCTCTATAATGGATGGGTTTGTAGTCATCTCATACCTTGGGAGTTGAAGAGGGATGGGTTGGGTGTTGGTACAACCCATCATGTCCCCCCCATACCTCCAATTTTCGCCACTTAACTTCAGGGGGTAGTAAAGATGACTTGATGGAGGTTACCCAAGGGTTACCCATGCCAAATGGGGCCCTGGACCCATGGGGTATAACCCAGGGTCAACTTTAACCCATTCTGGACAACCACGGTCAAGGTAAAGCACAAGGAAAGGCCTCCAAGATTTAAATAAAAGAAAAGAAATTCAAAATCAATCTTTTTACAACACAAATCATAAGTCAGTGTTACAAGAGGGTAGACCAACCCTTTTGACCTTATGAAAGACCACATTACGACACCATATCAAACACAGAGTGATCTTGGTTCCTTGTGAAACCAGATCGGCTTAACAGGGAATAACAATAACAAGGTGCGGAATGATCTCCGAAATCTGTGGTATGATTAGTAAATTCCTGCACACTAAATTGCAAGATCAGTTTCACATATAATCATCATAGCCGAAGCAACTTAAAAACATGCATTATCCTGACATAGTTCTAAATAGCATAAATGAAATCATATTACAATTTTCCATCATCACCTAATTAACTTTTCTGAAATGTAAATTTATCCAAACATCACCCAATTAGTTTTTCCATAAACAAAATAAAGTTTAATAGTTTAACAAGTCCGGGAACTACTATCCCACACATATAAAAAGTATCAATAACAGTAATGTAAATAGTCACAAGAATAGAAGTAAAAAGGTGGTCCTCACATCCTCTCCCCCTAAGACTGTACTTCCTCCTGGAAGTCATCAAAAAGGTGAGGATAAAGGGTCTTCAGTCTCTCTGCATCTTCCCAAGTTGCTGTGACTTCGTCGTAAAGATCCCACTGGACCCTAACCTGGTCCAGCTCTCGACCTCGAAGGGCCAGCGTCCGACGAGCCAATATGCGAATTGGCTCCAGCGCCAGCTGTCCGTCTGCCTCTACCTGAAGAGCACTCCAATCCAACACGTGAGATAAGTCAGAAATATATTGACGTAAAACTGAAGCATGAAATACATCGTGGATACATGACAGGCTAGGTGGCAAGGCTAGACGATAGGCTACTGGTCCTATCCGCTCCAAGATTTTGAAAGGTCCTACAAATCGAGGTGCGAGCTTAGAGCCCTTCCCGTAACGAATTAGACTCTTGTGCGGTCGCACTCTCAAAAATACTCTATCACCCACAGAGAAGCTTTGGTCTGTCCTCTTAGCATCGACATACTTCTTCTGCCTGTCCTGTGCCTCCTGAAGTCTCTGTCTAATCTGTTTGACCTGCTGTTCCATATTCTAAACTATCTCTGGACCGATGACCGTTCTGTCCTCTATCCGATCCCAACTCAAAGGTGTTCTGCATGGTCTGCCATATAAAGCCTGGAAAGGAGGCATACCCAACGAGCTGTGATGTCCATTATTGTAGGCGAACTCAACTAGATATAGGTACTCCTCCCATCTAGACTGATGGTCCATAACATACATGTGAAGCATGTCTTCTAACACCTGGTTAACTCTCTCAGTTTGTCCATCGGTTTCCGGATGATAAGCTGAACTGAAGTTGAGCTGTGTGCCCAACGCCTGATGTAAGGCTCTCCAGAACGATGAAGTAAATACGGAGTCTCTGTCAGATATAATGCGGCGAGGTACCCCATGAAGTCTAACAATCTGATCGAGAAACACCTTTGCCACCGATGGTGCATTGTACGTTGTGCAGATGGGTGAAAAATGCGCCACTTTGGTCAGCTTGTCAACTGTCACCATAATAGCATCATGGCGACATGATGACATAGGTAGACCAATGATGAAATCCATAGAAATGGTGTCCCATTTCCATTCAGGTATTTCGTGAGGGTACAACAGTCCAGCTGGATGCTGATGTTCGGCCTTGACCCTCTGACATTCTAGGCAACGAGCAACGTATTCTGCAATGTCATGCCTCATTCTAGCCCAATGATAAAGTTGTCGTAAATCAGCATGCATCTTTTTCACTCCTGGATGTGCTGCGTAGGGTGCTCTATGAGCCTCTGATAGGATTACTGTACGAAGATTACCCGCATTTGGTACATAAATGCATTGCTGATGTCTAAGCAAGCCATCAGACTCAAGGGTATATCCTGTGAATTTGCCCTCAAGGGCCCTTTGATTTAGAATTTCCTGCTGCACCTCAAGAAACCACTCGTCCTCCAGCAGATGCTGTAAGATGTGATCTCTCAAGTCCACCCTCAAGGTTAGGATCAGGATCTCGTGGCGCCTTCGACTCAAAGCATCAGCGACCACGTTCTCCTTCCCTTTGATGTAGTGGACATCAAAGTCGTATTCGCATAGGAATTCCATCCAACACCGTTGGAGGGCGCTCAAGTTTGGCTATGTAAAAATATATTGCAAGCTATGATGATCCGAATGGAGTTCAAAGCGTCGACCTAAGAGAAAATGTCTCCAGCGGACCAAAGCATGAACAACTGCTGCGAGTTCTAAGTCATGGGTAGGGTAGTTTAATTCATGTGTCTTCAGTTTCTGCGATTCGTATGCGATCGCTCGACCACCCTGCATAAGCACGGCTCCCAAACCCTCTAATGATGCATCTGTGCAAACAACAAACTCTTCTGTAGGATCTGGAACAGCTAAAATAGGAGCACTTGTAAGACGTTCCTTGAGGACTCCAAAGGCCTTTTCACACTGTTTGGTCCATATGAAACCCTTCCCCTTTCGCTGAAGGGAAGTGATGGGATGTGCTATCCTGGAAAAGCCCTCGACAAACCGACGATAATACCCAGCTAACCCCATAAAGCTTCTGACCTCTGTCACATTGGTGGGTGCCAGCCACTCCTGAATAGCCCTAATTTTAGATGGATCTACAGAGATGCCATCGCCTGATAAAATGTGTCCCAAATACTACACCTCTGAAGAAAGCACACTTCGCCAAGTTGCCATAAAGCTGCTCCTCTCATAAGCGCTGCAAAACTTGACGCAAGTGCTCCACATGCTCTTCCTCGGTCCGCAAATAGATCAAAATGTCATCCAAAAATATGATCACGAACCGATCTAGGTAAGTATGGAACACCCCGTTCATGAGACTCATGAACACTGTAGGGGCGTTCGTCAACCCGAAGGGTACCAATGTGAATTCGTAATGGCCATATCTGGTTCGAAAAGCAGTCTTATGAATATCTGCCTTTGTGATACGCAATTGGTGATACCTAGATTTTAGATCAATTTTTGAGAACACTCTGGCTCCCTGCATCTGATCAAAAAGGTCATCAATCCTAGGCAGAGGATAACAGTTCTTCACCGTCACCTTGTTCAACTGCCTGTAGTCCATGCATAATCGAAGAGACCCATCCTTCTTCTTCACGAAGATAACCGGTGTGCCCCATGGTGATACGCTAGGTCGGATGTGTCCCTTCTCAATTAATTCCTCTAACTGCAGCTTAAGTTCAGTGAGTTCATGTGTAGTCATTCTATAGGGAGCTCGGGATATCGGTTCTGCACCCGGCACTAAGTCGATGTGGAAGTCCACTTCTCTGCGTGGTGGAATTCTTGGTAATTCTGGCAGCAATACATCGGCAAACTCTCTAAGGATAGGATGATCATCTAAGGTCGCCTCAGTTTCATCCTCTGTTCTATCACTGACCGTAATTGCAAACAACTGGCATCCTTTCTGAATGCAGCGCTTAAGCTGCTAAGCGGATATCATACAAACAGCCGTGGGCTTCTGAATGCCCACTATCTCAACCGGCGATCCATGATCGTCTAAACAACTAATCATCCTCTGACGACAATCTAGCTTGGCTCTATGTGCCGCAAGCCAATCTATACCCAGTACTACACCGTAGGATCCTAAGGGCATAACCCTAAGGTCACATGATGTAGTGAAGGATCCTAATATGATCTCGCAGTCTTTAACCAAGGTATCTACTAACATCTTGGCCCCTGAGGCCAACTCAACTTCCCACCTAATGTCTTGCCTAGAAGCCACCAGCTTGTAACGCTCCACTAACGATGTAGATAGAAAGGAGTCAGTAGCTCCTGAGTCAAAAAGGATAGAGATGGGGAAGTCTCCAATCGTACCTGCTGCCTCGATGACTGAGGCCTGGAAATCGGCCTGGCGGTTATCAACCGCTACAAACATGTGGTGGGATCTGCCCATGTCTCCTACGGTCTGCTCAGATCCTCCTGATCGGGGCTGTCCCCCTGTTGTAAATCCCTGCGGGCACTCTCTAGCCAAATGCCCTGCCCCACCACACAGATAACACGGTCCTCTAGCCTGTAACTGCCCTGACTGTGTTCTGCCTGACTGTTGTTGCCCGGTCCGTCCCGTGGACCCCTGTGAGCCTCTGTAAGACTGCTGGGACCTCGCGGGTCCTGCCGATGAACCCTGCTGTCTCTGATCTCTGCGTGAACCCTGCTGCTGCCAACCACGGTTCTGTCCTCCCTGACCCCTCTGTTGGAATTTAGACTTCTGCTGATGTTGCTGCTACTGTGGAGGCCTAGGAGGTAAAGATGAAGAGTTATATCCTCCTCTCTGTGTTGTGTTTTGAGGCCTTCAAAAATTCTGCTGTTGTTGGGGATTACGATCCTGGTACGGTGGGCGTGAATTCTGCCCTCGTCCCTGAATTTCCTCTGATATAAGGGCTTTTTCAACAGCCTCGCTCATGGTCTGGGGATTTGCCATACGAACTGGTCCTGCTATCCCGTGATTCAACCCTCTGATGAATTTGTGTATTAAAATTTTCTCGTCATGAAGGTATTCTGCGTAACGAGAAAGCTCAATGAATTAGCTCTCATACTGAGTAACAGTGAGTCCCCTTTGCTGTAAATCATGGAACTCGTCGATCCTGTGCTGTCTGTAGTGTTCTGACAAATATCACGTATTAAAGCGCTCAATAAAGATATCCCAAGTGAGTGTCTCTACGGAAAGTCGGCGCTTGGACTCCTCTGTGCGCCACCAGGTAGCTGCGGCATCCCTTAGAAGGTGGACTGCCACTCGTGCTTTCGTGTTGCTTCCATATGGTCGCAACGCGAAGCACCTGTCTAAACTAATCAGCCAAGCCTCGGCCACAGCTCCCTCTGTAGTACCTACGAAAGTGGGTGGGTGGAGCCTAAGTAGGTCTCTGATGGGGTCCCCTTTGTCTCTAAGTCCCACAACTGGCTCTTCCACCCCATCCTCATACAATCCATGATGTACCTGCTCTGCCCTCTAGTTCTCATCTCGTCTCAAAGGTCTCGGAGGACTCCTGCTCCGTGCACGGGAGGCTGACCCTACCTCCTCTACTGTTGTGTCGGGGTGCTCAACGAAAGGCTCCACACGTGGCACCTCTAGCGGATCAACGCGGGGCTCCTTAAGTGGCTCAATACGTGACTCAGCACGTGGCTCCCTACGTGGCTCCTCTCGCGGATCCACACGAGGCTCGACACGTGGCTCAGGAATCACTGGCGGTAACCTCTCTAACATAGTCTGCAGTGCCTGTAAGATCTGTGGTCCTATATCCAATACTGGTGGTGCCTGTGGTACTAGTGGTGCTTGTGGTATAGGTTGTGCAGGTGGTGCTGCTGTAACTACGGGTGTCAGTCCTTCAGCTAAGGAATCGCTGTGCACCTCAACCGACGTTGTGTGGTGTGATCGCGCTCGTCGAACACGTCGAGAAGGCATCCTACAAAAACAAGGTAGAGACTAATTAATCAAAGTTGCGGAATAATAACGTGCCCAAATACGCCTAGTGTTTAAACTTGGCTCTAATACCAAATGTCATGCCCACATTTTCCATGTGGTCTCAACACGCGTCCCACGTGTCATAGCCACATCTGTCATGTGGTTATGACACGAACTAACAAAAATTTTCTCACACAACCCTAGAAAACCCCTCGCATGCATAAGCATGCTCGGTGGTGAACGCTCAAGGCAAAAATACTACAGTTGTCGGTGGGGTACAAGTACAATTGCGTGCAACCAGATGCAAGTAGTCCAACAAGGGGTTCTCCTTGACATAGTTAACGTCACTACAAGATTTATATTTTCGAGGTCCCTAACCCTATTTCTCGGTAGATTTCGATAGCATAACGCCTTACGGAGTTTCCTGATAGATTAACAACTTCCCACGACGCCTTGTTCCTACTAAACTGACTTGTGATCTCCCTATTGCATCATTTTTCAACAAAGCACGTTTGTCTGTCTCCTCTCTTGTTTCCTGAAACATACTCCTTCGACTTAGCATTCTCAACAAGGCAGTTCTTTTGCCCTCTCTTCCGTTTCTCTGGATCTTAATTTTGATTGTATTTTTATCGCACTCACCTTAACTATTTCTCTGATGTTTTCATTTGTTTATATTCCGGTCTCTCTCTTTTGGGTCTCTTCGTATTCTTTATGTTTATCCTGTCCTTTCTTCATAGTCTACATCAATCAGAGTTATCACTGTATCTATTTCCTAACATCCAGATTTCCCAAATCCTACAGGCCGAGTTACTACTTCGCTGGACTCAGTTTCCTGATTTTCTCCGATCTAGGATTCATCGTGTATTAATTAAACCTGTTCCTAAGCAAATTAAGCGGAAGGATCCATCAACTTAGTTCTCTTATCCCATGTGGGAAATGCCGTGCATTTTCTCTTCTGTGTTTTCCAATGTTAGTTTTTCTTCTTCTTACTCTCTCGCAAGTTTTCTTCTCTGGACATTTACTAACTACAGTTGAGATTAAAATGGCCTCACATGGAATGTCTGTGATGGCTTCTTAAGTTTATTTCCAGTGACCTTTTAAACAAGGGGACGCGTAATTTTTCGTCTTCATTTTCCTGGTTAGCAAATCGCGTTGATAGTTAAACTTCCAAGAAACTCTTCCCGTAATGTTATAATATTGTCCGTTATGCTTTCTCCTTAAATTATAATTTTATTTTCTCTTATTATTAGAAAGAGAAAACGGCCCCTCTGGTGAATTATATCACTTAATTAATTGATGTATGTACCTATATACGTATATATACCGATTGTATATACACATATATAAATAGATATATAAATATATATTATTATTAAATAATTACCATTATTTATTATTATTAGTTACCGTTGTTAGATTATTTTATTCATTTATATAACGATTATTACTATTGTTATTATTACACTGTTATTCGTCTATCTCTTTTTATATAATATAGTAATATATATATATACATATATATATATATATACATATATATATATATATATACATATATATACTATTGTTATTGCTTGTAAGTGGCTCTCCTCTTTATAAAATAGAGGGCAAATCATGGAATTATTTCTTATGTTATTTGGTTAAATCATTTTCCAATAGCAAGCCCTAAAACCATTTACCAAGGCATTGTGCCCTAACTTTTTTTTTGTTTTGGTTTGGAGGTGCAGGGCGAAGAAGGGCGGCGCATATGGAAGAGCAACCCATGGCAGAGGTTGCTGGCGGCGAGGCCGCACCAGGGGAGGCGTCGAGGGGTATTCACTGGCGGAGGCCCGCACGAAGGACGGCGGCGGGGTGGAGTATGGGCGGCGCCGTGGCGGCCGCGATGAGGGGAGGCTGGGGACGGGGTTATGTTAGCCCGCGGGAGGCTTGCTTGGTGGCGGAGGAGTGACGCTGTGGGGAGTCCGCGGTCACTCAGCCGCGGACTGTAGTTTATCTTATGGGGGGGTGTGGGGAGGGGCGGAGCCCCCACCCACATCCCACTACGTGGGGTGTGGGTGGGGGCTCCGCCCCTCCCCACACCCAATGAACGCCGACGGGGGTGGTGGGAAGGTTTAAACCCTTCCCACCACCACACCACATTATTATTGTATGTGCTGTGTATTACATAGCGGCCGAACTGCGACCCATTGTAATTTTATTTCAATTTTCTCCTTCGAAATCTCCTCTATATTATTAACTCCTCAAAAACACATTTTAATAAATTTATGTTTATCTATATATATATATATATTTATTTATTTAATTAGCCCACAACTTTCAGTCAATATATTATTTATTATTATTTTTTTACAAAGAAATTTAAAAGAAAAGAAACAGAGAGTAAATAAGTAAATCTATTAAATATAACTCTTTCATTTTAATTTTTTTTATTTGTTTATTTTTTTATTATTTTCTTTTTTTACAATCTTTCATAGGTAACTTTATAATAACAAAGAAATGAAGTCAAATAACTCTAATTTAACTTACAATCTCCTTTTCATATAATAATCAAACATCTCAATTGTAGAAACAAACAATAATCCTTTCAAATGCGATATACAATTACGGATCCTTTAATAATTGAAAATTTTAAATGCAAGATCGACTTAAAATTTTTTTTTTTTTATCTATCAAGTTCAATTTCAGTTCATTTAATATCAACTAATGCTTAACATTGTAATTACAGGAACTTAAACGTAAATTTCTTAAACAGCCATTTACACCCTACTTAAGAAATATATAGGAAATTACAGAAATTTGTCCTCATGCATTTATTGTTAAATGAGGAACCTACTAAAATCGATAATTTCTTATATATTTCTTTTCTTTCCTTACTTCACATATTGCTGATTTCAATTTAGTACATAATAATTTCCAATAGAGAATGAAACAAAATCAATACACTTGCATTGGCTCACAACTACTTACAACTACAATATCTAAATGTTAACAAAATTCTTACTTTCCTCCAAACACCTCCAACAATATTCTAGTTAAACTTAACACTATTGTCAAGATCCACATACAAATTCCCTCTTAACAACTTCTGCTCCAATATACATAACTGTCAAAACTCACAACTAATGAACAACACTGAAAGGAAGAATTTCTCTCCTTCCCAAAACAATAATTTATACAACTTCAGAGGAAGAGATTCCACAGGATAAAGCTCCATGAACCAAATACAGTGCTCCTCCACTTCCAACCACAAGCTTAAAAAGGAAACCTACGTATCAAAGACAAACAAAGAAGAAAACACCACTCATATAGCTCTCCTCCCTTCCGTAGACCCGCAAGAGGGTCACCCCCGAGCTAAGGAGACCATACTCACACCAGGGTAAGCTCAAGCAATCCACTTCACAACAGGAACAACAACAAACCCAAAGCACACAAACACCCATGGATAAATCACACAACACGAAATCTCAACAACAGTGAGCTTCATAAGGGGCAGGAGAGTGGACCACTCGACTCCAGGGTGACACCCTTACAGATATTATAACCAATACAAATCTCTTGGCCTCAAACCAAGTTTGATCACAAATTTTCCCAAAGAATCTGTATCTGACTCTCAAGTCAAGAACCGGTCTCAAATACAAGCCCTCAAGGCTTTCAACATCCCAAAAGAAGAAAACAGGTATGCACCCGAGGAGGATCACTCCTCCCCTACCCCAAACTTGATGAGCATTTCTCCCAAGTGGGAGAAGCTCTGTCAACAACCCAACAACAGATCCCACAGAAAATAAATCTAAAACACAACAAATAAACATCTTTCACACAATTTTTCATACAACACTCAGAATACGAAGGAAAGGTAAAACCAAACCAACCTTACAAAGTCCTTCCGGAATGAAACTGTTGCAGAGTTCCACTGAGATCTCTTCCAACCTTAGCCACCAACTCCTTCTTCCTTTCTTCCTGTTGACTTTTTCCCAGACTGGATGCTTATTCCCAGATTTCCCTACAAGGTAGCCATCAGTGATCAACAGGATCTCTGGGCCAGGGGCCAACAGTGTAGGAGATAGACTCTATATTTTATCTCCTCTTCTTCTTCAGGCTCTGCAAGACCTAGGGGGGTATTCCCTATTCAACATCCATGAGGATATGCATACAAGGCTGGGATGCTGACAGAAAGCAGATAAGTCCTCCTGTAAGTAGACCAAAACTGAAAGATAAGAGCAAAGGGGCTAGCTTTGGGCCTATTTGCAGTTGTAGACAGAGGACTGAGGATCCTAAAACTAATTCTAATGTCCTAAATATTGTTTTAGATTTAGATTTTGATTTTAAGTTTGGATGCAAAGTTGGACATGGTTGTAACACAAACACACAGCAAGATTGGTGCCTATCCAGGGCCTAGAGTCAGCAGACATACACTTGTGAATGATCAACATGAACAACTAAAACTGGATTTCAGGGGGATATATGTGATACCTGCCTTACAGATATCTCCCAATACAGAGTGTTAAGTTATCTCTACTTATGGCATCCCTACTGCAGTATACCCTTCCCAATGTTCAACCTGAAAACAGTTTAATCTACCCCTTGAGCAGAAGTTAAAAGATCAGACATTCAACATAGGAATTCTATGCTCTAGAATCTAAACATTACCCAGATATCCAGATTCAGAAGAAGAATACATGCAATACTGGAGACAGAATTAACAAAACACATGCTAAGATAGCATTTCTCATATAAGATTAATCATGAAATCAGTGGGTTCATGCCAAAACATACAACAAGAGATACATAGACTCACAGGTTTAACTGTACAGAGCAACCAGATCAGCTTGTTTTGAATTACAGAGCCAAAAATCTTCAACTTTCAACAACCAACAAATGAGTAACACTTCCTGCTTATAACAGCCAGGTAGTGTACCACAGTAATTAATTACATGGTTGACCAAAAATCCTGCCAGATACACAGTATCAGAAAAAATGGCGCTCAAACATTCAATGCAGCAGGTGGGAGAGGAGACATGAAGAAATCTCGAGCCTTGCGCCGCCACCTAGGGATCCAGATCTTCAATCGGGTACTAGATCCGTCCACGCCATCGCCCATACCTCTGCAACAATCGCCATTAATGGCGCACCAACCCGCGGCCCTGGGAAATGCAGAATACTGTGCGTCGCAACCATTTCCCGCCAAGATACATCGTCATGATATTTCAAATATGCAGGATATCAATTATCCCACATGCACCCCGCGGTGACCTTTTCATCACCTTATATACTAGGTCGCGAGCATATATGATGTCGGCGCTTTTGCTCCCGACGACACTAGTATAAACCTTCATCATCATCCTCCAGCAGCATGATATCCTGTTGCTCAAAAAATCACCCTGACATCAGCATCATCATCGCAATATCACCTGCATGATAATCGCCTTCATCAGCACAACCTGATCCATCGGAGGAAGATCCTCCTGCTTAGCCGATACCAAGAGTCTGGCCGATGAACATCCTGATGACGTCATCATCATATCCTGCTGATGTCATCAGCATATCTGCCTACTGCGCACCTCCTCATATCCAGATGACGTCATCATCATATCGACATCAGGATGATATTTGGAAGATAACCAGATATTTGGAAATATCATCCTGATGCACAAATATCATGCTGCACTGTAGCTCCACTATAAGATCGGGGTGATAGATGAATATGCCAGATATTTGAAAAGATCACCCCCCACTAGATAATGCACGAAGCCGACAGGCGGATATCTCCCTTCAGAAATATCATGATGCAGACAAGCAGAAAACCGGATATCACCCTGACGTAAGAATGACGTCAGCATCATCAGGGTGATAAAACAACGAACATGAAGTGATACAACAACATCAGGATGATATTGACTAAGATCATCCTGACATTCAGAATATGATGACCACGATGAAAATCGGGTCACACTCAGAACTTTACAGCAACATCATCAGGATGATCTTAACAAAGATCACCCGATGTTAAAATATCACCCCGGCGAAAGATCATGCAGGCAGAAAATATGATGACCCTTGCAAGCAACACGGTGATAACCGGAAATATGATGATGATGATGAAGACGACCCTTAAGAAAAAATAGGCCGGTGTTGAACAACTTAGAAAATGACCCCCTCGGAAGATCGGGGTGACATCATCATCATAAAAGGGCAGGGTGATAATTGGAAGATCACCGGATATTTGAAAAATCACCCTTCGCAAGAAAATTAAGGCACATTGTAGCTCATTAGCAGGATCGGGATGATATCCAAACATCACCCGATATTGAAATATGATGATCCTGATGAAAAACAAGTCGACAGAAAACATGATGATGCAGACCATCATCGAAGACAATATGATGATGATGATCTCCTCCTCAAAGAAAATATGATGATGCAGCTGAAAAATGCCGAGGAGGTCCAACACTTAGGAAAATGGGCAAGAAGATATAGGGTTCAAATGAAGAAACCCCCTAAACATGAAAAATCAACCTCCAGGTCAAAATGAGTGCTAACACTGGCTCCGAATGGGGACGTGCAGGTGAAAGACTGCAGCGAGAACCAGATCTCCGGGCAGACCAGACAAAAAGTCAAAAAGCATGAACTGTACAAGGCACTTACAATTTATACATGTTTTTACAAATGTGCATAGCGACAAGTCATTTATGCAAAATAGAACTTAAGGAATTGGCCATGCACAGGCAATTCCAGAACTTCACCATCTAGGGCCTGGAGGAAATAAGAATCCTCCCCATGAGCACTACAAATCTGATATGGGCCCATCCATAAGGGTTCAAATTTACCATGTTTACCCTTTTCTTGACCCTTTGCATTCCAAATGAGCACCAGATCATTGACTTGAAACTTCCTTTTTATAACTCTCCTGTCAAACTGATATTTCATATCTTGTTGTCTCTTGAGATTAATCTGGTGGGCTTTCCTTCTGTTTTCATCCAGTGCAACCAGCTGGTTCACTCTTTCTGTCATGGAATCTTCAATCTCCTCATCATTTTCCTGGATGAATCTGTAAACTGGTAGGAGATTGTTCATGGGCAATCTGGCTAATGCACCATATACTAGCTCAAAGGGTGACATTCCAATAGCCCTTTTTACTGTCACTCTGTCAGCCCATATGGCTAACTTTAATTTTGAGTCCCAAGCTCTCTTGTTCTTGTCCAGTATCCTCTTGATAATTTTCATGATGCTTTTATTGCTTGATTCTGCTTGACCATTCCCTTGTGGGTGATATGGTGATGTATATGATAGATTTATCCCATACCTGTTGCAAAAATCAACAAATTCACCTGATCTGAAGCACATAGCATTATCAGTGACTACCTTGAATGGTACTCCAAACCTGATGATAATATTTTCTAGCATGAAATCTATCACCACCTTACTTGTAGCTCTCTTAGTTGGAATGGCCTCAATCCATTTGGTAAAGTAATCAGTTGCCACCAAAATCCAACTGTGTCCCCCACTTGATTTGTCTGCAATTTCCCCTATAAAGTCAATTCCCCATTTCTGAAATGGAGCATCCACAGTTACAGTTCTGAGGGGTAAAGCACCATCATATTTCAGCTTTCTTGAAAATCTTTGGCAAGGGTCACACTTCCTTACTAACTTTTGTGCATCTGAAAAGAGAGTGGGCCACCAATATCCTGCTCTGAGAATTTTATGAGCTGTTGTTTGGGCAGTATAATGTCCACCACACAATCCTTTATGCATATCAATCAAAACATTGTTAGCCATATCCTTATCCACACATCTCAACAGCACACCATCAGGGTTTTTCCAGTATAGCTCACCTTGAACAATAACATACCTGATTGCATGTAACTTTAAAGTCCTCTTTTGACTGTCATTGAAATGGGAAGGACAATTCAGATTTTGCAAGTAGTAGATAATATCCTTGTACCATTCAGATCCTGATACATTCACACTCTCATTTTGGACTGCATTAACTTGGCATGCTTCCAAGTTTGATTGTGCCATCATCCTGGCTAATCCTTGTCCTCTTATCAACTTGGTAACTTGTATGTCTATGTTAAACTCTTGCAGTTTGTTTATCCATCTGCACCTTCTTCCAGTCACCTCCTGCTAAGTGAAAATGTCTTTGACTGCTGCATGGGGTACATATGCAATTATATATGATCCTACTACCTTGAATGGTACTCCAAACCTGATGATAATATTTTCTAGCATGAAATCTGTCACCACCTTACTTGTAGCTCTCTTAGTTGGAATGGCCTCAATCCATTTGGTAAAGTAATCAGTTGCCACCAAAATCCAACTGTGTCCCCCACTTGATTTGTCTGCAATTTCCCCTATAAAGTCAATTCCCCATTGCTGAAATGGAGCATCCACAGTTACAGTTCTGAGGGGTAAAGCACCATCATATTTCAGCTTTCCTGAAAATCTTTGGCAAGGGTCACACTTCCTTACTAACTTTTGTGCATCTGAAAAGAGAGTGGGCCACCAATATCCTGCTCTGAGAATTTTATGAGCTGTTGTTTGGGCAGTATAATGTCCACCACACAATCCTTTATGCATATCAATCAAAACATTGTTAGCCATATCCTTATCCACACATCTCAACAGCACACCATCAGGGTTTTTCCAGTATAGCTCACCTTGAACAATAACATACCTGATTGCATGTAACTTTAAAGTCCTCTTTTGACTGTCACTGAAATGGGAAGGACAATTCAGATTTTGCAAGTAGTAGATAATATCCTTGTACCATTCAGATCCTGATACATTCACACTCTCATTTTGGACTGCATTAACTTGGCATGCTTCCAAGTTTGATTGTGCCATCATCCTAGCTAATCCTTGTCCTCTTATCAACTTGGTAACTTGTATGTCTATGTTAAACTCTTGCAGTTTGTTTATCCATCTGCACCTTCTTCCAGTCACCTCCTGCTGAGTGAAAATGTCTTTGACTGCTGCATGGGGTACATATGCAATTATATATGATCCTACCAAGTATGGTCTGAAACTTTTGATGGCTCTGACTAGTGCATATGCCTGTTTTTCCATAATATCATACTTCAACTCAGAGGCCTGTAAGGACATACTGAAGAAAGCTATGGGCTGTTCAAAACCATCTTCATTTTTTTGTAGCAAACAAGCAGCAACAGTATGAAAAGAAGTGAATGAAAATACTTGGAATGGCCTAGAAAAATCAGGAGATTTAAGAACAGGGGCCATCTTGATTGCCTCTTTGATACTCTGAAATGATTCTACTGCTTCCCTTTCCCAGTGGACAGTTGCATCCTTCTTCATCATCTTGGAAATGTTCCTTGTGGTTTCTGCAAAGTTGGGAACAAATCTCCTAACAAAATTTATCTGTCCAAAGAAGGACTGAACTCCTTTTACAGTTTTTGGCATTTGAATTCTGTCAATAGCAGCCACTCTCTCTGGATCTATCCTGACTCCATCCTTGGAAACAATATGTCCCAGGAGCTTTCCTTCAACTACCCCAAAGGCACACTTCTTTGGATTTAAAGAAATACCATACTCTAGTGCTCTTATGAAAATCTGCTCCAGATGCAAACAATGCTGCTCTTCTTTCTTTGAGTAAGCAGTCAAGTCATCCTGATATACAGCCAGAATTGAATCAATCAACCCTGCAAAAGCAACATCCATTGCTCTTTGAAATGTAGCACCTGCATTGGTTAATCTGAAGGGCATTCTAACATACACATAAGTTCCCCATGGAGTGGTAAAGGCGGTCTTATACTGTTCTGATTCCTTTACCTTCACCTGATTATAACCTGAAAATCCATCCATCATGGATAAGAGTTCACAACCAGTCACTCTCTGCAACATAGCTTCCATATTAGTCAGTGGATAGTTATCCTTTAAATAGGATGCATTCAAGTTCCTGAAGTCAACACAAAGCCTAATATCACCATTCTTTTTTCTGACTGGGACAAGGTTAGACACCCAAGTTGAATGCCTGATTGGCACAATTATTCCAGCTTCCCTGAGCCTTTTGAGTTCTTCTTGCATCTTGGGAGCTAAGGTAGGATTAATAGGTCTTTGCTTTTGTCTAAATGGCTTAGCTCCAGGCTTCAATGGAATCTCATGCTGGAATAAATCTTCCCTATAGGCTTTTAGGTCCTCATATGACCAAGCAAAAACATGTTTATACTTTTTCAGTAATGCAATCAGCATACTCCTAATGTGTGGTTTGAGCTGTTTACCAATGTATACCTTCTGAGGGGCCTGAGATGTCCCCAAATTTATCTCTTCTAAATCTTCCTTATTCGTGGGAGATGTCCTTGTGACCAATTTGTCTCTACTGTCAAAGGCTCTTTCCAAAGCTACCAACCCTCTAGGGATTTTATTAGTCTTCAATTGAATTACCTCTTTTCCCACAAGAGTTTCTTTTCCATCTATAGTCTCTACAAAAGCTTGGAAATCAATTTCTTGATTCTCATATTCATCTATGCAGTGCAAAAATTTCAACAAGTCCCTATCATCATTAAACACTTGCCAACTGCATATATTTTCTGGTATTGCAGGCCTAATTTTAACTTCTACATTTGTAACATCTGACAGAGTGATGTCATCTGCCCTTATTGCAACATTGGCTAAGAAATCAGCCATAACATTCTTTGACCTCTCTACCCAGCCTATTGAAAATGCATCAAACAGTTCAATGGTATCCCAAACAGCATGCTTGTATTGTTTCAATCTTTTGTTTTTTGAAGCATACTTATCTCTAATTTGGGATACAATCAGCTCAGAATCCCCAAATACTCTTAACATTTTAATTCCATGTTTGAGAGCAATATTTAGGCCTAAGAGTAAAGCCTCATATTCTGCAATGTTGTTTGTGCAATCAAACCTCAGCAAGAAAGAGAATTTGAGGAGCTTACCAGTTGGAGATAGGAAAACAACTCCAGCTCCAGAGCCTTCTTTTGCACAAGCTCCATCAAAAAACATGGTCCACAGACCTCGCTGATCCAATTCTTCAATGCAGGCATTTTTCTTTTTATCTTCTGTATCATCTGAGACAACCTTGAAGTTATCACAGTCAGTGTCTACAAAGCATACCTGTTCCTCTGCTTCTTGGTCTTCCACTGTCTCTGATGATCTTTGTTCTCTGATTATCTTAACATCCCTGCCATTCATTGGAATCATGGCATATGACAGGTCCAGCTGCATACTTCCACCAATTAGTGCTGCCCATCTTCTTGACAACAACATACCATACTGTGGCTTGATGTCAACCACTGTTATATTCATCTTATATCTCTTTTCAGGAAATGCTGCCAGTTTGAAATCTACATCCTTCATGATTCCAATAACTGGTACCTCTCTGGCATCCATAGCATAACACTTTCCACATGCCTTGTCAATTTTCAATCTAGTTTGTTGCATGATGGCCAAAGGCATGACATTTGTAGATGCTCCAGAGTCAAGCATACTATTTCTAATTATTTTTCCATTTATAACCAGGGAAACATAAAATGGTTCCACTTGTGAAGGACACTTTGTCATAGTCACTCCTAAATAGACTTCAGGAGCCTCATCTTCTTCATTACACATGACATGTTTCTCACCCTGGGTCTGAACATTTTGTTTAGCTTGAAAAGGTACCCCTGAGATTAGGGATAGTGTCCTATTCTTGATTTCTTCCACTTTCATCAGTTCCATAAGTGGAACAGAGACTTTTACCTGAGAGAGGACTTGAGCTATATCAAATGGAGCATAATTTTGTGTAACAGCTGTAGCTTGTTCCACAATCTTGTTTTTATCCTGAACTGATTTAGCTCTTACTTTCATAGTTCCCTGATCATCATTCTTGTCTTGGGAACCTTTACTTTGATCTTCAGCCTGAGGGATTTTGTTTTCTGGTCCTTGGGATTCATGACCTGTTCTGTGTCTGAAATTCTGTTTATTATTAACCCACTGCCTTTTTTGTGGTTCAATTCCTTTATGACCATGCACTAGCTGTCCTGCAGAAATATCTTCTGGCTTATGTGGGCTGCCTACTTGATTTTTACCTCTGAGATTGTAGTTGCTTTTGACTTGAGCAACTGCTGCAGCTGTGAAGGCTCTAATTTCCTCATCAGAAGGTCATTGTAAGTTACTCAGAAAATTGTGTGAGCTCTGAGCATACACATAGTTATCTTCATTATCTTCATCATATGGGAACTGTTGGCAGGCCTGAGTTCCATCATTTGTACTCTCATCAGCATCATAAAGAGTGTATCCATTGCCTATGGACATCATATTAACATCATCATCTTGCACATAATGTGGCTCATTGCATTCATTACAAGATGTAGCATTATCATACAAGGATTGAGCAATCATACACTGTAACTGTGAATGTGGCATCTGGCAAATTATACACCATGGAGCATCATCAACAATATTTATAGTTTTTTTTAGAGGATCAGGAGTTTCTTTGACATGTTGAGCTCTCTGATTTGTGTTGTTATGTGGGAATATAGGCTTACCATCATGCCAATTGGTGTTATAAGGCATATCATGCAATGATGGCCTCTTTTCCTACCTTTGATAGACTTGCCTATCAGGACCCATCCCTTTTTCACTTCTAGCTAATCTATAGCTTAGGTCCTTAACAACATTTGCCAATTTGTCTATCTTATCTTCAGGGACAGATGTATTACCTTGAGTGTTCTGAGGCTTGTTTGGATTCTGCAGAATTTTTATATCATCCCTTCTATTTGTCTTGCCCGATGCTTTCCTGTTGTTTTCAATATTCACTGCAATTCTGAAAGCATCCCTGAGAGTAGCAGGACCTTTATCTCTTAATCCATATGTAGTTTTTGCATCAAAGGCATTGATATACAATATTATGCACATTGGTTCATTTGGCCTCATGTGATGTGGCAATTTGTTTAACACTTTAGTAAATCTTGCATTAAAATCTGCAACCTGCTCATTTGACCCTTTAGTGATACTGGTGAACTCATTTACAAAAAAGCTAGGGTCAGTTTTGTCACCATATTGCTCCTTGAACATCCTTTTAAAATCATCCCATGATGAAATACTCTGGTCAGGCAGACTCTTGTACCAATCTCTTGCCTCATCTATTAAGGATTGCATGAATGACTTCATGAAAACATCCTCATGTTCAACCTCAAAGTTATCCATGACATTTTGAAAGGCTTTTAGATGATCTTCTCCTGACACTGTGTTGTTTCCTAAAAATTTAGGCACTTGCAGCCTCAGATGCTTGTCAATGGGGTTAGGATACCCAGGAATACCATCAAACACCAGCTGCCTGAATCTATCTAACTGCATTGGCTGTCTGTTTAACTGATTAACATTGACATTACTGTTTGCATTCTGGTTTCTTACATTGTTCAGTGGTATCCTAGCATCATTCACATTTTGTCTCTCATCATTATGCTGATGTTGCACTTCATTTCTTTGCTGATGTCTCTGCACATTTGCATTCTCTAGGGTAGGAACTGAATCATTTTGGGCAGTTCTTAAAGCTTGCACTTTCTGCTTCATATCATCTCTGATTTTCATGGCCTGTAGATATTCTAGTTCTGCTCTTAGATTTCTGATTTCTTCAGCTAACTGTTCATCCTTAGGCATGGAGGTAGATGGTCTCATACCATTCTGGTCATCATCTTCATCATCCCTCAGAGACTCTGCCTCTTCAAACCTTTCACTAGGGTCTAGAAATGGGCGTTCTTGGAACACCTCTGACCTCATTCTCATGCTACCACCCTGTTGCCTCTCATATGCACCTTGAATATCAGCTTCTGCATTTGAAAAGTAAGGCACATGCTGTCCTGATGGCCTAGGGTTATCTTGCATATCATCACCTTTTCTGGGGGAACCCTCATGACTAACTGAGACAGCTCCCTTTCTTCTATACATCATTCTTCTTGTTACTGGTAACTCTTTAAATAAAGGATTTTGTTGGGATCTTCTCCCCTGCATATAAATTTTACTTTGACCGGTTGGGAGATTACTTCGGAGTCACCACCTATTACTAGGAACTGTTTTCTTTTGAAAACCAGGGTTCTTTCAAAAATAACAATTTTCAAATCACCGTTCCCCAGCAGAGTCTCCAATTTCTGTTGACTTTTTCCCAGACTGGATGCTTATTCCCAGATTTCCCTACAAGGTAGCCATCAGTGATCAATAGGATCTCTGGGCCAGGGGCCAACAGTGTAGGAGATAGACTCTATATTTTATCTCCTCTTCTTCTTCAGGCTCTGCAAGACCTAGGGGGGTATTCCCTATTCAACATCCATGAGGATATGCATACAAGGCTGGGATGCTGACAGAAAGCAGATAAGTCCTCCTGTAAGTAGACCAAAACTGAAAGATAAGAGCAAAGGGGCTAGCTTTGGGCCTATTTGCAGTTGTAGACAGAGGACTGAGGATCCTAAAACTAATTCTAATGTCCTAAATATTGTTTTAGATTTAGATTTTGATTTTAAGTTTGGATGCAAAGCTGGACATGGTTGTAACACAAACACATAACAAGATTGGTGCCTATCCAGGGCCTGGAGTCAGCAGACATACACCTGTGAATGATCAGCATGAACAACTAAAACTAGATTTCAGGGGGATATATGTGATACCTGCCTTACAGATATCTCCCAATACAGAGTGTTAAGTTATCTCTACTTATGGCATCCCTACTGCAGTATACCCTTCCCAATGTTCAACCTGAAAATAGTTTAATCTACCCCTTGAGCAGAAGTTAAAAGATCAGACATTCAACATAGGAATTCTATGCTCTAGAATCTAAACATTACCCAGATATCCAGATTCAGAAGAAGAATACATGCAATACTGGAGACAGAATTAACAAAACACATGCTAAGATAGCATTTCTCATATAAGATTAATCATGAAATCAGTGGGTTCATGCCAAAACATACAACAAGAGATACATAGACTCACAGGTTTAACTGTACAGAGCAACCAGATCAGCTTGTTTTGAATTACAGAGCCAAAAATCTTCAACTTTCAACAACCAACAAATGAGTAACACTTCCTGCTTATAACAGCCAGGTAGTGTACCACAGCAATTAATTACATGGTTGACCAAAAATCCTGCCAGATACACAGTATCAGAAAAAATGGCGCTCAAACATTCAATGCAGCAGATGGGAGAGGAGACAGGAAGAAATCTCGAGCCTTGCGCCGCTGCCTAGGGATCCAGATCTTCAATCAGGTACTAGATCCGTCCACGCCATCGCCCATACCTCTGCAACAATCACCATTAATGGCGCACCAACCCACGGCCCTGGGAAATGCAGAATACTGTGCGTCGCAACCGTTTCCCGCCAAGATACATCGTCATGATATTTCAAATATATAGGATATCAATTATCCCACATGCACCCCGCGGTGACCTTTTCATCACCTTATATACTAGGTCGCGAGCATATATGATGTCAGCGCTTTTGCTCTCGACGACACTAGTATAAACCTTCATCATCATCCTCCAGCAGCATGATATCCTGTTGCTCAAAAAATCACCCTGACGTCAGCATCATCATCGCAATATCACCTGCATGATAATCACCTTCATCGGCACAACCTGATCCATCAGAGGAAGATCCTCCTGCTTAGCCGATACCAAGAGTCTGGCCGATGAACATCCTGATGACGTCATCATCATATCCTGCTGATGTCATCAGCATATCTGCCTACTGCGCAACTCCTCATATCCGGATGACGTCATCATCATATCGACATCAGGATGATATTTGGAAGATAACCGGATATTTGGAAATATCATCCTGATGCACAAATATCATGCTGCACTGTAGCTCCACTATAAGATCGGGGTGATAGATGAATATGCCAGATATTTGAAAAGATCACCCCCCACTAGATAATGCACGAAGCCGACAGGCGGATATCTCCCTTCGGAAATATCATGATGCAGACAAGCAGAAAACTAGATATCACCCTGACGTAAGAATGATGTCAGCATCATCAGGGTGATAAAACAACGAACATGAAGTGATACAACAACATTAGGATGATATTGACTAAGATCATCCTAACGTTCAGAATATGATGACCACGATGAAAATCGGGTCACACTCAGAACTTTACAGCAATATCATCAGGATGATCTTAACAAAGATCACCCGATGTTAAAATATCACCCCGGCGAAAGATCATGCAGGCAGAAAATATGATGACCCTCGCAAGCAACACGGTGATAACCGGAAATATGATGATGATGATGAAGATGACCCTTAAGAAAAAATAGGCCGGTGTTGAACAACTTAGAAAATGACCCCCTCGGAAGATCGGGGTGACATCATCATCATAAAAGGGCAGGGTGATAATTGGAAGATCACCGGATATTCGAAAAATCACCCTCCGCAAGAAAATTAAGGCACATTGTAGCTCATCAGCAGGATCGGGATGATATCCAAACATCACCCGATATTGAAATATGATGATCCTGATGAAAAACAAGTCGATAGAAAACATGATGATGCGGACCATCATCGAAGACAATATGATGATGATGATCTCCTCCTGAAAGAAAATATGATGATGCAGCTGAAAAATGCCGAGGAGGTCCAACACTTAGGAAAATGGGCAAGAAGATATAGGGTTCAAATGAAGAAACCCCCTAAACATGAAAAATCAACCTCCAGGTCAAAATGAGTGCTAACACCTCCTCTCAAGCTAACTTTCCTATTCTGGCAATGAATCTAAAACTCCCCAAAAAAAATCAACTAACTCCCTTCCCCTCTAAAAATGGAATTCAAATAACCCAAAACTCTCTAGTTTAGAGAAATGGGGAGGTGACACTTGTCACCTCCTCACCCTTCCCAAAACCACTATTATGTCCCAAGGGATGAGTGTTGGCTTATGTCACTCACCCATCCCTAGAGTACTCCTTATCCCTCTCCTCATGTCATTTCTCTTATGCATGGGAGAAATAAAAGGAGTTAAAGGAGGAAAAGACAGGTGACCCATGCCTCTTCTCCCTTCCTCCAACATGGATGACCCCACAGCACATGGGGAATCTCACTAATGGTGAGGGTGACTTCAAGTCAATCCCTCTATAATGGATGGGTTTGTAGTCATCTTATACCTTGGGAGTTGAAGAGGGATGGGTTGGGTGTTGGTACAACCCATCATGTCCCCCCCATACCTCCAATTTTCGCCACTTAACTTCAGGGGGTAGTAAAGATGACTTGATGGAGGTTACCCAAGGGTTACCCATGCCAAATGGGGCCCTGGACCCATGGGGTATAACCCAGGGTCAACTTTAACCCATTCTGGACAACCACGGTCAAGGTAAAGCACAAGGAAAGGCCTCCAAGATTTAAATAAAAGAAAAGAAATTCAAAATCAATCTTTTTACAACACAAATCATAAGTCAGTGTTACAAGAGGGTAGACCAACCCTTTCGACCTTATGAAAGACCACATTATGACACCATATCAAACACAGAGTGATCTTGGTTCCTTGTGGAACCAGATCAGCTTAACAGGGAATAACAATAACAAGGTGTGGAATGATCTCCGAAATTTGTGGTATGATTAGTAAATTCCTGCACACTAAATTGCAAGATCAGTTTCACATATAATCATCATAGCCGAAGCAACTTAAAAACATGCATTATCCTGACATAGTTCTAAATAGCATAAATGAAATCATATTACAATTTTCCATCATCACCTAATTAACTTTTCTGAAATGTAAATTTATCCAAACATCACCCAATTAGTTTTTCCATAAACAAAATAAAGTTTAATAGTTTAACAAGTCCGGGAACTACTATCCCACACATATAAAAAGTATCAATAACAGTAATGTAAATAGTCACAAGAACAGAAGTAAAAAGGTGGTCCTCACACATATCCTTATCATTCAACCTTCGCATCCTAGTCACCCCCTCTAAGACAATCAATTTCATCCTAAATCAGGTCTAATCATATTCTCGTCACTCTACATCATCAAATCATCATCATTCTATCCAAATCATTATCCAATCAACATCATTGCTAATCACTACACATCATCCAATCAATTTAATCCTACTCATTGCTAATCATAGTCCAATCATATCTTCATCATTCAACCTTCATTCTAATCATTATCCTAATCATCATTTCACATTTCCAATCAATTTCCTCCTAATCATTCCATAATCATTCCTAATCTCTAATCGCTTTATTTCACATCATTACACATCAACATAGTCTTAATCAACACTTGTCAAAATGGTCCTAATCATAAACAAGCCCAATCAAAATCATAAGCCCAAAATCATGGTCCAAGGGGGCTACCTTTCTAATTAAAACAATGAAACAAAATCAAAGCCCAAAATCATCATTCAAGGAGGCTCCCTCCCTAGTCCTAATCATGAGACAAATCCAAGACCTAAACTTGTACTTAGATGGGCCCCTCCTTGTTCTAATGATCATAAGAGCCTTGTAAATAATGTATTATACCTTGAGGGACAAGATGACATGCCAAGACTTAGACACATGTGTGACACCATGCCAACATTCAGAAACAAGGTCCTAGCACCCCAACTCCAAAACCTCATCCAATCACTTCACCAAATACCCCAACCTTTCGACCAACAAACCATACAACACTTACAAGATACCCTTCAACCATTTCAACAAAGTCAATCACCTCACATTCAACAACTCCTAGTCCAAATCCAACACATCTTAGCCACACACCAATCCCAAATCAAACAAACACAACTTCAAATTCCACATCAATCTTCATACCAACCTAATCCATTCATAGGCCACATCAATGCCACATCATCCAATCCAACTTCCTTCCATGTGAACCACCATCCATATCATTCCACATCACAACAAACACATGTGAGCATAAGTCAACCTTTGTAGTAAGTTCAAATGCCTTTGGGTCCTAATGCCACCATTGACAAGGGGAATACTAGTCTAGTTCATGCACCTTATAAGTACATTATACCACTATCTAATCAAAAGCCCATCATTAAGCCACCATGTCCTAGTCCTAATCCAATGGTCCCTACACCTTCCAACTCATCAACCAATTCATTACCCTTACCATCCTCTAACCCACTTGCCAATGCATTAACTCCATGTCCCAAGTTTAAACATTACAAAAGTAAACATGTGGAGTTGTCCAAACCCACCAACCCATTTCCTCCATCCAATCAAAATCAAAACCTTAAGCCAACACCTTCCACCCCTACACCTATAAAGTATGTGACCCAAGGGCTACAAGCAAGGAATCAATTGTCGCCATGTCATCCAAAACATTTGCTTGATCCTACCAAAGAATCCTCAAACACCATGCCAAGTCCTTCAATCCATTCATGTGATTCACAACCCCTTGAGCCAACCCAAGAGTCTCCTCCCATAAGTCTAAGTCAACCTCCATCATGCCCTCATGTGGTTGACCATCTAGAACATGTCAAACCTATTGAAGAGTTATCCACATCCACTTCCATTCCAAGTCAAGAGGTATGTCAAGAGAATAACCCTAAGCATGAAGAAACATCTAACTGTCATTCTAGTCAAGATCAAATCATTTTCCTTCGACCTATCCATAACATATACCTTTTCTATGATCAAGACATTATACATGATGAAGAACATCTTCATGAGCAACTTGATCCCATTGATGAACAAGACACCCAAGACCTACATGCTCCATCTCATGAAAGTCTTGTTGACCTACTTCAGCATTCACCTCGTTTCATGGCCTTCATTCAAAACATAGAAACTTCTCCTTCACTTCATGATCCAACCACTGCCCCTTGTCATGATGAGACATGTGCCTCCCAAGAACACATTGTAATGAAACAACTTGCACAATATCTAAATATAATAGAAAATATGCTGCAAATACTTGATAGTAATATGCCACTTCGAGGGGGCAACCTCCTAATCCACTTCGAGGGGGATACCTCCAATAGTCTTCAATAAGAACACAATACTCAATATGATATGAAATGAGACTCACTACCTCCTATATATACCTATTTATGCCTAGGATATCACCCAGGCCGACTTAGATAGACCTATAGAAGCCTTAGGCCGACCTAAACAACTAAATAACAATATAATAATGATAATATGACTTAATTAGGAGTTAAGATAGCCACAAGCCGACTATTCATAACCCTATGTACACCAATATTAAGGGCGTAGCATGCCCCCCCTCTTCAAAGAAGCATTGTCCTCAATGCTAACCAAGTGTGGATTCTTTTGAATGAACTCCTCATCCTCCCATGTGGCCTCTTCAACTAGTAAATTCTTCCATTGGATGAGATACTGAGTGAGGGTTCTATTCCTCAGCTTCTTTGTGTGAGTTTGAAGAATGCCCTCTGGTTCCAAAATTATTCTTCCTTCTTCATCGAGTTCTGGTAGTACTGTTTGAGTAGGAATATTCTGCCCAATTACCTTCTTCAAACAAGAAACATGAAAAACCGGATGTATCTTTGTTGTTGGTGGCAACTCTAGCTTGTAGGCAACACTACCAATCTTTTGCATGATTTGGTATGGCCCATAATATCTTGGAGACAACTTATTATTCTTTTTGTGTTGCTTCATTGAGATTTGTTTATAAGGCTGCAATCTCAAGAAGACCCAATCCCCAACTTCAAAATTTCTTTCACTACGATGTTGGTCCGCCTGTTGTTTCATTCGATTTTGTGCCATAGCTAAATTCTCCTTGAGTCCTGAAAGTACCTGTTGTTGATGATGCAAGTGGTCCTCTACTGCCTGAACTCTTGGTGACACCTTTAATGATGATGTGATGGAAGAAGGATGATATCCATAAAGTACCAAAAATGGAGACATTTTTGATGAGCTATGAAAAGAAGTGTTATACCACCATTCTACCAGTGGTAGCCAATCTACCCATTGAGATTGCTTCTCTGAAGTGAAACAACGTAGATATCCTTCCAAACATTTATTAACAACCTCAGTTTGCCCATCTGATTGAGGATGGTATGAAGAACTATGAGCCAATTGAGTACCCAAACATGAGAATAAATCCTTCCAAAAGTGACTAGTAAAGATAGGATCACGATCACTGACAATAACCTTAGGTGTACCATGTAGCTTTTGGATATTCTCCAAGAAAACTTTTGCCACTGCACTTGCTATAAAAGGATGTGATAATGCAATGAAATGTGCATATTTAGTGAGGCAATCAACTACTACCATGATGACATTATGACCTTTAGATTTGGGAAGCCCTGTGATGAAGTCCATGGATACCTCTTCCCAACGCTGGCTAGGAATAGATAAGGGCTGCAAGAGACCTGGTGTCTTAATTGTCTCCCCCTTATTTCTTTGACAAACCAAACATTCAGCCACAAATTTTTGAACATCACCTTTTAGCCCTTCCCAAAAAAAATCTTGCTTGACCTGATGATATGTCTTCAAAAATCCTGAATGACCACCAACTGGGGACTCATGTAGCTCTATGAGAATCTTGTGTTTAAGAGTGGAATTCTTATAGAGATACAAACGCTCTTTATACCAAAGAATATCTCCCTTCAAACAAAACTTATCTGAACTACTAGGATCACTTTTTAATTGTTGGATGAGATTACTTGTTGCAACATCATTTTGCCATTCTGCTTTGGCTTCTTCCACCCAATTTGCTTGTAATATTGAAAGGGCACACAATAAGGCTTCATCTTTCTCATCCTTCCTAGAAAGTGCATCAGCCACAATATTTTCCTTCCCTTTCTTATATACAATCTCAAAGTCATATCCCAACATCTTAGTGACCCATTTTTGTTGCTCTTCAGAGGATAGTCTTTGTTCCAAAAAATATTTTAGGCTATCATGATCTGTCTTAACCTTGAAGTGTCGACCCATTAAATAAGGCCTCCATTGTTTAACTGCATGAAGGATTGCTAGCATTTCCTTCTCATAAATAGGTTTGAGCTGATTTTTACCCTTTAATTGACGACTCTCAAAAGCAATTGGTCGACCTTCTTGCATGAGAACTGCTCCTATCCCATTTCCAGAAGCATCACATTCCACAATGAATTCCTTGGTGAAGTCCGAAGTGGCAAGCACTGGAGTTGTAGACATAGCCTCCTTCAATTGCTCAAATGCTACATTAGTAGACTCATTCCAATGAAAAGAATCCTTCTTCAAGAGAGTGGTGAGGGGTGCTGCTATACGACCATAATTCTTCACAAATCTTCTATAGTACCCTGTCAATCCCAAGAAACCCCTCAGTTTCTTAATGGTTTTTGGAATAGGCTATTCCATGATAGCCTTAATTTTGTTAGGGTCCACCTTTACTCCTTCATGTGAAACTATGTGTCCCAAATACTCCACCTCCTTAAGACCAAAAGCACACTTGGATGGCTTAGCATAGAGTTGATGATCTTTGAGTAATTGTAATGCTTGATCTACATGCTGCAAATGTTCTTCCCAAGTCTTGCTATAAATCAATATATCATCAAAGAACACTAACACAAACTTTCTCAAGAACTTTTTAAAAATGGAATTCATCAAACTTTGGAATGTAGATGGTGCATTGGTAAGGCCGAATGGCATCACCAAAAATTCATAATGACCCTCATGAGTTCAGAATGCTGTCTTACAAATATCTTCCTCCTTAATCTGAATTTGGTGATAACCAGATCTAAGATCTAACTTGGTAAAATACATAGCTCCATTCAATTCATCTAGCAAATCATCAATGACTGGAATAGGAAACTTATCTTTAATGGTGTACATGTTGAGCACTCTATAATCTGGACACATGAGCCAAGTTTCATCCTTCTTATGCACCATCACCACAGGCGAGGAGTAAGCACTTTGGCTATGCCTGATAATTCCTGCCTCTAGCATCTCCTCAACAATTTTTTCTATCTCACTTTTTTGTATGTGTGGGTACCTATAAGGCCTGATGTTTGGTGGTTGGCTCCTTGGAACTAGTTGTATGGCATGGTCATGATCCCTCTTAGGAGGAAGTCCTTTAGGCATATCTCCAAGAACCACTGAGTGACAATCAATTATTGCTTGTAAATCTGGATGAGTAGGAGCATTAGATTGAGAGACTTGTAATGAACATAGCTGGGCCACAAATCCATCTGCTCCTTTCTTAAGCAACTTTTGCATTTGATGAGAGCTTACCATCTGTGGGGATTTTGCCTTTAACCCCCTTAGCTCCACTACCTTTCCTTCTAATTGAAATCTCATGAATAGTTCTTGGAAGTTCATCTCAATTGTTCCCAATGTAGTAAGCCATTGTACTCCCAAAACAATATCTGCTGCACCCATGGATATTGCATACATTGGGGTATCAAGTTGATAATCTCCCATGGATAATTTAATGCTATGACACTTCCCCGAACAACTAACTGTACCCCCATCTGCAATCAAAACCTGAAACTCTGGGGCTGGATATATAAAACAATTTAGACAAGTTGCCAACTTTTTGTTGATGAAATTATGAGTACTACCCGAGTTTACTTTCTGCTTCTTTAAGAAACCCACTACCTTGAGAGTTTGTGGTGCACTGAAACCTGAGAGTGCATGACAAGAAATGATTGGTTGAGAATCATGTGATTCCTCGCTTGACTCCCTATCCTCCTCTAATATGGGTTCCTCCTCTTCTTCCTCACTTGGACCTTCAATATAGAACAATTTCTTTTCACTACATTTATGTCCTTGACTGTATTTGCTATCACAATTGAAACACAACCCTTTTTCTCTTTTCTCCTCAATTTGCTGTGGAGTCAACCTAGTAGGTTGAGGAAGAGAAGGTGTTGAATATCCTTTCTCTCTTGTCATATTAGCCCCTTGCTTTCTAGGAATTAAATATTTCTCCTCTACCCTGCGTGCCAAGATAAAAGACTCATTTACTGAGCTAGGACTAAACATACATACCTCATGTTGAATGTAATCCTTGAGACCACCCAAGAATAAATCATTCAAGTTCTCCTCTATAATTGTATCCACTCTTAATGATAGATTTTAGAATTTTTGAATATAATCCTTAACTGATCCCGTTTGTTGAAGTTTAGCAAGCTGGCTGAAGAAGTTGTCTATCGCACTATTGCTATATTGTGCTTGGAGTTCTTCTGTAAAAATTGACCATGAGACGGTGAGACCCTTTTTTCTTCGATGAGCACAAAGCCAACGATACCAAATGAATTGATCTGGTTCTAGATATAGGGAAGCCATCGTGACCTTTTGTCCATATGGGATTTGATGTATTTCAAAAAAATTCTCCATTTGGTTAATCCATGTTAGAGGATCCTTACCATCGAACTTGCGCATATCCACCTTTGGAAAGAAATTCCTAGATCCCATAGGAGTATTAAAATTTGTGTCATTATTAGCTGACTTGAAGGTTTCACCTTGGTTGCTTGAGAACTCCTTTCTTGGTTCATTCATATAGGTGCTTAACATGCTTCGTAGATCTGATATATCTCCTTTTAGGTCACACATATCCCTCTTAATTGAGGACACCTCTTCTTTGAACTTACTTATTTCCTCATTGGGATTACTATCCTCTATTATTTCCTCCTCCTTATCAGAGGATTTCCCCGGTGTGGCAGCATTCTTTTTGCCTCTTGTTGCAAGCCCTGTCATGATGGAAACCAATATTTTTGAAATAAATCATGCAAATGAAATGTAAATTTTCTAAAATTTTTACTGTAACTTACTAAGGCCAAGATACCACTTAGCCAGAAAAAAATCCAAAAACTTAGCAAATTTGCTGCCTTGAGAGTGAATTTGTTGGAAACCCTAATTTTGCAATAACTCACTTATTTTTGCTTCAATTCCTCTGAAATATGGACTATATCTTCTTTACTATGGTCTTCAAAAACCCTTTAAAAATCTTTAAAAAATTCACTAAAATCTGAAAGTTATGCTCTTCCCAAAATCGCCTCCAATGTTGAGAAAAAATCTTGCCTCTACGGTGCCAAGATCATGCTCTGATACCACTTGTAATGAAACAACTTGCACAATATCTGAATATAATAGAAAATATGCTGCAAATAATTGATAGTAATATGCCACTTCGAGGGGGCAACCTCCTAATCCACTTCGAGGGGGATACCTCCAATAGTCTTCAATAAGAACACAATACTCAATATGATATGAAATGAGACTCACTACCTCCTATATATATACCTATTTATGCCTAGGATATCACCCAGGCCGACTTAGATAGACCTATAGAAGCCTTAGGCCAACCTAAACAACTAAATAACAATATAATAATGATAATATGACTTAATTAGGAGTTAAGATAGCCACAAGCTGACTATTCATAACCCTATGTACACCAATATTAAGGGTGTAGCACACATAAACATAGAAGATCAAACCATTAACTTTATGGCACTAGACACCTGAGTCCTTCTTGTCCATATCCCCCTATCTAATTCAAGAAATCAAAAAAGTTGATCTTCTATGCCACTTACACTTGGGGGCACATTGTCTCATCTTCCTATCATTTTCCACCTTACCATCCTTATTCATACACCCACATGCCTATCATATTGTATCCATTCCATCCTCCCTTCCTCTTTTGATCTTGATAAAGATTGGGGGCACAATGTCGACAAATGTTTTGGGTATCTCTTGACATACATTATTCCTTCAAACTAAGTAAATCTTTCACAGTCCTATCATCATCCATCGTCATAAGCTTTGTAATGAAAAATCCTAAGTGTTCCACCTCGAATGGGGCATGTTATTCTTATGCGACACAACCTTTGGAGATCACATCCTTGCCCTCTTCTACATACATTCATCCATTCGCTAAATAGCTTATCCATTTATCCATTCACCTAATCCCATTCGTACCCTTGCACCTAGACTTGGTTTCCCCTTGTCATTCATATCTAGTGAAAAGGCTTCCCAAATTGTCATCCAATGCCACCTCACCATATTTTCAAAAAACACAAAAAAAATCAAATATTCCACAAACTCCAAAAAAATAAAAACATTTCAAAAAACACAAAAAATAAAATATTCCCAAAAATCCAAAAAAATCCAAATATGTCAAAAACCCAAAAAAAATAAAACATGCCAAAAATCCAAAAACATTCAAATAGTCTCAAAATCCCAAAAACATCAAAATATCATCAAAAATACATATCCAACAAAAAATCCAAGCAATAAATTCAATCCAATTCATCAATCCAAATTAAACCAATTCAATTACATTCTTCATTCCATTCCTCTAATTCAATTCATCAATTAAATTCTTCAAATCCCATCATCAACACAAATTCTTTCAATCATCCAATCACATCACTCAATCAATTCAATTCTTCAAATACATTCAATCAAATCAATCCACTTCAATTCAAATCAATTAATTCAATTCATCCAATCACTTCAATTCTTCACACCACTTCAATTCTTCAATCATTCAAATCAACTCAATCCATTTTGATCAAATCAATTCACTTCTTCAAATCAAGTCACATCATTCAAATCATCCAATCAAATTCCATCATTCCACAATCCTCATTCATAAACCAATCAACTTCTCCCTAATCATTCTCCCAATCATCCTCATTCCAATCCAATCAAATTCATCCTAATCATTCCTAATCACAACACACCATAACCCTAGGGAAAACTTTGAGTATCTACTCTTCCTATTGAATCTGATTGCAACTGTGTCAAAGCCACCCATTACATAGACAATTACATACCTTTACAATCACATTTCATTGCAACATTTTCATTACCATTCAGCCCTCAACATCAATAGAGGTTCCCAAACATAGTCTTCCTAAAGTCAAAACATAGGGAGAAACTGTCGAAGCTTGATTGTATCACAAGTACAAATTTGTGGACCAAGAGACCTTGACATCTTTTTCACATTACTCACAACTTGGGCTTAATACTCCAAGGCTAGTTTAAGTCCATCCTTCCAAGTGAATTCTGAAATTCATGGGTTCACTTTCATCAATCATTTCTTCCACTTGGGCTTAATACTCCATGACTAGTTTAAGTCCACCCTTCCAAGTAAATTCTGAAACTCATGGGTTCACTTTCATCCATCACTTTCATCCACACCTCAAGGTCTCGATAAATCCAATTTGTGCTTTGAAAGGTCATTAGTAGACGAGAGTACCCTCTTGGAGCTAGACTTTTCGAAGACTAATATCCATTAGCCTCTATCATAGTCTGGGCCTCATTACCTTGCATTGACATCTCCATGGCATCCCACACTACACAAGTCTTGTATGGTAAAGACATGATTACACAAAGAAGAGAAAGGGAGTAGATCCTCCTAGTCATCCCTCATTTCAAACATTCTAAACATCCCAACCATCCTTATCAATTCATCAATTCCTCATCAATAATTCAATCCAATCCTTCAAATCAATTCATCATCATCATTCATCCAATCATTTAAATCAATTCACTTAATCCATTCATCAATCCAAATCATCAAAATCAATCAATCATATCATTCCATCAATAAAATCAAAGATTCTCAATTCAACCCAACTCAATCCAATCACTCCAATTCTTCCAATCAATAAAAGCAACCACATCAGCCAATCAATCCATTCTTCCAAGTCAAACAATCAATTCAAATCTATTCTTTCAATCACCAAATCAATCACCTCTTCCATTCAATCAAATCAATCCAATGCTCCAAATGCAAGTCAATCCTCAATCCATGCCAATCAAGTCAATCAATAAAGCCAGATTATCCAAACATATAAATGGTCTTGATCCTAATTTGGACGTAAACCAAATCAATCAATCATCAATCAAAACCTGGTGTTGCTCGTATGACCAACAACACTAGTGTTAATCAATCCAATCAATTGTCTTAGATAGGATGTTGCATTATCAAAACCAGAACAGGTGTCTTATATGACATGTTTCACTCCTAAAACCAGACATCATCATAATCATTATCAATCACTCAATCATTGGTTTACAGCTTGACAAGGGCAATACCTTGCTTGTTTTTTGCATGTTTTCTTGCTTTCTTGTGTGTGTTATCATTTTCAACTTGCATTTGTTTCACATCCGAATCCAGCCCACCTAATATTCATATCTTGTATCCCGACAAGGTTGTATTATGCTGGGGCACGAGACACATTGTCACCTTGGTTCTTCTACCTTGGTGCATAATGTCTAGTGCTATATCAAATACCATGGTTGTTCACTTTCCTTGCAGCATAACGCATCCATCCTTTTCTTCTATCCATTTCCCTCATCTTTCTTCCCTGACCAATTCATTTTCATTTTGAGAGCCTACCTGTGTTTGTCCAACCCACCTATCCTCTCGAGGGGGCATCATCACCCTATCCCATTTCATCATCCTTTTCCTTAGCTTCTTTTAAATGATGTTACTCGACATAAATCACATCATCTCGAACATCATCTCAAAGAGGGGCAAAATGTAGACACTAAATTTTGTCCATGTCCTTACCAGGACCTAGTCAACACTTTACTAGGGGCATCATTAGCCATTTTGTCCTACTCACAATTCCAACTTAATCACATTCCAATTAACTAAATAAATCCCATTTGTTTAGTTAATAATACCCCTTCACATGTCTCATATAATTCAAATTAAAATTTTGAATTATTCCCTCACCTCTCACCACATTGCAACATGTGTCACATGTTGCATCTTCCACTTAACCCCTTTACATGCACAACTAATTCAAATAAAATATTTGAATTAGATTCCCTTTTATTCTCCATCGCACACTTGTCATGTGACTATAATCCCTCTTTGAGTGGGAAACCCTAATCGATCTTGACCGTCCATATCTTTAAACATAACTTGCAATCATGTCCATCCATTCAAACCAAGCCTTTTCTATAAAGGAAGGCTTTCACAAGTCATTTTCATCATGTCGTGTCCTTGCATACCATTATGCTACCAAAATTGTGAACAACCAATATTCCTCCACAATCGACCCTTCGAAATCTGCATGCCTATGCACGATTGAGAAGAGCCATGGAGGTCAATCAATGCTAGTGTGATTATGATTTGCACTTTGATTGTTTGTTTTGCATTTTCATACTAGTTTTGTGCTTCACGGTGCTTGATAGGGTTTAGTGGTTTGCTATTTTCAACACTAAATATGATTTTTCCCTATCTACAACCACCACTCTAAAAACCTTTACCCTCGACTTCACATTAAACCTTGTAGGTAGCCTTCACAGTTTATTAGACTTTGACAGGCTTTTTCTACCGTTATCTTAGGGTTTTGGCAGAGATTTTAGCCCTTGGCTGACTGGTCGGCTTTTTGTTATCTTAAATCTTTTTTTTTTAAAGCTTCGGTTTGCCTCCTGGTCACATGAGTGACCAAGGGCTTGGTTAGTCCCCAAATCATGACCTTAACTGCCAATCATTAAACCGCAGCATATGAGTACTTTCTTAGTAACTGCTAGGGGTTAAAACAAATAGTCAAATTTGCCTTTGTGCCTTCCACATGCCATAAGAGGGCTAATTTTTTCTTTTGGATCATAACTTGGCCATACGGAGGCGGATTTTTGCAAAAGTGGACTCATTGGAAAGCTGGGAGAGAAAACTATGTGGTGGTGGAGAAATTATTAGGTGAAAGTGCTATTTTGACTATTTTTTTGTAGTCAAAGTTTAGATTCTTTGCAAACTTCAAACGCACATAACTTTTGCAATTTTGATCAAATTTTCACGAATGTTTTTTTAAAATTGCATAGAATTTCATATAGAATCTGTTCATGCAACTTATTTTTCTGTGTCAATCCATTTTTCATCAGGTTTATCAGATTTCATGTTTTTCACATAATGGTCTCCTATGGTAGTCTACTTGTTTCTTTTTCAATTTTGTGACTTGCAGGTGACCTCACGAGAACAACGTTTTGATCAGAATACATAGTACCTTGGACAGTGAATTAATTAGGTGTACATATTCTAGTCTTTCATATCTCTTAATCATTATTTGATCTCACATTTCAATTTGGGCATAAAACGAATCATTTTCTTCATCACACATCAAATTTGGGCTAAAATGAACTAGTGTTTTCCTATACATTTGGATTTTGGGCTTAAAATAAACATGTGCTTGAATTGTTTGCCAAACATCTATTTTCTAAAGGTCAATGAACATGTGCGAGTGTGAGCAAGTTCATATGTGTATGCTCTTCCCTTGCAACTTAGTGCGAGCCTAGGGATCAAAAACATGTTAGCTTGTCTCACTTTTGCTAGCCTTTAGAGTGGGCTTGCTCTTGAGACACATCTGAAATGAGAACTCACTTGCGACCCCAAGAGGGACTTTCATCTGGCCCACTATATAAATTGAGGATAAGGTGAAAGCCAAGTCTAACTGGTATGAGTGCTCACCATACAGTGCTAGCTTGAAAGGAGGCATACCTTTGTGTATATTAAACTCCTAGTAGGGTTAGTTAGAGCCTTAAGTGGCTTGCTGGATGCTCGTGAGGTGCTGGTCCCCCAGATATTCACTAGAACCTCTTTGTTTAGTGGCCAAAAAAGCCTCTTTATCCTCATTCCAGCCTAGGGTTGTGCTTGTTTACAAGTGTTTTCAAAACTTAATCAAAAGACACCAAAACAAAACCCACCAATGTGATTGCTAAGTGTCTGTTATGATTGATGTGTGTGCTTGCCTAATCATCATCCCTTGACATTCTTTCCACACATTCATCCCAAGTCATCATAGCTTGATCACATTCATACCATATCCTTATCATTCAACCTTCGTATCCTAGTCACCCGCCTAAGCCAGTCAATTTCATCCTAATCATTCCACTTCAACATAATCATTATCCTAATCACATATCCTAGTAATTATCCTTGTCTTTCCTCAAACATCCTAATCATCCCATTCCTCATCATTCAACCACATTACTAATCCCATTATCCTTACACATCATCCCAATCCATTATATCCTAATCATATCCAAGTCATATCCTTGTCACTCTACATCATCGAATCAACATCACTCTAATCATTACACTTCATCATCCATTCATTTCAAGTCAAATTCATTCTAATCATTCCTAATCACACTCTAATTCTATCTTCATCATTTAACCTTCATTCTAATCATTATCCTAATCATCATTCCATAATCATTCCTAATCATCAAATCACTTCATTTCACATCATTACACATCAACATAGTCTTAATTAACACTTGTGAAAATGGCCCTAATCATAAACAAGCCTAATTGAAATCATAAGCCCAAAATCATGGTCCAAGGGGGCTACCCCTCTAATTCAAACAATGAGACAAAGCCAAAGCCCAAAATCATCATTCAAGGAGGTCCTCTCCCTAGTCCTACTCATGAGACAAATCTAAGACCTAAACTTGTACTTCGAGGTGCCCCTCCTAATTCTACTGATCATAAGAGCCTTGTAAATAATGTATCATACCTTGAGGGACAAGATGACATGCTAAGAATTAGACACATGTGTGACACCATGCCGACATTCAAAAACAAGGTCCTGGCACCCTAACTCCAAAACCTCATCCAATCACTTCACCAAATACCCCAACCTTTCGACCAACAAACCATACAACACTTACAAGATACCCTTCAACCATTTCAACAAAGTTAATCACCTCACATACAACAACTCCTAGCCCAAATCCAACACATCTTAGCCACACACCAATCCCAAACCAAACAAACACAACTTCAAATTCCACATCAATCTTCATACCTACCTAATCCATCCATAGGCCAAGTCAATGCCATCATCCATATCCATCCACATCACAACAAGCACATGTGAACTTAAGTCCTTTGCAACAAGTCCAAATGTCTTTGGGTCCTAATGCCACCATTGACAAGGGGAACACTAGTCTAGGTCATGCACCTTATAAGTATCTAATACCATTATCCAATCAAAAGCCTATCCAAAAGCCACCATGTCCTAGTCCAAATCCATTGGTCCCTACACCTTCCAACTCATTAATCCCTTCATTACCATTACCATCCTCTAAACCACTTGCTAATACAACACCTTCCACCCCTACACCTATAAAGGATGTGACCCAAGGGCTACTAGCAAGGGATCAAACATTGCCATGTCATACAACACATATGCTTGAACTTACCAAAGAGTCCCCAAACATCATGCCAAGTCCTTCAATTCATTCATGTCATCCACAACCCCTTGAGCCAATTCAAGAGTCTCCTCCCATGAGTCCAAGTCAACCTCTATCATGCCCTTATGTGGTTGACCATCTAGAACATGTCAAACCCATTCATGAGTCATCCACTTCCACTTCCACTTCCATTCCAAGTCAAGAGGTATGTCAAGAGAACAATTCTAAGCATGAAGAAACATCAAACCCCCATTATAGTCAAGATCAATTCACTTTTCTTCGACCCATTCATAGCATTTATCTCTTCCATGATCAAGATATTATGCATGACGAAGAACACATTCATGAGCAACTTGATCCCATTCATGAACAAGACACCCAAGACCTACATGTTTCATCTCATGAAAGTCTTGTTGACCTACTTAAGCATTCACCCCATTTCATGGCCTTCAGTCGAAACATAGAAACTTCTCCTTTACTCCATGATCCAACCACTTCCACTTGTCATGATGAGACATGTGCCTCCAAAGCAAATATAGAAGATCGAACAAATAATTTGGATCCTAATGAACATAATAAAGATCCTAATGATCCTCCCACATCATCCATCATCAACTCCATTTTAAATCCACCATCATATCCACTTGGCCTATCCACTTTCCTACATGAATATTCCTCCCTAGGAACACAACAACCTTTGTCCACTTCACCTTCTCCATCAAATAATTTGCTCAAGTCTAGTGCCCAAATTGCACCTAGTCCCATTGTCCATCGCATACTCCAAAAGATGAATTATCATGGTAAACGCTTAGGCCTTCATGAACAAGGAATTTTGGAGCCTATACATGTCAAAGTCCCACCTCCACGCTCATATGGCCTTGGCTACACACCCCAAGGTCAACAATCTAAAGATGTTGGTACTTCATCCACTCATCCTAAGTCCACCACTTCCCATAACAAATCACACCATATTCCTAAGACATATGTTGCCATTCCACCTCCCTCATCCTATAAATGTCAAAAGAATGTGACCATACACTTGCCACCATCCACTTTGCCTCCGCTACTTCCAACTCTGCATATCCTGCCATCTAATTTATCACCATTACTTCCAACACCTAATATCCCACTCATTCACAAATACCCTAAATATCCTAATCATGACCAACAAATGCACACATAATGTAAACATAGAGCATCCACTCATTCCACTCGCTACATGGGATTCAAAAACAAACATTTGGATGCCTCCTTACATAAAGCCAAAAATCCTAAGGGCCCTAATACCTTAGGAAATCAATCCAAAAATTCAAAACAAGCTACATTCAAAAATCCATCCAAACCCATACCTCCCAAAGCAAAGTCAAAAACCAAAATGGTATGGGTCCCTAAACAAAAATGCAAATCAAAAGAGGCATCCACCTCTCAAAAATCCCAACCATCCTCTTCCATCCATGCCATTCAAAAATATCACATTCTTCCATCCCACATGAAAAGAAAAAATCATAAAAATACTAAATCTATGTGGGTACCTAAAGTCTTACATCATTCACCTTCTAAGCAAACATTGACATTACTTCCTACACCTCCATCCACTCAAAAGCTTCAATGTTTATCATGGTGTGTGCAACCGTTGGTCATGATTCCTTTCCACACCTTCATCACCCCATCATTCAATCATCACCCTACATACTTGCCTTATCATCTCCCTATGGTCCATGCTTTGGCATAAGTCATTCATCCATCCTTGCATAAGTCCTACATAATCCACATCATAATCCACTTTCGTTACCTACATAATCCACATCATAATCCACTTTCGCATGCTACATAATCCACATCATAATCAACTATCATTCCATTCATAATTAACTATCTACCTTATCCATCTCACTTTCATGCCATCACTTACCAACATCGATGAGCATAACAACATTTGACATGGTCAATGCGACATACCTTTGTGATTATCCCCTTCATGGCACTAGACAACTGAGTCCTTCTTAAACATATTCCCCTATCTAGTTCAAAAAAATCAAAAAAGTTGATCTTATATGCCACTTACACTTGGGGGCACATTGTCTCATCTTCGTATCATTTTCCACCTTACCATCCTTATTCATACACCCGCATGCCTATCCTATCGCATCCATTCATCCTCCCTTCCTCTTTTGATCTTGATAAAGATTGGGGGCACAATGTTGAAAAATGTTTTGGACTGTCTCTTGACATACCTCATAATTTCCAAGAAATCCATTCTACCACCATCCTTTTCATAAGCTTTGTCATAAAAAATCCTAAGTGTTCTACCTCGAATGGGGCATGTTATTCTTATGTGACATAACCTTTGGAGATCACATCCTTGCCCTTTCACGCATACATTCATCCATTCGCTATTGCTTATCCATTTATCCATTCACCCAATCCCACCCGTTATCCTTACACCTAGACTTGGTTTCATTGGTATCTAGCGAAAAGGCTACCCAAATTGTCATCCAATGCCACCTCACAATATTTCCAAAAAACTAAAAAAAAAAATATTCCAAAAACTCCAAAAAAATCAAAACATGTCGAAATACAAACAGAAATCAAATATTCCCAAAAATACAAAAAAACCAAATATGTCAAAAATACAAAAAAAAATCAAATATTTTCAAAATCCTTAAAACATCAAAATATCATAAAAAATACAAAAAAATTAATATCCAACAAAAAATCTGAGCAATAAATTCAATCCAATTCATCAATCTAAATTAAACCAATTCAATCACATTCTTCATTCCATTCCTCTAATTCAATTCATCAATCAAATTCTTCAAATTCCATCATCAACACAAATTCTTCCAATCATCCAATCACATCACTCAATCAATTCAATTCTTCAAATCCATTCAATCAAATCAATCCACTTCAATTCAAATCAATTAATTCAATTCATCCAATCACTTCAATTCTTCACACCACTTCAATTCTTCAATCATCCAAATCAACTCAATCCATTTTGATCAAATCAATTCACTTCTTCAAATCAAGTCATATCATTCAAATCATCCAATCAAATTCCATCATTCGACAATCCTCATTCATAATCCAATCAAATTCCCCCTAATCATTCTCCCAATCATCCTAGTCATCATCTCAATCCATCCAACTCATTTTCATCTCATCACTACACATCGTCCTATTCATTCCTAATCATATCGATCACATCCTAATCATTCATTCTGATCCAATCAATTTCATCTCTATCACCATACACTACAACCGTAGGAAAACCTTGGAGTATCTACTCTCCCTATCAAATATGATTGCAGCTATGTTAAAGCATATTCAATTTCATTCCACTACATATTCAATTTCATTTGGCCTTGACATCAATAGATGCTCCCAAACATAGTCTTCCTAAGGTTGAAACATAGGGAGAAACTGTCAAAGCTTGACTGTATCACAAGTATAAATCTATGGACTAAGAGACCTTGACATCTTTTTCACATCAATCAAAACTTGGGCTTAATACTCCATGGCTAGTTTAAGTCCATCCTTACAAGTGAATTCTAAAACTCATGGGTTCACTCTAATCAATCATTTCTTTCACACCTCAAGGTCTCGATAAAACCAATTTGTGCTTTGAAAGGTCATTAGTAGATGAGAGTACCCTCTTGGAGCTAGACTTTTCGAAGACTAATATCCATTAGCCTCTATTATAGTCCAGGCCTCATCACCTGGCATTGTCATCTCCATAGCATCCCACCATTCACAAATCTCATGTGATAGAGACGGTTGCAAAATGAAAAGAAAAGTGAATAGATTCTCCTAGCCATCCCTCATTCCAAAATTTCTAAACATCTCATCCAACTCATCATCCTTATCAATCACAACAATTCACTTCTTCAAATCAAGTCAATCAATTCATTTCTTCCAATCACAACAATTAACCATTTCAAATCAATCCATACCAATCAAATCAATTATTCACATCCATTCATCCAATTCATCAATCTTCAATCATATCAAATCAACCCAATCTAATCAATTCACTTCTTCCAATCAAATCACATCATCATTAATCCTTCAAATCAATTCACTTCTAATCAACTCCATCATTTCATCATTCGAATCAATTCAATCACCTCTTCCAAATCATCCTTCTTCAAATTATTCAAACAATGATCCAAATGCAAGCCATTGTCAATCCATACCAATCAAGCCAATCAATCAAGCCAAATTATCCAATCACATTCAATGGTCTTGATCTTAATCTTGATGTAAACTAAATCAATCAATCATAATCAAAACCTGGTGTTGCTCGTATGATCAACAACACTAGTGTCAATCAATCAATTGTCTTAGACAGGATGTGGCATTGTCAGAACTAGACCAGATGTCTTAGATGACATGTTTCATTCCTGAAACTAGACACATCAATCACTTAATCAATCATTGATTTACAACTTGACAGGGGAAAAACCTTTGTTTGTTTTTTGAATCATTTGTGCATACTTTCTTTCTTGCTTGTGTGTGTTTTCACTTTCAACTTGCATTTGAATCACATCTGAATCTGACCCAACTAATATTCATATCTTATATCTAGACAAGGTTGTATTACATTGGGGCATGAGAGACATCGTCAGCACGGTCCTTATACCTTGGTGCATAATGTCTAGTGCTAAATCAAACACCATGGTTGCTCACCTTCATTTGCAGCATAACACATCTTTCCCCTTCTTCTAGCCATTCCCTTATCTTTCTTCCTTGACCAATTCATTTTCATTTTGAGAGCCTACCTGTGTTTGTCCAACCTGCCTATCCTCTCAAGGGGGCATCATCACCCTATTCCTTTTCATCATCCTTTTATTTAGCTTCTTTGAAATGATGTTACTCGACATAAATTGCATCATCTCGTAACATCATCTCAAAGAGGGGCAAAATGTAGACACTAAAATTTGTCCATGTCTGTACCATGACCTAGTCGACACTTTACTAGGGACATCATGTACCACTTTTCCCTAGGTCATCCCACTTTTCCAACTTAATCACCTTTCTAATTAACTAAATAAGTCCACTTTGTTTAGTTAATAATACCCCTTCACATGTCTCACATAATTCAAATTAAAAATTTGAATTATTCCCTCACCTCTCATCACATTGCGACACATGTCGCATGTCTCATTCTTCCACATATTACCCCCTTCACATATCAAACTAATTCAAATAAATATTTGAATTAGATTCCCTTTATTCTCCATCACACGCTTGTCATGTGACTACAATCCCTCTTTGAGTGGGAAAACCCTAACCAATCTTGACCGTTCATATCATTCAAACCCTAATCAATCTTGACTATTGATTCAAACCAAGCCTTTTCTATAAAGGAAGGCTTTCACAAGTCATTTTCATCATGTTGTATCCTTGCATACCGTTATGCTGCCAAAATTCTAAGTAATCAACATTCCTCTACAATCGACCCTTCAAAATCTGCATGCCTATGTGTTGGTTAACAGATTTGTCCTTATTCTGAAAATAATTTATTCTAACTCTATACCCCTCTTTTGAAGAAAAAATGAGTTAAGCAACAAATGGGTGAACCTTTTAAATTAGTTCCCCTCTGAATTTAGGTACAGCTCCCTTTAAGATTTTCAATGAATTTAACTTATTCAACTATCCACATGCATTTTTAACCAGAAAATGCTTAAGGCAAACTAACATTCATACATAACCATGCTATGAATGCGATAGATTTATACAGTATTAACTAGCAATAGAATGCACAGATCCTATTTTTGATACATTCAAATATATGAATACATTCACACGAACTTGTTGAACCTATAAATAATGAAACACCTATGACGAGTTGTCCAAATAAAGAACAATTACCAGATGAAAGGAGATTTCACACAGAAAATCTAATCCCACACATTTAGATGCACAGATCCAAATAAGCAGTAAATGTTTCTTCTTCTCATTCATAGATGAAAATTACTCAGACAATCATCACATAATGTAAAACTATGAACAGTTTCACCCCAAAAATTTCCTTCTTTTTTTTTTTTTAAAACTTCCCCCTTATCTCCAGATTTTAAAAACCTATAAATATGAAAGTCTTAATCATGTCCTTGAGTAAATTAAACCCAGAGTTAACATAACTCTGACTCGTATGGGATTTAGTTTTAAACAACTAATTTTAAAGAAATAAGTTTTGCTGAAAATAACATGACAGAGGAACTGAAATAAAGGAAACGAGCCAATGAGGTCATGACTAGGACGACAGGTTTGTATCTCTGGCTTTGTTATCGGTGGCTTGGACAGCACGTTGGGTCTTCCATTCCTGGAAAGTAGCAACGAACTCCTGAATCTTTGGGAAGTTAGGAATACCGATATGCTTCATTCTTGACTTCCAAACCTCCTTTTCCCTTCGCATTTTACCAAATTTCTCTTTGTGTTCCGGAAGTGCGTCGATGCAGAGGTAAAGTAGTGATTCAACTTTAGAAATTCTAGAAAAGTCCTCAATTAAAACATTGTCATTTTCTCTGATGAAGCTGATTTTATCTTTGAAGGATTGGACCACTGCATCGACGTCTTCCACTGGTTTTCCATCATCTTGAATGTATTTAATATCAATACATTGCAAGTCATTTTGCAATGATTGAGTGAATTCTGTTATTTCCTTAATCAACTTCGAGAGTTCAAAACGACCTTGCTGGGATATGGAGTTCCTCCATTCAATATTCTTTTTGTTTACATATAACAAATCCTCGTCCAAACCAGTCAGGCTTTTCTCTATCAAAAACTTCACTAGCCCATATTTTTGAACTTCATCCATCTAGTTTATTACATTCGTCCACTTGCCCTCATCTTTCGCCCAAACAGCGACCTGTGCTTTGAAATCTTCAACGGTGGCAGTAGTCAGGTCATATATACCCTTGAGCTCACGAATGTATTCAGTTCCTTTCTCCTCAATGTTATCCAACCAATTGTTAAATGTTTTTGTCACCATTTTGCTTCTATGAACCTGATCTAACATTTTTTGGTTGGCAGGTGATTTCGAGTCAAAAGACAGGGGAAGCTGTGAGATCGGCTGCGGGTTAGGGTTGTTAATGGCTTCTATGTATTCTGCCATTAAATGCAGAGTTTGTTTCAGCTCCTTCTTGTCCTTTTCGTCTTTCCATGTTAGACTGACCATCCTCTTAGTAGAAGCTTCGAGGTGGTGGACATCTGTAGCTCTGGAGGTAGTACCGAGATCCACTTTCTCCACAGTGAAATCATGCAGCGTTGGGTCCTGCACCTCTTCCTCTGTCACAGGCCTAGCAATTTTAGCACTCCAGTTACCAGTGCTTGGATCAATATTTATCCTGGATGTCGTCTTGAGTTTTTTGGACTTGGGGGTTTTCCCCAAACATTTGCTTACCATATCCTCCAAGGGGATAACAAAAGGAATCACTTTTTTTCTTATCAAAAATAGAACTTTCTAGCCATTTTGGTGCAGGGGCTGAGGTTGTCTTTTTAGGGTTCACTTCATCAGAGGATTTATTTGAAATCATTAATATTTCAGGGGTCTCCAGAATGACCTCTGACTGTAACCCTGTGTCAACCTCCTCTGTTCTGTTTGGGCTTAGCTCCTTGTCACCCATAGGTCCTTCTGAATCTTCTTCTGAATTCAAATCAACAACTATTGTTTCAGAAGTCTGTTTCTTTCTTTTTCCTTTAGTCCTCAACCTGGTAACACGAGATGGCAGAATATCTGTAAGGACTCTTCTGGATCTCTTAGTGACAGGGCTTCTCTCAATTAATGGCTTTGAAGCACCTGCACCACAGATAGCAAGAGGTTGATTAGAAGACTCTATGGGAAGTGGTGATCCAACCATTGAAGAGATTTGCTGGACATTTTTATCCTGAAGTTCTCCCTGTCTCTTTTCTCTCAGCCATTTCTCAGTTCTTCTTATTACTGGAAGAGTTTTAACTTCAATTTTGTCTTCTTCCTTTTTGCTCCAGTCCACCTCTGGAATGGGTAAGTGTTTTACTTTTTCAAACTATGGATCAACCACCTGTTCTCCATCATCAGAAATTCTAGAAATATCCATGTTTAAATTGAGTGTAATTATTTGCCCCAAAGACAACCTACACCACAACCTTCTTCTGACCTCGAATTCATCTGGGCAGTCTTCCTAGTAATCCTCCAGTTTAGGAAGGTGTGAATGCCCTGTTCCAGAATCTAGGTTCTCTCTGACAAATCTTTTACTGTCAAATTGAGTCCTGGCAGTGAAGGATTGAAAATTGAACCTTTTGAGGTTCACCTCCAAATTCAAGGCATCAAGTTCAACAGGAAAAGAAATACCACAACCCCTTTTTGATGGAAATTTCTTATCAACATGTGCCAGTTGCCTACATACCTCCATCAGCACAAAACGATCAAACACATATCTAGGTAACTTCACAGGATCACCATCAAATCCTCCAACTCTGATATAAGTGAACTCAGAAAATTGGATGAAGAAGCTACCATAGATACTGATCAGTTGCATTGCTTCACTGGACATTCTCTTACCTGGGTTCCCTGCCAATTCATAAGTCATCTTCCCAGTGAAGACATCATTAACCCTTTTGTAATTTTCATAGCAATTCTTTCTCTGTAATTGTGAATAATATTCATAAATTTTACTATTTTCAGCTATGGGTGCATGGGGTAGGTCAAACCAATCTCTTGTAGATGCTAGACAATAGAACAAGTACGAAGACATATAGAAATCTCTGTTGCCCAGACAATTGCTCAAACTTTGATGTAGACAGTCAGCCACTATTTCGGCCCAATCCAAATATTGTTCTCCTTGAAGGATGACTTGTATAAAAAAGTACATCCAATCTTCCCAATAATAGGCATGTTGATTGCCTCTCAGTCTGTGTAACAATACTACAATATCCCTTACTTCTTTTATCAAATGATCTCTGGTAAGTGGCCTGGGCAACCTTGAACCGCCCTTCTGAAATTTTAGCAACCAGTTCCTCACTATTACACTTTTATAAGTTGGTCTTTTCTCTGAGAAATATCCATTGGAGGCTGGAATATGCCTCCTTAGGTGGTATCTTCATCACAGACATGAGGGTTTGTCTGTTAACATAAAATAACACATCCCTGTTTGCATTTCTGACACACCTGTCCTGGGGATCATACCTATTCATACATTCTTGAACCAACTCTGGGCACAGTATAGCCTGAGGAAAAGCTGCAGCTTCAACTAGACCGATGTCTACAATTTTCTTCATTATAGGGGTTTGAACAGGGTTTCTAGCTCTTTCTTTAAATTCCTCTAAATCATATTGAACCAATGCAGTATCTCCAAATTCCGAGTGAGAATAAGTAAGGCCAGGGCCATGTTCATCCACCAAACACGTAGATTTCAAAGACATATTTGGACGATTATAATGAAACCTTCAAATTTTGAAAACAACAAAAATTCTAGAGATTCCTCTTTCCAGCATAAGAACTAGGAATAGCACAGGGGAAACAGAACTCACCTTCAGGATATCTGAATTCACTGCGAAAACTTGAACAAAAGAGCCTTACACTTCCGGCGCTATCCTTCTCTGTGTTGCACAGTATGTTTACTTCCTAAACTTGGCTTGTTCTTGGTTAATAATGGCACTTACCAGAATGAATAATTATTGTGAGGGTAAAATGTCGAATCAATCAAATGAATTAAATAAGACCCAAACATCAACAGAATAGAGAAATAAGAGAGATTCAAATAAACAAAGCAATGAACAAACACAGCAAACCTCTTCTGTTTTGAAACTTCTGTTGTTCGCCTATCACGAATCGTCCTTTCGCAGATGAGATGAGCCCTCAGAGAGTGCAATCTTTTAAAGCTGTTTGAGGAAGTCGATGGTGAACGGCTATGGTGTGATATGCAATGAAGGTGAGCTCCAATGCAACAATGGTGATCTCAAGCTTGTAGATGACAAATGGGTGCCAAAGGCGCGCTAGTGGTATTTCTGCAGAGTAACGATGTCAAAAGCCTGGATGATTAGAATGGAAGAATGAAGCTTCATTTATAGACTCGGAGGAATAGGAATCAACGGTTGAGAGAAGATATGAAGATCAATGGTTGAGGATGGTTGAGGAATGTGCAACCAGTGGAAATGTGACAAGTGTCCCAGCTCCATCATGAAAGGTGGGATGTGACAAAACTGATTGGAGAGTTAACTCCATTGACTGGTCTGTTAACAGAATTGACTGATCAGTTAGAAGAGTGGATCGTGGAACTGACTGGATTGATTGAGGATTTGACTCAACTGACAGGTTAGTTAACAGATTTGATTGATTGGTTAACTGACCTCTGATTGGAGAAGAAATAGGCCATGTGGGTGAGGGGAAATAAGGTAATTAAATATTAAATATATTTAATTACATGTGCAACCTGATGAGGTGGACAAGGTGAGGTGGAAAAGGTGAGGTGTAAAGGTGATGTGGAATTTTGAATTTAGAACTTTGGGATAGAGGAATTAGGATTAATTAAATAATTTATGATTATTTAATTGTGAAGGACTTTAGAAGAATTTTAATTAAATAAATAGAATTTATTTAATTGTGAGATAGTGAATTGATTAAATAAATTTGGAATATTTATTTAATTAATAGAAGAATGGAATAAATATTTAGAATATTTATTTAGGATGATTTGTGTCATTTTTAGACGTATACAATTATTGCTCGGAACAAAAGGTGCCAAAAATATTTGAAAAGACGTGAACTCTGATTTCTTCATTAATAGCAAGTAGTATTCACGCGCCATCATGAAGTATAATGATTATCCGTAGCCTCATAATGAGTTTCTGATATAATTTCCTCCAACTTTGCCGCTAAGTTTGACTTAGAAAGCCGCGGGAACAAATGGGACCAAACTCACCAAATCTTTGAACTATTGAACCATTGAACCTTTAGGACGTGGTTCAATACGATGGTTCAATATGGTGGTTCAAACATGCCAATCGGACCATATATATAAGCAAAGGATTGACTTACGGAAACAGGAACTTAACTCATGAACCGTTGAACTTGTAAAGATATGGTTCATTATGAAGGTTCAAAGACGCAAGGGTTATGTAGATCGACAAAATGTTACGTGGCTTCAGTAAAAGGCTTTCAACAATGAAACAATGAACTCTTAAACCTTGAACCCCGCTGCAGAGTACAAGCGGAAGGTTCAACGATACAATAATTACACAAGGTAACTGCGTGACCTGACTTATAAGAAGACAAAGTGTTGAACCTTAAGACCGTTGAACCATTGAACCTTGAACCCCGCTATAGAGTACGAGCAGAAGGTTCAAGTTCAACCTGAAAGTTCAAAGGCGCACAAGACAAACAAAACGACAGCTTGCTTTATGAGACACTTAGACATATTGAACCATTGAACTTTGAACTTTGAGAATGGTTCAGGTTCAAAGGTTCAAACCTTAAGTAACCTTGTCTACAAAGACAACAAACGGATACAAATTGAAGGACCAAGGGCTGATTTACGAAACAAAGGCATGACCAAAAATATAACATGGTAAACCAGCTCTTGGCTCGGGAAATATTACCAATGAATAAATAAATAAGGGGCGACTCAAAAGGTAACACTATGCACAATTGAGAAGAGCCATGGAGGTTAATCAACATTAGTTTGAACCTGGTTTGCATGTGATTTCTGTTTGTATTTTCATACTAAGTTGTGCTTCATGGTGCTTGATAGGGTTTAGTAGTTTGCTGTTTTTAACACTAAATCTGATTTTTGCCCTATCTACACAGAGTCGATTGTTAATTTTTGTTAACCGACAAAAGAAAAATGACATTGCAAAACCCTAATTCTAGAAGCTTCTAAAAAGCTTATTATAAGCGGTTGGGATGTATGTTACAGTGATGTATTCGCGAGATTGTAATCTGTTTTGTATTAGATAATCAAATCATTGGATGACTGAGTTTCTGTGGATGTAGCCCATATTGGGTGAACCATGTTAAATATCTGTGTTGATCTCTTTTGTGTTATTCTTCATTGTTATATTTGGGTTATTTAATCTGAATATAATTGTTAGTGTTTATTGCTTTGATCTTCCTGAACCCTAATACTCCTCATTGTTCTCCAACAACAACACCATTCTCCTCCTTGCGGTGTCCCTTGTTGCATCCCTTGTGTTAACGCACTACACTATGTTCCTTACTAAATGAATGCTGACTACAATATTCTACCCCTTTGACATCAATAACAAAGGGATTCACAGAAAAATGCCTTATCTTTGATGATAGTGCTAACATTCTCCCCTTGAGGACAATCATCCTACAGGGCAATTATGGTATCAGGGATAAAGAAATACTCTGACATACTCCCCCTAGATGAATACGTTCTGTATTTAATTGGAGATGGGAGAAGGAACAACTCCTAACTTTTACCTGAGTTGTTCAAATGTCTCCTTTGGAAGGGGTTTTGTAAATATATCTGCCAGTTGTTTTTTTGTAGCAACATATTCCAACTTGACTTCCTATTTAACAACTTTCTCTCTGAGAAAATGATACTTAATGGATATATGCTTGGTTCTTGAATGCATAACTAGATTCTTTGAGATATTTATAACACTTGTATTATCACAAATAATGTTAATTAGCTTATCAAACCCAACCTTAATATCTTACAGGGTTTGTTTCATCCATAACACCTAAGTACAACAAGATATGATAACTATATATTCAGCTTCAACTATTGACAAAGAGACTGATTCTTGTTTCTTACTTAAACAAGCTACCAATCTATCTCCTAGAAAGAATGCACCACCACTAGTGCTTTTTTCTATCATCCACACAACTAGCCCAATCTACATTTGTGTATGCAGTCAAAATGAAGTCATCACCAATAGGATACCACAGACCATAATCTAATGTATTCTTCAAGTATTTGAATATCCTCTTCATAGCTTTGACATTTGTTTCCTTAGGAGTAGCTTGAAATCTAGCTACCATGCAAACAACTTGCATGATATCAAGCCTTCTTGCTGTGAGATACAAGAGACTTCCAATCATGGATCTGTACAAAGTTTGATCTGCTAAAGTAGATTCATCATCTTTGCTGAGCCTACATCCAATGACCATAGGTGTACTAACTGGCTTGCAATCTTCCATCTTGAATTTCTTTAGAATTTCTTTCACATACTTGGTTTGAGAAATGAAAATTCTTGTATCTAATTGATTGACCTGTAAACCAAGGAAAAATGCTAATTCTCCTATAATTGACATCTCAAACTCTTTCTGCATAGTGTCAACAAACTCTCTACACATTTTGTCACTATCTCCACCAAATATTATATCATCAACATAAACAATAACAATCAACATATGATTACCTTCAGTTTTAAAATACAGATTGCTAGAATCTATACCTTTCTTATAACCTTATTGTTGAAGATATTTTTCCAGCTTGGAGTACCAAGCCCAAGGAGCTTGTTTTAGACCATATAGTGACTTCTTTAATCTGCACACATAGTCTTTGTTTTCAGTCACTTGGAATCCTTCAGGTTGCTCTATATAAACTTACTCATCTAAATAGACATTGAGAAATGCAAATTTCACATCCATCTAGTACACCTTGAAGTGTTTATAAATTGAATATGCAAGAAACATTGTAATGGCTTCAAGCCTAGCCACATGTGCAAATGTCTCATAAAAATCTATGCCCTCAACCTGAGCATAGCCCTTGCAGACTAATCTAGCTTTGTTTGTAGTTATCTGCCATCTTCATTTAGTTTATTTCTAAACACCCATTTTGTGCCTATGACATTCTTATTAGCAGACCTTGGAACAAGTTCCCAAGTTTGATTTTTCTCTATTTGACTAAGTTATTTCATGGCCTTAATCCATCTTTCATCCTTACTAGCTTCTTCATAAGATTTGGGTTCTATTTTAGACAATAAAGAATAGTTTACCTATTCTTGTTTTGCTATCTTTATCTTTCTCCTTATCATGACACCATCAGATTTATTTCCAAGAATCTAATTTTCAGAATGATCTTGTTTGACATACTTGGGTGGAGCCTTTCGAGTAGATTTTGGTTGTTCTTCTTCATCAGCATCACTCTCCTCATGTGACTTTTCTTTTGCAACTTCTTCTTCTTCTTCATAAATAGGAACCTTTGAATACAAATCATTTTTATGCGACAACTGAGAGAAGTCTTCATCCACTCTAACATTCACACTTTCAACTATCTTCTGCAACCTTTTATTGTAGCACTTGTAGGCTTTGCTTGTAATTGAATAACCAAGAAATGTTCCCTCATCAGACCTTGTCTCAAATTTATTCAAGGTATCATCATCCCTTTTTATAAAACATCTACTTCTAAATATTCTAAAATGCTTCACAGATGCAGGTATGCCTTTCCATAATTCATATGGAGTCTTATCATGATTAACTCTTGATTGACCCTTGTTAAGAATGTAAGCAATAGTATGAACTGCTTCCTTCTATTATCTATTAGACAATTTGGATTCATTCAACATTGTTCTAGCCATTTCCTAGACAATTATATTCTTTCTCTTAACAACTCCATTTTGTTGAGGTGTCCTAGCTGCAGAAAAATGTCTTTTAATCCCATGCTTTTGACAGTACTAATCAAACTCATTAGAAGTGAATTATCCACCTTTGTTTGATCTTAAGCATTTTATCCTTGACCCAATTTCATTCTCAACCATATCCTTAAAGATTTTAAACCTTCCTAAAGCTTGAGATTTATCTTTAAGAAAATTTACCCATGTCATTCTTGAATAATCATCTATCAACAACATGAAATGCCTTTCTCCATTGATGCTTTTGGTTCTGGTTGGTCCACACAAGTCTGTATGTATCAGTTCAAGAGGTTTTGAAGTTAAATATTCATTTGTCTTGAAACTGACCCTTATTCTCTTCCCTTCTTGGCATTCTTTACAAGAGGTACTTTCTAGCTTTCCAATACTAGGCATATGTCTGACTGCATTCTTCTTGCTGACTTTCACTAGATGGTCAAAGTTGATGTGGCCCAACCTTTTGTGCCATAACCAACTTTCATCAATTTGCCCTAATAGACATCTTCCACTCTTCACTTCCTTCAGATGGTATAGGTTGTTGTTTGTTCTATTTGCCTCAACAAGTCTACTAGAGCTATCTTTTCTTATCTCACATCCACTAGCATGAAATAACAAGTTATACCCCTTGTCACACATTTGGCTGACACTGAGCAAATTATGTTGTAATCCCTCTACATACAACACATCTTGAGCATTAGTTTTACCATCTATGCATAATGTGCCTTTTCCAGCTATCTTAGTAGTAGTGTTATCACTGAACTTGACAGAACCACCATTCCATTTCTCCAAAATAGTGAACTTGCTCTTATCTCCAGTCATATGACTAGAGAATCCACTGTCTATCACCCAAGGATTGCCTTGTCTTTTGGTCTGAAAAGCTATTTGGACTAACATGGACTTTTCATTCTTCTTTTCTACCTAATGCCTTTTTGAACTTTTCTCCTTTTCCTCAGAAGGCTTTGCAGGTTCTTTCTCCTAAGTAGGGAGTGCAGATTCTTTCTTTTGTCTTGCAGAGGATTGTACAAGTCTTTTATGTTTTTGTACAGAAGCATGTGCAAGTCTGTCTTGTCTTGGAGGAGTAAATCTCCTTTTCCCCTTTCTAGAAGGCCATATAAACACACTTCTACAAAACTTGGCAATATGCCCATAGTTGTTACAATTATAACAAATATCATTCATATCTACTAAAGGGGTAAAAGGATTTTTTGCTTACAAAATCATGCCTATCCATTCTCCTAGGTCTATTTTTGCAGTTTATCGATTTATGTCCAAACTAATTACATGAAAAACAATAACCATAAAAAGCATAATTGAATCTGGCTTGTCTTGCAAGTTGATCTTTGAATCTCGTCTTTGGATTGTGGACTTTGATGAAACCATCATCTTCCTTTCTGAAATCTTTAGTCTTCTTATTCTTCCTGAATCCTTCAAGCTTCTGAGAATCAACACGTTTCTTAGACGTAGTAGAACTTGATTCGCCCTATTCTCCAACTATCTTTTTGTAGGGAGCAGCTTTCTTGATAGTATTATCTTCTGCGTTCTTCTCAGAGACATCTTTGAAACTCTTGTTTTCAACATATCCTATTCCAACCGCATTGGAGAAGGATATTTGATAACCAATTATTTGATCAAGAATTTTTGAGCTCTTTTCAAACTTGAGGCTTCTATTTAACCATTCATTCACCTTTGCTAATTCCTTCCTTAGTGAGACAACTTTAGCCTTTAATTTTTGACACTCTTCTAGTTTGTTCTTCAAATCCAAACTAGCTACCTCTTCTATTCTTTTAGACTCAACTAACTGCAATTTTAGATCTACAACAAGTTCATTAGATTCTTCAATCCTTAACTTGTATTTTCCATTTTGTTTTCTTTCAAACCTTAGATCATCTAGAGTAGAAATCAATTCACCTTCCAAATCAACGTCACCCTCTTCTTCCTCATCAGAGTCTTCACAACAATCTTCTATAGGAGTATTTTCATCTTCTTTCATTTCAATAGCCATGAAGGGAGTTTCATAATCTTCACTTGTAGAAGAACAATCATGTAAAGAACTAGTTTCTTTGCCTACATATAGACTCTTTTTCTTCTTATTAAAGTTTCTACTTTTATATTTTGAAACTTCTTGACTCCTAGAACTATCTCCCTTTTGATTTTCACCTAAAGGACATTTAGAGGCAAAGTGACTAATTTTTCCCCAATTAAAACATTTGAAAGGCATCTTACCTTTGTATTTTCCAAAGCCCTTCAACTTTCTGACAAAATTTGCTTCTTCTTCATTTGAACTGGTACTTTATTCTGAATCTACTTCAATCTCCTTGGCTTTGGAAGTCTTGAATACTACTTTATTTGAAGAAGAACCCTCATATCCTCCCATAGTGTTCTTGAGACCAGATTTTCCTTAAGTGGTTAAACTTTCTTCAAGGAGCCCTAGGCTTTGATACCAATTGTTGAAAGAACACTAATACACTGAGAAGGGGGGTGAATTAGTGTATGTTAAAAACTTTAAAATGAAACCAGTAGTCAAGAAGGAAACACCAAATATACGTGGAAAACCCAAAAAGGGAAAAACCACGATCAGAATGTTGCTTGAGTCTACTGCTCAAATCCAACCTCACAATAAAATATTTTATAGATGTTTTGTAAGCACCAACTTATAGATACATTGACACCCAAGACAATGTTTTGAGGCACCAACCTTCAGGTGCACTGTACACCTAATTGAGCACCAACCCAATATAATGAGGCACCAACCCCTGAATCCTTACAAATTCTAATGTGCAGACATTGGTTCTTTACTAACCTAAAATGCAACTTTCAATTCATATACAGTCTCATCCGCACTCCTGCACTTTGTGTTTTCATTAACACAGTCTTCTCCTCTCTCTACACTCTTTGCATTCTCCGTTTACTTTAACAAATCCTCCCCTCTTCTCAATACAATTTGCTTATGAACATTGTATGTTCATGCAAAATCTACACTCTATGCCTGTGAAAGAAAGATGGTCAGTTTAGTTCAGTAACCTATTCACAATAAATTCATTATGTATAAAAACACATACTTCCAACAGTTGAATCACCATCAACTACTCAAAAAGCAAACACCAATAGTTGCAAGTCGTTTAACTATTGCAATTGAACACCAATAGTTGCAAGTCATTTATCTATCACACAATTGATCTAGATCAGGCTGAAAAATGTTTATTGGTGAAATGTCCCATCATCCCCATAGAATCCTCAGAAGTAAGTGTCCACTGTAGAGTTTAAAGATCATCCCAATCGCATCCATGTAAACACGACCAAAATCCATTCTGTCTCCTGACTCAAACTATCGCTTATGTGGCCATGTGATCATTTGTGTGATGTGGACAACAATCATATGCCTTTATCAGCAAAAATGCAATATTACAAACTTAGGCCTGTGTCGCTTTTATTGGCAAATGTTGTCTTTTACAGACTTGGCCTTTATCACCCTCTGTCAGTGAAATCTCCTTTTTTTGAACTAGGGCACCTTCCTTCTCTATCGACAAAATATGCATTTTATGAACCATCTCTTCGAACACTTTTGTCACCTCTATCGAAAAAAATATACTTTTCTAAACTTTAGTTACAAAGGCCCTTATCGACAAATGTTACTTTTCCCGAGCTTTGTCTTTTATGCCTTCTATCAGCTTATCAATAAATTGTCACTTTTAAGAACTATCTCTTTGAACACATTATTGACAAAAAGTCATTTTTACAAACTTTACCCTCTGTCCATTCTATTGGGAAAGATAGACTTTTCAAAACCTTGGTAACACATGCTATTGACGATTGTTCGTGTTCTCTAACTTCTGTCAATATAATCACAAATGCTTATCAATGAAAGTTGCTTTTTCAGAACCTGTCATAAATGCTTATCGATTAATTTGTCCATTTTCAAACCATCCCCTTCTTATGCTTTATCAGTGAATTCATGCTTTTTCAAACATGGACTTTGTCTCTTATGCCTTTGCTTCTTTCAGTGATTAGGAGAGATTTCAAGCTGACAAACTTAGCTTTTTCAATAGACATTACATGCTTGCCTTCACTGCTACCAACTAGTTGGTAAATCAGGCAATATTTGAACTTACGAATAAGTTTGTAAAACTGAGATTTCACCGACCACTTCATCTAACACTTTGAGTCTATGGCTCCGTCGACATAACTCATAAACTGTCGAGAACTGTTAAACATTTGACCTTCTTCCAAGACATCAACAAAACACTTCCACTATGTTGTCAATGAATCAGGAAAAAACAAAACTGGTGAACTTGCTGGTTCTGGAATTGCTAAAATCTTTGACTAGCTATAACTTCACCAATTTCCATCCAAACTTCACAAAAATGAAACTAGAGATACCCATTTGGGTCTTTAACAAGATGAAGTCTTCAATTTGGACAAACAACCTCAAATGGCCTCCAATCCAACCAATCTCCTTATCTCAATGCAATCTCATCAATGGCAAACCTTTGACATCAAATATAATAATGCCAACAATCTCAACAATTGGCCGACACAACTCATCCTTTCTTTGACATCAATGACAAAAATTCAACAATATTCTACCTCTACAGTTGATAAGGACACTGAATCCTACTTCTTGCTGATCTGTGAGACCAATCTATCTCCCAAAAAGAAAGCTCCTCCATTGGTACTTCTCCTATCATCAACATTGCCAGCCCAATCTGCATCAGTGTAAGCACTTAGAGAAAAGTCATTGCCTTTTTGATACCACAATCCATGTTCTAGAGTGCTCTTCAAGTATCTAAATATTTTCTTGACTTCCTTCACATGTGTTTCCTTAGGATCAACTTGGAATCTTGCAACCAAACATACAACTTGCATAATATCAAGCCTTGATGTTGTTAGGTATAGTAGGCCCCTAATCAAAGATCTGTACTGAGTTTGATCAGCTTCAGGTGACTCATCAACTTTACTCAAGTGACAACTGGTTGCCATAGGAGTACTTACAGGCTTGCAATCTTCCATTGCAAACTTCTTCAACATTTCCTTAACATACTTTGCTTGAGAGATAAAGATGCCCTCATTTGATTGAGATATTTGAAGTCCTAAAAATAATGACAACTCTCCTAACATAGACATTTCAAACTCTTTCTCCATCTCTCCTACAAAATTCTTACACATCTCATCATATCCACAAAATATTATATCATCAACATACACAACAACAATTAGAATTTGTTCACCTTCTATTTTGATGTAAAGATTACTATCTGTGGTACCTTTCTTGAAACCCTGTTGAAGTAAGTACTTGTCCAACCTTGCATACCAAACCCTAGGGGCTTGTTTGAGACCATGCAAAGCCTTCTTGAGCCTGCACACCATGTTTGGATCTTCTGATAATTGAAAACCATCTGGCTGCTCTATATAGACCTCTTCTTCCAAGTCACCATTCAAGAAGGTAGATTTAACATCCATCTGATATACCTTGAATTCCTTATGTACTACAAAAGCAAGAACCATTCTAATTTCTTCCATTCTTTCCATCAGAGTAAATGTCTCCTCATAGTCAACAACTTCAACTTGTGAATATCATTTGCAAACCAACCTTGCCTTTTTCCTTACCACTTCTCTATCTTCATTCAACTTGTTCCTAAAAACCTATTTTGTTACTATCACATTCTTGTTTGTGGGCTTTGGTACCAACTCCTAAGCCTAATTCTTTTCTATCTAAATTAGTTCTTCTTCCATGGCTTGTATCCATCCTTCATCCTTACTGGCTTCATTAAAAATTTTAGGTTCTATTCTTGATAGCAAAGCAAAGTTTACATGTTCATTTGTTCTTGCAAATCTTCTTCTTGTCTGAACTCCTTCATTCTTGTCTCCAATGATCTAGTCTTTTGAATGATTTTTTTGAACATACTTGGTAGGAGTCTTTGCAGTCTTCTCTGGAGTATCTTCCTTTTCTTCAACTTATGTGACTTCCTTTATGCAGGCAGGTTCATCTAACCAACAATCATCTTGCTCAACTAAATTTTGATGTGATTCTTCATCCACTTTAAAATTTGTACTCTCGACTATATTCCTTAGTCTTTTATTGTAGCATTTGTAGGCTTTGCTGGTAGTTGAGTACCCAAGGAAAATACCTTCATCTGCCCTTGAGTCAAACTTTCCCAGACCTTCTTCATCTCTTATGATGTAGCATTTTATTCCAAAAACTCTGAAATACTTGATTGTATCAGGTTTTCCATTCCAAAGCTCATAAGGGGTCTTGGTGATGTGCTTTATTAGTTTTCCCCTATTACAAATATAGACTATGGTATGAATTTCTTCTTTACTATATATATTAGGCAGTTTAGCTTCACTCAACATTGTCCTAGCCATCTCCTGGACAATCCTATTCTTTCTCTCTACAACAGCATTCTGCTGAGGGGTTCTAGAAGCTCCATAGTGCCTTTTGATTCCATGTTCTTGACAAAATTGTACAAACTCATTTGAAGTGAACTCACCACCTCTATTAGATCTTAAGCACTTAATTCTAACATTCATTTCATTTTCAACCATATTTTTGAAGATCTTGAATCTACTGAAAGCTTCTAATTTTTCTTTCAAAAAAGTAACGCATGTCATTCTAGAGAAATCATCAATGAGCAACATGAAATACCTCTCACCTTGTAAGCTTTTTGTCCTAGTTGGTCCACACAGATCTATATGAACCAGCTCCAAGGGCCTTGTAATAGAGTATTCCTTGGATTTGAAAGTTATCCTTGTCTGCTTTCCAATCCGACATTCCTTGCATATTGTGTTTGTAGGCTTGATGATCTTTGGCATGTCCCTTACTGCTTTCATGGAACTGATCTTCACCAAATTATCAAAGTTGATGTGCCCCATTCTTTTGTTCCACAACCAACATTCATTTGTTTGCCCTAACAAACAAATCCTCTCATTAACCCCTTTCAGGTTATACAAGTTGCCTTCTGTCTTAAAGCCTTCTGCCACCAATTTTCTAGACTTTGCTCTCCTAATTTGATGCAGAGTAGTGGAGGCTTCTCAAAAACACCTAAACTGATTCATGAGATCCACTTGACTGACTGTCCCAATATGACAAACTTCTTCTTTCACTTGCATGATTGTCCAAGGTTGATGCATGCACAATGAAGGTTAAATGGGTAAACCCACTTGCTACACTCCTAGCTCACCCTGACCTACTCTTTTTTGGTAGAGTAAAACCACTAAAGGTCACCAAAACTCATGACACCATGCCCTTCTAATCGCTCCTTTGCAATAAGCCCTACTTTTCTTGTAGCCCTTGGAATAGGGTTTTTTTTAATATCTTGCAAAATACTTGGAATAGGTTTTTTTTTAATATCTTGCAAAATACTTGGAATAGGGTTTTTTTTATATCTTGCAAAATACTTGGAAAACCCACAAACTAATTGGCTTTCTAGATACCCATTTGGCTCCTACACAACATATCAAGCATGCATTATGGGTTGCTTTGGACCAAAAGCCTCAAAATTAGACTGTACCTATTGTTCTAGGCCTAATTAGGCCTCTTTTACAAGGCAACTGTAAGACAAACTTGCTCCCAACTCCTCAAACCTACTCTAGGGCATCAATAGGGTAGAAAATGGTCTGAATATGCTAGTTTCAGGTTTCTAGAGTCATCTCAAGTCAATCATGCATCAACTCACTACTCTACCAAAGCTAGTAGTCCTAATACATGAAGATATTAGGCCTCAATGGCTTCAAAAGTCACTCTAAACCAATCCCCTACTCCTAAAATGAAAACCCAAATGAAATACAATCTAACTAAATACATTCCACCCATTTTGGGGATCCAATACAGATGGAATGGGTCAAAAACCCATCGTTCTATCCTAAACCCTCAAAATCAGGGTTTTAGACCCAATTTCAGAAATCTGATTGTAAAATACTTCAAGAACAATGAAAATCCTCCAAATCAATTGCAAATGAAAGGTAACTCAACTCACTTCAAAATTTTAGACAATGGAGTTCATGACAGTACAGTGCGGTCACGTACAGGACGTAGGAACAACAAAAAGACAGAAAAAATGCAGAAAAACTGGAGAAATCTCTATTATTCCTTCACCAAATCTTCTTCTCTATTCTCCTTGAGGTGTGTGAAGCATAAAATAAATTGTTTACAATGTAACTCCCATGTTTTTTATCTCCATGATCATGGAAAAGCCAAAAAGAAGGCTCAAACAGCTTGTCCACTACAATGCCAAAATAGACTATCCTAAATTTAAGAAAATATTTAAGATTCTAAACCTAAATGACCTCCACTACATCAAAATGTCTTTAATAGGCTTCATTAAATTAGTTATGAAGGACAATTCCACCTAAGCTCATTATTAAGACCAAAAATTCAAAATTTGTCTTGGGGTCTTGGTGCCCTTGCACCATACACCCAAGGAGAAAGGATCTCAGTCTCCACCTGAGATCAGATTAGGGACTGTGGTTCCATGTCTTCAGCTGCCATCCAGGTTGCATCTTCATGTGGTAGTCCCTGCCACTTCACAAGATATTCATTGTACACCTTATGCCTGGTTCTCTTGACCTCCTTGGTGTCTAGAATAGCTTCAAGTTTGACTGGTGCAACAGGAGGAAGATCCCTTATCCAATCATCATCAACAATACCTTCATCAACATTAGTACCTGCATCTAAAGATCCCTTGAAAGGATATAAGTCAGCAATGTTAAAGATTGGTGAGATAGCAACTCCAGGAGGGAGTTCTATCTCATATGCATTTTCACCAAACTTGTGGACCACCTTGCATGGCCCAATCTTCTTCATTAGCAACTTAGTATATCCGCCCTTAGGTAACCTCTCTTTTCTTAAGTGTGCAAGTACTAAATCTCCTACTTTCAACCGAACATTCCTCCTCTTCAAGTCTGCATGCTTCTTGTAAGTTTCCACACTCTTCTTGAGGTGTTCTCTAACTTGATCATGTATGTCTTTCATGGCCATTGAAAACTCCTCTCCTTCAGCACTTCTCTTCTCTAACCCTCTTAAATCTCTTAGTTCAAATATACCTCTTGGGTTTAGTCCATACACTACTTCAAAAGGACTCTTCCCTATGCTCCTATTAATGGAATCATTATAAGCATATTCTGCCTGTGGAAGAACAAGATCCCATTGTTGTCCATGTTCTTTTGTAAGACATCTAAGCAAGTTTCCCAATGATCTATTGACTACTTCAGTCTGCTCATCTATTTGTGGGTGATAGGCAGAGCTGAAAGTCAAATTGGTTCCTAGTTTCCTCCCTAAGGTCCTCCAAAAGTGGCCTATAAACTTAGAGTCTCTGTCTAAAACAATAGTGAGGGGCAGTCCATGAATTCTAACTATCTCCTTGAAGAATAAACTTGCAATGTTTGATGCATCACTTGTGCATTTACAAGGAACAAAATGTGCCATCTTACTAAATCTGTCCACAACTACAAAGACATTGTCCACTCCCCTCTATGTTTTGGGTAGGCCTAATACAAAATCCATACTAAGATGTTCCCAAGGTCTACTAGGGATTGGGAGAGGCTAATATAGGCCTGCATTTGAACTAGAGCCCTTGGCTCTTTGACAAACTCCACAAGTTTCAACAAATTTTCTGATATCTACTTGCATCTTAGGCCAAAAATAAAATCTTCTTACCTGATTTAGTGTCTTGTCTATCCCAAAATGTCCTCCAAGACTCCCATAATGCTTCTCCCTTATGAGATTTGTCCTCATAGAGCACTTAGGGATGCATAACTGAGCTCCCTTGAATAACAATCCATCTTGCAATAAAAAATTAGGAAATTGATCATGGAAAGTACCTTGAAACTATTGGAAAATAGAGTATACCTCTTTGAAGTCTACATCAGTAGCATACATGTCTTTCAATGCTTCTAATCCCACACTTTGGAGTTGTATTTCATGCACTAGGACTAATCTCCCGCTTAAGGCATCTGCTACCTTGTTGGCTTGGCCTTTCTTGTGCTTGATGGTTGTTAAGGGAAAATTGGATCTAAATGAATAATCAATATAATATCAAAATACCCAAAACTCAACGAAATACAAAAACAAAGAGATCAATCAAACAAAAGAACTTCAAAAACCTTTGCAAACCTCAGAGCTTCATAGCTTCCGTTGGTTGCCTATCTCAATCGATCTTGCATGTATGAATAAGGCCCTCAGAGAGTGTACTTCCTTGCTATTCCAAGATTGTCAATGGAGAATGGCTATGATAATGCTTTGTAATGAAGAGAAGCTTCACAACAATGGTAGTAGTATGGTAATGAGTGTGATCACAAGCAATGAAGGAATTGGTGCCAAAGGCATGCTGTAATTCTTGTAGAGTAACAATACTTAAAGCTTGGATGAATGAAATTGAAGAATAGGGTTCAATTTATAGACTTTGGGAAAGAGAAGATCAACAGTATAGAACAGTTGAGGAACGTGCGCGAATAGAAAGAAGACAAGTGTCACCCAAAAGTTGTTTTATTTGAGTTAACTACTTTCTTTTCTAAAGATAAGACATGCTTTTCATAAATTAGAAAGTTTTTTTCTAATTTAAGAGATATTGATAAAAACAAGGTTGATTGAGTTAGTTAACTCAACTTGAGATTTGCTTTTGCATGATTTGAGAGAAATTAAATGATAAATTATTTAATTTTGTGTGCATGAAGAAGAAGACTTATTCTTAGAAGATTTGGAAGATATTTGAAGAATTAGAAGATAAGAAAGCAAATTAAATAAATAAATTTATTTAATTGTTTGTGCATGCTTTGGAAGAATAAATAAAATATTTGATTATATTTTATTTTTAGAGATTAGGAGGATTTAAATAAATTTAATCGATTTATTTAAATTTGGAAAGAAGAATTTGACTTAATTAAATAATTAAGAATTATTTAACTGTTTGGAAGAATTTAATTAAATAAAGGATTTTATTTAATTTTGACTTTAGAAGAGTTAATTAAATATTTTGATATTTAATTAACTTAGAGGAATGTGAATCAAATAAATAAATTTGTTTATTTATTTATTATAGAAGAATTAGAATGAAATAAATATTAAGAATATTTATTTAGACTGAATCATGTCATTTTTAGGCGTATACATTTTGCCCCTCTTTGATGTGATGTTCGAGATGATGAGAATTGTGTCAAGTAACATCATTTCAAAGAAGCTAAGGTATAGCTAGAAGAAAAAGACGGCAATGGAAAGATAGGATGAGGATGCCCCCTCGGGAGATTGGATAGGGAGAGAGATTCGAGGGCACGAGACAGACAATCTCACAATGAAGAAGGTTGGAAGAATAGGTTGGGGTGAAGAAATTGGTTAAAGAAAGAGCTGAATGATATGCGATGCAAGATAAAATGATAACACACACAAGCAAGTAAGCAAGTATGCACAAATGACACAAGAACAAACAAGGTATTGCCCCTGTCTAGCTATAAACCAACGATATACTAATAATGATATACGACAGTGTTGTCATGGTGGGGAACGATATATCCCTAGACCAACAGGGCAGGCATGTTGTCATGGCGAGGAACAATGGATCCCTAGAGCAACACAAAGGCTAGTGTCTAGTTTTAGGAAATGAAACATGTCATGTAAGACACGTGTATTGGTCCAATTTTGACAATGTGACATCCTGTATAAGACAATTGATTGATTATAACTGATCAAGTTGGTTTACGACCAGACAAGGATCAAGACCACTAATAGTGAATGGATCATTTGACAAGATTGACTTGACTTGATTGGTATGGATTAAGGATGAACTTGCATTCTGGATCATTGCTCGGGTTGATCGAATTGAGAAGAATGGACCACAACAATAGATAGAATACTGATTGATAGAAGAATGACTCAACAGAAGGAATCACAAGCTTTTATTCGATACTCTGCGGTTTGGATCTTTATATGCATGGGATACGGTATGGATGCTTTTGCGGATGTGAATGGTATGGATGCTTTGTGGATGCAAGTGGATGTTAATGGTTTTTTGACATCTTGATAGTGCAAGTATTTTGAAGTGCTTATTTCATCATTGGGTTATTTTTTGGTACTTTTTTCGAATGTCATAAGTTAATACAAGCATCGAGGTATAATTAAACTAAGATGACCTAAGTATTGCTTACATGGATTTTGGTTTAGCAAGTTAATACAAGCATCTAGGCATAATTGAACCAAGATGACCTAAGTATTTCTTGTGTATCAACAGACAAGGATTGCACCCTTTCATGTTAGACCTTTGATGTCCTTGATGATCTTTTGTCGATCATGTCGTTAGAAAAGGCTTCATATTACTAAAGTTTAATCCACAAATAGCGAACAAAGAAAATAATCATACACCCATCATAGCATCTCTAGCTTTCAGCATCCTTGAGTAGTATAGAAAGACATGATAACAAAAATTAAGACTCCGTAAGTTAACCTGATCAAACACAAAACATTCTTGCATTTAGATGTGTTTTTCTTGCCATAATTTGGATAAAAATCATTTTGAATGCCTTAGGGACTTGTTTGTTTTGCTTTGGATAGGTTGAGGTGATGCGACGAAATTTTTGCTTGAAAGCAGGTTTTGCTTGCGCTTGCCTGCCTGGTGAAAGATTCCACAATCCTTATTGGTGAGACGGACCCTAAGGGACTAACCTAGTGCCTTGGAGGCTCATTGCTAAATGGCCTTGCCTACGTGATGACACAGAGGCAACATAGTTTGGGGTAAACCCTAATGGACCCAAGACCTAGGTGATGGAAAGTGGTGTAGACTCAGATAGATAGATGGACCAGATACGGGATGGATGGGCAGGTGGAGCCTTGGGGGCGCATTGAAAAAAATAGCCTTGCCTACGTGACAACGTAGAGGTAATGTAGTTCATGGACTTGGACCATGGATGGACTAGAGGATAGATGACAAGATATGGGATGGACAGGGAAGCCTCGGGGGGTGCATTGAAAATGGCCTTGCCTACGTGACGACGTAGAGGCAATGTAGTTCATGGACCTGGACCATGGATGGACTAGAGGATAGATGATAAGATATGGGATGGACAGGGAAGCCTCAGGGGAGCATTGAAAATGGCCTTGCCTATGTGATGACGCAGAGGCAACGCAGTTCATGGACCTGGACCATGTGGATACTGACGACAGACACTATGCTAGGCTGACACTATGGATAGGATATGGGATAAAACCTTGGTTGAAAAGGCAACAAAAAAGATAGGGTATCAAGCCATGATAGGTTATCGTTAGGATTTAATTATGGAATAGATATGGATTGAATGGGACACGATTGGAGGAAGAATGGACACAAAGTGATTGGTTTCTCAAAGATGGAGGAAGTGGTTTATCACAAGTAATGCCTATTTACCAGGTTTTCACCACTTGATTTTATTTGCACGTAAGCTAGAAAGTACACATGACGCCTGTTTGCCATGTTTTCATCATGATACCTATCCAAGGTGCCTGTTTGCCAGGTTTTCACCAATGGATGATTTTTTTTCGCATTTTTTTGATTTTTTTTTTTGGTATTTTTCTGGTTTTTTTTATTTTTTTGTATTTTACGCCCCCTTACATTGGAGTTCTCTTAGGTATAGAACTGAAGAAGATGCATGTTGTTGATTGGGTCATCGAACAACTCACCTTCTAATGTTGCTAACTGATATGCCCCTAATCCATAAGCAGCTACGATCACATAAGGCCCAAGCCAGTTGGGCTCAAATTTGCCTTTCTTTTCTCGATCTTGTTGATTGCGGGGGTTCTCCTTAAGTACTATATCTCCAACTTTAAAGACTCTTGGGTGGACTCTGTGGTTGTAGCTTCGTGGCATCATTTGTTGGTATGCTTTGAGATGATCAAAGGCTTTCTATCTCCTTTCCTCTAGCAACTCTAGTTCTTGCAATCTGGAAACTTTGTACTCTTCATCTGTTATGAGACCTTTTAACAACACCCTGAGAGATGGTAACTCAACCTCGATGGGGAGGATAGCTTCTGAGCCATAGACAAGGGCGTACGGGGTAGCGCCTATGGGAGTGTGTATACTGGTTCTATAGGCCCACAGAGCGGGATTGAGTTGGATGTGCCAATCATGACCAGCATCATTGATTGTCTTCTTGAGGAGTTTCAAGATGGTCTTGTTGGATGCTTCTGCTTGGCCGTTACCTTGGGGGTAATAGGGTGTGGAGAAACGGTGTTGGATTTTGAATCGGTCACAAAGTTCTTAGACATCCTAGTTTTTGAAGGGTCTTCTATTATCCGTGATAATGGATGAGGGAATTCCATATTTGCAAATGAGGTAATTAAGGATGAATGAGGAGATTTTTTTACTTGTGACGGTGGTGAGGGGGACGGCTTCAATCCACTTGGTAAAGTACTCAGTGGCGGTTATGACAAATTTGTGGCCATTGGATGAGGGTGGATGGATTTTACCTACAAGGTCGAGTCCCCATTGACAAAAGGGCCAAGGTGTCGTTAAAGGTCTTAGCTCTTAAGCTGGTGCATGTATCAGGTTCTCGTGTTTCTGGCATTGCTTGCACTTCTTCACAAATTGATATGAATCTATTTCCATGTTCAGTCAATAATAACCCAAACGCATGAGTTTCTTAGCTAAAGACTGCTAGAGTGTGTTCCGTAGATCCCTTCGTGCGCATCTTGTAAGGTGGTTTGGGATTCTTCTCGTTCTAAACAATGGAGTAAAGTACCATCTAGACCACGTTGATATAGGGTGTCGGCAATAATGGTATAACGAGAGGTTTAGCGTATAAAGGTTCATCATTGGTTTGAAGATAAGTCAGGTGGGAGGGTGTTGTCCTTGAGGTAAGTGTAAACCTTACCATACCAAGGTGAATCAGATCCAACTAATAGGCATATGGAATGGGTTTTAGGAAGATCATAAGCTGGTTGCTAAATTGATTCTACTAAGAATTTGTACCGTGACTCATTCTCTGGGATCTCAAGGAGAGAGGCAATGGTTGCCATGGTATCTGCTGCTTTGTTCTCAATGCGAGGTATCTGCTCAAAAGAGATGATCACAAAGTATTCCTTAAAGTCCTTGACCATCCGCTTGTATGGAACAAGCTTCTCATCTTTGGTTTGGTAATCGTCATTGACCTGATTGATTACTCGTTGAGAATCTCCATAGACATGTAGCTCTTTGATTTTCCACTCTGTTGCCATTTTGAGACCAATGACCAAGGCTTCATATTCTGTTATGTTTTTGGTGCATGGGAATAACAGACAGTAAGACTTCGGTATGGTGTCACCATGAGGAGTTACAAACAAGATTCCTGCCCCCGATCCATGGTTTGTGTAGGACCCATGAAAGTAGAGTTTCCAAGAATGTGTTGATATATTGAATAAGGATTCATCTGGAAATTCAAATTGCATTGGTGTGGTGTCCTGTAGTGGTGCATCTGCTAGCTGATCAGCAATGACTTGCCCCTTGATAGCCTTTCTGTCTACATACTCAATGTCATATTCACTTAGGAGCATTACCCATTTGGCTAGGTGACCTGTTAGAGCTACTTTGCTTAGTAGGTACTTCAGTGGATCTATTTTTGCAATAAGTTTGACTGGATGTGCTAGCATATAATGTTAGAGCTTTTTGGAAGCAAAAACTAGCGTAAGGCATGATCTTTCTATCTGAGAGTATTGCAACTCATAGCCCACCAATGTGCGACTGATGTGGTAGACGACTCTTTCTTTACTTTCATAATCTTGTTGTGCTAGAAGGGCCGCCCCAAGAGTTGTTGGTGTAGCAGATATGTATAGTAACAATGGTGTCCCTTGGATAGGAGGCATGAGAATAGGTGGATTCATAAGATACTCTTTCAGTTTGTCGAATGCCTCTTCACATTTCTCATCCCACCTAAATGGAATGTTCTTATGTAGGAGATGACTGAAGGGTTGACACTTGTCTGCCAGTTGTCATATGAACCTACGGATTGCTTGTAGCTTGCCCTGTAGAGATCTTAGTTGAGTAAGATTCCTGGTGTTAGATTCAAGACAGACAACTGAGAGGGGGGTGAACCAGTTGTCCAAAACTTTCTTCCTATTAATCACTTAAATCCTCTTTGTAACTCACCAGCATAATAATAAATCAATCATGCAATAATTCAAGAGCAGAAACACATTAACACATATGACACCAAGATTTTAATGTGGAAAACCTGATTAAGGGAAAAACCACAAGGTGACTAACCCAAAATTGTATTCTCTATTAAAAAAATAAAAAGAACAAATGGCACATGCCAATTAGGGCTCACTGCGCGAGCACACTGCTCACAAGAGGCCCACTGCCTACAGGAGACACACTGTCTACAAAATGATAAATATTACATACTTGAACTGAAGAATAGCATCTTCACCATGCTTGAGTCAGTTCCATTTAAGCCCAATACTTCTACTCTGCCTTTCACTTCTCTGCTCTCTACCACACTCTCATCTCCACCAAGATGATTTTGAAATGACTTCACAACTCTTATTTATACAAGACATTGACTTAGGGATAATCATCCAAGTTGGCACACTTTATAGAGCAAATACAACTTAACTAATTACAAAAGACTTCATGCGGATCATCACGCTATCAACCACACAGATCTGGGACTTCAATCTTCTTTTAGGAATACGCCATGCTTCACAAAACATCTTCAAGATCATCCGCAGGATGTGTAACTCATCCAGTCAGCCAAACTTAGGAAGAACATCATCATATGGAAGTAATTCTTCAATTATGAGTTCAATCTTCAATGTGGACCACCAACACAAATTGGACACAATCCAAAGACCTCCAAAAGCTTGCCTGAAACACCAAGAACATCCATACTACTTCTGCTTACTGAAATCTTTCTCTCCTTCATCCGAAACCTCAAGAACACAGTCTGTCATCACTGTAATATTAGAATAGATGCTTGCAGATCTCCAAACCATGAACCAATTGAGTTGTCAATTCACATTGACTTCCTAAACACTCCACCAAATCCGCAGAACAAGATATTTCATTTCCAGATCTCACCGGACCTATCTATGTCACACTGTCACCTCTGAACATCTGCCAGAACTAGTTTTGCTCAAGTGTCCATAACTTCTTCAAATATTTATGTGGACCTCTCAAATCTTTACTGGATCATCTTAAGACACATATCAACAAACCCTTTAATGCACATCCTCTGATCTTCATCTTATTTGGGATCTTTACCTCACTGTCTTCACTGTTCTTCTCTGTTCCTGATAGGACTAATTTTCTTAATATACTCAGCATACAACTCATCCAATCCTTATCATCAATGCAACATGAGTATGTTGACATCAATGACAGCACCGGTTAGGCCCATACTTGCAACAATCTCCCCCTTTGTCATTGATGGCAACATATGATGTGAAAAATTGTTTTAACCATCAAGACAAGAACTTCTCCTAACTAACTGACATAACTCCCCCTATAACTAGCAACCATTCACATGTCTTCTCTTCCTTTACTGCTCCCCCTTTGATCAAAAACCACTTTTTGTTTTTCACATGTCTTCTCTCCCCCTTTGACATCAATGGCAAAGGGCACATACTTGCATCACTTCATAATCATACCAGTTGCTCCCCCTGAGTAGCAGCTTCCCATCATCAATCTGGACCACAAGATATGACTGTGAGATCCACCAGACTAATGCACATCAGTGCACCTTAATTCAGAACTAGAGGGGTAATAATTCCTAACTTCTCCTTGAGATACTCAAAAGAGTCCTTAGGTAGAGGTTTAGTAAAAATATCTGTAATCTGATCCTTGGAAGGCACAAACTCCAATCTGACTTCATTCTTGTTCACTTGTTCTCTAAAAAAGTGAAACTTGATGGATATATGTTTTGTCTTTGAATGCAACACCAGATTTTTTGATATATTTATTGCACTTGAATTATCACAGAAGATTGTGATAGGTTCCTCATACTCCACTCTAATGTCTCTTAGCATTTGCTTCATCCAAAATACTTGAGTGCAACTACCTGCTGCTGCAATATATTCTGCTTCTGCAGTGGGCAGAGATATTGCCTCTTGTTTCTTGCTCAACCAAGAAACCAATCTTTTCCCCAAAAAGAATTCTCCACCACTGGTACTCTTCCATTCATCCACATCTCCTACCCAATCTGCATCTGTATATGCATGAAGAGAGAAATCATGATCTCTAGGATACCATAAACCATACTCAACTGTCCCTTTTAGATATCTAAGAATCCTCTTGATTGCCATGACATGAGATTCTCTAGGATCAGCTTGGAATCTAGCAACAAGACCAACAACATTCATAATGTCAAGTCTAGTTTGAGTAAGATACAATAGTCCTCCAATCATTAACCTGTACTTTTTCTGATCAGCCTTAGGAGAGTCATCATCTTTGCTCAATTTACATCTGGTTACCATGGGAGTACTCATTGGTTTTGAGTCTTCCATCCCAAATTTCTTTAACAATTTTTTCACATATTTGGTCTGTAAAATGAAGATTCCTTTCTTTGTTTAAATGATTTGCAGACCCAAGAAGAAATTCATTTCCCCAAACATGGACATCTCAAATTCACTTTTCATTTGATTTGCAAAAGTTTTGCACATACTATCTCTTCCTCCAAAAATGATATCATCAACAAACACTTCAACAATTAAGATGTTTTCATGATCAATTTTGAAGTACAAGTTACTATCAACAGTACCTTTGTTGAAACCAATCTTCAAAATATGCTTATCCAATCTTTCATACCAGGCTCTTGGGGCTTGTTTGAGTCCATATAGTGCTTTCTTCAACTTGCAGACCATATCACCATGATCAGACAATTGAAATCCATCTAGTTGCTCAATGTATACTTCTTCTTCCAAGTCACCATTCAGGAAGGCAGACTTGACATCCATCTGATATACTTTGAAGTCCTTGAAGGCAGCAAAGGCAAGAAATAATCTGATTGCTTCAATTCTTGCCACCGGAGCAAAAGTTTCTTCAAAATCAACTCCTTCTACTTGAGAGTAACCCTTGCAAACCAATCTGGCTTTGTTTCTAACTACTTCACCATCTTCATTCAGTTTATTCTAAAAGACCCATTTGGTTCCAATCACATTCTTGTTTCTAGGTTTGGGAACAAGATCCCAAGTGTGATTTTTTTCAATTTGCATCAGCTCTTCCTCCATTGCTTTAGTCTAGCTTTCATCATTGCATGCTTCATTCACTGACTTTGGTTCAATCTTTGAAATCAAACAATACTCTTCTGAGTCTTGAGCAATCTTTCTTCTTGTTTGAACACCTTTGCTTTTATCACCTATGATCTAATCTTCAGAGTGATTCAGTGTTACATACCTAGGAATTTTGGGAATTTCTTGCACTTCTATTTCTTGAACAGGTTCATTCAAACTTATCTCTTCTTCCTGATTCTCCAAATTAGTTTGGATCTGAATTTTAGAAGTGGCTTGGACTTCTTGGACCAAAACATCATTCTGATCATCTTCATCATATTCATAAAACCTTGAGGGTTTTTCAATACCTTCATCAACCTTCACATTTGTACTTTCTATAATCTTTCTCAATCTCTTGTTATAACACCAGTATGCTTTGCTTTGAGTAGAATAACCCAAGAATATTCCTTCATCACTTCTAGCATCAAATTTGCCTAGATCTTTATCTCTTTTAATGTAACATTTTCTACTAAAGACTCTGAAATACTTCACAGTGGGAGTGATGCCAAACCAAAGTTCATAAGGAGTCTTACCAGTATTGCTTCTGATTTGTACTTGATTAAGAGTATAGACAGCAGTGCTTACAGCTTCTCTCCAGTAGATCTGAGGAACATTTTCTTCCATCATCATGGTTCTAGACACTTCCTGGATGGTCCAATTTTTTCTCTCCACTACTCCATTTTGCTATGGAGTCCTTGGAGTAGACAACTATCTTTTTATCCCATGTTTCTCACAGAATTCTATGAACTCCCTGGATGTGAATTCTCCACCTCTGTCAAACCTAAGACATTTTATGTTTAATCTAGTTTCATTCTCTACCATAGCCTTGAATATTTTGAATTTCTTAAGAGCCTCAGATTTCTCTTTCAGAAAAGTCACCCACATCATCCGGGATGGTCATCAATTAATAACATGAAGTATCTATCACCTTGCACACTCCTGATTCTTGCCAGACCACATAGATCAGTATGAACTAAGTCCAATAATCCGGTAGAAGACTGTTCCTTACTTTTGAATGTGAGCCTCCTTTGCTTACCCAACTGACATTCTTTGGACAAACTATTAGTAGGTTTCACCAGTCTTGGAAGATCTCTTACAGCCTGAGTGTTGCTTATCTTGATGATATTATCAAAATTCACATGACACATTCTCCTATGCCACAACCAACTCTAATCAATTTGAACAAATAAACAACTTTTACCAGTACCAACCAAGTCGAAGATATTACCTTTTGATTGAGTACCGGATGCAATCTCTGTTCTAGAACTTTTAAAGATCTTGCATTTTCCATTTTTGAATTGGAGATCATAGCCTTTGTCCACCAACTGTCCAACACTGAGAAGATTGTGCTTCATACCTTCAACATACAGTACATTATTGGTTTTGTTCTTTCCATCAAAAGAAATGGTTCCTCTACCTCTGATTCTGCTAGCAGAATTATCACCAAATTTTACCACTCCTCCTTCATATCTTTCCAAATCTATGAACTTATTTTTGTCACCTGTCATATGGTGGGAGCATCCACTGTAAATGACCCAATCATCCTTTTCTTCAACTTGGGCAGCCAGAGCTCTTTCTACCATTTTATGATTGACAGATTCAGAGGGCATTGGATCTTCTTCCTTGATGGCAATAAACACCCAGTCACTTCCGTATTTGTTTCCTGTCTCTAATTTATCATCTGTTACTCCTTCATCATCATAATCTTCATGCACATAGTAACATTTCTTTTGGAATCTTGATCTGTTTGGATTTTCTCTTGAAAATATTTTCGGACACCTTGAGGCAAAATGACCAATCTTATTGCAGTTAAAACATTTGAAGGGCAATTTTCTTTCATACCTACCGGATCCTCTTGGCAGTCTTTTTGCAATAAGGGCTTCAAGTTGAGAAGCTTCTGCTTCATCTTCTTCCAGATCTTTTCTTGCTTTTTCATACCATGATAGTTTCATTGAAGAGTTCTCTCCCAGATCAAACTTTTGTTTTCCTTTTACATAGGCACTAGCTTTGAAAGCAGATTCAGTCTTGGGGGGTGCATCTCCAAACTCGGCCAATTCAAATGCAGCTAATTTACCAACCAATTAATCTCTTGTGATATTTGAAAAAGATCTGAATTCTTCAATAGCAGCAACCTTGTACTTGTATGAATCAGGAAGGGATCTGAGAACTTTGGCAACAATCTCATCCTCATCCAAGATTCCACCAGCACATCTAACGCCACAAACAAGCTCATTTACTCTTGGCATAAATGTAGTGATATTTTCATCTTCTTTCATCTTCAGGTTTTCAAATTTTCCTTTCAGACTCTGTAGCTTGGCACATTTAACATACTTGTCTCCTTCATGCAGAAGTTCAATTTTTGCCAAATCTCATATGCAGTTTTTAGATCAATAACATTTGTCAACTCTGAATCAGATAAGGCACTTAGTAGAGCTTTTTTAGCCCAAAGATTGCTTTCAGCATCTCTGTTTTCATCTACGGTACTCAAACCATTCTGTGGAGGAACATACTTCTTTGAAGCCATGATCCAATATTGCATTCCCATACATTGCAAGTGACATTCCATGTGACTTTTCCAAAGGATAAAATAGGTTCCATCAAACCTCAAACTATCCTTCTTGTAGGATGACATCCTAGATCTCCTCAAGTAGTTAAGCTCTTTTAGAGGAACTTAGCACTGATATCAATTGTTAGATTCAAGACAGACAACTGAGAGGGTGGTGAATCAGTTGTCCAAAACTTTCTTCCTATTAATCACTTAAATCCTCTTTGTAATTCACTAGCATAATAATAAATCAATCATGCAATAATTCAAGAGCAGAAACACATTAACACATATGACACCAAGATTTTAATGTGGAAAACCTGGTTAAGGGAAAAACCATGGGGTGACTAACCCAAGATTGTATTCTCTATTAAAAGAATAAGAAGAACAAATGGTACATGCCAATTAGGGCTCAGTACCCGAGCACACTGCTCACAAGAGGCCCACTGCCTACAGGAGACACACTGTCTACAAAATGATAAATATTACATACTTGAATTGAAGAATAGCATCTTCACCATGCTTGAGTTAGTTCCATTTAAGCCCAATATTTCTACTCTATCTTTTGCTTCTCTGCTCTCTACCACACTCTCATCTCCACCAAGATGATTTTGAAATGACTTCACAACTCTTATTTATACAAGACATTGACTTAGGGATAATCATCCAAGTCGGCACACTTTACAGAGCAAATACAACTTGACTAATTACAAAAGACTTCATGTGGATCATCACACTGTCGGCCACATAGATCTGGGACTTCAATCTTCTTTTAGGAACACGCGATGCTTCACAGAACATCTTCAAGATCATCCGCAGGATGTGTAACTCATCCAGTCGGCCAGACTTAGGAAGAACATCATCATCCAGAAGTAATTCTTCAATTACAAGCTCAATCTTCAATGTGGACCACCAAAACGAACTAGACACAATCCAAAGACCTCCACAAGTTTGCCTGAAACACCAAGAACATCCATACTACTTCTGCTTACTGAAATCTTTCTCTCCTTTATCCAGAACCTCAAGAACACAGTCTATCATCACTGTCATCTTAGAATAGATGCTTGCAGCCCCCCAGACCACAAACCAATTGAGTTGTCAATTCACATTAACTTCCTAAACACTCCACCAAATCCACAGAACAAGATATTTCATTTCTGGATCTCACCAGACCTATCTGTGTCACACTGTCACCTCTAAACATCTACCAGAACTTGTTTTTCTCAAGTGTCCATAACTTCTTCAAATATTTATGCGGACCTCTCAAATCTTTACTGGATCATCTTAAGACACATATCAACAAACCCTTTAATGTGCATCCTCTGATCTTTAACTTATCTGGGATATTTACCTCACTGTCATCACTGTTCTTCTTTGTTCCTGATCGGACTAATTTTCTCAATATCCTCAGCATACAACTCATCCAATCCTTATCATCAATGCAATAGGAGTATGTTGACATCAATGACAACACCAATTAGGCCCATACTTGCAACACTTGGGTGGTGGCATGTCCATAATAGCCTTGACTTTGGCAGGGTCCACCTCTATTCCATTTGCCGATACAATGAAGCCTAAGAGTTTGCCTGAGGTGACTCCAAACACACATTTCTTTGGGTTCAACCTAACTTTGAATTGTTTGAGTCTCTGAAAAGCTTTCTCTAACACATCTAGGTGTGATTCTCTTGTGAGTGACTTTGCTAGGATATCATCCACATAGTCTTCCATAGTGACGTGCATCATATCATGGAATATAGTGGTCATAGCACGTTGATATGTGGCTCCTGCGTTCTTTAGCCCAAATGGCATGACATTCCAGCAGAAAGTGCCCCATGGACAAGTAAAAGCTATCTTATGCTGGTCTTCTGGTGCTATCCTGATCTGATTGTATCCTGAGAAGCCATCCATGAGAGATAACATGGTATGCCCTGCTGTTAAGTCGACTATGATATCTATATTTGGCAACGGAAAATCATCCTTGTGGCAAGCTTTGTTTAGATCTCTAAAATCATTGCATAGTCTGACTCAGCCATCAAGTTTGGACACTGGTACTATGTTGGAGACCCATTCTGGATAGTCTATAGCTCTGATGAACCCTACATCCAGTAGTTTCTTGAGTTCTTCTTTTACAAGCAGTGCAATGTGTGGATGCATATTTCTAAGCTTCTGTTTCATTGGTTTCACTCCTAGATCTAGTGGAAGATGATGTAGAATCAAATCTAGATCTAACCCCGGCATATCTGCATATGACCAAGCATAATTGACTTGCTTTCTCTTGAAGAATGGTACAAACTTAGTCTTTTCTGGTGGGGTTAGAGACTTAGGCTGTTCTTCTGTTCCAATGTTAACAGGCTCTATAGGCTCCACAACAATCTGAGACTTCTCCTGGTGCATGTCATCAGGGAGAGTGTCAAGCCTTCCATCATTAGATGCCACAGTTGGGTTTTCACCATCGGATGCATCCTTTCTTTTTACTATTTTGGGATCTAACACTGCCGCGGAGTGGTTTTCACCATCAGATCCAGTTTTTATTTTGATATTTTTGCAACTGGAAGGCTTGGCACCCCCTCTGAAATAAGCCACGGTATTAAGTTCAATGGAAAAGCTACCTTTATGATCTCCTTTAGGTAGGTGGTCCCTGAGTTCCATGTAGTCAATATAGGCATCATCATTTTGGAACATATCTAGTTGCGAGGTTCCTTGTAGATCCCAGTTAATAAGCTCAAGATGCACAAGGGGGAGGGAGTCAGAGGATAGATCTGATTCATTAATAGTTTGAATGGATATGCTAGGAGTATTGGTAGGGAGAGTGTTTGGGATGGTACTTTCCTCTAAATTGTTTATTGCGATAGAACTCGAACCTTCCTCGAAAGTTGTATTCTTAGGGATAGGTAAATCACACTCTAATAGTCTATGCGGTAGCATTTGTCCCTCACAGTAGGGGCTATAAGTTTGAATGGTGTCAACCTCCTTGTCATCATAGGAATGCTCTGTTAGCTCATCCCACTCATATTCATTGGAATCTGTGTCACTATTCTCTTGAAGGGTATGGATCATTTCCACAAGACAAGCATTTGCTTTTACTTTGCCCTTATCCTTATATCCTAGACCTTTTGTAGTTCTAGCCAATGAGGAGGAAGAAGGTTGAATGGGTTCTATAATTTCTTCTTTTCTTAGGCCAATGGGGCCTTTTCCTTCATAACCCATTATGTGTAGGATAGACTCACCTCGCCTATAGATTTCCATTGGGAGCTTAGGAGGTTCCTGTTGTGTGCTCTCTTCTTCTTCTGTGTAGAGCCATTGTAATATATCTCTTTCCTCTGTTTCATTTGATAGGGTCCCCCATTTTACAAAGGGAGTTGTGGGAGGTGTAGGAGGAATAGATGGCTTTGGAAAATGCTTGGGTTGCCCAAAGGATCTAGGAGATAGAGGCAATTTGGCTAGATTGAGGCTGTGCTCGATGGAGTATTCCCCTACTCCCATTTCTTTGATGGTAATTTTCTACTCCTTGGGCTTGGATGAGGAAGCTTCGAAGGTAGAATCATGCTGTGGGGTGGGGGATGTAGATGCTCTATTGTTGGGTATGATGCAATCAGGTTTTGAGAGGACAGAGTTGCAATGCTGAAAGGGGTCAGGATCACCTTGGATGGTGACTTGCTTGCCGTTATGAGGGAATTTTATGCATTGGTGATAGGTGGAAGGCACAGCTTTCATGGCATGAATCCATGGTCTACCTAGAAGAATATTATAGGCTAGCTCCCTATCTAGGACTTGGCACACACCATCTTTTATCACCGGTCCCACTTGTATGGGTAATACCACTGTTCCTTTGGTAGTTCTCTCCTCTTCATCATAGGCTTTGATAGTAATCTTCTTATCTTCTTCCTTGGATCAACTGCATTTTTAGAGAACCCCAATGTAAGGACTAGCTTGAGCATGCAAATATTTAAACCAGCTCCCCCATCAATGAGAACCCTCTTGATGCGGTGCTTGTGGATGAAGGCGACAATATGTAAAGGGTTGTTATGAGGTGGAGACACTGAGAGGTCATCTTGTTCGGTAAATGATATGGTACTAGAGGAGGTCAGATTACCTACCATGGCTTGAAACTTCTCTTGGGCCAAGTTAGTGGGTACAGTTGTTTCTACCAAGGCTTTATCGAGAATCTCCTTGTGGGAAGGAGATAGACGCAACAACTCTAAGATAGAAATGTGGGCAGGAGTCTTCCGTAGTTGGTCTATGACGCTATACTGATGGGAATTAGACTAAGAAAGTGATGACCTTGGAGGGAGGGTATTCAACGTGACCTTACCACTGCAGGTGATTACGCTACAATCAGTTTTGTTGGGTCCTGATTGTTGGTTGGACGTAACCACATTGATTTGTGGGACATGCTCTGATATGAATTTGTTGACTAACTCATCAAAAGTTTTGATTCCCAAGGGGAGCCATGAGAACCACTCCATGGCTTGGCTACCTAGAGATCCAGGGAATAGTCTCATTAAGAAAGTCTCATTGTGAGCTACTTCCATGCATGCGGTGTTGAATTCCCTAATATGATCTCTAGGGTCCCCTTTTCCTTTGTACTTGTCAAACTTAGGAGCTTCAAATTGAAAGGGGAATGGTACCATGTTCAAACTTTTATCAAAGGGGTATGGTGCAACATCTTCCAAGGAGTAGGTTTTAGTGTTTGTACCCGTCTTGAGATCCATCATTTGTTGCATTAGACCCTTGATTTGTTTCCTCATTTCTTCCATAGGTGTGTTTGGGTCTATGACTTTCTTTCCTTTGTCCTCACTAGTGTGGTGTTCATGATTATCCTCTATGGTCTCTTTGAGTTTGCTTAGATCAAAATTAACGGGGAGCTTAATTCTAAGATTTGCAAGAGGATAAAAATACTTGTGAGGGTCCTCATGGAGCACTTTCTCTAGCAAGAGTTGGAATTTTTGATCTTGGAGGTGCCCTTGATAATCTTCGTGAGAGATTTCCTCATCACTATCATGAGAGGTGACAATACGATCAGATGATCTGGCCATTTCAAGTTGCTTTTGGTATTGAGATCTAGTAAGAACCATGCAAGGTGACGTGAGATGCGGTGGAATGAAATTAGAGATTTTCGCAAGGTGCCAGTGGAGACTGCTAAGAATAGGATACTTATGACAAGATTTAGACAAGGGACTCTCTCGATCAATGATTCCAAGTAAAACGACTGATACAAGATGATAGCCACTAGTAAGGGTACTCGATACCTGTCTTACTATGTAGGGACTAGTCCTGCACCAAGACCACTAGCGAAGTTCTGTGACTTACTAGGGTTACTTGAATCTAAAATGATCTGAAAAAGGGGCCTATGCTAATCTAATATGGGATACTTTGACTTTGGACTAGGGAGACCTGATAGAAGGTGAATGAGATGACCAATGAAAGAGAGACTTTGACATGAAATGAATGGAAAAGTGACTACAAGGTAAGATCTAATCTTGGAACTTGGAACTAGGCTAAAATGGGTACCCAAAAATGATAAAATTTTTCTCTCAAAGACTGTGGAAGTACTCACTATCATGCATGCACCGTAACAGATGCGCCGCATAAACTGGTAAATGTGCAACAAGTCGGTACATAAGCGGAACACTGGTAAATTTCAAATGCGCTGTAACAAGTTGTAGAAGCGCAATAAGTCAGCACAGATGCACAGCAAGTCTGTATAAATGCGTAGCAAAAGAGGACGAATGCACCTCTCTGGTTTTTCAGTGATTTTTGCAAGTTTTTGGCAATTTTCTGATGTTTTTGGTATCTTTGGTTGCAAGAAGGTCTTTTTGATCTAATTTTATGAAATTATGGCAAGAAGACACAACAAACACAAAGAATGTTTTTATGGTTTTTTATTTTTTTGTGATTTTTTTACTCTTTTTGGACTAAAAGAAAGCAAGTACAATCCTAGGTTTCAAAGAATAGTATAAAACTAAATTCTCACTATCTCTAGTGAAGCATCTTCGGGAGGTGATAATCACCCTTCCCTGCACCAGATTATTGGGGTTTTTGGCCACTAAAAACAAAGGATGATTAATAAAGGCAACCGTTCGAGTGGTTATACATGTAGCAACACTACTCTCCATTATGGAGTCTCCCAGCTTGCAAGGGTTGCACCTTGGAGGGTCTTGGGGGAGGTTGGCTGTCGGTATAACACAACTGCACTCATTATTTGAAGCTTTCACTCTAAACACAATTTATTTATAGTGGATTGGTAGGGCTTGACGTCTAGCCTGTTACCACTTAGGGTCATTCCTACTTGGATGAACGGTATCCAAGAGCAGGCCCCTCTATAGGAAAAACACATGTGAAAATGATATGTCTAGCATTTTGGTCACCCAAGATAGGGGAGAGCATAGGCCTGGTATCATTCCCAAAACATAGAAGATAGTGGTTCTTTTCCCCTAGTTAAAATGAGAAGAATTAGATGAGCTATCTACTTGGGCAAGCACAGAAATTTGTTAACTTTGAAGTGATAACAAGATAGCAATGGTTCAATTTTACCCAGATAGCAATGATGTGTTCAATTTTACCCAGATAGCAGTGATATGTTAACTTTGAAGTGATAACAAGATAACAATGGTCCAGTTTTACCAAGATAGCAATGAGTTGTTAACTTTGAAGGATAGCAATATAGTAATGATTCAATGATATGCAAAATAGAAATGATTCAATTACCATCTTCCTAGTTAAGACTATGTGAGATTTGCATGAACATCCATTTACTTTCCTATTTAGAAATTGAAGTGTGAGTTAACAAGTGCAGCTATATGATTCTAAACTAGTACCTAGCTTGCAAAATAGATCAAGAGTGTTCCTGAAAAAAGATGTTAGCATTAGCAAAAAACTTCAAGGAAACCCCAAAAATCACTGCCTAGATCAGATGTGCAGCTTCAGAGATTGAATGTGCAGAAACAGTGCTCAGAAGCACTGTAGTACATATGCGCTAAGACAGAGGCCAAAAGCGCAGGAAAACAATATATATGCACCGAACTGACAGATGCACCGGAACAGATTCTGTATGTGCTGAAAGGATATATGCACTGGAACAGATAGCAGATGCATGTTAGGATGTGTCAAATGCACAGTTTCCTCCTGTGTACGGCTTTCTAAAACACAAAAAACTTAGTTTTTTAGGTTAAATTGGGGCTAGACCCCACAGTGGGCGCCAAAAATGTTAAAGGAAAATTGAATCTAAATGAATAATCAATATAATATCAAAATACCCAAAACTCAACGAAATACAGAAACAAAGAGATCAATCAAACAAAAGAACTTCAAAAACCTTTGCAAACCTCAATGCTTCATAGCTTCCATTGGTTGCCCATCTCAATCGATCTTGCATGTATGAATAAGGCCCTAAGAGAGTGCACTTTCTTACTATTCCAAGATTGTCAATGGAGAATGGCTATGATAATGCTTTGTAATGAAGAGGAGCTTCACAACAATGGTAGTACTATGGTAACGAGTGTGATCACAAGCAATGAAGGAATCAGTGCCAAAGGCGCGTTGTAATTCCTGCAGAGTAGCAATACTTAAAGCTTGGATGAATGAAATGGAAGAATAGGGTTCAATTTATAGACTTTGGGAAAGAGAAGATCAACAGTATAGAAAGAATGAGAAGATCAACATTATAGAAAGCTTTTTTATCAATCGATCTTGCATGTATTTGAGTTAACTACTTTTTTTTCTAAAGATGAGACATGCTTTTCATAAATTAGAAAGCTTTTTTCTAATTTAAGAGACATTGATAAAAACAAGGTTGATTGAGTTAGTTAACTCAACTTGAGATTTGCTTTTGCATGATTTGAGAGAAATTAAATGATAAATTATTTAATTTTGTGTGCATGAAGAAGAAGACTTATTCTTAGAAGATTTGGAAGATATTTGAAGAATTAGAAGATAAGAAAGCAAAATAAATAAATAAATTTATTTAATTGTTTGTGCATGCTTTGGAAGAATAAATAAAATATTTGATTATATTTTATTTTTAGAGATTAGGAGGATTTAAATAAATTTAATTGATTTATTTAAATTTGGAAAGAAGAATTTGACTTAATTAAATAATTAAGAATTATTTAACTGTTTGGAAGAATTTAATTAAATAAAGGATTTTATTTAATTTTGACTTTAGAAGAGGTAATTAAATATTTTGATATTTAATTAACTTAGAGGAATGTGAATCAAATAAATAAATTTGTTTATTTATTTATTGATAGAAGAATTAGAATGAAATAAATATTAAGAATATTTATTTAGACTGAATCATGTCATTTTTAGGCGTATACAATGGTGAATGTCTAACTTTGCAAGTACTCAACCCACTTTATATGCCTATGACTCAACTTGTCTTGACTATTCAAGAAACTCAGAGCATGGTTATCTATGAAGACTATAAATTCCTTGGGCAAGAGGTAATGTCTCCACTTTCTTAGGGACTGCACTAATGCATAAAGTTCTAGGTCATATGAATAATATTTTCTATTGGCTTCATTGAGATTTTCACTAAAGAAAGCTACTGCTCTGCCCTCTTGGCTCAAGACTGCACCTACTACAGATCCACTTGCATCACACTCCACTGTGAAGATCTTGTTGAAGTCAGATAAAGCAAGGATGGGCTGTTGTGCCACTCTATTTTTCAAGTATTCAAAGCTCTTTGCTGCCTACTCAGTCCACTAAAATTTCCTTTTCTTATCTCCTTTGATGGTATCAAGGATGGGAGAACAAATATGACTGAAATTCTTAATAAATTTCCTATAGAAGGTAGCCAAACCATGAAAACTTCTTACCTCTCCTACTAATTTTGGAGTTGGCCAATTGAGAATGGCTTCAACCTTGGAAGGATCCATCTTCAACATGCCTTTGGAGATCACAAAACCAAGGTATACTAGTTCTTCCTTCATAAACTCACACTTTTTGAGGTTGATCATCAACTTCTCCTCATTCAATCTCTGCAAAACCATGTCAAGATGTTGCAAGTGCTCCTCCTTTGTCTTGTTGAACACAAGAATATCATCTAAATAAACAACAACAAACTTTGCAATAAAAGGCTTCAAGACCTCATTCATTAATCTCATAAATGTGCTAGGAGCACTTGATAGTCCAAAAGGCATTACCATCCATTCATACTGTCCTTCATTGGTTTTAAAGGTAGTCTTCCATTCATCTCCTTCCCTTATTCTGATTTGGTGATATCGACTTTTGAGATCAATCTTTGAGAAGTAACATGCACCCCCCAAACAGTCCATTAGGTCCTCCATTCTAGGTATTGGAAACCTATATCTGATTGTGATTTTGTTTATTACCCTTGACTCAATACACATCCTCCACTCTCCACCTTTCTTGGGTGCTAAAATAGTAGGGACAACACATGGACTTAAGCTTTCTCTGATGAGACCCTTATCTAACAATTCTTCGACTTGTGCCTTGATTTCTTCATTCTATTGTGGGGTCAGCTTGTATGCAGCCTTATTAGGCAAATTGGCACCAGGGATTAGGTCTATGTGATGGCTAATATCTCTCATGGGAGGTAAGGAACTTGGCAAATCATCTACCACTATATCCTTGTACTTGTTCAACAAAGACTGAACTTCACTAGGTATGTCTCCCACCTTATTTGCTACTACATTAGACTTGGTCTTAGGTTTGATCACTACTACAAATCCCTATCCACCTTCTTCCTTCATTGTTTGTAAAAACTCTTTCTCTCCTACTACCATAATGCTAGACCCAATCTGTTTATCAGGCTCTTCCTCTTGAAGGGGTGTCAATGAGTATGAGACTCCATCCTTCTCTATCACATAAATGTTTTTCTGACCATCATGCTTGCTCTTTCTATCATGTTACTAGGGTCTTCCTAGCAGCAGGTGACAAACATCCATAGGAATGATGTCACAAAGGATCTTATCTCTATAACCCCCAGTATTAAACTCTACCCATGACTGTTCATTTACCAAGACTTGTTGACCTTTGTTTAACCATGACACTTTGTAGGGTGTGGGGTGAGGAATTCTCTTCAGGTTCAACTTCTCTACCATTTCTAAAGAAACCAGATTATCAATAGAACCAGAATCAACAACTACTTTGAATACCTTTCCATATGACTTGCAAGTTGTTCTAAACAAGATTTCCTTTGTGAAGGCTCCTTGGTTGTTGGTACCTTGAGGAGTGTCCTTATCATCAATGTGTCACCTACCTCAGGAGCAGCAAGCTGAAGTGATGAATTGACACTTACACTATCCTCTTCATGCACTATTTGGGTTCTACATTCACCTCCTTGAGAACTTGATGCTTGCTCGTTTGGGCACTTGAATGCAGGATGTCCAAACTGATTATAGTTGTAACATTTACCTAAGAAGGTGCTTGACCCTCTTCCTTGGCCACTAAATCTTCTTCTAGTGTTAGGCCTTCTGCCTCTAAAACTACCCCTATCACTTGATTCCCCTTTTTACTCTTACTGTCCACTTGATTCTCCTTGTTGCTTTTGGAATTGTGTCCTTCCTCCAAAGTTACCTTTGCCTCTATTATTCTTTCCTCTGCCCCTAGCCTGTTGTTCTTGTCTTATTTTAATCTTCTCTTCTGCCCTTACTACTAGTTGGAAACATTCTTCCACATTTCTAGGGGTGGCAAGGCTTATTTCATCCTAAATATTGAGCCTAAGCCCATTGATATACCTAGCAATTTTCTCAACCTCATCTTCATTTTTTCATGTCCTCATGGTCAGCTTGTGGAATTCTTCAGTATAGGCAATAATATCCATTTCCTTTTATTTTAAATTTTGTAACTTTCTAAAGGTTTGAATTGCATGATCTCTTGGTAGGAATTGGCTCTTCACTTTGGACACCATCTGGTCCCATGAACTGATTTTTGCTTTTCCTTTCCTCAACCTCTCTGATTGAACATAGTTCCACCATGTCAATGCTGCTCCCTTCAACTTGGTCTTTCCTAATATGACCTTTTGTTCTTCTGGCATCTCCTTGTACTCAAAGTAGTTATCTAAGGCATCAATCCAATCTAATACTTCCTCACTGTTCATTTTTCCTTCATACATGGGTAACTCCATTTTGACATCAATGCTTTCTCCTTTCATAGTCTGTAGCATCTTCATAAACCTTCTATCATTTGGATCCATCTCTTCCACATTGGATCCCTCTTGAGGGCCTGCATTCTCACCCTCATTATCTTGGTCACTCTCTTCCTCAATGACACCACCTCTTCTTAGGTTTGCTTCTATGGCTACAAGTCTAGCTAGGACTCCATCTTGAGATTCCTTCATCATTCTCACTTCTCTAGTGAGGACTAGATTGTTTCTAGGAAGCATCTTGTAAACTCAACTCTTCCCACTTTACCAATCAGAACCTATTCTCTGATACCACTTGATACAGAGTAGGGGAGGCTTCTCAAAAACACCTAAACTGATTCATGAGATCCACTTGACTGACTGTCCCAATATGACAAACTTCTTCTTTCACTTTGCATGATTGTCCAAGGTTGATGCATGCACAAATGAAGGTTAAATGGGTAAACCCACTTGCTGAGCTCCTAGCTCACCCTGACCTATTATGTTTTGGTAGACTAAAACCACTAAAGGTCACCAAAACTCATGACACCATGCCCTTCTGATCGCTCCTTTGCAATAAGCCTTGATTTGCTTATAGCCCTTGGAATAGTTTTTTTTTCATATCTTGCAAAATACTTGGCAAACCCACAAAATAATTGGCTTTCTAGATACCCATTTGGATCCTACACAACATATCAAGCATACATTATGGGTTTCTTTGGACCAAAAGCCTCAAAATTAGATTGTACCTACTATTCTAGGCCTAATTAAGCCTCTTTTACAAGACAATTGTAAGACAAACTTGCTCCCAACTCCCCAAACCTACTCTAGTGCATCAATAGGGTTGAAAATGGTCTAAATATGCTAGTTTCAGGTTTCTAGAGTCATCTCAAGTCAATCATGCATCAACTCACTACTCTACCAAAGCTAGAAGTCCTAATACATGAAGATATTAGGCTTCAATGGCTTCAACAGTCACTCTAAACCAATCCCCTGCTCCTGCAATGAAAACCCAAATGAAATACAATCTAACTAAATCCATTCCACCCATTTTGGGGATCCAATATAGATGGAATGTGTCAAAAACCCATCGTTCTGCCCTAAACCCTCAAAATCAGGGTTTTAGACCTAGTTTCAGAAATCCGATTGTAAAATACTTCAAGAACAATGAAAATCCCCCAAATTAGTTGCAAATTAAAGGTAACTCAACTCACTTCAAAATTTTAGATAATGGAGTTCATGACAGTACAATACGGTCACATACAGGACGTAGGAACAACAAAAGGACAGAAAAAATGTAGAAAAACTGGAGAAATCTCTATTATTCCTTCACCAAATCTTCTTCTCTATTCTCCTTGAGGTGTGTGAAGCATAAAATAAATTGTTTAAAATGTAAATCCCACACTTTTTATCTCCATGATCATGGAAAAGCCAAAAAGAAGGCCCAAACAGCCTGTCCACTACAATGCCAAAATAGACTATCCTAAATTTAAGCAAATATTTAAGATTCTAAACCTAAATGACCTCCACTACATCAAAATGTATTTAATAGGCTTCATTACATCAGTTATGAAGGAAGATTCCACCTAAGCTCATTATTAAGACCAAAAATTCAAAATTTGTCTTGGGGTCTTGGTGCCCCTGCACCATAATTTTACATCCTTGATCATGAAATGTAAGATTATATCCTTTGTTGCACATTTGACTTACACTGAGAATATTATATTCGAGACCTTCTACATAAAGAAGATTATGTGTCTAAGATTTTCCATCAAGGCTTATAGTACCTTTTCTAGTGATCTTTTTAGAAGAGTTGTCTCCAAACCTAACCAAGCTACCATCCCACTTTCCAAGATTAATAAACTTGCTTTTATCACCTATCATGTGATTTGTACATCCACTATCTATCACCCAGAGATTGGTTTGTCCTTGAGCATGAAATGTTGTTTGGACAATCATTGAGTTCTCAACTCCATTGTACTTTCCTTGTCTTTCTCAGTGACATCAATTATTTGAGATCCTGAATTTTGCAGACCATTCCTACAATACCTTGCTATGTAACCAAACTTGTTGAAAATTTGACAAACCATATTGGCATCCACAATAATTCTTTCATTCATTAAAAATTACAATCCATAGCTTTATGACCAAATTTATTGTAGATAAAACAACAACCAAAGAAAACATGATTGAACCTGTTCATTGAGAAGTGTCTTGCATGAAGAGATCTTCCTTGACGCAAGATGAGATCTGTACATTATGTATCATACAGACTTCCAAGCTTTTCCATATTCAACTCCTTTTTGAGTAACTAAATTTCTTTCTCAAGTTTTATACATTCTTTTGTCTTGGCTTCAATCACAACTTTTTATTCTTGGTTTTCCTTCCTTGCACAGTCTAAGTCTTCAAGAGCATAAACAAGTTCACCTTCAAAATCAACTTCATATTCTTCTTCATTGATAGTCTTGTCTGAATCATCTGATATCACCATCGCCATTAATAGAGATTCCCCTCTATCTTCATTAGATGAGTAGTGATCTACTTCTCTAGAGCTGTAGTCTTCTTTTGAAAGAAGGTTCCTCTAAAAATTGTTTCTCTTGAATCTCGAGATGCTACTTTCACTTTCTCCAAAAGGACATTTAGAGGCATAATGACCAATTCTACCACATTTGAAACATTTGAAAGGTAGCTTACCTTTATAATTACCTGATCCTCTTTTCATATTTCTTACAAAATTTTCTTCTTCTTCCTCAGCTTCATTGCATATGTTAAATGTTCCTTCATTCTTCATAGCATTGAAAGCAACTTCTTTTTGGCATGGACCTATGACTTCATTTCTCATTTCATAGGAAGTGAGGGACCCAAATAGTTCTACCATGGTAAGTTTCTTCAATTCTTTATCTTCTTCTATTGCAGAAACTTTTGAATCAAATCTGTGAGGGAGGGATCTCAGGATTTTCTTTACAACCATTGATTCATCTATATCTTCACCCATACATCTAATTCCATTCACAACTTCATCTACCTAGTGTAAGTAGCCAAGCTATGTTTTCTTCTTCTTTCATCCTTAGATTCTCAAATACTACTTTGTAGGATTCTAGTTTGGCTTCCTTTATGGTGTCATCTCCTTCATAGAGACCTTTAAGCTTATCCCATATCTCCTTTGTTGTCTTGCACCACACAACCTTGACTAACTCTGAATTGGTCAGACCACTTAAGATTGCATTCTTGGCTTTGGTATTATTCTCATGGGCCTTCTTCGCATCTAAAACTGTAATGGGATGACTGGGTTCAACATATTCAATCTCAATTGCCCTCCAAACATCATACCCTAGTGAGGTAAGATAGGCTTCCATCCTTACACTCCATAAATCATAGTTATTTCCATCAAACATAGAAGCTTTAGTAGAGGACTCCTTCTGATCCATGTGCTCTATTTCAAGATCTACCTTCATCTATTAGGCTACACCAAGGAACCTTTCTCTGATACCAATTGTTAGAACACAAGGATATACTGAGAGAGGGGGTGAATCAGTATATCTCTAAACTTATTTCAGTTAATCATCACCAATTAAAACTTCTAACTACTTGAACCAAAAGATCAACAAATTAAACCAATTAAAGCACAACACATATGCACACAGCAACAACACCAGATTTACGTGGAAAACATAAGAAGCAAAAAACCATGGTGAGCAAGCTACTTGGATCTACTGTCCAAATCCAGCCTCACAAATAAAGATAAAATAGGATTACAATATTATTTATGGGCTAAAACCCAAAGGAAGCTACAAAATATAATAAAATGAAACTTACAGAATGAGGCTACAACCCTTGGATATTACATTCAACAGATCTTACTGAACAAACCACCTCCACATCATTTGCACACTTCACTTTTTCATAAAACTTCACTTTCTCTGCTCAGCGAACACTGCTACCTCCAACACACCTTCACAAATAGTATCACATCTACTCACACATCTCTGTACACTCTCTCACACTCATACTCTCATCAACAAATAAGATCTTTCATTTATACCTTTTGCAATTTCTAAATTCCTTCTCCCAAGTCGGCTAGGATGAAACGTGCAAGGCCTCACCAAGTTGGCATCTAAAAGATGTAGAAAAATAATGTGATTCAAGCTAGGTGATAACTAAAACCTATTCTTTATTATCACATTCTTCCAAGCTAGCACATACTTCAAATCATATGGCGGGAACATTGAAAACACATGAAGTTGGCCCAACAAACACACATCCTTCTGCCCAATAGCTCCAGACCAAAAGTGGTACAGAAGGGATCAATTTACATCATGTGGAGTAACATAAGACTTACACATGTCTTCTCAATCAATCCTTCTTCTAAAATATAAGTTTTCTTTATAGCGCAAGAAAATAGATATTGAGCCTGGTATCACACACAAGTATTGAACACACAGTCTTGAGATAGAACATTGAAAAACCAGCTTGCAGTGCACTTCAGCACTTGAAACCTGAAAGGAACCATCCAATTGAATATCTAAACTCATTTTCCAAACATGAAAGCCAAAAGATAAACTGTAGTGAAAAGCGGTGGCTTCTACTTTCTCCTCTAGACAACCTTAGTCAGCAATAAGACGTGTCTTTATTCTGTTGACCCCGAAGAACCTATGTGATACATCTTAGAAGCTAACTCTTGAATATTATCTTCTTATCTTTAAAACATCATCCTTCAAACTATAGCACCTCAACTTCAAAGGTAGAGAATTGCAGAGCATTTCCCAGACGCATCTTGACTGCATCAACTCTGAACAACTGTCTTCATTATGTGAGATCTGGAATCTTCTACATTAATCTTCAAGATCTAAAATCTGAAACATACAATATTCACACATTTCTCTAGCCAACTCCCAAATTGCAAGGTCGTACCATCAAATGTGGAGGAATGCAGACATTCTCCCGAGCTTATTCTGTGTAAATTTTAGTGCCTTGGCCAACTTGAATCTTTCTTTCAAGACTAAAGCAATGCATTTCCTTAGGAAAAAATGAATACAATATTTGCCACATCAGAGACTCATTCTCAACTTCATACAACAACAACAAAGTCTTTTCACAAAGAAAGAACCTTCATGTTAGCACTCTTTGTGTATACAACTTCAGGAGATATTGATGGCATTCATTGTCTTACCCTTCGCATCTCTGATCTATCTTGTTTTGTCTTCTTTTTTTATCATATTACCATGGACTTCTTTTGACATTACCTTCTTGTTCACTTTACTTCCTGCCTTCTTCATTCCAGCACTACTAACAACACACTTGAAGCTCACACTATTGACATCAATGACAACATAAGTGCAACAGTAAATGAATTCAATATTCAAATCTTTAATTTGAATAGGCTTTACAAACACTTTTTATAGGTTTCATCAGTCTGATATACTCTATATCAGACCTGATTATCAGTGTAATTAGACCTGTAACAACAATTAATAAAGCATGATTGGGTGTTGAATCATTGATAATTGTTTATGCAAGTAATTAGTTATCTTTTTCTATATATTTGCATATGTATTGGCATTGAAAATCATTCAAACAAACATCACAAAACAAACAAACACTCAGAAATTAGAACTCATTCACCTTGCATGACAAGTGTTTGACAAAATGTCAACACACTAAAACTCAAAAATTTAGGACAAATTTGGTTGGGGTTCTTACAATTTATCATCATAGCATGTCTAATAATAGTTTACACTAATATTCCCATAAATTGTTAGAAATGTAAGCAATTTGTATTCTGTTATCCCAAAAAAGGTGTAGGGAAAAGACAAATCTATATTTTAAATTTAAACAATAGTTTATTGAATTTAGTTTTTTTTTCTTGATGCATAAATTAATTGAATAAACTATAACATTATTTTTGAGGAAGTTCTCTTTACAATATGCCTACTCAAAATTTTGGTTGTATACACTATCTTTTGTTTAAAAATCACTATTATTGAAAATCCACACTAATATATGAAAGAAAGTAAAAGGTGTGAAAAATAATTCCTACACTAATCTTTAAGAGATTTATGAATATAAAATAAAATATCTCTACAGTTGTAGAAATAATACACCATAACACAGGGTTATGTGAGGAAAACCCTTATCAAAGAAAAACCACACACTCCAAAGCATGAACCAATTGTATCATGAGCAACAAAGGTTCTGATACAATATTAGGGACATTCCCTTCTATGAATATCCCCAGTATGTAAAAATATAGCAATTTCAATAGCATAACAGTACCTACAAATAATTGTACAACCCATATAACACTCCATCTCCAAGCACTAATAAATAGGAAAATTTCAAACCACAAACCAAGAGTGGTTTTCCAAAACCATGCGATAAAAATTACCCAAAATTGGTGCCATAATTGGCCCAAATTCCAATGCCCAATTTAGTCATCGTCTTCTAGACTATTTTTAGAATATGCTCTCACAATTTTCATAACTTATCATAGAATCTATCATATATGTACCTCCCAAATTTGGGCATCCCATTTTGGCTTATTCAATCCAATTATCATACATAATTTTTTCCCAGAAGCACTACAATTATCATTATGGACTGTGGAAATATCATGTCTACAATTAGTCAATCCATTCAAAGATGCTTCTTGACTTGATATAATATAGGTCAATATTCTAATGCAATCCCCCTCTTAAATTCCCTTAAACATCATAATAATATGTCAAAGTAACTCCCATCTTACAATCTCATAAGATGTTCTTACACATCAAAATGACAATAGATGCTCTTACACACTTCCCAAAGCATCTGACATGTGGAAAATAATGCCAACATAATGTTATGATCCTAATATTCTTTATTCCTAATTGTAATAAGGATAAACACTTTGTTGTTCTCGAAATTAGTTCTGCTCATTTTGTAGACAACCCCTACAAAACTTGTTCGTTTCGTAGCCTACACTCTAAGTTCGCAAATCGAGACAAGTTCTCTTGGCCTCGTACGAAGTCATCTAACACCGTAGAATACCTTGTGACATTCCCCTAAGCTGATTCCTTGAGATTCGTGAAAATTGATTAGGTCGCAAGCTTGTCGAAATATCAATTTTGACTCTTTTAGGGTGTTAGAAATTTTTTGAGTTTTCATGTGCACAAGCGGTCAAAAAAATTGCTCTTGCATATCTTTTTTGTTTTAATGTGCAATGCCAGTTAAAATTGTTGACCATGCATTTTCCTTGTCAAAATTTGAAGGATGTGTAATGACAGTCATTATTGCTGCTTTTGCATGTGGTTTAATGACATGTAGAGTCAGTCTTTTCCACCGCTCAGACAGATCTTTGCGGATCTCACAAACTCAAGTGACATTAATACCACTCGTGCCACCATTAATACGCCTTGTTTTAAGCTTTTAAAGGTTTAAACTCATTTTATTTTGTTTGTTCTTCATTTCTAAACCTCCTAGCTAACTGATAAAGTCTTACTGAGATCTCTTGGATGCGCGGATTTCACTCGAACAAATCTTTTGTCTTCAAAGTCACGTCTAGGGTTTCAATGACTGTGTGAGTTAAGCCCGTGTTTCTCTTTTTGTTTTTATTTTCCTTTTAGGGTTTTGTTGTATATAATCAAATGTATGTTTAAGTTTTTGTTTTTGTAAAAGTTTTTGTTGCATCTAAATTCCTACATTGTTGTATTGTTATTCTTTTCTTTATGAAGTTGTTTTTAGTAAAACCCTATCTTTTTATAAATTTAGGTTTCCTATCACCATTATTTCCTGGAGTCTTTTGTTAAGTGAGATGTCGGTAGTTTTCACCGACTCAACACCATACTTTGGTTGTTTTGCCATATGTATCGACGGTAAAAACCACTGCCGATACTTATGCCTTATCTTTGATCTTACCCTCATGCAGGGGTGGTTAAAAATGCCACCCCTACATGGAAATTAAACTTTTAAATATTACATGCTCAAGCGGTAAAATCTGCTGCTATTACATGTGTTTTAAGGTTTTGATAATAAGGTGTATGAGCGGTTGTTTCGACCGACTTCACATCTGAACATTTGAAGCTTTTCCTCCAACATGCCTGAGTGGGCATTTTCACCGCTTATACATCCAGAGTAAACTTGCATTTTTCCCTCATGTAAGGGCGGTCAAATTGACCACCCCTACATCAAAACCCAAATTTTTACCCCATATGCAATGGCGGCCAAAATGGCTGACTGTGCATGATAATAATCTTACCCCTCAAATTTATTGTAGGGCATGTATATGCAGTTATTGCAGATGAAGATAATGATGAGGGAATGGATTATTATGTATGTTGTTGTGTTGAGGCAAAATAGAAATTGATAGCCCCTATCATAGATGAAGAAAATATTGAGTATCCTACAGGATCGGTGGTTGTTACTAGAACATGGCTTAGAATGTATCTAATGAAGAAGTCTAATGTGTGGTTGTTCGAGGACTTTGACACACATAGGAAGATTCTTCATTATTCTAACCTTTTTGTGGCATCAAATGTTCATTTGATAAAATATGGGGATAGACCGTTGAATAGAAACTTGTGGAAAGTTCACGAGTCCAACAATGAAGCAATACTTGACACTATAAAGGGTAGAGTAGATCCAAATGGTTCATTATATTGAATCAGTGGAATGACAAAAAGGTATGTTATTTGTCTTTCCTATCTTCATTTCACCTTCTATAATTTTGACATTTTTCTTACCTTCTTATATGTGCTTCTTAGTCCTAGTTGATTAGCTTTGTTTCATTATAGAGATTGTGACTAAATGACATGGTTGTTAATGCATTTGGATATTCCCCGGGGTCATGATTGGTGAGTTGGTTTGATCAAACTAAGTCAGGTAGTTTGATCAAACTCATATTTTAAGGTTAAGACATTTCAAAGAATAGGGTGTGTGAAAAATATCACTACTTGTTAGCTTATGAATACCAACATTGATACAGATAACAAAGTATGTGGTTTAAGTCAACCAATAGGTAGGAAGTTACTGATTTAATTGGTTTCTAATGAGGAAAACAATGATGCTATTGAAGAAATGGAAGAAAATCAAAATTGTAAGTGTTTGCTTGTGTCACGCTTTGAATGCTTTCATTTTATATGATATGTCCTGTGGATTCAACTTGATGATTGTTCATTCACTTGATAGGTCATGCCATTATGTTTGCTTGAAGGGTCTTGTTTGGATTGAGGTTGTATTTCATGTTTTCACCTAGTTTTTTGGCTTAGGTGGGGAGGTATTTTGATGGTATTATCTCATTTCATCATGTTGGTGTACTCATTTTAGCTAAATAGTGCAATTGCATTTGCATGCAGGATTTGAGTATGATGGAGGTAGGCATAATCCTTATGAAGTTAGTTTTGGATGGAAAGTAAGGTAGGTTTACATGATTATTTCATGATGATATGTCCTTTGGAGTCAATTTGATGATTGTTCATTCACTTGAAGGGTCATGCCATTATGTTTGCTTGAAGGGTCATGACATTATGTCCTTTGGAGTCAACTTGATGACTATTCTCATTTGTCTTATAGGCCTTGAGATTTTGAAGGTTTCATAAAACCAATGGTGGCATTCTTGGCCAAATAATCCTCTATTAGGCTTGGGAGCAGCCATGGTTCTTCATGCATCATAGTGATAGGGATTCCTTCAAATATTGTTTCATCATGTTACATTATGGTTCATTCATGGAAACCAAAGCTGCAAATTGTACATCAAACTTATCTTTGCATCATGAAATCATATATGGATCTTATTTCAAACTAGCTTTGTCATATCCTATAAGGAGATTAAGACCATACTATAATGATGTTACTATGACTTTTAATGACAAGGATTCTATCTTACAAACCCTCATGTGTTTCTTCACATTTAGTGCTAAGAATTGATAACAATGGTAAGGGTAGCCTTAATTGATGCCCTATAACACATTGGATCAGGTGAGAACACAATTATAGTACAGTCATGCCAAAAAACCAACTATCAAACTTTTTCATCAATAGCTAAGTACAACACTTAGTTTAGTTTCGTCTAGTAGAAAAGTGCTAGGACTAAATTTTTGCATTCGACATCTCCTAGGGCCAAACAGGTGGCACTAACAAGTGTGACGGGGTAGGTAAATGCTAGGGGAGGTGTCTTTTCAGTGGTGAAGCCTCCTAGTCATTGTTAGCTACATTGGATGGAGACAGTCTCTTAAGAGCCCTAAGACAAAAAAGGTATCAAACTTTGGACTGGCTGTTCCGTCAAACTGTCACACCTAGGAACATCTTCTTTGCATGTATAGGTAGATGTCAAGGCCACCTACAAATACCTACCTTATTTTTTTAAATAAAATTCATTTTCCTATGGTGGCAAGGAACGCATTGTTCCAAAATGCTTCAGTTTCATGGAATGGGCTAGGAGTGAAATTCTGCATTCCACACCTCATGGGGCCTAATAGACTATGCCAGCATGTCAGGGTGGGTGTGTAAACGCTAAGGGAGGTATCTTTTCACGTGCCAAGTGCCCTAGACATTCCAAACTGTAGGCTACTGACAAAGTCACTTGAGATCCCTAAGAGCAAAAAACTACCAAACTTTGATGGAGCAATTCTCAAAATTTGTGGTACCTGGGAATGTTCCGCTCAGACTTATAGATGCATGTGGGGTCCATCCACAATAACCTCTCTTAGTTTTTGCCAGCTCCAATCCATTTGACGTGCTAAAATTAAATGCATTCTCGTAAAATGCTTCAATGGCATTCAACATAACCTTGCCAGGAGCCATATTGTTTGTTCTACTAGTCATGGAGCCCACCAGACTGCATCAACACGTTGGGGTAGGTAGGTAAACTCTAGGGGAGGTCTCTTTTCGTGTGCCAAGTGCCCCAGATATTTTGAGCTGTAGGCTACTGGTAAAGTCACTTGAGATCCCTGAGAGCAAAAAATTACCAAACTTTGACGGAGTGGTTCTAGGAATTTGTGGCACCTAGGAATTTTCTATTTGGACCTATAGGTGTGTTGAGTACATGTGTCTTAGATTTACAGGCATCGGCAAGAGTTGATTTGAGTCTTAGCGATCGACAAGTATCTCAGCGATCACATTTTTCACAGTGGATTGTTCCTTGCATCGACGAGATGGTGTGTTGTGTTACTCCGATGGTTGGACATCGGCATGACAATCATTGTCAGCATGGTTTGCAAATGTCACTCCAACAGTTTGGGTTATTCCAATGGGAGTTGGCATCGGCATGAGTCATTCCGATGATCGGCGTGACAAGTAACATCAGCGTGGCTGGAAGATGTCTCTCTGGTACTTCATGTTACATCGATGAAGGGCTAGCTATCGGGTTGACATGCTCTATCAGTTTGGATTGGTGTTGCTTCTTCGATTGATATGTGTCATACGGATGTGATATGTCTATCGGCATAAGGTTGGCCATCGACTGAGCCTGTGGTAGGTACTCTGACGGTCTTCTATTACTCTGATGAAGGATGAAGGCTTGGGTATCGGTGGGACAAGGAACCATCAGTGTGGATGGTGGCGGTCTCCGATGGCTTGGGCTATTCTGATGAGGCTTAGACTGGCATCGTCGGCAACAAAATTGCCGATGATAGTCTTACTGAGTGGTCTTGTATATAAAGCGATCAAAGGATCACTGGCTGATGAATGTGGGATAATTAGATCTCATGAATATGAATAGTCATGGAAACGGTTATGAGCTAGGATGCTAGGAATTCGTTTAACAGTGGTGACGTGGCTCCTTGACATGGTGGAAGGACAGAATAGCCGATGTTTTATTGGCAATGCATATCACTAATATTGTCAATTGAACGGTTGCCTTTTGTAACTATCTGGTTTGTTATGGTAGTCGAACTAGATGTTCTCTTCTGTAATGTGATATGTTAAACTCATTGTAATAGAGGATTGCAAAGAGAGGTAGACAGAGAGAGTTCAGACTGTTCTGTTCAGTTGGTTATTAGAGACGAAGAAGAGTAGTCTCAACACTCATGCATGGACATGTAGTTATGAATACTAGATGAGTGTGATACCTGGAACTGGGCAAGACAGATAGAGAAGAGGAGAGACTGTTGAATTATCTCTAGATGGAACAAGATGTTAATCTCTTGTAAAGGCTATGAGCCTGTAATCATATTGTAACTATTTGGTTGCTGAATAATACAATGGCTCTGTGATTTGGAGTGTGGGGTTTTTTACCTGTAAGGGTTTTCCCACGTAAATCTATGTTCTTGTTCTATCTTTCATGTTTAATAATTCTGCTGTTGAAACTGGTTAATGTTGCTTGTACTTTCCTCTAAGGGTTAATGTTGGAAATGAACTATGTTTGATTCCTCTTTGTGGCATAGTTGTGGGTGTTTTTTGAGGCAATCTAATGAAATTTTAAGTTATCGAAGACACCACTGTTCTTAGATGTTCATTCTAAGATGAACTCATTTTCCTTACAAGTGGTATCAGAGCTTTCTGCTGGGATTTGTTTGTTCCTGGTGTTTCTGGTTCTGGATATTTCTTCTGTAAAGATTTCTTAGCCTGGAAAGCTTGAGGAAATCTGAAGGAATCAACTAATGATTGATCCTTGTTTGAGTGGAAGTCTTGCAGTTGATCTTGTCTTCATGTTACAGCAGGCACTTGAAAGATGGTGAAGATGAAGAGACTAGAGCTGGTCATGATGTGGCCTGAGGCTCTTAGTTGGCAGTGTATAGTCCTAATGCATGGGGTGGATTATGCTTTGTGTTTGTGTCTCTACAATAACTTTCATATTGGGTGTCTGTGTGAGAGGCTTCCTTGTGATATGAAGAAGTTTGTGTTGCTGCTTAGCCATGGAGAAGTGTGCTTATGTTGGATATTTGTTCCTAGTATTGGAAAGCATTGTTTCTGTTGCCCTAGTTGTATGTAGGCTATGGAGTTGATCATTGGATGGTCTGAGAGCTTCTGTAATAGCCTGTCTCCCTCAGATGCATGTGTAGGTTGGTGGTTGTGGAGTTGGCCTACAAGTGGGCCTAAAGTTTCTGAACTGTTGTTTCCCTTAATGGATGCTTTGTACTTGCATGTCTCAGAATCATGTTCCTTGGTTTTGAGGGGTTTCATAGTTTTTCCTAAAATCTATGGTTATGCATATTCATGATGATCCATTTTTTTGGTTTAACTATTATGGTGTTTCTTGATTCATATTGTTGGTCTTCCAGATGTGAAGTGGGTATGGATGTGCATGGGTGTTTTTCAAACACATTGGTTTTGCAGGTTTTACACGGTCAAGAGAAAAACTTGTGGTTTTCTGAAGCTACAGTTAAGCTATTTCTAGACCCTGGCTTTTGGGGTGTTGCTGGATGATATAGTTGCAGTTTTGCATGCATGCTCTATGCATGGTGTGAGGAGGTGAAATGCTTTCTCTACATGGGAGTGCTGGTATGTGATATCTCACTCAGCATCTCTATGGTAATGCTTTTGGTTTTCTAGACTATGGTGCTCAGGTTGTGGACATGTTTGGTGAATCAGATTTGTAAGTAATCTGGTGCTTGAGTCATGTTGTCTACATTTTTATCTACTCCTTGAGATCTTAGTTTTGCAGTTTCTAGTGTGATAGTGAGTTTGCATGGTACATTGGTTGGATCTATGAGTTATGTAGTTTTGTGGGTGGATCACCTATTAAGCTACAGTGAGATGACTCGGATGTGGACTGTCTTTATCCACTAGGTTGTTTCAGTGTTAACGCAAACTTGTTATTTGGCCTTGTCTGTGGTCACTTGTGCATTGGTGTGCCTGCTTCGGGATGAGAGGATGGATGTTGTAGAGTACCTGAATAGTTGGTTATGGAGACTTGTAGCATGTGTATCATGATGTCATGAATAGCTTGGATTCACATGTCTTGTGTAAGCTATTGACAGTGATAGTGTATTTCCTTGGTTTGGAGATCTTGGTGCCACTTGGTTTTATTGTCACATGGACATGTTAATGTGTGGACATGGAGGATTTTCAGATTAGGAGATGTTTGATCATGATGCTTAAAAAGCTCGGTTGCCACGGTTCAGTGGGAGCTTTAGCATTGACTGTGTGTTCATCACTTAGTTATGAATGATCTTCTTTAGTGTTGTAGATGTTACTAGGAGGAGCTCTTAGATCCTGTTGCTGCAGAAGGGTTCTTTTGCATTTGTAGGGGCACTATTTGAGGATGTATAACATCTTGGAGCCATGAAGGATTCATAAAATCTTTGGCTGAGGTGTTGGTGGTGCTTGACAGGTGATGTTGGTTAGAGTTTGGTTTGTTTCATGTCATGGTATTTTCTTGATTTATGCATTTGAGTTTTGGCATGATACATTGCTCTTGAGACCATGGTTATGTTCACTTGGAGCATGAAATCTCCTAAGGGGGATGGTAAGATCATGATGTCATGATAAGTTCCTGATTTAAATGATTGGACCTTTAACAGTGGTCTGGTGATTCTCTGTGTGTTGGGTGCATTGATCTTTTGCTTGATTACTTCATGTTGGTGTAGAGATGCATTTGGAGTTTAGCATGAAATGATTATTTACAGATGCTCATGTGTACATGGAGAATAAGGTGAGGCTATAATTCTCTTGAGATGAGAGAAGTGTTGTTGATGGTTACTCTTGATGAAGATTTCAACAGAAAGTCCGAGGAGCCTACACCTTGGTTGGACGTGAGTTCAACAGAGACCTATGAGGAGATTGCTCTTGGAGGAGTCATGATGTCTTGTATATCTTGGAGGAGCATTCTTATCCCCGCTCATGGTCTACTCGGCAGTTTACTACTTGAGAGGTATAGCCCATTGTTTCTCTCAGGTGTTTTATGCTTTCTTTCATAGACATGGACCTTGAACTACTCATAGATGGTTCTGGAGGATTCATTGTGAGAGATGGATAGCATGATTAATCTCCTTATGCATTTGAATTTAAGATATCATTCATTAAGGAGGACTGTTAGGAGATGGTTTGATGGGCTGATTTCCTGAAACGGGAAATGGATTAGTTTGATCTTCTTTGGTTTGAGAGGCTTACATCCATGTTAGTTGCATGATTACATATGTTGAATTTGATCTCTTGAGATTGAATGTTTGTTTGGGTTTTTGTTACGCTATTCTCTTTGGGGTTTTGAAGAGGAGATCATACTTGACATAGTTGGCACTTAGAGGTGTATGTAGAAGGATTTTCTACAGGTATATGATGTGTAGTGTTTCTCTCTTTGCTCTGGTTTTCTTCCTGGATGGTTTGTTTCACACTACATTGGTTTGAGGTTTTATTGGAGGTGATTGTGATCACTAGCTTGTGGTCATGTGTTTTCACTTATGTTCTTGGGTGATGACATGGATGTTCTATTATCGCTTTCTTTTGTTGGATGTGGAGAACTTGGGAGAGCTCTGGACTGGTGGTGAGGAGTTGTTCTTGCAATTTATTTGATTACAGGTTTTACATATCATTGTGGATGTTTCCTTGGTACTACATGATGTTTACACTTTCTATATGGTGCTATTGGTAGACTTTGTATGCCATGATCTTTCTCAGATCTGCATTACCCATGTAGTGGGAGTTCTTGGATGTGTTTGGTCTTCTTCGACTGGTTGACACATGGAGCTTGTATTTACAGTTGATGGGTGTATATGTAGGTGGCATGAATACCTTCAAGGAATGAGTGATTGGATGGATTAGCACTTGCTGTGTGTGTTATTTTCAATCGAGTGGGTTTTTTGTTTAGTTGGATGGGAGCAGCCAGTTTTCTGGTTGTTGTTCTAGATGATGTTCTATCTTGTTTCTAGAGGTTGACTTCATGGTTGTGTTTTGGTTTGGGCTTTGAAGTTGATATTATGATGCTTCTATATAGCTTGTGAGCACAATGGAGTGGACTCAGTGTCTAAGCTGATACAGTGACGTCGAGCATTGATGGAATCTTGTAAATCCTTCGTCAAGTGGGAGAATGTTGAGTACATGTGTCTCAAATTTATAGGCATCGGTAAGAGTTGATTTGAGTCTTAGTGATCGACAAGTATCTCAGTGATCACATTGTTCATAGTGGATTGTTCCTTGCATTGGCGAGACGGTGTGTTGTGTTACTCTAATGGTTGGACATCGGCATGACAATCATTGTCGGCATGGTTTGCAAATGTCGCTCCGATAGTTTGGGTTACTCCAATGGGAGTTGGCATCGGCATGAGTCATTTCGACGATCGGCGTGACAAGTGACATCGACGTGGCTAGAAGATGTCTCTTTGGTACTTCATGTTACACCGACGAAGGGCTAGCTATCAGGTTGACATGCTCTATCAATTTGGATTGGTGTTGCTTCTCCGATCGATATGTGTCATACCGATGTGATATGTCTATCGGCATAAGGTTAGCCATCAGCTGAGCCTGTGGTAGGTACTCTGACGGTCTTCTGTTACTTTGATGAAGGATGAAGGATTGGGTATCGGTGGGACAAGGAACCATCGGTGTGGATGGTGGAGTGGTCTCCGATGGCTTGGGCTATTTCGATGAGGCTTAGACTGGCATCGTTGGTAACAAAATTGCCGATGATAGTCTTACTGAGTGGTCATGTATATAAAGCGATCAAAGGATCACTGGCTGATGAATGTGGGATAATTAGATCTCACAAATATGAACAGTGGTGGAAACGGTTATGAGCTGGGATGCTAGGAATTCGTTTGACAGTGGTGACATGGCTCCTTGACATGGCAGAAGGACATAAAAGCCAATGTTGTATTAGCAATGCATATCACTAATATTGTCAATTGAACGGTTACCTTTTGTAACTATCTGGTCCGTTATGGTAGTCGAACCGAATGTTCTCTTCTGTACTGTGATATGTTAAACGCATTGTAACAGAGGATTGCAAAGAGAGGTAGATAGAGAGAGTTCAGACTATTATGTTCGGTTGGTTATTAGAGACGAAGAAGAGTAGTCTTGACACTCATGCATGGACATGTAGTTATGAATGTTGGATGAGTGTGATACCTGGAACCATGCAAGACAGATAGAAAAGAGGAGAGACTGTCGGATTGTCTCCAGATGGACCAAGATGTTAATCTCCTGTAAAAGTTATGAGCATGTAATTGTATTGTAACTGTTTGGTTGCTGAATAATACAGTGGCTCTGTGATTTGGAGTGTGGGGTTTTTTACCCGTAAGGGTTTTCCCCACGTAAATCTGTGTTCTTGTTCTGTCTTTCATGTTTAATAATTCTGTTGTTGAAACTGGTTAATGTTGCTTGTACTTTCCTCTAAGGGTTAATGTTGGAAATAAACTATGTCTGATTCCGCTTTGTGGCATAGTTGTGGGTGTTTTTTGAGGCAATCTAATGAAATTTTAAGTTACCGAAGACACCACTGTTCTTAGATGTTCATTCTAAGATGAACTCATTTTCCTTACAAGGTGTTTGTGGGGTCCATCCACAATAACCTCTCTTGGTTTTTGTCAACTCCAATCTGTTTGACCGTGCTGAAATTAAATGCATTCTTGCAAAATGTTTCAGTGGCATTCAACACAACCTTGCTTGGAGCCATATATTTTTTCTACTCATCGTGGGGCCCAACAGACTGTACCAACATGTTAGCGTGGTTAGGTAAACACTAGGGAAAGTCTCTTTTCATGCACCAAGTACCTTAGATGCTTCAAGATGCAGGCCACTGACAAAGTCACGTTTATGGACTTTGTCGGTGCCTACAGCCTGGAATGTCTAGGGCACTTGGCACATAAAATGAGACCTCCCCTAGTATTTACCTAGCCACTGACGTGTTGGCGTTGTCTATTGGGCTCCACAATGAGTAGAATGAAAAATATGGCTCCTAGCAAGGTTGTGCTGAATACCACTGAAGCATTTTGCAAGAATGCGTTTAATTATTGGAGTTGACAAAAACTAAGAGAGGTTATTTTGGATGGACCCCACATGCACCTATAGGTCAAATGGAATATTCCCAGGTGCCATGAATTCTGAGAACCGCTTCGTCAAAGTTTGGCAGTTTTTTGCTCTCAGGGGTCTTAAGTGACTTTGTCGGTAGCCTACAACCTGGACCGCCTGGGGCACTTGGTGCATGAAAAGAGACCTACCCTAGCATTTACCTACCTACCTCAATGTGTTTGCGCACTCCATTGGGCCCCACGAGGTGTGGAATGCAAAATTGCACTCCTAGCACCTTTCCACTACATGAAACTGAAGCATTTTGGAACAATGCCTTCCTTGCCACCACAGGCAAACAAAATTGATTTAAAAAAAATTGAGGTAGGTATTTTTAGGTGGACTTGACATCCACCTATACATGAAAAGAAGATGTTCCTAGGTGTCATGATTTGACAGAGCAACCAATCCAAAGTTTGACACCTTTTTTTGTCTTAGGGCTCTTAAGAGACTGTCTCTGTCTAATGTAGCCGAGAATGACCAGGAGGTTTCACCACTGAAAAGACACCTCCCCTAACATTCACCTTCCCACCCAGATGTATTGGTACCATCCATTTGGCCCCAAGAGATGCTGAATGCAAAAATTTAGTCCTAGCACCTTTCTAGTAGATGAAACTAAACTAAAAGCTATGTTGTAATCTCCATTTTTAGGTGTTTCCTCTATTCTCTGTAGGTTGATATGGTGTTCTCTCTTGATCCAATGTGTTTTAGGGAATTAATAAAAGGTTCAAATAGTCATGAAGATGATGAACCCATCAAATCCATGTTAGCACAAGAAAAAAGTAATAATGGGATAGATAACATCATCTAAAACAACAAAATATAATCATGTAAGTACATGTATCTAGTGTTTAAGTAGACAAAACATAATGGAAAAACACACCTTAAAGAATGTGCTACAAAAATCACATGAAATTCTCATCAAACAAGGGTTTATGATGTTTTTGGAAAAATGGAAGGATCTACTATTGTTTTGACTGTTGCAACTATGGTAGAAGTTTCAAATTAGATTAAATTTCATCTTTTCATACTTACATTATGGTTTCATGGTCTTCCATCTATATTTGATTAATGTTTGTGTGTAGGGATATTACCTTTGTTGCTAGGGTTCTTGTCTTTAGTATTACATCATGGGCTTACCTTTTTCTAATGAGTCCATGAAGTTATCCTATTGAGTTAGTAATTAGATCATCAAGAAAATAATTAGGAGGATACTATGAGGGTCTCATGAGTGGAGGGTAACCTTGTTGAGCATCCAAAACCCTCATTATGACTCTCAAAAGCATGCAAAATTGTGACAGTCCTAAGATTGTAGCAGCAAAAAGAAAATGTCTTATTCATAAGCAAAAACCCTAGTTTTCATCAACGGTATTCTCCCTATGTCTCTCCCTATGTGTTAAAGTACAATGGTCACTAATGTAGGTGCATAGAATGTGGGTAAGAATTCCATCTTTTGTTTCAAATTACAAAATGAATAGGCATAAAGAACAAGATTGCAAATTACAAGTTCCATGAATAATTTGTATAAAAATAACCATTATTATTTTATGTCCAAAATGAACACCACCACTAATAAAAGAACCACTCACCTAAGTCAATGCATGTTTTGGGGAATTGTATCACATGTATACTTGTTGTTAAACACATATACAACTTGTAGTGGTTTATTGTCACATGTTGCAAGCCATGTATGTGAAGATGAAAACATAGTTTATCCATTTGCATGAGAAAGTAAGGGATATAACATGTATTGATGACATGAGCAACACTACTACATATTCTTAAGTGTTGTAAATATGCATCTTCTTATTTCATCATGTTGTGCTTCATTGTAGCATGAATCACTTGTTGTAAGCATGTATAATTATAGCATGTTATGCACATCACAAATGAAGGAATGTTGTAACTCCAACACAAGCTGACATAAACATGGGGGAAATGGGGGAAATGTTGTCTCATGGAATGCAATGATTGCAAGATATGCACAAAATGGATTTTTTATAAGGATTCAAAGAAAATTTCAAGCAAATACAATTGGTGGGTGTAAATCCAAATTCCACAACCGTATCCAGCATCCTCCTTGCCTATGCCAAAATGGGATCTTCGGAATAGGGTATGGACAACCACAAAGCATAAAGGATATAGGAATTTTGTCAGATGTTGTATTTGCAACTGCTCTTGTAGACATGTATGAAAAGTGTGGAAGCATAGACAAGGCATGTGAACAATTTGACATGACACCTCAAAGAGATGCCATCTCATGGAATGTAATGATTGCAAGATATGCACAAAATGGCTTTTTTGAAAAGGCTTTAGAAACTTTCAAGCAAATGCAATTGGCACGTGTAAAACCAAATTCTATAACCTTTGCAAGCATCCTCCCTACCTGCACCAAATTAGGATCTTTGGAATAGGGTATGGACAACCATCAAAGAATAAAGAATATAGGAATTTTGTTAGATGTTGTATTTGTAACTATCCTTGTAGACATGTATGAAACTTGTGTGGAAGCATAAACAATGCACATGAACTGTTTGACATGATGCCTCAAAGGAATGCAATGATTGCAAGATATGCACAAAATGGATTTTTTTATAAGGCTTTAAAGAAAATTTCAAGCAAATGCAATTAGCGGGTGTCAAGCCAAATTCCACAACCTTATCCAACATCCTCCTTGCCTATGCCAAAATGGGATCTTTGGAACAAGGTGTGGAAAAGCATCAAAGCATAAAGTGTATAGGAATTTTGTCAAATGTTCTATTTGCAGCTGCCCTTGTAGACATGTATACAAAGTTTGGAAGCACAAACAAGGCACGTGAACTATTTGACATGATGCCTCAAAGAGATGCCATCTCATGGAATGCAATGATTTCAAGATATGCACAAAATGGATTTTTTGAAAAGTCTTTTGAAACTTTCAAGCAAATGCAATTGGAACATGTAAAACCAAATTCCATAACATTTGCAAGCATCCTCCCTTCCTATGCCAAATTAGGGTCTTTGGAACAAAGTATGGACAACCATCAAAGAATAAAGGATATATGAATTTTGTCAGATATTGTATTTGCAACTGCCCTTGTAGACATGTATGCAACTTATGTGGAAGCATAGACAATGCCTGTGAACTACTTGACATGATACCTCAAAGAAATACTATCTCATGGAATACAATGATTGCAAGATATGCACAAAATGGATTTTTTTATAAGGCTTTAAAGAAACTTTCAAGCAAATGCAATTGGTAGGTGTCAAGCCAAATTCCACAACCTTATCCAACATCCTCCTTGCCTATGCCAAAATGGGATCTTTGGAATAGGGTGTGGACAACCATCAAACTATAAAGTATATAGGAATTTTGTCACATGTTCTATTTGCAGCTGCCCTTGTAGACATGTATGCAAAGTGTGGAAGCATAGACAAGGCACGTGAACTGTTTGACATTATACCTCAAAGAAATGCAATCTCATGGAATGCAATGATTGCAAGATATGCACAAAATGTATTTTACAAGGATGTTGTCAACATATATAATGTCATGAAAATATATATAATGTCAAAAATATAATGTCATGAAAATATACATAATCTCATATATACATAATGTCATGAAAATAACATATAGTGTATATATCAGGCCATATAGGCATGTACAAATAAAGTCTACAAGCATATAAAATGATATCATCGGTATCATATAAAAGTATGTTTACAAAGCCAAATAGGCATATGTAACAAAATGTCCCAAAATTAAATCTCCTATGGATTGCTATCAAATAATCGATGACCCTTGCTAGGCTGTGAAGATGGTGAACCAGTCAATGACTCATCCTCTATCGTCCATCGACTAGACCTCCTCGATAGAGATTTTTGAAGTTCCACCTGTTAATACAATTAAACAATATCCATATTAATATAGAAAATATTCAAAATATATAACATGACATATGTCATCAATCACTTACCGCTATCTGGTGATCACTCTTGATCATTTTTTGTCTCTCTTCATCTGTCACTAGATGGATTGGAGTTGTGACCTCCTATGAGAAGCATGAAGAAGTAAAATTAAGTAAACATGAATATCATTTATGTACATTAAATGATGTGAGATAAAACAAGAAATACAAAATGACATTTACATGTTACTGGCTCATACCTCGGTCAAAGGGTTTGCAGACAAAACAGCTGCAACAATGCCCACCTCCGTTGACTAATGAAGATGAGGAGTATGCATATTCAACATCTAAAAATATAGTTCAAGGTTATTTGAGAAAAATAGATACATAACATTATTTAAATGCATAATTATTAGAAATGGTAAAATTTACCTCAATGAAAGTGGCTCTGCCTGGGGGGTGCTGCCACAATAGTGTGTCCCACTTATGGGACATCCTGATTTTTGTCTGAAATCACATATGTTTTAGAAAAATTAATGATTTAAGCCTTGAGGGTTTCCATCTAAAGGGGTTTAATTGAAGGGGGTTAGATGAAACCCCCTTAGGTCAAATCCCCTTGGAAAGAACCCCCCTAGTCTTAAATCAAACCCTCGATGGAGTCTCCTCCGCACCTATCAAAATGCTCACAAAAACCCAATTTTGCTTCACCTTTTGGGGGATCAAATGAAGTAATTTAGAAATTATATTTTGTAAATATGTAGCCCTCAGTATAAGCTTTCAAAAAAGTATGATTTTTAATATGTTTCATTTGATTTTATATTTATTTTCTATTTTCTAGTGAACGTAGGTTTTTCACTGAACATCAAGGTCTCTATTCTAGACACGCGGAAAAATAAAAAATAGAGAATTTTTTTTAAAAAAATATTTGTTCACTAGATATTGATGTCCTTGTTTCAACAAAAAAAGGAGTTAATTTGGATACATACAGAAAAACTTATGTTGTATGGTATAAACCTATGTCTGAATTATAATTAATCTCACTTCAAAAATTAATTAAAAAAATATGCAACAAAAAATTATGAAAAAATATTTGCGCACTAGATATTGGTGTTACAAATCTATGTTTAAAAATTTATAATTTTATTCTTTCTATAAAAAAAGTTATGTTGTATGGTATGAACATCGCTGTCTAAAAATGTTGTTAATTATAAAAAAATAAGTTATTAAAAGTTATGTAAAAAAATTCACAAATTATTTCTTTTTTCTTTTTTAAATACATTTAGAATCTACACATGAAATCTCAAAAGTTACTAGTTCACATCATCTTCAAATTCTTAACAATTTAGTTGCTATAGGTGTTAGAAAGTAGAAATTTGGTTAAAAATGTTGATTTCAATGTCCTACTTTGGCCAAAATGTAGGACACAGTATTGTGGGATCACCTTGGGGACCAAGGAAATCGTCCTGATGTTGATGCTCTAACATCCACATGTTCATCATCAAATTGTAACTAAATAAGATTACCATTGACATATGACAAAGTTTACATGTACTATATTTACAATCTTGTGATAAATTACATACCTATTGACTGGACCTCCTCTCATAACCTTGCACTGGATGGCTAACAGACGCAGGATGAATACTTTGACCTTGGAATTTCATAGTGCAGACAATTACATACATTAATTTTGACTAATATTATCTACTCATATAATTAATTAGAGATTTCAAATACAAATATATTAAATTGCAAAACCTTGTAAGCACATGTATCTAGTATTTAAGTAGACAAAACATAATGGAAAAACACACATTTAAGAATGTGCTACAAAATCACATGAAATGGTTTTTAAACTAGGGTTTATGATGATTTTTGGAAAAAAATGGAAGGATCTACTATTGTTTTTGTTAGATTTCGGGAAGACAACTGAGAGGGGGGATGAATCAGTTGTCCAAAACTTTCTTCCAATTAAACACTTAAATCCACTTTGTGATTTAGCAGCATAATAATAAATCAATCATGGAAGCATAATGCATTAAATCAAGAGATGAAACACATTAACACACAAGACACCAAGATTTTGACGTGGAAAACCCGGTTAAGGGAAAAACCACGGGGTGATTAACCCAAGATTGTATTCTTTGTTAGAAGAATAGAAAGAACAAAATGGCACATGCCAATTAGGGCTTACTGCCTGAGCACACTACTCACAAGAGGCTCACTATCTACAGGAGACACACTGTCTACAAAATAATAAGTATCACATACTTGAACTGAAGAATATCATCTTCACCATGCTTGAGTCAGTTCCATTTAAGCCCAACACTTCTGTTCTACTTTTCGCTCTACTCCTCTCTACCACACACTCATCTCCACAAATGCACACTTTGAAATGACTTTACAACTCCTTATTTATACAAGACATCAACTTGGGAATTATCATCCAAGTTGGCATACATTACAACATGACTTATTACAAAAAGACTTTATGCGGATCAACGCACTGTCGGCTACACAGATATGAGACTTCAATCTTTCATTAGGAACACACCATTCTTCACAGAACACCTTCCAGAGCATCTGCAGGATGTGTAACTCATCCGGTCAGCCAGACATAAGAAGAACATCATCATCCGGAAGTAAATCTTTAATTACGAGCTCAATCTTCAATGCGGACCACCAACATGAGCTGGACACAATCTAAAGACCTCCACAAGCTTGCCTGAATTACAAAGAACATCCACATAACTTCTACTTACTGAAATCATTCTCACCTTCATCCGGAACCTCAAGAACACAGTCTATCATTACTGTCATATTGGAATAGATGCTTGCAGACCTTCGAACTATGAACCAATTGAGTTGTCAATCCACATTGGCTTCCTAAACACTCCACCAAATCCGCAGAACATGATATTGCATTTCTGGATCTCACTAGACCTATCTGTGTCACTCTGTCACCTCTGAACACCTGTCGGAACCGGTTTTACGTAAGTGCCCATAACTTTTTCAGGTCTTCATGCTAACCTCTAAAATATTTACTAGATCATCTTAAGATACATATATACAAACCCTTTGAAGCACACCCTCTGATCTTCATCTTGACTAGGATCTTTATCTCACTGTCTTTACTGTTCTTCTCTATTTTTGATTAGGACTAATTTTCTCAATATCCTTAGCACACAGCTCATCCAATCCTTATCATCAATGCAACAGGAGTATGTTGACATCAATGACAACACGGTTAGGCTCATACTTGCAACAATCTCCCCCTTTGTCATTGATGGCAACATATGATGTGAAAAACTATTTTACCCATAAAGGCAAGAACTTCTCCATACTGTCACAACTCTCCCTATCAACAACAACCACTCACATGTCTTCTCTTCCTTTACTTCTCCCCCTTTGATCAGCAACCACTTATTTTTCACATGTCTTCTCTCCCCCTTTGACATCAATGGCAAAGGGCATATACTTGCATTACTTCAGAACCATATCAGCTACTCCCCTGAGTAGCAGCTTCCCAAACATCAATCTGGACCACAGGATATGACTGATATCCACTGGACTGATGCACATCAGTGCACTTTAGTTCATCACCGGAGGGGTAATAACCCCTAACTTCTCCCTGAGATACTCAAAAGAGTCCTTAGGTAGAGGTTTGGTAAAGATATCTACAATTTGATCCTTAGAAGACACAAACTCCAATCTGACTTCATTCTTGTTCACTTGCTCTCTCAAAAAGTGAAACTTGATGGATATATGTTTAGTCTTTGAATGCAACACTGGATTCTTAGATATATTTATTGCACTTGAGTTATCACAGAAGATTGTGATAGGCTCCTTATACTCCACCTTGATGTCTCTTAGCATTTGCTTCATCCACAAAACTTGAGTGCAACTACCTGCTGCTGCAATATATTCTACTTCTGTAGTGGACAGAGATATTGCCTCTTGTTTCTTGCTTAGCCAAGAAACCAATATCTTCCCCAAAAAGAATGCTCCACCATTGGTACTCTTCTGGTCATCCACATCTCCTGCCCAATCCGCATCAGTATATGCATGAAGAGAGAAGTTATGATCTCTAGGATACCACAACCCATACTCAACTGTCCCTTTCAGATATCTAAAAATTCTTTTGATTGCCATGACATGACATTCTCTAGGATTAGCTTGGAATCTAGCAACAAGACCAACAACATTCATAATGTCAGGTCTAGTTTGAGTGAGATACAATAATCCTCCAATCATTGACCTGTACTTTTTCTGATCAGCCTTAGGAGAGTCATCATCTTTGCTCAATTTGCATCCAGTTGCCATGGGAGTATTCATTGGTTTTGAATCTTCCATCCCAAATTTATTCAACAACTCTTTCACATATTTGGTCTGAGAAATGAAGATTCCTTTCTTTGTTTGAGTGATTTATAGACCCAAGAAGAAATTCATTTCGCCAAACATGGACATCTCAAATTCACTTTTCATCTAATTTGCAAAGGTTTTGCACATACTATCTCTTCCTCCAAAAATGATATCATCAACAAACACTTCAACAATCAAGATATTTTCATGATCAATTTTGAAATACAAATTACTATCAGTAGTACCTTTGTTGAAACCAATCTTCAAAAGGTGCTTATCCAATCTCTCATACCAGGCTCTTGGGGCTTGCTTGAGTCCATACAATGCTTTCTTCAATTTGTAGATCATATCACCATGATCAGACAGTTGAAATCCATTTGGTTGCTCAAAGTATACTTCTTCTTCCAAGTCACCATTTAGGAAGGCAGATTTAACATCCATATGATATACTTTGAAATCCTTGAAGGCAGCAAAAGCAAGAAATAATCTGACTGCTTCAATTCTTGCCACCAGAGCAAAATTTTCTTCAAAATCAACTCCTTCTACTTGGGAGTAACCCTTGCAGACCAATCAAGCTTTGTTTCTGACTACTTCACCATCTTCATTCAGTTTGTTCCGAAAGACCCATTTGGTTCCAATCACATTCTTGTTTTTAGGTCTGGGAACAAGATCCTAAGTGTGATTTTTCTCAATTTGCATTAGCTCTTCCTCCATTGCTTTAGTCCAGTTTTCATCATTGCAAGCTTCATTCACTGTCTTAGATTCAATCTTTGAAATCAGACAATACTCTTCTGAATCTTGAGCAATCCTTCTTCTTGTTTGCACACCTTTGCTTTTATCGCCTATGATCTGATCTTCAGAGTGATTCAATCTTACATACCTAGGAACTTTGGGAGTTCCTTGCATTTCTGATTCTTGAACAAGTTCATTCAAACTTATTTCTTCTTCCTGATTTACCAAATCAGTCTGAATCTAAATTTCAGAGGGAGCTTGGACTTCTTGAACAAAAACATCATTTTGATCATCTTCATCATATTCATAAAACCTGGAGGGTTTTTCAACACCGTCATCAACCTTCACATTTGTACTTTCAATAATCTTCCTTAGTCTCTTGTTATAACACTGGTATGCTTTGCTTTGAGTAGAATAGCCCAAGAATATTCCTTCATCACTTCTAGCATCAAATTTTCCTAGATCTTCATCTCTTTTAATGTAACATTTGCTACCAAAGACTCTGAAATACCTCACAGTGGGAGTGATACCAAACCAAAGTTCATAAGGAGTCTTACTGGTATTGCCTCTGATTTGTACTTGATTGAGAGTATAGACTGCAGTGCTTACATCTTCTCTCCAATAGATCTGAGGAACATTTGCTTCCATCGTCATGGTTCTAGATGCTTCCTGGATGGTCTAGTTCTTTCTCTCCACTACTCCATTCTGCTGTGGAGTCCTAGGAGCAAACAACTATCTTTTTATTCCATGTTTCTCACAAAATTCTATGAACTCACCGGATGTGAATTCTCCACCTCTATCAGACCTTAGACATTTTAATTTTAATCCGGTTTCATTCTCTACCATAGCTTTGAATATTTTGAATTTCTCAAGAGCTTCTGATTTCTCTTTCAGAAAAGTCACCCACATCATTCGGGAATGGTCATCAATTAATAACATGAAGTATCTATCACCTTGCACACTCCTGATTCTTGTCAGACCACATAGATTAGTATGAACTAAGTCCAATAATCTGGTAGAAGATTGTTCCTTGCTTTTGAATGAGACTCTGCTTTGTTTACCCAACTGACATTCCTTGCACAAACTATTGGTAGGTTTTACCAATCTTGGAAGATCTCTTACAGCCCGAGTATTGCTTATCTTGATGATATTATCAAAATTCACATGACACATTCTCCTATGCCACAACCAACACTAATCAATTTGAACAAATAAGCAGCTTTTTCCAGTACCAACCAAGTGGAAGATGTTACCTTTAGTTTGAGTATTGGATGCAATCTCTATTCTGAAACTTTCAAAGATCTTGCATTTTCTATTTTTGAGTCAGAGATCATAGCCTTTGTCCACCAACTGTCCAACACTGAGAAAATTATTCTTCAAGCCTTGAACATATAGTACATTACTGGTTTTGTTCTTTCCATCAAAAGAAATAGTTCTTCTACCCTTGATTCTGCCAGCAGAATTATCACCAAATTTTACCACTCCTCCTTCATACCTTTCCAAATCTATGAATTTATTTTTGTCACATGTCATATGGTGAGAACATCCACTGTCAATGATCCAATCATCCTTTTCCTCAACTTGGGCAGCCAGAGCTCTTTCAATAATTTTATGATTGACAGATTCAGAGGGCATTGGATCTTCTTCCTTGATGGCAATAAACACCCAGTCACTTCCGGATTTGTTTCCTGTCTCTGATTCATCATCTGTTACTCCTTCATTATCATCATCTTCATGAACATAGTAACAATTCTTCTGGAACCTTGATCTGTTAGAATTTGGCCTTGAAAATCTTTCTGGACACCTTGAGGCAAAATGACCAATCTTATTGTAGTTAAAACATTTAAAAGGCAATTTCCCTTCATACTTATCGGATCCTCTTGGTAGCCTTTTTGCAATAAGGGCTTCAAGTTGAGCAGCTTCTACTTCGTCTTCTTCCATGTCTTTTCTTGCTTTCTCATACCATGATGGTTTCTTTGAGGAGTTCTCTCCCAGATCAAACTTTTGTTTTCCTTTAACAGAGGCACTAGCTTCAAATGCAGATTCAGTCTTGGCAGGGGCATCTCCAAACTTAATCAATTCAAATGCAGCCAATTTACCAACTAGTTGATCTCTTGTGATACCTAAAAAAGATCTGAATTCTTCAATAGCAGCAACCTTGTACTTGTAAGAATCAGGAAGGGATTTGAGAAATTTGCCAACAATCTCATCTTCATCCAAGACTCCACCAGTACATCTAATGCCACAAACAAGCTCATTTACTCATGGCATAAATGTAGGATATTTTCATCTTCTCTCATCTTTAGATTTTCAAATTTTCCTTTCAAACTCTGTAGCTTGGCACATTTGACTTACTTGACTCCTTCATGCAGAAGTTCCAGTTTTTCCCAAATCTCAAAAGTAGTTTGTAGGTCAACAACATTTGTTAGCTCTGAATCAAACAAGGCACTTAGAAGAGCTTCTTTAGTCTACAAATTATTTTCAGCATCTCTGATTTCATCTATGGTTCTCAGACCATTCTGTGGAGGAGTATACTTCTTTGAAGCCATGATCCAATACTGCATTCCCATACATTGTAAGTGACATTCCATGCGACTTTTCCAAAGAGTGAAATTGGTTCTATCAAACCTTGAACTATCCTTCTTGTAGGATGACATCCTGGATCTCCTCAAGCGGTTAAGCTCTTTTAGAGGAACTTAGCTCTGATACCAATTGTTAGATTTTAGGCAGACAATTGAGAGGGGGGCTGAATCAGTTGTCCAAAACTTTCTTCCAATTAAACACTTAAATCCACTTTGTAATTTAGTAGCATAATAATAAATCAATCATGGAAGCATAATGTATTAAATCAAGAGCTGAAACACATTAACACACAAGACACCAAGATTTTGACGTGGAAAACCCGGTTAAGGGAAAAACCACGGGGTGATTAACCCAAGATTGTATTCTTTGTTAGAAGAATAGAAAGAACAAAATGGCACATGCCAATTAGGGCTTACTGCCTGAGCACACTGCTCACAAGAGGCTCACTGCCTATAGAAGACACACTACCTACAAAATAATAAGTATCACATACTTGAACTAAAGAATAGGATCTTCACCATGCTTGAGTCAGTTCCATTTAAGCCCAACACTTCTGCTCTGCTCCTCTCTACCACACACTCATCTCCACAAATGCACACTTTGAAATGACTTTACAACTCCTTATTTATACAAGACATCGACTTGGGAATTATCATCCAAGTCGGCATACATTACAACATGACTTATTACAGAAAGACTTTACGCGGATCAACACATTGTCAACTACATAGATCTGAGACTTCAATCTTTCTTTAGGAACACGCCATGTTGGCAAGAGACACTATATGGATTCATGGTTGTTGTCATTGATGGCAACAAAGGTCATCCCACATATCTGCAAGTCATGATGTGTCTCTACCGGAAGTCAGAATGAAGGTTGTTGTGGTTCGGTAAACAAGAACAGAGCATATGGCAAGGTCTGACAGATTGGTCCGGATCTCTCAGAGGAAGTGTCTTGGTGCAGTGCGGATTTGGGGAAGTCAAGAGGACTACCTTGAGTGGTATATTCCAAGGATTTAGCCTCCGGTGATGGACAAGGAAAAAGATATGAATAGTTGAGTACCGGATTCCTGAGAGATAGTGAAAACAGAGGAAGAACTGACTGACAGAGTATCAGACTACTTTCCGGATGTGTTACTGTTGATGATAAAGGTTGTGAAGGCATGAATCATGTTTGGCTGACATGATTAATGACATCTACAAGTATATGCTTGATCCGCATTGCTTGGTGAGCAAGGATTCAGCCGACAGAACAGAGTTTGTAAGAAACTAGACTGTTCCGGATGCCGACTAGAAAGGTGATGAAATTACTTGTGCGGATATATATAGAGGATGGATTTAGTTGTGAAGGGTGTGATTGTGTGAAGATATATGCGAATAAGTGCAGAACAGAGCAGAAGTAGCAAGAAAGATCCGGTATGTGAAAGGATAACAGAATAAAGAACAGAGGAAAGATGAAGTGCAGCAGATCAGTGTACTGAGCCTAACCGGAACTGAACTCCAGCATATGCAGATGCTTCCAATCAGTTCAAGACTGTGATTCTTATCACTTTGTAGACAGTGTGTCTCCTTGTAGGCAGTGGGCCTCTTTGTGAGCAGTGTGCCATTTTTGTAATTTCCTGTTCTTCTAACAGAGAATAATTTTTTGGGTTAATCACCCCGTGGTTTTCTCCCTTAACAGGGTTTCCACGTCAAAAATACTGTGTCATGTGTTTCTTATTTCATGGTAATGTTTTTGTGTTTGATTCAATGCTGCATTAATTAATAAGAAAGTTCAAAAAGGGAAATAATTAGGATAACTGATTCACCCCCCCTCTCAGTTATCAACAATTGGTATCAGAGCTAAGTTCCTCTTAATAGAGCCTAACAGCTTGAGGAAGATCTGGGAGTTCAAATGGATGCATATGGTTTAAGGGAGCAACTCAAGACTGCCCTTGAGGATCTTGAACAGTCAAATTCTGAAGTCAATGAATTAAAGGAAAGACTCAAACAGGCTGATGAATTCATGAGAGAATTAAAAGACAAATTAAGTCTCTCTATGAAAAAGAGAAAGGAGCTGCTCCAACAATTGGCAAGACAAAGTGAAGAAAGCAATACAAATGAAGAATTGACTGAGCAAACCAAGTTATGTGAAAAGTTATCAAAAGAAGTCATTATGTTAAGACATGAAATGGAATCAGGAACTATAAAGTTTACTCAAGAGATTGAAGAAAAAAGAAAGGCTGAAGACAATCTAAGACAATCTCTTAAAGAAAAATCAGAAGAATGCCACCAGATGGACAGGATTATCAGACATCTTGAATCTGATCTTGAAGATGCCAAAGATAATGAAGAAAAACTTGAGGATCAAATTGCCTCTCTCAAAAGAGATCTTCAAACAGCAAATGAATATAAAGAAAAATTCAAGATAAGTTCTGCCCAACTTGAAGTACTTCTTGGAAGTCAAAAGAGGACAGATGACAAGTATGGTTTGGGATATGAGAAAGGAGAAAGCTGCGGATCCGATCAAAAGAATTTTGGATCAGAAAATCCAAGGAACAGGCCTAGAAGACCTCTGGTAAGACAGCCCAATGCTCAAAGATATCCATCTTTCAATGGATACTGCCACAACTGCAACCACTTTGGTCACAAAGCTAATCAGTGCAAAAAAAGAATGAATTAGATTAATTCATCCTTCTCCGGACAGTGCTTTAACTGCAAAAGGTATGGACACAAATCCCATGAATGCAGAAATATGCAAGTAAACAATTCATTCAAAGGTAGATGCTTTACATGCAATAGAGTAGGTCATATGGCTAATCAATGCAAATCAAGAGGTTATCAGTCAAACATGCAAAGAAATGTTATTTGCCAAATCTGTAATAGGTCCGGTCATAATGCTAAAGTCTGCAGAAGCAAGAATCAGGACAAAAGAGGTCTAGTGTATAATCAGAATCAAGACAAGGGTAAACAAAAGATGAATGCGAATGAAGTTAGGAATCAGATGAGCAAGATTTGGGTGAAGAAAAGTTCAGAGAATGTAGAGGTTGGATCCGCACCAGACTCTGGTGCTGATAATTCTTCCGGAAATTAAAAAGTGAGCTCTGGCTCAGGGGGAGACTCAAAGAAAATCCTGTTCCCCCAGCCAATCAAGTGGTGCCGGATGTGGCACAAGATGCAGAGTAAAGGGTTTAAAGATATAAGTCTTGAGATGATCCAGATAAGATTTCAGAGGTCCGCATGGAGTTATGAAGAAGCTGTGATCGATCAAGTAAGACCTGTTCCGGGAGATGCTCCGGTATGACAGAGGATTACAAAAAGGTCCGGAGAGATCCGGAAGTGCATTGTCTCATTCTGCGGATTGGACAGAGTGTTTGGGATATTCTTGTAATGTGTCACCTCGATTTATTCATGATTGAAAGATCCGGATGATGTTCACAGATCAGGACTAGATCAGGACTGATCCGGGATACTCCAAGCTATCCGGATAAGGCAAAACTGGAATAATATAGGTCGAGCATTTATTGCCATCAGATATTAGGGTTTGCGGAGCAATATAAGGGATTTCTCAAAAAGCATTTGCTCATTCTGCACTCAAGAAGAAGCGAAAAGTGGAGCTCTGCAACAAGATTCATCAAGCACACCAAAGATCTCCTGCCGAAGTCATTGCATAAAGAAATCAATCCAACCACTCCGTGCAAACCGAAGGCGCATAAGGTATTCTCTGTTTTCATTATCTCACTACAAATCTTTGAAGAAATGGCTACTCCAAATATAGTGAAAATCTCAGATAGGCCCCGACCTGAATTTAAGAAATATCCATACAAGTCATTGGAGGTAGATCCCTTAGGAGCATTTTCCAGTGTTCCTCACGGAGTTTTACATACAGAAGACATTAGGGTTTACATACATGCAAGCATTGAGGAATTTAGGGAATTCAAATTAAGAGATCTCTATCACAAGCAACTGATAGATAATGCTTTTGAGCTTAAACCAAAGTATAAGGGTATCCAGAAGAAACAATTTGAGCAATTTATTCATTTCCCCTGCTTTGAAGAAGATGAATGGGTCCGGTATGTACTGAGCAGGATGCATGACAACTTCCTATGGCTGGATAGACCCTGCAAGATCACAAAAGAGGCAATTAGAGCAGTAACTGGTCTATACTCTTCCGGAGGGATACCTATCCTCAAATCTGTCAAAAATAACATTGTAACTGAGGCCACCGGATCAAAGTTTGATAAGAGGGCAATGACCATTGAAGATATTTCTGATCCGGATATCAAGTATGTGTCCATGATAATAGGATACAAGATCTATCACTCCAGCAGGGAGAATTCTGTATCCGGAACTGCAGTATATACTGCCTATGAAATGCTAAGGAAGAATGCAGAATATGATCTCTGCAAACTGCTCTTAAGCCAATTAATGGAAAATATACAGAAAATCAAGAAGGACAAGAAGAATTCCTTTAAGTATGGTACTCTTATAGTATGTCTATTCTTCTACTTCATGAATGAGCTGCCCAGATCAAGTGGATGGGTATGGCAGAATGACAAACCTGTTGCAGTCCAGATAAGAGACTATCTACATGAGCTTGGGGATGCCAAAGCAAGAAATACAGCCCTATGGGGATACTTCAAAAACTTTCAAAGCATGATGCAAGCAAGAGAGAGAATTCCCCAGTCTCTTGTTGAAAAATACAAAGACTCAGTGTGCTTTATGGTGGACACTGATCAGTGCCTAATGGAGGCGGTGGAGCCAAGGACTGTCTGGATCATGCCCATGGGGTATGAAGTGGATGAACAGATAGTGGAGCTGCATGTTCAACACATGCTAAGTCAGCCCAAAGATCCAAAGGCAGAAAGGTTTGGAACCTTTGAGGAGCTGAGTGTAAAGATCCATGTAGAACTCAGGGAACCTGAGATAAAGAGAAAGGTGAGAAAAGAAGTAGAGCATATTGCTCAAGGCCTAGGCATCTCAAAAGAGGCACTTGATGCCAGCCGGGAAAAGAGGAGGAAGGCTGAGGAAGAAAAGAAAAGTAAAGAAAGTGTTCCGGTTGAAACTTCCACCCGGACCAGATCATCAAAAAGATCTGCACCTCCCACAACCAAAAGCTCAAAACTGGAAGTCCAGGCATCCGGTAAAAGATCTAAGACAAAAGCCACAAGGGCTTATGAAAGCCAAAAGGATGAAGAGGAAACAGAGTCAGATGAGGGAGTAAAAGAAATAAAGAAGCAGAAGAAGAAAGGATCCGGTAAACCCTCCACAGGCCAAGACAAGGATGAAATGGCAGAAGTATCTGTTGAAAAGCCCACTCTGTCTCTAGAGAGTGTAATCAAGTCGGTTACGGTGGATGGAAACCTTCAACCAATGACTGAATTTTATGATGACTACAATGAGGCTGACCAAAAGATTCTGCAGGAAGCCACAGTCAAATATCTGAACATATACAATAAGGCTTTCATTGAGATCATATCTCTTATTCCTAAAAGCCTAGAAAAGGAATTAGAAATAAGAAAGAATAATGCTCATGCAAAAGATCTTGAGATCCGGGAGCAGATAGCTATTCAGCTATATCCTCAAATTGATCCCAAGACAATGAACATAATCTTCAAAGACTGCAAAGATGAGTTCAGAAGTAAAGCCAGGATGAATCAACTCATGCTTGGTGAGACTGACAAAGTGGCCAAAGAGACAGAAGAGATCCTCCGGAAGGCCTTCAAAAGGTTCAATCTTCCTGTTGTAGAGGACTTAGGTGTAGAAACAGCTGAGGACTTGGAACCCTCTGCTCCAGAAGAAGTGGCCTATGAACAAGCTAGCATCTCTCCTCCGGTTTCCCCTACAGTCTCCGGATCCAAAGAAGAAGAGAAATTACAGGAGAAGGAAGCAGTGGTGAAAGATAAAGAGGTTGACAGTTCCAAGGCTGCAGAAGAAAAGAAACATCTACCTCCGGCAAGAGACACTGCACAAACTGTTCAACAATTTTTGAGCAAAGAAACTTTAGAGATTGATGAACCGGAGCTTCTAAAAGGCCCATTCGACTTTGACTCTCTCTCTCCGGTACAAACAATGAAGATAGCTTCATTTGCAAATGCCAAGGCAAATGAAAAACTCCTGAAGTCTCATATGGAAGACTGTGAGTTGATAGAGGCTGCTTCTGGAGTACTTGTAAAGATTATGCCATCAATCCAGATAGATCCGACAGCCTCCTCTTCCGGTAATCTAAAAACCTTAGTCAGCAGTGTTGATACACATTTTGATTCTCTAGAAAAATTAGCTGAAGAAAAGGTCCGGAAGGAATTTTTGGATAAAAGATTTTCAGAAGTATTAGGATTAATCTCTACCGATAGGAAAATTATGAGTATTGGAATAAAGAGCTTAGAAAATGCTCTTAAGGATGGCGGTGACATTTACAAATTTTGTATATATTGGTCAAAGGCAACAGCACAAATTGATAAGAAAATAAAAGAGGAACAGGACAAACTACAAAGTTTATTTCAAAGTTTTGATCCTCTCTCTTCCTCCATAATAAATCAAGAATGTCAGACTATTGCAGTCTTGAATGAAATAAAGAATCTTGAGAAGGAAAGGAAGAATATCACTAACCGGATGGGAGAACTTAGAAGGATTATAATCCCTAAGTTAGAAACTATGCATGAGGCCATCAGTGATGCTCAGACCACCGCCCAAACAAATGATCCGACAGATCTCAAGAGGGCAGAAGCTTTTGCATTTTTGTTGAGTGGTCACATCTCAATTTTGGATAGAATGAAGCTAAGTTGGGCTACAGAACTGATCCAATTGAAGACATCCTTTGCAGACATTCTTCAGTATATGTGAGTATGTAAATATGCGGCTATGTATAGAAAATTTTTGAAAATTTTGGTGTGCAGACCCTACCCTTTGCCATTGATGTCAAAGGGGGAGTGAGAAGCAGTGAAAAATGAGGAATCTAACTAAGGGGGAGTTCCAGAAATTGTATATAAAGATAGAGCATCAGCCAAGGGGGAGCATAGTGTAAACACTTAGTCATTTTTCACTAAGTGTTGCCATCAATACCAAAGGGGGAGATTGTTGGCAAGAGACACTATATGGATTCATGGTTGTTGTCATTGATGGCAACAAAGGTCATCCCACATATCTGCAAGTCATGATGTGTCTCTACCGGAAGTCAGAATGAAGGTTGTTGTGGTCCGGTAAACAAGAACAGAGCATATGGCAAGGTTCGACAGATTGGTCCGGATCTCTCAGAGGAAGTGTCTTGGTGCAGTGCGGATTTGGGGAAGTCAAGAGGACTACCTTGAGTGGTATATTCCAAGGATTTAGCCTCCGGTGATGGACAAGGAAAAAGATATGAATAGTTGAGTACCGGATTCCTGAGAGATAGTGAAAACAGAGGAAGAACTGACTGACAGAGTATCAGACTACTTTCCGGATGTGTTACTATTGATGATAAAGGTTGTGAAGGCATGAATCATGTTTGGCCGACATGATTAATGACATCTACAAGTATATGCTTGATCCGAATTGCTTGGTGAGCAAGGATTCAGCCGACAGAACAGAGTTTGTAAGAAACTAGACTGTTCCGGATGCCGACTAGAAAGGTGATGAAATTACTTGTGCGGATATATATAGAGGATGGATTTAGTTGTGAAGGGTGTGATTGTGTGAAGATATATGCGAATAAGTGCAGAGCAGAGCAGAAGTAGCAAGAAAGATCTGGTATGTGAAAGGATAGCAGAATAAAGAACAGAGGAAAGATGAAGTGCAGCAGATCAGTGTACTGAGCCTAACCGGAACTGAACTCCAACATATGCAGATGCTTCCAATCAGTTCAAGACTGTGATTCTTATCACTTTGTAGACAGTGTGTCTCCTTGTAGGCAGTGGGCCTCTTTGTGAGCAGTGTGCTCGGGCAGTGAGCCCTAATTGGCAAGTGCCATTTTTGTAATTTCCTATTCTTCTAACAGAGAATAATTTTTTGGGTTAATCACCCTGTGGTTTTCTCCCTTAACAGGGTTTCCACGTCAAAAATACTGTGTCATGTGTTTCTTATTTCATGGTAATGTTTTTGTGTTTGATTCAATGCTGCATTAATTAATAAGAAAGTTCAAAAAGGGAAATAATTAGAATAACTGATTCACCCCCCCTCTCAGTTATCAACACGCCATTCTTCATAGGACACCTTCCAAAGCATCCGCAGGATGTGTAACTCATCTGGTCAGCCAGACTTAAGAAGAACATCATCATCCGGAAGCAAATCTTTAATTGTGAGCTCAATCTTCAATGCGGACCACTAACACGAACTGGACATAATCCAAAGACCTCCACAAGCTTGCCTGAGTTACCAAGAACATCCACATAACTTCTACTTACTAAAATTATTCTCACCTTCATCCAGAACCTCAAGAACACAGTCTGTCTTTACTGTCATATTGGAATAGATTCTTGCGGATCTCCGAACCACAAACCAATTGAGTTGTCAATCCACATTGGCTTCCTAAACACTCCACCAAATCCTCAGAACATGATATTGCATTTCCAGATCTCACCAGACCTATATGTGTCACTCTGTCACCTCTGAACACCTGCCAGAACCGGTTTTACTTAAGTGCCCATAACTTTTTCAGGTCTTCATGCGGACCTCTGAAATCTTTACTGGATCATCTTAAGATACATTTATACGAACCCTTTGAAGCACACCCTGTGATCTTCATCTTGACTAGGATCTTTATCTCACTGTCTTAACTATTCTTCTATGTTTCTGATTAGGACTAATTTTCTCAATATCCTCAGCACACAGCTCATCCAATCCTTATCATCAATGCAACAGGAGTATGTTGACATCAATGACAACACCGGTTAGGCTCATACTTGCAATAGTTTTGACTGTTGCAGCTATGGTAGAAGTTTCAAAATGGATTAAATTTCATCTTTTCAGACATACATTGTGGTTTAATGGTCTTCCATGCATATTTGATTAATGTTTGTGTGTAGGGATATTACCTATGGTTGCTAGGGTTCTTGTCTTTAGTATTGATGCAAGGGCATCCATTTTGCCACCTAGTTGTTATTTTTGTAAACTTTTGTTTTTTGGTTTGATTTCACTTGTTCTGTGCTAATGACATCATTCTAGACTAGGAGGGACCATTTTGGGGTCATTTTTGATGTTTGGGTCAAAAGTTGCAAAAGATGTAAAAGTTGTCAAAGTTGTCAAAGTTGTCAAAAAGTGGTTGTAACTTGACAAATTGGTTCTAAGGAGTTAGAATTTGGTTGAGAGGGATAGAAATGAGGTAATTTCATTATAGAAGTCATCCTCACGTGTGGGGGAAGAGAAAAATGGAAATGAATTAACTCTTTGAAATCTTTTCATGTATTTTTTTGTGTATTTAGACTGAAAACCCCAGGTGTACGGCCTTGTACGGATTAGTACGAACATGTAACTAGTTGGGGAAGAGGGACAAATATTTCCTCTTTCATATGCAATTGGTTTTAGAAATTTTTATGGAGTGTTGTTCATTTTAGAACAAGTTGTGTCTAGACAGGCCAAACCCTGCCTAGGGTTTCTAGATTTAAGTAAAACAATTCCTTTCTTTTGTTTTGATTGGTGGAAAATTCTGAAAAATTTATGAAAGGTCTATTTTAATATTTTCTACAATATTATCAAGGTTTGGGCCCAAGATCTTATGGCCATGAAAAGTTATGATTGACTGTTCTTCTCAAAACTCTGCTAAAACAGGGGTAAAACCCTAGTGGCTTAGGGTTTGATAGAATAAGTGTATAAATCCATTTGTCTGATGCAAGGAGGAGTTGTAAGGCATTGAATTGCATTATATAATATCTTGAAAATTTCAAGTTCACATTGTATCAAGTTTAATCCTTATTAAATGCCTCTTAGGCTATTGAAAACTAATTGTTAGGGTGAATCAGGGTGTGATTGATCACTACATTTGAGTTGCATCATTGAAAGAAGTGAGTGAGAATACTCTTGTTAGCCTAAAATGGTCCTTCTTCTACATCATTATTGGTATCAGAGCCAATAGAGACAAAAAAACAAGTTTATCTAGTGTGTTGTGTCAAGCAAAGATGCCTCCAAGGGTGAATGCTATTGAAAGAGAAATAGAAAGGATAGCTAAAGAGATGAGAGACTCTCTTGCCCAAGAGATGAGAGAGATGAGAGTTGATCTTGATGCAAGACTTACAATAGTTGAAACTAATCAGAGAAGATGAGTGGTCACAGGAGATTTAAGTGATCAAGAAGAAGTAACAGATGAAAATAATCCACCACAAGAAGAACCTCAGGAAGAGAGAGATGTTGATGAGATAAGGATGGAAAGATTGTTGAAGGTGGTTGAGGGTGAGGGTTCCAAGGTGAAGATGGAACTTCCAGTTTATGCAGGTAGTTTGAACAGTGAGAAACTTCCTGATTGAATAGGAGAATTAGATAAATATTTTGAATTTGAAGATGTACCTGAGGAGCAAAGAGTGAAGTTGGCTAGAATAAATTTTAAAGGCCATGCATCCCTTTGGTGGGATTATGTACAAGAAGAAAGAAGGAAGAAAGGCAAAGCAAAGATCACCTCTTGGGATAGAATGGCTACAAATTTGAAAGGTAAATTTCTACCTACTAATTATGCCACTCAATTGTATAGGCAACTACAAAATTTGAAACAAAAAGATATGGATGTAAAGGCATATATAGAGGAGTTCTACAAATTGAGTATTAGATCAAGTCATATGGAAGATGAAGTTGATAAGTTTGCAAGATACCTTAATGGGCTGAAATATAGCCTACAAGATGAATTGAGTCTCACAAGCCCTAGGACTCTCGAAGAATGCTATCAACTAGCCATGAAGGCTGAAGAGAAGTTGAAAAGAAGACAAGAGAAACAAAATAGAGGTAGGGGAAGGACCTTCAGAGGAAGAGGGACATTTGCTGGTAGAGGATAGTCCCAAAGGTCTCAAGATGAGGCAAACAAGTCTCAAGAACAAACATCAAATTCAAGAGGCAGTTTTAGGGGAAGAAGTGTTGGCAAGAGGCATTGCTCTGATGAAGGATTGCATGTTGTCATTGATGGAAACAAGGTAAAGGGATTGCTTTGGCATGACAAAGAGACTTCACTTCGGAAGACAAATTTGGTTTGGCAACAAGGCACAAAGGATTAAGGTCTGAAAGGCCAAAATGACTAAGTATGAGAAGTACACAAAGTAAATGACAGAGATTGGGTCAGTATGCCTGCACAGTAGAAGATCATCTTATGTGGTTCAGATATGTTGTTTGATGATGATATGTTCTAGTGCTCAAGACCTGACTTCTTCCAGAAGTCATATTATGAAATGTCTAAGTTCGGGTGAACAGAACTAAGACAGGAACAGTGCACAATGCCAGAGAAAAAGGGTCTGCATTCCTCCGTAGTTACATATTTTGTCTTGCAGTTCTGAAGGTATGCTAAGAGGTCAATGATGAATGTTGATTGTGAATCCTTGAGTCTCATATGGTCCATAGAGAGAGTTTTGATGTGACAGATAAATTGGTCAAGCATGTTCTTAAGAGACAAGCTGACAAGCATGTTAGATCTTTATGCAGAGAAGATATATTGTTCAAACAATCAATCTAAGTGGTTGAATGATTGGTGCCGACCTATATGAAGATTATTAAATTTAATTGTTTGGGTCCGCATTACTGTTTGTACACATGATCAAGCCGACAAGGTAAAATATATTATATACACAATTCATGTCTGGCTTGTCGACCTGATTATGAGATGAATCTTATTGCGGATATAAATACTCAATGGATTACGATGTTGAGTGTGATATATATGGTGATATGTGTATGAATTCAAAGTGTGAAGGATTATAAGCACAGTGCAGAGAAGAAAAAGAAAACAAGGGTAGAAAAATAGAGTATATGTAGTAGAGTTGAGAAGCAGGGCAAAATAAATGAAAAGCTTTGAATCTGTGTATTGAGCCTTAATGGAACTATGATCCAACATATGGTAGATGCATTTATAGTAGTTCATCACTGGCAGTGAGCCATTTTCTTCTATCTTCTATCTTCTTTCTTAAGTGGACAGTGAGTCCACCTGCAGTGAGTATTTCTTTGGCTATGAGCCCTATGGCAGTGAGCCTTATGTAATATGATATTGTTATCATAATATATTGTGACATAACACTCACCATGGTTTTTCCCTTTTTTGGGTTTTTCACGTAAAAATCTTGGTGTCCATGTGTTATGTCTTTATGGTTGTTGTTCTTATGCTTATTCTACTTTCATATTAATGATTTTGGATATTGGATTAATGAACATGTTAAGAAGTGGTTTTGTGGAATATTGATTCACTCCCCCCTCTCAATATTCCATATATTCAACAATTTCTATCAGAGCAAGGTTCCTTGGAAGAAGCCTAATAGCTTGAGGAAGATCTAGGAGAGTTCACTCATGGTGGCCAAGAGATTTGGAAACTTCTCAAACAATGTTGAATTGGAAGTAGCTCTTATTGATCTTGAAAAATCTAAAGCAGAAATCAAGGATCTGAAGGATAACATACAAGAAGCTGATGAATGCATTCTAAAGCTAAAAGAACAAGTCAATAAATTCAAAGAAAAATACAAAGAGGTTAGTGAACAATTGATATAAGCAAATGAAGCCTTGGATGATTTGAAAGTGGAAGTTATAGAAAGAGATAAAGCAGAAGAAGATATAAATTTGATGGTTAAAAGCAAGTTAGAAGAATGTGCCAAACTTGAAAAAGAAGTTGTGAGCCTGAAATCAGACTTGGAAAAAGCTAAGAGCTATGAAGAAAAGTTTAAGACAAGTTCTACAAAACTTGATGAAATGATTGCTAGTCAAAAGAGTTTTGATAACAAGCAAGGCTTGGGATTTGAGAAAGGAGAAAGTTCAAAATTAGGTTAAGAAAACATTGTGTTGAAGCAAAACAAAGGCAACCAGTTCAGGAATCAAAGAAGAAGACCTAGAAGACCTCTGGTCAGACAGCCAAATGCTCAAAGGTACCCATCTTTCAATGGCCATTATTTTAATTGCAATAGGTTTGGCCATAAAGCTACTCAGTGTAGGAGTAGAGTGAATTTGAATGTTCCATCATTCTCTAGTCAATGTTTCAATTGCAAGAAAATTGGTCATAGATCAAATGAATGCAGAAGTCTGGTAAGGATGGCTTTTACAATACAAGGAATCCTCAATCATTCAATGGCAAGTGTTTTGCATGCATTAGATTTGGAGATATGGCTAATCATTGAATATCAAATCCAATCAATAGAAGGAATCAAGGACAAAGGAATGTGGTATGCTACAATTGCAATAAGTTTGGACATCTTGCAAGATTTTGTAGAAGCAATATTGAGAAGAAAGATTATCCTACAGAGAAGAGGAAAACAGACTAGAGAGAAGATAAAGGCAAGAACAAGATTGATCCAGTGGAAGTCAAGAAGGAAATGAGCAAGATCTAGATTAAGAAAGATGTTAATGAGGACAAGGATGTATCCATACCAGTTTCTGGTGCAGATACTTTCTGGCTAGGGGTTTTGGATTTTCAATACAGCTCTCCCTAAGCCAGAGCTACCAATTCACCTAGCACGAAGATATGTTGAAAAGATGCATATGATAGATCCTTTGAAAGAAATTCTAGTGAAAAAGGTTCAAGTGTTGAGCATTACAGAGCAATCCTAATAGACTGTATTCTATAGAAATATGTTTTGACAGCTTTTGAAAGATAGCATTTATGACATTTAGGTTTTCACAAGAAAAAGTTAAAAAAGTTGTATTCGAAGGAAAGATCACTTTGCAATCAAGCTCTCAAGTGTCTAAGGCAAACAAAAGTGAAAATTCTAGCAACAACAACAATTTCCAAAGCAATTTAAGGTGAGATCTAGCAAAAAGAGGTATTTTTTAGATTCGAAACCCTATTGTGAATTCAATTGAATCTTTGCAAAAATGGCAACACCACATGTAATTGACATAACTGAAAGAGCCCAGCCCAAATTCAAAAAACATCCAATCAAATCAACAAAGGTCAATCCAAATGGTGCATTTTCTGGGATTCCGTTCGATGTGATGCATGTAGAAGATGTTAGGGCTTATATTCATGTTGCCATAGAGGAACACGGAGGTAGTCAACTCACAGACCTATATATAAAACATCTAAGTGGTGATACATTTGACCTAAAAGAAGAGTACAATGCATTAGAGGAGAAGAAACTCATTCAGTATATAGATTTTCCAATTTTTGCAGAAGATGAATGGATCCGGTATGTCTTAAGTCAAATTCATGATGAGTTTATGTTGCTTAACTCTACATTCAAGATCGCTAAAGATGCCATAAGGGTCGTCACAAGACTAAACTCTACTAGTATAGTGCATGTATTGAAGGCTATGAAAAATGATACAATGATGAAAGCCACCGGAGCAAAATTTGATAAAAGGGCATTGACAATCAGTGACATTGAAGATCATGTAGTTATATTTGCATCCATGGTAATTGGGTATAAGGTCTACTTAACAAATCGAGAAAACTATATCTCTAGTACTGCCATATACACTGCCTATCAAATGGTCAAGGAAAATGCAGAGTAGCAGTTAATGGAGAACTTGAAGAAAACAAAAGAAAACAAATAGCCTTTCAAATTTGGTACATTGATTTTGTGCTTATTTTTCTACTTTATGCAAGAATTACCAGGCATGAAGAATCACTTTTGGACTAGAGACAAACCTGTTGTAGTACATATTAGGAACCAGTTAAGCGGTATAGGAAACATTGATACTCAAACTAAAACCCTATGGGAATATTTCAAGAACTTCCAAAAGTTAATGCAATCTAGAGAAAGCATTCCTAAGACCATTGTGGAGAAATACAAAGATGATATATGCTATATTGTAGACAAGGATCAATGTATGATGGAGGTCGTGGAGCCCAGAACTGTCTGGATCTTACCAATGGGATATGAAGTTGATGGAAAAATATTGGAAAACTATGCCCAACATATGTTAAGCAAGCCAAGGGACTCCAAAGAGGAAAGATTTGGAACCTATGACAAGATGTCAACAAAAGTCTGTAAATTTCAAAGAATGCCCAGAAAATGGAAGAAGATTATGCACAAAGCAAAGGTTTCACCAAAGAACAAATACCAGCTACAAGAGCTAGAGCTGAGGTAGAAAAAATAGCTAAAGAAAAGGAGAAGAAGAAAGAAAAGGAAGTAAATAAATCTCCAGAAGTTCAAAAGACACAACAAGAGGCACCTGTTGCACCAAAAAGAACACGAAGTGTTGGTTCCTTTGGAACAACATCTGAATCCTCTGGTATTCCTTCCACTACAACTGCACAAGAGCAAATAGGCAAGAGGAAAACCAAATGTCAGAGAGTATATGATAGTATAGATCCAATTGATGATGAGGAAACTGAGACTGATGAAGAAGTAAAGAAAATGAAGACACAGAGTGTACCCCCCTCCAATTCTCAACAAGGCAAACCCTCCAGTACCACAAAAGGGAAGACATCTAGTGAGAGTAAGGAAAGAAAGAAAGCTAAGACTGTAGTACCTACAGAAGACAAGGCTACAATGAGCTTAGAGGAAGTTGTAAGGGCTATTACAATTGATGGAAACCTAACACCCATTGTAAAATTCTATGATGAATACAATAATGCAGATAAAAAAATCATTGAAGATGTGATTGTCAAATACTTGTGCATTTACAATAAGGCCCTCATTGAAATCATTATTGATCTCCCTAACACCTTGGGTAGTATCATGATTGCAAGGAAAGATGTTGTTATGACAAAGGATATTGAACTCAGAGAACACATACTAATAACATTATGTCCAGAGATCACTCCTGAAGACAAAACAAAAATTTCAAAAGTTCTTAGCAAGGAGTTTAGAACAAAGAAAAGAATGAATATTCTTATGTTAGATGACATTGAGAAAATAGTGAAGGAAATTGAGGAAATCACTTTGAGAGTATTAAAGGAACATCATCTTCCAACTATACATGATAGAGAAGAAGCAAATATTGGTAATGATACATCTATCCCTGATGTGAACATGAATCAAGGAGGTGAAGAGCCAAAGGAGAAAGAAGACTCAGTCCCTGTTACTGGTCTGGAGACTGTCGTTGATTATCAATCTAAGACTGAGGAACAAAACAAAGTAGATGAACAAGCTGAGATGATCCCTATATCAGAGCAAAAAGTTGATGAAAGTAAAGGTATGGATCTAGATCCTCTGGAACCAAACCAAGAAGAAGTCTTTGGTAGAGCAAGAGACACTGCAGAGTTTGTCAAGGAATTCTTGGAGAAATAAAAACAAGTCTTGGATGAGCCTGAGTTTTTGCAGGGACCAATAAATTTAAATTCTATGTCTCCTATGCAAAAATTCAAACTAGTGTCAGTTGTTCAAGCAAAGGCACAGAAAGAGTTGATGAAAACACATATATAAGATAATGAGCTCATTGGTGCAGGATCTAATGTGTTGGAGAAGTTAATGCCTGAATACCAGAAAGATACATCAATGTCATCAACTAACCAACTTAAAGGTATGATAACATCAATCAAGAATCATTTTAAATCATTTGAAAAAACTGTAGAAACAAAAGTCAAAAAGGAGTTTGATGAGAAAATATTAGCTAAATTAAAGACCATGCTAGCAAATGATACAACTCTGTTAGACAATGGAATAAGAGGTATACAGAGTACCATTAAAGAGGCTTGTGATTTATACAAATTTTGTTTATCATGGTCGGAAGCCACAGAGGAATTAGAAGAAAAGATCAAGGATCTGAAACTGTAGCTGACAAACCTTTCTAAGTCATTTGATCTGGTAGTTGAGTCAGTCAGCAGTAAAGAAATACAAGTGATCAATATCCATAATGAGTTAAGTAATATGATGAATAAGAGAGATCGAATGAAAAATAGAATGTGTCAGTTGAGAGGACTAATAAGTCCTAAGCTAGAATCAATGTCAAATCTTGCAGTAGAAGCACTGCAGGCAAAAGCACATATTGACACACCCTCTGATGTACAAAAGGCAAAAAAATTGGTCTTCCTTATAGACGGCCATATTCAAATTTTGGACAATGCTAAGAAGTGTTGGGATAAAGAATTAGTCCAACTCAAGAATATTTTCAATAACATTCTACAACCCACAACAAATTAAGTTGAAGTTTGTATATGTACATATGCAGCAGAATATGACAGCAATTATAGATTTTGCAAATTTTGACACATTTTTTACCCCTGTACATACACCTTTGCCATTGATGTCAAAGGGGGAGAAGAAGACCAATGAAAAATGGGCAAACTGTTGGCAAGAGACACTATATGGATTCATGGTTGTTGTCATTGATGGCAACAAAGGTCATCCCACATATCCGCAAGTCATGATGTGTCTCTACCGGAAGTCAGAATAAAGAAAGTTGTGGTCCGGTGAACAAGAACAGAGCATGTGGCAAGGTCCGACAGATTGGTCCGGATCTCTCAGAGGAAGTGTCTTGGTGCAGTGCGGATTTGGGGAAGTCAAGAGGACTACCTTGAGTGGTATATTCCAAGGATTTAGCCTCCGGTGATGGACAAGGAAAAAGATATGAATAGTTGAGTACCGGATTCCTGAGAGACAGTGAAAACAGAGGAAGAACTGACTGACAGAGTATCAGACTACTTTCCGGATGTGTTACTATTGATGATAGAGGTTGTGAAGGCATGAATCATGTTTGGCCGACATGATTAATGATATCTACAAGTATATGCTTGATCCGCATTGCTTGGTGAGGAAGGATTCAGCCGACAGAACAAGAGTTTGTAAGAAACTAGACTGTTCCGGATGCCGACTAGAAAGGTGATGAAATTACTTGTGCGGATATATATAGAGGATGGATTTAGTTGTGAAGGGTGTGATGGTGAGAAGACATATGCAAATAAGTCCAGAACAGAGAAGAAGTAGCAAAAAGGATCCGGTATGTGAAAGATAGCAGAATAAAGAACAGAGGAAAGATGAAGTGCAGCAGATCAGTATACTGAGCCTAACCGGAACTGAACTCCAGTATATGTAGATGCTTCCAATCAGTTCAAGACTGTGATTCTTATCACTTTGTAGACAGTGTGTCTTCTTGTAGGCAGTGGGCCTCTTGTGAGCAGTGTGCTCGGGCAGTGAGCCCTAATTGGCAAGTGCCATTTTTGTAATCTCCTATTCTTCTAACAGAGAATAATTTTGGGTTAATCACCCCGTGGTTTTCTCCCTTAATAGGGTTTCCACGTCAAAAATACTGTGTTATGTGTTTCTTATTTCATGTTAATGTTTTAGTGTTTGATTCAATGCTGCATCAATTAATAAGAAAGTTCAATAAGGGAAATAATTAGGATAACTGATTCACCCCCCCCTCTCAGTTATCAACAATTGGTATCAGAGCCAAGTTCCTCCTAATAGAGCCTAATAGCTTGAGGAAGATCTGGGATTTCAAATGGATGCATATGGTTTAAGGGAGCAACTCAAGACTGCTCTTGAGGATCTTGAACAGTCAAATTCTGAAGTCAGTGAATTAAAGGAAAGACTCAAACAGGCTGATGAATTCATGAGAGAATTAAAAGACAAATTAAGTCTCTCTATGAAAAAGAGAAAGGAGCTACTCCAACAGTTGGCAAGACAAAGTGAAGAAAGCAATACAAATGAAGAATTGACTGAGCAAACCAAGTTATGTGAAAAGTTATCAAAAGAAGTCATTATGTTAAGACATGAAATGGAATCAGGAACTATAAAGTTTACTCAAGAGATTGAAGAAAAAAGAAAGGCTGAAGACAATCTAAGACAATCTCTTAAAGAAAAATCAGAAGAATGCCACCAGATGGACAGGATTATCAGACATCTTGAATCTGATCTTGAAGATGCCAAAGTTAATGAAGAAAAACTTGAGGATCAAATTGCCTCTCTCAAAAGAGACCTTCAAACAGCAAATGAATATAAAGAGAAATTCAAGATAAGTTCTGCTCAACTTGAAGTTCTTCTTGGAAGTCAAAAAGGGACAGATGACAAGTATGGTTTGGGATATGAGAAAGGAGAAAGCTCCGGATCCGGTCAGAAGAATCTTGGATCAGAAAATCCAAGGAGCAGGCCTAGAAGACCTCCGGTAAGACAGCCAAATGCTCAAAGATATCCATCCTTCAATGGATACTGCCACAGCTGCAACCACTTTGGTCACAAAGCTAATCAGTGCAGAATAAGAATGAATCAGATTAATTCATCCCTCTCCGGACAGTGCTTCAACTGCAAAAGGTATGGACACAAATCCCATGAATGCAGAATTATGCAAGTAAACAAATCATTCAAAGGTAGATGCTTCACATGCAATAGAGTAGGTCATATGGCTAATCAATGCAGATCAAGAGGATATCAGTCAAATATGCAAAGAAATGTTATTTGCTAAATCTGCAATAGGTCCGGTCATAATGCTAAAGTCTGCAGAAACAAGTATCAGGACAAAAGAGGTCCGGTGTATAATCAGAATCAAGACAAGGGTAAACAAAAGATGAATGCGGATGAAGTTAGGAATCAGATGAGCAAGATTTGGGTGAAGAAAAGTTTAGAGAATGTAGAGGTTGGATCCGCACCAGACTCTGGTGCTGATATTTCTTCCGGAAATTAAAAAGTGAGCTCAGGCTCAGGGGGAGACTCAAAGAAAATCCTGTTCCCCCAGCCAAACAAGTGGTGCCGAATGTGGCACAAGATGCGGATTAAAGGGTTTACAGATATGAGTCTTGAGATGCTTCAGTCAAGTTTTCAGAGGTCCGCATGGAGTTATGAAGAAGCTGTGATCGATCAAGTAAGACCTGTTCAGGGAGATGCTCCGGTATGATAAAGGATTACAAAAAGGTCCGGAGAGATCCGGAAGTGCACTATCTTGTTCTGCGGATTGGACAGAGTGTTTGGGATATTCTTGTAATATGTTACTTCGATTTATTCATGATTGAAAGATCCAGATGATATCCACAGATCAGGACTAATCCGGGATACTCCAAGCTATCCAGACAAGGCAAACCGGAATGATGTAGGTGAAGCATTTATTGCAGACAGATATTAGGGTTCGCGGAGCAATTTAAGGGATTTCTCAAAAGTCATTTGCTCATTCTACACTCAAGAAGAAGCGAAAAGTGGAGCTCTGCAACAAGGTTCATCAAGCACACCAAGGATCTCCTGCTGAAGTTATTGCATAAAGAAATCAATCCAACCACTCCGTGCAAACCAAAGGCGCATAAGGTATTCTCCGTTTTTCATTATCTCACTACAAATCTTTGAAGAATGGCTACTCCAAATATAGTTAAGATCTCTGATAGACCTCGCCCCACATTCAAGAAACATCCTTACAAATCATTGGAGGTAGATCCACTAGGAGCCTTCTCTAGTGTTCCTCACGGAGTTTTACATACTGAAGACATTAGGGTTTACATACATGCAAGCATTGAGGAATTTGGGGAATTCAAATTAAGAGACCTCTATCACAAGCAACTGATAGACAATGCTTTTGAGCTTAAACCAGAGTACAAGGATATCCAGAAGAAACAATTTGAGCAATTTATTCATTTCCCCTGCTTTGAAGAAGATGAATGGGTCCGGTATGTACTGAGCAGGATGCATGACAACTTTCTATGGCTGGATAGACCCTGCAAGATCACAAAAGAGGCAATTAGAGCAGTAACTGGTCTATACTCTTCCGGAGGGATACCTATCCTCAAATCTGTCAAGAACAACATTGTAACTGAGGCCACCGGATCAAAATTTGATAAGAGGGCAATGACCATTGAAGATATTTCAGATCCGGATATCAAATATGCATCCATGATAATAGGATACAAGATCTATCACTCCAGCAGGGAGAATTCTGTATCCGGAACTGCAGTATACACTGCCTATGAAATGCTAAGAAAGAATGCAGAATATGATCTCTGCGAACTACTGCTAAGCCAATTAATGGAAAATATACAGAAAATCAAGAAGGATAAGAAGAATTCCTTTAAGTATGGTACTCTTATTGTATGTCTATTCTTCTACTTCATGAATGAGCTACCCGGATCAAGTGGATGGGTATGGCAGAATGACAAACCTGTTGCAGTCCAGATAAGAGACTATTTGCATGGACTTGGGGATGCAAAAGCGAGAAATACAGCTCTATGGGGATACTTCAAAAACTTTCAGAGCATGATGCAAGCAAGAGAGAGAATTCCCCAGTCTCTTGTTGAAAAATACAAAGACTCAGTGTGCTTTATGGTTGACACTGATCAGTGCCTAATGGAGGCAGTGGAGCCAAGGACTGTCTGGATCATGCCCATGGGGTATGAAGTGGATGAACAGATAGTGGAGCTGCATGTTCAACACATGCTAAGTCAGCCCAAAGATCCTAAGGCAGAAAGGTTTGGAACCTTTGAGGAGCTGAGTGTAAAAATACATGTAGAACTCAGGGAACCTGAGATTAAAAGAAAGGTGAGAAGAGAAGTAGAGCACATTGCTCAAGGCCTAGGCATCTCAAAAGAGGCACTTGATGCCAGCTGGGAAAAGAGGAGGAAGGCTGAGGAAGAAGAGAAAAGTAAAGAAAGTGCTCCGGTTGAAGCTCCCACCCGGACCAGATCATCAAAGAGATCTGCACCTCCCTCAACCAAAAGTTCAAAACCGGAAGTCCAGGCATCCGGTAAGAGATCCAAGACAAAAGCCACAAGGGCTTATGGAAGCCAAAAGGATGAAGAGGAAACAGAGTCAGATGAGGGAGTAAAAGAAATAAAGAAACAGAAGAAGAAAGGATCCGGTAAACCCTCCACAGGCCAAGACAAGGATGAAATGGCGGAGGTATCTGTTGAAAAGCCCACTCTGTCTCTAGAGAATGTAATCAAGTCGGTCACGGTGGATGGAAACCTTCAACCAATGACTGAATCTTATGATGACTTCAGTGAGGCTGACCAAAAGACTCTGCAGGAAGCCACAGTCAAATATCTGAACATATATAATAAGGCTTTCATTGAGATCATATCTCTTATTCCTAAAATCCTAGAAAAGGAATTGGAAGTAAGAAAGAACAATGCACATGCAAAAGATCTTGAGATCTGGGAGCAGATAGCTATTCAGCTATATCCTCAAATTGATCCCAAGACAATGAACATAATCTTCAAGGACTGCAAAGATGAGTTCAGAAGTAAAGCCAGGATGAATCAACTCATGCTTGGTGAGACTGACAAAGTGACCCAAGAGACAGAAGAGATCCTCCGGAAGGCCTTCAAAAGGTTCAATCTTCCTGTTGTAGAGGACTTAGGTGCAGAAACAGCTGCTGATTTGGAATCATCTGTTCCAGAAGAAGTGAGCCCTGAACAGACAAACATCTCTCCTCCGGTTTCCCCTACAGTCTCCGGATCCAAAGAAGAAGAGCAATTACAGGAGAAGGAAGCAGTGGTGAAAGACAAAGAGGTTGACAGTTCCAAGACTGCAGAAGAAAAGAAACATTTGTCTCCGGCAAGAGACACTGCACAAACTGTTCAACAATTTTTGAGCAAAGAAACTTTAGAGATTGATGAACCGAAGCTTCTAAAAGGCCCATTCAACTTTGACTCTCTCTCTCCGGTACAAACAATGAAGATAGCTTCATTTGCAAATGCCAAGGCAAATGAAAAACTCCTGAAGTCTCATATGGAAGACTGTGAGTTGATAGAGGCTACTTCCGGAGTACTTGTAAAGATTATGCCATCAATCCAGATAGATCCGACAGCCTCCTCTTCCGGTAATCTAAAAACCTTAGTCAGCAGTGTTGATACACATTTTGATTCTCTAGAAAAATCAGCTGAAGAAAAGGTCCGGAAGGAATTTTTGGATAAAAGATTTTCAGAAATATTAGAATTAATCTCTAAAGATAGGAAGATTGTGAGCATTGGAATAAAGAGCTTAGAGAATGCTCTTAAGGATGGCGGTGACATCTACAAATTTTGCATATCCTGGCCAAAGGCAACAGCAGCAATTGATAAGAAAATAAAAGAGGAACAGGATAAGCTACAAAGCTTATCTCAAAGTTTTGATCCTCTCTCTTCCTCCATAATAAATCAAGAATGTCAGACTATTGCAATCTTGAATGAAATAAAGAATCTTGAGAAGGAAAGGAAGAATATCACTAACCGGATGGGAGAACTTAGACGGATTATAATCCCTAAGTTGGAAACTATGCATGAGGCCATCAGTGATGCTCAGACCACCGCCCAAACAAAAGATCCGACAGATCTCAAGCGGGCAGAAGCTTTTGCATTTTTGTTGAGTGGTCACATTTCAATTTTGGATAGAATGAAGCAAAGTTGGGCTACAGAAATGATACAATTGCAGACATCCTTTGCAGACATTCTTCAGTATATGTGAGTATGTAAATATGCGGCTATGTATAGAAAATTTTTGAAAATTTTGGTGTGCGGACCCCACCCTTTGCCATTGATGTCAAAGGGGGAGTGAGGAGCAGTGAAAAATGAGGAATCCAATTAAGGGGGAGTTCCAGAAATTGTATATAAAGACAGAGCATCAGCAAAGGGGGAGCATAGTGAAAACACTTAGTCATTTTTCACTAAGTGTTGCCATCAATGCCAAAGGGGGAGATTGTTGGCAAGAGACACTATATGGATTCATGGTTGTTGTCATTGATGGCAACAAAGGTCATCCCACATATCCGCAAGTCATGATGTGTCTCTACCGGAAGTTAGAATAAAGAAAGTTGTGGTCCGGTGAACAAGAACAGAGCATGTGGCAAGGTCCGACAGATTGGTCCGGATCTCTCAGAGGAAGTGTCTTGGTGCAGTGCGGATTTGGGGAAGTCAAGAGGACTACCTTGAGTGGTATATTCCAAGGATTTAGCCTCCGGTGATGGACAAGGAAAAAGATATGAATAGTTGAGTACCAGATTCCTGAGAGACAGTGAAAACAGAGGAAGAACTGACTGACAGAGTATCAGACTACTTTCCGAATGTGTTACTATTGATGATAGAGGTTGTGAAGGCATGAATCATGTTTGGCCGACATGATTAATGATATCTACAAGTATATGCTTGATCCGCATTGCTTGGTGAGGAAGGATTCAGCCGACAGAACAAGAGTTTGTAAGAAACTAGACTGTTCCGGATGCCGACTAGAAAGGTGATGAAATTACTTGTGCGGATATATATAGAGGATGGATTTAGTTGTGAAGGGTGTGATGGTGAGAAGACATATGCGAATAAGTCCAGAACAGAGAAGAAGTAGCAAAAAGGATCCGGTATGTGAAAGATAGCAGAATAAAGAACAGAGGAAAGATGAAGTGCAGCAGATCAGTATACTGAGCCTAACCGGAACTGAACTCCAGCATATGTAGATGCTTCCAATCAGTTCAAGACTGTGATTCTTATCACTTTGTAGACAGTGTGTCTTCTTGTAGGCAGTGGGCCTCTTGTGAGCAGTGTGCTCGGGCAGTGAGCCCTAATTGGCAAGTGCCATTTTTGTAATCTCCTATTCTTCTAACAGAGAATAATTTTGGGTTAATCACCCCGTGGTTTTCTCCCTTAACAGGGTTTCCACGTCAAAAATACTGTGTTATGTGTTTCTTATTTCATGTTAATGTTTTAGTGTTTGATTCAATGCTGCATCAATTAATAAGAAAGTTCAATAAGGGAAATAATTAGGATAACTGATTCACCCCCCCCTCTCAGTTATCAACACAAACATCTAAGGGGGAGAAGAATACAGAGTAAGGGAGAAGACAAGCATTTTCACTAAGTGTTGTCATCAATGCCAAAGGGGGAGATTGTTGGCAGGAGACACTTCTTTGATGAAGGATTGCATGTTGTCATTGATGACAACAAGGCAAAGGGATTCCTCTAGCATGACAAAGAGACTTCACTCCAGAAGACAAATTTGGTTTGGCAACAAGGCATAAAAGGATTAAGTTCTGAAAGGCCAAAATGACTAAGTATGAGAAGTACACAAAGTAAATGACAAAGATTGGGTCAGTATGCCTCTGCAGTACAAGATCATCTTATGCGGTTTAGATATGTTGTTTGATGATGATATGTTCTAGTGTTTAAAACCAAACTTCCTCTAGAAGTCATATTATGAAATGTCTAAGTTCGAGTGAACAGAACTAAGACAAGAATAGTGCACAGTGCTAGAGAAAAAGGGTCCGCATTCTTCCGTAGTTGCATATTTTGTCTTGCGGTTCTAAAGATATGCTAAGAGGTTAATGATGAATGTTGATTATGAATCCTTGAGTCTCATATGGTCCACAGAGAGAGTTTTGATGTGAAGATAAATTGGTCAAGCATGTTCTTAAGAGACAAGCTGACAAGCATTAGATCTTTATTCAGAGAAGATATATTGTTTAAACAATCAATCTAAGTGGTTGAATGATTGGTGCCGGCCTATATGAAGATTATTAAATTTAATTTTTTGGGTCTACATTACTGTTTGTACACATGATCAAGCTGACAAGGTAAAATGCATTGTATACACGCTTCATGTCTGGCTTGTTGACTTGATTATGAGATGAATCATATTGCAGATATACATACTCAATGGATTACGATGTTGAGTGTGATATATGTGGTGATATGTGTGTGAATTCAAAGTGTGAAGGGTTATAAGCAGAGTGCAGAGAAGAAAAAGAAAACAAGGGCAGAAAAACAAAGTATATGTAGTAGAGTTGAGAAGCAGGGCAGAATAAATGAAGACCTTTGAATCTGTATATTGAGTCTTCAATGGAACTGTGATCCAACATATGGTAGATGCATTTATAGGAGTTCATCACTGGTAGTGAGCCATTTTCTTCTATCTTCTATCTTCTTTCTTAAGTGGACATTGATTCCACCTGTAGTGAGCATTTCTTTGGGCAGTGAGCCTTTGTAATCTGGTATTGTTATCATAATATATTGTGAGCTAACACTCACCGTGGTTTTTCCATTTTTTGGGTTTTCCATGTAAAAATCCTGGTCTCCATGTGTTATGTCTGTATAGTTGCTATTCTTATGCTTATTCTTCTTTCATGTTAATGATTTTGGATATTGGATTAATGAACATGTTAAGAAGTGGTTTTGCGGAATATTGATTCACCCCCCTCTCAGTATTCCTTATATTCAACAAGAAGACCAAATTTGAGGGGAAGATTTGGACATAGAGGAGGATCAAATGGCTTCATTGGAAAATGCTACAAATGTAATAAATTTGTAGGTCACCAAGCATGGGAGTGCCCTGAAGAACAATCCACTACTTTTAGGAATGAGAGGAGGAATCAAGTTGCTCAAGGTGGAGATGTTGAAAGTGTTAACTCTTCACCACAAATTACAGAACCAGAAGCTGGAGAGTCTTTGTTGATGAGGAGAACATTAATCAAAGTACCCATGGAGAAGGAACCACCTCAAAGGAAAACACTCTTCAGGACCACTTGCAAATGTCAAGGTAAATGTTGTCAAATTGTCATTGATTCTGGTAGTACTGATAATTTGGTTTCTATGGAAATGGTAGAAAAGTTGAAATTGAAAAAATTACCCCATGCCACACCATATAAGGTCTCATGGTTGAATAGAGGGCAGCAAGTGTTGTTTAATGAACAATATTGGGTAGAGTTCCAAATAGGGGGATATAAGGACAAAGTGTTCTGTGATGTCATTCCAATGGATGTTTGTTATATGTTACTTGGTAGACCATGGAAATATGATAGGAAATCAGTCCATGATGGTAGAAAGAATGTCTAATTCATAGAGAAGGATGGGGTTTCTTATACTCTAACACCTTTGAAAGAAGAAGACCAATACGAAAAAATGGGATCAAGTGTGATGTTGGTAGGTGAGAAAGAGTTCATTAAAACCATAGAAGATGAAGAAATGGGCTTTGCAATCATAACCAAACCTAGGACTATTATGACAGTAGTTAAGTTGGATGAGTTGCCTTTAGAGATCCAAGATTTGCTAAAAGAGTATGCTGATATAGTGGTAGATGAAATCCCAAACACCTTACCTCCAATGAGAGACATTAGCCACCACATTGACTTCATACCAGGGGCTAGTTTGCCTAATAAGGTAGCCTATAAGATGACACCACAGTAGAATGAAGAAATTAGAAAACAAGTGCAAGAGTTTCTTGACAAAGGGCTGATTAGAGAAAGCCTTAGTCCTTGTACAGTTCCAACTGTCCTAGCACCTAAGAAGGGAGGTGAGTGGAGGATGTGCACTGATTCTAGGGCCATCAACAAGATTGCAATCAGATATAGGTTCCCAATTCCAAGGATAGAAGACTTGATGGATTGCCTAAGTGGAGCATGCTATTTTTCCAAGATAGACCTCAAAAGTGGCTATCACCAAATCAAGATCAGACAAGGGGATGAGTGTAAGACAACATTTAAAACAAATGAAGGGCTCTTTGAATGGCTTGTTATGCCTTTTGGTCTCTCCAATGCACCTAGTACCTTCATGAGGCTAATGAATGAGGTCCTCAAGCCTTTTATTGGTAAGTTTGTGGTTATTTATCTTGATGACATTTTAGTTTTCACCTAGGGAGTATGATGTAGGGGCATCCATTTTGCCACCTGGTTGTCATTTTTGTAAACTTTTATTTTTTGGTTTGATTTCACTTGTTTTGTGCTAATAAGGTCATTCTAGACCAGGAGGGACCATTTTGGGGTCATTTTTTATGTTTGGGTCAAAAGTTGCAAAAGATGTAAAAGTTGTCAAAAAGTGGTTGCAACTTGACAAATTGGTTCCCAAGAGTTAGAATTTGGTTGAGAGGGATAGAAATGAGGTAATCTCATTGTAGAAGTTATTCTCACATGTGAAGAGAAAAATGGAAATGAATTAACTCTTTGCAATCTTTTCATGTGTTTTTCTGTGTATTCAGACCAAAAACCCTAGGTGTACAGCCCCGTACAGAATAGTATGGACCTGCAACCAATTGGGGAAGATGGAAAAACATTTCCTCTTTCATATGAAATTGGTTTCAAAAAATGTTATGGACTTTTATTCATTTTAGAGCAAGTTTTGTCTAGACAATCCAAACCCTACCTAGAGTTTCCAGATTTAAGTAAAAAAATTCCTTTCTTTTATTTTGACTGGTGGAAAATTCTAAAATCTTTATGAAAGGTCTGTTTTGATGTTTTCTACAAGATTATCAAGGTTTGGATCGGAGATATTATGGCCATGAAAAGTTATGATTGATTGTTCTTCTTAAGGTTTGATAGAATAAGTGTATAAATCTGTTTGTTTGATGCAAGGAGGATTTGTAAGGCATTGAATTGCATTATAGAATGTCTTGAAATGTTCAAGTTCACATTGTATCAAGTTGAATCCTTACTAAATTCCTCTTAGGCTATTGAAAACCAACTGTTAGGGTGAATCGAAGTGTGATTGATCACAATTTGAGTTGCATCATTGAAAGAAGTGAGTGAGAATAGTCTTGTTAGCCTGAAATAGTCCTTCATCTGTGATGCAGAGGTAGGAGGACCAAAACTATCCTCAATAACATTAACAAATAAAAAGAAATAATCTAATTGCTTTGGTTAGATTGAAGAGAACATTAATACAGACTTTTCATCCAATTTTCATGAAGATCCAATGGTAGGAGAGAAAGTTATGACTCTTTTCCCAAAACTACAAACCCTAGGCAGCATTCAGACCTGCCCTCACCAAAAATGTCATAACTTATTCAAATTTTAATAAAATTTTATGCAACAAAAAGAAATGGAAATTATACTCAATACTCTTTCCAACCATATATGGTTTGCCCCTATATCTATCCGTAAAAAACCGTACCAAATGCTGCAACAGGACTGTTATAGGAGAATTCTGAAAATTGCAGTCACTAAAACGGTCATAACTTCCTCAATATTGCACCAAATTCGATGAGACAAAAAGGAAAGGGAGGGTGATTGAATATAATTTCATTTTAAATCAAAAATAAATGTCCTCCTACACTTACTAGGCCGTACCATGCAAGAAAACAGCAAATTTCTGAAGTATAATACAAAAAACATTGCTTTTTACCATTCCATTCTCAATCTTCAATCACCTCCGAATTCTTCATGGTTACAAGGCATTTTAAAGGCATTAAAATATGTATCTTCAGTTCATAACTGATTTGGAGCAAACCAAGAGCCAAATGACTCTTCACCTTCTAAGTTTGCATCTTTTTTCTAATTTTACATTGACAACCTTTACATGGTTTGCAATATTTTGCATTTTTGAAACTCCTAATGACCTAAACACATAAAAATGACTTAATAAACCTCATTACAATGTGGAAGCATACAAATTTAATCAAACTCAAAGATTTTTCTAGGGCAATATTAATTTACCAAGGTGCTCCTGCACCAATCTGCATCAAGCATTACATCATGGGCTTACCTTTTTCTAATGAATCCATGAAGTTATACTATTAAGTTAGTCATTAGATCATCAAGGAAAGCATTTCAAGGATACTATGAGGGTGTCATGAGTGGAGGGTAACCTTGTTGAGCATCCAAAACCCTCATTGTGACTGTCAAAAGCATGGAAAATTGTGATAGTCCTAAGATTGTAGCAGAAACAAGAAGATGTCTTATTCATAAGCAAAGACCCTAGTTTTCATCAACGGTGTTCTCCATATGTCTCTCTCCCTATGTGTTAAAGTACATTGGTCACTAATGTAGGTGCATATAATGTGGGTAAGAATTCCATCTTTTGTTTCAAATTACAAAAGGAATAGGCATAAAGTGTTGCAAATGTGTGCCTATGATGTGTTGTCATTGATGTCAACATATCTCCTTGTCAGAGACAGTGAAGACAGTGCAGATCAGTAAAGTAGATTGCTCCACATTTCTAGTGAAATGAAGATTAGAGTCTGCGGACTAAAGGGTTTGTAGAGGATTGTCTGAAGTTGCTCCAGTCAAGATTTGAGAGGTCCACATGAAGTATTGGTGACGTTATGGCCATCTGAGTAGAACTGGGTTTTTGCTGTTGTTTAGAGGTAACAAAGTGACAAGAATTTGGTCTGGATTGCTTCACATTGAAATATTATGGTCTGCGATTCTAGAGGTATGTTTGGGATGTTGGTGTGTATCCTCAACTCAAGTGGTTCATGGTTTGGAGGTTTGTAAGCAATCTTTCTAGCGTGACATATAGTGCTCTTAATTTCTTGTGTGAAGATGAAAGTGATTCTGGTGATTTGAGGTGGTGTGGTTGTTCTTGTTGATTTCATTGTGCTTGTGGAGGTCTCTGGATCGTGTGCCTATTGTCTTGGTGGTCCGCATTGAAGATTGAGCTTGAAGATTTCTCCTTGGGTGTTGCTATTCTTCCCAGTCTTGGTTGACCGGATGTCTCATGCATGTTGCGATGATCTAAGAGAAGTTCTATGAAGTGTGGCATGTTGTTCGAGGAAGATTTGAGTCCCAGTTATGTTTGGCCAACAATTTAGTGATCCGCATGTAGTATTTTGTATTGAGTCAAGTCTTTTTGTAAATGTTTGTAATGCCAACCTTGGAGATTGTTCCAATGGTTGATGAATGTAATGCCAACCTTGATGATTCATTCCAAGGTTGATGTAGTGTATAAATACTTGTAGTTGAGTCGTGGAAAACTGGTCCTTGAGTAAAAATGATTAAATTCTAAGGAAGGTAAAAACACAGAGCAGAGAAGAGTAAGAGAAGAAGAGGAAAAGCAGAGATGATGCAGAGGTAGTGGAGAGGTGTTTTGAGAGTAGAGCAGAGGTGTTGTGAGCTTCAATGGAACTAAACCCTGGCATGGAGAAGATGTTGTTTCTCAGTTCAAGCTTTCTATGTTAAACTTGTGAATGTTTTGTAGACAGTGAGTCTCTTGGAGCAGTGAGCTCTGGGTAGTGCGCCCGAAGGCAAGTGCCTTCCCATTTTTCTATTCTTTTAACAGAGAATAAATCTTGTGGGTTAACCCCCACAGTGGTTTTCACTTAATCGGGTTTCCATGTAAAAATCTTGGTGTTATGTGTGTTGATTATGTTTCTACTCATGTGTTGTTGATTCATGCTTTCATGGTTATATCATTAATCTGTTAATAAGTGATAAAGAAGATTAAATGAAGCAAAAGTTAAAGTTTTGAGACAACTGATTCACCCCCCCTCTCAGTTGCCTGCCCTTATTTTCAACATAAAGAACAAGATTGCAAATTACAAGCTCCATGAATAATTTGTATAAAAATAACCATTATTATTTTATGTCCAAAATGAAAACCACCACTAATAAAAGAACCACTCACCTAAGTCAATGCATGTTTTGGGGTGTTGTATCACATGTATACTTGTTGTTAAGCACATATACAACTTGTAGTGGTTTATTGTCACATGTTGTAAGCCATGTATGTGAAGATGAAAACATAGTTTATCCATTTGCATGAGAAAGTAAGGGATATAACATGTATTGATGCCATGAGCAACACTACTACATATTCTTAAGTGTTGTAAATACGCATCTTCTTATTTCATCATGTTGTGCTTCATTGTAGAATGAATCACTTGTTGTAAGCATGTACAATTATAGCATGTTATGCACATCATAAATGAAGGAATGTTGTAACTCCAACACAAGCTGACATAAACATGGGGGAAATGGGGGAAATGTTGTCTCATGGAATGCAATGATTGCAAGATACGTACAAAATGGATTTTTTTATAAGGCTTCAAAGAAACTTTCAAGCAAATGCAATTGGCGGGTGTAAATCCAAATTCCGCAACCTTATCCAACATCCTCCTTGCCTATGCCAAAATGGGATCTTCAGAATAGGGTATGGACAACCATCAAAGCATAAAGGATATAGGACTTTTGTCAGATGCTTTATTTGCATCTGCCCTTGTAGACATGTATGCAAAGTGTGGAAGCATAGACAAGGCATGTGAACAGTTTGGCATGACACCTCAAAGAGATGCGATCTCATGGAATACAATGATTGCAAGATACACACAAAATGGATTTTTTGAAAAGGCTTTAGAAACTTTCAATCAAATGCAATTGGCATATGTAAAACCAAATTCCATAACATTTGCAAGCATCCTCCCCACCTGTGCCAAATTAGGATCTTTGGAACAAGGTATGGACATCCATCAAAGAATAAAGGATATAGGAATTTTGTTAGATGTTGTATTTACAACTGCCCTTGTAGACATGTATGCAACTTGTGTGGAAGAAGAGACAATGAACGTGAACTATGTGACATGATGCCTCAAAGGAATGTTGTCTCATGGAATGCAATGATTGCAAGATATGCACAAACTAGATTTTTGGATAAGGCTTTAAAGAAACTTTCAAGCAAATGCAATTGGTGAGTGTCAAACCAAATTCCACAACCTTATCCAACATCCTCTTTGCCTATGCCAAAATGGGATCTTTGGAACAGGGTGTGGACAAGCATAAAAGCATAAAGGATATAGGAATTTTATCAGATGTTCTATTTACAACTTCCCTTGTAGACATGTATGCAAAGTGTGGAAGCATAGACAAGGTGCGTGAACTATTTGACATGATGCCTCAAAGAGATGCCATCTCATGGAATGCAGTGATTGCAGGATATGAACAAAATGGATTTTTTGAAAAGGCTTTCAAAACTTTCAAGCAAATACAATTGGAATGTGTAAAACCAAATTCCATAACCTTTGCAAGCATCCTCCCTTCCTGTACCAAATTAGGATCTTTTGAATAGGGTATGAACAACCATCAAAGAATAAAGGATATAGGAATTCTGTCAGATGTTGTATTTGCAACTGCCCTTGTAGACATGTATGCAACTCATGTGGAAGCATAGACAATGCACGTGAACTATTTGACATGATGCCTCAAAGAAATGTTGTCTCATGGAAGGGTAAGTGCAAGAAGATGGGGGGCCAAAAAGGGGTCTTAAGTGGCCACTTTTTTTTTTTTTCTGAAATCAGGAAATACTGGCCTTGGATGAGAAATTGAGCATAGTTACACTCATAATTTGGAGATGCAACCAAAACAATGTTTGTAGTGCTCCGAGTCTACTTTCTAAACTACTATTTTTTTTTTGAAAATGGCATAGATTAAGGGGTTCAAAAGAGGGAGCTACAGGAATTGGTGTTGTTTCTGTCAAAAAAACATAACATAGCATGTTTTGTGGCTCCCTCAAAAGGTCAACTTTGTTTTGGTATTTTTAAAATCGCTTTAGTGAGAAATTAGCTAATAGCATGTAGTTTATGCCCAATTTTTCTGATAATTTTTTGATGAATATTTGATTTTTTACTAATTTTCAAAGTGGACATATCCTAAAAAATAGAATTTTGGCCGTGCTACCCCTATAAATTTTGAAAACTAATTGAAAATCATTTGTTTCTTTTTTTAATATTTGTAGAATGGAGTCTAGTTTCTAAATATGTAATTTTTTTGAAATTTCAATGAATAGTTAATTTACAATGAAAAAAAGACCAAACAATGGTTTTTGCCCAAAAAGGACACACAAACAAAAGAAATTAAAGATGAAAGGCTTAACATTGTTAAAATGTGAAAAAAATCACATCGTCAAATAGTTAGGAGAAAGCCTAACATTACCCAGGTGTTTGATTTGTTCGACCTTGAAACACGTGCAAATCGGAGGGTTAGCACGAACAAAATTATGTGAAATCTTGAAGAATATGGAAAAACACATCTATGGATGTTGAAAAGGCACTCCAAGCCTTTGGGTTGGAAATCCAAAGAAAATCCCAAGCCCAAGGCTTGGGATTCCCAAAGAAAAACATAATGTGAGCGCGTTATAACGCGCTCACGTTAGTTTTTGCTTTGCATTTTTCCTTTTCCACAAAAGTTTGCGTTGTTTGTCATGTTTGATATAACGCGAGCGCGTTATAATGCGCTCGCGTTATATTCCCCTTAAAAATTTTTATGTTCAAGGCTATTAATCATGTATGTATGTATGTATGCCTATATGTATGTATGTATGTATGTCTATATGTACCTATGTATGCCTATATGTATGTATGTATAGTGTCGAGGGTAGAGGAGGGTAGAGATGGGAGTGAGCTAGATAGGGGAGGAGAGGGGTGGACAAGGATTGAGTGATTAAGGTTTAAGGTTGAGGGTTGAGCGTTTAGGGATAGGATTTAGAGTTTAGGGATAAGGGATTAGAGTTTAGGACCTTGAGGGATTAGGGTTTAGGGTTGAGGCTTTAGGGACAGCGTTTAGGGTTAAGGGTTGAGGGATTAGGGTTAAGGTAGAGTGTTGAGGGTAGAGGGATTAGGGATAGGGTTTAGGGTTGAGGGATTAGGGTTTAAGGTATAGTTTAGAAGTTCTTGTGGATAGAGCCAGTAAACAATGGGAGATTATTTGCCTGTTTCATAACAATATACCTCCCCTAAGTGTAGGGTGGACAGCAAGAAACATAGATGTACCCCAATGCAAAGCTTTTCTCATAATGATTATCCTTCTGATTTCAACTATTAATTACTCACTGTGGATGTACCATACACAAAACTTTTCTCATAGTGTGTACACCTGTTGGTATAATGAACCCCAGATGGGCCAGAAAAACATGCCATATAACATTTACTAAAATTAAAAAAGTTCATAGCCATTTTTTTGACATATTCTTGCAACTTAAATATCTTTAAGAGAAGAGTGTCAAAAATGATGGGTTTAACAACCTAAGGCAAAGTAGTTTTGTTGGGTTTATGGTTTAGGGTTGAGGGATTAGGGTTTAGGGTTGAGGGATTATGGTTTAAGGTATAGTATTGAGGGTTGAGGGTTTAGGGATAGGGTTTAGGGTTGAGGGATTAGGGTTTAGGGTTGACGGATTAGGGTTTAATATTGAGAGTTGAGGGTTGAGGGTTTAGGGATAGGGTTGATGGTCAAGGGATTAGGGTCAAAGTAGAGTGTTAAGGGTAGAGGGATTAGGGATAGGGTTTAGGGTTGAAGGTTTAACGATTGAGGTTTGAGGCTTTAGGGCTAACAGTTAAGGGATTGGGGTTTAAAATATAGTGTTGAGCATCGAGGGTTTATGGATAGGTTTTAGGGTTTAATTTTTAAGGGTTAAGGGTTGAGGGATAGGGTTTAGGGTTTAGGGATAAAGGATTAGGGATTAAGGTATAGTATCGAGGGTTGAGGGTTTAGGAATAGGGATAGCGTTTAGGGTTTAGGGATGAGGGATTAGGGTTGAGGGATTAGGGTTTAAGGTATAGTGTCAAGGGTTGAGGGTTTATTGATAGTGTTTAGGGTTGAGGGTTGAGGGATTAGGTTTTAGGGTTGATGGATTAGGGTTTAAGGTATAGTGTTGAGGGTTGAGGGTTTAGGGTTGACGGATTAGGGTTTAGGGTTGATGGATTAGCGTTTAATGTCAAGGTTAGGGTTAGAGTGTCGAGGGTAGAGAGATTAGGGATAGGGTTTAGGGTTGAAGGTTTAAGGATTGAGGGTTGAGGCTTTAGGGATGAGGGTTTAAGGCTTAAGATATAGTGTCAAGTGTTGAGGGTGTAGGGATAGGGTTTAAGTTTTAAAGGTTAAGGGTTGAGGGATAGGGATTAGGGTTTAAGGTCTAGTGTTGAGGGTTGATGGTTTAGGGATAGGGTTTAGGTTTGAGGGATTAGGGTTTAGGGTTGATGAATTAAGGTTTAATGTTGAGAGTTGAGGGTTGAGGGTTGAGGGTTGAGGGTTGAGGGATAGGGTTAATGGTCAAGGGATTAGGGTTAAATAAGAGTGTCGAGGGTAGAGGGATTAGGGATAGGGTTTAGGGTTGAAGGTTTAAGGATTTAGGGTTGAGGCTTTAGGGATGAGGGTTAAGGGATTGGGGTTTAAGATATAGTGTTGAGTGTCGAGAGTGTAGGGATAGGTTTTAGGGTTTAAGTTTTAAGGGTTAAGGGTCAAGGGATTAGAGTTAAGGGTTGAGGGATTAGGGTTTGACATTAAGGGTTGAGTACATTGAGGTTCGAGGGTTAAGGGTTTCGGGATAGGGTTGAGGGTCGAGAGATTAGGGTTAAAGTAGAGTGTCGAGGGTATAATGATTAGGGATAGGGTTGGAGAGTTTAGGGATAAGGGATTAGGGTTTAAGGTATAGTATCGAGCCCGTTGAGGGTCTAGGAATAGGGATAGCGTTTAGGGTTTAGGGATGAGGGATTAGAGTTGAGGGATGACAGATTAGGGTTGAGGGTTGAGGGATTAGGGTTTAGAGATACGGTTTAGGGTTGAGGGTTGAGGGATTAGGGTTTAAGGTATAGTGTTGAGGGTTTAGGGATAGGGTTTAGGGTTGAGGGATTAGAGTGAAGGGTTGAGGGATTAGGATTTGATGTTGAGGGTTGAGGGTTGAGGCTTTAGGGTTTAGGGTTTAGGGATAGGGTTGAGGGTCGAGGGATCAGAGTTAAAGGTTGAGGGATTAGGGTTTGACGTTGAGGGTTAAGTACATTGAAGTTCAAGGGTTAAGGGTTTCAGGATAGGGTTGAGGGTCGAGGGATTAGGGTTAAAGTAAACTGTCGAGGGTAAAAGGATTAGGGATAGGGTTGGAGGGTTTAGGGATAAGGGATTAGGGTTTAAGGTATAGTATTAAGCCCGTTGAGGGTTTAGGAATAGGGATAGCATTTAGGGTTTAGGGATGAGGGATTAGAGTTGAGGGATGATGGATTAGGGTTGAGGGATTAGGGTTTAGGGATAAGGTTTAGGGTTGAGGGATTAGGGTTTAAGGTATAGTGTTGAGGGTTTAGGGATAGGGTTTAGGGTTGAAGGATTAGAGTGAAGGGTTAAGGGATTAGGATTTGACGTTGAGGGTTGAGGGTTGAGGCTTTAGGGTTTAGGGTTTAGGGATAGGGTTGAGGGTCAAGGGATTAGAGTTAAGGGTTGAGGGATTAGGGTTTGACGTTGAGGTTTGAGTACATTGAGGTTCAAGGGTTAAGGGTTTCAGGATAGGGTTGAGGGTTAAGGGATTAGGGTTAAAGTAGAGTGTCAAGGGTATAAGGATTAGGGATAGGGTTGGAGGGTTTAGGGATAAGGGATTAGGGTTTAAGGTATAGTATCAAGCCCGTTGAGGGTTTAGGAATAGGGATAGCATTTAGGGTTTAGGGATGAGGGATTAGAGTTGAGGGATGACGGATTAGGGTTGAGGGTTGAGGGATTAGGGTTTAGAGATAAGGTTTAGGGTTGAGGGTTGAGGGATTAGGGTTTAAGGTATAGTGTTGAGGGTTTAGGGATAGGGTTTAGGGTTGAGGGATTAGAGTGAAGGGTTGAGGGATTATGGTTTAGGGTTGAGGGATTAGGATTTGACGTTGAGGGTTGAGGGTTGAGGCGTTAGGCTTTAGAGTTTAGGGATAGGGTTGAGGGTTGAGGGATCAGAGTTAAGGGTTGAGGGATTAGGGTTTGATGTTGAGGGTTGAGTACATTGAGGTTTAAGGGTTAAGGGTTTCAGGATAGGTTTGAGGGTTGAGGGTATAAGGATTAGGGATAGGGTTGGAGGGTTTAGGGATAAGGGATTAGGGTTTAAGGTATAGTATCGAGCCTTGAGGGTTTAGGAATAGGGATAGTGTTTAGGGTTTAGGGATGAGGGATTAGAGTTGAGTTGAGGGATGACGGATTAGGGTTGAGGGTTGAGGGATTAGGGTTTAGAGATAAGGTTTAGGGTTGAGGGATTAGGGTTTAAGGTATAGTGTTGAAGGTTTAGGGATAGGGTTTAGGGTTGAGGGATTAGAGTGAAGGGTTTGTTGATGACTGTTTTGATGCAATCATAACAATAAGTTAAAATTCACATAAAATGAACTGAAACTATACTTGAAAGACAAGAAGGAATCATTTGGTGATTCAACTAATCCCAAGTCTACAATGGTTCGGTTGGTCAAGTTCAGTTGGTCAATGTGAAGCTGTAATGTTCAAGGGGCCTTACGTAGTTTAGGTTTATTTTGTGGTTTACTGGACTAAGGATATGCAAAGAGGTCATAGATTTCAACAAGTATTCTGTTCATTTGCATACAAGTGATACTGGGCTGCAAGTTTCAGAGGGTTTTCTTGGATTTTTGCAGCTTTCTTCTTGATCTGTTTATGAAAACTGTCTACTTATAGCTATGTTATCATGCTTCTTCAAATTTGAGACAATTTCCTCTAGATTTCTACGTTTTCAGCTAGATATTTCAGATGGGTTGGGAAAAGTTAGAAAGATCTACTCTATACCTCACTTAATCTACCGAAGGATCTAAGTGTTTCTGTTATGCACTATGTAAATACCACAGTAGTCTGATCAAATCCACAGTAAAAACCCTAAATGTAAGTTCTGAGCATTTTCACAAACATACATTTAAAATTGCAAGCTCTCAAAGAAGATATTTCAAAACACAAAGAAGAGCAGGAGAACACTCAGAAGATAGATGCAGAACTCCAGATTCTATTGCATTAGAAACGAATAGCCATACATGATTTACAATGTAAGAATGACTCTTAGTTTCATTGATCCTACTACAGAGAACTTACAAGCTTTACAGATACAGTAAGGCAGCCAGACATTCCACGCGCACCTTACTGCAGACAAACAGGTGACCTCCTTCTTCTACTTCTAAACTATGCCCAGAAAGACTCTACAATTCTGGCAAAATCCTAAAATCACTGTGTGTAGCCCCTGTTGTAAAGTATTACAGTGTAGAGAGGCACAATATAAAGACATTTTGATTGTCCTCACTACAGCAAAAACCTAACAGAACCCCTGGTTCAAACCTCTAGTTACAGCAATAAATGCAGGTGAACCAGTTCTCAAAAATATCTCTGAGCAATGGTCAAATCTGGGCGAAATATTGCCCCTTCTGAGAAGTTCCGGCAGCTGGGCAATAACTTCTGTTTGTCTTTTGCAATAATATCTTCAGCTGCAACCTTCTTCTTTACTTGAATGGCCTTGACCTTTTGCATTTCATCTCTATCTTCTTGCTCCTGAGATCAGATCCTCTGCCTCCATGAGGTCACTGTATTGACTTTCCAGCTGCTTCCTCAACTGCAAGCCTGCAAGACAAGACAAGCAATAAGTTTCACATTTATCATAAAAAACAGCATGAAATTAAAATAAGCGTTCAAATCCAGGTGACAGCGCAAGATGGAGAAAATCGGATCCAGAATCCTCTCAAAACGCGTCCAAAATGCGCCCAAGCTGCTCAAAATTGATCGGGTCAACTATCGCTGACTGAAAAAAGCCAGAGGCGCCAAAAAAAATGCTTTAAAATGTCCACCGCCTCACTTCCCGCCCATCGGCATGATCATCCTTGTCGGTGCGTCAAAAAATAGGTTAGTCGATATACCTCATCATCATGATATTCTGGAAATAGCATTCCCCCCTGAAGGTCCAAATGAATGTCATCATGATGTTTCGCTTCTGCATATCGGGGAAAAGAACAACATCATCATCATCATATTGTTGAAGAAGAATAGGAGGATGCGAATATGATCATGCTGCCGAGGAGAGGAAAATGATGGTGACGTCATCATGATATTCGGGCTTCATTGAAATGCTAAGGATGACGTCATCATCATGTTCGGTTAAGATCAGGGGGATATTTGTGATATCGGGTCACCTAAGGAGCATGATCAGGATGATGAAGTGAATATGACCCTTTCGCGGCCAAGGTAACCCTCTCGAGAAAAAAAATCAGCATGATGAAGATCATCATCATATTTGCTTTTGTCGAACTTGGAATAAGACGTCATCATCATGTTCGGGAAATGGATCGTGCTTGAAAAATATATCCTGTTTGAAGGAAAAAAGATGATGATGATGATCATCAGGATATTAGCTTCTGTCGAACATTAGATCGGGATGACATCATCATGATATCCGGGGCCTTTGTTAAATTTAAAACATGACGTCATCATGATATTTCGCCAACCGGATCATGTTTGGGAAAAATCCTGCCGAAGGGAAAATGTGATGATGACGATCATCAGGATATGTGCAAAAGGTTGTATTTCATCGGCAGGAGGTCTTTACGAAATATCGGGCGAACCAACAAGATCATGATGATGTTGACGATATGCCAGGATAAAAAATGATGATGATGTCATCATCATATTTCGCCTTCGGAGCACAAGGATGAGTTGGTCATCATGATATTTGCGCTAGGGTGATATTGTAAAATATGATGATGCTGTTGAGAAATGCAATATCGACTACTTCTTAATAAATAGGGTGGTCATCATGATATTCGCTAACCGGAGATCAGGAGGATATGAAGATGATGATCCTCTTAATTGAATTATGATGATGATGTTTCCAGCACTTGGCGAAATTCAGCAAATGATCCTCGTGAAAGATCAGGATGATGTGAAGTCGTCATCATCATAATTCGAACTTCAGCAAATATCATGATGATGACCTTGCGATAGGATTTGAACGTGTGCATGCAAATATGCCGATAATGAATTTGCTAAGTCAGGGTGATCTTATACTATCAGCATGATATTTTAAGATCAGGCGATGCAAAGATATCATGATGATGTTCGCGATACAAAGACCGCTCGACGGGGTAACTTACCTTGACTTAAAGTTGATGTCATCATGATATTTCGAACCTCAGGATATTATCGGGGGGGTGCGTTTAAAATATGATGATGATCATCATCATCATGCAACCAAAACTGAGTTTATAACATATGACGCTCCTAAGAAAATCATGGTGCTGCATAATGCGCACAAGGCCTTTTGACGGGTAAAGGGTACTACCACCTAAGATTGACGTCCGGATATTGCGACTGCATGATTTTTATCGGGTGATAGACCGAGATCATGATGATCTTGACAACATGACTTAGGATATAAAAATAAATATGATGATCCTCCTGCGAATATCAGGTTTGACCACAACTTTGACCGTGCATAACTTTCACATATGGACGAATTTTCAAGTGAAGTAAAAGGCAAACCTGCATGAAATTTCAAGCTCTTTCTAAATATGAGGTCACAGCAACAAAATATGAACTTTGACAAACTGACCTCATGATGATGACCTACCTTATCATATATCATGATGATGATGCACCTGACCTTCATTTTTACCAGACCGCCAGGAAGCAGAAAAAACACAAGCAAAAGCAAAAAGCAAGACACCAGCAGGGGTCCCCATTTTGCTAAGGAGCATAATGGGGCATGTTGTGAACATCACAACAACTAGCAACCAAAACAAAACAATTAAATTCAGAGTGTTCAAGGAAACTAGGTGAAATGAACTCATAACTTCCAACTATCTTTTCCTGCAAATTACTATTCAGCTTGAGACCCAAGGTATTCAATAAAGTTGCATGAATTTCCATTTTCAGTTTAGTTGTGTGCATGTGATTAATTATCCTCATCTTGAAGATCGGTTGAACAAACCAGTGACTGACATTAGCCTACGTAGGTGAGGATATTCCCTCATAGCCGACCGGATAGAGCCTTGCTGCCAGCGAGCGTCTATAGCCCCGGCAAGGTTATCGTTACAATTCTCCTAAGTAGAGCCCCACTGCTAGCGAGCGTCCATAGCCCCGGTAGAGTTACTTAGATGGCTTAATCTGGATTTTTAGTATAATCTGCTTTATTCATTTTTTATTTATTTTTTGTTTTTCTAATTTGGAAAGATTTCATAAGATATAGCAATTTGTAACTTCATGATGATGGAAGGAGTGGACACTTGCTGAAATTAAGCTGAGAATTGTAATGGTAGCAAGGGTGACCTCTGATTTTTCACCTAATATCTACACTGGTAGGTTCAACAAACCCAAGGATTTTAGGTGTGTCATCGTGAGAAACCTGCTTCGAATTCTCAATCACATTTATTGAATACGAAACTTCAGAAGATGAACAACTCTCTACATTCATGACAGTGACAAGTTATGTGTAAATTGCAAATGGTTAACCTGAATATCCTAAATTATATACTGTTTTGAAAGGTTGCTAGTTTTGCTCCTTAATACTCTACAGTAAAATAAAGATCCCTGCTGAGGAGACAACAAAGAAACCAAACAAACAGGCTGTACAAACAACAAAACAACAGAAAAAACTGTACAAACAGACAGAAATAAAAAGCAAAAACAAACAGAGGACAAGCTATACAAATAGCCAACCCAAGAAGAAAACAGCAAAAGAAGAACTGTACATTATCTACAGCACTTTACATTTAAGAAAGAAAGGACTGCCTCATCCTGACCTTCAAGCCTGGAAGTAGTGTTTCAAATGCTGGCCATTAACTGGTAATGGCACATCTTCTCCAGTCAAGGTCTTAAGTCTAAAGGTGTTGTCTCCTATTATTTCTGAAATTTGTAATGGACCCAGCCATAATTTATCGAATTTTCCATGGCTTCCTTTCTTTTCATGTGCTTTGTCCCAGCACAACACTAAGTCTGATATCCTAAATGTTTTGACTCTTGCCCTTTTGTCAAACCACCTCTTAACAACTGCTTGGTGTTTGGCAAACTTCTCGAGGGCTTGACCTCTTTTCTCCTCTAGTTGCAACATTTGCAGTATTCTGGCTTCCCTATGGTTATCAAAGCCTAGATATTCATTGGCAAACTTCCAGGTTGGTATTCTCAGATTAACCGGAAGTATGGGATCAGTCCCATAAACTAAGTGATAAGGTGTGCTACCTAAAGCTGTTTTGAACTTGGTCCTGTCTACCCATAATGCATATCTTAATAGGGTATTCCACTCTCTAGGACTTTTGGCAATTAACCTCTTGATGATGTCTAATAAGATTTTGTTTGTTGATTCAGCCAGTCCATTACCTTGAGGGTAATAATTTGAAGAAAACCTTAGAATGATCCCATATTCAAATGCCCATTTAGAAAATTTTAAAGAAGAAAAAGCAGGGCCGTTATCACATACCAATGAATAGGGCGTTCCAAACCTGGTGATAATGTTTTCTTCAAGGAACTTGATAACTACCTCAGTTGTGGAAAACTTGCAGCAGGTGGCCTCAGTCCACCTTGTACAATAGTCCGTCACCGTCAATATAAACTTGTGTCCTGCAGAAGATGGGGGATTGATGACTCCAATAAAATCCAAGCCCCATTGTGCAAACGGTCTGGACTCGATCACAGGTTGCAGTGGATTGGCCAGATTTCTTCCTTTGTCTGCTGCAGTCTGACAGGTGTGGCAGCTTCTGATGTGACTCTTAGTATCTTTGAATATAGTGGGCCAGTAATAGCCCGCTCTCAGTATTTTGTGTGCTGTAGCTAAATGGGAACCATGGCCGGTTCCGTACTTGTCATGTAGTTCTGTCAACACTTTATCAGCTTCAGTTCTATTTATGCATCTCAAATAAATTCCATCATGGTTCTTCCTGAATAGAAGACCTCCTTGCACCATATAATGCTGTGCCTTAATCTTCAAAGCTCTCCTCTGAGAAGCCTTCATCTTGCCTGGGTACTTTCCAGCTATCAGGAAGGTGCTTAAATCATCGTACCAGCCTGATGCGTCCTGGGAATTCAATACATATTGTTGTTTTATCAGATTTGGATCCATGCTTGCTATTGTCTGCACCAACGCCTGCCCTCTAACTAGCTTTGCGGGAATGATCTCCATGTCAAATTCTTGCAGCGTGGTGATCCATTTGGCTCTTTTCTCTCCAGGCTCGTTCTGCATCAGCAACATCTTTACTGCTGCGTCTGGTACTATGGCTTTAATCTGGCTGCGCAGAATGTAGTGTCTGAATTTTTTCACAGCCTTCACCAATGCAAATGCCTGTCTTTCGATATCTAGATATCTCAGCTGTGCATCCTTCAGAGGCGCACTCATAAATGCTATGGGCCTCTCGTCATTATTTTCACCTTTCTGTGTCAGGGCAGCAGCGACAGAATGAGAAGATGCAAAGGAGTAGATGTAAAACGGGCATGTGTAGTCTGGACTTGCCAATACAGGGGCATTTAGAAATTGCCTCCTTGATATCTTCAAATGCGGCTTTGGCCACTGGCGTCCATTCCATCTGTGCATCTTTCTTTAACATGGCATTCAACGGCTGCACAATCTCTGCAAAACCTGTTATAAACTTCCGAACAAAGTTAATTTTACCAAAAAATGATTTCAATTCTTTCCTACTGTTTGGTATTTGCAAATTTTTTATGGATTCTATTCTATCCGGATCAATTGAAATTCCATTTTCAGAAATGACATGGCCTAATAATTTACCTTCAGTTACGCCAAATATACATTTCTTAGGATTAAGGGAAATCCCATACCTTTCACATCGCTGGAGTACTTTTCTGAGGTCCTTAGCGTGGGTGGATGCATCCTTGGAATACACAGTCAAATCATCCATATATACAACAATGCATTTACCTGATAATCCACGAAAAGCAACGTCCATGGCCCTTTGAAAAGTGGCACCTGCATTAATTAGACCAAAAGGCATTCTTCTATACGCATAATTTCCCCATTTGCAAGTGAAGGTGGTTTTTAGTCTATCCTCTCTGTCAATTAAAACCTGGTTATAACCTGAAAAACCATCTAAAAAAGACATCATCTTTGCGCCATTTACTGCTTGCAGTACTTCATCTATTGGGGGCAAAGGATAATTATCCTTTTCAGAAGCCTTGTTTAAATTTCTAAAGTCTACGCACAACCTGATGTCTCTGTTTTTCTTCCTCACTGGTACTAAGTTAGCTACCCAGACAGAATATCTGACTGGAAAAATTATTCCAGCGGACAGTAGTTTTTTAACTTCCTCAAAGATTAAAGGCTCTAGAATGGCATTTACAGGCCTCTGTTTCTGCCTAAATGGTTTGACTTCTTTTCTTAAAGGTATGACGTGAGTTATGATGGACTCATCAAATGTTTTCAAGTCTTCATAAGTCCATGCTATGACATGTTTGTATTCTTTCAGAACATCCAGAACCTCTTTTCTGATTTTCTCAGAGCAAGCTTTCCCAACTAGTACATTTTGTGGATTTAGCTCAGTCCCTAAGTTATGTAAATCACACTTACCCCCTTCTGTTTTGGGTAAGTCTTTCTGTCTTATTATTCCGTCGAAGTCAAAGATGTGTTCTAACTCAATTACTCCTTTTGGCAAGAAGTTGCTCTTTAAGTTGATCATATCTTCTTCGTCCCATGTTACTTCAGGCCTTTCTTGTTCATCAATAATTTGGGCCTCAAATGCCTCATTACAAGTCAGAAAATCAATAATTTGCTGATCCTCTCCAAATACCTGAAAGTGTGTAACATTGTCTGGTATACTGGGCACGTTAATTAGCTCAACAGCAAATCGTCTTAATCCTGACAGTGTCAATGGTTCTAATGTACTAGCAGCAACTGCTAACGCATCTGGCCTGTGGTTTAGCTCTCTAGGAATGTGCTCTATGTTAACAGCATCAAATGAATCCATTAAATTCCATACTCTATGTCTGTAACTAATCATCTTCTTATAATTGCAGGCATATAGTTTCCTCACTTGTCTGACTACTAATTCAGAGTCTGAAAATACTCTGATACTCTGATGGCTTTTACCCTTTTCTTGATGGCCATGACAAGTCCTAAAATTAGGGCCTCATATTCAGCAATATTGTTAGTGCAGGAAAATTGTAATCTATATGCTGCCAAATGAGATTTACCTTGAGGATCTATGAGTTCAATACCTGCACCTGCGCCCTGTTTTGATTTGGACCCATCACATTTTAATGTCCACATGCCATCCTTACTTTTTTGATCTTTTACCTTGGCATACTTTGTCTCTTTTATTGCCTGTGGAGTGTTGTCTTGTTTATTCATGGGTTTTTCCGTTTGGTTATCTTGCATATGTGTGTTTGTAGTTTGCAGCTCAGAAAGATGACTACCCTTGTCCTCTATTTCTTTTCCTAAATCTGGGGTCAGGGCATCTATATTATCCTGAACATATCTCTGTGTTGGATCAGGATGCTCATTTTTCTCTTGTGACTCTATCCTCCCTATGCACTTCTTGTATTCATATTCAATGATGTCTTTGCATATTTCACAATTCTCCTCAGAATGTTGCCTACCATGGACTCTACACCTATTTTTATATAACTTACATTGGACTGGGAGATTGTGTGTAACGCACTCTTCCACCTCTTGTCTAATGGCATGACCAAATTTGTCTATTGCATTGTTTTCCTCATCTGAAGAATTTCCGTCAGACTCAATGAATAGTGCCGTTCTATTGCTGACACACTTCTTTCTAATGTTTAACATCATGATCTCTTCAATCTGCATCCCATTGTTGGTAATTCTGTAGACACCTGGTTCAACAGCAGCATATAATATTTCATTAGTTCGATTATACTCTGTTATCATATGTCTCATTCTGGGCTCTGCCTCTATTCTGATCTGGTTTGGGATACCTCTCCATGGTAACCACATGTGTGAAAAGTCAGTAGCCATATATCCGTTTAATGTCTTGGACCAATCCCTACTTAGCAACATTCCATAATTTACGGGTATATTCACTACTTGAATGTCAATAATTTGGCTTATCCTAGGGTCTGAAGCTAACTGCACCTGTATGTTCATGAGTTCTCCTATCACACTAACCTCGGTCTTATCTAATTGCGTGACAACCTTGGCAGATTTGGTAGGAGTCAGCCCGAGAGTTTTACATATTCCTAAGGGCATTACGTTGGCTGAAGCACCAGAATCTACCATGCAATTGTGTATATTCTTCCCACACAACCTAACAGTTAACAAGAAAGGTTGAGTATCCCTCTTATCCGCATGTATTACCACATTTGTATTGGAAGGCTGCTCAACTTTCTTACATTTCTCCTTAGGTGGTGAATCACTATTAGGAACAGTTATATCAGCAGACACCTTGTTTGTCATAGATGTATCCAGGGATTTTAAAAAAGCATTTCTGATCCTTGGGGTCTTCAATAATTCATTTAGAGGTATACTGACCTTCATTTTCTTTATTTCCTCTGATAAGTAATTCATTAGTCTTGTTGTCTCTATTGTTTCTGTCTTACTTGTTTGATCCTTTTGCACTGCTGTTCCGTTATTTGTGTGCTGACTAGCTTTAAGTATGGCAGGATTGTTGCTAGCATTCTGATCTGGGGGTGTATTGATGTTATTCGGGGGAGTGGAAGTGGTGAAAGGTCCTCCCGGCCTAGGGTTGTTCCTCAAATTGTAGGTGTGGCTTTTATTTGTCTGTTGAAAGGCATGCACCTCCTCTGTTTCATTTAATATCTCGTTTTCAGATTCAAAAGGAAACTGAGAAGCATTTAACACAAAGGCTGATTCAGGATAAAGACTTTCACAACAGTATGGTTCATCCTCTAGCAATTCATCCTCTTTCTCTTCTGCAGTTGCGAAGGTAATCGTTTCTAAGACTAATGCTGTGTCATATTCTGAGGGTACTACCTCATTACCCTTAGGAATGAGAAATTCAGAGGTAGGAGGCTGTACGTCTACGTTAAAAATACTAGCTGCCAAGTGGAGCTGTGGACAGTCGTGCTCAGCATGGGTATTGGTATTGTGAAATCTGCACCAATTTTTGGGTGCTGTATTGGCCATTTGTATGTTAGTTATTTGTTTTGCACCATGATTATCTGTATTCTCAAAAGGAGAAGCCAGAGTACCGTTGTTGGGCCCAGTGTTCCATGTCTTGGGTGGCCTAGGTTGATTCTAATTTTTGTTATTATTGCCCCAGGTCCTATTATCTATCACTGGCCCCCTATTTTGCATTGGTTGCCCCTGACTGGGGCCTTGATGCTGATTGTAGTTTTGGTTCTGATTGTACTGCTGATTTTGGTTGAGACTATAATTCTGATTTTGGCCTTGGTTGTAATTTTGATGTGGATTGTAGTTTTGGTTGCTTCTTCCATAGAGATTCTCATTTCTTAGCTGTGTCACTTCGGTTGTTAATCTCTTCAAATGTGCAGTAATCTCCTTGATTTCTTCCCTATCCTCTTGTGCTTTTGCCACAGTTACATCCCTAGGAAGTTGGAAGAAAGGCTGACCATTATTTTGACTATTATTGGAAGTACTAGCCGTGTAAGGAGTTATGGCCTGGATTGGAGTAGGATTATACACAGGTGTGTAAGAAGGAACTGGATTTATTAGTGGAGCATGCTGCACAGGGACTCCATTCCATGGGTGTGCCTGATTCTGCACCCCAAAGTTTCCTCCAAATGGACTGTAAGTTGTATGTCTCATTTCTTGGTTCACTGAGGCTGCCTCTTTATAGGCTTTGGATATTGAATCTATGTCAGGTTTTCTTTTGACAAACATGGCAGTTAAAGGATCCAAGGCAGCATAGTACATAGCCAACAAGGGAGCATCATCTATGGTATAAGGGGTTACTAGCCTAGAATAGGCCTTTTGAAATCTGTCATTGAAATTATCAATTAGCTCTCCCTCACCTCGTTTTATAGCAGCCAACTTATGATACAAAGCACAAGGGTCAATGGGTCCTCTAAATCTTGACAGAAATGCTTCTTCCATAAGTGCCCAGGAAGAAATGTAACCATTGGGTAAGTTTACGTACCAGCTAGAGGCCTGCTCATTAAAGGTGTAAGGAAACAACCTACACACAACATCCTCGTGCTCTAACATAGCCCTAAAACATGCTTCCTTAAATATTCTAATATGATCTTCTGGGTCTTGATGCAACTGGTATTTGGGACATATCTTTTCCGGATTTTTTGGCATGTCATGATAATCGTTGAAGAATATGGGAGAATTGACATCGAAATAAGCCATTGCAGGTGTTTGAGCTTGACTTGAACTTGCAGAAATACCTGGATTGATTGGTGGATTAGGATTTAGAGGAGGATTGAGACCTCCAGGAGTGCCTGAACCAAGATTTAAAGATCTGAACAGTGATCTGTCAGGACTTACAATACTACGGATGTTAAAAGGTGACCCAGGAGGTGTTCCAGATGAACTTCCTGCTTGCGATATCTTTGGATTCCAGATTAAAGGGCTTTTACTTCACCTTGTATCAGGTAGTTGCACAAATATATCTCCTGAACTGGACCTAGACCTAGTCACTCTGTTACTGTCGTTAGCCAGTTTGAAATGAAACCTAACTCAGGCAGGCCCTCCTTCTAGCGCCAGAAAACTGTTGATGACTGTTTTGATGCAATCATAACAATAAGTTAAAATTCACATAAAATGAACTGAAACTATACTTGAAAGACAAGAAGGAATCATTTGGTGATTCAACTAATCCCAAGTCTACAATGGTTCGGTTGGTCAAGTTCAGTTGGTCAATGTGAAGCTATAATGTTCAAGGGGCCTTACGTAGTTTAGGTTTATTTTGTGGTTTACTGGACTAAGGATATGCAAAGATGTCATAGATTTCAACAAGTATTCTGTTCATTTGCATACAAGTGATACTGGGCTGCAAGTTTCAGAGGGTTTTCTTGGATTTTTGCAGCTTTCTTCTTGATCTGTTTATGAAAACTGTCTACTTATAGCTCTGTTATCATGCTTCTTCAAATTTGAGACAATTTCCTCTGGATTTCTACGTTTTCAGCTAGATATTTCAGATGGGTTGGGAAAAGTTAGAAAGATCTACTCTATACCTCACTTAATCTACCGAAGGATCTAAGTGTTTCTATTATGCACTATGTAAATACCACAGTAGTCTGATCAAATCCACAGTAAAAACCCTAAATGTAAGTTCTGAGCATTTTCACAAACATACATTTAAAATTGCAAGCTCTCAAAGAAGATATTTCAAAACACAAAGAAGAGCAGGAGAACACTCAGAAGATAGATGCAGAACTCCAGATTCTATTGCATTAGAAACGAATAGCCATACATGATTTACAATGTAAGAATGACTCTTAGTTTCATTGATCCTACTACAGAGAACTTACAAGCTTTACAGATACAGTAAGGCAGCCAGACATTCCACGCGCACCTTACTGCAGACAAACAGGCGACCTCCTTCTTCTACTTCTAAACTATGCCCAGAAAGACTCTACAATTCTGGCAAAATCCTAAAATCACTGTGTGTAGCCCCTGTTGTAAAGTATTACAGTGTAGAGAGGCACAATATAAAGACATTTTGATTGTCCTCACTACAGCAAAAACCTAACAGAACCCCTGGTTCAAACCTCTAGTTACAGCAATAAATGCAGGTGAACCAATTCTCAAAAATATCTCTGAGCAGTGGTCAAATCTGGGCGAAATATTGCCCCTTCTGAGAAGTTCCGGCAGCTGGGCAATAACTTCTGTTTGTCTTTTGCAATAATATCTTCAGCTACAACCTTCTTCTTTACTTACCTTTTGCATTTCATCTCTATCTTCTTGCTCCTGAGATCAGATCCTCTGCCTCCATGAGGTCACTGTATTGACTTTCCAGCTGCTTCCTCAACTGCAAGCCTGCAAGACAAGACAAGCAATAAGTTTCACATTTATCATAAAAAATAGCATGAAATTAAAATAAGCGTTCAAATCCAGGTGACAGCGCAAGATGGAGAAAATCGGATCCAGAATCCTCTCAAAACGCGTCCAAAATGCGCCCAAGCTACTCAAAATTGATCGGGTCAACTATCGCTGACTGAAAAAAGCCAGAGGCGCCAAAAAAATGCTTTAAAATGTCCACCGCCTCACTTCCCGCCCATCGGCATGATCATCCCTGTCGGTGCGTCAAAAAATAGGTTAGTCGATATACCTCATCATCATGATATTCTGGAAATAGCATTCCCCCCTGAAGGTCCAGATGAATGTCATCATGATGTTTCGCTTCTGCATATCGGGGAAAAGAACAACATCATCATCATCATATTGTTGAAGAAGAATAGGAGGATGCGAATATGATCATGCTGCTGAGGAGAGGAAAATGATGGTGACATCATCATGATATTTGGGCTTCATTGAAATGCTAAGGATGACGTCATCATCATGTTCGGTTAAGATCAGGGGGATATTTGTGATATCGGGTCATCTAAGGAGCATGATCAGGATGATGAAGTGAATATGACCCTTTCGCGGCCAAGGTAACCCTCTCGAGAAAAAAAATCAGCATGATGAAGATCATCATCATATTTGCTTTTGTCGAACTTGGAATAAGACGTCATCATCATGTTCGGGAAATGGATCGTGCTTGAAAAATATATCCTGTTTGAAGGAAAAAAGATGATGATGATGATCATCAGGATATTAGCTTCTGTCGAACATTAGATCGGGATGACATCATCATGATATCCGGGGCCTTTGTTAAATTTAAAACATGACGTCATCATGATATTTCGCCAACCGGATCATGTTTGGGAAAAATCCTGCCGAAGGGAAAATGTGATGATGATGATCATCAGGATATGTGCAAAAGGTTGTATTTCATCGGCAGGAGGTCTTTACGAAATATCGGGTGAACCAACAAGATCATGATGATGTTGACGATATGCCAGGATAAAAAATGATGATGACGTCATCATCATATTTCACCTTCGGAGCACAAGGATGAGTTGGTCATCATGATATTTGCGCTAGGGTGATATTGTAAAATATGATGATGCTGTTGAGAAATGCAATATCGACTACTTCTTAATAAATGGGGTGGTCATCATGATATTCGCTAACCGGAGATCAGGAGGATATGAAGATGATGATCCTCTTAATCGAATTATGATGATGATGTTTCCAGCACTTGGCGAAATTTAGCAAATGATCCTCGTGAAAGATCAGGATGATGTGAAGTCGTCATCATCATAATTCGAACTTCAGCAAATATCATGATGATGACCTTGCGATAGGATTTGAACGTGCGCATGCAAATATGCCGATAATGAATTTGCTAAGTTAGGGTGATCTTATACTATCAGCATGATATTTTAAGATCAGGCGATGCAAAGATATCATGATGATGTTCGCGATACAAAGACCGCTCGACGGGGTAACTTACCTTGACTTAAAGTTGATGTCATCATGATATTTCGAACCTCAGGATATTATCGGGGGGGTGCGTTTAAAATATGATGATGATGATCATCATCATGCAACCAAAACTGAGTTTATAACATATGACGCTCCTAAGAAAATCATGGTGCTGCATAATGCGCACAAGGCCTTTTGACGGGTAAAGGGTACTACCACCTAAGATTGACGTCTGGATATTGCGACTGCATGATTTTTATCAGGTGATAGACCGAGATCATGATGATCTTGACAACATGACTTAGGATATAAAAATAAATATGATGATCCTCCTGCGAATATCAGGTTTGACCACAACTTTGACCGTGCATAACTTTCACATATGGACGAATTTTCAAGTGAAGTAAAAGGCAAACCTGCATGAAATTTCAAGCTCTTTCTAAATATGAGGTCACACCAACAAAATATGAACTTTGACAAACTAACCTCATGATGATGACCTACCTTATCATATATCATGATGATGATGCACCTGACCTTCATTTTTACCAGACCGCCAGGAAGCAGAAAAAACACAAGCAGAAGCAAAAAGCAAGACACCAGCAGGGGTCCCCATTTTGCTAAGGAGCATAATGGGGCGTGTTGTGAACATCACAACAGGGTTGAGGGATTAGGATTTGACATTGAGGGTTGAGGCTTTAGGGTTTAGTGTTTAGGGATAGGGTTGAGGGTCGAGGGATTAGAGTTAAGGGTTGAGGGATTAGGTTTTGACATTGAGGATTGAGGTTCGAGGGTTTAGGGATAGGGTTAAGGGATTAGAGTGAAGGGTTGAGGGATTAGGATTTGACGTTGAGGGTTGAGGCTTTAGGGTTTAGGGTTTAGGGATAGGGTTGAGGGTCGAGGGATCAAAGTTAAGGGTTAAGGGATTAGGTTTTGACATTGAGGGTTAAGGTTCGAGGGTCGAGGGTTTAGGGATAGGGTTGAGGCGAGGGATAAGGGTTAAGGTAGACAAGGAGCGACTGAGAGACATAGAGAGGGGAGAGGTAGAGAGGTGAGAGGGAGAGATAAGTGAGATATAGAACATGAGCTAATGGAACTAGAGATGAGATAGGTAAAATATTTATGGATCAATCTATAGCAAAACAAAACATAAGCGCATTATAACGCAAGCGAGCGCGTTATAACGTGAGCGAGCGCATTATAATGCACTCGCGTTTTGTCCTACTATAGAAATGGTAAAAAAGTGTTGACCCCCATGATCCAGGCCCACATGCTCTGTTTTCATACTGATTTTGCGCGTGCTCTGACAAAAAAGAAGTGCTTTCATGCTGTTGGGAAGTTCACATGCACATTTTACACATTCTACCACCTTTGCATGATCTTTCCACCACCTTTTCTGCTTTGCCAACTTGAGAAGGAGGAAATAACATAGTTTTCACACCAAGTTTGATATATATCTATTCAAGTTTCAATTTTTGTAGTGTTGCAATGTTAATTGTGATTTAATTTTAGGAATTTAACATTATAGATTGGTTAATAGTATTGTTGTTAGTAATTATATTTGAGTGTTATTCAATTTAACATTGAAAAGGAAGCAAGTGGTGAAAAACTCAAATTGTTGAGGAGTTTGATGCAAGAAGAAAAAAAACACTACATAATTGGGTACTCTCTCCATTCGAATCTTCATTGTTTAGGTATGTCAAGTCTTTACATGCATGTTCTTTACATTTTTGTTAATTCTATTTGAATTACTTTATCATGCTTTATCATACATGTTTAAAATAGACACATTCCCAATCAAGAAAGTAGCCTACAATCTCACATGATTCCATGTATATTTTCTACACTTGGGCTCTTTAATAATTATGTGTAATAAACAGACCTTAACATACCATGATGTCAAACTATACAAGAATAAATCCTTACAACATAATAAAAATACAATCCCACTATTATCTTGTATTCATTTCTTAGGAACTAATATTGGTCTCTTTATCATGCTACAGACAAATTCTCCGTCATGCTGAGGAAACGATCAAGAATTAAACCAACACAGGAAGAGATAGAAGCTAAGAATGCAAAGAAAGCAATGGCTATGAGGGAACTTCGTGAGAAGAGGAAATTGGACACGATAAATGAAGACATGCCAATTGAAGAGCAACCACAACCATCACAAAGAGATATGGTATTGGCGGCACAAAGAGAACGAATGCAAAAACTTCGTGCTACGAGAGATTTGAATACCATAGTTGGAGACACGTCCTCTACCGCAAGTCAACATGTAGGGACACCATCTACCACATCTCAAGTTGAGAGTACATCATCACTCACATGTGATGGAGGTACGCCATCGTTCCCACCTCAACCTCAAGGTATGTCATCTATTCCATCTTTGATCGAAGGTATTCCATCTAGCCCATCTCATTTAAATATTGATGAAATTCTTAATGTTGTGATGAATTTACCTAACTTAACACCACCTAAAATTTTGAATAGAAAGCCAAAGTATTTGATTGATATTGATGAGAATATTTTGCAGCCAATGGAAGGTAAGATTCCAAAACACACTTGTAGAAGATATGCTCATAAGATTTGGAGATTGTTCTTTGAAAAGTTAAATGAGACTGCAAGATGTCAACTATTCATTGAAATGATGTGAAGTATAAAGTATAGGTCCATCATGAAGATTCTTGGGTTGAGAACATCAGAGGCTTCAAGTGAAAAATCTATTGTCAAGAATCTAATGAGTGCGTATGAGAGTGTGGGTAACACCTCACACACAAAAGATAGTAATGCAACACGGCGTGTGATTACATCGACTATAGTAAGTAGTCAAACGAGGAAAGTTCATCTCATTAGAAAGATGAGTCAAAAATTGAGAATTAATAGGAAAACTTTATCAAGAGCTGTTGGAAGACACCAAAGAAGAGGACACTAATGCCAATGAATTATGGGCATTCTTGGGGAGACTACCACGAAAAGATAAACCAATTGTTGAAGCATTGAGATCACTAATTGAAGACTTTTGGAAGAATTACACAAGGGTATCTCTGAATCAAAGGGATGTGGTAAGAAGGAGAATCGGTAGTCAGAACTGTGAGCCACATCCAAAGCATTTTTTGGATGAGACTCAAACACAGTTTTATGGTAAATTTCTAGAGAAGTATCTTCAAATTAAAATTTGTCAAAGATATTTTGAAATGCTAAAACCTTCCTATGTCAAGATAAATCACACACGCACTACTTGTTGTTGTAGATTACATATTGAATTTTCTAACCATTTTGATGTTTATAGGTCTATATGTTTAGATATGCATACTAACAATGTTTTGCAGGGTTGTGCCATACGTGCCCCACCAACATCTTCAAAAGACTTCATATCAAGAATTTTATGTGAAAGAGAGGAAGGTCAAATATTATACAAGAAATTATGCTTGGATGGCACATGTCATCGTTGCGGTGGCTTGCAACATTTGCCAATATGTGAACATATGGAAAGAACACATGCAGTTGGAAACGAACTAGTAGAGTTTGGCAAGTATAAAACAGTGGCATACAATACAAACGATGGTAAAGAAGCAAAGAGGTGTCAATTGATTATTGAAAAGATTCTAGTGTATCAGTTTATGCTTATATTTCATGACAAAATAGTGTATGAGTATGCAAGACATGCCCATAGAGCTCGATGGTTGGACTTGCAATTCAAGTTATGCAAGGACACATTTTCGGTTGGTAACATTGTTTCAGTCGTCGACTTTGCAGAGAACTACAGTCTACAGCCACAACGAGAGGTGCAATCACAATATTACAACTCCACACATGTTTCTATATTTGTGCACATCGCATTCATTCATGCGAATGATAGTACAGAGGATGACAGAAAGATCATAAGGGAGTATAATTTCTATATTAGTGATTATCGTACGCATTCTACAGAGTTCGTGCAAGGTTGATTTTAGGTGTTCTACAATGATTTGGCTAGAAGGGGCATATCGTTCAGTCAGCATATCATATGGTCGGATAATTGTGCGTCACAATTCGAGAACTCACAGAATTTCTTTTGGCTGAGTAGGAGGCATAATTTTACAGGTATTCAGCATATGTGGAACTTTTGTGAGGTCGGGCATGGAAAGGGGGAGCATGATGGTGCAGGAGCATGTATCAAAAGAGCCATAGCATGAGAAGAGTTAAAGTATAAAGACAATGCAAAGTTGACAGATGTAAAATCGATTGTCGAGTGGTGTAATGCTTCCATGGGTCTAGGTAATGAAGGTAAGTCTTCAGTTCGTAGAATTTTTTGGTTGATAAATGATACTAACATTGCACCATATGAGGACTGTTGTACACTGACAGGATCAAATGAGATGCACTCTTTCAGAAGCTCAATTGCAGGTTCATGGAGTATCCATACACAAAAGATGTCATGATTTTGTTCTTCTTGTACAATTCAAGTCTGGGATGAGTGCGAGTCAAAGGAGTGGGTTGACGAATGGAAGTTAAGTTATCTTAGCCCACTTGACATGTATCGACCCCTGACGACACTGGAACTAACACAGATGGAATCATCAGTTGACTTTGACTACATATCAAATTTAGTTCAACTAGGTAATATAGGGCACGTATATGCATCTAATCTCATCTAGTTCAACCAGATAATGTTATCTTACTTGGTAGTGTTTTTGTAATGTTGACTAATTTCATCTAATTTGCTACACATATCAATGTAAGGCATGTATATGCAGTTATTGCAGATGAAGATAATGAAGAGGGAATAGATTATTACTTATGTCATTGTGTTGAGGCCAAAATGAAATTGGAGGCCCCTGTTACAGATGGAGAAAACATCGAATACCCTACAGGCTCAGTGGTTATTATTGGAACATGGCTTAGAAGGTACCCACATAAAAGTGTTAATGTTTGGCTGTTTCAGGACTTTGACACACATCAGAAGATTCTTCATTACTTGAACCTTGTCGTGGCATCCAATGTTCATTTGATAAAGTATCGGGGTAGACCTTTGAACAAAATCTTGTGGAAGGTACGTGAGTCTGACCATGAAGCAATACTTGACACAATAAAGAGTAGAGCAGACCTGGATGGTTCATTAGATTAATTTGTAAGTATTTACATTGATTTTGTAAAGTCATGTTACATTGAGTTGTAAGTATGCACATTAATTTGTAAGGTTTGCCTTTTTTTAATTTCCTGCTGCATTTTTACACATATACAAATTTTTACATCATCATGTTATGCATTTTTTGGTGTCCTGCTCCTGATGTGACCAAACTGATAGTTCCAACGCGTCCAGATGGGTACGTTTAGGCTAGGCATTGTTCTATTTTTCATCCAAACATGTCGAAATAGTCTGAGCTACATTGTGATGCAGAGAAGAAGATCAGTTTCACTTCATAAAGGCATATTTCAAAACAAAATGTTTCAAGTCCAACCTTGTCATACACTAAGATCCTCAACATAGCATAAAATTTGGGCTTTCACCTTTTCTGACCTGATCAAGGCCATAATTGTGTTTTTTGTTCATCTAAGAACATTCAATTAACCAAAACAACCAACCATTAAGGTCTGCCCTTTCATCTCATTACCAATCCTTCATTGACTGCCCCAAAAGCTAGTAGCCCTGTTGTGAAGGACAATCACTCATAACTTCCAGTATAGAACCCTTCTTAAGACCGTTAAGGGAGTTTTGAGTACCCTTTAAGGTGTTCTCAAACATAACAAGAAATCGGTATCTATTTCTTTGGAAAGAGCTACTCAAAATAGGACCGTTGTTGAGCAAATTAGGCCTAATAGGCTTGAATACTAACAGGGCTTATTGGTTCTATGACCTCCGGCTTCAAACTCTCCAAAAAAACACTTGGTACATGTGGGATTAGGTTCATTCATGCTTATTTAATCATCCCAACACCTTTCCAACTGATATTTCACCAAACCCAACACGTATACCTCTTCACTATCCTTAAAAACACTGTTTTCTGGACTATCACAGAAAAACAGTCATAAAAACTTGATTTCCTTCACCCCAATCTTAGATATTTGGTCAGGGACCTCTAGAACTCAAAGGCACATATCACCACAGTCCTTTTCACCAAGGAGCTTGCAACATGCAATGAATAAATTAGGAAAAACACAGGGTTTTCATGTCACTGCTTACCCTAAACAGGGTTATGACAGTTTAGACAAAAAATGCAATATCTTCCTTAAAACAAAACCAAAATGCATGCAACCAAATGCAAATGGAGGGTGATTGATAGGACTATCACTTACAACCAATTTGGCACTAGTCCTTGCCCGTACAGGGCTGTACAACTACAGAAAACAGTCAATTTCTGAGGAAATACACAATAAACAGTGTCTTTATTGATTCAAATTCCAAACCTACAATCACCCACGCCATCTCCAAAGATTACAAAGACTTTTAAAGGAATTTCATGCTTGACTCCTTAGTTTCCAACTTCTTTCTGACTTCCTCCAAGCGAATGACCTTTGGTATTCCACTATATTGTTCTTTTTTTTTCATTTTACATTGGCAATCTTTACATAGTATGCACTAAATACATATTTGAACCTCCTAATGACCTAAACACCTAATAGTGACTTGATTAACAATGTTACAATGTTGAAGCATTACAAACAAACTGAAAGATTTGTCTAGGCAACCTTAATTTGCCAAGGTGCTCCTGCACCACATTGTACCGACGATATCCCTGAAGAGTCTAAAATGCAAAAAGGCAGCAATCTTTGACAAGATGTTACTCAAAAATCGTGTCACTTAGAAACATTCTGTCTGAGGCAACATGATCACATAGAGTGACTCTACAATAACCTCTCCCAGTTTTTTATATCTCTAAGGCATTTGCCTATGGTGAAAGGTTTTCTATTGCCCCAAAAATCGTCAGAAGGAGGCAGTGTAAAGTTGCAAAGGGGTGTAACTTTCGTCTTACTCTTGATGCAACAAAACTGACTATTCCAACACGTCCAGATGGGTACATTTATGTTAGGCATGGTCCTATTTTTCACCCAAACATGTCGAAACAGTCTGAGCTATATTGTACCGACAATATCCCTGAAGAGTCCAAAGTGCAAAAAGATAGCAATCTTTGACAAGATGTTACTCAAAAACCGTGTCACTTAGAAACATTCTGTCTGAGGCAACGCGATCATGTAGAGTGCCTCTACAATAACCTCTCTCAATTTTTTATATCTCTGAGGTGTTTTCCCGTGGTGAAAGGTTTTTTGCTGCCCCAAAAATTGTTAGAAGGAGGCAGTGTAAAGTTGCAAAGGGGTGTAACTTTCATCCTGCTCCTGATGCGACCAAACTGATCTTTATATGATATCTTCAATATGATTACTTTGATAATGAACACTTGAGATGTATCTTGTTGATCTTGCCTTGTTCATTGTAAGTAGGATATGTATGATGCTTGTAGCTTCATTTGACTAACTCTATGATATTTCTTCTTCTTCTTGTAGGTAGGTTGATGACCTTCCTTGATGCTCTTTCATGCAGAGTGGATGAGGATAATGATGCTCCTTCATGACTCAGAGTAGATGATGAAACTTCATTGATGACATGGAGTAGAAGACTCTTCTCAAAGACTTGAATATTGGGAGAACTTGACGTATGATGGATGAAGTGCCTTGCTTGATGATATGATGAAGATGAAGTAGTGCACTTGGCATGTTGACCTTGAAGCAATGATTGATGAAGAAGCTAATTGATACTTGAAGATGAATGGAACTTGAAGTGATTGAAGATCTCCGGACATGATGCAACTTGATGAAGTATGTCAAACTTGATGTGATCTAACATGATGTCATTGATGAAGAAGACCTGAAATATATCTTGCTGTGACTTCTTGGAGAAGCTACCTCTTGAAGTGGTGTCTCTTTGGTAGTGATTACTTCCCATCTTAACTCTCTAGCATGACTGAATGTGAATGACTCCTTTGAAATAGCTACATGATGACTCCTCCTTGAAAGTGACTCCAAGATCTTGCTCCTACCTCTATGATACTTCTTTTCCTTCAATCTTCCTGCAATACAAACCAAGAAACACATCAATCCTTATGATAAACACTTTATAGCACAAAGGAACATGCAATAATTTTTTTTCAAATCTAGACGCATATATAGGTGAAAAGAGGAGTAAAAGGCACCTAAGTCCAATTTGACTTTGTATTGCTATTTCAAACATTTGAGGCCAAAAAGAAATTGGAGGCCCCTGTTACAGATGGAGAAAACATCGAATACCCTACAAGCTCAGTGGTTATTACTGGAACATGGCTTAGAAGGTACCCACATAAAAGTGTTAATGTTTGGCTGTTTTAGGACTTTGACATGTATCAGAAGATTCTTCATTACTCGAACCTTGTCGTGGCATCCAATGTTCATTTGATAAAGTATCGGGGTAGACCTTTGAACAAAATCTTGTGGAAGGTGCGTGAGTCTAACCATGAAGCAATACTTGACACAATAAAGAGTAGAGCAGACCTGGATGGTTCATTAGATTAATTTGTAAGTATTCACATTGATTTTGTAAAGTCATGTTACATTGAGTTGTAAGTATGCACATTAATTTGTAAGGTTTGTCTTTTTTTTATTTCTCACTCCATTTTTACACATATACACATTTTTACATCATCATGTTATGCATTTTTTGGTGTCCTGCTCCTAATGCGACCAAATTGATAGTTCCAACGCGTTCAGATGGGTACATTTAGGCTAGGCATTGTTCTATTTTTCACCCAAACATGTTGAAACAGTCTGAGCTACATTGTACCGATGATATCCCTGAAGAGTCTAAAGTGCAAAAAGGCAGCAATCTTTGACAAGATGTTACTCAAAAACTGTGTCACTTAGAAATATTCTATCTAAGGCAACTTGATCATGTAGAGTGCCTCTACAATAACCTCTCTCAATTTTTTATATCTCTGAGGTATTTGCCTGTGGTGAAAGGTTTTCTGCTGCCCCAAAAATCGTTAGGAGGTAGTGTAAAGTTGCAAAGGGGTGTAACTTTCGTCTTGCTCCTGATGCGACCAAACTGACTATTCCAACGCATCCGGATGGGTACATTTATGCTAGGCATGGTCCTATTTTTCACCCAAACATGTCAAAATAGTTCGAGCTACATTGTACCAACGATATCCCTGAAGAGTCCAAAGTGCAAAAAGGTAGCAATCTTTGACGAGATGTTACTCAAAAACTGTGTCACTTAGAAACATTTCGTCTGAGGTAACGTGTTCACGTAGAGTGCCTCTACAATAACCTCTCTCAGTTTTTTATATCTCTGAGGTGTTTTCCCATGGTTAAAAGTTTTTTACTACCCCAAAAATTATCAGAAGGAGGCAGTGTAAAGTTGCAAAGGGGTGTAACTTTCATCCTGCTCCTGATGCGACCAAACTAATCTTTGTATGATATCTTCAATATGATTACTTTGATAATGAACACTTGAGATGTATCTTGTTGATCTTGCCTTGTTCATTGTAAGTAGGATATGTATGATGCTTGTAGCTTCATTTGACTAACTCTGATATTTCTTCTTCTTGTAGGTAGGTTGATGACCTTCCTTGATGCTCTTTCATGTAGAGTAGATGATGAAACTTCATTGATGACATGGAGTAGAAGACTCTTCTCAAAGACTTGAAGATTGGGAGAACTTGAAGTATGATGGATGAAGTGCCTTGCTTGATGATATGATGAAGATGAAGTAGTGCACTTGGCATGTTGACCTTGAAGCAATGATTGATGAAGAAGCTAATTGATACTTGAAGATGAATGGAACTTGAAGTGATTGAAGATCTCTGGACATGATGCAACTTGATGAAGTATGTCAAACTTGATGTGATCTAACATGATGTCATTGATAAAGAAGACCTGAGATGTATCTTGCTGTGACTTCTTGGAGAAGCTACCTCTTGAAGTGGTGTCTCTTTGGTAGTGATTACTTGCCATCTTAACTCTCTGGCATGAATGAATGTGAATGACTCCTTTGAAATAGCTACATGATGACTCCTCCTTGAAAGTGACTCCAAGATCTTGCTCCTACCTCTGTGATACTTCTTTTCCTTCAATCTTCCTACAATACAAACCAAGAAACACATCAATCCTTATGATAAACACTTTATAGCACAAAGGAACATGCAATAATTTTATTTCAAATCTAGGTGCATATATAGGTGAAAAGAGGAGCAAAAGGTGCCTAAGTCCAATTTGACTTTGTATTGCTATTTCAAACATTTAAGGATGACTTATAATAATTCTTGCTTGCCAAATGCACTTGGAGGTTATACAAGTTGAAGAACTCACCTAGACTTCATTAATAATGTTGATCTCTCCTAAGGTGCATTTTGATGATGATTGGGGTGTAAATTTGTGCCTTAACTTAGGTAAATACCTTCTTCAACTTCAAAGGGGTTCAAAGCATTGCTAAGAAATTCTCAATACTCAAACACTCCAATGAACTGAAGCAACTTCTTCTTAGGCGCAAATGTAAGGGTACACAAGGGGAAAATGGCGCCTAGATGACTTAGTGCATTTCTATGACTTCATTCACATGTTTAAATGTTTGAGAAACTCTCCTTTACTAAGCACTTGTCCTCATGTCAATGTTAAGCTTTATACCTCCTAGGTGCTCAATTAGGTGATGTCATTAGATACAACTTACCCTTAGGCACCAATGTAGCTTCTTCAATCCATCATACTTCTAGGCGCTCAAATTTGAGGTCTTGGACTTGTATCTTATTCCTAGGCGCAATTGGATGATCTTCCTAGATCTAGGCACTCATGATGGTGGGAAATTACATGAAGGGGCGCCTAAGTCCAATTTGACTTTGTATTTGATATTTTATGACTCCAATTGACTAGGAATGGCTCAATTTCTAAAGTGCTGACTCAATAATGTAAGTTTAAGGTCTTTTCCTCCTAGGCGCCAATTAATGAGTTCATTAGATGCAATTTCTCCTTAGGCGCCAAAACTAGATAGTAGAGACAAGAGGAGGCGCCTAGCATCAATTTAGGCTCTATTAGTTATTTGTAAGACCTTGAATGATTAAACATGCTTGAAGTAAGCCTTTCTCTCTTGGAACTTACTCAATGATATAGATTTGTGATACTTTATCTAAGGCACCAATCTAGATCTATATGGAGGTGAAAGAGCACCCAACATCATGAAGCTTTATACTTGGCATTTTTTATGCTTTAAATAATTATGAAGGTCTTAAGATGACTTTTCCCCTCTAGGTGCCTACTCTTAGATGTCCTTGGATGTAATTTCAATCTAGGCACTCATGGAGGTATTGAATGGCAAGCAAAGGCGCCTTAGCTTACTTAGCCCATTTCTTTGATTTTGATGATCTTGACTCTTAAATGCCATCTAGTCTCATGCTCTTAAGCTCTCCTCTTACAAGGTGCCATATTGAATGGATTTAAACTCTCTTGTTATGCTTAGGCACCAATTCAAGGTCATTCTAAAGGCAAAGAGCGCCTAGAATCCATTTGACTTAGCTTTTAACATTTCAACAAGTTTAAGCAATGGGAGAGATCTCATCAAGGAGTCCACTCAAAGGATTGTTTCATGTCAACTCTTCCTAGGCACCAATGTGTGATTAGATGACAAGGAAAGTGCGCCTAAACTCCAAACATTCAATCAATCTTCATATACATACTTCTCTCCTTCAAGGCGCTCAAAGTGGTTAAATCATTCTTCAATTCCTTATTCTAGTTGGTTCTAAGACCTTTAGGCGCTCTCATTCACCAATTCAAACCTTCAAACACTTTTAAGGTGCTCAAAGTGATGTCCATCACCAATCCACTCCTTAGGCGCTCAAATTTGATTATAGAAGCAAGAAATTGCGTCTAAGGTTTATGTTGCTCAAGACCTCCTTTGCAAGGCGCCTTAGATGATGATCAAGGTTTGAAAATGTGCCTTACTTGAATTTAGATTATTCCTTGATATTTTAAGGCTTTTAACACTTGTTTGCACCCTTGTATGACTACATCACCCTTAGGCACTCATTTTGAGGTGTTATTCATCTACTATGTTGCCAAGGCACCAAAATTGGTGATATGAAGCATGAAGGGCGCCTAAACTCATAATGTGTTTTCCTTGTCAAATTTTCAATGCTTAAGGTCATTTGTATCAATTCCATTCAAGGCGCCATTTAACATGTAGATTATAGAATTTGGAGGATCCACTAGATTTCAGACTTAGTCAATTTTTAGTGTTTCAGGATATCAGGCTACCAGACTTAGTCATTTTCAAGATCTCAAACATAAAGAATAACATGATGATTCATTTTTTTGTATTGCATATAGTTGACATTGTATGCTACTCATAAAGAATATTAATATTTTCTGTTCAACATGATGATTCATTTTTTTTTTAAATACAACTTTTATCTTTTAGTTCCAAAATGAGGTTTAGGTGATACTTGAATAACAATAGCTAGCTTATTGAATCAACAAACATCTTATGTAATACAATTGGACTTTAAATATTTGAAGTAGCCATCTACAAATATCCATTCAAACGTGGATTTATAATGCAAGCATGGACGCCATCAATAAAAAAGATTTGTATTAACCAAATATCCATATAGGCGTACATCAATATCTGTCGATATAAGTATAACATATATACAAAATAACCATATAGGCTTACAAGAATGCCATATAGGCATACAATATGTCCACAAATGCCATATAAGCATACAACAAAGGAACACAATAAAAAGTCATTCCCCTCTGGCTGGTGAAGAGAATAGATCATAGGCAGCCTTTGATCTTCTAGGGGATGGAGATGCACATGTGGGTGGTCTACTACGAACCCGAGGGCTTCTCCTCCTATTTAGTTCTTCCTGCATCTTTAGTTGTTACAATAAAAAAGTATAGACATTAATATATAGAAATTACATGTTATAAAAAATGAAACATTTAACAAAATAATCACTTACCGCTACCATATAATCTGTCTCCTCACTTGCCTTAGTAGAAGGAATAGGCCGTGGTGATGTCATGTCCTATACAAACCATCTAGATAGAAATTAAACTTCAAATCAATAATCTTTTGATTTTTCAAAAATAGACAACTATAACAATGAATGTAAATTGAAATTTACTAATCTGCCTCATACCCCTATCAATGCCATGGAGCTATGAATTGCAAAGGTCACACCATGCTCCATTGCCCTATGAACATCGGGAGGTGTCTCCGCAGCCTACATCATCTGGAAATAAAACAATATTATTCAATTACGAAAACTATAATAGTGATGCAAATCATGGCTCCTAACATACACACACGTTCATCTAAACATGGAAGTACACACAATAAAGCACACAAGTCACATACAAATATCTAGTAAGTGCAATTCATTCATTAAACTATTTATTTTATTACCTCTGTGAAGCTTTGAAGTCCACCACCGTTGGCAAGTGTTGCTGTGAAATCTCCAATATTAACCTATTCAACACCCAAAATTAGATATTAGAATACCATTCATATAACGATGCTATTCACATGTAATATTTATAATTGTTTACTAGTTACATACCTCGACAGTAGATGATCTAGTGTAATATGCAGGTGGAGAACCACTAAAAACTGCATCAACGCTCTGACCCTGAAATTTCATTAAAATCATCAAACTAAATTAGTTAATCTTGCATTTCAAAAATGAAATTTAATAAATTAAATTCAATAAACTTGCTAATATTTACCTGAGTATCAAGGCTAGAAGTCTCACTCAAGAGGGTATATGTCATCACCATCTACTCAGTTGCAGATGTAGCATGTGCACCTGCATCCTGACTATCCATGGGGTCATAACCACAGGCTGATCCACAAGTCTGACAAGCATGGGGTGGGACCCTACTCCTCGCACTATCTCCCAACCCACTCTGTGTTGCAGGACTGGCATGCTCTATGATGCTCTGGGTCAAGGCACTAATGGATTGAAGTGTATCGACCTCAACACTCTCCTTCACAATGGAAGGGATAGAAACATGCTCATGGGTTGGTCTGCTGATTACTCATCTCACTGCCCACTGTGGGTCAACACGTGCCCCTGGTCTATCTTGTGCTGACCCCCCACCTCTACCCTGGAAGTCCCGCATATCAAAATAGTTTGGCACTTTATTGAGGACAAACTCGTAGTAGAAATTCCTCAAAAAGTATTGTGGGACCTCATTATTGTTGCATGGAGGATGGTCAAAAACCATCCACCACCTCTGTCCAAAATTGTCCCTTATCGCTTGGTTATTGCACCAATGGATAGAGAACCTCTTGCATGTAATGGGTGGAGGTTGATTTGTTTGTGGGTTTGTGAAAATTGAACACAAGTCTAATTTTGTAATTTGTAATTTCTTCACATCTTGGTATGATAGCTTGTCTGCATAATAGTCTCTAAACTCTCTCCTCTTATCCGTCCAACTAGTTATTTGCTTGCTAATTGAATCTACATTTAATAACATAGATTCAAGAGATTCAACAAGCGTGGACCTATGCAAGGTTGAAGTGGAAGGATCTTTCAACCTTGCAATTATATCTTCAATTTCTTTTTTGTTGTTTTCAATTTGCCCCATTATATTTTCTTGTGTTCCAGGGGCATGTCGAGGAATGGATGGAGGAGGTTGTTGTTTCGTAGGATTTTGTGGATTTTGAGGAGGAGGAGGAGGTGCATTAACATTTCCTGACAATTAATAAAATATACATAAAAAATCAACTCAAACCTACCTATTTAGAAGCAAATTCAAACAAAAAAAAAAACTCACTCCTTTGGCGTGATCGATGTTGTCGCGGCATTTTGGCGATGAATCGATAAGACTTTTGTGTTGAATTGAGTTTTGCAAAATGCGAGCGTGCTTCCTAGGGTTTGTAGGCCACGGGAATAGAGGAGGAAAAAGAAAAGAAATGAAATGAGATGAGATTTTTTTATATTTATAATAGGTCATAACACTCACGTTATAACGTGAGCGCGTTTTGCATTATTATTATTTTTAAACAATTTGGCCACTTTTTGGCCCCTCATCTTTTTGCACTTACCCGGAATGCAATGATTGCAAGATATTTACAAAATGGATTTATTAATAAGGCTTTAAAGAAACTTTCAAGAAAATGCAATTGGTAGGTGTCAAGCCAAATTTGACAACCTTATCCAACATCCTCCTTGCCTATGCCAAAATGGGATCTTCAGAACAAGGTGTGGATAGCCATCAAAACATAAAGGATATAGGAATTTTGACACATGTTCTATTTGCAACTACCCTTATAGACATGTATGCAAAGTGTGGAAGCATAGACAAGGCACATGAACTGTTTGACATGATGCCTCAATGAAATGCAGTCTCATGGAATGCAATGATTGCAAGATATGCATAAAATGTATTTTGCAAGGATGTTGTCAACATATATAATGTCATGAAAATATATATATAATGTCATAAAAATATAATGTCATGAAAATATGCATAATCTCATATATACATAATGTCATGAAAATAACATATAGTGTATATATCAAGCCATATAGGCATGTACAAATTAAGCTTTACAGGCATATACAATGATATACATTGATAACATACAAAAGTATGTTTACAAAGCCAAATAGGCATATGTAACAAAATGCCCCAAAATAAAATCTCCTATGGACTGCTATGAAATAATTGATGGCCCTTGCTAGGCCATGAAGATGGTGAACCAGTCAATGACTCATCCTCTATCGCCCACCGACTAGACCTCCTCGATAGAGATTTTTGAAGTTCCACCTGTTAATACAATCAAACAATATCCATATTAATATAGAAAATATTCAAAATATATAACATGACATATGTAATCAATCACTTACGCTATTTGGTGATTGCTCTTGATCATTTTTTGTCTCTCTTCATATGTCACTAGACACATTGGAGTTGTGACCTCCTATGAAAAGCATGAAGAAGCAAAATTGAGTAAACATGAATATCATTTATGTACATTAAATGATGTGAGATAAAACAAGAGATACAAAATGGCATTTACATGTTACTAGCTCATACCTCAGTCAAAGGATTTGCAGACAAAATAGCTATAGTAATGCCCACCTCCGCTGATTGACAAAGATGAGGAGTTGCATATTCAAGATCTGAAAATAGAGTTCAGGGTTATTTGAGCAAAATAGATGCATAACATTATTTAAATGCATAATGATTAGAAATGGTAAAATTTACCTCAGTGAAAGTAGCTCTGCTTAGGGACCAAGGAAATTGTCTTGATGGTGATGCTCCAACATCCACCTGTTCATCATCAAATTGTAACTAAATAAGATTACCATTGATATATGACAAAAAGTTTACATGTACTATATTTATGATCTTGTGATAAATTACATACCTATTGACTGTACCTCCTCTCATAACCCTACACTGGATGACTAAAAGATGCAGGATGAATACTTTGATCTTGGAATTTCATAGTGCAAACAATTACATACATTAATTTTGACTTATAATCTACTCATAATTAATTAGAGATTTCAAATACAAATATATTAAATAGCAGAACCTTGTAAAAAATTACCTGGCAGGCAATACCAAATGTATGTTGTAAGAGGTCATTTGTGAGAACAATATCATCCAATATGGATGTGTCCATCACCTATTGTTGCCCCTGTGTCACATCATCCTGATGCTCTGGAATGCCTAAATCCTCGGTAGCGCCTTGGGTCCAAACATCAAACAATGCCTCACATGACCCAAAGGATGGGGGGACCAATGACACATACTACTCTCACCCTCTCTAGCCTATGAAAGATCACCACCATGTTGTGCTAAAGTCTGGGTGAGGGAACTCAGGGAATCTAGTGCCTCCACCTCAACACTCTCCTTCAAAGTTGAAGGGAGTGAGACATGTTGTGGCCTCATAATGGGTCTCATTGGATGGTCCTGGACATGATGTGCACTCTCTCTATCATATGCAGAGCCACCACCTCTGCCCTAGAACTCCCAAATGTCAAAGTAGTCTGGGATGTCATTGAGGACAAACTCACAATAGAGTTTCCTCAAAAACTATTGGGGGACCTCATTATTATTACAAGGGAGGTTATAAAAAACCATGTACCATCTATCCCAAAAGTTTTGGCATATTTCTTGATGCACACACCAATGAATTGGGAATCATTTGCAACTCCCATGTAATGGTTGTTTTGTTTTAGGATCGATGAAAAGTGTACATAGATCAATTTTCAAAATTTTCTTATCTTTGACTTGTTTATATGATAATTTATCAACGTAGAATTACTAACACTCCTCCCTATAGTCCTTCCAATTGGTGATTTGCTTTGTAACTGAGTCAATATGAGAAATAATCGAATCTAGTGAAGTGGCAAGGGTTCTCTTGTGATTGTTGCTTGTATTTAGATTTTTCAATGTTTCAACTAAGGATTGAAGTTGTTTTTTGTTTTCTTCAATTTGGCTTAAATAGTTTTGTTGGGTGTCACGTGGAGGGTGAGGATGTGAAGGCAGAGTTTGAGGGATTTGACGTTGCTCTTTAACAGGAATTTCAACATCTGGATCAGGGTTTTGCAATGATTCATTAACTAAAAATTTGAAAAGAAAAATTCAATTAAATTAATGAAAAATAACTTCATTTTGTTTTGAAATGAAGAAAATTGATAAAGCCCTACCTTCTTTAGTTGCCTACCTTTTTTGCCCTCATCCACAGTGAGATTGGTGATGCTGCATTGTATTCAATGGTCTTCACCTTCAAATCTTTCAACACGTGCTCGCATTAAAGACCTAGTCGCATTTTGGATGCAATAGGAAAATGAGAGTGAAAAAGTGAGCTTGTGGGACTGTGTTTTTTCACTTTATTTAGTAGTCAAAAACATGATCATGTTATAACGTGATTGCATTATGGTTTCCTAGCACTAAAAAATGGGGTGGCCACTTTTTGGCCCCCTATCTTCATGCACATGCCCTATGCCAAGTTCTCTGATTATCTTCGACAATCCTATTGATGATCCTTATCATGTTTTTATTTGTGGACTCAGCTAGGCAATTGCCTTGAGGATAGTAATGTGAAGACGTCTTCAAATAAAGCCCATGTTTGATTGCCCATTCACTGATCTTAGCGCCTATAAAGGCTCTAGAATTATCAAAAATAATAGTGAATGGAACACCAAACCTTGTCACTATCCCTTCAAGGAAATCCAAGATGGAGGCTTCAGTGGCATCTTTCATGTAGCTGCCTCAATCCACCTTGTGAAATAATCAGTAACTGTTAGAATCCACTCGTGACTAGCATTGGAAGGTGGATTTATTATGCCAATGAAATCTAAGCCCCACTAGACAAAGGGTTGATCTGTTTGGATAGGGTGGAGTGGAAGAGCAGCCAACCTTTGCTTACATGTGAAAAGAGCACACTCTTTGCAGCTTCTCACCCACCTATGTGCATCTTCGACTATCCTTTTGATGATCCTTATCAGGTTTTATTTGTGGACTCAGCTAGGCCATTACCTTGAGGATAGAAATTTGAAGATTACTTCAAATAAAGCCCATGTTTGATTTCCCATTCACTAATCTTAGCACTTATAAAGGCTCTAACATTATCGGAAATAATAGTGAATGGAACACCACCAAACCTTGTCACTATCCCTTCAAGGAGATCCAAGATGGAGGCTTCAATGACATCTTTCAATGCAGTTGTCTTAGTCCACCTTGTGAAATAATCAGTAGCTATTAATATCCACTTGTGACTAGCATAGGAAGGTGGATTTATTATGCCAATGAAATCTAAGCCCCACTGGACAAAGGGCTGATTTGTTTGGGTAGGGTGGAGTGGAAGAGTAGCCAGCCTTTTCTTACTTGTGAAAAGAGCACACTCTTTGATGCTTCTCACCCACCTATGTGCATCTCTAAATAGTTTAGGCCAGTAATAACCAGTCCTCATGATTTTGACAGCAATTGTTCTTGGCAAAAAATGACCCCTAGAGAGTCCATTGTGGAATTCTTTGAGCACTCTATCAACCTGATTTTGCTCAATGCACCTTAAGAGAACTTAATTAATGTCTTTCCTAAACAAGACAGTATTGACAAGGACATAAGCTGGGATAGACTCGACTTAAAATATCTCCTCTTGGCCTCTACCTATCTATAGAAAGGTAATCATGTCATGGTACCAGTTAATTGGAACATTAGGTTCAGCTATTTAGACCTCCCCAAGAGCATAGACTGCATCATTTTCTATTTCTATATTTGCTACTACTTGTTCATACAATCCCTTACCTCTTATCAACTTGGTAATCTTAATGGTTACATCATATTCCATTACCTTGGTGATCCAACCAACTCTTTTCTCACTAACATCCTTGCTCAACAAGAACTCTTTGACACTGTGGTGATTAACCTTTAGTTGTACTATGTTAATTGAAAGCATGTGTCTGAATTTCCTGAGGGCCTTCACAATAGCAAAGACCTACTTCTCAACAAAGTTGTATTTGAGCTCATAGTCCTTTAGGGGCTGACTGAAAAAAGCAATTGGCTACTCTAATTGTTCATTATTCTACTATGTCAGGACTGTTGATGTACCCTCTTTGCCTCTAATAGCATTAAGGATAAAATCCTTCTCATAATTAGGGTTAACTAGTGTGGGAGCTTGAGAAATAGCCTTCTTGACAGCTTCAAAACTATCCCTTCCCTCCTTAGACGAACTAAATGTAGCATTTTTCTTTAGCATGGAGATCAGGGGCTTTGCCATGGATGCAAAATTTGGGATGAACCTCCTCACAAACTTGATTTTTCCCAGGAAGCTTTGCAGGCCTTTCTTGTGACTAGGAAGAGGAAGGGACAAGATTGCACTCACTCTTAGGATCAATGGCAAGCCCTTCCTTGGAAACTATATGTCCCAATAATTTACCTTCAGGGACAAAAAATACACACTTCTTTGGATTCAACGAAATGTCATATTCTCTGCATTTCCAAAGACTTTTCTCAAATGACTCAAGTGGTCCTTTTCATGCTTGGAATAAACAATCAAATCACCTAGATACACTAGAATAATTGCATTGATTAGGCCTTTGAAGGCCAAATCCATTGCTCTTTGGAAGGTTGCACCAACATTGGTCAACCCAAATGACATCTTCTTATAGGCCAAAGTGCCCCATTTGGTGGTGAAGGCAATTTTATACTAGACTAATTCTTTTACAAGAATTGGGTTGTATCCTGAGTAACCATCTAGAAGGGAAAATCTCTCAACTCCAACCAACATTTGAAGGATCTGCTCCATGGAGGAAAGTGGATAGTGGTCTTTAAGGGAGGCCCTATTTAGGTCTCTAAAGTCCATATAGAGTCTAATTTCTTCACTCTTCTTCATGACTAGAACAAGATTAGCTACCCAAGAGGAGTGTTTGATTGGGTAGAAAATTTTAGCCTCTATGAGTTTGGATAGCTCCTTCCTCATTAATGGTTCTATTTTAGGGTTAATAGGCCTTTTCTTCTACCTAAGAATATTTGCATCAAGGTCTAAATCTATGGTATGCTAGATATGATTTGCTCACAGATAATGAATTTCATGCTAATCTAGGGATATGCAACACACCATTAATCCTTTTTACTCTACCATCAGGCAATATGATTTTAACTTTACCACGACCAACAAAATTCAAATGAGAATCATCACCCAAGTACACCTTACCTCCATCAAATTCTTCATATTTAGAGAACCAATCTCTATTAGGGGTCATATGGAAAGATGTACCTAAGTCAATTAACCATGCATCATTACCTGCACGAGTGGCCATAACTGCAATGAACGCATCACCATCTTCCTTCTCGAACTTAGAATCAGAATCAAATTTCTTCTTTTTCTTCTTCTTTTCTTCTTTACACTCCTTATGGAAGTGTCCAAGCTTACTACAATTCCAGCAAATAACTTTAGACTTTCTAGGAGATTTAGATCTCCCCTTGGACTTGGATTTGTCATGCTTCTCGCTCTTCTTACCTTTTCTTTAGGTCTTCCATGAACATTTAGGGCTTCTTTAGAACTCAAGGATATCTTCCTCCTCATCTCTTCAGAAAGTAAAGAACCCACAACATCTTCAACTTTCAAGACAACAGAAGTACTCCCAATAGCCATAACAAGAGAATCCCATGAATCAAGTAAAGAACAAAGCAGGATCTGACATCTCTCCTTCTTATCCATTTTTACACCAAATGATGCTAATTGAGCCACCAACATATTAAATGCTTCTAGGTGGTCTGAAATTCGTCCACCCTCTTCCATTCTGAAGAAATACAATTTCTTCCTCAAGAAAATCTTATTCACTAAAGATTTGGCTTGGTATATCTCACCAAGTTTCTTCCATAGTTTCTTTGTAGAGGACTCCTCATGGACGTTGATTAAAATAGAGTTTGACAGGCACAATCTAATTAGACCCTTGGCTTTATGGTCCATAACATCATATTGAGCAACCAAAGTAGCATTTGTAGGCCTTGAAACATTCTCATTAATAGTATCCCACAGATCTTGATCAATTAACAGATCCTCCATCTTCATCTTCCACATCTCAAAATTGTTACAAGTAAACTTCTCTACCTCTATTATCCCTTATGTGCTTGCCATATGAAAATTACTGCAACAAGATCACAAAGTATCTTCTGCACAAGCTCCCACTCAAAACTAGATTAGTTCAAAAAACCCAACAACCCACAACTGAAACCAACTTAGATGATCAAGCTCTGATACCACTTGTAGGGAAGATAAGGTAGCAGAACAACTTCCTACACTAATCTTGAGAGGAGGGATATGCAAAACTTTTCAGATCTTTACAATAATTACAAAAATTATATAGAAATAAACATAAATAACAATCATACCATAACACAGTAATTACATGGGGAAACGCTTTCAGGAGAAAAACCCCACACTCCAAAAGTCACCCAATATATTATTCAAAAATTAACAACATTACAATATACTTGTAAAGAAAGATTTCATAGGAGTATAACCAACTTGAGATCCAAAGGCAACTCAACATCTATAGGACACTCACACACAACCTCCATCTCAAGCTCCTGATATATAGGAGATACAATACAATAAACCATCAATGGTAATTACAAAACCATGAGCCAAAACCACTCAAAAGTGGTGCCCAAATTATCTCCAATAAAATATGACTTATGATGTGCCAAATCACACACCAACACGTGTAACTCCCCCTTTACAACTCAAGTTTAAGTGTCCAACACGTTTTCACATTTCCCAAAATGGGAGGTCCAACTTTCAGAAGCCATAACTTTTGATCTGGGTGTTTGATTGACGAACCGTTTGATGTGTTGGAAAGATTGTGAAGAGATCTATCAATCTATAACCAACTTCATTAGTTATGAAAATTTTCAAGGAATTTAGGGACCTCTAAGTGTCTCAAACCTGAGTTTAAAATTTTTATAGGAGTTTCAAAAATGAAAACTTTAATATCATGCAATTCAGGTATGATCTTGGGTTGAAACTCACCCAAGATGTTTATTTTACAGTTCCATAGCTTTTGAAAAAAAATTAGGTCCATCCGAGCTCAAATGTAGACTTACTAAAAATAGTAAGCCCTACCATTTTTAGCCCCTTTTGGAAACTATGAAAGTTTTAAACCATTCTTTAAGATAATGGGTATTCAAAAAGACCAGATTTGGGAAGAATAGTAACCTTTTGTAATTGCAAGGTTGAGACACCTTTCCTAACAAATACATCATCACAACAGTATATAATTTATGTTGTTCACAAAGGCTAGGGTAATGATACTTGAGACTTGCAGGATATTTTGTCATTAAAAGAGCTTAGATTAATATAGAGAGAGGAAGTGTGTAAGAGAGTAGGAAGGGAGATAAAGATAAAGAGAGATAAAGAGAAATAGAGAGTTAGAGAGGGAGACAGAGATATATAGATAAAGGTAGAGACCTAGAGAGATAAAGAGGGAGAGATCTAGATAGAGAAAAAGAGAGAGATAGAGAGACAGACAAAGAGAGAAAAGAGAGAGACATAGGGAGAGAGACATCAACAATGGATCAAGATGAATGGGACAAGTTGGATAGAAGAGATAGATCTACTATTAGGTTATCTTTCTAATTTAGTCTTGATGAATGTTTTAGTTCAAAACATTGCTATGAGTTTATGAGAAAAAAATATTGTATTCTATCAAACTAAGTGTCTTATAAATAAGTTATTTTTGAAAAGAAATTTGTATTCTTTAAAGATTCATGAAGGAGACTTTGTAACTAAACATTTAAAAGTTAGCTTCCATAGTGTAACATCCACGTTCTAAAAACATAGTAAAAACCAAAAATTCACCATAAAGTAAATTTACAAGGTAAAAATGAGACAGAGAAATTTTTTCTTTTATTCAACATATAGTCGAGTAACTACAATTACAAGATATCTCATTACAAATACAATCAACCTTATTGTCTTTCTCAAGTACAATGTTTACAAAAATAAACCAATTATAAATACCTGAATCAAATAATGTTTTACTTAGTCTTAATAAACACAAGTCTCAGAGAAATACTGCATCCAAAAATCTGACATCTTTATCACAAGCCTCGGCATGTCTTCTGCTAGAGAGAGAGAGTATCTTTCCAGTGATTTACCTCCAACCACAGACCGGCAGTCTCCCACACAACTTCCACATAGGAAGTGGCCCTACCCTTCACGAGAAGTATAGACCAAGGTGACCAGTGGTAATTTGCCTTTCCGAGTACATAGTGTTGTATCTTACACAACTCTATCCATCATACAACCCTAGATACCCTCTAGCTAAGTATGATTCCCGATAGGATGTGCAATCCAGATACAGTGAACCGACAATGCATGTAGAGACATATGCATTACTATGGCCATAGTTTTCAATATAAATTGACGTTCGCAATGAACGTTGTCGTAATGTTCACCCACCCCAACTCGACTTGGATACTATCATATTCCTACAGATCGACTTGGTCAACCTACATTCAACTTATGAAGTCATGGCGTTTTCATTAATTTAGTCTTCCCGACTCATACATGATTTCTTTCACTGTCTATAATCCATAGACCTATTCAACTTTCTTTCTTTACAAGGACTCTCCTTGCATCATTGCATTACCTGAGGTCCATGACTTATTGTCTCATAAGAATTATAGATTGATTAGTAATGACTAAGATGATAACCTTACCCAAGTTAAGCAATATAGTCTAGGAATCTAAATCCCTTCTTGCAAGTAAGAATAATTACACATAGTCAGGGCACATGACCCTTCAATCATGATCTAAATAATGATCTCAATGTCTTAATATAATAATTACCATATCTAGGTTAAGTCAAGGTTTAACTAAAGAGTTCTATCCAACTCCAATCTAGTCTTTCTAACTTGGGTCAATTCACAAGACACTATCATTGCTCTATTAATCATTATGGATTGACTATCCATTCTTAGGTATCTCTCTTTGCATCTTTGCAACATTTGAGATTCACCCTTGTCGACAAGTAATAGTGTAAGAGAAGTTGTGACCAAAAGGTATATTGAATTTAATGTTTGACTAATCATTTAATGGTACCTCTTGCATGCTTGCAAAATATAAGGCTTACGACTTGTATTTTAAGTCGACTTGTAGCCCAACACATGGTTTTTCCCTTCCTAGGGTTAAACATTGTCAATTAGAAACAAATCTCTTTTCAATAATATAGATATGAACATTTACTAAATACATAGTTCTTGACCCTTTAATGTCTACTAAAATAGTTTATAACCATAAAAGTGGTCATCAATAATCTTTAACCCTTCTAGGTTATAGTAGGGTTTTACTTGTCCCTTGAATAATCCATTATATCCAAAATACCCCTATCTCAAAACTTCAAGACTAAGGTTTCTAGACGACCTATGGTTTATCTCAACCAAGGTTAAGGATACTATGAATTGAAAAAGATAATAACTCCTATACAAGAGGAAAATGAATACTTTCAATTCGCTTCTACGTGATGTCATTACCATCACTTCATTTACAATCACATATGGCTCTATATAAGGTTAGAGACATAGTATTTTTTGACATAATGGTGTACTATAAAACTGTACTCACCAAGATTACTTGAATAGACAATATAGGAGGTCTTATGACGAAGTTGTTCTCATAGAGAATATGCTAAGGTATCGATCTCATAGAGAATAAACTAGTGTCTTAGCAATTTATTTTCAAAGGTAAAAACACATCACCGACTAGGAGTAGTCATTTATTTAGCATCAGCAATAGTTAAAGAGTTCTTCGCTAGAATCTATATAACTATGTTATCTCCTAACTTCATAACACTTCTCTAGAATGATTCTACATTCTTTGTAAGACACAGAAAACTTGATATAGAAGCATTAAATCAAGCTTATGAATAAAATGTGTTCAAAGACTAGCATTTAAACTTGGCTCATACCTGACCTCGTTTACTGATATACCAAAGGAAATGATAGGTCCTTGTCTCTAGTCTCTCCTCTTGCATTTCCCCCATGTGTATCTCCGTGTATAAGTCTTATTGCTTTGCAATTACTGCAGACTCGCACCCACAATAGGTTCATGGAAAACGTAGGTAGAAACCACCGACGAGTTTAGAAACTTTCCTGGCATGAAAACCTGTCCTGAGGTCTATATGCTCCCTTATAAAACACTACCAACACTTTATGTTAAGCCACAGTTCCTTGTGTGACTTAACCAAGTCTCTCCCTTACAGCGAGTTGAGTGCAACGGCCTACCTCAGTGTCTCAACTAGAGACCATCTGCCCACACTCCCTCTATGTCTCTATCGACTGACCCGCACAGTGTTTTTCCTATTTTCCATGTTACAATGATTTTTATTTTTGCTGTGCCAGAAAACCACACCCAAATCCTCACATTTTTCTTCTCTCCCCCAACTCTCTTAATCCCCACTCGCTGCAAAGGTGTGTAACCAACTCCCACTCTCAAAAATCATGCCTAAACAAAAGGATTCTACCCACATGTATAACATCCTCCTCCAAATACAACCACTTCTAGAAATATGGTTTTGCCTCCACTCAGTTTGTGGTTATTCTCCATAATGGAGTTCCAAAATTGGCGAGGTGGCGGCTACTAGAAATAACAATACTCCCCACCACTCAAAGATAAAGGCTTCATTACCACATAATTTGCAACTACACCGAAAAGTGAGGTTCTAACTCTTGCAGGGTGGCAAACTATAGTTGAATGATATGTTCCTCAACTCAAAGCCGATCATGAGAATAAACGAATGCCAACATAAAAAAAATAAAGGTTAGACTAACAACAACTCGAGATCTTAAACTAGAAGGCAAAAGACTTATTCAAAAAGGAAGACATCCTGAAAAGAACTTAAATGTGTCCCTCATCGAGCTTCGACTTGAATACCGACTTCATACAAGAATAAAGGAATACCTCAATGACTACTTAAATATTACTTATGTAATTTAGAATATTCCTTTATAATTCGACCAAAGGTTAAAAAACAGCATGGTCTCTAATTCAACATCCGTCAAATTTCGTAAAAGGAGTTTACGACATACGCTCGAAGCGCTTTTATGACAATCACGACAGATTGGGCTCAGCGCATAACAAGACTGAAGATTTCGTTTAGCTATCACATAGCTATGAAAAACCTCTACCCGAAGTTGTTAAAAACTCCTCTATTTGTCCCATTTTGATCACTAAGGATTACAGAAGATGTGAATGGGTTGAGTTTACCTCCCCATCACAATCCGTCGACAATATTCACGTCATCTAACTTGATGAGAACATCTTGACGTTTAAGCAGCGACAATAAAACCTCAAGTGACTCAAGAAGAATAACACAACCATTCTACGTTAATGGCGTTGTTTACTTCGCAAACAACTATATCGACTCACCATCGACTTAACTAGATGATAATCAAGATATTGACCACCTATCGATAGATTTCAAAAGAAAACTAGCAAGACAAGACTTACCTCTTACGACTCATTGGTTCACATTATCGTTTAACACTAAACTCGTTTGGCAAATAGACAACTCGTAATCCAAGGTCTATATCTCTCTTCTCGAAAGATACTCTCTCTCTCTACTCTGCGAGTCATCTGATAACTTGTAACCTGTTTCACTTGTCATCAAACAATATGTGATCAGTGCATCATTAATCAATTAATTCAACTAATAAATCAAATCTCATCATATAGATATTAAATCGACAATAACATTATCATTTCCATGATTTCATTAATGATATTCAATATAATTCCATGTCATATCTTGTCATAAATCTATAACTTCACAATAAATTTACTTATGCCCAAGTAAAAAGTAAAAGTATAGCAAGTTAGAAATTAGGGATGTAACACATAGATGTAAAATTATTCATTTTAGATACTATCTTTTTGTTTTGAAGCCAATTTATCTAAAGGGGATCAATATCCTTTCTTTGTTCTCTAGAACTGGGGGTGCATAAGTTTTTTTGCATCATTTGGGTATACCACTCAATTATATTGTATCTATAAAAATGGAGATAGGAAGAGCTAGAACATTCACTAATTTATAAAGTTAATATAAGTGGATGAACAACCAATACATGCAATATGAAGGACATGATCTTAGCCAAGAACTCCACTTAGCCAAAAAAACATTGGTTAGGGATTGTTATAATGCTTGACATATCTAAAGAATTTGACAAGTGTGATTTGAACTTCCTCCTAAAGACTCTATGAAAGTTTAGATTCAACAAACAAATGATTGATTGGATACAATGTTGTATTTGCACCCCCTCATTCTTCATCACAATAAATATTCAAAAGGGTAAATAGTTGTAGAGGCTTAAGGCAAGGATATCCCCTCAATTCCTAACTACTTATTATCATGGAAAAAACACTTCTAAGAAATATAGCTTTCCACTAACAAGAAAGGAAAATCTATGGCCAGCCAATTGTAAATGGAGGAACTAGATACATAGGTTATTATTTATAGATTACGTTACCTTTTTGTTCCACTCTTTTTCTTCCTAAAAGAAACTAAATCAAAGCAATTCTTCACAGCTAACAACAAGCTTCAAGGTAAAATAGGAAATGTCCCAAACCACAAGAAAAAGGTAGTTTTAATATTTAGGGATACAAAGAAGTGCAACTACCAATGAATTAACTAGGATTTTTGATACATTAGAAAGCAACAAATGGGCTAAGGGAAAAGAACCAACACATCACTCATGGGTAAAAGTTCAGTACTGTGTCACACTTTTATAAAGGAAACGACCAACACATAATTTTCTAACTTAAATGACAAAAAAGTCATTAAAGTTTAGAATTTTAAAATGACATAAACTAATGAAATGTAGCAATTTTAGTGTAGTTTATGTTTATAATTTTTTAAATTTTTTTATAATTAGTCAAATATATATTTTTTAATTTAAATGATGAATTTTAATTGCTATTATTTTTTTTCTAAAAAGTGACGTCGATGGGATGTCAAGATAAAAATAGAAAAATTAATGTTTTTTCCTAATTAGACAACTCAAATATCTAGTGCATGGAAAAAAAATTAATTTTTGATAAAAAAAAAAAAAATTTATAATTTTTTAAAGATATTTAATCAGAACGTTATAGTTTTCATGGGATGTCAACTTTTGTACATTTTTAAAGAAAAATTTAGAAACAAAAAATACCCTCTTGGAGAAGACTCTCTCCTCTAGTGCATCGTATATTTTTTAGAATTTTAAAATATATTTTACCAATTTATTTATAATTTCTAATTTACTTCATGTTTGATTATAATAACCTACTTACATAAATTTAAAAAAATAATATAATCAAATTTGACAGAAAAAGTATATCTAAAATCTGCACTCCGAGAACTACAATGGGTATTTGATCATTTTTTGTAAAAATATGTTTTGACGAGAGAAATTTAGAGTTGAACATGAAGTTTTATTCAAAATTTTGAAATTTGGGGGCTTGGCTACCACATGGGATGCCACATAGACAGTTTCGAGCGAGATGGTATTGCCCAGAAAAGTTCTAGGCAAAACTCTCTTGCTCAGAACTTTCTATGCAAATAAATATTATTTTCAAAGTCGAAATCATATTTTATAGATTTAAAAAATTCAGGCAAAAAGGTTCCTGGTGAAACTATGTATACCACGCAATGTTTCATTTACTTTCTTGTGTTTGAAAATAATATTTTGATTTGACTACAAGTGAGGAAGAAAAGAATAAGGACATCATAACTCCATGAAAGAGTATTGACTTATTCTTTGTGAATCTCTCTGATGCACCAATAGTCTTTTTAGAGTGCCATTTTGAAAGCATAGGAAGAAAGAAACATGAGAAAAACATAGGGAGTGAGAGATCTCATAGAGAGGAAGTGTGTGAGAGAGAAGCGGGGGGAAGACGGAGACAGAGAGAGATAAAGAGAAATAGAAAGGAGAGAGGCAAAGAGATAAAGACAGAGAGAATATGTAGAGAGATATTGTTGCTTCCTATTAAATTATTATAGGAGCTTCCACCTATTATCAGATCAAAACCTCCAATTGACTTAATCATTTCATCAAGTCTTTCTTTTGTCAAATTCTACACATCTTCCACCTTACTCAATCTACCCTTAAGATGTTATATGGAGAGAGAGAGAAAGAGGAACAGAGAAGTGAAGAGAGATAGAGATAGAGAAATAGAGAGAGCGAGGGAGGGAGAAGTGAGAGAGAGATACAGATATAGAGACAAATGCAGAGAGGTAAAGAGATAGAGAGGGAGAGAGATAGAGATAGAGAGTGAATATATATATATATATATATATATATATATATATATATATATATATATAAAGAAAGAAAGAGATATAGAGAGAGAGAAAGAGATAAGGGGGAGAGAGAGAGAGAGAGTACCTTTCAATTTCAAGTAGAGAACATGGCTACATGCATAACATTTGTAACACCTAGTTTAGTTTTCACCCTAAAAACTAAGTTTAACCAACAGTAATAATTTTTTTTTTAAGTTTAAAGCAGAAAGATAATTTGTTTTTCATTTTAAAACCAAGTAGTACATCCATCGACTAACAATAACATGAAATTATAAATTATACAAAAGGGATCTATCCATCTACAACATTATACAATATGATGATTAAAGTTACTTAGAACATTTTTGAAATAGAAACTTACCAAAGTCACTGCATCTCGATTGTCGACCATCCAAATTCAAGTCTCGGCAAGCCTCTAGAATATAGAAGAGAAAGTATCTTCAAGGAGCTTAACCTCCAACCACAGACCGTCGGTCTCCCGTACTCCTTCCTATCCAAAAGTGGCCCTACCCTACTCAAAGAGGATAGACTTAGGATAACCAATGGTGTTAGCCATCTGAGTACTAGTGTTGTGACCTACGTATCTTGTTATCATGCAATCCCCTAGATACCCTCTAGTCAAGCATGACCATTCCACAAGCTACGCCATCCAATCACGGTGAACTATCAATGCACTTGAGGCACATGCACTACCTTGGCCAAAGGATTTGAATATAATTAGTGTTGTGTCAACGCAAGTAGTAAGTTCACCCACCCCAACTTGACTTGAATTAATCACAATCCTACAGTTACCTATGAATAAGTTTAATATAACGACCTCAATAACCTCTTGGTGTTCCAAACTGATCATGCATTAACACATGGCAGTTAGGTTTACTTCTCTCTCTTTAGCTCATGGAGACATTTCCATCCATATGTTAAAAGAATGGGATTCTAACTTATCGGTTAATCGGTTAATGCTATAAGTTTATTAGTTGATCTCTAAGTTCGTCCATTGCTTTAAATTATCTAGTCAAGAGAGGACACTAAACTTAACTATGTAATTTTGGAAGGGTTTAACAATAAACCAATTATAGAATACAAGTAATCGAAGACCTAGAGTTAAAGTTTAAATACTCTTAAAAGTCTTCTTCGACCTATTGAATATTTGACATAGATTAATCTTTTATCAAACTAAGCATTTAGAAATCCTATCATGTTGTTTCTATTTGCAAGAAGAATGCATGCAAGTTTAGACTAAACACTTAACTATAGACTCATTATGTCTGCTCTAAAACTTCATTATCTAACATGTTTGACAGTTTAAACCAATTATAACTCTATATCCTCTTTCGAAGACACAACAATTTGAATGTTTTTAAAGCTAAAAGAGTTATATACAATAAATAAATGGACTATAACTAGTGGAGGACTGAGTAGTCATACATACAACGACATACATTCCACACGTTTTGTTCCCCATTTGCCGACGGGATGACACATTCTTCAAGTCTTTTATAAAACTAGTTATTTTTTTAGATATGACAAGACCAACCGTAAATAGTCGGCAGGCCAACTGATGACACTTCCAACGTCGAACAAGGTTAGACTACTGCGGCTTAGGATATCTTTATAGCTAGCTTTCGACCAAAACTCAGTCTACTATGTGCTCTCCACATATCCATATATTTCTAAAGTTAAATGAATACAACTACACAGATTAAATCGACCATCGAAGATGCTTCGAAGAACAAATGTGTTTCAACTGTGAGGTTTAAGACTACGGTGTGGTTCAAGGAACAAATAGCATTGTTTTCATTTTGAAAGAAGTGAAAACACACAGGTCTCAAGTTGGTAACCAATTCACATATTACATCATCAATAAAATACTAAGTTCCTTCGTATTACAAGTGGAGCCATTTCTATTAAAACATTCCTGTTTAGCCATGACAGTGTGAAAGAGAATAGAGGAGGAACCTGAAGGAAATCTCTGGTGACTGCTTATAAACTAGTCTAAAAGCTCGTTCTCTTCTTACCCGCTCACATACTCCTTCCCTCGGCCTCCTGTCAGCTTCTTTTCTCTGTTCTCTCTCTTTGTGTCCCAAACCCGTTTCACCTCCTCCTCTATATCCCATTCTCCCTCCATAGAAAAACTAACCTTTTTCCCTCTCTAAACCATGCCCTACCAACTTGGTAACTACCCTGCATGCCTTACCCATCTCCTCCTTTCTGCGACCACTACACAGAAGATGGTTCAGTTTCCCACTAAATTCACAACTACTCTGCAAAGTGGAGCTCAACATTATGCGAGGTGGCGGTTTCAGTTGGACATGATGCCACACTACTCATAACCAATTATGAGTTGAAATCGAATACATAACTTATAATAATGGCTGAGTCGACAACCCATCTATAAAGTTTAAAGCTCAAGAATAAATAGATTGTTTTGGAATAGAAGACATCACAATAACGACTTGAGTGAGCCCTTCGAGCTATTGCCCAATTACTAACATCATAAAAGAATAAAAGAATTACCCCATAACGACTATTTAAATATAACTAAATATAATTTTGTATATTACCATTACAATACGACCAATGGTATTACACTCGACGGTCTCAAGATTTAAAACATTATTTAAACCTTTTATTATATGATCATAGCCCATAATAGAAACAACTCTACATCCGTCAAATTTCACAAGTAAATGTTTACATCATACGCTCGTAGAGCTTTATGACGATGACGACGATTTGAGTATAAACACAATACAAGGTTTGGGGTCGACTTTACGCACAACTTTCAACTTTTACACTGAACCACTAAACAAGACACGACATACAACTCATTCTCAAGTGTATACATTTATATATATATAAAAAAAATATATCGGTCGTCCATATTTGATGACATGATTCAGAGTATTACGACACATATGTCAATTTCCCATACTCATTACGATGACTACGAAAAGAAGAAGAAGACCTATTCTTGTAAACCTTGACATTCTCATCCAAAATTGACTTAGCCCGAAATCAATACTTAACTCGAGGCAACTAGGTTTATCTACCTGATGTTCGTTTTCAGTGGCAAGCACCCATGGGTTATTCCAGAGTTTATTCTCTCTTTCTCGAAGATACTTTCTCTTCTTCTTTCTTCTTGGCGAACATGTTCCATCTATTCCTGTCATTGACAATCTCACATACAATTTGTGGTCAGAGTACCAATGTTCTGATCAAAACACATTTACATCAAATCATTTCATTTTCATATCGAAAAGACATTTTAATTCATAACATTAGATTGATCATAATCAAGTAAAAATCCATGATTTCATAAAATTAGCCTTTTCTAATCATATCATCATTTTCTATGAGGTTAAAACATATCCACATGACTACTATTTAAGAAAAAATAAATAGTAATGTTGAATCCAAAGGGGATGTAACAACCTTCCTATGAATAATTATTTCCAAATTTTATCTTTACCACCCATTGTGCAATTGAAGAGACATTTCCTAAAACAAAAAATCATTACCCATCATGGGATTACAAAACTAAGCTTAACTACATAAACATAGTGACATAAAATGTTCTGTTGTGTGATAGACTTGAGGTTACGATCAAGCATTCCGATGGAAAACCCTACATTAAAGATCAGGCTATGGTTCTTTTACAATGTAAAAAGTGGAGCTTGGTATGTGTTGGTCCAAATCATCTACTCAAACTTTACTTACCACTACAGAACAACAACACACATCATTGCATGGTTTCAACGTTCAAATGATGACCAGGGTTCAACAAATCAAAATAGACCCAAAAATTTATTGCAAATATTGTATATACTCTCTTTTTAAAAATACTAATATTAGAAACAAATAAAAAAAATCTCTTTACCACTCTTACAAATATGCCCCCTTATTTATTGTTCTTACCTACTCAATTTTACAAACCATGTATACCTTAAGTTTCCCATATGCAAAATAATGTTTGCTTTTATCCACACAAAACTCCATTCCACATCCATTCTTGGCATACCCATTGCACACTAAGGTGTGATTGCTAGTTTATATGTTTAGGGTTTAGTTTGTTATTGTATTGTGAAATGAGCATACCCATACCATTTCCAATCTAGTTTTGTGCCCACTTTGATGAAAATATCTTAACACAATAACATATCGACAAGTGGCGTACTCTTATATTAAGCTTAGCTCATGGCCCGATTCCTATTCACACCCATTTCACCTCTATTTGCACCATTTTCTATACATTTGCCATTATTGCACCCTCATTTGCATGTGCTTCCTATCACAAAATTACCTCACCACTCTCACCATGGTCTCCATCTCACTTCGATTTAAATTACTTTATTCAGTCTTTTATCTACACCATCTCAAATACCCATTCAAGAATATAAAACTTTTGCTCTCCTCCACAAAATTAATTTCAGTTTCCTTGCTATCAAGATACCCATTGCACCTCCTCCTATATAATTAGGAATATGATATAAAAATTTATTGGTTCTATACCTAATATACGCCACCAAATTTGCAATAGAGACGCCTCCACCAGATAATAAAGAGGAGAGGTAGAGGCAATTCACGCGTATACATGAAAATAAATAACACTAAGCACGAAATCGGAAGGGCCTCTCGTATCACAACTCTAATATATAATCTTTCTATCTCCCGTATTACCAAATTTGTCGGATTTATTTTAGTGCCTCCGCAAGATCTGATATCACCCCGCTATCAGTTAAAATACTTTTCCATTGGCCTAACTATAGTGCAATATGTGTGAGCTCAGGCATAAGTTACAAAATACTTTTCTATTGGCCTAACTATAGCGCAATATGATATTTATTTGACCTTATTTCACGGGGCAAGATCTGATATCTTTCGAACTCCTAGACAAAATATGTTTGTAACTTATGCCTGACTTTTACTTTGACCTTTATTAATTTACAGGAATTTATTCGCTTTTATTTATAGAAAAGGATGACAATTAGAAAAAAAAAAAATCTACACCAAATACTTTTACATCTCGTGTTTGACTTTACTAAGTGGAAAGGGTGACAATCAGAAAAAGACTCCACACCAAACATTAACCCATGTCTGATTTTTACTGGTTGCAAAAGGATGACAATTAGAAAAAGACTCCACACCAAATACTTTTACAGCCCATCCAGACTTTTACTTGTTGAAATTTGAAAAAGATGACAATTAGAAACCTTTTTCTTTATTTCTTGAATTAAAAATTAGCAATTAGATTCAAAGTTCTCCGCACCAAATACTTTTATAGCCCACACCCAAGGCTTAAATTTGACAATTGTATAGCTGTATTTAGGCATTTTAGTTGTAAAATACAATTGAAATTTTGAAAAGACTGTATCATAGTATTTTAAAGGCACTATTGAATAGATAACTGTCACAAAAAAAAAATTGTTTGACAGGCAAGGTTGACTGTCAAATTTAAGCTCTCACCTGACTTTTTTTTCTCAAAATAATGACAATTAGGAACCTTTTTCTTTGTTTCTTGAACTAAAAATTAGCAATTAGATTCAATGTTCTCCACATCAAATACTTTTACAGCCCACACCTAACTTTTACTTGCTGAAAATGATGACAATTAGAAACCTTTTTCTTTGTTTCTTCCATTAAGAATTAGCAATTGGATTCAAAGTTTTAATGGGTAGGCAGATACTTTTGAAAAGAAAATTTTGAATTTGTTAAATGTGTTTTTTATTATTTATTAATTTATAAGTAATTTGATCCATTAAATTATGTTATCATTATTTTTGAAATTTTATTATATTGAAGTTTGTCTTCTTTCATTTAATATGTCGAGATGAACTTATGTCAAAATTTCTTTGTATATTATTTATTGAGATGAATCAACATGATTTCTATGAACTTTTTGATGGTTTTCCTTTTGCTTATGTAGGATTACATATATATTGTTTGCTATATGTGCATAACTTTTGAATGAGAATGTAGGGGATATTCATAGATCTAACAACCTTCGAACTTGTGACACTGTTGTGAAGGTAAGACTCCGATAGTCTATGTTTCCAATATTGATTGTTTCTCTAGTAATTATTAGATCCTACGCTTTATGGAGTGTTAGTGCCCAAGCCACTTCTAGTGGGATTTGTTACCAGCCACTACGAGTGATTGGAACAATTATCCTAGAATTAGTTGTGGCTCTTATGTGTTCCATTTACGACAACAAAGAGAAGTAGATGAGGTGGCTTGGTCTCATTTTTATAGAACATTGTAGTTTTATAGAAACAAAAGAGAGGTAGATTAGGTGGCCTGCTCTTAAAATGTGACTATCTAATTTAGCCCCACAATTTGTCTTATCTAGCCAGTCACACATTTCTAGCCACATCTTTATCTTTTTCAAAAGTAGTCCTTTTTGTACTATGTAGACATTAAATTTGACAGGAAGCATTGCCCCTTAAATTTTACTTTAGTTATAGTTGATGATCAAATTTACTTTTTATGTCTCATTTATACTATAATATTTCTATAGCTTTGGTGAGCTCAATGAGAATTTTTTTTTGCCAATTTAACAAGTTGCATAAGTAGAGAACATTCTAATTCCAATGCCTTTGGAGAATTAAATTTTCATCACTTAACTATGATTTTATAGCTCATGGAAGAGGAAAAATACATATGTTAAATTTAAATCTACATTTATTTTATAGAAAATAGTATAGAAATGATATATGAGAAGAATATATAAATGACAAATAAGTTTTAATATTGTCACTATTAGGTAGGGAAAGTAAGTGTTCAAAAATCTCAAAAATATCTTACCCAAGTAATATTCTTTTTTGTAGGTATTACCAAAATAAACTCAAGAATGGGAGGATTGGCCTTCAAAAACATACTATCAGTCACTCATGCTACAAAATAACACAAAACAAATAAAAGGAAAATTTAGAAAAACACAAACACTTGAACCACCATCTAGCAATGAACGATTCCTCCAAAGCAACCACTTATTGCACAACCTCCTTGAGACAATCTATTTCCATTGCTATTTTGGCATAAAATGAGTGTAGAGACATGGGAGTTATATTAAGAAAATATTCCAAAGTTACATTAATCATATTGGGCTCCTCAACTTCAATTTGGAATTAAGTTCAAGAGTTGTAGTTTAAGGTAATATACTATTAGAATTTGACCACCTTCTAAGCAAAGAGGGTTTGAAAAGCATTCATGGTGAACAAACATTTAGTTATGTTAGAAGAGGCAATGCGATGGGGAAGTAGGGATGAGTGAAGGTGTAGAGAGGAGACGAATAAAATGAGGAGATGAATGCAAAGAGGGATGATATATAAGAGACTTCCAAAAGAATGATCAACATATCTTTTCCACATGTCACAATGATAGGTTCATTGCAAATTGACTTGACACCCCATTGCAACAATTTTTTTCCCACATCACAATCATCTATTCATTGTAAATCTGTCAAGATCTTTGTATGTTAGTCCTTTCAATCTCAACTATTGATCTATGTATTTGTTCAAGTGCTCCTCATTAAGAGACCACCTATTAACATAACTAGGGCAATCTTTCTAAATACAACACCAAGGGCCACAAACAAAATGGTTCATATGTCAAATCAGCACATGACAATTACAAATAGAGGTAAAGTCAGCCTCAAATTTAAATTTGAATTTTAAAAGTTAAGGGGATCATTTCTACGTGTGCCATCATTGTTGCACCTATAAATCTGATCCAAAAAAAAAAGGAAGAACTAAAGGTCAAAACTAATCCTTGGAAAAATACAAATAAAAATTGAGAAAACTCGAATTAAATATCAACTCTTAATTAAAAATATATTATTTATATATTTATTATTACATTTAAAAAATAACCAAACCAAAATAAATATAAAAAAATATATTTTTTTCACCGTTACAAAATTTAAACGGACCGTAAACATATAACTCATCCCCTTTAAATCTATGTTTCCGTCTAATTTGCATTTCAAATTCTTCTTTTCCGTTTTATTTGAATACGGTGAGAGAGCTCATGTTTGGGGAGTGAAGTGTGAACATAGTTTGCACTTACTGTAATTAATGTGTTCGTACAAGCCTCGTGCGATAACAGACTTTCAAAACAAAAGTCAACAGATTTTTCTTGAATGTTCGGTACCCGTACAATCATGGATTTCTTTGAAATATATTTTTTTCTACACGTATACTGTGAATAATCTATATTCAAATACCTACTCCGCACTAAATAAACTCTAATAATTGAAGATGTGTCACAAATAAAACTATACCCCTAAATGGTTTCGCTTCAATTCAGGTCTGTTCTGTGTATTAGAATGGATTCCTCTTATTATCTCAAACCGTGTCTCTGCTTAACGTCTGTACTGTTTCATGTTTCCCTTATATCTTCCCAACGGCAACAAAGTCTGAGTTTAGGATATTCCTCCGTCTCACCCGAAAGTATTCAGATTGTCCTCCACTCTCCAGATGGCACATTTTCCGCTGGGTTTCATCATGTTGGCACCAACGCCTATGGTTTCGCCGTATGGTATTCTAATACACCCGAATCCCCCACTCTTGTGTGGATGGCTAACAGAGATCAACCCGTTAACGGAAGGAAGTCCCGTCTCTGTCTTCAAAAAGACGGGGACTTGGTCCTATTCAATGCAGATGGAACCGCCATATGGAAGACTAGCACCAGAGCTCTCTCTGTCAAGGAAGCTGCTCTTCTTAACTCAGGAAATCTTGTCTTACGCAGCTCTTCTGGACAAATAGTTTGGCAAAGCTTTGATTCTACTACTGATACGCTCCTTCCAGGCCAGTGGTTCTCCAAAAATGCACAGCTCATCTCCAGAATGGATAATCTCACCTACAAATCCGGCTACCATCGCTTCTACTTCAATGATGAGAACTATCTCGCCCTTATTTATCAAGGTTCCAATGTGTCCAGTAAGTATTGGCCTACACCTTGGTTGAGTGCATTTGATAATGACAGAACCACTTATAACATTAGTCGCTTAGCAGTTCTTGACGAACTCGGTGGGTTCAGTTCTAGCGATCAGTTCAGTTTTAATGCCTCAGATTATGGCAAAGGCCCCCTCAGAAGATTGACCATGGATGTTGACGGCAATCTGAGATTATATAGCCTGGACACGAAGCGTAACAGCTGGATTATTACCTGGACGGCAGTTGCGGAGCAGTGCAGAGTTCATGGTTTATGTGGACCCAATGGTGTGTGCGTATATACGCCAGAGCCCAACTGTGTCTGTCCCCCGGGCTTTGAAAGGGCAGATTCAACTGATTGGTTCAAAGGTTGCCGGCCGATTAAGAAATTCTCTTGCACTCCAAATAGTTTTAAGTTGCTTCAGCTTCTATACACGGATTTTTATGGTTTTGACAAACGTGGTGGGTATGCAGGTGGCTTGTCGTTTGAAAAGTGCAGGGAAACTTGTATAAATGATTGCAATTGTGTGGGCTTTGGTTACAGATTTACCGGGACAGGAGAATGTTACCCCAAGTCTCTACTTATCAGTGGGTATCAGTCTCCTGGGGTTAAAAACAACATGTATATAAAACTATCTTACGATTTCTCAGGTAGTAACGTCTCATCTCTGTCGACTTTGTTGCACTCCGGCTCACTGCAATGCTCGCGATTGCAAGCACCGACCCCCGCTGTCCAGCCAAACGTCAGCTTGGCCATAGCTGCAAAGAAGAGGAAAAGAAGTCAGCTAATTATTCCCATGGCATATTTTGTTTCTGCTATTGGGATCGCAGAGATTGTTTGCATAGCACTGGGATGGTGGTTTATCTTCAGAAACTTTGACGATGCCAAGCTCTACAATCGTCAAGGCTACTTTGCAGTTCCCACGGGACTTAAGAGATTTACATTTGCGGAACTGAGAGAAGCGACCAGCAATTTCAAAGACATCGTGGGAAAAGGAGGGTTTGGGACCGTGTACAAAGGCTGCCTTCTCCCTGAAAATAAAGTCGTCGCAGTGAAGCGATTGGAAGGAGTGTCTCAAGGCGAAGATGAATTCTGGGCAGAGGTTAGTATGATTGGCAGAGTGAATCACATGAATTTGGTTCGCATGTTTGGGTTTTGTGCAGAGGGAAAGCGGAGGCTGCTGATTTATGAATATTTGGAGAATGGCTCTCTGGATAAGCACATCTTCACCCAAAACAGTTCGAGTGTATTGGACTGGAAGAAACGGCTTCAAATTGCTGTGGGGACGGCCAAACGGTTGGCTTATCTGCACGAAGAATGTCTGGAATGGATTCTGCACTGTGATGTGAAGCCCCAGAATATTCTTCTGGACGAGCAGTTTCAAGCCAAAGTCTCGGACTTCGGACTGGCAAAGCTTGTAGACAGCGGTCACGGCAGAGATCGCGCGCTGAGCTTCTCCACAATACGAGGGACGCGAGGGTATTTGGCACCCGAATGGACATTGAATCTTCCCATCACAGCAAAGGCAGACGTTTATAGTTTTGGCATTCTTCTCTTGGAATTAGTGAGCGGGCGAGAAGCTGGTAAATTCAAAGTGGAGGGGTCCGGGATTAATTTTGTGCAATGGGCGTTTCAGAATGTGAAAGCAGGGGGTTGGATGGAGACGGTAGTGGATGCCAAGCTGAAAGTGAGAGGTGAGATGGAGAGGGAGGTGGAAAGAGTGCTGAAAACGGCACTGGCATGCGTGGAGCAGGAGAGGGATCGCAGGCCTTCCATGAGTGAGCTTGTTCAGATGTTATTGGCAGAATAACCTCACACATCGGCCTCTGCATTGATATGTAAGTGAAATTCAAAGCTCCGTGTAAGTAATTTCCCACTGCTTAGTTACCTAGCTAAGTCAAAGTATGTTTCAGAGAGAAGCTCTACTGCGTATCTCTTTCTCAAAAGTGTTTAGCGTTGGTCGTTCTTATTTTAAATATTTTACTAGCACTTGCAACTTTGGATGCTCTAATAAGAAATTGAAGGGAATATTAAGAAGATTAGATTGAATTAAAGGAATGGAAGACTGGGAGGAATTGAACAAATAGTAGGAATTTGGGTGATGACTATGTAGAACACCTAATTTAACAAAAGATTTGAATTATCTATGTTTCTCACATAAAATATTAAGAAAGTCAATGAAATATACCTTCAAAGTGAAATCAATTCATGTTAGTTGTAATCAAATTGCTTAAAGTGGTTCAAATAATTATTGTATGGGATAGTATACATTTAAAAGAGATATAGAGTTGTGGTAGTAATTATGGCAGTTAGCACACCACCCCAAAAAATAAGGATACTATTTTTGTGAATTCTAAATTGTTCAATATTCTTCTTAACTTATATTCATTTAGATTTTGTTAAAATGAAAAGTTATACATTAATATTAGTATATTAATAACTAAAAAAATGCCAAAAAAAGACTTTCACTCCCAACTTTATAATATAACAATACATTTAAAAAACACAGTAATGGAGTTTTAGTTTTTCTATGCTTAATGAAATTGCAGCAAACAGATTTTTTAGTTTTTGTGTTAGACAAAAGAATGATGCAAATCAATAAAACCAAACCAACCCAAACCAAACATTTTTAAAAAATAAATTTAAGATAATATAGTTTTAAAAATTTAATAAATATTATGTAATTAATAGGTAACTAATCATATATTAATTATTAATATATTTTATTCTACATAGTTTAAATATATGACACATTTTTAAATATCATATAATTTAGAAAAGGTAGACCCTTCCAAATAAAAGCAACCCAATTAAGTGAATTTTATATAGTAAAACTTGTGCAGAAACAATGGTAAAATTTCCAGTCTGTTGGGGGTTTTATGCAGCTATTTCTCTGTGGATGCATTTTTGTAACGTGTGGCATTGCATGGAGCTGCAACGAACAGGAACCACGTAGCCACTGACCTGGATCTAAGATGTGCTATTTTCTTTGTTCTTTTGTTGTCCTTGATCCAAACGCATTAAACCCTTCCCCGCACCTTCAGATTCTATGAAATGTTTTTAGTCTATGTCTTCTATGGAGAGCCCTGGAACGCCTCACGTAAACAGTCGGCACGTTGTGTGGACTATTTTTTTTTCATTTTTCTATCTTTAAATTCTGCGACTCTTTCTACGACGTGTTCAATCGACAGTCCCTTCAGGTTTTCAACAGCATCAGTCGCCTGTATTTAGTGGTTCCCTATTGTTTTAAAAGTCCTCCACGACCCTGGATCGATTTCTCGGAAGGCGATTATTTTGTTTTCTATTCGCGCTCACCTCAAAGCTTGCGATTTGACATGCTCGCCTAATATTTGCTTTCAACCGTTTTCCTTTTCCTTCGAAAAAAATAGAATTCGCAGTCTCCAACAGGTGACATTTAAACGGCATGGTCTATCCAGCACCGCAAATGCACTGCGACATCTCTTTCCCCATCCATGTATGGCAAGACTACTATAATAAATGAAGGAAACTAGAAGTCCCGGCAATATTTATGGTTTGCAAACCCCAATTGTACTTTTTCACGGAAGTCCCACAATGTTTATGGTTTGCAAACACCAATTTTACTTTTTCACGTAGATTGAAAATTAGAGTAATTTCATAAAGCCATCGGCAGTGAACTATAAATTTGAGCGTTGTATGTCCCATCAGGAAATTCATGAAATGTTGAAGCTCTCGATCAAAGGTGAAAAGAAGAAAATATGGTGCCCAATTGTTAAAAACAACCGCCAAAATCATTTTTTTCCTTTCATAAAAACCTAAAGTTACCGTTCAGGTTACCATGTTGAAGAACTCCATTACAGAGCCGTGGTGAAAAATATCAGAACAACTACCCTGCAATGACCTTACTCAGAATGCTATTGTTTCATACCAAAGGGAGCTTGCACTAGTATTTATCTTTCAGTTTCAGTTTGCAGCAATTTTGGTTATTCTTTCAGATTCAGAACATTACCCAGAAAAGTACAAAAATTATAATGGGGAATATTATAATTGTGAATCTAGTTTCTATGTGGTTATATATTTGATTTCTCCCTAGACTCTTCTCTTTAGTTTTGTTGCTTCTCTGTCCTGCATGGTCTTCCGGACTGTTTCGTCATCATCCTTCTTTTGTCATGGTTTATTTTAACCAAATATGAAAGAAGTCAGCACTGTAACTCTTTTTTAAAATTAACATATTTTATCTTTATTGAAAAATTATAATTGGAGATTCAGTTTAAATTTTTTTTAGAGACGATGATTTTGGGCATGTAAATTTTTTATAAGGATTTGATTGTAAATTGAAGTTTAAACTATATAATTTGTTTTGGAAGATCTACTTTTATAATAAATAATTATGTAGTTAAAAAGATAAAAATAATAAGTGATATATTTTTGAAATAATTATTTATTTTAGGTTTTATTATTTTTATGATTTAAAAAAACAAATTAATAAAAAATAGTTAAAGAATTGATGCTTTGTAATTAAATTTAAATAGAAATTAATTTCTTTTATTTTATTTTATATAATTTTTCAATATATATATATATATATATATATATATATATATATATATATATATATATATATATATATATAATTATTAGTTCTAACTAATATAAAAGTAAATAAATAATTGTAAGGGTGGAAATTGTATGTATGTCTTTTTTCTTTATGTTATACTTAGAGTGTCATTAATGTAATGATTAGTTTACAAGTGGTATATTTTTGCATGAATTTGGTTCGTGACATTAAAATATTTTGATTGCATCATTACTTATTTTTTCAATTGTAATCCCTAGATCCCTTGTTCATCATGTTGGATTAGATTTGTGGGTGAAAACTTGATCTAGGCCATTTTTATATTATGAATATGATTGTTGAATTTTTATATTCAAATTTAAATTAAATACTATTGATTTTCTTCCTATTAGCCATTGTGAGCCAACCTATTGAATGTTTGTATTGGATTGTGTTATGTTGTTGTATTTAAGGGCATTCATTCATTCATTTTGAAATCATATAAGAGGAAAGTATCAAATAATAGTCATAGAGCATTTATGAGAGCAACTTACTAGTATCAGAACATGACATCAACATACACCATATGAGGTCCATTACATGCTTGTTTATTATTCTTGATCCTTGTTTCATAGTTGTTGAATCAATCCAACCAAGGATCGAACAAAGAACAACATGATCCTCACAATTCGACAAATTCTCCATAGATGTTTATAAATATCACTGGTCCTTACTTAGATTCAAACATTAAAAGATCAAGGTGAGAAAATTTCAACCAACATGATCTTGGAAATCATAACATGGTATCAGAGCCATGCAAGAAAAACCCTTCCCAAAATCTTGCATCTAACTTAGTATATAGTTCCATGCAATTTGATTTACATGTAATATTAATCTTTATTTGGGTGTGATCTCAAATTTTATTTGGGATTAATGTGATTTACATGCACCTATGTAGAAATACAAAGATTTCACATCCACATGACTGTTTGTAAATAATGTTAAATAATAAATTTATAGATTTTTTAAGCGCATCTGCACATTTTAAACATAACATCCAAATGCACTTGTTTCATATTTTCCTACAAATCTAGTTCACACCTTAAATCTGGCAATTAAAAAAATTGACTTTGAATCAAATAAATTCCAAAATAAGTAAGGAAGTATCATGCTTACTCCCAACTGCATATAGGATATTAATAAGGAAGAAAATTCCTTATCATTCAAATACCTCTCCAAAAGGAATCAATGACTTATCTACCATTCCTCATAATAAATTCATGATATTTTCTTAAATATATATTTTTCGATGAAAATCAAAAGGCATTACCAAAGAATTTGTGAATGAAAGAGTTGAAAACTATGTTACGACCAATATAGTGACCACTTAAATTCTTGATGTCAAGATAAAATATCCAAAGGAAAGTATTGTAGCTATTAGATTTTAACCCTATCAAGTAAGTGCCCTAAACATTACCAATGAATTATTTATTTTCTATTATAAAGTGATTTTAAATGGGTAAATTGATATGGGATTTGAGAAAACCTTAACCTAACTAGAAATGAAAAAACAAAGTTTAACCATAGTATATCATAAGAAAAACTACAAGAAGGTTTGAAATCACACAATATGGTAAAATTCAATGGAAAAAGCATAATCCTACCCAAATTCACCAAAATTTTAATGTAGAACCAAAAAACTTAGTTTTTAGGTCTCAAAAGCCCTACTTCTATATAGATCTAAACTAATTTGGTTTTACCATTGGTTATAGGTTCCACTGACATCTAGATTATGGATATTTTGAGCATTATTTTAGAAAATAGATTATGTATATGATGAGCATTATTTTAGAAAATAGATTATGAATATTTTGAGCATAATGTTATGGCATAACAAAATGTTACATAGTGAATGTGTGTCATGCCCACATTTGCCATGTGGTCATGATACCAAAAAAAATAAAAAAATCCACCTGACCCTAAAACCCCCTGCGCGTGCAACATGCACGCTCGGTGACACACGCACATAACATGGTTGTATTCGCAACACATGTTAGGCGTGTCGCACAAAGATGGAAAAGTCACACATGGCGTAGGGTGATGCGAACTCCTTTCGCCAACCCTACGGTGATGATAGCTACCAAGGGGGGAGGGTGTCGCAAAAGCATCGCCAAGAGGGGTGGTCTCCATCAAGGAACCATCCCTAGGGTTTCCCAAGTGAAGGTGACACACAGTTCCGACCTAAGTCGAAACCTAACTTAAGAAATTAAACTCTCAAAATTAATAAAATTAAAATGTAGAAAATAAACATGCTAAGGATAGATAAATCTATTTTAACCTTTAAAAACAAACCAAGATAATAATTAAAGTCTAAAGCCTTTATAAAAACATCTATCTGCACAAATTTAAAACAAGAAGCTTAACAACTAAGTAAATTAATTAATAACTAATGCTCGAGACAAAATGACAAAAAGACCATACAGACTACGGGAGGATACAACTACGAAACCTTGCAAGGGAGGAGCATACAAAGGGAATCCAAACATATAGCATTGAAAAATTACCCATGAATCAACATGCTAACTAACCCAAAGCATGAGATCAATTCAAATAAAGGTAATATACAATTTCCAGTTCAAAATAACATACATGCCAAATATGAGAAATATCACACAGAATAATGTGCTCGTTCGACACCAACATCGAGACAGGCTAAAAGCAATAATGGGAAACTCAACAATAATGTGGGAACATTACAATCCAAATCATAACATAGCATAAGATATCATTACAACAATTAACAAAGGACTCCAACATCCTAATTTAACCATTTCCATCAAAATAAACTATGCTAAAGCAAGATAAATTTTTTTCTAAACAAGGTTCATTTTCTAACCAAATAAAATCATAATACAATTACATGACGGAGGCTACTTCACAAACATGGAAGGATCACACTCCATTAATTAAATTACATAAATGATAATATTACAACATTAATAAATCACCTCCAAAGTGCTCCAATAGGCACGTGATACAACATGATCACAAAGTAAACAATACACTAGGAACTCTTCCAACTCCCAAGAGATCTTGTAGGACCAATGGGGAAATGTTACCCACCACCCTACCATATTGTCATCATCGAGCGCAATAGATGCCTATGCTACTCTAGACAAACCCCCGAGCTACAGAGAAGAAGATCATGGCAACACCGCTATCAAGCCATCTCACACAAACAAGGGTTTCAACAAGACTCCAAGGTAATTCACACAAGGTTGAACATGGGTTCCACACACACCCAACACATCACCATGGGGATAAAATAACTAGTAGAATTCAAAGCACACCCACACATGAATATACACATATCATGGTCCAATGCATGATTCACCTACGGTCACTCATGACCCAACCAAGCAATAGAAAGGAAAGAGATTAACACAAGAGCATCAAAACTTTTAAATTCATACACATCCTTCTTTAATAGATCATCACTAACATACCATTTCAATGCAGTGGAGAAGAGAAGGGAAGCTACTTCAAATCCATAATACAATTCATTCAATAAGGCATACCAAACATCATTTTCTCAAAATGGAAATAGCACGCAAAACAAGGTATGACATCATCACGTTAATAACCATACACACAATCATCAAGATCAAAAATGATGCAAGGGTATTATGGCCTTCTACAAGCAAACAATAGGAAGACTAAGTATCCATTCCTAAGTTCAAAAGTCAACTTTGACCCCAAAAAAGTCAAACTTTAACCAAAAAAAGTCAAAACATGGGGAAATGAGGTCAAAATACATAACACTTATAACCATGTAACTAGAAGTAAACAATTCTAACATAAGGCCTATAAAAGGTCAACTTTGACCAAAAAGTCAACTATGACCCAAAAGGTCAAAACATATAACACTCATAACCACATGGCCAAAATCATACAATTCCAACATAAAGCCTATACAAACGTCAACTTTGACCAAAAGTCAACTTTGATAATAAAAAAGTCAACTATGACCCAAAAGGTCAAAACATGGAGAAATGAAGTCAAAACACATACACTCATATCCACATAGTCAAAATTGTACAATTCCAACATAAGGCCAATACAATGGTCAACTTTGATCAAAACTTTGACCGAAAGTCAACTATGACCCAAAAGGTCAAAACATGGAGAAATGAAATCAAAACATATAACACTCATAACCACATGGCCAAAACCATACAATTCCAACATAAAGCCTATACAAACGTCAACTTTGACCGAAAGTCAACTTTGACCGAAAGTCAACTATGACCCAAAAGGTCAAAACATCGAGAAATGAAGTCAAAACATATAACACTCATAACCACATGGCCAAAATCATACAATTCCAACATAAAGCCTATACAAACGTCAACTTTGACCAAAAGTCAACTTTGAAAAAAGTCAACTGTGACCCAAAAGGTCAAAACATTGAGAAATGAAGTCAAAACACATACTCTCATATCCACATGGTCAGAATTATACAATTCCAACATAAGGCCAATACAATGGTCAACTTTGATCAAAAGTCAACTTTGACCGAAAGTCAACATTGACCAAAAAGTCAACTATGATTAAAAAATTGTCAAAACATAGGGAAATAAGGTCAAAACACATAACAACCATATCCATGTGGCCATAAGTATACAATTCAAATATAAGGCCTATAAAAAGGCCAACTTTGACCAAAAAGTCAAAGCACGAAAAATGATGTCAAAACATGCGACACTCATATCCAAAAGGTAGGGAATCCTATTTCCCTCATGAGACTTTTCGTCTCACAAAATAATACCAAAAAGTGAAATTTAAAACATAATTTTTATTTTTCAATAAGAGGGAAAAAAACCATAAAACCCCCAATTTCTCCATTTGGAGACCTCCCTCAAAAACACCCAAATTTCTAACTCCCAAAATACTTAAAATTTTAAAAATCTGAAAGTGCCCTTTTGGTTCTAATATGCACAACAACATTATTTTCAACTCAAATAAATTCTTTCCTACTCACAACTCATTCTAGGAAAATTTTGCCATAACTTGGCCTATTTTCATGCATTTTCAAAATAAAATTTGAATGCAATTCAAAAACAAACTAAATCTAATTCTTATTTGCATCATTGAACTTTATTCATTGCTACAATGAAGAGATCATAAACATCCACCTATTGTGGGCATGGCAAAAGCAAATTTTAAATTAAAAAAGAATCAAACCACAAGAAAAATACCTCTTTCCAAGCAAGCTTTCAAATAGAAAAATCTCTTTTTGAGAGGCATGAATCCAATCTGAATTTCTTCCTACACTGAAGCAATCCCAAGACCATTCCAATGCACTCCCACCCACAAGCAAAATCAAATTGTAGCCACCTCCATGAATTTTTTTTGCAAAGGAGAAGAAGAATGAGAGGGAGAAAAATAAAACACAAAAAAGAAAATAAAACTCCATTTTCCTTATATGCTCTCATAACCTTTTTTTTATTTTCTCATTTCTTTTATTTTCTTTATTTCCCATTCCCAAATATCTATTCCAAAATATATTTGAAATAATAGGAAAGTAACTAATTAAATTAATGCAATTATTTCTACAAGGTAATTGCAATATAATTTAACAATTCCATAAAATCCAAGCACCCACATAATTAAATTTAATTTTTTTAATAAAATGATTTTACATAAGACAAAGGTATAGAGATAGATAAATCTAATAAATAGAAATTAATCTATTTCCCAAGTACATAATAATGAAATTTAATACATTTTCCACATTTTTGATATTTCTAACTTACGGAAAATAACTATAATAATTAAATTAGAATGCATTTCACTTGAAAGCATAATTTCTAAAACATAAATAAATAAAATACAAATCATTTTCTAATGCACACAATAATTACATATAATTGTTATTCCACAATTAAAACTATTAACTCAAATTAGATAATCCATTTTCTTGTTTCTAACCATTTTAATATTTCAAAAACATGGAAAACACATTTTTAAAAAAAATAGATAATCCATTTTTTTATTTCTAACTATTTAAATATTTTAAAAACACGGAAAACACATTTTTTTAAATAAATTAAAATATAATGTGAAAAGCTAGAAGAAACACACACAAAGAACTCATACCCACTTTACGGGTTTAATCACAAGACAAGGGTCCAGAATCACAACAGATTCATATGAGAGGCAAACTACATAGACACCAAAAACATCCTTTAAATCACAACTGGATAGGATGGGTTAAACAACCAACCTACCACAAGAAACACAGGGTCAACAACTTGACCACTAAGGCTAGGTAAGGAGAGGTGACTAAGTGTCCTATGTCAACTTCTCCACATCCCACTCATTGGTCAAGCCCCTGTAAAAATATATCTTGCACACTCAAGGCAAAACATCAAATCCAACAATGGAGATCATAGCTGAAGCAACATATAATGACCAATGAGGATGCATAATCTAGCAAGACACATATCCCTCTTGCAATTACATCATATAATAATCAACTCAATATATCGTTTAATCTAACCATAGAAATAATAGGACACAATAAGAGATGTCCATGGGTGGGCACTACAATGTGTTAAAAAGATCTAAAAATGTGTTAAAATCATTCATTAAAATCATCCACACAAAATAACCTAAAATGGAAGGAAAAAATATGAGTGAAAACTTTTCACCTCTTAAAAACTAAACTTTTTGTAATAAATTTTTAATTAAAATTTTATAATAATAACTTAAAATAATATAACATTTAAAATTTACGAGTTTAATACATACTTAAACATACAATCATAAAATACAATTTTTATTTTAAAAAACTGAAATATATAAATATATATTTATTAAAATAAATAAATTTGAAAAAAATAGCTTACTTTTTAATTCCATTTAAAAAATTAATTAATATGATTTTATTCTCTAAATTCTTTTTCTATAAGTAAATTTTTTAAATATCCAATGACTTATAAATTACAATTCTTACCAATATAAAATTAACTAAACTAAAACTAACTAATTCATTGGGCACCATATTTTCTTCTTTTAATAATTTTTCATCTTTGATCTAGAGCTTCAGCATTTCTGAATTTACTACTAAACTAAAACTAATTAATTCATTGGACACCATATTTTCTTCTTTTAATGCATTTCTGAATTTACAGATTTATAGTTCACTGCCGATGGCTTTATGAAATTACTTTAATTTTCAACCTCCGTGGAAAAGTAAAATTGGGTTTGCAAACAATGAATATTGCCTAAAATTGGGGTTTGCAAACCATAAATATTGCCGGGACTTCGTCATTTATTATAGTTTCTTTCATTTAGTGTAATAATGCCATGCATGGATGGGAAAGAGATGCCCGGTGCATTTGCGGTGCTGGATAGACGGTGCCCATTTAAACGACATGAGACTTTTTCTGACATGTTTTTTTCCGCTCCGGCGACGTTTTCGAAGTTTAACGGTGGTGTTTCCTAGTTTCCCGGCGTTAGGCAGGTTTGTTCGTTGATCGTACAAAGGCAAAGCCCACCGGCCAAAAATAGAAAAATCATATAATAATTGTTCTTAATGGTAAGAAGTTATAATATATTTGAAAATTAACTTGTGTATTATATTATGATTTTTTAAAATTTACAAAACAGTATTTAAAGAATTATAATGATAAAATAGTAGTTGTTAGAAAAGATGAATTATAATGATAAAATAGTTATTATTAGAAAAGATGGTTAACATTTGTATATACTAGCAATCGTACTCCAATGGGCACGCTGAAAGACTTTTCTAATTAGTGTTGGTTTCTTAGGAGAAGACCAATAATAGAAAAGCAATGACGCCCTATACTACAACTTGTAAAACAAACTATTGTTGGGAAAGTATGCACAACAAAATTTACATTAGGGTGCAATTTAGGAGCTGAGAAAAATAACACTATATACATAATTTGGAGTGGAGAACTATAAAGCGCATAATTAGACAACACTAGTATCGAACCAAGGCTTCAAGAGCCTTGAGACATGCCTTAGCCCTTTTCAACATGCAATGTGTATTCCAATTTGACATATTTTTTATTTGTTAATTTAGCTGAAAAATTGATGGGCACAAATATAGGCCTTAAATTATTAAATAATTATTTGAAGTATAAATATAGAAGAATGAATACAAATTCAAAAATAAATGATTGCTAAGAAATTAGTCGTGTAAATTTACATGAGGGTGAAATTTGTAGGGTGAGAAAAGCAATACAAAACACACATTCAGTAGTGAAGCACTAACAAGCTTATATGAAAGACATTTGTACTATGGAATGAAGGCTTCAAGAGCCTTGAGACATGCCTCCTCCCTTTTCCTGAGAGAAACATAGGCATTGTCCTACCTACAAGCATACCGTTGGAAGGTGAAAGCAGGCAAGACACATATGTCTTTAAGATGTCGAACACGAGAGACAACAGTGAAGAGTAAACCTTGGTGTTCTCTAGGACCAATGTCTATTGTGACCTTGTCAAGTGTAAGACCTTGGGCTTTATGTATGGTCAGAGCCCATGTCATTCTAAGGGGTAGCTATCACATAGCTGTCAAACCTAACCACAACAAAGCTTGGTAGGGCAGGAGGATTGCCACCATTCGGGTAGACAATAGCTATGATAGTTCCCAATGCCCCATTAACAAGTCCAACTACCACCCACAAATTTGAAGTGAGCATGAACTTTTGGCCAATGCTCAAAAGAATGGTGGAAGGAAAGTACTCATCCTTGAGGGTTGTAACATACCACCCCCTTGCTTGTTTAGCATTGCACCACGTGCAACAAGTACCCCCAATGACCTTAACATATGCTTGTTATGTTGAGCAACCGAGCCGTTTGTTGAAAACAAATGTATGGAGGAGCGAAATGCAGGAAGCTCGTCAAGGGAAAGGAAAGTATCAGTTTGTGACATTAGAAGTTCCCAATCAAGCAATCATGCATCTACATTCCTTAGGTTTGCCAAAAGCTGACGAAAATGTACCTATTCCTATCCATCGCCTTCTTGACAGAGGACATTGTTCAATGTAACCACAGCTTCAAAGGAATGCTACAACGTTACCACATATGAGTTGCTTGCATATTAGGGAATGTCTCTAATAGGTGACAACTGATCGAAATCACCAATAAGAATAATGGAACGTCCACCAAAGGGAGTCTGGCTACACATCAAGAATGCTTTTCACAAGCACCTATCACTACGAGATAGAAGCCTTGGCTTAATGAAGCTCATTTCATGAATCAAAATGTATTGAACAAAATACATGCTCTCCTGAAATGTTGCCAATGCTTGCCCTTCAAGCGGGTTCATCTCTTTCAGCGGTATCTGAAGGGTAGCATGGCTCGTGGATGCATTAGTATTGAATGTTACAACTCCAGTTGGAGCAAGCAATAATAATGGTGACTGAGAGTAGGGAACAACATGAGAGAGTGCCTCCCTCAATATATGAACTAGGTATATGACGTTCCAATACCAGCAGTGCCTTATACAATCATCCTAAGTGGAGACTTTCTTCTTGTTCTCTGGAAATGTGATAGAACAATATCATATGTCAGGATTAAGGTGCCATCAACCTTGTAAATCCTATGTAATTTATTATTCCTATTATTGTTTGTAAATCACCCATAAGGGACGAAAGGTTTCACCAGCAGCGATCTTATTTTAGCGGCATGTTTATATCTGATCCTCGACGCTAATTCGTCTGCAAGAGGGGGTCATAGGGGGTTTCCCCCTTGTGAGGGGTCCAGGGGGATCATCCCCCTAGCGGGGGATCTGGGGACCACATGCCCCGGCAGGGGATCAGGGGAAGCACCCACGGAGCCAAATTTTATCATTGTAAATCTGGACCATTTGTCATTAGGTCATAGATCTGACAATCGATATTATGTCAGTTTTCTTGCCCTTGAAGGCAACCCCCTTTTATAAGGATATTTGTACTACATTTTCAGCAGAGTTGAGAGTAATAGGCACCACTGGATTGAAGACTGAAGAAGAGGAAGTGCATGTATTGTAATCTCATATTTGAAGATAATACAACTTGGAGCCTCTTTTCTTGGTGGAGTTTTTTACCTGAAAGGGTTTTCTCCATGTTACATAATATGTTATGTGTTCAGTTCTTAATGCAAGTTATTTCTGTGTAGTGGGTTTTATTTCTGTTGCAATCTCCATTGATTCTACATTATTTAGAGGACATTAATAAGGTTTGAATCAGATTTCCATTGTGTGGTTTGCACCTTCATTTCTAACATCATACACAACACGCTGCCCATAGACAAACTACCTATTGCATATGTGTTGTTTAGATGGTAGTGTTGAGAAGTTTAAGGCAAGGTTGGTCGCGAAGGGTTATTGCTAGGTTAAGAGAATAGATTATGGTGAGATTTTCTCTCCCGTTGCAAAGCTGACATCTATCAGATTCTTGTTATCACTTGCTACAACATACGATTTACAAGTTGAACAGATGGATGTGAATACACCTTTCTTTCATGGTGACTTGGAGGGAATAAATCTATATGTCACAACTAGAGCACTACATGGTAAAAGGTAAAGAAAATCTGGTTTGCAAGTTTAAAAAGTTTTTGTATGGTTTGAAGTAATCTCCTAGGATGTGGTACCAGAAATTTGATGGCTTTGTGTTGAGTTTGAGATTTTTGACATCCAAATCAGATCATTGTGTTTACTTTAAGATGGATAATGATCGTATTCTCATTATTGCATTATATGTTGATGATATGTTGTTTATAAGGAATGGTAAGAAATTGATTTCTGCTTTGAAGTCTTAGTTGTCAGCACAGTTTGCAATGAAAGATTTAGGGGCAGCCAGATACATCTTGGGAATGCAAATAAGAAGAGACAGAGATAACAAAAAAATTTGGTTAGGCCAAAGTAAGTATGTGACCACTGTGTTGGAAATATTCAGCATGGCAACTTATAGACCATTAACTGTTCCTATTATGATGGGGACAAAGTTATCTATTACAGATTATCTGAAGTCTCCTTCTGAGATGGAGGATGTGAGCAGAGTTCCTTATGCTAGTGTTGTTGGTATCTTGATGTATGCTATGGTCTATACAAGACCAGACACTACCCAAGCAGTGAGAGTCCTTAGTCATTTTATGGCTAATCCTGGATGAGTACATTGGGATGCAGTGAAAAGAGTGTTCAGATATTTGCGGGGTACTTCTGAGTATTCCTTATGTTATCATGGTTATCCTATAGGACCTCGGCATTCACTTTGTATTCAAGGATTTGTAGATTAAGATTGGGCAAGTGACATTGATAGCAGGAGATCCACCAGTGCTTATGTGTTCACTATGTTCGGTGGCGCTATTAGTTGGATGAGTAAGCGGCAACCTATGGTCGCTTTGTCCACTAATGAAGCAGAGTACATGGAAGCAACTCATGCTTGTAAAAAAACTATTTGGCTTAAAAGATTGTGTTTTGATGTTGGGTTTGATGCATGGAAGATTACCATTTGTTGTGATAGTCAGAGTGCCATATGTTTGGTGAAGAATCCTACTTTCCACGTGCGGACTAAGCATATTGATGTCTAATACCATTTTGTTCATGACATGGTAAAGGATGGGAAGGTGAACTTGGAGAAAGTTTACACTTTGACGAATGTTATAGATTCCTTGACAAAACCTATGAGCACAGAGAAGTTCAGATGGTGTTTCTATGGGCCTCTCAACCCCTAGCAGTTAAGTCTTGTCATTCTAATGGGTCTTGAGAGGTGTTCGACAAGTGGGAGAATGTTGGGAATTAAGGTGTCTCAACCTTTGCATGTTCCTAATGTTGTATTAACTCTTGCCTACTATTGTTTAATTTCCTATGTATGAGGAGGTAGGCATCCCATGTTGACATGGCATAGTTTTTCCATGTGTTGACACCTTGTGTACATACAACAAGATAAATTTGGTGACTTTCTCACTCGTGGTTTCCCCCCAAAATAATTAACGAGGGAGTGCAGGGGGTAGAGCCCCTTCTGCAGGGCCCAGGGGGCTCATCCCCTCGGTGGGGGCACGAGGGTGGAACCCACGGTAGGGGTCTAGGGGCAATGCCCCCAGCAGGGGTTGTTGGGGGCAACACCCCTGAAGTGAAAAATGCTCTATATTTAATAAAGGTGTCGATAGTTAGTTTGTTATTGACCGACATGAAAAAACCAACATTGGATAACCGCCAAAGAGGCTTGATAAATAAGTAGTTGGAGAATGTGAAAAGTCATGAGGTGTGAATGAGAATCAACATTATGTACTCCTGAAAGAGCTTGCATTGCAAGTGTGTTGTAATCATCTTTTGATTTGATAATACATTGTGTAGGTTTTAGAGTGTGGGGTTTTTCATCCAAAGGGTTTTCCCCACATATACCTTGTGTTCTTAGTTTTGTATTTGTTTTTGGGTGTTGTTATTACCTTTCTATTAATGTGCATATTTTAATCTGTAACTGTAAAAGTTAAAATTTGAATAAATTTTTCCTCAGTAGATTAGTGTAGGAAGTGTTTCTACATACCTTTCTTTCTTGCATGGATGTCAGGTCTCTCCACAATAACCACTCTCAGTTTTGACCAACTCAACATCATTTAACCATGCCAACAGTGGATGCATTCTTGAAAATACCTTAGTGGCATTTAGTGTAAAGGTGCTAAGAGCCATATTTTACATTCTTCATCCTGTGGGACCTAAATAACAGCACTGACAAGTCAGGGTGGGTGGGTTTATGCTAGTGGAGGCCTTGTTTCATTCCCCATGTGTCCCAATCGAATCAGGCTACAGTCGTATACCGACAAAGTCTCTTAAGAGACCTAAGAGCAAAAAATTGCCAAACTTTGATGGAGTAGTTCTTAGACTTCATGGCACCTATGAATGATCCGTTTAGACCTACCACTGGATGTTAGGTCCCTCCACAATAACCTCTTTAGTTTTGACCAACTCAACATTTTTTGACCATGCCAATGATAGAGACAACTAGGAATGTCTCATTTGTGCATATAGTTGGATGTTGGATGTTGGGTTTACTCATTAAACAACAATGGTGAAGGTAGAATACAATCACTCAATCCAAGACATTCAATGGGTCTAAAGGATTATTTAATGGTTTTGGTTGGTTTTCTTAAGTTTTTCACTAAAATCCCATGAGGAAGGCCTTAATTGAATCCTAGGGTTTGGTTTTCGAGGGAAACTCATGAAACCCTAGGGAGGGTTAGTGATTAGATCATCAAGGAAAGCATTATTAGGATACCATGAGGGTGTCATGAGTAGAGGGCAACCTTGATGAGCATCCAAAACCATCAGTATCCCTGTCAAAAGCATACAAAATTGTGACATTCCTAAGACTGTAGCAGCAACAAGAAGATGTCTTTTTCATAAGCAAAGACCCTAGTTTTCATAGGGGGAGACTTGTGATACCTTCCCATGGATTTAATCCAACATTTGAATAGGAAAGGAGTTGCAAATGTTTAAAGAGATTCAAAGATTTTAAGAGGTTTCGAGACTGATTTTAAGAGGTTTTTGGAATTGATATGAAGAGATATACTAGTTTATTGTTAAATTGTTCATGACATCAAATCACTACATACATAAACTAATAAAGGATCAAAACTCCTATATATGCATTAATATTAATATAAAACCCTCACCATCAAATTTAGCATAAAACATAATGAAAAAACACACCATAAAGAGGGTGCTACTAAAATCAAATGAAATGGTTATCAATTCTTAGCACCAAATGTGAAGAAAAACTAGGAGGATTTGTAAGATGGAACCTTTGTCATTACAACTCATAGTAAAATTATGATATTATGGTCATAATCTTCTCATAGGATATGCAAAATATACAAATATACAAATCTGAAATATAATTAATATACAAAATGTCCTCAAAATGCCTCTACGATGGAAGCTAAATGCTTTAACTACTGATCTCAATCCCTTGAATACAATAGCTTTATTGTTCAAAACTCCTGCATTTATAAGTTAAAAAATTGTTAAGCAAAGTAAACACTATCAAATATAACTAAAAATAATTTGAAATAAGAAGTTTGATGGAAGATTACAAAACACTATGTTTAGAATTCTATCTTATATGTCACCTTAGGAATTATATCGAATGTCTCCAAAATGAAATCTAAATGCTTTAAGCACTAATCTTAGTCCCTTGAATGTATAATAGCTCTATTCTCTAAAACACCTACATTTATATATTAAAATTTATCAAGCAAAAAAAACTTTAACCTACTATTAACTCAACAATGGTGGATGTATTTCCATCATAACCATGAGTCATACTCAAAACACAGTCATGGTCTAGGTAGAATACACAAAATTTTGGTTCCAACCACATAAGTAGATCTAAGTACTCCAACCCTGTGTAGTTTTCTACAAAATCAACTACAGAGACAATAGTTCCAATCAGGAAAAAGTCTTTACACATCTTGAACTGTTGATCTAACCATCAAGACCTATGGTTGTGTCTAGCATACCTGTAAAAGTTTTTTTCTTAGAATCATCAATAAAATCAGCAATACTTACCTCTCTTACAATCAACTCACATCTAGAACCTTCACCTCCACTTTTCAAATTGTATTTCACTGTCTCATATCTATTTTTCTCAACCATTTTATTTCCAAAATCATGCTCGTTGCCCTCATGAATACATGATATAAACTTTGATGACCCACCACATTGTAAACACTTTTCATTTAAACAATCATTCTTATAGAAAATTCAACCATCATCTCTAATACATAGAAATAAATCCAATAAGTCCCTAGATGACTTTGGTAGTTGAATTGCACCACACTCATGTAACATTTCATTAGTGTACAAAGTAGAACGAATATTGCATAGTAATTCATGATACATATAAAACTCTACATAGTATTTGCAACAACATATATTACGAATTTTAAGAGGAACACAATAAAATGGCTTACAAGATTCAAATGCTCTTTGTGAGATTGTCATATCTGGGTGTGTTTCATAATATTGTTTGTACAATGTTAATGTTTAGGATGTGGTGTGTGGTCTTTATCACCAATTCTTAACTTTAAAACATCTTTTACATTAGGTGATACCCTAGAGTTAGTGTGCCAAAGTCATTCAATTTCATTCTTTGTGCTATTGATTAGCTTCTTATCAACTCGTGGAAGGCTACCACAAAGCCCAAGTATCATTTCCAAGAAGACTATCTAGTCTTTATCTTAATGTTAGTGCTTTTGATGATGTTTTACGATTCAAGCTCAAGTCAACACAAGTTTGCCTCATTAATCGATCCTTTATTAATTGTTTGCTCACTATTGAGGTTGTTATTACTCTATTAGTAGCTCTTTTATCTTTCTCCTTGCTAGTCTTTCCAATAGGATTGAGTGCATTGAAAAGGATTCTAACAATAATTTTATTCCGATCGAACACTTTGTTTACCCGAATCTTTAATTTATTTAGTAAAGGTCTCATTTTGTACATCTTTAGTAGTTGCACAAAAAGTTGGCATTGTTCGGTTAATGTTTTATCCTCAAAGTATTCATTGAAAAGTTTTGAAACCCACAACCGAATAGTTCGTGACAACCTCTTGCTTTCAAGTTTTTCCATTATGGTCTCATCAATTTCAAGTAACCATTTTGGGTTCTTGGATGTTTTACAGTTTCTAAACATTGGAATTAAGTTTGTCATTGATGTCAAAAGAGCATTGGTCATCATCAAGAGATTTGTTGTCATTAAGAGATCTTAGTTTATATTGGCATGTCATGTCAATGATCTTAGTTGGCTCGGTATGTTAGTGATGAAGTTCTTAGTAGTGATAATGGAGTGATTGATGTCAAAGATGATCAAACCTTATTACTCCGAAGGTCTTGAAGGTTCTTAACATTGGCTCTTGATAATAGAGATCAGGAGACATGCAATGAGACATAAATCAGGTTTTCAGTCTTTATGGAGTTTATCTGATTTTGTCATTGACCTCTGAGATGCTCTTGTCCTTATCAACTTCTCTATCTCACAGAGTAGCCTCTCTGTTAGAGCAAAGTTGCCTTAGATCCTCTACAGGTTGTTTGGATTGGTTTAATGAAGAAAATCCTCATTTGTATTATTAATATCATGGCATGTCACTCTGCATCATAGCATTCATGTTTATCCTCCTTAGAAGCTACAAAAGTCAAAGGGTCAATTCTATTTTCTATGTTTGCAAATTAGGGTTTGTTCATATATGACCTAATCTAAGTCCTAAAACCCTAAAACTTCCTAAAGCAAAGTGTATCTTTTTTGTTCAAAATGTCTTCATCATTTTGCCAACTCTCTGTAATAGTGGCAATGTCAAAGGTTAAGATTAGTTCATGTCAGTAATATGTGACAAAAAAATATTAGGGTTTTGTCTCTTTTAAAAGACCTAAAACCTACAACCTAAAAGCCTAATGAACCCCTAAAGTCTACAAGTTATAACTTTGTGTTAGACAGACTGTACATTTCTTTTATTTTGTTGTTGACCTATTCTAGCTGGTTAAAGATCACTTAAGTGATCACTTATGGGTATCAAACTCATGGGGCAACCGTCCCCTCCTAACAACTACCGGCTTCATTCGGTGAATGATTTGTAATTGGGCACCACTATTAGATCAACGGTCTTCATTTAATTGTTTAAGAGTGTGAAGGATAAGATCAGTGATCTGCATTTAAACTCTCAATGGTCTGCCTCCATGCATGAAGTTTGATGGTTGAGTGATTGTAAGGTCTGTGTAAGGAAGATAAAATAATTGTATTAAATTTTTTTGTTCATTGTTTTTGAATAGAAAAAACCCTAAATAATAGTGTGTGCTAGCGGATTCAAGAGAGGTTTTTTCGAGGAATGTGGAATTAGAAGAGAGATGTACTTTGAATAGTGTGCTACAACCAAAGAAAACATTATTTTTAGTTTATGAAGTGTGCAGAGAGCAGATGACTTTTAATGTCATAAAACAGAGAGGGGGAGCCTGATGATGAGTTATGTGAGATATTCAATGTGAGATTATTGTGTGTATAGTTTTGGATGGTAAAGTTATCTTAGAAATACATATGCAAACAAGTTTGATCATGAGGGTTGAAGATATAAGTATGTTGCAGGTGTGAAGTAGGGAAGTATGTTGCAGGATCTGGTTGGAGTAGGAAGCATTCATGAAATGTCAAAGTAAAACAAGAAAGGGTTTGAACTTGATAGGGCATTAAATAAGGTTATAAAAATCATGTATCACTTGTATAAGGTGTTGTTAATATAGTAAAGAATCTTTCTTTTGTATAAGTCAGTAAAAGATGATAATGAGATATGTATATAGTGAGAAAATTTGTATGCAAATGGTGTATCTGATTTCTAGATAACAGTGATGAGTAATGCATTTTTATATTTAGAGGATGTTGGATTCTTGAAGAATCATTCTTTGAATACTTTGTAAAAGAAAGATGTTATTGATGTATGCATGCCAATCCAGGAAGGTGATTGAGTAAGAGTTATAGAACTCATCTATAACCTATGGTATTAATGTAAATAGAGTAGTACTCTATATATCTTCTTGTTTTGTGTTTAGAGTTGGTGCTCCTAATAGTGTAGAGTTGATATTCTTGATGTGCTAGGGATTGGTTTTCCTATCAAGGTGTGATCAGTGAGATCTTTGCCAGTGAGGTATAAGTGTAATCAATGAGATTTTGGTCAGTGAGACCTAATGAAGATTCTGGTGAGGTTGGATAGTGGTTTTTCCATATTTAGGGTTTTCCACTGTAAATCTTGTGTCATGGTTTCATCTTTGTGATTCTATTACTTTTTATGTCTTTGGCATATTGGTATTAATTGTTTTTAAAACTATTGGGCTAATGAATGTACTAGTTTTATTAGATCACTGATTCTTCCCCCTCTCAATGATCCATTGTATTCCAACAATTTCATCATGCTCATTCTCTTTTTGACAAACACCCTCTCTTCTTATGTAATTTGGAGATACATTGATTTTTATTGTTTCATCCATGTTATCAACCTCATCAATTTTATCAACAAATAGATTATGGAGTGCAAATTCAACATCACGAGGTTCATATCCACAATATTTAAGCAAATGTCTATGTTTTTCTTCTTATCAATAGGTGTTTCATAACATTTTGCAACATTTTCATTTGCAATATCATGGTCAATTTCATTCTTATCTAAAATTTCATTATATTCAACATTAACACCTTCAATTTGCATGTCATTAGATGGTAAAGAAGAAGCTTCACCTTGATGAGCATCCACCAAACCCGGTCTTTCAATCCTCTTCCTTGCTTTATCCTTTTCTCTAATTGCTTCAATTTCCTCCAATGTAACTTTCCTCCTCCTTTTTGCTTTATGACGACTATTGCTCCCCATTAGGGGAACAAAAATATCACCCTAATAATTAAAACAAACAAATTTTGTGTCCAAAAGTGTATAAAAGTGTTTTTTGACTATAATAGGTAGAGATCACGGGTTTCTCGATAGCAGAGGGTTTATGGGCACCGTTGTTTGGCCCAACAATATTATTTTTTCCTTTTTTTGGCTTTTAGATAATGGATATCCATTTTCAAAATAGATATTCATTTCTAAAAACAGATATCAATTTCCAAAATGGATATCCGTTACCTAAAGCCTAATTCTTTGGGTAACGAATATCTAGGTAACAGATATCCATTCTAGAAAAAGGATATATGTTCCGTTTTTCCTATGTTATTCAATTGAGGCAAAGTATAAGAAGTGAAAGAGATCTAAATTGAGAAGTAACTTGGTGGGCCTTGTCAACAAGATGAGAACCAAAGGATTGATTTCCAAAGGTAGAGTTATAGTTCCTAGATTAGACTTTAGAGAGACTTTGGGAGAAACTAGAGGAAAAAAGGATGAGAAAGGAGGATTTGATGAAGTCATTAGGAGGCATGGCCCTTTGAATTAATCGCTTAGTAAAGAAAATGGGAGTTCACATGGATTAGAAATCCATTTGCAATAAGGGTATTGAGTAGAAAGAGGTGCCAAAGAGTAAGGTGATTTTTGGTGACACAACCAACACTAGGTAAAGAGGAGGAATAGTTTCTATATAATAAACATGTGATTGTTCTATGGAACAATGGAGTGGTGGCTTTAGATAATCAACTCTAAATAGTTGGAGATTGAGATGACATGAATGGAGTGGCATTGATTGAGGAGAGATATTGGTTTGATGATAATGTGGAAAATTTAAAAATAATTTTTTGAGAAGATCAATTATGCTCTTTAGAATAATGACCTAATAGGGTTTAGATTATAACTCTCAAGGATAAATAAGAAAAAAGGTGGTGAACACAACCAAAGGACTTATGTGCGGTTGAAAGAAGAGGATGTGATCTTCATTAAGGATTAGGAACTTTAGAAGTGATACATGAAGAAGGAGATACATTGGAGGATTGTGATCTCTAGATTGTTCCCATATAAGGAGCAACAAAGTTGAAGGAACAACTTTCCATGGAATTTGTATATGGATTACCATAGCCTTAGGAAGGCAATAGTTCTAACTTCATAGTTGAAAACACATTTGTGAGAATGTCATAAGAGTTGAGTGGTGACTCTAGGATTGTAGATATATGCTTTTAAAAAAAGTAGAGAAGTTACATGAGTTGTCATAGGGTGTCATCTCAAGTGAAGATCTACTAAGTTCTTGTGCCATGGTTAACATATAAATTGAGGAGTGAACATGCATATTATGGTAGTATCTTGGTGCAAACTAAAAATCTAGAGGATGGATCTAGAAGAAGAACACCATTCCAAATGACTATTGGAGAAATTGCCAAGGGTGTTGATGGCACACTAGAGATTTCAAGTGGCAAAGGCACTAGTGTAACCTATGAAATTTTTATAAGGATCATATAGAATATCATGTACAATATACATATCAAGGAATGTTAAGAAAAGTGTCTCAATCTTGCAACTTTGAAATATTACTGTTCTTCCTAGTTTTGGTCTTTTTGAATACCCTTTATCTTGGAGAATGGTCTGGAACCTTCAAAGTTTCCAAAATTTTCAAAATGAGCTAAAAATAGAGAGACTTACTATTTTCAATAAGTCCTTCGATTAGGCTTGGATTGATCCAAAAATTTTCCTAGAAGGTGCAGAACAGCTAAGTGAACATCTCAGGTGAGTTTCATTTCAAGATCATATCAGGATTGTGAGATATTAAAGAATCTATTTTTTGAAACTACCAGAAAAAGTCTTTGAACTCAATTACCAGAATTGAAACTTCTCTAAATGTCCCAAAAATTGTCATAATTGATGTATCCATTTAAAGGGTGATAGATCTCTTCACGAGCTTTCTTCCGCATCAAACAATTCGTCAATCAGACACCTGAATCAAAAGTTATGACCTCCAGAAGTTGGACCTTCTATTTTGGGAAATGTAAAAAACATGTTGGACACATAAAAGAGATGTAAAGGGGAGAGTTACACATGTTGGTGTGTGATTTGGCACATCACAAAGTATCTTTGATTGGAGATAATTTGGGCGCCACTTTTTGGTGGTTTTGGCTCATGGTTTTGTAATTACCGTTGGCGGTGTACTGTATTGTATCTCAAAGGCGTTGACATAAACACCCTCATAGTAAGATCGTCTAACGCCACCATGACAAGTCAAAGCTATGCCTCATCCTCTAATCAAACCCAAGAACATGTCAACATACCTCTAGGACAAACTTCACAAGAATCCATCACGGTAAACATACCTCCACCTTTCGAGGAAAACAACACAAATGTCATGACCCACACGTCAAATCCTTTTATTTTCTTGGCAAACCCTCAAGGTCACGCTAAGAGAACACAAAGGATACACATTGTGACCTTGCAAAACTATACCCAAGGGGTTAATGCCACGATAAACACAAACACGAACTTGGGATCCAACTGCAATACCAACACGTGTAATCTCAACACCAACCCCCTCAACCAACATAATAATGCAACTAGCCAAGGCTTGGGTATATCCTATGTCAACTCAAACCCCATAGATCCATTTGGAGCCAACAACAATAATGTGACTAATGCCTCATACATCAATCTCAACCAACAAACAAATCCTAATGTGTCATTTCAAAACACCACTAGTATACCATACCATTATCGATACATCAACTCCAACGTAACTTTCACGACCAACAACCAAAGTCAAAACACAATACCATTACACACTCATTACGACATGAACACCAACACCATCCCACTTGTAGGTAACATGGGAACCTATAACATGATGAATCCCTACTTTGACATGGTCACAAATACTGCAAACACACCCGTTGAAGCCCTCACACAAGAGTTGCACAAACTAAAACAACAATTCATGAAATTACAAGTTTCAAGGACAAAGAAATCATACTGTATGGAGGACTTATGCCCGTACCCATTTGACAAAAGCATCTACATGCCTCCTTTTCCCCCGAACTTCACCGCACCAAACTTTAACAAATATAGGGGAACGGGGAGTCCCGTCGAACATGTATGTGAGTTCCATACTACTTGTCTAGAGATTGCCTATGATCACACCTATTTGATGAGACTCTTCCCTAGGAGTCTCACAGGCCAAGCTCTTGAATGGTTCACACATCTCCCCACGGGGATACGAACATGGACAGAACTCGCGGACAAGTTCATCTCACATTTTTCCTATAACATAGAGACAGATGTGAACATAGCCACCTTATGCCAAACAAGACAAGAAGAGGGGGAGACCTTCATCTCTTTCTTTCAAAGGTGGTGAGGCCTAGCAAGAAAATGCCCTTGTTATATTCTTGAGAATTAACTAGTGCCAATATTCGTAGAAAACTTAAACAAGGATCTTATGCACCAATTACAAATCCATTGTTGCACCTCTTTTGGTGAAGTGGTCGAGAAAGGGGCAGCCATTAAAAAGGCTCTAATCACTAAAGGCACAATAATTTTTTTTAACAAGAATCAAAATACTCAAAACACACCCTACGACAAGAATAAGACTTGGGCACGAAACAAGAATGTTACCAACGATGGGCTGGTAGATGCTAAAGTGTTTAGGGCTGGTCCGACCATCACACTTACAACGCCCCCCGTAATAAACAATCATTCACATGTTTAACAACAACAACAACAACCACAACCTCAATAACAATTAGTGAATGCGGTTCAAAATAACCAAAGAAGACCACCTCCTAGGAATAACACCCCTAGACGCAACTATACACCTTTGACATAACCAATCAAAGTGGTCTTGCAGAAGTTATTACAAAACAATCTCATTCAACTACTAAAGATCCACCAATATGATCTGGCCTTCAAACCACCCTCATGGAACGACAATGACTTCTGCGACTATAAACGAATCAAAGGACATAAGACGTCAAACTGCTTTAAACTAAAAAATATCATCCAGGACTTCATCGACAGGGGTATAGTAGGTGTAGATCAAGCAGCGGGTTCCTCCAACACTGACAATACTATTTTTACCGACCCATTACAGAATCATGGATTAGGACAACCCTCTTCGTCAGGAACTAAGCCGTATAACAATGTTAACTATAATAGCATCGCCTATGATTACACGATCAATAGCATCCATGTGAGTGATAATAACATCTCTATGATCACCATAAAAGCCCATCATGAATGTGTCGTCACCACCTGAAAAGCTAAAATTATGTTGCAAGGCGCACCCACCAACTCCTCCAATACACCCACCCCACAAGCCAAAGGTCAATATAACCTCTTAGATCACCTGAAAAAGACCCTAGCATAGATATCCATCTTCGAGCTACTCTGTCTCTCGCCTCAACACAAGGCCATTTTGGATAAGACGCTTCTAGAATCTTCCGTTCCCACTGACCTAAATGTTAGCCAATTTCAGGCCATGGTGGGACACTTAGCCACTGTCAACAATGTCACCTTCATGGAATAAGACATACCCTCACACCACACCAATCATAACGATCCCCTGCACCTCGAAGTCTTCATTAATAAACATAAAATCTGAAGAGTTTTGGTAGACGGTGGAGCAGGATTAAATATATGTCCTTTAAAATTGGTGCTAATATTGGGATATTCTGAGGCTTGCATTGATCTAACCAAGAAAATTATTATCAAGGCCTATGATGATGCTGAATGCTCCTCCAAGGGGGTTATCATTCTACCTGTAAGAGTTGGACTGGCTATTCAAGATACCGTATTCCATGTCTTGGACATCGAACTTCCATATAACCTCATCCTAGGCCAACCATGGATCCATTCCATGAAAGTCATCCCTTCCACCTACCATCAATGCATTAGGTTTCCCTACAATGGCATGGAAGTCACCATCCTAGGTGATCCCGATGCCTTTCAATATTGCAGTCACCTTAGAGAAGTACCCCAATGTCAGGTGCATGTAAATAGGGGAATCTCACCATTCACCTTCTCCAATTATGTCGACCCATCCACATTATCCAAATCCACTCCCACGTTCATTCTGCCATGCAACCCTCAAATTCAAATCCAAGACAGAGGATGTGGTGAATACAAGATAGAGAGGTCCTACTGCATTGAAAAGCTACCTGTATCACCCAAGTCTCAAGGAAAACCTAGCCTTATTTCACCAAGGCAAACTCTCTCTGCTGGTCCCACCACATTCACATGGGGTGAACTCAATAAAGAAGACGTTAGTGAAGACATATCCACATGGATCTACAAGGATGAAGAAGAAGAGGTCGAACACATCAAATTGCCTATGGAACAATATGGTAAAGGATATGAATTTGTCAAAAAATAAGGATATGATGGGCATAGTGGACTTAGACCTAATGGAAATGGATGAACGGAACCTCTTCAGCCAACAAGGCGGCCACTCAATGAAGGGTTAGGATATATCACATGAAGAAATAGGGCTCCACGTACTAAGTTACTTCTAAGAGGGGAAACAAGTACTTCCAAAGAAATCAAGACATCAAGGAACCCACCCGAACCGAAACCTGAACCACCCACAATCAACTCAATCGAATCATCCACACTCGACCTCCCCGAAGGGGCCACATGGATCAATATCTTTTGGGATCCTGATAACACCTCAATTTGCACCTTGACTCCTATGACCATGAGTTACTTAAACATTGATGATGGCATACCCTTAGTCCATCCTGAGCTTATCGACTGGGACCAACAAGATCCACCTAGCTTAGATTTATTCAAGAACGACGAAGCAATAGCTAATTTCATGGCACTTCATGAAGGCTTACCTCTTGGGGACCATAAAGTTGGATACATCATGGACTTGGACAATTCTGCATACTTTGGAGAATCCACTCCACCCTCTAGTCGTAAAAGTGAAAATAAAAAAGAAAAAAGTAGGTCTCTGGGTGAAAACTGAAAGGCACCCTTAGATCATTCAAAAATAAAAATAAAGGATGTATCCGAGGGTGAAAACCTCCCTGAGGTGCCCGAGGATGGAGGGTTGGAAGTGTTGCCTATCATAGAGGAAAAATCACCACTGCTAGTAGAGACAACTATTGAAACCAACCTCAGCACTGAAGAAGCACCCAAGATCATTCACTTTGCCAAGTCACTCACCAAAGAAGAGAAGCCTAAATTTCAACAATTCTTCTTGGAATGACAAGTTAAATTCACCTGGTCATATGCTAATATGCTTGGATTGGACCCATAGTTTGTCCTACATCACCTGCCACTACTGCTAAATGCCAAACCCATTAAGCAAAAACTTTGAAAGATGCATCCACATATCGCATTACTAGTGAAGGCAGAACTGAAAAAGCTTCTTGATGTCAGCTTCATTAGGCCAATTGATTATCTAGAGTGGGTATCCAATCTTGTACCAGTCATGAAACCCAATGGACATATTAGAATATGTGAAGACTTTCAGGACTTAAACAAGGCATAGCGCTGAAAGATCAACATAAAATAGCTTTCATATGTCCTTGGGGCACATATTACTTGATCGTTATGCCCTTCGGCCTCAAAAACATAAGTGCTACATACTAGAGGGAAATGACAACTATATTTCATGACTATATGCATACATGTATGGAAGATTATGTTGACGACCTATTGGCCAAATTAGTCACCAGAAACTCTCATCTGGATGTGCTGGATAAAATATTCAAATGCCTAGAAGAATACAAAGTTAGATTAAACCCCAATAAATGTGTATTTGGCGTTACATTAGGAAAATTGTTGGGCTACATTATTTCACACCGATGGATAGAAGTCGACCCCACCAAGGTGAAAGCAATAATGGAAATGCCTCCACCCACTACTCTAAAATAGTTGCGCAGCTTACAGGGAAAATTACAATCTATTTGGAGATTTATTGCACAACTTGCCGACAAATGTCAGCCCTTCCAACACTTACTCCACAAGGGGGCACCATTTGTGTGGATAGAATAGTGTCAAGAAGCTTTCAAAAGATCAAAGATTATTTTCTGTCACCCTCAATCCTCAGGCCACCAATCCCAGGAAAACCCCTCTTATTGTACATATCAATAACTAATTCAGCACTGGGGGCATTACTGGCATAGAATGATGATGAAGAAAAAGAAAGGGCAATCTATTACATCAATCAGACCTTAGTGGGCTATAAGCTAAATTACAGCCCTATTGAATACACCTACCTAGCCGTAGTTTTTGCTACCCAAAAGCTGTGACATTACATGTTGAATCACAAGACAACGCTGGTTGCTAAGATCTGCCCACTAAAGTACTTACTCAATAAAATAGCTCTAACAGGATGACTAGCCAAATGGGTTATGGTATTGAGTGAATTTGATATAGGATATGTTGACCGAAAAGTAATCAAAGGACAAGTGATTGTAGACCAGCTCGCAGAAGCACCTACACCAGTCTAGATCATTTGATGGTTACCGATTTTCCTGATGAATCAACATTCACAATCGATCTACCCAAAATCTGGACACTATTCTTTGATGGATTATGTACCAATCACGGTTCAAGTGCCGATATTATGTTTATTACCCCTCAAGGTGATGCCATCCCCAAGACATTTTGCATTGCTTTTCCTTGTAAGAATAACATAGTAGAATACGAAGCATTTCTCACAGGACTTCGAATGGCTATCAATTAGAAAATCAAAACATTGCAAGTGTTTGGTGACTCCCAATTAGTCATCAAACAAGTCAACAATGAGTACAACACCAAAGATAAAAATCTCATACCTTGTAAAAGAATGGTGGATAGTTTCAGGTTATACTTTGACATAGTTCTCTTTGATCAAATTCCCAGAGTGTAAAACTGAGTAGCAGACGCAATGGCAACCATTGGATCTCTCCTAGATATCCCAAGTAATCTCACTTAGATCGAGTTCTCGGTGGAACAACTGTTGGTCCCTGCCTTCGATATCCTAGAATCTGATTTAGTCTCTAATTGTTGGTCCCACATCACCCTGGTACCATGACATATACACCTACTTACATGACCAAACCCTACTCGCTGACCTGTCATCCAACCAACGTAAATCCTTCATACGCCAAGCTGCCAAATATGTCATCATCGATAACACCTTATACCGTCATGGATTTGATAATACCCTCCTGAGATCTCCCGACTTTGAAGAAGCACAAATAATCCTACGAGAGGTACATGAGGTATATACGGAGCCCACTCGAGTGGCCCTACCCTTGCTAAGAAAATCATCAGAGCAGGTTATTACTGGCCAACGATGGAAAAAGATGCATACCATTTTGCAAAGAAGTGTAGACTGCCAGATACATGGGGATCTTGTGCATGCACCAGCGTAGGACCTGCAACCACTCACGTCTCCATGCCATTTTCTCAATGGGGACTCGACCTCGTGGGCAAAATCCATCCCACCTTTGGGAATGGCCATAAATTCATTCTCACAGCCACTGAATACTTCACAAAATGGATAGAAGCCATTCCTATGACATACATTACTGGCAAGCAAATCGCCAAGTTTATCCTTAATTACATCAAATGTCGGTATGGCGTCCCACAATCCATTATAACAGACAACGGTCACCTATTCAAGAATCAGGATGTCCATGAACTTTGTGAAAAATTCCACATCCAACACCACTTCACCACTTCGTATTACCCACAAGGGAATGGTCAAGATGAAGCATCCAATAAAACCATGATAAAAATCCTAAAAAAGACTGTTAATGACACTGGCCGTGACTGGCATATCCAACTCAACCCCGCCCTATGGGCTTATCGTACCAGCATTCATACATCCACTGGAGCCACCCCTTACTCCCTCATCTATGGTTCTGAAGCTATCCTGTCCATTGAGGTCGAGTTGCCCTCCTTAAGAGTATCCCTACAACAGTTGGTCGAGAATGAAGACTACAGAACATGTCGGTTACATGAACTTGAGCTATTGGATGAAAGGAGACAAAATGCACTCACCCATCTACAGGCATATCAAAATCGTCTCTAATGCAGTTATAATAAGAGAGTTCAGATCTGACACTTTAACATTGGAGACCTTGTTTTAAAAGAGAATCCCAAAAATCAGATGGAACAAGAGAAGCCAGGAAAATTTGAGCCAAATTGGCTAGGACCCTACGTCATCACTGAAGCCTATGGGTCTAGCGCATATCAATTAGCCACCCCTGAAGGTGAACCATTGCTATAACTCATCAATAGCATGCACCTCCGATGATATTACACCTTAAAAAAAAATTTCCAAAAGTGAAAACCACTTCGGTGGCGCTTTGGATAAGTACCATGGTGAAAACCTGGCAAACAAGCGCCATGCGTAGTTAATCTTTGCTCCATTGTCTACCATCACTTGAGTCCACCATCCCTATTCTGCAATAATCCATGTCCACTTCGTAACATACCATAATGCCCCTCCCATGGCCTGGAAGCACGTTAACATTTCATTGTCTTTATATTTTCCCTTGCCTCGCTTTTGTCATAACACGCCAATGCATCTGACTGGGGGTAGTTCCTGATCCTAAGGTCATTGGTGGGGGACACTCGTCTCTAGAAAATCCAAAAAAATCAAAATATCCTCAAAATCCAAAAAAATCAAAATATCCTCAAAATCCAAAAAAATCAAAATATTGCCAAAATACAAAAACATCCAAATATTCCCAAAAACACAAAAACATCAAATAGTCAACCAAAATCAAAAAAATTGTCACACAACATCAAACCAATAAACTAAACTACAACACCTCTAAGCTTTCACGTAGGCAAGGCCATCTTCGATGCGCCCCCAAGGGATTCCCCTTAGGTCTTAGGTCAAACCAAGTCCACCCTTGTCAAACTACATTGCCTCTGAGCTTTCACATAGGTAAGGCCATCATTGATGCACCCCTGAGGCACTAGGTCAGCCCCTTAGGGCCCATCCTATCACATCGTCATAATAAGTTGTCCTTTAATAGGAAAGACACTACAAGCAGGCAAAAGTGACTAAACATCCAAAGCACTCAGACAAGACAACTCCACAACACAACCAAGACATTATCACTCATTATACCCACTGTGATACTTAAATATCATTGTGACCGACCAACACTCCTAACCGCGTGTCTGACAACAATCATGGGATGCAATCGAAACCAGGCTCCGTGCCTTAGACAACAACACTCATCTTTTGGACACTATTGCTCATCAATCGACCATTTTGCAAACTCATGGCAACCTCAAAATCAGACCACATGTCTTGCAACTCTCATCTGCCTTATTCAGGAGGGCGTATTGTTGAAACCAGGCTCGACGTCGTATACGACATGCTCCCTATCCTGAAACCAAGCATCATTCAACCTATCATGCAACATTTAGGCAAGCACATCTACACTCAGCACATGACCTAATGGTTGTTGGCTCTGTCTCACACTCCACTTTGGTTTGTTTTCCGTGATCTTATTTCTAAGATTCTCAAGGCAGTCCCTACGTGATGAAGAGAGGCAAGGATGGGGCAAGATCTATTTTCTTTGATTGTTGTTTACGGTTTGTCTAGGTGACATGACTAGGGCAACTAAGTTTCTTGTGTGTAAATGGGACACTACTGGGTGCATCAAACACATCCTATACATTGGACCGGCTAGATACTTCCATGTATCAGGACTTATCCACCTAGAGTTGTTCTCATTACATGATCCGACAAGGTCCCTTAGTGACTTAGGATAAGCCTAGCAATCCTTGTTTGTTCTTGTGTGTGTGTTTCCCAAAGGACCACACTTTGTGCCTTGGCCACAATATTCCATGGCATTTGCCATTCTTTGGCACAATAAGTACTATGATGGTACGCAATAACTGCGCTGAGGAAGCTCAACATCTATCATGGTAAAGTCTGATTCCACCCCTCTCCTAACCAATTCTCCATCATTCGTCTGATTCTCCCTTTCTTCATTGTCATTTCTTCTGCTTTCCTTTCATCCTACTATGACACATACCAAACACAACATTAGATCATTTAACCTACATACATACATGTCAGTCCATCACATACTATACTCATCATCATCATAAGAAATTACCATATTCATCATCATCATCATAATAAATTACCATTATCATCATAATCACAATAAATTACCATATCATTATCATCATAATCATAACAAATTACCATATCATCATCATCATCAAAATAAATTTCCATACTCATCATAACCATAATAAATTACCATCATCATAATTGATCATCATTATCATACACATAAGCATTGCAGTAAATCACATAAAATTAGAAAATCATATATCAGACATTTATGAACTCATTAGATTCCCATTTGCATCCATACATAGGCATCACATAGAAATCAAATTCCATCCATCATATCATCATAAACATCATGAAAACATCATCATAAAACATCACATCATAACCATCGTAACATCTATGACTACATCATTATGAATCATAAACCATAATGCATAACAACATACCATAACATCCATCCATCATGACCATATAAAACAACAACAACATCAAGCATAATAGGTCCATCATATATATATACCGTCCAAAATGTGTGTCACAGTATAATCCCAATACATGAATGTGTGTCAAAAATGGAGCTCATAGGCTCAATCATATACTCAGAGCATGCAGGCCCGAATCAAAATGCATGTCTACATCAAAAAACCTATCAAAATGGCCTTGTGAGAGGACCTTTGTGCTCTCAACCTCCTCTCGATCCAAAAGGCCTATCATAAGGTGATGGCCACCTCACACTGCTATGAGACCTATGGGAGTGGGATCGACTAGCACTCCGACTCTGGAAACTAGGTGCCCTCTGCTCTGCTGGCACTGAACTCTCATAGAGGTCCTTGTAATACTGCGTCTCCTATGTTGACCTAACAAGAGCTGATGCAAAATCCACTGATGGCCCACTCAACATAGCGGCAAGCTCAATACTCTGTCCTTTGCACCCTGATCACGACAATGTCTCTCTCGGTCATCCTCTGAAGCAGTTGTCCCTCAACCTCCTACACACGCTGTCGCATGGTATCCAACTGAGCCTGTAGGTCTGCTAGCCGCCCATCCACATCTCCACCGTGGGCCTGGGCCTCCCCCTCCTCCTCCTCTGCCTCATCATCACCTATCTCCACAACAAGTACATCCTGTAGAGCCTCATCCTTGATCCTCTCCTCCTCCTCATCATCATCCTCCTCCTCCGTCTCCTCCATCTCCTCACCCCCACCGACATCCTCCATAGCAACATCCTCCTCTGGATCCCCTACCTGCATCTCTCCCACAGTTGCGGCCACACAGCCCACTGATCCCCCTCTCTCCGGTGCTCCACCCCTGCCCTATTCTTCCCAACATTGACCTCCTCTGCCTCTGCCTCTCCCACCCCCACATACCCCGCCATCATCTCCACCATCATCTCCACCTCCTCTCCCCCTGCCTCAGCCTCTAAATCAGCCTCTCGACCCCCGTCCCAACCACTCCACTGGCGCTGGCACATCATGATCCAAATATAGAACCGGCCTATGAGTGGCCCCCCTTGCATCATAAGTAGGAGTCATCCTTGGATCTACAATATCACAATACTCCCAATCCACTGAATGTAACCCTGCAATCTCATCGAGAGCTATCTGCACTGGAATCATAGGACCCCACACTGAAATCTCTTGAGTAACCCAGGCAAACTCTGCAATCCCAGCTGGCTCATCCTATCACTCCCCAAATGCCTAAGTACTCGAGATGGCAAATACAACTCTACTGGGCCTATACAGTTTGGCCAATAAGATACCGTGTATGCCTACAGTAAGGTAGTTTCTCACTATCCTATGTCCATTTGGGGCAATCTCTATATGGCATCCAAGTAAATGAATCCATGTGATCAATAACATGCCACCAATACCCCACATCCCCCATCTGAACCTGTGGCAATGCTCCAGTATAACAAAACACATATGGTAGCTCCTCCAAAATGTTTTGCTCCATTGGTGGCCTACATACTGCAATGTGCTCCTATGCCCATATTATGAGCAAGGTCACCCCACAACTGATCAACTACTCTCCCCGATACACAACATCATGCAACTGATGATACAAGTGAGCTAAGAGGCAGGGTCCCCATGCATACGACGTCGCATCTACCATCATCCCCTCCAACATCTCTCCCCAGCCCACCGGGAATCCATGGCTGCGTCGATCAGGACATACCAAACCAGTAATGCAGGCGCATATCACCACAATCAATCGATCATAACAATATGTCAGAATGTCCCATGGTATCTCATGCTCCTTGACACCCAAAGCAACACCATCGGTCATCTCAAATAATCGATGTAGCACCGACAACCCAGTCTCCAAACTATAGACTACTCACTCCCCATGAACGCGAAGCCAAAGGATCCGCCACACATTAAGCATGGTCACAGTGGCCTCCCCCATCAGAAAATGAAAAGTGCTGGTCTCTAAATAGTATCTCTCCACGATTGCTATCAGTAGCCCTCGGTTAGCCCAGATCTTGGGCATAAACGCAGCACCATACAATCCTAGGGCAGATAGAATGTCTCACTCCTCCATCGACAAAGAGTCCCGCAACCGATATCTATTGGGACAACTCTCCTGAGTATAAATAGGCGGCAGCCTTGTCTGTATCCATACATCCAAGACAACGCATTATCATAGCAAACCTTAATTGCAACATTGATGGCCAAACATAAGCAAAAATTAGGGCAACATTCATAATTATGGTCTAAAAACACACATGTGTCACACTGCTCAACCAATGCGTGGCGGCTAAGCGCATGCAACACACTACTCAACCAATGCATGGCAGCTAAGCGCATGTGACACACTACTCAATGCATGTAATCTGCTCAAGCACATGTGTCGCACTGTTCAATGTATGCGACACACTTAGGCTCATGTGTCACATCATGTTGCCCATGCATCGCGGCCAGTAGTTGCGTGCCCCCTAAGTGGAGACATCACAGTCACTAGCGCATACGGCTCCAAAAACTGCATGTGTCACACCTTTGCGCAGGTGTTGCGCCGCCAAGTGCAAGCGACACATGTGTGCCCTATTTTCGAGCCCCTAAATCTATGAAAAAATGCAAAAATTGACAAGGATCAAATACATTCTGGGGCACCTAACCCAGGGAGCCGTCCATAGCTCTGAACTAGCGATCTGCGGTGCTCATGAACTGGTACAGGCGACATCTCGATAGCAACTTCGCGCAAACTCTCCATAGGCTCACTCTCTACTCTCTAGAATTGCAAAGGCTCAAATGCACAAATGGGGAATATGGGCCCCCTAAGAGGTATTTATAGAGCCCTTTTGACCTAAAGGGCCCCACTTTTCAACATTTTGACCAATGAGCAACCTTTTTTTAACATCCCGAGCACCTTTTAGGACCCTTTTATCACACTCAACTAAATTTGGCCATCCAACACAATTTTTGGAAAATTTTCCAAATTTTTACGAAAATTTAAAAAATTTCCCGAAGAGGCATAAGACCATCACGCTCTGCCTACAAAAACACTGGGGCATGTTTAGAGCACATATCTCAATTTTTTCTTTGATATAACGCTAGATTCGACATTATATCAAAGAGGGGCAAAATGTAGACACTTAAAAATGTCCCGGACATGCGAGCGACATTTTCACGCACATTCCACCTAAATTCCACATTTTGCTATTAATTAAATAATTTCTAAAATTATTTAATTAATTCACTCTCCCTTACGCTTTCTTAATTAAATAAATCTCATTTATTTGATTATTTAAGCCCCCTTCTTCAAAATTCCTCTATAATTAAATAATATAATTATTATTTAATTATTCGCTCATCAGACATCAATATCCCCTTTAATTTAAATAAATATCCATTTATTTAGATTATTAGTCTAGCCCCGGGTTAAATAGGTCCGCACTTATTTAATCTAATCCTGACACATCCCCCTTTCCTCACAAAAAAATAAATAAATCCCCACAATTTATTTAATTTTAAGCATTGACCTCCTCACCAATTTCCTCCAATTTAAAAATCAAATTTGTCCTCTTGTCAGAGGAAACCCTAAATCATTGTGAGCCATTAATCTTTGCCCTAAGTCAACTATCAATCTCCGCCCTCCATTCATTTCTCACTTTCTATAAAACCTCTTTTACCTCTCCATTTTCAACCACCACTTGAATATTTGACTTGTGCCATTGTCAACACTTTGAGCTTCCATCTCATTAGCAGACCTGCAAGTCTAAGTACACCACCATAGCTAGGTTAGAGCATAGTAATGGAGGTAATACATTAGATATCCTAGGGTTTTTGTGCTTCTATGCTTGCATTCTAGGTTGTTTAAGGTCTACATTGCTTAGGTAGGGTGTTAGTCTGTCGTTTCAAGATTGTTACAGATTTTTTTACCCACCCACATTGCTGTTATATGGAGCCTAATCAGACTTGGAGGTTAAATTTTCCCCACTTTTATCGGCACGGTTTCCCCCCAAAATATTTAACAAGGGAGTGCAGGGGGCAGAGACCCACTAAGCCCGGGGGCAGAGCCCACGGTGGGGGTTTGGGGGCAACGCCCCCAACTGGGACTACTGGGGGCAGCGCCCCCGAAGCAAAAATTACCTATAATTTTATAAAGGCGTTGAGAGTTATTTTTTCTATTTAGCTGACATAAAAATACCCTATTTTTGTAACTGACATAAGGCTTTATAAAAGCGGCTAAGGGTTAGGGTTTCAGTTGATTGTATTGTAGTATTTTGCAGCAGTATTGAGTTGCAGGGATTGCTGGTTGTAATCTATTTTGATTTATTGGATAATAATATTAGAATCTTTGTTGGTGGATGTAGCCCAAGTTTGGGTGAACCACACTAAAACTTGTCTCTCGCTAGTATTATTTCAGTGTATTTTCATTCCTCTGTTTAATCTTTATTTGCATTTAATTGATATCTTCTACCGTCTAACCCTAACAAGTGGTATCAGAGCAGGTTGTGTTCAATTATCATCTACAAGGTCTCACAATTGAGTGGGAGTCTCACGGTTGAGTGGGAGCAATGGCAGATGAGGGTAAATTGAAGGTTGATAAATTTAATGGGCAGAACTATCAGTTATGGAAGATGTAGATGGAGGATTACCTATATCAGAAGGATTTATGGAGGCCATTGGAAGGAGTATCCAAGAAATCGGCATGAATGACGGATGAGGATTAGGATCTTTTGGACAGAAAGGCACTGAGAACCATTCAGTTGTGCCTAGCACCATCTGTGGCATTCAATATAACATAAGAGAAGACAACAAGTGAACTTATGAAAGCTTTCTCTAAATTGTATGAAAAACCCTCAGCCTCAAATAAGGTATTTCTCATGAAGCATTTGTTTAATTTAAAAATGATTGAAGGTGGATTTGTGACAGATAATTTAAATGAGTTCAATACGATTGTCAGTCAGTGAGGTTCTGTAAAAGTAAAATTTGATGAAGAGGTGAGGGCTCTCTTGGTTTTATGTTCTTTGCCAAAAAGCTGGAATAGCTTGGTAATGGTTGTAAGTAACTCTGTCTTTGGTTCAAACATTTTAAAATTTGATGATGTTGTTGGTGTTATCCTTAGAGAGGAAATGCGATGGAAAAGCTCAGGAGGGTCCACATCAGGTAGTTTTTTGAATGCAAAAAGCAGGGGCAGATCAAAGGAGAGAGGAAAAGGTTCTGGAGGTCATGGGAAGTCACGAGGAAAATTGAAGGACAAGAGGTCCCAATCCAGAGGACAGAAGGATTGTTGGTACTGTGGGAAACTAGGTCATCTGAAGAAAGATTGTTGGTCTCGGAAGAATAAAGAAGAAGACAAACAAGAAGGCAATAATGAGGCAAATGTGGTAAGTAATAAATCTGAAGATGATGCTTTGATTATTTCCCTAGATAATGCTGATGATTCATGGGTTTTAGATTCAGGGGCCTCATTTTATGCTACGCCCCATAGAAATTATTTTCTTGATTATGTCCAAGGGGATTTTGGGCTGGTTTATTTGGGAGATAATGAACCCTATCAGATTGTTGGAAAGGGAAGAATCAAGATTAAGTTGCAGAATGGGAATCATTGGCTACTACAATAGGTAAGGCACATTCCAAAGCTGAGTAGGAATTTAATTTTAGCAGGGCAACTAGCTGATGAAGGTTGCATTGTTACATTTACTGATAAAAATTGGAAGGTTACAAGAGGTGCCTTAGTAGTAGCAAAAGGTGTGAAAGTAGGCACCTTATATCTTTGTATAAGTCATACTATTCCTTCTACTTTAGTTGTTGCAGAGAAAAATCAAACATGTTCAGGAACAGTTGCTGCAGATTCGTAGGAAGAGATTGAAATAGTTGCTGCAGGTTCTGAGACAACACTGTGGCATAACAGACTTGGGCATATGAGTGAAAAAGGTATGAAGGTACTTCATTCTAAGAAAGTTTTACCAGGTCTGAAATGTATTAATATAGATTTTTGTGAAAGTTGTGTGTATGGCAAACAAAAGAGAGTAAGTTTTCTCAAGGATGGGAAGCAAAAGAAAGATGAAAAGTTGGAGCTTGTGCATACAGATGTATGGGGACCGGCTCAGGTATCTTCTCTTGGTGGCTCTCGGTATTATGTTACATTCATAGATGATGCAACTAGGAAGGTTTGGATTTATTCCCTTAGGCAGAAATCTGATGTATTTGAAACATTTAAGAAATAGAGAAGCTTGGTTGAGAATGAGATGTGTAAAAGATTAAAATGTCTCAGATCTAATAATGGTGGTGAGTATTGCAACAAAGAATTTGAGGATTATTGTTCCTTTAATGGAATCCATAGGCAAAAAACGGTTCCAGGGACTTCACAAGAAAATGGAGTGGCTGAACGTATGAATAGGACAATAATGGAGAGTGCAAGGACCATGAGATTGCATGTTGGGCTACCTTTAAATATGTGGGCAGAGGCTGTCAACACTGCTGTATATTTAATTAATAGAGGTCCTTCAATTCCTTTGGGCTGTGGTATTCCAGAGGAAGCATGGATAGGTAAGAAGGTGAGTTATTCTTTTCTCAAAACCTTTGGATGTGAAGCATTTCCACATGTAGATTATGAAAATAGAACCAAGCTGGATGCAAAATAAAAATGTGTACCTTCGTTGGATATGGCATTGATGAATTTGGTTATAGGCTTTGAGATTTTCAAAATTAGAAAATTGTGAGAAGCAAGGATGTTGTATTCAATGAGAAGGTGTTGTACAAAGATCAGTTGCAGCAGCATGAGAAGAAAGAAAAAGATTATGTGGTGTTGGATGATACTCCAAATAGTGATGTTCCAGTGGTTCCTCATGCTCTGCAACAACAACAAGAAATACCACAAACTCCAGCGAATGTTAGATGGTCAACAAGGATAAGTAGACCTCCTGAAATGTTTTCTCCCTCTTTGTATTCTATTTTGTTAATAGTCGCTGGTGAACCAGAAGGGTATGATAAAGCTATGCAGGTGGATACAAAGGCTTAGTGGGAGCTTGCAATGAAAGAAGAAATGGACTCCTTGCTGAAAAATCAGACTTGGGAATTATGTAAGTTGCCTGCAGATAAAAATGCTTTACCAAACAAATGGGTTTATAGGCTGAAAGAGGAAGATGGAGGTAAGAAAAGACTTAAAGCTAAGTTAGTTGTAAAAGGATTTGTACAGAAAAAGGGCATTGATTTTGATGAGATTTTTTCTCCGGTTGTTAAGATAACTTCTATTCGTACTATTTTAAGTATTGTGGCTGTTGAAGATTTGCATTTGGAACAACTAGATGTGAAAACTGCCTTTCTCTATGGTGATTTGGAGGAGGAGATATATATGGAACAACCCCAAGGATTTGAGGTCAAAGGTAAGGAGAAACAAGTGTGCAGATTGAAGAAGAGTTTGTGTGGCCTGAAACAAGCACCTCGGTAATGGTATTTGAAATTTGATAGTTTTATGGCTAAGCAAGGCTACAGCAGGTGTAATTCTGACCATTATGTTTATTTTAAGAGGTTGGATAATGATAGCTACATTATTTTATGTTTATATGTTGATGACATGCTTGTAGCAAAGTCTAACATGGATCACATAAGAGAGTTAAAACATCAGTTAGCACAGTCATTTGCTATGAAGGATTTGGGGGCAGCAAAACAAATCCTTGGTATGAAAATTTGCAAAGATAGGAAGAACATAAAATTGACTCTATCTCAGGTTGATTATGTTGAAAAGGTGTTGTAGAGATTCCATATGGAGAATGCAAAAGCTATCAGCACACCTTTGCCCAGTCATTTGAAATTGACTAAGGAGATGTGTCCAAAGACACAAGAGGAGGAAGAAAAAATGTCCAAGGTACCATATGCTTCAACTATAGGAAGTTTAATGTATGCCATGGTATGCACGAGACCAGATATTGCACATGTTGTAGGAGTCGTAAGCAGGTATATGAGTCATCCTGAATTGGGGCATTGGAATGCGGTAAAATAGATTCTCAAATATTTGAGAGGTACATCCAATAAACACTTATGTTTTGGGGGCTCTAATACTAATTTAGCAGGCTATGTAGACTTAGATTTGACAGGGGATATTAATACCATGCGGAGTACTACAGGTTATGTCTTTATTGTAGGTGGGACAGCGGTGAGTTGGATCTCCAAGTTGCAAAAGATGGTTGCTTTATCCTCCACAGAGGCAGAGTATGTAGCTACAACAGAGGCAAGCAAGGAGATGATATGGCTGCAATCTTTCATGGAAGAATTGGGAAAACAACAGGCTAACAGTTATTTGTTTACGGACAGCCAGAGTGCCATACATCTTGCAAAGAATTATGCCTTGCATTCAAAGACCAAACACATACAGTTGAGGTATCATTTCATTCGATTGATGTTGGATGATGGACAGTTACGGCTAGAAAAGATACATACAGATGAAAATCCAGTGGATATGTTTAAAAAGGCAGTCACAAGGGATAAGTTGAGCTCCTCTTCATCTTCGGTTGGTCTTCAAGATTGAAAATAACAAAAATAGAACAACAGAGTCCAAGGTGCTTATTTCTAGTGAGAGCTATAGGTTCAGCGATGTTATGATCAGTCTCCAAGTGGGAGATGATATGGTGTGGAGTCTGATCAGTCTCCAAGTGGGAGATTGTTTTTATATGGAGCCTAATTAGACTCAGAAGTTAAATTTTCCCCACTTTTATCAGCGCAGTTTCCCCCCAAATTATTTAATGGGGGGGTGCAGGTGGGCAGAGCCCCTCCGGGCCTAGGGGCAGAGCCCACCGTGGGGGTCTAGGGGCAACACCCCCAGCGAGGGCTGTTGCCCCCGAAACAAAAATTGCCTATTATTTTATAAAGGCATTGGGAGTTATTTTTTCTATTTAGCTGACATAAAAATACCCTATTTTTGTAACTGACATAAGGCTTGATAAAAGGGGCTAAAGGTTAGGGTTTTGGTTGATTGTATTGTAGCATTTTGCAGCGGTATTAAGTTGTAGGGATTGCTGGTTGTAATCAGTTTTGATTTATTGGATAATAATATTGGACTCTTTGTTGGTGGATGTAGCCCGACTTTGGGTGAACCACACTAAAAATTGTCTCTTGCTGTTATTATTTTTGTGTATTTTCATTCCTCTATTTAATCTTTATTTGCATTTAATTGATATCTTCTGTTGTCTAACCCTAACACACACAATTTATCATGCCTTGTGGGAAACTTGAATGAGGTGGTAAGGAGTTAGTATAAATCCTTATTTATCCTATTGAGTCTATGCGAAGACTTAAACTAGTGATTACTTAGGCTCTATGAGTATTAAGTTATATGATGATAGTCACAAATGGACTATCTGAGAAAAGAAAAATTACATGTTGATAGGTACTCTCTATAGTCTCTGTGTTAATAAGATGAGCCTATAAGGGTCTAACATGTTTATGTTAATTTATGAATCATAATGGTGGAGAGGTCTAAATTGAGACCTTGATGTCATTTGTTAGAAGTTATTTAGTACAAGTTTGCTAAAGTGTGAGGTTAGCTCATTGAGTTTAAAAAGCATGCTTCTATATTATCGTTTCATCCATTGCTTGAACTGGTCGAATGATGTCAGATACTAAAGATGTGTTGTAAGTATATGTGACTCCGATCTTAATAATGTAAATTATGTAATTGAATATTCTTCATAGTGGAACACATTTAGTGATTGATCATGGGCATGGTACTATAGTTAAAACACTTTGAGTAGAACAAAGTTTAACTATAGTTGGTTAGTTTAGAAAGTTGAATAATCTAATTTCCTTTCCTTATGATAAATTTCATGGAAACAATGTGTAAGCTATGTCTTATGAATATGTAGCTCTCTTCTAGTGAAGTTAATGAGATCATCACAGAGTAGAAATGAATGTTATGATATTCCCTAGTTATAAGCAACATTATGTATCAAGTACTTAAATACACGAAGATATCTTCATGATTCATGTGGTAGGTGATAAATACATGTGTGGTGTTATCATCAGGGCATTGAATGTTGCATTATATCCTTGATATATAGGAGTGACTACTGTGAATATGCCTATGATATTGATTTATCGAATCCTATTATAGTAGGACATCGTTGAGGAGCCATATTAGGGCTTAACATAATTATTGCATTATGCATACATTTGGTCTGCTCACATCCTATGCTCGGCTATGGTTGATTTATTTTATATTGATTATGTTTCTATGCATATTTTTGTGTATGGACTTGATCTAGGAATACTAATAAGTGTTGGTATGAAATTGGGATGACAATGAAACCCTGAGAGTAGGAACCTATGGGTATAAACCTTGAGAGATTATGTGAGGAGAACTACATGTGACTTCGATCCTATTTGGAAGTGGGTATGTAGGCAACTCTTGGGTGAAGGATGCCCCTAGACCTTGAAAGTCCATAGGGGAGGGGTTTAGGGAATGACTCTGAGGGATGGGATGTTCCTAAATTTGATCAAACTTCTCTTTTCGATATTTTTTAGCTTGAGGTTAAAACTACATGATGGAGCTATGAACCCACCTTCCAATTAGTAAGTCTCATTATATAGGTCTGAGTCAGAAAAAGGCACTCTATTAGCGCTAAGCTCCTATACTCTGAGGTTGTTGGGTTACGTGAACTATAAATCTATCCCTATCTTTGATGGATTTTTAGAATTACCATTTTCATGGTTCATCTCTAATGTGCATATATGAAGGTGACTTTGAACTTGTCTAATATTACTATTGTGGGTTTGACTTATGTATAATGCATATTGTGTTTCCAAGTGACAACTCAATGTATGGAATGACCCTTGATATTACTTTGTGTTTGTATATGTTTATGCATATGTGACCAGATAGAATCTTGCTCAGGTGGGTCCAATATGTTTATTGAGTGTTGCCCTGTGATTTAGACCCTTGGACCTAAAAAGACCCTATGTATTGGTTTATGGACCTCTATGTGGCATGTAACCAATTTAACTTGATCAGTGTTGGTGAATCCTTGTGACATTTTGGTTGTGTTTCCCTTGGCTATAAGATGACCTACATGTCAGAACAGAGTTTGATATAGGTATGGATAACCGGCTATAACCAGTAGCATGAAGGTGATAGATACCAGGAGCCATCCAAGTTATGATACAGGTGCGATTTAGCCGGTTGTCACTAGTATCATGGAGGTGATAGATACTAGGTGCTATCCACCATATCTTAGGGTTACCTGGTTGTTCCTAGTACCATGGAGGTGATAGATGCCAAGAGCTACCCTTTGGTATGATAGGGCTTAGACAACTTTCATCAGTACCATGCAGGCGATAGATGTCAAGAGCTACCCCGTACTAGGTTGGACTAACTTTCACCAATGGCATGGAGGCGATAGATGTTAGGATCCACCGACTCAATGGTTTAGTGGGTTGTGGAAATCTTCTTAATAGCCACATGTGATGTATGTTGTTACACCTTCTCCTGAGCTAGTGATGACAACAATTAGTATGGGATGCTTGCTTGTCATCATAGTTGGTTGTGAATGTGTATGTTGTTACACCTAGTACTTAGCCAATGTTAACAACAAGTAGTATGAGATGCTTGCTTGTCATCACAGTTGGTTGTGAAGTGGGAAAAGGATGGGAGCTTATGTGTTAGTGAACCAGGTAATGGGAAGGTGCATGTAGTAGGTTACATCCACCTTCTGCTACTAGTTGGTCACTATGTATGTGTGAGTCAATCATTATATTAGGGACCTTATGTGTTATGTGTTATCGCACTTGAGCCCTTTTCAATGATGACCGCAAGTAGTATGGGATGCTTTCTTGTCATCATAGTTAGTTGCAAATTAGCAAAAATGATGGAACCCATGGTGTACCATTAGATATACCAACATTCCTTTTTCAGGTTGGGATATATTTGAGGACATATGAGCTAGTGAATCAAACAAATGGGAAGATGCTTGCAATATGGTTGCAACCATTCCTTTTTGCTACTTGGTCATGATGTAAACCTATGATGTGCATATGATGCCTGCACAAGCTATTCACATTATGTATATGTGAATTAGTCACATTGTGTATATGTGTTATATTCATGAGCTAGACACTCTATGTGTATGTGACGCATGCATGAATTATTCTCCCTGTGTATATATGTTGTATACATGAGCTAGTCACTTTGTGTGTATGTGACTCGTGCATGAATTATTCTCCTTGTGTATATGTAGTGTATGCATGAGATAGTCACTTTGGGTGTATGTGACACATGCACAAGTTATTCTCTCTATGTATATGTGATATGCAGGAGCTAGTCACATTATGTATATGTGACAGATAGATGAGTTATTCACTTTGTGTATATGGGTTGACCCATGAGCTAGTCACACTTGTATGTGTGACTCATGTGAGTGATAGTCATATTGCATACAAGGAATGTATATTTGAGCCTGTGATGTGTGAACAAGCAAGGTTTATATGAGTTGGTCACTATATGGTTTTGTGTGATTTTGTACATTTATGTTAACATTGAACTAACCTTTACACGAGATTGCATCTGCTAATATACTATTAAATATAAATTGAATTGGTATCATAGGATTTACTTAAAAGCTATGATTTAAGAGTGAGATCAGAGATCTCATATCAAAGGAGCGGATGAAGCCTCTCTATGGTTTATGTACAAACTATAGAGCCTCTGATTCCCATGAGGGGATACTTAGGCAGGGCCATTATGAATGAACCCTCAAGGTTTAGGTCCCAGTCTAGGGATTACCCTGACCTTGGGAGCTTACCATACTCTAGTACGAGTATATGAGTCATGGCACATAGTTATTGTTATGACTATGGTTGGTAAGTCTCTGAAGTTGATACTTCTAAATCAAATAGAAGAGACTTGGTTGATTAAGTAGGTACTGGATGTGTTAAAAAAAATAGTAGTAACCTCGGTGGTTATTACAACAGAAGAAAAATCATCAATCAACTTACCCATTAATTTGGTGTGGAAAATCATCAGAGGCAAGCCAACAAGCTTTGCTAAATAAAATGATGAGCCAATAGTTTTAAAGGTATTCCTTTCTAAGCTTCAATTGAAGAAAGGTTGTCTTCTCTCCACGAAATACGTTGAGTTAAAATAGATTGTAGTCAAAGCCTCCCCCAACACCCATGCTCTTCCAACGCCACTTCAAGGATTCTGTAATTTAAGGATAGGTTTAATATTTCAGATAGTAATTGAATGAGAAGTTAAAATTGTCACTCACTGTCGTTGCACATCATATCAAGAAAAGATAGAAGACGAAATCTTACTATTATAGATAAGATTTCATAAGATTTTTTATACAAATGTCTTCTCTCATTTATTTTATTATTGACTTTTATGAAAATAAAGTCCATTTGATTTGATTTTGAGTATGGGCTATATTAAATTTATGTCATTTTCATATGGTTGATATTGATTCACACATTTATTGTTTGCATAGACTAATGTGAAGCCAACAATAAGAGGTAAAATCTCATAGACAATCATAATTTTTGCAAAGACTACAAATTATAGTCATAACAAAAATAAAAGAATATGATTCGTTAACAATTGAGAGGATTAATGAAAAAGATTTACATATTGAATGCAAGAGTACCATACCATAGAAGGTACTAATTAACTAGCACTTGCACCCATATGAGGTTCAAGGGATATGTTGGTAGGAACAACCGATGAGTTTAGAAATTTTTTTGACGTGAATCTTTTTTACGAGGTGAGACAATTCTGAACACTATAAAGCTCACATATAAAAGCCTATGGGCTAATAACTAGCACTTGCACCCATAGGAGATTCAAGGGATACACCGATAGGTTATTGAAGGTAACATTTAAATATATAATTAGTTATATTTAGTAATCAAACTCCACAAAAATTTCTCTTTTTTAACACAAGAAAATATATTTCTATCTTATGGTCTAGATTTCATCCAAATCATAATTGTTTGTATGAAATAAACCAAAACATACAAATGGAAACCAAAACCCTAACAATACTATGGAAAAAAAACCCATTCATGGAATCAACACATTTTTAAAATTAATTTAAAGAGAAAAAATAGAAACTCTTAACTCATCTAGGTGGACACCAAGTCTACATTTTTTTGTTTTAATCACTTCATTTTGACGAATTTGGGAACTAGATATCATTACCCTCACTCTTTTTGGTGACAAGCCAACTCCTCCATATGGAATGCAAACAAATCTCAATGGGCTATTGCCTTGGCTATCCATATGGGAATCCCATCCCTAAAGATGTGTTATATCCTTTCTTTTGTAAGTCTAGAATAATTTACACATTAATTTATTATCAACCTCTACAATGATGATCTAAGCTAGAGAAACAACAAATTCTGATGCATCTACAATGATGATCTAAGCTACAGAAACAACAAATTCTGATGCATTTCCTAGGGCAATCTTTTTATATGGGTGAAGGGTGGGGAAGTGGATGGCATGGAGAAGAAAAGTATGGCCAGCAGGTATGATATCATACTTGCATCAATAAAAACTTTGCCTAGATAAGAAAAATGACTGAGGGTTGTGGGCTCAAATAATTTAAAGTGATCTTTACTAGATTTTGAAGAAAAATAAAATGACTCAGGAGTTACTTTTTGGAAACTATCAAGGTGATGGCATGTAGGCTATATGGCACGGGGTTGTGCCCCTATCCACTACTACTCTTCTGATGTATTTTGATTCTAGTGTTCCTGTCACAACATGCCAGCGTGAGAATACAAAGAGAGATTTAAGAGCAATGAAATCACAAACAAAGTGGTAGTTGTTACCTGTTTATACATGCAAACCAAATGCGACAGCCAGACAAGCCATTTTGTCCTTATCACAAGGTGAGGTCTGCTGTTCAACAGGACACCTCTTATGAGAGGAGAGCTCTAGCATGATATTGGATTTCTTGGGTATTGACTAGTTCTATTTCTATTTGTGCATGACATTGCCTTTTGTCTACTGGCATAAATATAGGATTGTCTAAGAATCGTAATCGAAGGAAAAGGGTTATTGAAGACCAGGAGTTTGTTTAGGATGATGGACATAAGAGGCTCTATAGGGCCATTGGGAGGCAATATGAATATGGTGGCTATGAAGCTTTAGTGAGCTCAGATGACAAAATGGGAATGGAAATCGTACTCCTGCAATAACAATGCACCACTATTTTAAAACTAATGTACTAACTAAACAGGGAGTATCAACCGTCTCATTTTTTTGTCTAAAAAATCCAACATTATAACCCCTTGTTCTATTCTTCTCCAATTCTATTGGAGCACAAAATAACATTCTTACCATCTATTTTCTGTATTAAGCCAAATACTCTGAATTTTTTGAGTCCATCAGTCTTTAATAAGAATTCAATTTAGGTGAGTTAGGTATGGAGGTGGAAGGAGAGATTGTTTGGATCAGGTAGATCTTTTTTTTATGCTCGAGCTATTTATGATCTGCCAATGAAATGCAAAACAAATTGCTTAGGATGAGTTGTAGGCTTCATAATTGTTCAAGGACTATAACAAGAGATGGTATACCTAGAGGTTGTGAGGTCGTGCATGTGGGCGTGCAGTTCACCAAATTTATAATAATTGTTTTGTTACTTAAATCACCCTCTTTTTTCATATCTTCTAAAGAGGCTGAGGAGGTGTATGGTTTTCATCACAATTGGAATCTAACACTACCATCCACACTTGAAAATTTCTAAACACATTGAACAATCATGGTCAGTAGAAGTTTAATCCTCTCTTTAATAGATGAAACAATAATTTTATTCTGTAAACTAACATGAACAATTTATTGACATACTCATAAACATAATATTTCTATAGTTCATGAATATTTCTAAATGTAATTGTTGAATATCTTAAAGTGACTCATACATTTAAGAGATATGATATCTCTAAAGTCTATGAATGGGAAAAATTTACATAAACATTTGAGATCATAGTCCATGATCCATCATGGAAATGAAAGCAACATATAATTCATACAGTTATGTTCATCATCTTTTAGTGATCCATGGTACATCCTGCTGGGCATGATAAAATAATTTGATGAAGAAGTCACAAAAATTGTGCACCCTTTGATATTTGTCAGACTCGGTGGCCGGCACATCCTTATGCTAATTCGCCCCTTGAGAACAACAAAGCAGAGAAAAATTAGAAAATGGAGATAGAAACTTCCCAATGAAAAATGTCCATTCAATTCAATTCTTATGTTGCTGCTCTACCTATCATTATTCATATAACTAAATTCATGACACTAAGCCTACGTGTCTTATCCATTGCCTACTTTCCTTTTCTTCAATTCTGATAAATTGTGAAGAAAAATAAACTCTGTAATGGGTATTTTTATCTACATGGGAAAGAACAAAAGAAAAATTCTGCCCCCAATATTATGGGGGAGACATTGATTCTCCATCCCTACAACTTCGAATATTAAATTCAATGTCAGATTTTTCAGAGGAAACCAAGTCACAGCACTGCCTCACAACAGTAATAATAGAGAAAGTTATTGAAGACTTCAAGCTTCCACAGTCCATAATATTCGAAATAATAGACTTATCAAAGAAATAGAGAACAACCTTGTTTGCAAGTCACATTTATGATGATAACATACTTGCAAGTCACATTTATGATGACCCAATGGGATATTTGGCTCACTTATTGACCAACCTATCATCAAGACCTTTTAGGTCATACTTAGTGACCTGCTAATTAGGTGTTTATAGTTGCACTTCCTAATTTATCATCAAGATTAACTATGTCTAACTATTTTTGTATTGATGTTTCAGGTCAACCTATTTGATTCCTCATCAAGACAGAAAAATGTGTGTTCAATTGTCAAACCTCATGCTTTGAGATTGGACAGTACATAGCTATTAAAAACAATACTTGTTTCATAGTTTTCCAACCATTTGTATCTGTTTGAGATAAGATCCTTCCATCCAGAGTACTTCCAAAAGCTATGATTAGTATGTGCAGCTTAGATCAGATAGCATTCGCAAATAGGCGATTGCATGTGTTCACTTACATAGTGATTGAAGACATAAGATGCACAAATAATACAAATACAACTTCCAATTGCATATTGTTCTGGCATGCAAGGATTCAGAATTTCAATCGCCTTAGCGAACACAATTTACCATTGTCCCGCTTTTTAAAAGCTAACCAGAAATGCAGCAGATATTAACTTGGATATAGTCACTATAATTCAACCAATCAATAATCTGTCTACTATTTTCAAGCTAATACACAATTGTATGGTGCAAACCCTCTTGCTGGGTATGCATAGATCAAAGGATTAGTCCCTTACTGTTTTAACAACTGGGATGATCCCTCCTACAATTAGGTGTAATCCCTTAATTATTTGGAGCAATTAGGTGTACACCTTGTTGGAAAAAATTTCTGTAGCTAAGAATTGAACCAGTGTGTCCTAAAAAGTGCAGCTAAGCATTTCAACCCTGAATTTCACCAGCTAGAAATCAAAATCTTGCAGTGGGCAAATTTCAACACCAAGGCATTCAATTGAAATAGCAATGTCGATCAATATCATATTATGCCATGATACCCACGACAATCAAACCAATATGATAAACTAAATTTTGGTAAAATCTGTAAGAAAAGACTGTAATATGCTCGTATTCCAACAATTTAACTACCTTCAAATACCTAACACTAAAAGACAATCTAATCAACATACAAAAAGGCCCTCAATTAGATTTACATTAGTGTGCTTCCAAAAATTAAAACAAAAAATTAATGAAGCAGAAAACTCTATGGTAGTATATTTGAATGTTTCTAGATTTAACTGTCTATTCCCATGCATTCCAATTCTAAATAGGTATACAACATTATAGCATACATATGTAACCACAGTGAAACCCAATTTGCAATTGAATCAAATGCAATCATTTATTCATCAATGCAGGTTCGTAAATAAGGTTCATAAAAGTTAAAACCTTAAAAAAAGTTCTGCTGCAACCCAGATAAGCAACATGAAACCCACAAAAAAAGACCAAATTAATGACAAAAATAAATTGAAAGAAGTGTTATTACATGAGGTTCCAGCCATTGACGTTGTCATTGGCAAATGGCCCTGTTCAGAGCTCCCTCTCGGAATGACAATTTGTCAACACCATCTAGCCAACTCATCCTTTTATAGTCGTCTCCATCTATGTTAATCCTAAGGAATAATAGCTTGGCATATTCTATTCGTGACCAGAATCTGTAACAAATATTATTTACTTTTAGCCTCATTGAGACGGCTACTTCCACAGGGGGAATAAACATTGAGATGGCTACTTCCACAGGGGGAATAAACATTGAGATGGCTACTTCCACAGGGTGAACAAACATGAACTAGGTCTTCAAATATAACCAGAAACCTAAAGTGTGACGCAAAACGCCAATATTCTAAATATAAAAAAATTCAAATGGTTTATGTTGAAAAAAAGAAGAATTAGAAGGTGGGTTATAAGTATATTTCAGGAGGTCCAATCAGCATCATTTTCTGGGACACAATTCTAACCCTCTTTATCTCATCGGGTTTATTAACAGTGGAGTTACACCTGTTCTCTCCTAGCTCGGCTTGACTAGTATAGCTGCTAAAAATTTATCTAAAATCAGAATTATTCATGGTCTCCATATACAAAACGCTGGGATTTTGGCATGGGTATTGTGCGACTGGGTGCATGTTAAACACAAAGGGGCTGCAACACCTCACAGTGAGGTTTGTGAGCTCCATGGAGGTCGTTGGCCTTAAAACCTAAACAATAAGTATATTTATATATAACATTTTTAGTCTTCTAAATCTCTCCTTGCCACTGCAAAATCCCACATCTTCTTGTTGTTTGGATCTGGGTTAAAAGGGAAGAGAGAGCCCATTAGTGACAGCAAATGATAAACCAAAAAAAAAAAAAAAACCTACCAACTGGAGAAAAAAGAAAAAGTAGAAAGAAAAGCAAGAGAAAGGGCGAATGTTTTAACAGAGATGATAAATGGGGAAGAGAGAAATGTGTTTAACTGTGAAGTGAGAGCCAACAGAGCAGAATGAGATCCCCTTCATGAGGTGCTAACTAAAACATTATGCTCGGCCCATTTTAGAGTGTTCTCAGCCCAGCTCGGCCCCTCCTAGTTGCTGCATATTACAATGCAATGAATTGGGCGGCTTTCTGTGACAAAAAGAATTGATGGACGACTAATTAACATTGAAAACAACGAGCAGAGTGCAGTTACTGTGATGACCTGGAGGAGCAGTTGTCCCCATGGCAGTAATTACATCCACTGACATATTGAGTGCCTTCATTATTACAGAGTTAATATCCATGTCGTGTCTGTTGAGACATGGACCAGCTAGGACTCGAACCTAGGACCTTCCATACGCTGTTGGAGTGCTCTACCACTGAGCTACTGGCCCCTCTTGGACCAGTCCATCATCGGTCCGGGTGTGGCTTACACCGACACCCCCCCTTAAGCCACACCTCTCGTGTGCTTGGGGCTCCTAGCCTGGCCTGGCTCTGATACCATGTTGAGACATGGACCAGCTAGGACTTGAACCTAGGACCTTCCATACGCTGTTGGAGTGCTCTACCACTGAGCTACTGGCCCCTCTTGGACCAGTCCATCGTCGGTCCGGGTGTGGCTTACACCAACAGTGTCAAAGGGACGTAGAGATATGATTTGAAGATTGAGTCTTTACATTCATATAAACAAGCCATATTCCTAAATGCCATGCAATGCCCTGAGCAATCATACATTCCGACAGGATTGAGGCAGTTTTAAAGAACTTTTGAGGCGGTTTGCTGGCGTGAGACAATTCCGAGCACTATAATGTTCACATATAAAGCCTATCGGCTAATTAGTGAAACAATTCTTCTTGCAATAATTACTAATAAGGACAAAAAAAAGTTTTTTTTTACGCCAATAAGGCATCCGTACACATGAAGGAGATTAGCCGGAATGCAGCCGAAAAAAGAGTTGTCTTGTAATCCCAAAATGTAGAGCGAATCGCAGACAATGAAGGGAGGCATGTTTCCGGACAGATTTGTGAAAGATGCAGAGAAAGTTTGCAGCGAGGTGGATGACCAAAATTTGGCCGGAAGTCTCCCTCTCAAAGGATTGTGCTAGATATTTAAATATATCCGACTCTTCCCGGGGAATCCTGATGCAGGAGAATTAAAGCTTAGAATTTGTAGAAATGAATAGTTCTGAAATAAAATTATTATTTTAAAAAGGTTTATAAGTGGTGTTTCCACGGGGAAATCATTTACCACTGCAACGATCAACAAGCAAATTTCAAGAATATTAGTGTGAATTTTATGTATTCATGTTTCGGAACAAATTTAAATTTTCTTAATATTAATATTTATTATAATTAAATCTTAAGAACTTTTATTATAATTTTCTTAATATTAATATTTATTGTAATGAAGAATTGTTACAGTCTTAAGAACTTTTAATGGCTGCCTATAAGGGTGGGGCTACAAATTTTGCCACCAATTCTTTTTTAAAAATTTATTTAAATAGTGTTATTTGGAAGAAATTTAAATTTTTCAGATTTCCCTACTAAATTTTAGAGGAAATTTTTCTTTTAATTAATCATAAAATTATAAATTCCCTTGATAATTTTTTTACATTAATTACCCGTGAAAATTTCATAACAAACCCTAATTATAAAAGGCTCTAAATTTTCAAATTTTTAGGTAGCCCACTGGGACCATAGCCAAATAGTTTTCGATTCAACCGTATTCTAACCTCTACTGAGCTGAAAAATTATAATAGCACCTTCATATGACCACATGTTTATTTTAAATTTTAATAAAAATATTATTTTAAAAATTTAAATTAAAAAATAAATCAAGCGAGAATCTTAAAATTACTAGTATGAATTCCTCATGTGAAATTGTTCATAGAAAGATCCACCAAGGTTAAATTGGGCAGCAATCCGAAATCGAGAGGATTATAATATATATGTTTAAAATTATATTTAGAGTTATGATATATATTTTAAATAATATATAAATAGTATGCTCTAACTCTAAATCTATAGTAATATTTAGAGTTAGATTACACATACATATATTTACATAGCTCACAATGTCTAATAAAATGGGTAGGAGTCAATGAAATTTAAATTTAAATTTTGAAAATTCTATAATCAAGGAAGTGGTACCCATCCCACACCCATAAAAATGACCTCAAATGATATAACAATAAAATCTATACATAAATATTCCAGAATAAAAAAATTAAAAATTATACAAATAAGCCCAACTTCACATAAAAAATTGATTGGGAACGTTCGTTTATTTTTGCTTGTTTTTTCCTTAAGATGGATTGAAGAGCAATATTTATTGCATCTAATTTTAATATTTTATTTTACATTATTTCGAATGGATTTTTTTATAAATTATGCCGAAGGCTCACTTCTAAACACATCAGTTATCCTCCCGACAGTTAAAAATCATGTCAGAAGAAGCCTCATCTCATTTAAATGTCCCCCGCAGGATACCCTGTGATTTATATTTATTTTTAAAGGAAAAGAAATGGAAAACACTTGAAAGTACATAACTTAGATAACTCAAGAGAGAGGGATTTTTTACTTTTTTAAAACAAAATTTTACTCATAGATTAAAATCTCTAAAATAATAATATGATATCACCTCTTTAAGTCAAACTAATTTAGTTAAGAAAATAATAATAATAACCAAAAAAAACTACCAAACAAAAGAATTAGTTATAATACATATAGAAAACTCAAGGAGAGAGGTTAGGTCTTTTTTTTACTTTTTTTTAACAAAACTTTTCTGATAGATTAAAATCTCTAAAATAATAATATGATATCACCTCTTCAAGTCAAACTAACTTAGTTAAGAAAATAATAATAATAACCAAAAAAACTACCAAACAAAAGAATTAGTTATAATACATATAGAAAACTAACTTATTTTTAATATTATTAATAATAGTGTAAAAATACCAATGTTTTATGTCATGTTGTCACAATATAAGTTTAATGTAATTAACAGACACTTTTAGTGTTTTACAGGTGCAAAACCTTTCTCATTCAAACATTTGATAGAATTATATAGAGAACTATTTAAATTTAATATCTATATGTTAACTAGGTATAAATAAATCTATAGAAAGATATTAAGAAAATATTTATATGTGATGGAAGGGACATTAAGAAAATGGCCTCTTAATCTATACAGAATGTATGTCTTTTTTTAAATAATGGTACATAATTATTAGTGATATATATTATTTATCTTAAAATTTATCATATTTTTATTAAAAAATTATTTGCCACATAAATTCAATAAGCTTAGATATTATAAGAAATAATATAATATACAATAATAAATATAACATGTTCATATGATGTTAGTGGCGGATCTCTATACCAAATTTGTATATGAATATATGTACCTATCATTAGTTAAAATATAATATAATAATAATATGCATCTTATTATATATTATTATATTTTATTTGTATTTTATAATTTATATAATTATTTAAAATAATCTATTAATAAATATAATAATTATAGTATAGATTTTATATATAGAATAAATATATATGATTGAATTTTGAAATATTTAAATATACAATTATATTATACTATATCATATTTAAAATATATTTGAAAAATATTGAATTTTAAAGTGAGAGAAAGGTTGATACAAAAAGAGGAATAAAGAAAGAGAAAGAGATATGGTGCATGAGAGAGAGAGAGACAAATAAGGGAGAGTGGGAGGAAGACATAAAAGTGAGAGACAGAGGGGTGAATAGAGAGAGAGAGAATTAGAGGCTAATTTAAAATACACATGAGAGAGAGAGATTATTTAGGAGAAACCTTCTGTACGCATTGACATTTTCATTATACAAATAGTCCCCATAACAATTTCATTATACAAATAGTCCCCATAACAACGGTGGAATGTTTCATTAGTTTGTTATTGGTTTTCCTTATACTTTTCAAGGAACAATTAACATCTTATAAATAAGAGAACATAACCATCATCATGGTAGAAGTTCTATACAAAATTTCTCCACAATGAGGTAATATATTAATTTTGAAAATTCTTTTGACCTGAAGAGACAACAAGAACTTGTCTTAAGGTCAAAGACTAGAAGGCTTAAATAATCAAATTATATAACATAATAAAAAGGTATTTAGGTTGAACATTTCTATTTGAGTTTTTAGAAAAAATATTAATTAAACAATAAAAAAGGTTTGTTTCAAAAAAAAAAAATCACTTTTTAAATGTTGTACTATGCCTTCAACATTTTAAATTGTTCATGTAGATTCAAATTTAACTTCAAAATTTATGAAATAATATTTTAAGTATTTAATTATGTTAGTCCTATTTTTAATAATTGGCTAACTATTCTTTATTGTATGTGATGGAGATGTAAGTTGTTTTAATTTTTATGTGTTGCATCTATATCTTATTGTGGTTTTAATATAAGGACATAAATTAGAAAATTAAATGAGAAAATTAAACTATTGGTATAAAATTAATTAATATTTTATTCTTTTACATTATTATATATTATTTATATTTCTTATTTTAATGCATAATTTTAATTTTTGTTTAAACTTAAAATTAATTTAAAATTTGACTTCATATTTTCTAATTTTAAAGTTTAATTAAATTATAAAATCTATTTTGCTTGACATGATATAGTTGTATACAATTATATTTCTCTTTGCTTAAATAGATAAATAATGAAGACACATATTTATTTCTTACTTAAATGGTCATTGTTGTTATATTTGGTTACCATATATACATAACAATTCTATATTGAAATATATAAAATTTTCTAATTATAAATCAACATAAAAAATCTTAAACAATAAGATGATAAAACGGTATTTAGGTTGAACATTCATAAAAATTATTTGCTTTGTCTTTTTAAATGTTGTAGTATCCTTTTGAATTATTAAATTGTAGATTAAAATTGAGTTCCAATTGTATGAAAAATCTTATGAATGTGAGAAATAAGTAGTGATATTTAGAATAGAGTAATGTAATTACATTTCTTTATTTGTAAATGTTTATAATACTTATTTTATTTTTAATTTAGAATAATATTCCATTCAAATTCTCTAAGATTTTAAATTATATACTTCTATTGTTTTCATTATAATTATAATTGAGTATAACATTGTGTATTCTTATAGAATATTTTTTTGGTACTTGTTCAAACATTAGTTTATTGAGATATATGGTCAAACATTATACATAGTATATTTGGTCTAATTTATGTAACAATCTTTTGTAGATAAATATTAAAATGATATATAATAATTGACATATAAACCTTATCCGTAATCCAACCCTATCATACATAGATCCAACTTGGTTTCTAAAAGATATCTCTCCACATACTTTAGATATATTTTTATTTTAAAATATAAATATGCTAGTTTTTAAATTGATTGATAGATAAGTTGGGAGATATGCATCCTACGCCTCACTTCTACTCCCGTGATTGATTTATAGATATGCATCCTGTGCCACAGTTTTACTCCCCGGAATTCTTTTTTTTTTTTTTTCCTTGTGGGTTGAATTAACCGTGACTTTATAACTATTGAAGATATGTCACAAGCGGAACTACATCGTTAAATAGCTTAGCTTCAATTCAGCTCTGATCTGTGTATTAGAATGGATTCCTCTTATTATTGTTTCATATTGTCTTTCTGCTTAACGTCTGTACTGTTTCATGCTTCCCTTATATCTTCCCACCGGCTACAAAGTCTGAGTTTAGGATATTCCTCCCTCTCACCCGAAAATAACCAGACTGTCCTCGACTCTCCCGATGGCACATTTTCCGCTGGGTTTCATCCCGTTGGCACCAACGCCTATGGTTTCGCTGTATGGTACTCTAATACACCCACTCTTGTGTGGATGGCCAACAGAGATCAACCAGTTAACGGAAGGAATTCCCGTCTCCGTCTTCAAAAAGACGGGGACTTGGTCCTATTCAATGCAGATGGAACCGCCATATGGAGGACTAGCACCAAAGGTCTCCCTGTCAAGACAGCTGCTCTTCTTAACACAGGAAATCTTGTGCTACGCAGCTCTTCTGGACAAATACTTTGGCAAAGCTTTGATTCTCCTACTGATACGCTCCTTCCAGGCCAGCGCTTCTCCAACAATGCACAGCTGATCTCCAGAATGGATAATCTCACCTACAAATCCGGCTACCATCGTTTCTACTTCAACGATGAGAACTATCTCGCCCTCATTTATCAAGGTTACAATCTGTCCAGTAAGTATTGGCCTAAACCTTGGTTGAGTGCATTTGATAATGGCAGAACCACTTATAACATTAGTCGCTTAGCAGTTCTTGACGAATTCGGTGGGTTCAGTGCTAGCGACCAGTTCACTTTTAATGCCTCAGATTATGGAAAAGGCCCCCTCAGAAGATTGGCCATGGATATTGACGGCAATTTGAGATTATATAGCCTGGACACGAAGAGGAACAGCTGGAATATTACCTGGACGGCAGTTGCAGAACAGTGCAGAGTTCATGGTTTATGTGGACCCAATGGTGTGTGCGTATATACGCCAGAGCCCAACTGTGTGTGTCCGCCGGGTTTTGAAAGGGCAGATTCGACTGATTGGTTCAAAGGTTGCCAGCCGATTAAGAAATTCTCTTGTTCCCCAAATAGTTTTAAGTTGCTTCAGCTTCTGTACACAGATTTTTATGGTTTTGACAATCGTGGGTATGCAGATGGGGTGTCGTTTGAAAAGTGTAGAGAAACTTGTATAAAGGATTGCAATTGTGTAGGGTTTGGTTACAGATTTACAGGGACAGGACAATGTTACCCCAAGACTCTACTTGTCAGTGGGTATCAGTCTCCTGGGGTTAAAAACCACATGTATATAAAACTCTCTGTGAATGATTCCTCAGCTAGTAACGTCTCATCTCTGTCGACTTTGTTGCACTCCGACTCATCGCAATGTTCCGGACTGCAAGCACCGACTCCCGCTGTCCAGCCAAACGTCAGCTTGCCCATAGCTGCAAAGAAGAGGAAAAGAAATCAGCTAATTATTCCCATGGCGTCTTTTGTTTCTGCTATTGGGGTCGCAGAGATTGTTTGCGTGGCACTGGGATGGTGGTTTATCTTCAGAAGCTTTGACGATGCCAAGATCTACAGTCGCCAAGGCTACTTTGCGGTTCCCACGGGACTTAAGAGATTTAGTTTTGCGGAACTGAAAGAAGCGACAGACAATTTCAAAGACATCGTGGGAAATGGAGGGTTTGGGACTGTGTACAAAGGCCGGCTTCTCCCTGAAAATAAAGTCGTCGCAGTGAAGCGGTTGGAAGGAGTGTCACAAGGCGAAGATGAATTCTGGGCAGAGGTTAGTATGATCGGCAGAGTGAATCACATGAATTTGGTTCGCATGTTTGGGTTTTGTGCAGAGGGAAAGCACAGGCTGCTGGTTTTTGAGTATGTGGAGAATGGTTCTCTGGATAAGCACATCTTCACCAAAAACAGTTCGAGGATTTTGGACTGGAAGAAACGACTTCAAATTGCTGTGGGGACGGCCAAAGGGTTGGCTTATCTGCACGAAGAATGTCTGGAATGGATTCTGCACTGTGACGTGAAACCCCAGAATATTCTTCTGGACGAGCAGTTTCGAGCCAAAGTCTCGGACTTTGGACTTGCAAAGCTTGTAGACAGCGGTCATGGCAGAGATCGCGCGCTGACCTTCTCCACAATTAGAGGGACACGAGGGTATTTGGCACCCGAGTGGACATTGAATCTTCCCATCACAGCAAAGGCAGACGTTTACAGTTTTGGCATTCTTCTGTTAGAATTAGTGAGCGGGCGAGAAGCTGGTAAATTCAAAGTGGAGGGGTCGGGGATTAATTTTGTGCAATGGGCGTTTCAGAATGTGAAAGCAGGAAGTTGGATGGAGACGGTAGTGGATGCTAAGCTGACCGTGAGAGGTGAGATGAAATATGAGGAGGAGAGGGAGGTGGAAAGAGTGCTGAAGACGGCACTGGCATGCGTAGAGCAGGACAGGGATCTCAGGCCTTCCATGAGTGAGCTTGTTCAGATGTTAATGGCAGAATAACCTCACACATCGGCCTCTGCATTAAGCAAAGTATATTTCAAGAGAGGAGCTCTACTTACTATTCTGCGTAGGTTTCAAGAAAGTGGCAGGAGTAATTTCTCATGCGCGTATGTCTTCCCCTAGAAAAAAAATAACCGAAATTACCCTAGCCAATGTATTCATATGATATTTTTGTTCCGATTTCAATATATTTTAATGGGCATGTTAATAAATGTATTAAAATAGCGACTAGAGGAACTGAAGGAGGGCTTGCTGTATATTCAGAAGTCCTGATTTTGCAATTTAATCATGTAAACCTTTTTTTAAGGGATGTTTTGGAATTTTCAATATATAGGAGTTGCTTCTTGGCAGCAACTTGCTTATTAAAAAAAATAGATGTATTAAAATATTTTTATATTGTAAATAAAAATATTATTTAGTAAATTATTTGATATATTATATATAAATAATTATGTGCAGATGCCTAATTACAATGGCAGTAGGGAGTGGAGTGTAATAGGGGAAAAGACCCAATAGGTGGGATAGTTCCAATGGCTGAGATAGTATATGTGCATTTAAGGTCAAATTTTAAGTTTAGTACTAGTATATGTACATTTAAGGCCCAAAATTTTTAAAGTTTAGTACTAGTAGTTGTGAGTTTAAGGTTGTTAGTGTTATTATAAGTACTATTAATTGAATGAAATGTGCCATTTAGATTTAAAAATCAACCAATCATGTGATGCCACATCAACGCACCATCAAAGGAGGTCTTAATGCACACCTATTGGTCCACACTTTTTTGGGGGAACTATTTGACACCTCAACAAAAAGCATACTGATGTGGCATCATATTTGATGATGTGGCCCTGAAACCTTAGTTATAAGCAGGGGCGTTGCCAAGTAAGCTACTGTAAAAATTTTGGAGTGATTCGAAATTGCCACATATGATTTTGAGAGGTGTGAAGTTAGGGTGCACCATTACTGGGTCCTCTCCCATAGTCTGAGAGTGTTAACAAAAATTAAATCTATAAAATAAAATAAAATAACTCTTAAATTAGAAAATAAATTTTAAGTAAATAAAATAAAATAAAATAATTTTATAAAAAATTTTAAGTAAATAAAAATTCCTCGTTCCTCTTCCATAAAAATAATTGTTTATGATATTCAAATAACTAGTGAAATCAAAATTAAATTAATTTTTTATTTATTTATTTTTTCACTATTGAAAGTTAAACTCTTTTAAAACAAATAATTATTTAAAAAATATTACTCACTAATTTATTTATAAACAATAAACTATCACTTATATTATGTTTTTATTCATTAACTAGATAGTTATTTATTCAAAAAAAAAATCAATTAAATTTATAAAATTATAAACTAATAAAATAAATAAACTTATAAAATTAATAGAATTACAAAATAAAAATATTAAATTAATAAATTTGAAAGATTATAAATTAATTAATTAATAAAATATAAAATTGCAAAATTATTAAAATTAGCATACCTATCTTTAAAAAAATCTATGTAAAAGACATGGAGAGCCTATTTTTTAGTGGATCTTTAAATGAAATAAGCACCAATGATATCTTGGGCATCTTTCACATAGATTTTTATAAAGATAGATATGTTAATATAATCAATAATAATTTAAAATACCATTTTCAAAGTAAAAAATTTAAAAAAAAATTGTGAAAATAATAAATGGCAATTTTTTTAAAAATAAAATTGAAAGTCACATACAAAAATAAAATAAAGTAAAGAATGTAAATAAAATAAAATAATTCTTAACCAAAAATTAAAATTTATTAATTCTTACTTTATTTCTCAACACAAACTTTTCTAAACATTTAGGCCTTTAAAAAAATCATAGCTTGCCAACCTTTTATTGGTCACTTTGAATCCCTATCCTGAAAAACAAGAAAGAAAGAAGAGAAAAGGATGAAAAGAAGAGAAATAGTAGGCTACTTTGCGGCTCCCACAGGACTTAAGGTTCAAGTTTCCTGAACTGAGAGAAGCGACCAATGAATTGAATGACATCGCGGGAAACGAGGGTTTGGGACAACTTACAAAGGTTGCCTTCTTCCAGAAAATAAAGTTGTGGCAGTGAAGTGGTTGGAAGGAGTGTCTCAACGCAAAGATGAATTCTGGGCAGAGGTTAGTACAATTTGCAGAGAGAATCATATGAATTTGGTTCTCATGTTCGGATTTTGTGCAGAGGGAAAGCATAGGCTGCTGGTTTATGAGTATGTGGAGAATGGTTCGCTGGATAAGTAACTCTTCACCCAAAACAGTTCGAGGGTTTTAGATTGGAAGAAACGGCTTTAAATTGCCGTAGGAACGGCCAAAGGGTTGGCTTATCTACACGAGGAATGCATGGAATGGATTCTACATTCTTCTGACGAGAAGTTTCAGGCCTGTGTGTTGGACTTCGTACTTTAGAAAAGGAGGAGTACTTGTCTATTCTGCACATGGTTGAAGAAATAGTGAGCTCATGTGTTCTATAAGAGGAAATAACCAAGCAATAGGCACTCATACAATTCAAAATATTAATATTTCTTATGAATAGAAAATGTTAATTTTTTAATGTGTTGATTATAACTTGAAGTTGAGGGAGAGGGGCCCGCACTTGAGTGGGTGTAACGGTGGGAATAGTCCTTCAAAATAGTCTACATAAAATAATATAAATAATTTTTAAAATACGTTGTGATATGATATTATAGAATCTTTTTTCTAATTTATTTGTATGTTGTGTAGATTTATTAAATAAATTACTAAAAAATTAATAAAAAAATTATATACTTTAAAAGATTATTAAGTAGCTTTTTTTTAAAAAAAATTATTGAATTAAAAATTAATAAAAATATTTTATCATAGTTTTATGACTTACTTATAATTTTATAAGTAAAGGTGATCAAATTTATGATTTTTAACACTTCAAGTTTACAAGAGGGTAAATGATTTGAAAAATTGGGCTTTAAGTGTGCAAGACCATTGGGGTCATAGTTGTCCTAGCTCGTTGGAGTGTAGCCAAGAAGCTAAAAGTAAGAATTTGTCATCAAAACCTATGTAGCAGAGATGTGGAAAGGATTGATGTAGATAATGTGTGGAATGGGACATTTTTGAGAAGTTTTTGTTCAAAGTTGTAGACATGGAAAATATTCGAAAAGCTAAGGTTGGCACATTAAAGCAACGAACATGTGTTTGTCATGGCAAACTTACCATACACTGGAGTGAATAGACATTCACCCCTAAAAACTTGTCCAAAAGCAATAAACACATTAGAAAATTAGAAAAAGAGTTTTCTGGAGTTCCTTTCTTTGATGGTTCAGATTTCTCTGCTTGGTACATTAGGATGCAAGCCTATCTATTTTCTTTAGGATATGGTGTGTGGATGTTAGTTAAGAGTGGGTATTTTATTTCCTCTCTATCACCTAATGATACAAGTAATAAAGAGGCTTATGAATACAATGATACTGCAAAGAAGGCTATTCTGTCTGGATTATCTAATGAAGTTTCTTGTAAAGTCATGTATTGTGAAATAGCTTAGGATATGTGGAAGGAGTTGAGTAGAATTTATCAAAGTGATGCACTTGAAAAAGAGTACAGCTTGGTGTCTAAAGAAAGTGATAATAAAAAGAGACATTTGCATGAAGGAGATGAGGTTCAATCCAATTTAGAAGAAGGTAATATTATGAGTGATTATGATCACGAATATGATGAACAATCAGAGATTAGAGTTGCAGCTACAACAAGAAAAAGACTTCAAAGACAAAGCACTCTATGATCTTGAAGAGGCAAGAAATTGGATTGTAAATCTAAGGACACAAATTAATGAATCAAACAATTTGATTATCAGTCTGAAGACAGAGGTTGAGGAAGCCAAGAGGATAGCTAATGTAACAATATCTGATCTTGAGGTTAAAAGAATTGAAAATCTAAAATTAGAGGCTAAAATTATCAATCTTAGAAAAGATTATGAAGGTCTCAAGATTCTGTCCAAGAAATATCAGGAGTTTGAAGAAAGCACAAATAAGTTGCATGAGATGCTTGGTAAACAAAATAGAGACACTAGTGGACTTGGTTATGAAGAAGGAGAGTGTTCCAAAGCCAGAGAGACTCCTATAAGGAAAATTGATTTAAGTTATCATGTTGCTACTCTTGAAGACAAAATGCACAATCAAGAATATCACTATTAGCACAACACTTAACTTTCACTTGAAAAATTGAACTTGCAGACTACCAAAACACTTAACACTGCAAATAAGCATGAATTGCACATTCCTGAACATGTCCACAAAACCACATGGACAAACTTTCACTTCCGGAAGAATGCTAAGCATTCCAATCAGCCTTCATCATCACATTATTTTGCCAGAGCACAGACCAGAACTCTGTCACTTGTAGCTTTCACTGCTAAAGGTATAATGACTTGAATGCTTGGATATAACACCTTTAGAACACACTGAACTAAACTTCTGAACCGCATTATCTTATCTTCAAATGCGGAGGAATGTAGAGCATTTTACCAGACAATCTTCCAGGCAACTTCCTACAGTAGAAACCTTCACCAACTTCTAGAGACCATAACCTTCTTATAGAAACACATACTTCTTTAGGATCATTAGGAAAGAGCATACAACAAGCTACAGACCATCAGTAAAATCTTCACAGTATCAACATTAATGCTTCTAATTTCCATCTTAATATATCATTCTTCATCTTAATGCTTCTAATTCCCATAGATTAATATATCATTCTTCATCTTGATGCTTCTAATTCCCATCTTAATATATCATCATGATATCATCTCTGTTGCATGACATCCAACCATGAACATCAACAATATCACTATTAGTACATTATCAGCATAAGCATCAATGATAGTCCAAACTAAGTGTTGACATCAAACAGTCCAAACTAAGTATTGATATCAATGACAACCACACAACCACATCATTGATAACCTTAGGTAACATATGTGCAACACCTCCTCCCTCTGCACAAAGAACAGAGGTATCACAAGCAAGTAAATTTGAGGAGGCAATTGAAAAGGAAGTTCATGATGAAGAATTTCCATACCAGGGTCCTATGATTGATGTCCCTAAAGATTCTCCAGAAAAGTACACCCTGTTGACATTTCTTCTGAATCAGCATTAGGGTTTGCCACTTCTAATGCACAGGCAGATTCAGGCCAACTGAATACAGGAGGTTGCGTGAGCTCCTCCCCTTCACTTCTGGTTCTGCCGCACCAAGGGGGGTATCCCTATAACTTAAGATGTAACCTTGACTGGCTCAAAGATAGAAAGATCTGACTTGACAACAGCAGGCAGAATGCTCTCATGTATGGACCAAGATCTGTATGATAGATCACAAGGCTGGCAACATTCTTGGAAATAATTTCTGGTTGGGTATGAGAGCATGCAGGGGGTTCCTAATCCTACTCCTACAACTAACAGGTGGAAGTATGAAGTGTTTTAGTTTGAATTTGGATGCAAAGCTGGACATGGTGTATAACACAAGAACACAGCATGACTGGTGCCTATCCAGGGCTTGGAGTCAGTAGACATACACCTGTGAATGATCAGCATAAATAGCTAAAACTAGATTTCAGGGGGATACACATGATATCTGCCTTACAGATATCTCCCAATATAGAGTGTTGAGCTATCTCTACTTATGGCATCCCTACTGCAGTATACCCTTCCCAATGTTCAACCTGAAAACAGTTTAATCTGCCCCTTGAGCAGAGGTTAAAAGATCAGACATTCAACATAGGAATTCTATGCTCTAGAATCTAAACATAAGCAAACATCCAGATCCAGAAGAAGGATACATGCAATACTGGAGACAGAATTAACACAACACATGCTAAGGTAGCATTACTCATATAAGATCAACCATGAAACCAGTGGATTCATGCCAAGTCCTACAACAGGAGATACATAAACTCACAAGAAAAACTGTACAGAGCAACCAGATCAGCTGGTTTTGGATTACAGAGCCAAAAATCTACAACTTTCAACAACCTTGAATGATCAACACCATCTGCATTATATAGCAGGAGGGTGTCTTCAGCATTAACTACCAGGTTGACCAAAATTCCCGCCAGATATACAGTACCATAGAAATGGCGCTCAAACTTGAATGCAGCAGGTAGGGGAGGAGACAGGAAGATTTTTCGAGCCTTGCGCCGCCGCCTAGGGATTCAGATCTTCAATCAGGTACAACATTCGTCCACGCCATCGCCCATACCTCTGCAACAATCGCCATTGATGGCGCACCAACCCGCGGCCTCGGGAAGAACATCAAACAGACAGTCGCAACCGCTTCCCGCCGAGATTCATCATCATGATATTTCGAATATGCAGGATAACATTATCCCACATGCACCCCGCAGCAACCTCCTTTGCACTTTATATACTAGGTCATGAGCATATATCATGTCGGCGCTTTTGCTCCTGACGACACTAGTATAGACTTCATCATCATCATCCTCCAGCAGCATGATATCCTGTTGTTCGAAATATCACCCTGACGTCATCATGATATTTGAAACATAACCTTCATGATAATCGGCACAACCTGATCCTTCGGAGGAACATCCTCCTGCTGAGCTTATAACAAAAGTCTGGCCGATGAACATCCTGATGACGTCATCATCATGTCCTGCTGACGTCATCATCATATCTGCCTACTGCGCACCTCCTCATATCCGGATGACGTCATCATCATGTTTGCAAATATCAGGAGGTCTCTTCAAGATGATCAGTGTTAGAAATATGACCCCCGCGGGACCTTGATGACGACATCATCATATTAACATCATCATGATATTCGGAAGACAACCGGATATTTGGAAATATCCTCCTGATGTTCAAATATCAGGTTGCACTGTAGCTCCTCTATAAGATCGGGGCGATAACTGAATATGATGATGCTGCTTGAAAAGATCACCCCCAATAGATAACACGCGAAACTAGCAGGCGGACATCTCCTTGATATCAACATCATCATGATGTTCGAACAAACATATATCCGGGTGATATGAAAATATCACCCCCCCCTTCGCGAATATCATGATGCAGATAGGCAGAAAGAAAAATATCACCCTGATATACGGATGACGTCAGCATCATCAGGATGAGAAACAAAGAACAAGAAGTGATACAACATCATCAGGATGATATTGACCAAGATCATCCTGACGTTCCAAAATATGATGACCCTAGTGAATATCGGGTCGTACTTGAAACTCTTCAACATCATCATCAGGATGATCATAACCAAGATCACCCGATGATAGAAATATCACCCCGGCGAAATATCATGAAGGCAGAAAATATGATGACCTCCACAAGCAGCAGGATGACAACTGAAAAAATGATGATGATGACGACCCTTAGGATAAAACAAGTTAGGTCGAGCAACTCAAAGAATAAGCAACATCATCATCATGCTCGCGCAAGGTGATAAATGGAAGATCACCGGAGACTTTGAAACATCACCCTCGCAAGCAGATAAGGGCGCACTGTAGCTCGTCAGCATCATCAGGATAAAACCTGAACATCACCCGACAGCGAAATATGATGATGACGATGAGAAACCGGTCGACGAAGAACATGATGATGCTGACCCTCATGGAAACAAACATGATGATGATGACCTCCTCCTCAAGAAAATATGATGATGCAGCTGAAAAATACTGAGGAGGTCCGTTACTTAGAGCATTTTTTGGATACTTAGGGAGAGTGCCTGAATGAAAATTTTTCAAAAAACTACCAGTCAATTCAGGCGTCAACAGTGGCTCTGTCTGGGGACGTGCAGGTGAAAGACTGCAGCGAGAACCCCAGATCTCTGGGATGCAGACCAGTCCCTTATCCATTGGGCACAGAGTCAAATACTGCACTGACCTGCATCACCAAACACACTTGATGGCCTAAGGCCACCAAGAAAAGAAAAACATGTATCTCCCTTTGTCAAATATCTTGTTTTCATCTGCATGCACTGGGTCAAGCTTGGAGATACTACAAAGATCCACCCACAAACAAATCTTGTCATCTGCACATTCAACCCTCTGATTTGGCTTGTCATTATCACCCCTGTGCAGATAACCTTCAGCATCATGTGCCATGTGGGTGTAGAATATATCAGGCAATGCATGCTCAAATGGTATGTAACACTTATCATCATCTGCATCAGCAGTATGCATTGTAAAATGATCTCCTAGTTGGACTGCAAATAGGAAACACTCAAAGTCCACCACACAACTAGGAAGATCAGGGCTCATTGTGTTATATGCTGGCATATCAAAAGAAAAGCTTTCAAAATCACAATTGTGCACATCATGTACACAACCATCTGGTACACCAGGCTGGAAAAGATCAGGCTCTGACACCTCTTTACAATCAGGCACATTTTTACAATCACTTACCTGATGTATGTTGTTTCCTCTTTCATCAGGATGAGAAACAGAATCCAAGCCAAAAATAGTGTCTAGATCTTCACCACACTCAGACAGATCCTCATCACCACATGTGTCATAAATGGGTGGCCCAGGTACATCAGCTTCATCATAGTATGCCATTTGTTCATGGGCAGCAGAGCATACCTCTTCATCACCAATGGATTCATTCTGTGGAGGAGTATCAGCCTGTGTATCATAAGCAAAACAGCCATCAAATGAAAAACAGTCATGCTCTGAACTAGCACTTATTTCAATTTCTGACTGCTCTTCATGATCTCCATGTGTTTGAAAGATAGGCAATGGGTCACACATAGGACTGCTTCTCTGTTTGCTTATATCTTCTCTGTCTTGAGTACAATACTCACAATTTTCTCCACAGGTCCATTCTAAAAATTGCTCATTGCTGTCCACAACCTCATTATTGTTTTCATGGTCAGCTGCCTCATCATTGCAATGGGAATCCTCATTAGTCCTTTCACTGGCATCCTCAACTGGTGAACAATCCAGTTGAGCAGTATTGTTAGCATTGTGTTCAAATACAGCAATCTCAACCTCTATGCTTTTATTTTCATTTTTATCTGCACATGATGCCATAATCATTTGGTCATTTGCAGCCTCATAACCATTTCTCACACCAAGGCCTGGGGACAGGGGTTTCAGCAGGTACACATTTCTCATTTCTTCTACATTCTCAATGAACCTGTATGCCATCTGCATACTTGTCACCTTGAAATCCTTCAGTAATGCACTAGAGCCCTCCTCAAAAGCTTCAAAGAATATGCCAACACAGGCTGAAATATCAGGTCTGAAACTTTCAGGGACATGTGAAAGGGCTACTGCAAACCTATGACTGAAATCAACACATGGCTCTTCATCTTGTTTTCTGATTCTTATCAATTCTGCAACAAGATCAGCCGGTTCTTTTGCAAATTCTTCCTTGAAACAGTCAGCAAGTTCATCCCAACAGGCAAAGGATCTCTTTGGAAAGCTCAAATACCAGTCTTTTGCTTTTGCATCAAAGGACCTAACAAGAAACCTCATCCACATATCCTCATCTCTGAATGAATATTTTCCCATAAAACTTTGAAAATTTTGGATATGTGCATTCCCATCACATACATTGTGACCACTAAATCTAGGCATCTGACAGTATATCCTAGCAGGCATAGTTTCTACTTTATAATCTACCCATGACAAATCCAGTTGGTCATACAAAGGATCAAAAGGGCTGACAGGAGGTTTAGCTTTTTGACTGGCAGACACAACAGGGTTATTACTTCTTAACTTGGCCTGCTCAGCCTCTAAGAGTATCAACCTATTTCTTATCTCCTCTATTCCTTTATCCAACATTTTACCACTGAGTGTGGGATAACTCATACTTGGATTCATAAAAATCTTACTCCTAGACATCCTTTGTCTGTCTAAGACCTAAGGCTTCCCCTGGCATCTAACTTATGCAGTAAAACAGCAAATAAAGGGGAAGTAACAAGGTACCTTTTCTCATACAGATGCAGAAATATGTACATCTTTCAACCAATAACATACATCTATCTTTCATGTGCATTTAGATCTTTTTTGCAGAGTCGCCACCTCTCCAGAGAGGACAAAATTTACAGCAGCTGAAAGCTACTTCTCCAGGTTCATTCCACCAGCAGAGCATCATTTTGTTAGTGACTCGGATGGGTCACAAGTATTATTCTTTATTTTATCAATCCTTCCCCAGCGGAGTCGCCAATTTGTTGACATTTCTTCTGAATCAGCATTAGGGTTTGCCACTTCTAATGCACAGGCAGATTCAGGCCAACTGAATACAGGAGGTTGCGTGAGCTCCTCCCCTTCACTTCTGGTTCTGCCGCACCAAGGGGGGTATCCCTATAACTTAAGATGTAACCTTGACTGGCTCAAAGATAGAAAGATCTGACTTGACAACAGCAGGCAGAATGCTCTCATGTATGGACCAAGATCTGTATGATAGATCACAAGGCTGGCAACATTCTTGGAAATAATTTCTGGTTGGGTATGAGAGCATGCAGGGGGTTCCTAATCCTACTCCTACAACTAACAGGTGGAAGTATGAAGTGTTTTAGTTTGAATTTGGATGCAAAGCTGGACATGGTGTATAACACAAGAACACAGCATGACTGGTGCCTATCCAGGGCTTGGAGTCAGTAGACATACACCTGTGAATGATCAGCATAAATAGCTAAAACTAGATTTCAGGGGGATACACATGATATCTGCCTTACAGATATCTCCCAATATAGAGTGTTGAGCTATCTCTACTTATGGCATCCCTACTGCAGTATACCCTTCCCAATGTTCAACCTGAAAACAGTTTAATCTGCCCCTTGAGCAGAGGTTAAAAGATCAGACATTCAACATAGGAATTCTATGCTCTAGAATCTAAACATAAGCAAACATCCAGATCCAGAAGAAGGATACATGCAATACTGGAGACAGAATTAACACAACACATGCTAAGGTAGCATTACTCATATAAGATCAACCATGAAACCAGTGGATTCATGCCAAGTCCTACAACAGGAGATACATAAACTCACAAGAAAAACTGTACAGAGCAACCAGATCAGCTGGTTTTGGATTACAGAGCCAAAAATCTACAACTTTCAACAACCTTGAATGATCAACACCATCTGCATTATATAGCAGGAGGGTGTCTTCAGCATTAACTACCAGGTTGACCAAAATTCCTGCCAGATATACAGTACCATAGAAATGGCGCTCAAACTTGAATGCAGCAGGTAGGGGAGGAGACAGGAAGATTTTTCGAGCCTTGCGCCGCCGCCTAGGGATTCAGATCTTCAATCAGGTACAACATTCGTCCACGCCATCGCCCATACCTCTGCAACAATCGCCATTGATGGCGCACCAACCCGCGGCCTCGGGAAGAACATCAAACAGACAGTCGCAACCGCTTCCCGCCGAGATTCATCATCATGATATTTCGAATATGCAGGATAACATTATCCCACATGCACCCCGCAGCAACCTCCTTTGCACTTTATATACTAGGTCATGAGCATATATCATGTCGGCGCTTTTGCTCCTGACGACACTAGTATAGACTTCATCATCATCATCCTCCAGCAGCATGATATCCTGTTGTTCGAAATATCACCCTGACGTCATCATGATATTTGAAACATAACCTTCATGATAATCGGCACAACCTGATCCTTCGGAGGAACATCCTCCTGCTGAGCTTATAACAAAAGTCTGGCCGATGAACATCCTGATGACGTCATCATCATGTCCTGCTGACGTCATCATCATATCTGCCTACTGCGCACCTCCTCATATCCGGATGACGTCATCATCATGTTTGCAAATATCAGGAGGTCTCTTCAAGATGATCAGTGTTAGAAATATGACCCCCGCGGGACCTTGATGACGACATCATCATATTAACATCATCATGATATTCGGAAGACAACCGGATATTTGGAAATATCCTCCTGATGTTCAAATATCAGGTTGCACTGTAGCTCCTCTATAAGATCGGGGCGATAACTGAATATGATGATGCTGCTTGAAAAGATCACCCCCAATAGATAACACGCGAAACTAGCAGGCGGACATCTCCTTGATATCAACATCATCATGATGTTCGAACAAACATATATCCGGGTGATATGAAAATATCACCCCCCCCTTCGCGAATATCATGATGCAGATAGGCAGAAAGAAAAATATCACCCTGATATACGGATGACGTCAGCATCATCAGGATGAGAAACAAAGAACAAGAAGTGATACAACATCATCAGGATGATATTGACCAAGATCATCCTGACGTTCCAAAATATGATGACCCTAGTGAATATCGGGTCGTACTTGAAACTCTTCAACATCATCATCAGGATGATCATAACCAAGATCACCCGATGATAGAAATATCACCCCGGCGAAATATCATGAAGGCAGAAAATATGATGACCTCCACAAGCAGCAGGATGACAACTGAAAAAATGATGATGATGACGACCCTTAGGATAAAACAAGTTAGGTCGAGCAACTCAAAGAATAAGCAACATCATCATCATGCTCGCGCAAGGTGATAAATGGAAGATCACCGGAGACTTTGAAACATCACCCTCGCAAGCAGATAAGGGCGCACTGTAGCTCGTCAGCATCATCAGGATAAAACCCGAACATCACCCGACAGCGAAATATGATGATGACGATGAGAAACCGGTCGACGAAGAACATGATGATGCTGACCCTCATGGAAACAAACATGATGATGATGACCTCCTCCTCAAGAAAATATGATGATGCAGCTGAAAAATACTAAGGAGGTCCGTTACTTAGAGCATTTTTTGGATACTTAGGGAGAGTGCCTGAATGAAAATTTTTCAAAAAACTACCAGTCAATTCAGGCGTCAACACACCCCTTCACCTACAAGGCAAGAACAAGAAGAGGAGATATCTCAAGGAGAAGACAAAGAAGAGAGGCATAGTCCTCAATCAAATCTGCCAGAGATAGGGGCACAACAAGATGACATTCAAAAGGTTGAGGAACAAATTGAAAAAGGAAAGGAGGATAATCCTCCAACAAACCTACAAAGTGACCAAGGCGTATAAGACACATGAGTCACTATTCCTCAAGAGGAGCTACATGAAGAACAAATCCCTTAGAAGCAAAGTGATCACGTGGATATAGGTCAGGGAAATCAGGAAGACACCTCCATGTTACAAGAGCATGTTCAAGGGGAAATTACTATAGAAGATGTCCATGATGAAGATGATAGCTTTGAGAGAGAAGATATACAAGATCCAAATGATCAAGATGAGCTTGCAGATGATACAACAAAAGATATATTTATGGAGCGGTCACAAGCACATCAGGAACAAATAGGTGAAGAACATGAGGAAGAGCAAGTGTTAACCTATGTGGAACAACAGGAGTTAATAAACACCATTGAAAATCAAACTAAAGCTATTGACACTTCCTTACCCAAGGTTCCTATTAAGGAAGAGAAAAGTAAAGAAGAGGCTCCACACAAAAAAGTTCCTTACAGGGAGGAGCAAGAAAGAACATATCAAGAAATACTTGATTATGATAAACAAGATGAAAAACAACAAAATGATCCAAAGTTGCAAAAATATTCTATTGTGCCTACATGGCTAAAGGTTAACTTGGAGAAGAGGCAATAGGTAACAATCAAGCCATTGTGTTTGCAAGACATGGCCATAGAGGTAGAGAAAGAGAAACCAGGGAAGAAACCTAGAACTCTCTTTGCCATGTCAGAATAAATGAGTTGGGGGAGAGAATTGTTGAGATTGCTACACCTGTGATGGATAAAGATGATAGAGATCTTTTATTCTCTGATTGTACCAGGTGTCCAGGGTCAATTTGGAAAAGCAAACCAGAGCTGAATAGATAATATCTTTGGGATCAACAGTTGACATAGTGGTCTCAAGGATGCAGAAGGACAAATAGACAAAAGTTGAGCTAAATTTGCAATTAGAACAAATGAAAGCATTTGTAAAGGAACTCGTCACTCCATTTTCTTAGCAAGATCTTCCAATAGAGACTCTTATTTTGATGACCAAACAAGAGGTAGATTCCCTACATGAAAGAAAAAATAAATATAATAGATAAGTGGGTTTCAGTAAATAAAGCCCTGGACATCAGTTATGAACATTATGAAGAGGCTTATCAGTTGGAAAGGGAAATAAATTATTTTATGGAAAAATTTAGAAAACAACAAGAGCAGGTAGAGGAAGACTTGAGGCTCATGAAAGAAATCAGGAGAATGAGCTCAAATGAGTTAAAGAAGGCATATATCTTGTGGGATGAAGAGCCTAATTTTGTCAACAAATATCATCAATTTCAAGTTAGATCAAATGACAGAGTATAGGCCTCAGCTCTTGACAATACATAAAGATTTGTATGAATTTACTTCAAATTTTGAAATCTTTATAAAGAAGGTTACAGGTCCAAAACTATTTTTGGAAGATAAGCATAGGGTAGACACTTTGGATGCAGCCAAAGAAGATTTCAAAAGGAAGATGGAAAGAGAGGTAAATATATCTGCATGTTTTAACGATGTATAGAAACCAGAGCTAATTTTAAGACTGTAAAGGGTGATATCCAAAATCTTGAAAAGATTATTGGATGTGTATCAAAGAGGTTTGAAGAACTAAAGTTCAGATTGGCATGGTTAGATGGCCCAGATGAAGATAGAGTCAATAAGTGTTTGGCTAATTTTGTAGAACACAAATAGGAATAGACCTCCAAGGGCACTGCTAGTTGAATTTTCTATTTTTTAGAACAGAGAATATTCTTTCAAGAATTCTATTTATTCTTTATAATGTAAAAAGGGATTCGTTGCAATTATAAAGTGGTCCCTACCTTTTTGCATGTATCCTTTTACATAGATCTTTTTGCATGAGTCTTTTTGAGCATTGAGGATATGCATGTTTTTTTAAAACTAAAAATAGGAAAACCTTTTTGGAGCACTTGCATGAGGATAAGGTTAACCGCTGCATGTGCTTTCTTTGAAAATAATTTTGCTTTCTTGTGACTCTATTTAAAGGGAACTCTTGTCTCATAGAAAGGGTTTGCAGATTGAAGAATTGGGCCTTTGGTCCAACACTTAGAAGTTTTTATAGCATTTCAGTTAGTTTTGCATGCAATTTCATATCATTTTAGATTAGAGGGAGATAGCTTTTGGGAGATAGAACTAGAAACTCTAGTGTAGCAATTGTTGGCATAATAGTTATAGTAACAATGGTATTACATTGTTAATTACATTGTTATTTACAATGTTGCAGTTATAAAGTTGTTATACAGTTATGTGAACTGTATCGATGAACTACATCGACAGTTATGTGAACTGCAATGTCCTTGTATAAATCCATTGCATTGTATCATTTCAAATCGATCAATAAAGAGGTTACTACCCCTTCATTTGGTATCAGAGCGATGTGATCTTTGCTAGGTGTGATCATGAAGTTTGTGTAAGATTAGTTGATGGAGAAGTGCATTATCACTGGCCTGCCTTCCATTGCCGACCTGCGTGACTGTTGGTAGGTGTCAAATCCATTGGTTGAATTCTTAAAAAGAAAATAGTTGGCACATTTTGTCAGTGTAAGGCATAAGCACAGTAAAGGGCTGCCACTATTACCTATCGTTTGAAGGATGTCAGAAGGTTTTTCATATAGAAGGGTGGCGTTTGAAACCTGTTGTAAAGACGTTGATAAAATATTTCTCTATAATGCAACAATAGAAGGTGTAAATTTCTCCCACAGCAATTGCTTAGTGGCTACAGAGTGATGGCTTATGATTAGTTTATAGTGAATGAAATGTGTTAAGATTTGATGTTTGAAAGAAAATCACCAAAATCCATTTAACATTTTATATACCGTTGAAAGATTTGATGTTTGAAAGATAGGAGATGAGCATTGAAATCTAGTAAAACAAAGTGCTATTCTTGCAGGCCGTCAAGCATTGAGTTCATTGGGTAACTAAAATTTGAGAAAGCCTATGATGCATTAAAGTTTTATTGTGAGGTTTATTAATTTATGCAGATGTTGCTGCTATTATTAGTGAATAAATTATTTGTTTGAACCTCCTCTTACCAACCATGTAAGGTGCAGTTTCCAAGCAATAGAAAGGCATGAAAATAGATCTACGTGGGAAGTCTATATGAAGCTATGATATGTATTAAGCAGAATAATAAATTACTGGTGACGGCATTTCCTGGTGAGTGTAAAGAGCATATATATGTAATTCGGAATTAAAATTATTATGTGTATTTTACTTTGGAGTAATAAGGATTAAATTGTTGAAAGTTTAATTTGATGAAGGTCTAATAGTGTATTGAAGTTATGAGATATTTCATTCCATTGCTTTTGTGTGGGGTTTGTACATTTGTACGCATTGGAGTAATAAGGAAAATAAGGTTCAAAGGTATATGAGTCCATCATTGATCAAAAGTGACATCATTATTTTTAACATTTGAAAATGTCCACACATTATGTTTGTGGTTCCGATGCCATCCATGCTATCATTGATAGAAATTTGAGAGACTTGCATGCTTGTACTATTGAAGAGTCTAAAGCAAATGGATAGAGTGTAAGCATATTAAATTGGAGGCAGGCGGTATCGGAGGATGGAGGAATTTTCATCATCTCAAGTTAGCTTCTCGCTTTGAGATGATGCTTTGCATGAGAAGCATTTTTGGCTTTAGTTTTTTGCTTTTCCTTGTTGTTGTTGACAGATTTGAAGAATACATGTTTTGTGAAGATTATGTTCTAGAGACAGGTTTGGGATTTGGTGTTGAGCTCAATATGGATTGTTGTCAAGCGAGCTTTAGAGTATATGATAAAGAATTATACCCTTTCGCAGTCACTAGACAATGATAGAGATCTGTTGTATCTCTTAGGGATTGTTGTCGAATAATTCAAGACTCTGTGATTTGAGAGTTTGGGACTGAGAGCTCAAGAAGATAGCTTGAAGCTACACCTTTTCGAGGGTCAAGAGACAACTTGATGGAGCCCTACTTGGTTCAGGATTTGTTCTTTTAGGAGAAGATCTTCTATAAAATATGTATTCATATTATGTAATTAGCTTTGATGAGTATATTAGCATTCAGGTGGGTCCCTTGGTACTATTGCAAGAACAATGTAATAAGGGGGGAATGTTGGCATAATAGTTATAGTAACAATGGTATTACATTATTAATTACATTGTGATTTACAATGTTGCAGTTATAAAGTTGTTATATAGTTATGTGAACTATATCGATGAACTACATCGATAGTTATGTGAACTGTATCGTCCTTGTATAAATCCACTGCATTGTATCATTTCAAATCAACCAATAAAGAGGTTACTGCCCCTTCAACAATTTGTTGGACTTGTACCTGAATCAAAGAGGAAATCTAATACAAAGATGGTTCATGTTTCTCCAGATTCATGTTCTTGCATGTGGTGTAGTGCTCAATCTTAAATCTATGTTTATTCATTACTTGGGAAATATTGTGCTTAATTGAAATAATGAATTTATTTCTAATTTGCATGTGGAGTACAATAAATCATATTCACCTTATTATTGAAACTCCTTTTAATCTTGCACTATTGGTACGAATGATAGAGTTAGACACTGATCTTAATATTGCAATTAATAGATTTCTCAGGTTATTGATTGGACGGGGATTGAAATAAAGCATTTACATTACCTCCTTGCATTACTGAAAATCTTTTGATCTTTTTTATCATTAAGTAGAGTAGGTTTTAGACTAAAAAACTTGATCCAGTTTGGATACAAAATATCAGGCCCCTTGAATAAATAGTCCATATTGACCACTCAGCCTAGACAACACGGTTGTGACCCAACTCCTAGGACCTTGGAAGGTGATTGATTTAAAAGTCAATTATCCTTTTTAGGAGAGGTAAGGTGATCTTCACCATGCATGTGTTGTATGTGTCAGTCTGGCCATCAACATTGGGTATCTTACGATGACTATCAGTATTTGCTAGAGTTTTCAACAGTGAAACTTATTTAATCTTGTTAACTTCTGAGTGGAAATTGATTTTTAGTACTTGCTTGAAATTTTGGATAAATTGTGCTAATTGATCCATTCAGGACATCTCATGGCTTCTTTGGGAATTCATGTTTGTCCCAAAGTTGTTCCACCACCAATAAAATGGGTGTGACCATAGTTCAAACCCCACTTGGTTGCTTTCCCAATCAAGAGTCTCTGACATTGGCTACTTTACTGAGGTCAAAATTGAAGCCTAAAGAAGTTCTCTCATTAATGGATAGGTTTGAGTAATTTGTGGCTTACATTTCTTATTTCTTCATACGTACAAATAGTGTGGCTCTTTCTGAGGATACCATGTCTTTTGTATGCTACAATAATAGTGGATCTTGAAAACGTACATTAATAGAATAAAATGGTATAGAGGTAATTACCAAATGTCTTGAAGAACATGAAAGCAAGAATAAGGGGTGAAACTCCTCAACCAATCAAATTACCTATAATTAATTTTTTAAATATTTTTAGTTAAAAAATTAGCAACTTTTTTAAAAAAATCTTTGACATAGAAAAAATTCTAACTCATAATTTGTTGATAAGTTAATAATTACTAATAAGAAAAAAAAAATATTTAAAAAAAATTGATTGATAGATAGGTAGCGAGATATGCATCCTACGCCTCACTTCTACTACCGTGATTGATTGATAGATATGCATCCTGCGCCTCACTTCTACTCCCGTGATTGATTGATAGATATGCATCCGGTGCCTCAGTTTTACTCCCGGGAAAAGGATGACAATTTAGGTAGAAACATGTTTGTTTTTTTGGTTGAATTAACCGTGACTTTATAATGATTGAAGATACGTCACAAGCAGAACTATACCGCTAAATAGCTTGGCTTCAATTCAGCTCTGATCTGTGTATTAGAATGGATTCCTCTTATTATTTCAAATTGTCTTTCTGCTTAACGTCTGTACTGTTTCATGCTTCCCTTATATCTTCCCACCGGCTACAAAGTCTGAGTTTAGGATATTCCTCCCTCTCACCCGAAAGTAACCAGACTGTCCTCCACTCTCCCGATGGCACATTTTCCGCTGGGTTTCATCCTGTTGGCACCAACGCCTATGGTTTCGCTGTATGGTATTCTAATTCACCCGAATCCCCCACTCTTGTGTGGATGGCCAACAGAGATCAACCCGTTAACGGAAGGAATTCCCGTCTCCGTCTTCAAAAAGACGGGGACTTGGTCCTCTTCAATGCAGATGGAACCGCCATATGGAGGACTAGCACCAAAGGTCTCCCTGTCAAGAGAGCTGCTCTTCTTAACACAGGAAATCTTGTGCTACGCAGCTCTTCTGGACAAATACTTTGGCAAAGCTTTGATTCTCCTACTGATACGCTTCTTCCAGGCCAGCGCTTCTCCAACAATGCACAGCTGATCTCCAGAATGGATAATCTCACCTACAAATCCGGCTACCATCGTTTCTACTTCAACGATGAGAACTATCTCGCCCTCATTTATCAAGATTCCAATCTCTCTAGTAAGTATTGGCCTAAACCTTGGTTGAGTGCATTTGAGAATGGCAGAACCACTTATAACATTAGTCGCTCAGCAGTTCTTGACGAATTCGGTGGGTTCAATTCTAGCGACCAGTTCACTTTTAGTGCCTCAGATTATGGAAAAGGCCCCCTCAGAAGATTGACCATGGACGTTGACGGCAATCTGAGATTATATAGCCTGGACACGAAGCGTAACAGCTGGAATATTACCTGGACGGCAGTTGCAGAGCAGTGCAGAGTTCATGGTTTATGTGGGCCCAATGGTGTGTGCGTATATACGCCAGAGCCCAACTGTGTGTGTCCCCCGGGTTTTGAAAAACTTGTAGACAGCGGTCACGGCAGAGATCGTGCGCTGAGCTTCTCCACAATACGAGGGACGCGAGGGTATTTGGCACCCGAGTGGACATTGAATCTTCCCATCACAGCAAAGGCAGACGTTTATAGTTTTGGCATTCTTCTCTTGGAATTAGTGAGCGGGCGAGAAGCTGGTAAATTCAAAGTGGAGGGGTCAGGGATTAATTTTGTGCAATGGGCGTTTCAGAATGTGAAAGCAGGGGGTTGGATGGAGACGGTAGTGGATGCCAAGCTGAAAGTGGCAGGGGAGATAAAGTATGAGGAGTAGAGGGAGGTGGAAAGAGTGCTGAACACGGCATTGGTATGCGTGGAGCAGGACAGCGATCGCAGGCCTTCCATGAGTGAGCTTGTTCAAATGTTAATGGCAGAATAACCTCACACATCGGCCTCTGCATTAATATGTAAGTGAAATTCAATACTCCGTGTAAGTAATTTCCCACTGCTTAGTTACCTAGCTAAGTCAAAGTATGTTTCAAGAGAGAAGCTCTACTTATCTATTCTGCCTATATTTTATTAACAGTACCTATTGATTTCTTATGCATATCTCTTTCTCAAAAGTGTTTAGCGTTACCTAGTCTGTCTTATTTAAAATATTTTAAAATATAAATTATAATAATTGTTGTTACTAGTAAGAAGTTATAATATATTAGAAAATTAACTTGTGGATTGTATTATGAATTTTAAAATTTACAAAACAGTATGTATTTAAAGAATTATAATGATAAAATAGTCTTAGAAAAAATGGTTTAACAGTTGTATATATCAATATTGAGTTTGGGTCATTATAATACATTTGAAAATTAGTTTGTGTATTATATATTAACTTATAAAATTCACATAATTATAATGATGAAATAGTTGTTGTTAAAGAAAACATTTGACATTGTTCAAAATTTATTGATTGAAAAAAAAAAAAAACAGCTTTAAATGTTAGGGAAGACAAATGATAGAAATTTTAAATTTCTGTGAAATCAAAAAATTCGAGCCACTCTCCCACCTCTTTCTTTTTATACTAGTAAGGTCTACAAACTTATCATTTCTCATTCTCTTCTTTGGCTCTCTTCATCCTGATGATGGATTACGGAGTGTGATCTGAAACATTGATGAGAAAAAACTCTCACACAGTTAAATCGTGAAACATTGACTTTTAATATCATAGACTGTGGAAATTTGATGTCTATTAATGTTAAAGGTATTTGATATCAATAATTTTTTAGATGCTGTTAAACTTCATGAAATTTACTATACTTCCAAATCAATCTATCTATGCACTTTCATAAACTAAAGCTTCAAATTAAAAGTGACTAACTTTAAGATTTTTTCAATGTTAGAGTTTCATCTAATATTTCAAATTAACATGATAAGTATATATTGACAATCATCTAAAATTCAAATTAACCTATTTTACTTAATATAGTTTAATAAAAAATACTAATAAAGAATTATCTTATTATATACTAAATTTAACTATTATTATTTATTTGAAAAACATAAAAATAAAAATTGCTATACAATAACTAATATTGCATTATAATTTAACAAACATATCATAATCAATATAATATTTATTATTTTATTTTAAATTAGAAAAAAAGAACATAAAAAATAAATATTACAAAATTTTAGTGTGAATTGAAATATTAAAATATATATAAAAATGCAGGCAGTAGGGTGGGCACCCTTGCCACACAAACGGTGTGGAAGGGCCAATTACTTAAGAAGGCAAGTGGTGACCTAGTTGGCAGAGAAAATTGCAGACTTCATCTGTCATTGATTGACATGGGAGAAGGCTGGGACGTGACATACGAAACACGAGTGAAGTGATAGAAGAAGCAAATATCCATCATCACATAGAGCAAGCTTCGTAGAATGATACAGAGTTGAGTGTTTTTTGATAGGAAAGATCGTGAAGCATTTAACTCCCATCATGGTATATGATGAGGCTCGAGAGGCAAGGGGAGTGGTCTTGCGATTAATCTCACTCATTTGCCTCACCTTACTCTACAAGGCTCCTCTCTGTCTCTTTCTTCCAACAGCAGAGGTCTGTTTAATTTCTAGGGCATCCATGGCAGGCGGTTCAAGATTTGTGGTGTGTATAGCCCTCGAAGTCATTGTTAATTTGGGGAAATTGATACCCCAATCCAGTTGCAGAGCAATGTAAGGTAGATGGCCTTTAAAGGCCAAGTAACTGACCAAAGGTTAAAGAGAGTTCTGCGAAGGAATGATGGCTTGACGATAGTGGCAGTAAAAATCATTCTGGGCAAGGGTTTTTTGGAAGATGCGGAACCTTACAGAGTGGATACAAGCATTAATTCGTGTTTTCTTACCTCGGTGCTTGACACAGGAATGCCTAAGCAGGAAGCAGAGTTATTGGTCTCAAATCTCTTCAAGGCAGAGCTTTTGGGTGGTCTCAAGACAACAATCAACGTAGTGTTTCCTAGAGTTGGGGTGCCTCGACCCAAAGAAATTTTCCTGTTGTAGGACCTGAATGAAGTGGTAAAGCTTTATCCCTTTCTACTTGATCTTAAGGATCTAGCATTGCTGGAACACAGGGAGAAGGTAGAGAAAGGGATCTCCTTAAGAAAATGTTACAGGTGGAGGCAGTCGACGAACAATTTGAATGGGTTCAGGAGTTCCAAGTCTTCGCTCATGGTCTTGATGTGATCTGAAGGTTTGCTTGCTACCTTGTGTTGTTCTTTTAGTTTATTGTTTAATAGTTGTTTTGTGTTATTATATGGAGCCTAATCAGACTCGGAGGTTATATTTACCCCTCTTTTATCGGTGCAGTTTCCCCCCAAATCCCTACGGGGTCAAGGGGTAGCGCCCCTTGCGGGGGTTTGGGGGTAGCATTTTTTCATTGACCGACATAAGAAAACCCTATTTTTGTAACCGACAAAAAGCTTGATAAAATGCGGCTAAGGGTTAGGGTTTTGGTATTATATTGTAGCATTTTGCAGCGGTATTGAGTTGTAGGGATTGCTGATTATAATCGGTTTGATTTACTGGATAATAATATTAGACTCTCTGTTTGGTGGATGTAGCCCAAGTTTGGGTGAACCACGTTAAAACTTGTCTCTCGATGTTATTATTTATGTGTATTTCCATTCCTCTATTTAATCTTTATTTGTATTTAATTGATATCTTCTTCCGGCTAACCCTAACATTTTGGATATGTGCTCTGGTCAGGGTTTAGCCGTCTAGTTTTGCTTCTATATGTAATGAAAATCTTTTAGGCCTGGAAGGCCAAATTTTAAGTTTTGATAGGGCCCTGCGTGGCCTCTCACACATCTGCCATAAACCTTGTGTGGTCAATTTTGGGGGGACTTAGAAATGGAATTTAGTGAAGGGTAACATTCAGTCTAGCCATGGCAGCCTTGATACTGTAATTTTCAAATTCCATATATATATAAAATCATCATTACATACCAATATATATATATAAGTGATGACATGATGTTTAGCCGATAGGCTTCATTATGGGAGCTTTAGCTCCATTTTTTCCCGGATACCACTCAATCCAACCCACAACCAATTTAGTACGTCCAAAAATAATTCAGTGTAGTTGGAAACTGCTTGGAATTTCCTGATGCCAGTTTTTTTTTTGCTGTGAAAAATTTCATGCCAGAACTTTTTCTAAATTCACTGATTGTTCTCACACTGGTAAAAAAATCGTGTCAAAAAAAGTCACTGATGTTTGCTGCAATTTCATTATGCACAAAGAAACTAAAACCTTGTTTGTGATGTTGGTGGCCAGGAAAAGATCAAGCCGCTCTGGAAAGAATACATTGGACAATCCAAGGCTATTATTTTTGTTGTAGACAATGATGATAGAGAGTGTATTGATGATAGAGAGCGTATTGGTGTTGCACAATTTTCTCAGAGAGAGAGACCTGAGTGATGCTGCTCTTCTTGTCCCAATTCAATGACTATTGTTTAGCAGTGTTTTATCAAAGCCTTCATTATTTTATCGTACACCGCTTACATCATGTGGCTTTTCTTTATAAAGGAAGTGTTTAAACTTCTTTTTAATTGTATAATTTTATATTATTTATTATTAATAATATTATTAGTTATATATTACTAATTAATATTTTATATTATTTTGAAAATATAATTATTTTTATATTTTATAATTATATTCTGTCATTCATGGATAATTGATATATATCTTATAAGATCTTAATATAGTTGATTAAAATCTCTGATTAGGCTTATGGAATTGAATGTTAGTGACACTACTTGAAAGTTAGTAAAGATTATGTTAAGGGAAAATTGGAACGAATATCAGATATATCAATCATACCCAATAACTCAACGAAATAAGAAACAAAGAAATCAAACAAACAAAGAACAAAACCTTGCAAACCTCTTTACTTCATGGCTTCCATTGGTCACCTATCTCAAATGATCTTGTGTATGAATATGGCCCTCAGAAGGTGCACGTCCTTACTATTTTCCAATATGTGAAGTAGGAATGGCTATAATAGGTTTGCAATGAGAGATTCTTCAACACAATTACAATGATAAAAGGGTGATCACAAGCTATGGAATGATTTGGTGCCAAAGGGGCGCTGTAATTCTTGTAGAGTAAGTTTACTAAAAGATTGGATGAATGAAATGGAGGAATAGGGTTGTACTTGTAGACTTGTGAGAGAGAAGATCAACAGTATAGAAAGAACTGGAAGATCAATGGTAGAGAACAGTTGAGGAATGTGTGCGAATAGGAAGAGGATATGTGTCTTGCTCTATTTTGCATGAGAGGAATTAATAAAATAGAAGAATGAGTCAGCTAAAGAGATAAATCAATTAACAAAATAGGTAGAAGAATTAACTGACTAGAACTAGAGGATGGAAATTGAATGAGGAAGAGAAGATATTTTAACTCAATTAAATATTTGGAATATTCAATTGCATGTGCATAAGGATTGAATTATATTTAGAGATAACTCAATTTAAAAGAAATGGACAACTTAAATAAATATTTGATTTATTTAAATTTAGAGAAAATATTATTGGAAGAAACAATTAAATAATTGGTATTATTTAATTTAGAATGATTTTGGAAGAACTAATTAAATAATCAGTATTATTTAATTTGTTGGAGGAATTTAGAAGAATTTAATTAAATAAATGATTTTATTTAATTGTTGGAGGAACATGAATCAAATAAATAAATTTGTTTATTTATTTATTAATAGAGGAATTAGACTTAAATAAATATTAAGAATATTTATTTGGATAGAGTCATGTCATTTTTAGGTGTATACATTTTGCCCCTCTTTGATGCAATATGTTTTATCACATTGTTTTAAAGAATAGAATTTTTGATAATGATACATGTCTTAGTTTGCCCTTGGTACAGGTTTAACGATGATAGGATGCCCCCTCGGGAGATTGGACAGGAAAGAAGGTTCAAGGGCATGAGATGGACAATCTCATGAAGAAGAAGGTAAAAAATAGGTTAGGTTTGAAGAAAATGGGTTATGGTTTAAAGAAATGGGAAGAAATGGGCTTGGGAAGTAGTCATGGTTGTCACATAGCCAGTTAGGGTTCACTTGCTATAAAAAGGAGCTGGGTCCACAATCTTAGTCATTTGCACACTTAGCTTTTGTTGATAGGTCACCCAGAGCTTAGGAGAGCAGAGGAGCATAGAGTAGTCGATATAGATATGTATATTCCATGCGAGGAGCACCGCTTTGAGTGAGTTCGACGGTTCGATCGGCCAGCTGAGGCAGGACCACTAGTATGTAGTTCGACAAAACTCACCTAGAGTCATTTATTAGAGCAATAAATGCTAGGGAAAGTTTAGGGAAATGAATGCACAGTTTCGTAGTTCGGTGCATATGCTATGCGAAATTGCGCTTCTATTTAGTTTCAGCGCATTTAGGATATGAGTCGGTGCATGTATGAGTTCTGCGCATATGATATAAGAAACAATGCACTCGTTAAGAAATGACGCATATGGTATAGAATGGTGCATTTATGTTGTCTACCTATGCATGTGTTAAGGTTGCGCATACACTAGGTGAAGCTGCACTTTTGATATGAAACTGCGCATTTATGAGATGTTGTAGCGCATCTGCCAAAAGTGGTGCATTTACTATGAAATGGCGCATGTACCTTCTCATTCAGAACATGTGTTTTAGATAGTCAGTTTACTTAACGAAATTGACTCGATTGGCATCTTGCTTGATGCTTCAATCAATAAGCTATCTCTGAGATTGTAGGAATCTAGTCAAGAGATGTTTATGCTGTTTTGATCAATTTTGACATGTTAAGTAAGTGATATGGTGCTTTAGATATATTGAGCAGTTTTGCAGGTTTGTTTGATGCATTGCTTTTCTTGGTTGCACGAGGACATTCGTGATGTTCTTATGTCGCAGGAGCAGTTTCCCTTACCGATGTTGCAATAGTACATGCTCATAGAGATAGATTGAGAGGCTCTCAGAGCTATGGGATTGGACTACATGTGCTTCATGCCCAAGGTTCATGCGAACCTTGGTCTGTTGACTGCAGCAATGAACTAATTCCACAGTGAGGACGGAACCTTTCACTTACCTACTGGGGAGATGTGTAGGAGTACAATCAACACTGAGAGGGGGGGTGAATCAATGTTGATACACAAAAACCAATTTTTATTTCCTCTCTAGAATTGTCAATAAAATTTGTCTTAATAGAATCAATTATCAAAAACACATTCACCAAATCTTCAATTTTATAGGAAACATGAAGTTATGTAAATCATCAACACAAGAAATTATACAATACATCAACACAAGAATAATTAACGAGTGGAAAACCCTCCCGGGGTAGAAAAACCACTCAAACTGCCTCACTGGATTAAGTATAAAATCTTCAACTTTATAAAGTTTGACTGACTTGTGATTACCTCACTGGCATACAGAAAAGTCTCACTGACTTAATATTGCCTCACTGGCATAGGAAGGTCTCACTGACCACAAGCCTCACTGGCATAAACAATCACCATCATCGAAACACAAAATTTTGTGTGCAAGAAATGATTGCACCTCAATCTGATTTGCACCAATATACATTCTGTGTTTCATCAAACATCCTTATACCTCCTATTTGATTTTCAAATCAACACCATAAAATAAATCCTTTTACACATCTCTGCAAACAAGCTCTCTTTACAAATTTGCAAATTATCTCTATCAATCTTTCATCAATCACTGCAAACAATTTTTCACCACCTAATTACAAGTCTGTGCAAGTGCCTTTATGCAATCTGATACACCACACTCTAGAACCTGCAAAAATAAATCATATAAATTTTCTTCAAAATCCTTCATATTCCTCTTCCATCTGATCACACAACATCTGCAATAAGATTATAAACAAAAAAAATCTTGGAATTCCTCTCCTCTGCATATCTCAATCTGAAAACAAATTGTTCTCATAAAATAACTTCTTCAATAAAATCTTCAAACTCTTTATCTTCTCCAAAGATAACTATTCATTTTCACCTACAAAAACATTTTCATCTTCTCCAAAAAAAATTATCTCAAAAAAATCAAACCCCATTCAAATTCAAATTCTCTTCATATTCTTCTTTCAAAAATTCATCACTATTTCCCATTGCTCAAAAATCCATCTGCAAAAATAAAATTCTTTTCTTTAAATTCCTAAAAACCCTCTTCATATTCAAGCCCATTTTTAAAAAATTTACTTCATAATGAAATCTGCCTTCACAAAAAAAAAATCATCTGCATGAAATCTTCAACCAATTTTATCAATCTGCCAAAAAAATCTTCAATGAATTTGATCAACCTGCCCTTTTGAGAAAATAAAATCTCTCTCATATTCATAAAAAAATCATCTACAAAAATTACTTTCACGTGTTCATATTCCATCAAAAAATATTTCATTTCAATAATAATGCAATTAATATTGCATTAAAAAAACTCTTAAAATGGAAGATGAAGTCATTCACTCCCTTATGGATGTAATTTAAGAAAAAATCTCCATTAAAAAAAATCAACAAAGATCTGACTTAAGATTTCCTTAAAATCTCATCAAAAATGCTTTTTTTATTGTCTCCATTTCCTATCATAAGATATTGTCCAAGTTCCATGATTCTCTCCCAAAAAGAAAACTTTCGTAAAAAAATAAAGGCTCCTCCTTTAGTCTTCAAAGTCACGTGAGAAAGACTAATAATAAGCTTTAAAAAGATTAAACAAAATCTGCCTTAAAAAAAATCCATATACTCCTTATTTTAAGGCTTTTAAAAAACTTATAAATTCCACTTCATAAGGAAATCTTATAAAGTTTAAAAAATGACTTTTAGTAGGCTCTCTCCATGGCTTTTATACCCATTAGTAGGTTAATATAAGTGAAATGACCTATATTAGCAGGTCAACACACTTTTAAAACAAAAGTACATAAATATGATTTAGATGTTAAATAATAATTTTTGAGGACTTCAACAAAACTTTTAACAACTCCTCCTTGAAATATATTTGACCTTAGAAAAATGATAATTTAAGATCACATTGAAAATGCCTCTAACATGATCTGCAAGAAGACACCAACACCTCTGTAAAGAAACATCAAACTTGTTGAATTTCAATCTCTGACATCAATGACAAATATTGTCATTAGCTTGATATGATCAATCTATATCAACAAGATCTTATTATCAAAGCTAAATATGATGATCAATAATCCAATAGTCCAACTCATATTAATTCAAATCATATCACAGCAACCTTTTGAGATCACCACACCAAATGCCAACTTGAGATGTGTCTTGTATGAGTGATAACTGCAACAACTTATCATGACAACTCTTCCTATCATTATATATGAAGATGAATGTATACTTTGTTAATCTTTGTGAAAACAAGATAATGAAGCAACATCAAAAACCACTATTCAATACTGCCATTGAAAAACCCAAGTGCATCAACATCAACAAGAACACACTGAGCATCAATAAACTTCATAACAACATGAATGAATAACACCAAGTCCTGATAATCACCGTGAATGGATAACAAGCATTATGGAGCACATGAATGACAAGCATAACAACTATCTTTGCATCAATAGCTCAACACCTTTTTTTTGACATCAATGACAATCAATCTCCATCAAGATGGCTATTACTCTCGAGGACGTTTACAGGATTCTCCACTTGCCAATACAGGGTGAGCTTGTAGAGTATGAGGCTCAGCGTGATGCCAGATTGGTAGAGTGCAAGCATGTTTTCAATGATCCGAAGTTAGAGGGTTAGGTTATCTCTTGGCAGGATATTCATGATTACTATGACTATTTCCCAAGGATAGTGGCTAGATTGGTGTTGTATGCCCCGTTAGGAGGTCGTATGGGTTCCCTATTGGTTGGGGTAGGACCATGGAGAGGATGATCATAGAGGGCACCCACTTTGTATGGGGTGTCTATGTTCTTGCACACTTGTACCATGATATGCATCAGGCGGTATACCATAGGGGTGCCAATTTATCGGCAGGTGTCTCACTTCTACAGTTTTGGCTATGGGAGCATATTGCTATTACTAGGCTGATGTGCATCTTTTCCAGGTAGAGGGGTGAGCAATATTGTTATGGATACGCAGGTGTTATTTCCCAGCACAAGCTGGGAAAGCTCGAGTACTGGAGACATGCATTGGACAATGTAGATAGAGTTGTCTGGCATCCCTATCTAGATTGTGAGCAATGGGATGACGAGGATGACGAGCTGCCCTACTACTTTCAAACTCGGTGGCTCATTGGGAGGACATGACACATACTGGAGAGGTAGATTGTTAGCCAGGTACAGAGACAGTTTGGGAGGACACAGGGTCGACCACATGGGCAGGCACTATTTGCTTGAACACACAGAGTAGTTTAGATGGGGCCCAGTTGCATCATATGAGGAGGCATTAGCAAACTTTCAACAGATTCCCTACATGGCTTGGCTAATGAGGAGGGAGGTAGCGGATGTGGGGATGACCCCCGACTATGAGGAGTGGTTCATTGCTCATCCATTTTCGAGGTATTCAGGACCCAGAGAGTTGGTTCCTCACCTGGATGAGGAGGATTCAGATGATGAGGATGGTGGAGGTAGGAGGAGGAGGAGACAGAGGATGGGGAGAGGAGGACGGGGAGATGGGGATGATGGAGGTGACAGAGGAGATGGAGGGGATGGTGGCAGAGGGAGGCAGATACAGAGGAGGAGAGCTGGGGAGGGATCCTCCCAGCAGCAGGTTGCACAAAAGATACAGATGTCGGCACCACAGCAGGTGCAGGGACAGGTACAGGGTCCTCAACCTGACTTATAGCAGCAGGCTATTATTACACTGCAGGGTCAGGTGAGATAGCTTATAGCACATCTCAGAGCGACAGAGTCTCAGAGAGAGGCAGATGCAGGTATCATATCCGGGCTCACTGCAGAGCGGGATACAGCATTGGTGAGGGTGCAGGCCCTTAGATTGGAGAGAGACTCAGCTTTAGTTGCCTTGGGTACGGATGGGGCTACTGCATTTTTGGTTACACAAGTGTAGCAGGGGCAGGCTCAGGTACACCAGTTGCAGACACAGCTGGCACAGACACAGGGTGAGCTTGCTAGAGCGCAGGTTCAGACACAGTACTATAGAGGACTGTATCATGGGGCAGTGCCGGCAGACCAGTGTGTACCTAGCTACAGGAGCCAGTCTGTGGTCTCACAGAGGCTAGGTGGGTCACCGTCAGGAGTGTCGGTGAGGGGCCCACAGCAGTCAGTGGCTAACAAAGGAGGAGGTGGAGAGGACAGTACTGGGAGAAGTGTCCCATGGCCATAGGGCTATTCTTCTTACTTGTACTGATTTTGGCTTATGTATACACACATTTTTTATGGCTCAGATAGCCTGATATGTATATATTTTGTATCATTTCGCACCGAGACATGTATCATTATTTTTGTGATGTATACACTTGATATGACTCTGACCTATGGATGATAGACACTTTGATATTTTGTACATTTGGACATATTTATGTTTATTTATATGATGATGCGGCTATTGATGATCTATATGCAGTTTGTTTATGCTATATGTCATGGATGCAGTCTATCTTATGATGTTTCATATGTGATGCAGACTTAGATGTTTATATGATGCTATCTGATATTTATGATGACCTAATGTGATGATGATCTAATGCAGACTTTTATGCTTACTTGATGTTTCTAATATGCAAAATGTGAGATGCTAGCTATATGATGATGCAGTTTATGCGATGCTCTACATGTCTTTGGCTATGTTTTTCATTTTTCTGTGGATATTATGTTATGTATGATGCAAACAGATATGGATGATCTAATACACCTATTATGTATGCAAATGATTTAATCATATTAATGACTATCTCATATGATATGATATGCAAACTATGCTATGTTTATTGTTATGTCCAAATGTACTCAATCAACACAGAAATGACACAATGATAGATAGAAGACTAGCTGATGGAAGGATCACAAGCTTCTTTTTGTGTAAACATTGATACTCTACATAGAATTTTTATTGCATGGGATATGGTATGGATTTGTGGATGCTTTTGGATGTGAATGGTTTTACCATCTTGATATTGCAAGTATTTTTAAGTGCTTATTTCATCATTGGGCTTTTTTGTTTGTTTGTGTTTTTAAAATGTTGTAAGAAAATACAAGCATCTAGGTACAATTAAACCGTGATGACCTGAGTATCACTTACATGGATTTTGATTTAGCAAGTTAATACAAGCATCTAGGTATAATTGAACCAAGATGACCTGAGTATTTCTTGCATATCAACAGACAAGGATTATACGTATTTCATGTTAGTCCTCTTGATGTCATCGATGATCTTTGTGTTGATCATGTCCTTAGACAAGGCTTCACATTACTAAAGATAAACCCACAAGCAGCAAACAAAAAAAAGAATCATGCCCCCATCATAGCATCTCTAGCTTTTGGCATCCTTGAGTAGCATAGGAAACATGATAACAAAAGTGAAGACTTTAAGACACAACTTTAATTGAAACAAAAACACTCTTGCATTAGATGTATCTTTCTTTCCATAATTTAGATAGAATCATTTGGATCATTTTGCTCATGTATTTGCTTTGCTTTGGATAGGTTGATGTCTTGCGTCAAAAATTCTATTTGGAAATGGGCTTTGCTTGTGCTTGCTTGCGTCTGGTGAAAGGTTCCACAATCCTTATTGGGGAAATGGACCCTAAGGGACTGACCTAGTGCCTTGGGGGCGCATTGACAATGGCCTTGCCTACGTGATGACGCAGAGGCAACGTAGTTCGGGACTTGGATGCGGATGCAGATGGACTAGAGGAAAGATGACAAGATATGGGATGGATGGGAAGCCTCAAGGGCGTAGTGAAAATGGCCTTGCCTACGTGACGACACAGAGGCAACGTAGTTCGAGGGTAACCCTATGATGCTGACGACAAATGCTATGCTAGGATGACATTGTGGATAGGTTACTGGATAAGACCTTAGTTGATAAGGCAACAAAAGAGACAGAGCATCAAGCCATGATAGGTTACCATAGGTTTTTATTATGGAACAGATATGGATCGGATGAGAAACGATGGTAGGAGGAATGACACAAGGTGATTGGTTTCCCAAAGATGGAGGAAGTGGTTTATCACAAGTAGTGTCTGTTTACCAGGTTTCACCACATGCTTTTATTTGCATGAAAGCTAGAAGTACACATGACGTCTATTTGCCAGGTTTTCACCATGGTACCTATCCAAGGCGCCTATTTACTAGGTTTTCACCAAAGGACAATTTTTTTGTTGTTTTTCCATTTTTTGATTTTTTTTTCTAATTTTTTTTATTTTTTCTAATTTTTTCCCCCCTTACATTGGGGTTCTCTTAGGTATAGAATCGGTGAAGATTCATACTATTTATTAGGTCATCGAATAGTGCACCCTCTGATGTTGCTAACTAATAGCTTCTGACCCATAGGTAGCAATGATTACACAGGACCAAGCCAGTTGGGTTCAAACTTACCTTTCTTTTCCCGATCCTGCTGATTGCGGGGATTTTCTTTGAGTACTAGATGACCAACGTTGAATACCCTTGGATGGGCCCTATGATTGTAGCTTCGTGACATACTCTTTTGATAGGCTTTGAGATGACTGAAAGCATTTTGTCTCTATTCCTCTAACAGCTCTAACTCTTGCAGTCTAGAAACTCTGTAGTCTTCATCAGTGATAAGACCTTTTAATGACACCCTTAAAGATGGTAACTCAATCTCGATAGTAAAAATGGCGTATGATCCATAGATTAAGGCGTAAGGGGTAGCACCTATGGGAGTGCGTATAGTGGTTCGATAGGCCCATAGAGCAGAATTCAGTTGTATGTGCCAATCATGGCCAGCATCGTTGACTGTTTTCTTGAGGATTTTTAGGATTCTTTTGTTGGATGCCTCTGCTTAGTCATTGCCTTGTGGATAGTAGGGGGTGGAGAAATGGTGTTGCATTTTGAATTTGTCACAAAGCTCTTAGACATCCTGGTTCTTGAAGGGTCTTCCATTACCTATGATAATGGATGAGGGAATTCCATATCTGCAAATGAGGTAATTGAGGATGAATGAGGAGATCTGTTTGCCTGTGACAGTGGTGAGGGGAATGGCTTCAATCCACTTGGTAAAATACTTAGTGGCAGTTATTATGAACTTGTGGCCATTGGATGATGGAGGGTGAATTTTGCCCACAAGGTCGAGTCCCCATTGACAAAAGGGCCAAGGTGTCGTTAAAGGTTGGAGCTCTTGAGCTGGTCCATGGATGAGGTTACCATGTATCTGGCATTGCTTGCATTTCTTCACAAACTGATATGAATCGATTTCCATGCTTGGCCAATAGTATCCCAAATGCATGATTTTCTTAGCTAAAGAAGAACCGCTAGAGTGTGTTGCACAAATTCCTTCGTGCACGTCATGTAAGGCGGTTTGAGATTCTTCCCATTCTAAACATTGGAGTAAAGTACCATCCAAACCTCGTCGGTATAGGGTGTCAGCGATAATGGTGTAACAAGAGGTTTGGCAAATGAAGGTTTGACGTTGGTTGGAAGACAAGTCAGGTGGTAGGGTGCTATCCTTAAGGTAAGTGTAAATCTTACTGTACAAGGGTGAATCAGATCCGACTAATAGGCATATGGAGTGTGTTTTAGGAAGATCATAAGCTGTTTGTCAAACTGACTCAACCAAGACCTGATACCGTGACTCATTCTCTAGGATCTCAAGGAGTGAGGCAATGGTTGCCATGGCATCTGCTGCTTTGTTTTCAATGCGAGGTATCTACTCAAAGGAGATGATCACAAAGTACTCTTTAAAGTCATCAACCACACGCTTGTATGGGATTAACTTGTCATCTTTGGTCTGATAGTTGTCACTAACTTGATTGATTACTAGTTGGGAGTCACCAAAGACATGTAGCTCTTTTATTTTCCATTCTACTGCCATTTTGAGATCAATGACCAAGGCCTTATATTCTGCTATATTGTTTGTGCATGGGAATAACAGACGATAAGACTTAGGTATGGTGTCGCCTTGAGGAGTGACCAACAAGATTCCTGCCCCAGATCCATGGTTTGTATAGAACCGTCAAAGTAGAGCTTCCATGAGTATGTTCTAATACTGAAAATGGACTCATTTGGGAGCTCAAATGTCATTGGTGTGTTATCCTGCAACGGTGCTTCTACTAACTGATCGGTAATGATTTGACCTTTGATGGCCATCCTTTCTACATACTCGATGTCATATTCACTTAACAGTATTACCCACTTGGCTAGGCAGCCTGTTAGAGCTGCTTTGCTTAATAGGTACTTCAATGGATCTATCTTTGCAATAAGCTTGATTGAATGTGCTATCATGTAATGTCATAGTTTTTGGGAAGCAAAAACCACAGCAAGGCATGATCTTTCTATTTGAGAGTATTGCAGTTCATAGCCCACCAATGTGTGACTAATGTAGTAGATAGCCCTTTCTTTGCCTTCATAATCCTATTGTGCTAATAAGGCTTCGAGAGTTGTTGGCGTAGTAGATATATACAGATACAAAGGCTTACCTTGTATAGGTGGAATGAGAATAGGTGGATTCATGAGGTATTCCTTTAGCTTGTGAAATCCTTCCTCACACTTTTCATCCCATCTGAATGGTTTATTTTTGTGCAATAGGTGAGTAAAAGATTGGCACTTGTTTGCTAGTTGCGATATGAACCTGTAGATTGCTTGTAACTTGCCTTGTAGAGACCGCAGTTGAGTGATCTTATTTGGTAGTGGCATTTCCATAATAGCCTTGATCTTGGTAGGATCCACTTTGATCCCATTTGCTGATACAATGAAGCCTAAGAGCTTGCTAGAGGTGACTCCAAACACACATTTCTTCGGATTCAATCTGACTTTGAAGTGTTCCAGTCTCTGAAAGACCTTCTCTAGTACATCTAGGTGGGACTCTCTTGTTAGTGACTTTACAAGGATGCCATCTACATAATCCTCCATTGTGGCGTGCATCATATCATGGAAGATAGTGGTCATAGAATGTTGATATGTTGCCCCAGTGTTCTTTAACCCAAATGGCATGACATTCCAGTAGAAGGTGCCCTAGGGACAAGTGAATGCTATTTTATGTTGGTCTTCTAGTGCTATCCTGATTTGATTATACCCAGATAACATGGTATGTCCTGCTGCCAAGTCGACTATGATATCAATATTAGGTAACGAAAAGTTATCTTTGCGGCAAGCCTTGTTCAGATCCCATAAATCATTACACAATCTGACTCTGCCATTAGGTTTTGATACTAGCACTATGTTGGATACCCACTCTAGATAGTCTATTGCCCTGATGAACCTTAGATCCAGTAGTTTCTTGAGTTCCTCTTTTACTAGTAATGCAATGTATGGATGCATCTTCGTGAGCTTTTTCTTGACTGGTTTGACTCTTGGATCTAGTGCAAGATGATGTAGGATCAAATCTAGATCTAGACCGGGCATAGCTGCGTATGACCAAGCAAAGTTGACTTGCTTTTTCTTGAAGAATGGTACAAATTTGGTCTTTTCTGGTGGAGTTAAAGACTTTGCAAAGTGAATGATCTTAGGTTGTTCTGATGTTGACAGGTTCTGTAGGTTCCACAACAATCTAAGACTTCTCCTGGTACATGTCGTTGGGGAGAGTGTCAAGCCTTCCATCATCTGGTGCCTCAAAGAGGTTTTCACCATCTGATATGTCCTTTCTTTTTACTATTTTGGGATTTGATACTGTCGTGGAGCAGTTTTCACCATCAGATCCAGTTTTTATTTTGATGTTTTCACGATTGGAAGGCTTGGCACCCTCTCAAAAATAAGCCACAGTGTTGATTTCAATGGTGAAGCTAGCTTTATGATCTCTTGTAGGTAGGTGGTCCCTAAGTTCCATGTAGTCAATATAGGCATCATCATTTTGGAACATGTCTAGTTGTGGGGTTCCTCGTAAATCCCAGTCGATAAGTTCAGGATGCACAAGGGAGAGAGTATTGGAAGATAGATCTAATTCATTAGGTGTGATAGTTTGGATGGACACATAAGTAGGATTGGCAGGGATAGGCTCTGGGATGGTACTTTCCTCCAAATTATTTATTGCGATGGAACTCTGACCTTCCTTGAAATTCATGCTCTTAGGAATTGGTGAATCACACTCTAATGGTCTATGTGTTAGTGTTTGTCCCTCATGGTAGGGGCTATAGGTTTGAATGGTGTCAACTCCTTTGTCCTCATAGGAGTGCTCTGTGAGTTCCTCCCACTCATACTTGTTAAGGGAAATTTGGTTTAAACAATGAATAAGCAATATAATGGCAAGCAAGTTACCATCCAAGGAGACGCTGACCCCTTCCAGCATTGCAACTCTGTCCTTTCAAAACCTGATTGCATCATACCAAACAACAGAGGATCTACATCCCCTACCCCACAGGAAGACCATACCTCTAAAGCTTCCTCATCAAAGCCCACAGAGCAGAAAATTACTATCAAATAAACCAGAGTTGGGGAATACTCCATCGAGCACAGCCTCAATCTAGCCAAGATAAATAATGAATAGTGAACTACGAAGATCAAACTAAATAAGCAATGAATAAACCAAAGCAAACCTTCCTTAGATCGAAACTTCCATTGTTGCCTATCAAAAATCATCCTTGTGTGTATGAAAAAGGGCCCTCAGTGAGTGCACTTCTTTGCTTTGTCAAGAATGTCAATTATGAATGGCTATGATAATGTCGCAATGAAGAGAAGCTTCACAACGATGGTAGTAGTGCGTAGTGTGTAGTAAAAAGCGTGATCACAAGCAATGAAGGAATTGGTGCCAAAGGCGCGCTGTAATTCCTGCAGAGTAACAATACTTAAAGCTTGGATGAATAGAATGCAAGAACATGGTTTCTTTTATAGACTTGGGAGAAATAAGATCAATAGTATAGAAGACTTGAGAAGATCAATGGTATAGAATAAATGAGGAACGTGCAACGAATAAGAAGAAGACATGTGTCTTGCTTTATTTTGCATGAGAGGAGTTATCAAGAATAGAAGAATAAGTTAAAGCATTTAAAAGAATATAACAATTAGTTAAGTGATTTAAAACAAGAAGTATAGATTTGCATGAGAATAAGAAGATATTTTGCTTTATTAAATATTAGGAATATTTAATTGCATGTGCAAAGAGATTGAATTATATTTAGAGATAACTCAATTTAGAAGAAAAATCAACTTAAATAAATAATTGATTTATTTAAATTTAGAGAAGATATTATTGGAAGAAAATAATTAAATAATTGGTATTATTTAATTTAGAAGATAAGAAGGCTAATTGAATAAATAAATTTATTTAATTGTTGTGCATGATTTGGAAGAATAAATAAAACATTTGATTGTATGTTATTTTTGGAGGTTGAGAGAATTTAAATAAATTTGATTGATTTATTCAAATTTGGGAGAATGATTTGATTTAATTAAATAATTAAGAATTATTTAATTATTTGGAAGAATTTAATTAAATAAAGGATTTTATTTAATTTTGACTTTAGAAGAGGTAATTACATATTTTGATATTTAATTAACTTAGAGGAAAGTGAATCAAGTAAATAAATTTGTTTATTTATTTATTGATAGAAGAATTAGAAGGGAATAAATATTTAGAATATTTATTTAGATTGAGCCATGTCATTTTTAGGCGTATACATTTTGCCCCTCTTTGATGCAATGCAATTTACAACGTTGCTTCAAAGAATAGATTGTTTGATAATGATACATGCCCCAATTTGCCCCTAGTACAGGTTATGACGATAGGATGCCCCCTCGGGAGATTGGATGAGAAGAAGGCAGAAAGCGTGAGATGGACAATCTCACGAAGAAGAAGGATGAAGAGAGACATGAATGATACATGATGCAAGATAGTGATAACACACACAAGCAAGTAAGCAAGTATGCACAAATGATACAAGAACAAGTAAGGTATTGCCCCTGTCGAGCAGTAAACCAACGATATATGACAATGTTGTCATGGCGGGGAACGATATATCCCTAGACCAACATGGCAGGCATGTTATCATAGCGGGGAATGATAGATCCCTAGAGCAACATGAAGGATAGTGTTTGGTTTCAGGAAATGAAACATGTCATGTAAGACGCATGTGTCGGTTTGATTTCGACAATGTTAAATCCTGCAAAAGACAATTGATGATTAACTAATCGATTTGGTTTACGACTAGACAAGGATCAAGACCACTGATTGTGATTGGATCATTTGACAAGATTGCCTTGACTTGGTTGGTATGGATTAAGGATAGACCTTGCATTTGGATCACTACTCAGATTGACAGCTAGAATTGTTGACGAGAGATATGATGATAGATAGAAAGTTGATTGATAGAAGAATGAGTCGATAGAAGGAATCACAAGCTTTCATTTGTATTGATACTCTGCATTGTTGGATCGTTATTGCATGGGGTATGGATGGATGGATGTATAAATGGATGTATAATGGATGGATTTGATTTTGACATCTTGACGGTGCAAGTATTTTGAAGTGCCTATTTCATCATTGGGCGATTTTGTTTTTGGTACTTTTTCTGAAATGTTGTAAGTTAATACAAGCATCTAGGTATAATTGAACCGAGATGACCTAAGCATTGCTTACATGGATTTTGATTTAGCAAGTTAATACAAGCATCAAGGTATAATTGAATCGAGATGACCTGAGTATTTCTTACGTATCAACAAACAAGGATTGCCCCCATTCATGTTAGCCCTTGGATGTCCTCGATGATCTTTTGCTGATCATGTCCTTAGACAAGGTTTCACATTACTAAAGATTAATCCACAAACAACAAACAAAGAAAATAATCATGCCCCCATCATAGCATCTCTAGCTTTTGGCATCCTCGAGTAGCCTAGAAAGGCATGATAGCAAAAATCAAGACTCTGACCTTAACCATGTTTCCAATCCACAAAACATTTTCGTATTTTAGATGTGTTTGTTTCTTGCCATAATTTGGGTAAAATCATTTTAGAAGGCCTTAGGTGATTTGCTTTTCTTTGGATAGGTTAATGTCTTGCGTCAGGAGTTTTGCTTGAAGAGCGGTTCTACTTGCGCTTGCTTGCTTGGTGAGAAGGTTTCATAATCCTAATTGGGGAGACGAACCCTAAGGGACTGACCTAGTGCCTCGGGGGCTCATTACTAAATGGCCTTGCCTACATGACGACGCAGAGGCAACGTAGTTCGAGGTGAACCCTAATGGACCATAGATGGACTAGAAGAAAGACAACAAGAAATGGGACGGATGGGATCATGGGAGCCTTGGGGGCGCATTTGAGAAATGGCCTTGCCTACGTGACAACACAAAGGCAATGTAGTTCATGGACTTGGACCATGGATGAACTAGAAGATAGATGACAAGATATGGGATGGACAAGGAAGCCTCGGGGGCGCATTAGAATAATGGCCTTGCCTATGTGACGGCGCAGAGGCAACATAGTTCACGGACTTGGACGATGGACACCAATGAGAGACACTATGCTAGGCTGACACGAAGGATACGGTATGGGATAAAACCTTGGTTGACAAGGCCAACAAAGAGATAGAGTATCAAGCCACGATAGGTTACTGTCAGGATTTTATTATGGGATAGATATGGGCCGAATGGGACACAAGGAAGAATGGAGTCAAGGTGATTGGTTTCCCAAATATGGAGAAGGCGGTTTATCACAAGTAACACCTGTTTACCAGGTTTTCACCACTTGCTTTTATTTGCACGAAAAGCTAGAAAGTCTGCATGACACCTGATTGCCAGGTTTTTCACCAAAGGATAATTTTTTTGTATTTTTCTAATTTTTTTATTTTTTTTGTATTTTTCTAATTTTTTTAATTTTTTTGATTTTTTATATTTTTATGCCCCCCTTACATTGGGGTTCTCCTAGGTATAGAACCGGCGAAGATGCATAATGTTGATTGGGTCATCAAACAGCTCATCCTCTGATGTTGCCAACTGATATGCCCCCAATCCATAAGCAGCTACAATTACATAAGGCCCAAGCTAGTTGGGTTCAAACTTGCCCTTTTTTCCCTATCCTGTTGATTGCGGGGATTTTCCTTAAGGACCAGATCTCCAACTTTGAAGATTCTTGGGCGAATTCTGTCGTTATAGCTTCTTGACATCATTTGTTGGTATGCTTTGAGATGGTCAAAGGCTTTATGTCTCCTTTCCTCTAGCAACTCTAGTTCTTGCAATTTGGAGACTCTATATTCTTCATCTGATATGAGACCTTTTAATGACACCCTGAGAGATGGTAATTCGACCTCAATGGGAAGGATAGCTTCTGAGCCATAGACAAGGGCGTAAGGTGTAGCACCTGTGGGAGTGCGTATACTAGTTCTGTAGGCCCACAGAGCGGGATTGAGTTAAATGTGCCAATCGTGGCCAGCATCATTGACAGTCTTCTTGAGAAGTTTCAAGATGGTCTTGTTGGATGCTTCAGCTTGACCGTTGCCTTGGGGGTAATAGGGTGTAGAGAAACGGTGTTGGATTTTGAATCGGTTACAGAGTTCTTGGACATCTTGGTTTTTGAAGGGTCTTCCATTATCCGTGATAATAGATGAAGGAATTTCGTATCTGCAGATGAGGTAATTCAAGATAAATGAGGATATTTGTTTACTTATGATGGTGGTGAGGGGAACGGCTTCAATCCACTTGGTAAACTCCTCAGTGGCGGTTATGATGAATTTATGGCTGTTGGAGGAGGGTGGATGGATCTTTCCCACAAGGTCAAGTCCCCATTGGCAAAAGGGCCAAGGTGTCGTTAAAGGTCTCAACTCTTGAGCTAGTGCATGTATCAGGTTCCCATGTATTTGGCACTGCTTGCACTTCTTGACAAACTGATATGAATCTGTTTCCATGTTCGGCCAGTAAAAACTCAAATGCATGAGTTTCTTGGCTAAGGAAGGACCACTAGAGTGTGTCCCGCAAATCCCTTCGTGCATGTCTTGTAAGGCGGTTAAGGATTCTTCTCATTCTAAACAACAGAGTAAAGTGTAGCACATTTCACAGTTCAGGATGTTGTCTTTTCATTGATGTCAAAATATCAGGATATCAGGTTATGCAATCAGTGTTGTGAAGTTGCAATCAGTGTTGTGAAGTATGCAATCAGTGTTGTGAAGGTTTTTTTCATAAGGTTGGCTTTATGAATGGTCTTCATCAGTGACATGGTCTTCATCAATGGCAATGGTTTTCTGTTCAGTGATATGGTCTGCATCAGTGACAATGGTTGTTAGATCTCTCAGTTTTGATCTTTCAGTGGTCCTTCATGATAATAACATCAATGTTGATCTTGTGTGAAGTTGTTCTGTGACTTAGTCATTTCAGTGGATGACATTCATTGCATATTATCAAATTTTGGATTAGGGCAAGGGCTTGCATCATTTGACAAATGTTAATATGCATTATATTAACTCCATCTACATTGAGTTCATTACAGTGACAGTCTGATGAAGCATGGTGTTTCATTTCAGTATTTTAGTATTTGGAGTATGTGATTTTTTGACAAGGCATATAATATTTAATATGGTAAGTGTGGTTGTTTCAACATTGACTAAGTCTTATACATTGTCTATACATTGTTTAACCTCTGCCCGTCATAACTCTATGCACTTTATGTTATAAACTTAAGTTGACCGGTAAAAGAGGTCATCGGGGCTTTAAGTTATAATGAAAGGGTATCAAACTCGTTGATGTTACCGGCCCCTTGTGCTAGGCATCGGGTGAGCGCCGGTGGGAGACTCAATAGCGGGCGGGAAAAAGCCGATCAACGGCTAAGGTTTGAACGATGGATGGCGGGCCGCGCGAATCGGAGGGATAAGGTTTAAACTGTTAGTTGCTTCCAACGGTCGGCCTTTTGGTGTAAATTTGACGGTTGTTTTGTTGCTTTAAAGCTAAAACATGCCATTTTAGTCTTTCCTCACCGAATTTCAAGAGAGTGTGAATTTAGAAAGTTATGTAAAAGAAAGAGTGAATTGTAGAAGGTTTCCAATTATGAAGAATATGAAAAGGCAGTGTTGTTAGAAGAGGATTCATTTTTTTTGTTTTGTTGTTTGATTTTCATGTGAGAAGATGATAAGTTTGAGAAGAAAAACAAAGTTGAAGTTGAACCGGTTATTGAAGATGTTTTGTTTTTTTATTGAAATCATTTTTGCAAATAGAGATTTTTGTAATGACAGATATAAAAAGTGTTGCAGATGAGTGAAGATTTTGACTTGAGAATTTTTGAATGTGAAGAAGTATGGTTTGAAGTAAGATAATCTTTTGCAGAGAAAGTTTTTCATGAAGAGACATTTTTGATAGAGAAATTTGCTCAGTTTTGGAGATGTGTTGGTGAAATCAAGGATGGAGATTTTTGATCAGAATTGAACAATGTTTTCTCAGAGAAGAATAAAGCTTTGAAAAATGATTTTGGAGAAGGTTAAAAGTTTTACAATATTGCAGTGAAAGAATCTATGAATTTGCAGAGTATGAATTGATTTGTTGATTTGCATAGACAGAGGTATGAAATATCTTAAAGATCAAATTTGATTGATTGTTGTAAAGATGATATGATAACAGTTGAAGGTTGATTACAGAAAATATACATTTGATTGTTTTTGAAAAGGAGAAATAAGGTATTGATTTTATTGAAACAGGAAAATCCCTGTGTTGTAATGGTCATTGAATTTTCAGATGTTGAAATGTCAGTGAGACATGCATAGTGATACAATATGCCAGTGAGGCAAAATTGTAATGTCAGTGAGACAATTGTAATCAGAAATTTTGAGTTAAGCCAGTGAGGCAGTTGAGTGGTTTTTATACCCCAGGAGGGTTTTCCACTCGGGAAATTTCTTGTGTCAAGTTTTTTGTTTTTGATACTCTGCATATGTTTTCTGGTTCTATATGAAGAATTCTGAATTTAAATTAAAAAGGAGCAAAAATTGTTAAACAACACTGATTCACCCCCCCTCTCAGTGTTGATTGTATTCCTACATAAAGTACCATCTAGACCACGTCGGTATAAGGTATCGACAATAATGGTATAGTGAGAGGTTTGGCGTATAAAGGTTCGTCGTTGGTTTAAAGATAGGTCAAGTGGGAGGGTGTTGTCCTTGAGGTAAGTATAAATCTTACCATACCAAGGTGAGTCAGATCCAACTAAAAGGCATATGGTATGGTTCTCTAAAAGATCATAAGCTGGTTGTTGAATAGCTTCTACTAAGAACTCGTACCGTGACTCATTCTCTGATATCTCAAGAAGAGAGGCAATGGTTGCCATGGCATCTACTGCTTTGTTCTCAATCTGACGTATCTTCTCAAAAGAGATGATCACAAAGTGTTCCTTAAAGTCATTGACCATCCGCTTGTAAGGGACAAGCTTTTCATCTTTGGTTTGGTAATCATCATTGACCTGATTTATCACTAGTTGAGAATCACCATAGACATGTAGCTCTTTGATTCTCCACTCTATTGCCATCTTGATACCAATGACTAGGGCTTCATATTCTGCTATGTTGTTGGTGCATGGGAATAGAAAACGGTAAGACTTTGGAATAGTGTCACCATGAGGAGTCACAAACAAGATTCCTGCCCCTGATCCATGGTTGGTGTAGGACCCATCAAAGTATAGTTTCCAGGAATGTGTTGAGACATTGAATAAGGATTCATCTAGAAACTCAAATTGCATTGGTGTGGTGTCCTGTAGTGGTGCATCTGCTAACTGATCAGCAATGACTTGCCCTTTGATAGCTTTTCTGTCTACATACTCAATGTCATATTCGCTTAGGAGCATTACCCATTTGGCTAGGCCACCTATAGAGCTGCTTTGCTTTGTAGGTATTTCAGTGGATCTATTTTTGCAATAAGTTTGATTGGATGTGAAAACATATAATGTCAGAGTTTTTGGGAAGCAAAAACTACCACAAGACATGATCTTTCTATCTATGAGTATTGCAACTCATAGCCCACTAATGTGCGACTGATATAGTAGACGGCTCTCTCTTTATTCTCATAATTTTGTTGTGCTAGAAGAGCTCCAAGAGCTGTAGGTGTAGTAGATTTGTAGAGTATCAATGGTTTCCCTTGGATAGGAGGCATGAGAATAGGTGGATTCATAAGGTACTCTTTCAATTTGTTGAATGCCTCTTCACATCTCTCATCCCATCTGAATGGAATGTTCTTGTGCAGGAGATGACTGAATGATTGACACTTGTCTGCCAGCTGTGATATGAATCTATGGATTGCTTGTAGCTTGCCTTGTAGCGATCTTAGTTGTGTAAGAGTTTTGGGTGGTGGCATATCCATGATAGCCTTAACTTTTGTGAGGTCCACCTCTATTCCATTTATTGATACAATAAAGCCTAGAAGCTTGCCTGAGGTGACTCCAAACACACATTTCTTTGGGTTCAACCTGAATTTGAATTGCTCTAATCTCTGAATGACCTTCTCTAACACATCTAGATGTGATTCCCTTGTAAGTGACTTTGCTACGATATCATCTACATAATCTTCCATGGTTACATGCATCATGTCATGAAATATAGTGGTCATAGCATGTTGATATGTGGCTCCTGCATTCTTTAGCCCAAATGGCATGACATTCCAACAAAAAGTGCCCCATGGAAAAGTAAAAGTTGTCTTGTGGTTGTCTTCAGGTGCTATCCTGATCTGATTATATCCTGAGAATCCATCCATGAGAGACAGCATGGTATGTCCCGCCGTCAATTCGACTATGATATCTATGTTAGGCAACGGAAAATCATCCTTGCGGCAAGCTTTGTTTAGATATCTAAAGTCATTGCATAGTCTAACTCTGCCATCTAGTTTGGACACTGGTACAATGTTGGATATCCACTCTAGGTAGTCTATTGCTCTGATAAATCCCACATCCAACAACTTCTTCAGTTCTTCTTTGACCAATAGTGCTATATGTGGATGCATCTTTCTAAGATTTTGTTTGACTAGTTTCACTCCTGGATCTAATGGAAGATGATGTAGAATCAAGTTTGGGTCTAGACCTAGCATGTCTGCATATGACCAAGCGAAGTTGCCTCTCTTTTTCTTGAAAAAGGGTACAAACTTGGTCTTTTCTAGTGGAGTAAGAAATTTAGCAAAGTGAATGATCTTAGGCTGTTCCTCTGTTCCAATGTTAACTGGCTTTGTAGGTTCTACAACAATCTGAGACTTCTCTTGGTGCATGTCATTGGGGAGGGTGTCAAGCCTTCCATCATCAGGTGCCACAGTTGGGTTTTCACCTTCAGATGCGTCCTTTCTTTTTACTGTTTTTGGATTTGACACTGCCACAGAACAGTTTTCACCGTCAGATCTAGTTTTGATTTTCATATTTTTGTGACTGGAAGGCTTGGCATCCTCTCTGAAGTAAGCCACAGTATTAAGTTCAATAGTGAAACCAGCTTTATGATCTCCCTTGGGTAGGTGGTCCCTAAGTTCCATGTAGTCAATATGAGCATCATCGTTTTGGAACATATCTAGTTGAGGGGTTCCTCGTAGATCCTAATCAATAGGTTCAGGATGCAAAAGGGGGAGGGAGTCAGAGGATAGATTTGACTCATTGATGGTTTGAATGGATATACTAGGAGTATTGGGAGGGGTAGTGTTAGGGATGGTACTTTCCTCCAAATTGTTTATTGCGATAGAACTCAAACCTTCCTCGAAAGTCGTATTCTCAGAGATAGGCAAATCAGACTCTAGTGGTTTGTTCGGTAGCATTTGTCCCTCACGGTAGGGGCTATAAGTTTGGATGGTATCACATTCTTTGTCATTGTAGGAATACTCTGTTAGCTCATCCCACTCATACTCATTGGAATCCATGTCACTGTCCACTTGGAGCATATGTATCATTTCCAGAAGACAAGCATTTTCCTTAGCTTTGCCCTTACCTTTATATCCTAGGCCATTTGTATTTCTAGCCAATGATGATGAAGAAGGTTAAATGGGTTCTATGATTCCTTCTTTTCTTAGGCTGATGGGGCATTGTCCTTCGTAACCCATTTTGTGTAGGATAGCCTCACCTCACTCATAGAGTTATATTGGGAGCCTAGGTGATTCTTGTTGTACGTTCTCTTCTCCTTCGGTATAAAGCCATTGTAGGACATCTCTTTCCTCTGTCTCATCTGAGAAGGTCCCCCATTTTACAAAGGGAGCTGTGGGAGCTATAGGACGAGCAGATGGCTTTGGGAAATGCTTGGGTCAACCAAAGGATCTAGGAGATAAAGGCATCTTGGCTACATTGAGGCTATGCTCGATGGAGTATTCCCCAACTCCAGTTTCTTTGATAGTAATTTTCTGCTCTTTGGGCTTTGATGAGGAAGCTTCAAAGGTGTGGTCTTGTTGTGAGGTAGGGGATGTAGATGCTCTGTTGTTTGGTATGATGCAATCGGGTTTTGAAAGGACAGAGTTGCAATGTTGGAAGGGGTCAGGGTCTCCTTGGATGGTAACTTGCTTGCCATTATGTGGGAATTTTATGCATTGATGATAGGTAGAGCGAACAGCTTTCATTGCATGGATCCATGGTCTCCCTAGGAGAATATTATAGGTGAGTTCCCTATCTAGGACTTGGCACACAACATCTTTTATGATAGGTCCCACTTGTATGGGTAATACCACTGTTCCTTTGGTAGTTCTCTCCTCTTCATCATAGGCTTTGATAGTTATCTTCTTTCTTGGATCAATTGCGTTCTCAGAGAACCCCAATGTAAGGACTAGCTTTAACGTGCAAATATTCAAACCGGCTCCCCCATCAATGAGAACCCTCTTGATGCAGTGCTTGTGGATGAAGGCAAGAATATGTAGGGGGTGTTATGGGGTTGAGACACAGAGAGGTCATCTTGCTCGGTAAATGATATGGTACTTGAGGAGGTCAGATTACCTACCATGGCCTAAAACTTCTCTTGGGCCACGTTAGTTCCACTAAGGCTTTATTAAGAATCTCCTTATGAGAAGGAGATAGACGCAACAACTCCAAGATAGAAATGTGAGCCGGAGTCTTTTGTAGTTGGTCTATGACATTATACTGACGAAAGTTGGACTGAGAAGGTGACGACCTTGGAGGGACAATATTCAACGTGACTTTACCACTGTGGGTAATGATACTACAACCATTGCGGTTAGGCTCTGATTGTTGATTGGGCGTGACGACATTGATTTGTGGGACATGCTCGAATAGGTAATTGATGGTATAGTCGAATGGCACACTTGCATAGTTGGCATTACTATTCCCACTATTTTGATTTGGCCTATTGCGGTTGTTGTTGTTACCGTTGTTGTTATTGCCATGGTTTTTGTTTCCATTGTTGTTATTGCCATGGTTGTTATTGTTGTTGTATGACCTATCGTGATTGAGAAGCGGATCCCTGTAAGCCACATGTGTCTCATTGGAAGTATGATGTTGGGTTCCTCCTTGATTTTGATCAAGCACATCTTGGATAACATGTTTGAGACGGATACAATTGTTGGTTGTATGTCCCCTTCCTCTATGATATTCACAATAGTCAGTGTCTTTCCAATAGGGAGGTTTGACGATAGGATCATAATCACTTGTTGGTGGTAGAGAGATTTCATTGTTAGCCAATAACTTTCGTAATGCGGATTCTTGAGACTCGCCCAGCGGTGTGAACTTTCGCCTTGGATTTGCACTGAACCATGGTCATGGCTCCCGAGAGAATTATTTGTTGGGCATAACATTGCTTGCTTCTCCTTTGAGAGTGAATATGGGTTGTTGCTTGGGAGCTACCACCTTGGCGTCAACCACTCCATCGTTGACAACATTCTTATTCTTGGTCCAAAACTTTGACTTGTTAGTCGTATAGTTGGAGGTAGGTGTGTCCTTGTATAACTTGATTTTCCCCTTGGCGATAATAGCTTTTTCGATAAACAATCCTATTTCAATGACTTTTGAGAATGATGTAGGGCATTGTATTTGTATTTGATAGCCAAGATCGGTGTTGATGTTATGGACAAACATCTCCATTAGTTGCTTCTCAGGTACATCGTATGAGCACTTGCTTGGTAGTTGTCTCTAGCGTTGTAGGAAGGCAGAAAATGATTTGCCACCCTTTTGTTTGGTGTTGCATAGATCAAGCATAGATACTTCGTGTTTAATGTTGTAAGAGAAGTGAGTGATAAACTTGTTGACTAGCTCATCAAAAGTTTTGATGCCTGGAGGAAGTCGTGAAAACCACTCCATAGCTTGACTGCCTAGAGATCTAGGGAATAGTCTCATTAAGTAAGTCTCATTGTGAGCTACTTCTAAACATGCTACATTGAATTCCCTGATGTGATCTCTAGGGTCCCCTTTCCCTTTATACTTGCAAAACTTAGGAACTTCGAATTGATATGGAAATGGTTTCATGACCAAGTTTTTATCAAATGGGTACGGTGCAATATCTTCCAAGGAGTAATTTTTGGTGTTTGTACCCGTCTTGAGATCCGACATTTGTTGCTTTAGACCCTCGAGTTCTTTCCTCATTTATTCTATGGGAGTGCCTTGGTCTATGGTTTTCTTTCCTTTATCTTCCGCATTTTTGTCTAGGGTTTTCTTTCCATTTTCACGATCATCCTCTATGTTTTTGAGGATTGAGTTTATATCGAAGTCTGTGGGTAGTTTAATTCTAAGGCTAGCAAGATGATAGAAATACTTGTGAGGGTCGTCACGGATCAACTTCTCTACTAGGCGTTGGAATTTCTGATCTTGGATGCTTCCTTGATAGTCTTCGTTAGAGATTTCCTCATCACTATCGTGAGGTGAGAAGATGTGGTTGGATGACCCGGCCATTTCAAGTTGTTTTTTGTATTGAGATCTAGTAAGAACCATGCAAGGTGACATGGGACGAGGTGGAATGGGACTAGAGATTTTGGCGAGGTGCCGATGGAGACTGCTGAGAATAGGATACTTATGACAAGATTTTGACAAAGGACTTTTTCGATCAATCTTTCTAAGTAAGACGACCGATACAAGATGATAGTCACTAGTAAGGGTACTCGATACCTGTCTTACTATTAGGGACTAGTCGTGCACCAAGACCTACTAGCAAAGTTTTGTGACTAACTAGTTTTACTTAAATCCAATGTGATACGAAAAAGGGGCCTATGCTGACCGGATACGGGATAGCTTTTGATTTTTGACTAGAAAGACATGATAGAAGGTGAATGGGATGACCAATGAAAGGGAGATTTTGACGTGAGATGGATGGAAAATTAACTGCAAGGTGAGATTTGATCTTTGAACCTAAAACTAGACTGAAATGGGTACCTAGAACTGGTGAAAATTTTCTCTTGAAAACTGTGCAAGTGCTCACTGTTGTGTATGCGCCAAAACAGATGCGCAACGGAAATGGACAAATGTGCTGGAAGTCAGAATATATGCACCGGATTGGTGCAATGTATATGCACAGAAACAGTATGCAAAAGTGCAGAAAGTCACTGCAAATGCGTCGAAAGTCGGCACAGATGCGCAGGAACAGCGGACGAATGCGCTGCTCTGGCTTTTTTCAATTTTTTTTGCAAATTTTTGGAATTTGTTTGGTGTTTTTAGTACTTTGGTTGCAAGAATGCTTTTCTGATATGATTTTCTAAATTTATGGCAAGAAAACACAGCAAACACAGAATTTTTTATGGTTTTTTACTTTTTGTGATTTTTCTGACTCTATTTGGACTAAAAAGAAAGAACAAGTACAAATCCTAGGCTTCAAATGGATAACAAGGGTTTTTGGCCACTAGAACAAAGGTGTTTAATTAGGGCAACTATTTGAGTGTTTACACATGCAACAGCACTACTCTCCATTATGGAGTCTCCCAGCGTGCAAGGGTTGCACCTTGGAGGGTTTTGGGGGAGGTTGGTTGTCGGTGTAACACAACTTCACTTGTTGTTTGAAGCTTTTGCTCCAAACACAATTTATTTATAGTGGCTTGAAAGGGCTTGGCGTCTAGCCTATTACCACTTAGGGTCGTTCCTACTTGGATAAGCGGTATCCAAGAGTAGGCCCCTCTAAAGGAAAAACACATGTGAAAATGATACTTCTAGCATTTTGGTCACCCAAGATAGGGGAAAGCATAGGCCTGGTATCATTCCCAAAAACACAGTATACAATGGTTCTTTTCCCCTAGTTTAAAATAGAAAAAAACTAGATGAGCTATCTACTTGGGCAAACACAGAACTTTGAAGTGAGTTAACAAGATAGCAATAGTCTAGTTTTAACCAAGATAGCAATAGTGAGTTCAGTTTTTAATCCACGTAGCATGAATTGTTAACTTTGAAATTTTGGTCAATCGAGATAGCAGTGGTTCAGTTTTAACCCAGATAGAAATAGTGAGTTCAGTTTTTAATCCACAATAGCACGAATTGTTAACTTTGGCAAACACAGAACTTTGAAGTGAGTTAACAAGATAGCAATAGTCCAGTTTTAACCAAGATAGCAATAGTGAGTTCAGTTTTTAATCCACGTAGCATGAATTGTTAACTTTGAAATTTTGGTCAATCGAGATAGCAGTGGTTCAGTTTTAACCCAGATAGAAATAGTGAGTTTAGTTTTTAATCCACAATAGCACGAATTGTTAACTTTGAAATTTTGGTCAATTGAGATAGTAGTAGTTCAGTTCTAACCCAGATAGCAATAGTGAGTTCAGTTTTAATCCAGAGAACAATAACTTTGAAAAGATAGCAATGTTACAATGCAAGATAGCAAAGGTTTCGATACCACTTTCCTAGTTAGACTATGTGAGACTTTGCATGAACATCTGTTTTACTTTTTGTTTTAGAAATCAGAGTGTGATCTAGCAAATGCAACTATATGAATCTAAACCAGTGCCTAGCCTCCAAAATCGATAAGAGAATTCCTGCAAAGATGTCAGCGTTAGCAAAATCTTCCTAGAAAACCCTAATATAACTGCCTACAATAGAAGCACAGCTTCACAAACTGAATGCGCAGAAATAGTCAACAGAAGTGCAGTAATACAGATGCGCTAAAATAGTCAGTAAATGCGCTGAAATAAACAGTAAATGCGTTGATTCGATGTATGCACCGTCTCCAAGGGTAAAAGCACAGGAACAGTATATGTATGCGTAGCTTCAATAGATGCACCATGACAGTCGGTAAAAGCGCAGGAACAGTGAATGTATGCGCAGCTTCCACAGATGCATCGTGATAGTCGGTAAAAGCGCAGGAACAATGAATGTATGCACAGCTTCAACAGATGCACCGTGAAAGTTGGTATATGCGCTGGAACAGTGTATGTATGTGCTGCGTTAACAGATGCATCGTGACAGGTAACAGATGCATGTTAGAAATTGATGTATGTGTTGTTTCCTCCTGTGTACGGCTTTCTAAACATAAAAACTCAGTTTTTGGTTAAATTTGGGGCTAGGCCCCATGGTGGGTGCCAAAAATGTTAAGGGAAATTTGGTTTAAACAATGAATAAGCAATATAAACAATATCAAATACCCAAAACTCATTAGAATAGTGAACTAAGAAGATCAAACCAAATAAGCAATGAAGAAACCAAAGCAAACCTTCCTTAGATCGAAACTTCCATTGTTGCCTATCAAAAATCATCCTTGTGTGTATGAAAAAGGGCCCTCAATGAGTGCACTTCTTTGCTTTGTCAAAAATGTCGATTATGAATGGCTATGATAATGTCGCAATGAAGAGAAGCTTCACAACGATGGTAGTAGTGCGTAGTGCGTAGTAAAAAGCGTGATCACAAGCAATGAAGGAATTGGTGCCAAAGGCGCGCTGTAATTCCTGCAGAGTAACAATACTTAAAGATTGGATGAATAGAATGGAAGAACATGGTTTCTTTTATAGACTTGGGAGAAATAAGATCAACGGTATAGAAGACTTGAGAAGATCAATGATATAGAATAAATGAGGAACGTGCAACGAATAAGAAGAAGACATGTGTCTTGCTTTCTTTTGCATGAGAGAAGTTATCAAGAATAGAAGAATGAGTTAAAACATTTAAAAGAATATAACAATCAGTTAAGTAATTTAAAACAAGAAGAATAGATTTGCATAAGAATAAGAAGATATTTTGCTTTATTAAATATTAGGAATATTTAATTGCATGTGCAAAGAGATTGATTTATATTTAGAGATAATTCAATTTAGAAGAAAAATCAACTTAAATAAATAATTGATTTATTTAAATTTAGAGAAGATATTATTGGAAGAAAACAATTAAATAATTTGTATTATTTAATTTAGAAGATAAGAAGGCTAATTAAATAAATAAATTTATTTAATTGTTGTGCATGATTTAGAAGAATAAATAAAACATTTGATTGTATTTTATTTTTGGAGGTTGAGAGAATTTAAACAAATTTGATTGATTTATTCAAATTTAGAAGAATGATTTGATTTAATTAAATAATTAAAAATTATTTAATTGTTTGGAAGAATTTAATTAAATAAAAGATTTTATTTAATTTTGACTTTAGAAGAGGTAATTAAATATTTTGATATTTAATTAACTTAGAGGAAAGTGAATTGAAAGTAAATAAATTTGTTTATTTATTTATTGATAGAAGAAGTAGAAGGGAATAAATATTTAGAATATTTATTTAGACCGAGCCATGTCATTTTTAGACGTATACAATACTCATTAGAGTCGATGTTACTATCTTCTTGTAGGGCATGAATCTGCTCCACAAAACAAGCATTGGTCTTAGCTTTACCTTTGTCCTTGTATCCTAGCCCTCTTGTATTTCTTGCCAATGAGGATGAGGAGGGTTGGATGGGTTCTATTATTCCTTCTTTTCTTAGGCCAATGGGACCTTGTCCTTCATAACCCATTATGTGCAAGATAGACTCATCATGCCCATAGATTTTTGTTGGGAGCTTAGGTGGTTCTTGTTGTCTGTCATCTTCCTCTATGTAGATCCATTATAAGACATCTCTTTCCTTAGTTTCATCTGATAGGGTCCCTCATTTTACAAAGGGAGCTGTGGGGGGTTTGAGAGGAGCAAATGGCTTTGGAAAAGGTGTAGGTTGCCCAAAGGATCTTAGAGATAGAGGTATTTTGGCCAAGTTGAGGCTGTGCTCGATGGAGTATTCTCCTACCCCTGTTTCTTTGATTGTGATTTTCTTTTCTTTGGGCTTGGATGAGGAAGCTTCAGAGGTAGAATCATGCTGTGAGATGTGTTGTGATGTTCACAACACGCCCCATTATGCTCCTTAGCAAAATGGGGACCCCTGCTGATGTTTTGCTCTTTGCTTCTGCTTGTGTTTTTTTTGCTTTCTGGCGGTTTGGTAAAAATAAATGGATGAGGATCATCATCATCATGTTGTTTTATCCTGTCCTGTTATCAAGATCATCATGATCTTGTTTGTTCACCCGATATTTCGTAAAGTCCTCCTGCCGATGAAGTAAGACCTTTTGCAAATATCCTGATCATCATCATCATCACATTTTCCCTTCGGCAGGATTTTTTCCCAAACATGATCCGGTTGGCGAAATATCATGATGACGTCATATTTTAAGTTTAACGAAGGCCCCGAATATCATGATGACGTCATCCCGATCTGATAAACGAAGAAGCTAATATCCTGATGATCATCATCATCACATTTTTCCTTCAACAGGATATTTTCCAAAGCACGATCCGTTTCCCAAATATGATGATGACGTCTTATTCCAAGTTCGACAGAAGCCCCAAATATGATGATGATCATCATCATCATGATCTTTCGTGGAGGTTACCTTGGCCGCAAAAAGGGTCATATCACATTCATCATCCTGATCATGCTCCTTAGGTGACCCGATATCATAATTATCCCCCTGATCTTAACCGAACATAATGATGACATCATCCTTAGCATTCCAATGAAGCCCGAATATCATGATAACGTCACCATCATTTTCCTTTCCTCGGCAGCATGACCATATTCATATCCTCCCACTCTTCTTCAACATGATGATGATGATGATGTTATTCTTTTCCCTGATATGCAGAAGCGAAACATCATGATGACATCATCCGGACCTTCAGGAGGGAGAGCATCATATTTTCTGAATATCATGATGATGAAGTATATCGACCAACATGTTTTTTGACGCACCGACAGCGATGATCATGCCGATGGGCGGGAAATGAGGCGGTGGAATTTTAAAGTGTTTTTTTTTTGGCGCCTCTGGCATTTTTCGGTCAGCGATGGTTGACCCGATGAAGTTTGAGCAGTCTGAACGCATTTTTGACGCGTTTTGAGCGGATTTTGGATCCGATTTCCACAATCTTGCGCAGTCACCTGGATTTAAACGCTTATTTTAATTTCATGCTGTTTTTGTGATAAATGTGAAACTTATTGCTTGTCTTGTCTTGCAGGCTTGCAGTTGAGGAAGCAGCTAGAAAGTCAACACAGTGACCTCATGGAGGAAAGAAAATCTGATCTCAGGAGCAAGAAGATAAGGATAAAGTGCGAAAAGTCAAGGCCATTCAAGTGAAAGGCAGAGTTGCAGCTGGAGGTATTACTACAACAGACAAACAGAAGTTATTACCCAGCTGCCGGAACTTCTCAGAAGGGGGCAATATTTCGCCCAGATTTGACACTGCTCAAAGATATTTTTGAGAACTGGTTCACCTGTATTTATTGCTGTAACCAAGGGTTTGAACCAGGGGTTTAGTTAGGTTTTTGCTGTAGTGAGGACAATCAGAATGTCTATATATTGTGCCTTTCTACACTGTAATACTTTACAGCAGGGGCTACAACAGGGATTCTAGGAAAACACAGCAAGTTAGCTTAGCATAGTTTAGAAGTAGAAGAAGGAGGTCGCCTGTTTGTCTGCAGTAAGGTGCGCGTGGAATGTCTGGCTGCCTTACTGTATCTGTAAAGCTTGTAAGTTCTCTGTAGTATGATCAATGAAACTAAGAGTCATTCCTACATTGTAAATCATGTATGACTATTCGTTTCTAATACAATAGAATCTGGAGTTCTGCATCTATCTTCTGAGTGTTCTTCTGCTCTTCTTTGTGTTTTGAAATATCTTCTTTGAGAGCTTGCAATTTTAAATGTATGTTTGTGAAAATGCTCAGAACTTACATTTAGGGTTTTTACTGTGGATTTGATCAGATTACTGTGGTATTTACATAGTGCATAACAGAAACACTTAGATCCTTCGGTAGATTAAATGAGGTATAGAGTAGATCTTTCTAACTTTTCCCAACCCATCTGAAATATTTAGCTGAAAACGTAGAAATCCAAAGGAAATTGTCTCAAATTTGAAGAAGCATCCATAATAGAGCTATAAGTAGACAGTTTTCATAAATAGATAAGGAAGAAAGCTGCAAAAAATTCAAGAAAACCATCTAAAACTTGCAGCCCAGTAACACTTTTATGCAAATGAACAGAATACTTGTTGAAATCTCATGATCTTTTTGCATATCCTTAGTCCAGTGAACCACCAAACGAAACCTAAACTACGTAAGGCCCCTTGAACATTACAGCTTCACATTGACCAACTGAACTTGACCAACCGAACCATTGTAGACTTGGGATTAGTTGAATCTCAAATGATTCCTTCTTGTCTTTCAAGTATAGTTTCAGTTCATTATATGTGAATTTTAACTTATTGTTATGATTGCATCAAAACAGTCATCAACAGTTTTTTGGCGCTAGAAGGAGGGCTAGAAGGCTGTATATCGCAATCATCAACAGTTTTTTGGCGCTAGAAGGAGGGCCTGATTTGGTTTAGGGTTAAAATTCTGAGTTTTAAATGTTATATTCTGAGATATGTTAGATCTCATAAAATTTCAAAAGGCCTAAAAGGGTGAAAAGAAGGTCCCATTTTTTTTTAATGGACACATATGGAGACAGTTTTCAAGTTAACAGTCCTTTATTTCAGGGAGCTTTGAATGAACAGTTTTATTCTCAAAGTTTATCTAATTTTTGTTTGTCTAGTTGTTGCAGGATACACCGGACTATTGAACACAATGAACTTAAATGTTTAACATTCCTCACTAGGATAGATTCATATTTGAAAGGACTAATTATTTTTTCAGATGTGTTCAGGGCTGAAAGCTGGCAGGAAAAAGAAATTTTGCAGCAACAAGCTAATACAGCACTAGAAACTAAGAGGTGGTTAGAAAATACAATAGAAAAATCAATTCTGGAAGGGAATGATAACAGAGCATCTTTTCTTAGGTCATATTATGGAGGGATTGATAGTAGGTCTCTACTTCCTAATACAGGAAAAGGGGAGTGCAAGTATAAATCTTTTAAATCTTGTAGAAGGGAAACCATTTGTCAGGATAAAGTTTTTATTGCTGATCCTAATGCTTTTGGTAAAGATAGTAAAACATCTTTCCTTGAGTCATTTTATGGAAAGGAGAAATGTGGGCAAATGAAAAAATTAGAGTACACTGAAATTGATGAGATCCCTACTATAAAAACTAGTGAAGTCATAGAGGAGAAAGTAAATCCCAATCCCATGACTGATTTCTCTAAATTGAATGACCAAGTTCAAGATTGTTGCAGGTCAATCAAATTAGACTCTTCACTGAATGATAAATATGAGTCATCTGATGAACAATTCTTGAAAAGAGAGGATACAGAGGATCATGTAGCTGCTGTGCACAATCAGACATCACCCCCATGCCATGTTGAAAATAAAACAGGGGAGTATTCTTGTCAATCAAAAGATGTCGTCCCACCTTTACTCTCAAGTGATTTAGAAATGATTAATTTCTATATGTCAGATTATGATGATGAAGATACTTACTTAAGTGCTGATGTGCAGGAAACTAATGAGAACATTGAGAGGTTTGCTAAGTTTGAGGATAAACTGAACATCCAGAATGAAGGAACAAAGCTGGATGAAGATGAAGAAATGATACATCTAGAGTCATTCATCTTTCAACTTGAAAAAGGACTAGACATAGAGCTGGGCAATGAAAATGCAGAGCTAAATGAAAAGCCAGCTATTAATAAACAAGTGTGTTCCACAGAGCTAAAGGCACATCAGGTTGTCTCTTTCCTTTCCTTAGTAAACAATGATAGATGCTATTTTGATTATGGAAATTCAAGAGATAGGACATGCCTATGGATTAATCATAACCCTGATGAGCTGCCTCAGTTACTCATTAAGAGCTATTCTGATAAACACAATGAATCTAGAATACCAGATTTTTTTTCAGAATTCAAAGATAAATCTGCTAGGATGAGAACCATAACCAGTACCCTGTTACTCCTGCACAACCTAAAGAAATATGCAAGTAGGGGTGTTCTTGGGTCTTTTTCCTGGGTTTCTGTTTGCCTCGGAGAGGCTTGTATATAGTCTGGTAGGGTAGTTGTTTTTGTTTTTTGTGTTCTTCTTTTGCTGTTTTTTTTTTTTTTAGGTTGGTTGTTTGTATAGTTTGTCTTCTGTTTGTTTTTGCTTTTTGTTTCTGTCTGTTTGTATAGTTTTTTCTGTTGTTTTGTTGTTTGTACAGCCTGTTTGTGTGGTTTGTTTGTTGTCTCCTCAGCAGGGATCTTTATTTTACTTTAGAGTATTAAGGAGCAAAACTAGCAACCATTCAAAACAGTATATAATTTAGGATATTCAGGTTAACCATCTGCAATTTACACATAACCTGTCACTGTCATGAATGTAGAGAGTTGTTCATCTTCTGAAGTTTTGTATTCAATAAGTGTGATTGAGGATTCGAAGCAGGGTTCTCACGATGACACACCTAAAATCCTTGGGTTCGTTGAACCTACCAGTGTAGATATTAGGTGAAAAATCAGAGGTCACCCTTGCTACCATTACAATTCTCAACTTAATTTCAGCAAGTGCCCACTCCTTGCATCATGAAGTTACAAATTGATATATCTTATGAAATCTTTCAAAGTTAGAAAACAAAAAAATAAATAAATAAATAAATAAAGCGGATTATACTGAAAATCCAGATTAAGCCATCTAAGTAACTCTACCGGGGCTATGGACGCTCGCTGGCAGTGGGGCTCTACTTAGGAGAATTGTAACGATAACCTTGCCGGGGCTATAGACGCTCGCTGGCAGCAAGGCTCTATCCGGTTGGCTATGAGGGAATATCCTCACCTACGTAGGCTAATGTCAGTCACTGGTTTGTTCAACTGATCTTCAAGATGAGGATAATTAATCACATGCACACAACTAAACTGAAAATGAAAATTCATGCATCTTTATTGAATACTTTGAGTCTCAAGCTGAATAGTAATTTGCAAGAAAGATAGTTGGAAGTTATGAGTTCATTTCATCTAGTTTCCTTGAACACTCTGAATTTAATTGTTTTGTTTTGGTTGCTAGTTGTTGTGATGTTCACAACACGCCCCATTATGCTCCTTAGCAAAATGGGGACCCCTGCTGATGTTTTGCTCTTTGCTTCTGCTTGTGTTTTTTCTGCTTTCTGGCGGTTTGGTAAAAATAAATGGATGAGGATCATCATCATCATGTTGTTTTATCCTGTCCTGTTATCAAGATCATCATGATCTTGTTTGTTCACCCGATATTTCGTAAAGTCCTCCTGCCGATGAAGTAAGACCTTTTGCAAATATCCTGATGATCATCATCATCACATTTTCCCTTCAGCAGGATTTTTTCCCAAACATGATCCGGTTGGCGAAATATCATGATGACGTCATATTTTAAGTTTAACGAAGGCCCCGAATATCATGATGACATCATCCCGATCTGATAAACGAAGAAGCTAATAGCCTGATGATCATCATCATCACATTTTTCCTTCAACAGGATATTTTCCAAAGCACGATCCGTTTCCCAAATATGATGATGACGTCTTATTCCAAGTTCGACAAAAGCCCCAAATATGATGATGATCATCATCATCATGATCTTTCGAGGAGGTTACCTTGGCGGCAAAAAGGGTCATATCACATTCATCATCCTGATCATGCTCCTTAGGTGACCCGATATCATAATTATCCCCCTGATCTTAACCGAACATAATGATGACGTCATCCTTAGCATTCCAATGAAGCCCGAATATCATGATAACGTCACCATCATTTTCCTTTCCTCGGCAGCATGACCATATTCATATCCTCCCACTCTTCTTCAACATGATGATGATGATGATGTTATTCTTTTCCCTGATATGCAGAAGCGAAACATCATGATGACATCATCCGGACCTTCAGGAGGGAGAGCATCATATTTTCCGAATATCATGATGATGAAGTATATCGACCAACATGTTTTTTGACGCACCGACAGCGATGATCATGCCGATGGGCGGGAAATGAGGCGGTGGAATTTTAAAGTGTTTTTTTTTGGCGCCTCTGGCATTTTTCGGTCAGCGATGGTTGACCCGATGAAGTTTGAGCAGTCTGAACGCATTTTTGACGCGTTTTGAGCGGATTTTGGATCCGATTTCCACAATCTTGCGCAGTCACCTGGATTTAAACGCTTATTTTAATTTCATGCTATTTTTGTGATAAATGTGAAACTTATTGCTTGTCTTGTCTTGCAGGCTTGCAGTTGAGGAAGCAGCTGGAAAGTCAACACAGTGACCTCATGGAGGAAAGAAAATCTGATCTCAGGAGCAAGAAGATAAGGATAAAGTGCGAAAAGTCAAGGCCATTCAAGTGAAAGACAGAGTTGCAGCTGGAGGTATTACTACAACAGACAAACAGAAGTTATTACCCAGCTGCCGGAACTTCTCAGAAGGGGGCAATATTTCGCCCAGATTTGACACTGCTCAGAGATATTTTTGAGAACTGGTTCACCTGTATTTATTGTTGTAACCAAGGGTTTGAACCAGGGGTTTAGTTAGGTTTTTGCTGTAGTGAGGACAATCAGAATGTCTATATATTGTGCCTTTCTACACTGTAATACTTTACAGCAGGGGCTACAACAGGGATTCTAGGAAAACACAGCAAGTTAGCTTAGCATAGTTTAGAAGTAGAAGAAGGAGGTCGCCTGTTTGTCTGCAGTAAGGTGCGCGTGGAATGTCTGGCTGCCTTACTGTATCTGTAAAGCTTGTAAGTTCTCTGTAGTATGATCAATGAAACTAAGAGTCATTCCTACATTGTAAATCATGTATGACTATTCGTTTCTAATACAATAGAATCTGGAGTTCTGCATCTATCTTCTGAGTGTTCTCCTGCTCTTCTTTGTGTTTTGAAATATCTTCTTTGAGAGCTTGCAATTTTAAATGTATGTTTGTGAAAATGCTCAGAACTTACATTTAGGGTTTTTACTGTGGATTTGATCAGATTACTGTGGTATTTACATAGTGCATAACAGAAACACTTAGATCCTTCGGTAGATTAAATGAGGTATAGAGTAGATCTTTCTAACTTTTCCCAACCCATCTGAAATATTTAGCTGAAAACGTAGAAATCCAAAAGAAATTGTCTCAAATTTGAAGAAGCATGCATAACAGAGCTATAAGTAGACAGTTTTCATAAATAGATAAGGAAGAAAGCTACAAAAAATTCAAGAAAACCATCTAAAACTTGCAGCCCAGTAACACTTTTATGCAAATGAACAGAATACTTGTTGAAATCTCATGATCTTTTTGCATATCCTTAGTCCAGTGAACCACCAAACGAAACCTAAACTACGTAAGGCCCCTTGAACATTACAGCTTCACATTGACCAACTGAACTTGACCAACCAAACCATTGTAGACTTGGGATTAGTTGAATCTCAAATGATTCCTTCTTGTCTTTCAAGTATAGTTTCAGTTCATTATATGTGAATTTTAACTTATTGTTATGATTGCATCAAAACAGTCATCAACAGTTTTTTGGCGCTAGAAGGAGGGCTAGAAGGTTGTATATCGCAATCATCAACAAGATGGGGGATGTGGAAGCTCTATTGTTGGGAATAATGTAATCAGGCTTTGAGCGGATAGAGTTGCAATGCTGAAAAGGATCTGGATCACCTTGGATGGTAATTTGTTTGTTGTTATGAGGAAATTTGATGCATTGGTGGTAGGTAGAAGGCACAGCTTTCATGGCATGAATCCAGGGTCTACCTAAGAGGATGTTATAGGCTAGCTTCCTATCTAGGACTTGGCAAACAACGTCCTTTATCACTGGTCCAATTTATATGGGTAACACCACTGTTCCTTTTGTAGTTCTTTCTTCTTCATCATAGGCTTTAATAGTGATCTTTTTCCTAAGATCCATTGCAGCTTCTAAGAACCCCAATGTAAGGACTAGTTTGAGCATGTAAATATTTAAACCTGCTCCTCCATCAATGATAACTCTTTTGATACGGTGTTTATGAATGAAGGCAACAATATGCAAGGGTGTGTTATGGGGCTGGGATACTGATAGGTCATCATGTTCGGTAAATGATAGGGTGTTAGAGGAGGGTAGATTTCCTACCATGGCTTGAAACTTCTCTTGGGCCAGGTTCGTGGGCACAGTTGTTTCCACTAGGGCTTTATTGAGAATTTCCTTGTGGCAGGGAGACAAACGCAACAACTCTAAGATAGATAGGTGGGCAGGGGTTTTCTGAAGATGGTTTATAACACTGTATGTATGGGAGTTAGATGGAGAAGGTGATGACCTTGGAGGAAGCGTGTTCAGTGTGACCTTACCATTGCAGGTGATGATGTTGCAATCAATTTTGTTGGGTCCTGACTGTTGGTTGGATGTGATCACGTTGATTTGTGGGATGTGCTCTGATATGCAGTTGACGGTATAGTCGAACTACACGTTTGCATAGTTGGCATTATTGTGTCCATTGTTTTGATTTTGTCTGTTGTGGCTATACTTTGACTTGTTTATGGGAAGACCTGGTAGAAGGTGGATGAGATGACCGACGAAAGAGAGGGTTTGCTATGGAAATAGCTGGAAGAAGTGACTTCACGGTAAAATTTGATCTCAGAAACTAGAACAAGGTTGAAATGGATACCCAGAAATGGTGAAAATTTTCTCTCAAAAGATGTGTAAATGCTCACTATCATGGATGCGCAGCAACAGATGCACTGAAACAGAGGATAAAAGCGCAGTAAGTCACAGTAAATGTGTGGTTCTGGTGAAAGAAAAATGCGCAGTTATAATTGATAAATGTGTAGGAAGTCGCAGTAAATTCGCAACAGGTCGACACAGATGTGTAGCTTCAAAGGGTAAATGCACAGCTCTAGTTTTCTTGACTATTTTTGCAAAGTTTTTGACACATTTTTTGATGTTTTTGGTTTCTTGGTTGCAAGTTGGTCTTTTTGATCTGATTTTGTCAATTATGGCAAGAAGACACAACAAACACAAAGAATATTTTCATGGTTTTTTTGATTTTTTTTGTAATTTTTTGGACTCCTGACTAAAAAGCAAGTACAAATCCTAGGCTGGCTATGACAATATAAACCAAATTCTCACTATTTCTAGTTGAGGCATCTTCGGAAGGTAATAATCACCCTTCCCTACATCAGCTTATAGGGGTTTTTGGCTACTAAAAATAAAGGATGATTAGTAAGTGCAACTGTTCGAGTGGTTATACATGCGGCCATGCTACTCTCTGTTATGGAGTCTCCCAGCCTGCAAGGGTTACACCTTGGAGGGTTTTGGGGGAGGTTGGCTGTCGGTATAACACAACGTCACTTATTGTTTGAAGCTTTTGTTCCAAACACAATTTATTTATAGTGGCTTGGCAGAGCTTGGCTTTAGCTTGTTACCACTTAAGGTCGTTCCCACTTGGACAGAAGGATACCTAAGGACAGGCCTCTCTAAAGGAAAAACATGTGAAATGATATGTCTAGCATTTTGATCACCCAAGATAGGGGAGAGCATAGACCTAGTATCATTCCAAAAACACAAAAGACAATGGTTCTTTTCCCCTAGTTAAAATGAAAAAGACTAAATGAGTTAGCTACTTGGGTACACACGCAATTTGTTAACTTTGAAAGAAAGATAGCAATGGTTCAATTTTATCCTCCTAGCATTGGGACTATATTCAATTTGTTGATGCAACAAGATCAAATTACAATCCTCCTAGTTAGAATTAGATGAGATTTGCATGAACATCCATTTATTTTCCTTTAAGATCAAGAGATGAGTTAACAAATGCAGCTATATCACTAAACCAGTCCCTAACCTGCAAGTAGATCAAAGAATATTCCTATGAAAAAGTGTTAGCGTAAGCAAAATCATAAGAAAACTCAAAAAGTCACTATCAGAATCATATGCGCAGGTATAGAGATCATATGCGTAGAAACAGACAACAAATGCGCAGGATTACAAAAGCGCTGAGACAGAGGTCAAAAGTGTGGAATTAGAGAGTATATGTGTAGAATCAGTAAATGCACCATAACAGAGGTCAAATGCGCCGAAATAGAGTATGGATGTGTTGATCTGTCAAATGCATGGAAACAGAGATCAGATGCATGATAGAATTGATCAGATGCGTAGAATCCTCCTATGCACAAAACCTAACGCACAAAAACTCAGTTTTGAGGTTAAATTTGGAGTAGTGCCCCACGTTGGGTGCCAAAAATGTTAAGGGAAAATTGGAACGAATATCAAATGTATCAATCATACCCAATAACTCAATGAAATAAGAAACAAAGAAATCAAACAAACAAAGAACAAAACCTTGCAAACCTCTTTACTTCGTGGCTTCCATTGGTCACCTATCTCAAATGATCTTGTGTATGAATATGGCCCTCAGAAGGTGCACTTTCTTTCTATTTTCCAAGATGTCAAGTGGGAATGGCTATGATAGGTTTGCAATGAAGAGATTCTTCAACACAATTGCAATGATAAAAGGGTGATTGCAAGTTATGGAATGATTTGGTGCCAAAGGCGCATTGTAATTCCTGCAGAGTAAGTTTACTAAAAGCTTGGATGAATGAAATGGAGGAATAGGGTTGTACTTATAGACTTGTGAGAGAGAAGATCAATGGTATAGAAAGAACTAGAAGATCAACGATAGAGAACAACTGAGGAATGTGCGTGAATAGGAAGAGGACATGTCTCCTGCTCTATTTTTCATAAGAGGAAATAATAAAATAGAAGAATGAGTCAACGAAGAGACAAATCAATTAACAAAATAGATAGGAGAGTTAACTATCTAGAACTAGAGGATGGAAATTGCATGAGGAAGAGAAGATATTTTAACTCAATTAAATATTTGGAATATTCAATTGCATGTGCACAAGGATTGAATTATATTTAGAGATAGCTCAATTTAGAAGAAATGGACAACTTAAATAAATATTTGATTTATTTACATTTAGAGAATATATTATTGGAATAAATAATTAAATAATTGGTATTATTTAATTTAGAATGATTTTGGAAGAACTAATTAAATAATCAGTATTATTTAATTTGTTAGAGGAATTTAGAAGAATTTAATTTTATTTAATTATTAGAGGAACATATTGATAGAGGAATTAGACTTAAATAAATATTAAGAATATTTATTTGGACAGAGTCGTGTTATTTTTAGGTGTATACAGATTCTTTTTGTGAGAGGTGCCTGAAATACTACTAATTATCTGTGATCATCCTATTTTATTTGAATGGAAATGGAATATCTACCATAAGTCTTCCACATTCAACTATATTTTCCTCTTTGCAAATTCCATATTCATGTCACAAAAATTGCCTATCGACAAATCCGTTGCACATAAATATTGTGCAACTGCTAATATAAACATTTAATTAGATGATAGGCTTATTAGTGGGAGCTTTTGCTCCCATAAATGTGTCATCCTGCCTGGCTGTTTTCCCTAAAGAATCCATTGTTTCCTATTTTTCTATTTTTTTTGCTTCCCCCGTCGGTGTGTCAGGTCAAGATTTGATCTTTGTAATGTACACAATTCTTCTTTTTGTTTCATGTAATAATCATTATTTTTAAAACAAATATTACATGTCTTCTTCAAAAGTAATCATGCACCTTTTTTACGAAGCGTCCCCATCTTTAATCACGATAGGCAAACTTCATATCAGCAATTTAAAATTTGATAGAAGTTCTTATAAATTGGAGTGGAATACAAGTTTCATGATAATAAAGAAATAAACCCTATTTTAAATGGCATTCACTAAATTGGCTCAATTTTCTAGACATGGAAGGTGTAGATTCATTCCAAAGAGCTTGGACTGCACAACAAGAAATTTGCGCCACTTCAGGGAATTTTAATCATCATAATGGATTGCATAACAGAAAAAAATGAATTTATATTAAAATATTGTTGTTCAATTCTAACAAACCCTAAATGATTATTAGTGAATTAATTTTAATATTAAAGTATTATTGATAAGTAGTTTATTATATACTATTAAAGTTATTAATATATATATATATATATATATATATTAATATTAATATCTATTGTTTATAATATAATAATTAATTATATATCGAATATTAATATAAATTATTTTTAAGATTAATTTTAATTTATTGATCTTTAATGTATTTATTTAATTAACTATGAATAATTAATTATAGTTTAATATCAAAACTATATTATTATATTGAATCATAGATTATTTGAATATTATTTAATATATAATTAACTGTAGTATATTGATATAATATTAATTAACTTAAATGAATTATTTTTTCATTCCCAATACTTTGTTTAAATTCTTTTCTCATAGTATACTAAAATAGTCTATTAGTATTTTATAAAAATTTAATGCATTAAAATTTAATAATTAAAATATTTAATTTACATCTTTAATTATTAATATATTTAATATATAAAATTTAATATATTAAATATTAATGATTTATGAGAGAGCGAAAAAAGGTCTGCTCTGCAAATTTTAGCGAAAGCGTTAAAGCGAAGGTTTATTATTTTTTTGTCACTGGAATGCCTGACAGCGATCCACCGACGGATCCAACTGGTGTCACTCCAGATCTTGGTATCCGAAATGAAGGCAAGGTGGCAAGCGTTGAAGGCAACTTGAATGGTGAGGTGGCAAGCGTTGGAGGCGCTCTTAATGGCGATCTGGTAAACAAGGACAGGATCAGGTGCGATCTGTCCTCTCCCCTTAACCCTAAGTTCACTCCTACATTTAATTTTTTCATAGGCTCTGTACCGAGTAACACCAACTCCTCTGCAACCATAAACAATACTTTGGATAATAACGTTAGCAATGCTACCAGAAACAACATCGGTGTAGGTGGTAAGCTGAGATCTTTCTTGGAGGTAGTCACTAATTCAACCCCAACGATTATCTTTGGAGCTCATTTTACTTCACCCTCGTGCGATGAAAACTCAACAATCAGTAAGCAATCTGCGGACCTTTCAACCTTTCATGTTACTCCAAATCATGAAATGTTATCTGAGATAATAAAGGAAAAGGAAAGATTAAGGAACACTGCCATTTTCTTCTCTACGGTTGAAATTGACAAGGTTCCTATAAGAAAATTTCTAGATGATTGGTTTTATAATTACTGGAATCTGAAACTAGGATATCAAATTTCCTTTTGTAGGCAAATACAAAAAGGCTTATTTGTGGTTTTCTTTAATAATAATGATTCTCAGATTGCTGTTCTAAAAAAGGAATATTGGACAGTGGGTAACACAGCCTTCAGAGCTTTGGCATGGAACGCTGAGGCTAACCTAGATGAAATTGTTGCCCTATCGGCCCCTAGATGGGTCCTCATTAAAAATATTCCACCTTTTTTGTGGCGATTTATTCCCTATCTAGTTGAACCCCTTGGTAAATTTATTCACATGGATGATTCGGCTCGTCTAGTTCCCCATCTTGACGCTAGGGTTCTTATTGCTTTGAAACCTGGCCATGATTTACCCAAAGAGCTTGCTATTGCTATTGATAAGGAAAAGATTTCTTGCCCTGTCGAAACCCTAGGAGGTTTAAATGCGTGTTTCTTATGCAAGAAAGAAGGGCATTTGCGAAAAGACTGCCCTATCATCAAAAATAAAGCTTCAAAAAACCCTTCCTCGATGAATAGCCCTTCCCTCACTCAATCGATCCCTTCTTCCTCTGTTAAACCTAACCCTTCGCCTCCTTTCACCTCTTCACATTCACCTCTCTCCTCTCTACCGACACCCTCTTTTAGTAATGCTTTTGTTACTGGCATTGTGGATGTTGATGGATTTCAAGAAGTTACTAAAAAAAGAAAAAATAGGTCTAACAAGAATAATGTAGCGTCAAAAGTGATTCCGCCTCCTTCATCTGTTAATTCAATTGTTAAGGTTCAGGACTCTACAAAGTCCTCTACCCCTGTGGTCAATGCGGTTGTGCAGGAAACCACTAAGGCTTCTGCCCCTGCCTCAAAAGCCCCCAACCCGAAGATCCCTGTTAAAAATTTTCAAGAAATCTCTGATGAGTTCATTTTTGAAGTCATACCAGCGACGCCTGCATCCAATCAGCCCGCGGAGCAGGATATGGTTTCTCCTTCTCTCTCAGATAATGAAGATATCCTCACGTCAAAGAGGAAAGGGAGACCTCTTGGCTCAAAAAATAAAAATAAGAATAATAAAAAGCAGAATCAGAATATCCCTGACGAGGTATCTCCTATGGAGGATGTTGTTGGTCCTGAAGTGTCCATCCCTAAAACTCTGTCTCAATGAATTGTATTTCATGGAATATCAGAGGACTTGAATGTCCTGATAGAAAGTTTGTGGTTAAAAATTTCCTCAGTTCCAAAAATAATATTGATATTATCATGCTGCAAGAAATCAAAACTACTGGATTCAACCTTGAATCCAATCTAAACTTTATTTGGAAGGATGCTGTCAAATTTTCCACTAATCACTCTCAGGGGAGAGGAGGCGTTGCGATATTAGTCAGTCCTAGATGGGGACCTAAAATTAAGAGCTTTGGTTTTTCTCCCTGTAACAGAGCTATTTGGTTGATTTTCAACCACAATGACATGGAATTTGGTATTTGTTCTATATATGCTGCCAATGACTATAATGAAAGAACTATGTTTTGGTCGTGGCTCTGCTCACTTCCAAATATCCCTTGGATGTTTGGAGGTGACTTTAATATGATAGAGGATCAAGAGGATAAGATGGGTGGTCTCCCCTTTTCCTGGAAAGATCAAGAAAAACTTGCTTGGAATAATTTTAAATTTTCTAAATCTCTTTTTGATCCGTTAAGTGGGAACAAGAACAATAATCCTGGTCTCTGGTTTACTTGGTGTAATTGTCAGAAAGGTCAGTCTAGAATTTATTCTAGGTTGGATCAGTTTTATCTTAATAATAATTTTTTCTTTGTGATCCCGGATAAACATAACAACCTCGTGCTTGTTTCCCCTACTACTCTTTCGAATCATCATCTTATCTCTATTTCGATCAATCTTGGTTGTTCCCCTACTTTTAGCAATAATGTTAATAGTAAATTCATCCTTAACACTAGCCTGTTGGAAGATGAAGACATTCTTACTGCTATTTCGATTATTAGACTTATTAATGAATCTCAATATCCCTCATTATCTTATATTAGTAGGTGGAATTTGGATATTTCTGCTTGGCAGAATTTGTTGAGAACGGTTGGTCAAAAGAAGGCCAAGGATTACAGATATAAGGAGTCATGGCTTAACAATAATTTGTACAATGCTGAAATGGCCATTCAAAATAAGTCTGATGACCCTTATCTCTGTCATCAACTGGCTTATGCTAAGAACACGCTGAGAAAACACCAACACCAGAAAGCTTTGGGAGCTAGAATTCGTTCTAGAGCTCATTGGCTTCAATTTGGTGATAGAGGTAGTAAATTCTTCTTCAATCTTATTAAACAAAAGCAAGCTAAGGAATCTATTGATAAATTGTTCATTAACAATCAAATGATTTCTGATATTAATGATATTAAAAAAGAATTTGCTTAGTTTTATGAAGATCTTTTTACTTCCGAGGACTCTCAAGATGCTAGGACTCTTAGAAATCAGTGTAGGAATCTTATCCCCAAAAGGATTTCAGATATTGATGCCTCTGTTCTTGAACAGCCCATATCTTTGGAGGAAATTGAAAAGTCCATCAACTCTCTTAACAATGATAAAGCTCCTGGACCTGACGGGCTGCTTGTGGAGTTTTATAAAGCCAATAGTAAATGGATTTGCAAAGAATTACTTAACATCTATAACGAAGCCATGATACTGGAACTCTGGGTAGGGAGATTAACTCTAGAATTATCAAACTCATCCCTAAAGAGGGAGATAAATCCCTCATAAAGAATTGGAGACCTATAACTCTTTTAAATGTTTCTTACAAAATTCTTGCCAAAATCATGTCTCGAAGGTTGGAAACTATTCTTCCTAAATTCGTTTGTCCTACTCAAACTGGTTTTGTTAAAGGGAGATATATCTTAGAGAACTTGATTACTAGTTGGGAAGCTCTTAATTGGGCCAAGCATAATGATCAAAATGTTGCTGTGTTTCTGCTAGATTTTGAAAAAGCTTATGATAGAATAGAGTGGGACTTTATCAATATGATGCTTGACGCTTTTGGATTCCCCTCTTTCTTTTGTGATATTGTTAAAATGCTTCTTAAAGATGCTCATGCTCAAATTGATATTAATGGATCTCTTTCAGCCCCTTTCCCTTTGGGTAGATCGATTAGGCAAGGCTGTCCGCTTGCCCCTGCCCTTTTTGTTATAGCCTCTGAAGCTCTCTTCTATATTCTTAGAGACAGCACCTTATCCCCTATTGTCAAAGGCATCACCCTTCCTGATAACAAGAATATTATTAACTGCCAGTTTACTGATGACACCTCTCTCTTTCATGAAGTCTCTGAAGCCAACTTCGAAGCTATGATCAATAAGCTCAATTTTTTCTGTAAGATTTCTGGAGCTAGGTTATCTCAAGACAAGTCTATTTGTCTTGGATGGAATGACCAACCTCCTGATTGGTTTGGTAAATTTGGTTTCTAGTGGGGTGGTCTCTCAAAAATTGTCAGATATGTAGGTATTCCCTTCTCTGTTGATCCTTCTTTAAAAGAAATGTGGAGTTGGGTTAAGGACAAGATTCATAATAAGTTGAATAAATGGCACAATAGGTCTCTGTCTTTTGCTGGTAGATTTCAAGTCTGTCAAAAGATTCTCTCTTCTTATAATATTTACTATGCCTCGGCTTCGATGTTTAATGATTACCAAGTTATGGAAATTCAAAACGTCATCAGGAATTACCTCTGGTCGGATGGGAAAGGAAATAACAAAACTCACTCTGTCAGGTGGAGCTGGTGTCATGTTGATAAGCTCTTTGGGGGCTTGGGGCTTAAAGACCTAAGACTAAGTGGTCTTGCTTTGGCCTCCAAATGGATCTTTCATGCCTTGGAGGGAGATGACCCTTGCAGAGTTCTTATTCATAACAATATTGAAAGGGGTTATCCAAAGAATGCCAAATTCTAGAAAAATCTTCCCCTCACTGATCTTATTTGTAGTGAATTTCCTATCATTGTTTAAGGCTCAGTTGTATTCAAGTCCATCTGGAAGGCCTGGAACCATGTTAGGCAATTCATCAAGAATAAAGACTTCTATGATGATAAGACCCTCCATGGTGAGAGGTCCATTTGGTGGAACCTTAAGCTCAGTAATAAGCCCCTTGCTCTTACCCAAGGCTGTTCCGCCAAGAGTTGGGCCAATCATGGGATCAAACAACTTATTGACATCTTTGAAAATGATAGACTTATTCAGTGGGATGAGTTAAAGAGTAAATTTAACCTTCCTGATTCTCATAAGAAGACTTATAATATGATTGTTAGGGCCAGCGAGAATATTCCTACTTTATGTCATGTTGATTCTAATAGTTATCAGAAAATTAAATGGCCTGGTGGTATTATCATTTCCAAGCTTAAAGCTAAGAACATTTACTCTATTATTAACTGCAATGATGAAATTATCAGCCATATTAATAATACTTGGTATACTAATTTAGATGTTCCTTCCTGGAATAAGCTTTTTGACAATCTATGGAAAAGTTCTATTGATCCTAAAATTAGATGTTTTAAATGGTTACTTATTCTCAACAAGCTTCCTATTAGGAACTCTTTCTCTGATACTAACTTGTGCAGCATTTGCAGAACCCCGAAAACAGGAAGACATATATTCTTTGAGTGCACTTTTGCTAAAGAGGTTTGGTTGATGTTTGGCATTTCCATCCCTGCTACTTTCAATATTCTTGAAGTTATTACTAGTTTTATTTCTAATGCAAAAAAAGATGTTAACATGTTTTGGGATATTCTCTCAGCTAACATTTTATGGCAAATTTGGAAGTGCAGAAATGAAGAAAGATTTCAAAATGTCCCCAGATTGCTTACTGAGTCTTTTCGAAGTCTCACATATTTCAAAAAAAATTTGCAAATTCAAATAACTATGAAAGTCAACAAGTCTAAATTCAAAAGATTGCTTAAAGATGGACATGCGACATTCTTTGCTAACAAAGTGAAAAATGGTTATTTCTGGAGGCTGCACTTGGACAATATCCACACTTTTAACAAAACTGTCAACCGCATCAGCAAGGAGATTAAAAAAAACCCTCACAACACTACTAGAGAAGATGATTTACATGCTTAAGGAGATCCAGGTTCAGAAGAACTTGGTCTGGATGGAAGGTGCTATGGGTTGGACTGCGTGGGTGGACACCTTTGAAGATGTGTTACAATAGTTGTTATTTGTTGTTCCAGTCCTTTCTTTGTTAGCTCTGGTTATATGTAATAGTCGGCTTTTTTGCTGTGTGAGGCTTGTCCTCTAATGCTTTGATACTCGGTGGTTTTTGTTGTTTCCTTGAACTCCTTATACTTAATATAAAAAAATTTAATATATTTACTAATGTTTATTTATTTTTATAATTTTATGGATTTATCTTTATATTTAAAATATTTATAAATTTATATTAGTGAATGCAATCACGAATTTTTTATTTTTTATTTTTTGATGAACGAACTCCAACATGAATTCAAACCTTGTGAATAGGTAAAAACAATGCGTTTTTTTTTTAAAGAACAACGAGAGCTGGGAACCAACTGCCGCTGCTTACCACCTATAATTTCGTTTATTTTTTTTAAGATGATATCCAGCTTAATGCAATAAACACATTAAAAAGGGCACTGGAAGCTAAATCAAACCTGCGACATCTTATTACAAAGTTAGTAATCACTGTACCCTTTTCAAGAGCCTGTTTAAAATGTAGAAGACTTCGTCTATTTGTTCATGTATCCTTGAAATTCAATTTTTAAATGCACCAAAAACTTCAAGATGTACCTTACAATGCAATTCCTAAATATGGTACTAAAATTAAGAGAATAATTAGATTAGTGAGAATAATTCCCACTGCTTGACCTTCATTTTGTCTTATAAGTCTTGTGAAAATCATCATAAGGTGCACACCAAAAAAATTAAAAACCAATGCAATTAATGAAAGTGACATGTCAAATTCATATCCACAATGCTCAACCTTAACTAAAATTCAAAATGGAATTGGTTCATCTTGCCCTCACTAATTCTAAATCGATTGCTATAGTCATGTTGGCGTGGGCAAGGACCGATTAGAGATACAGCTGTGAAGTTTAATAAAGCTTTGGTGTTTTAACTAATGCGAGTAGTTTTAAAATCAAAGCATTCTGTCAATAGTGTTTATAGTCTTCTGATGCAAGTAGTTTTAAAAAAGAAACAAGAAACAAACATTTTAAATCAAATTACGGATATATCAAACTGATATACACCATAAAAATATTAAAAAAACTCATAATCAATACCTAGTTATAAAATTGTATGAATTGAGGCAATGCTTTGCTCTATCTTTTCGTGCTTTTATGTCTGACTTTATTTTTCTAATGAATTTTCCTTAGTTGTTTGAATGTGGATCATTGACCAGAAAAAAAAACAAAAACCCTATTACTGTAGCATGATCATACTCTTATTCTTATTTAAAATAAAATTATGTACCATTTCATCCTAGCTACTTTGTTACGCATCAATTCCATACAACTGCTAGTTTATGGAAATCTAACAATTAGATTGGATGAGCTGGTGTTTGTGATGACTTCATAGAATCTAAACTCATTTTCCATTATATTGCAGTTTCACCCTTCACCTGAAAAAACCACATTGTAATCTTAGAGATTAACCATACAACTTTTAGTGTCAACTGCACCAATTTTCATAAAAATCAACTGAATTCTGCAAGATTAACATGATTAATAATTGACAATAAATACTATTTACTGAGCTCAATAAAGATATTAGATTCTACAAAATTGTATATGTTGTGTGTGCAGAAAACCAATATCACATGGATGGTAAGAATACATCATCACAAAAGTATATGAGATAAATGTTGTTTACAAAGGCTAGGGTAATGACTTGCAGGATATTTTGCCATGAAAATCTAGCAACAAAATTTGACCTTCAAAAACAATTAAAAGATTCCTAAATACTTGCAAGTAAAATCCATATGTGGGCCAAGAATTTTCCTGTTAGACACTAACCCCAAATTGATTGCCCGTAATATATACTGTCGCAAAAAAAATTCACCGTAGTGACAACATCAAAGGAGTGCAACAACTTAAACCTTAATAGAGCAATTTTTACTATCTCATTCTGTTGGACTAACCGTCAACATTGGAAATTGATCTGTGAACTAATAGCTATTCTGGATCTAAATGAAGATGCAGGTTTGAAAAGTTCACTAACACTTGCAGGTTTTTACACATTCATAATCAACAAATGAATTCAGTAATATTAAATTTTTAACAGATGCTGCAACCAGCATAATAAAACAAATGTCCAGCATTGACAAACACCAAAAATTTGGCTACTTAATGGTGATGATATTTAATGAAGCAACAATCAGCTTTGAACTATAAATATAGCTGTGGATTATTTTCCTCATAACTATAAACTTATTTGAATATCGCTCTTCCCTCCCAGGATGCGAAAAATGTATAAACAAAGTGAGGGAATCAGGTTCAGAAAGCTAAACTGCAACAACATTAGTAACCATTTGGAAGCTCGATTCACTGAATTAGTAGAATGAGAAACCGATGCATCTGATCTGATACTGATGAAACTTTTGTTATGCTCTGCAATGCAATGAAAAATTAAAATTCTAAGTAACCAAATTATTTCTGAAAGGCATATTCTAATCACAACACAGTATAAACTCTCACCAAATCAATGAAGGATAGAGAGAGAAGAGTAAAGAACACAGAAATATGGTCCCTCATCTTTATCAGAAAATAGAGTGTTGAAAAACAGAGTCTTACATGGTAAATTAACAGAGCCTTGCTCTTTTTCATTTCCCATAGTTTGACAGAACCTTACCATTTTTTATAAACTAAGAGAGCAGCTGCTCTTTACACAGAAATTTCAGACAGAGCTTGTAAAATAACAGAACTACAGTGTTGTTAAAAAACACACTTTTGACCACAAAAAAAAAGAAACATTTTGTACAGATCTACTTTTTTAATATATCTTCCTCCTCCGTTATAAACCAACAACAAAGCCCACTTAATAAAGATATCAGCCATACATAATGGTAACAACAAATACATACGGGGCTACATATTAGCCACTCATTAGTAATATGATATTTCATCCAACTACTATTGCAAAGGTATGGGCTGCAAGAGATATTAAAGGTGATAAAGATAGAATGGTACGGGAGAGTGGGACAGAGGCAAGGTAGATCATTCCTTTAAAAAAGGTTGTCTTCAATAAATGCATAAGTGGCCCCCGGTCTTTAGAAATTATGATCCTATAGGATAGCTAGTGTTAGCATGCTCTTGTTTTAAAGGATCTTGATGCCTACAAACAAACTTGGTGAGAATTTGCTCATAACGATGGCATTGAGATAGGCAGTATCATGTTCAGCTCTAGCCAAAGCATAAGGTTCACTAGGATATTTGTCATGATCCACTAGGCCATCAGTCTCATTAGGATAGTCTACAAGATTCTCATCATCATCGGTGGCAAATTGAGGCCCTCTTAGGAGTGTGATTTTAGGTTTGGCATGGGTATTATTTTTTAGATTGGATGCATTCAAAATATTCATCATAATCTACAAGGCGCTCATCATCATAGTAGAAAAAGAGGACCTCCTAGGAGTGTGATTTTAGGTTTGGGATGGACTTCACACAAAGGAGGGGTCATAGGCATTCTAGCTTCCATAATGAATTTATCAAACCAACTCATGATGTTTGTATGTGGGTTTTGAATGAGGATCAAGCTTAGATAGGGATTTGGATTTGATTGAGATGGGGTTTCGATGATACATAAGATGATGGATGAACTTGATGTAGGTTGGGGATCAAATGTCAAGACCTTAGAATGATTTGATTTGATTGGATGAAGAATGGATCTCTATACTTAAGATAGGAAAATTTCTTAAGCAAAAGTATGTCAACATATGTCGTTGAAGAGTCGTGTCAAACTCTTCAAGTCGAGACACAACCCACTTAAGTAGGCTTACGACACGTGTATTTTACCCATGTGAGGTAAAATAATACATAGGTAAAATATACACTAATAATTGTGTCATTTTCATGTATTGCAATAATAGTGTTCAATTACCTTCTATTGTCCATCGCAATGTTGTCAATTCTTAATAGTTTTAAGTCTTCCGCTAGTGCAGTCGTGCATTTTTACATTGACATCACATGCTTAGTATGTCATTGTGTCATGTCACGACATAAATAATGCATGAGTATGCATTGCAACATGTTTATGTTGTAATTGTAATGTGAAAAATAAAATTGTTAGCTAGTTCTTTAACCACTGATGTCCTCGACAAAAACTAAAAATATTTTACCCACTTTAAATACAATCAATCATACATATTATAAATATTTTAAAAGGCTCTGAATACCTTTCTTATATTAAAGCATTAAAGGAACCAGTTATTCCAATTCAAAAGGATCTAAATATTTGGGTTGCAAATCTTGCTCAAAGCAATTTTGAATCACTCCAAAAATTTTACATCAACTAACTTGGTAAGGCCCCTGCTTATAACTATGGTACCAGGGCCACATCATCAAATATGATGTCATATCCACATACTTTTTGTTGAGGTGTCCAAAAAGGTCCCAAAAAAAGGGTGGACCAATAATTGTTACATTAAGTCATGTTTTGTTGGTGCGCTGATGTGACATCACATAATTGATTGTTTTTTAAATCTAAAAGACATATTTCATTCAATTATTAATACTTATAGATAACACTAACATCTCTAAAGTCACAACTACTAGTGCTAAGGTCCACAAATACAGCAATTGGGTCCTTTCCCCTAGCAGCAGAAGTGGTCCAAAAAAGGTTAACCATTAACGACAAAGATCGAAAAGAAATTTCCTGGAAAACGCTAGGGGGCGACAGACCAGTCCTCTGGCGTGGGAACGTCGCCATCAGTGGGTTCGGCCAAAAGCCAATTGCCCTTGTCGTCCTGCACCATCCCCTTATTCTTCTCCACCCACCATGACCCGGGAATCAGCCATTCCTCCTTGAGAAAATCGCACGACTTATTCACCAGCGCCACGCCCCGCTCCACCGCAAGCAGGAAAGGCTTATCCTCACCCTGCCAACCGGCCACCATGTGCAGCTGCGCCTGCAAATTGTGCCAGTCGCTCGGGTTCTTCGACTCCTTCAGAAAGGGGGATTTGCGCGTATCGATGTGCAACTTTGTCCCAATGTCGGCGTACTCAAGTAAGCGGCTCGGATATTTCGGAATCAAATCTATGACGTTCACCACATGCAGACTCCGCAGCTGCGGCAGCGCATCGAAGCGCCGCTTGAACTCCGCGTTGCCCACACCGGGGCACCCGACTACGAAAGCGGTCACCGGGACGTCCGGTTTCACTCCCGCGACCACGTTCTCTACCACGTCGAAGGCGCTGAGCACCGCCAAGGCCGCGCCCAGGCTGTGACCGACAGTTGTGATGCTCACGACCTCGTCTTTGTACAGCTCCAGCAGACGCCTTATCTCCGCTAGAATTTGGTCCCTAGCGCTGTTTTTCACAAAGGCGGATTTTGTGTCATTAGAAGTGTAGATGACATACCACCCGTTCATTACCTTGGGCTCCGCTTCGTCGTCGTCTTCGGAGGACGAAGAAGAGTGGTGGCCAAGGTTATACCAATGGCGCTCTTTGGCGGGGGTTTTAGATTTGGTCAAAAGAGGAACGATGGAGCGGTGGCCCGGATTTGTGACATCAATCCACTCCAAGTCACGAATAGTGCCTCTCCATGCGACCACGATGTCTCGTCTCCCCAGCCGTTGCTTACCTTGGTCCGTGGCCACTGCCACGTAGCCAATCCAGTTGGACTCTTTGCTCCACGCTTCTCTGGAGAGGGACTTCACAAGGAAAGCCCCCGGGAGGTCCACGCTGGCAGTGGCGTAGAGGAAACGGGTGACTTCGTAGTCCCATTGTTGCTCGCCTGGTGCGGCCAGCGCAACCTTTTGGAAGAAATCCTTCTTGCCGTATCTGCTGCTTCCACAGTATTTGGAATGCGGATCGCTGATGAAAGCATCGTAGGTAGCCTGAATGAAGTCGCCATAGAGGAGAAGGGATTGTCGGAGGCCGAGGTGAAGGGGATCGAGCATGCCTTGCCAGTTATCGCTGCCGTGAATGGCTCTCCATTCCTCGCTCTCTTCTGACATCGGTCTATACACTTATCTATACCTTGGAGTTCTCTTCGCTCCTCCAGAATACACTATTATCAACAAATATCCGTTCTTTTAAGGGGTGCGCGATGTAAATAGTTGTTTGTAGTCATCTCCCGTACGTGTTTAGGTGTGGATATGAGGCGCAAATTTGTATCGTTGAAATCATCAATCCTTCTTCGACAACTGGAGGAGGTGGTATCCCGGGGAGAGACATGGGAGGTAATGATGAAAGCTATTCTTTTATAATCAAAAGACATTTTTTTCGTCATATACAGCGCACCGCCCAGCTGCGTTATACCTAGGTGACGCATGCAATTTATTTTTGTTTCTTCCTTCTTTACAATCGCGAAGGGATAAACTTTACAAAACATTGTGGAGGGTCATATATTTTAACAACGATTGTGGCGAGAAGGCCCCACTAAAAAGTATAATGTGCCGGCTTGTTGACTTTCACATAATTGTATGTTTATTCATTTATTATTATTATTTTTAATAAAACACTTAATGTCATGTCAATAAAATTATTGTAATGGTGAAATTTGTATGCCCATGCTATTTTCTATTTAGTTTTGTCTTTATTTTAAGGGGAGTGTTTTGATATATAGATATATTGACAAATAGTATGATTTTGTATAAAGTTGGGTCCCTTGGCTTATGTTAATGCACTCATGGTCGGATGGTCCAATGAAGAATTATTCAACCATGTAGTCAAATGAATAAACACACAACAAACTTAAAGAAACAATAAAACTAGCAATTGGATCCATAGGTTCAATGATCATGCTGATAGTTTTTTATTATAGGGAAATTTTTTTAGTTAGATAAATTTAGCATTTATGTGAGACTTGGAAAGGGGCATGGAGATCACTTAAGAACGAAGAAGGTGGTTTGGTGGACAATGGGCATTGGAGAAGGGGGTACATAGAGTGTGTCCAGCTCAGGTTATAGAGTACACTTGAGATTGTCTTGGTGTGTAAGCATAGTGCAAGTAGGCACATGCTTTGTGCGAGTAGACACAGTGTGAGTAGGCACATGTGTTTTTACACAGGTTCTCTAGAATGCGTCATAGCTATGAGGGCCAAGACTGCTGAAATCTTCCTAGAGTGAGAGTGGCCTTTTCAAGTACTCTGATTTAGATAAGTATTGAAATTATTGATGTTTAAAGGATATTTGGAATAATAAATATATGATTTTGATGTTAATATGGTTGAATTATATGATTATGTTATCCAATTTTACTATGTTAATTATTTACATTAGAGATACTAAATTATCCCATGTTGTAATTCACATTGGAATTAATAACCTTGCATACTTTAAATTGTTTAATTCTAGTATTAACTATATTTAAATCTATTGCAAATAATTAAATAACTCTAGGAAAAAGTATCATTACACTTGCATTCTTGCCTATTGCTTACCGATCATTTCATAAGTGTAAAGCCAATATTTCAAGGGGTTGACATAGGAGAACTTCACCCTAGCAATTTGAGAATCTAGTGAATCAAAGAGTAGAAGTATATAATGTGCTAGATCATATTTGTAGGTCATAAATCAGATCTATACAACATGGAATTGATTCTTAGGCACATAATTGACCTATGCAAAATTTCAAGCCTACATGGAATCTAAGGATGAATTACAAGCTCCTAGAGTATGGCGAACCGATTTATCATGATATCAACATTCATACATTCTCCTTAGTCAAAAGCTAAATACACTCTTTACAATTAATTTCATAAAATAACATTGTTTTACATTCTTTATCATTCTCAATTCCTATTATTTAATCTAATTTAACTTGTGTCTAATCACATATGCATTTATTTAAATAACCTAAATTAACCCTAAGAAAATATTATTTTCCTTTAAACATTTAATTGCTAGTAATAATAGTCAACACCAAGAAATAGTTGGGACAAACTCAACTATGGGCACTTTCCCTTAGGTAGCCTTACGAGAGCATCAAGGTTCTTGTTTAAAGAACTAAAAATAAACTAGTAGCTTCAATCAAATTCACCAATTCCTTGGGAGTAGAGAAGGGGGTTGTAATATGCTAGGGATTAATAAAGGTAAGGCATGCTTGCAATATAACTTTTAGCAAAGTAGAAATATGAAAATTTACACCTAAGACAAGTCTAATACCTTTGAAAATCAATCTCTTTATTAGATCTCATTTTCTATTGCAATTGAACTAAAACAAACAACCTTGATTTGAGAAGGGAACTAGAGCTATGAAATTATCTCGTACATTGTTGGCAAAGTAGAATTAATGGAACTATAATCAAAATGATTCCAAGATCCTTTAGATGTTAAAATCTATGTGCTTTATCAATCAAACTCTAATACATAGAAAAACAAATGAGTTTAAAATATGTACACTCTATGTTGTAAGCAACAAAGGATCATAAATAATTCTAACTCAAGAATTTGTTATATGTTAAATAATTGACAACAAATTCATAGGAAATGCAATTGTTACTTGAATTGTGAAACCCATCAACACTTTTGGCAATTTGAAAAGTTACATTATATTATAAATTTTCTCATGATTGCAATGTTGAATGGGATCAAATAAAAATAATTAGAACTAAAAATCGTGTATCATAGCTAAAAATCTATCCTGTCTAAAATTTATTAGAACTATTTATTATATCATGTTTGAAATTTTTATCATGTTGCTTCTTTCTTTCCTTGCTCATTTGATAGATGTGGCCTTAAACATTGCCAATTACTAAATTTCTTGGACAATCTATCTCATTTAATGGGTAAGTGACATGAGCTCATGGGTTTCATAGGTCACATAGCCAAACATGCGACCTTGGTATCCTACTCTAATCTCTTCAAGGAGCTAGTACAGTGAGATGGCCATGAGCACCCTGGTCAATATCAACTCTACTATTCAATGTTGATAAGCACTTTGCACTAATGCATCAACAAATCAAATGTTGGGCGATCTAAATGTATGAAAGAGATAAAGGAAGTGAGTTTATCATTTGTTTACTTACATTGAGAGTTGTGAGCTTCTGAGTGCTTGTTTAATGTCAAGATTTTGTTGTTCAATATATGCTAATATTTTTAGTTTATTTTTTAAGATGCAAATATTTTACTATAGGTTTTTTTTTTAACTTTATTAATTTTTAATTTTATATATTTTTTTATTTAATTAAAAGTTAGTTTATAAGAAAAACAACCTAACATTAAATTAAAACATAATTAGACTTTTAAATATATTTTAATCAAATATTAACATAAGTTTTATATCATAAATTTTATAACTCACTTATTATTTAAATTTTTCTTTATATAATTTTGAACCTTTTATTAAATATTAGTTCATTTAGAAAAGATACGATTAATTAAACTTTTAGAGTAATTTTATTTTTTAACGCAAAATTTATATAATAAAAATTATTAATTAAAATAGTCAACTAAACCTTTAAATATATTTCAATTAATTTATTCGCACTTTTAATTTAATACAAACATAACACATTACAATATCTTTATTTATCTTAATATTAATATAAATTTCTAATTTTTGTCCAAAAAAATTATTCATGTAATAAACAATAACATCTCAATTTTACTTAATACAAATTTTTACTTATCAATTTTTTAAAATATATATTTTTATCATATTTTATTTAATTCCACTTAAAAACACAATCCTTTCAAGTGATTATTTAAATATTATATTCAATTAAACATATAAATAAAGCAAACTAACATAATTACTATCCATAACTCAAAAAACTCTTTTTATTTACAATAGTTAGCAAATTGAAATGTCAAACTATTGTTTACAACTAATCCTTCAACACAAGCAATTTAGACAGGTGGAAAAATAAGATCCCCTTATAGTAGTGAATGAGTCATATGAGAAGCCATATACACTTGACCTGCTAAAAGACCCCACACCCACCTCAGATAACCTTGCTGGCAGCAAAAGGGACTAATGTTATTATTTATTTAAACTTTCAACCAGTGAAATTACAAATCACATCTCACTAAGATGTACGAAAAACATGTAGACTTCCTTCTCCATACACGTGAAGAAGTACATTACACTAAAAATTTTGGGCACTAAGGAAGTCTAATTAACTGTCATTATAGACTAGTAAGTGCCTTATGTAGAGCACAAATAGATCCATGTAGATTATTTCTGTTTTATCTTTGAGATGGAAATAGATAATACTCAATATTTTGTATTAAGATTCTTGCAAACAAATTCAAATTTTAATCAAAGAGAAAGTATCTTGCAAAAACTTTGTTTATTTAACTAAAGAGAATGTAATAGGACTATAAGAAGCCTAGCTTCAAGGGCTAAGGTTGTAGGAACTTGCAAATGGTTATAAATGTTCTAAGGCTTATAATTGGTTCCCATCCAAACAAACTAGGTCCTTTGCTCCTCATCTAACATGAATCAATTGTTACTTGGCCAATCTATATAGTAAATGTATCTCTCTATAGCACTTCTTTGAACTTTTAAAAAAATTCAAATCCTATGCTTGGTAGCTAAAATTGGAGTTTTATCCACAATCGAGGGGATGATACATACACACATGAATAATAGTTGCAAAATCCCACTAGAATAGTTATACCAACACAAGATCAAACCTTCACAAGAGCATAAATTTATTAACTAAAATTGATAATTACATAAGAATGGAACTCATTTCTTAGTAAGGATGCGGATTCTTAACCAAATGAACATAAATTGAATACATTCCTTCATGCCCATCAAAGAATTTCTCTCACAAAGGTGAGAATGGAGGGGGGGCCTTGGTAAGGAACATGAAAGAAACCTTGGACACACACTTAAAAGGGTACTCCTTCTTGATCAGTGGTTTCCTTCCAATCAATCTGTGTATTGGCTACACTTGCTGCATCCCTTAAAAAATCTTAACCAACACATAGTTTTCAATGATAAGTTATGTCAATCTATGATTAAATCTCTTACTAGCTATAATATCACAACTTGTTGAGATTGTTTGAATCAATATCAAATTTAGCCAGCTAGAGAAGTATTGAACATATACTTGATTTGCCAAGAATAATGGGTAACATCTACTTTAATCTACTAGTTAATAACATTTTAACGAAACATTTAACAATGTTATACGTCTCTACTTATATGTTTCCATCTTTACATGTTGACTTAACCCTTTTATTGCCTCCATGAGTGTGAATTAAAAGCTTCATTATACTCTTGTGATAAGGAGCGAGTTATCAATTTCTATGTCAAACCATTTGTAAGTAGCATAATAATAAATGTAAGGTAAAGAATTATTTGTTTCTTATCATTTATGGTAATAGTTTGAAAAAATCAATGGCCAAGATGTATTTCATGGTAGTCCTTTTAATCTTTACCATCGATCTATAAATTTCATCTAGTGCTTCTCACTAAGGGTGTTGGTGTTTTTTCCTGCGACCTCCAATCCTACGGATAAACACACTGCTCAAACCAGGGGACAAGGGGTTTAGGACAGGGAGTTTACACCATCAACAAATTGAAGACAAGAAAAGGCCAATAGACAAGGTTATCACTATAACCTTCTACTCTTAGAGCTCCACAGGACTCAGGCGGGTGTACCTATTTTGGGCCTGGATATATGATAAAACTTGCACTAGACAACTCACTACAGGCCTATTGGAAGTGCATGGTTCTCATATGCATGATAATGGGGTGTTTTACATTCAACCTGATTCAAGCATGTCCCATTTGCTTTGAATAATATTGAGAACAAAACCAACTATATCTTCATCTCACACAAGAAAGGGTTACAACTGCATCATTCCAGAGCATAATCCCTTGCATCCATTAATTTCCATGAAGATACAGGAAACCAGACAGCAAACAACAATCAAAGGAAAGATTTTTTAAGATTTTAAATGGTGTTTCCTTCCAGGGTTTGCACAAAAGAAATATACTAGACCAGTGCCTTGTCCATAACAAAGTCAAAATGAAATAGCCTATCTAGTAATAGCTTGAACATGAAACCAGTAACGATTAAATCATTACTGCATTACAATAATGAGGTCTCTTTAGGACATATCTACAACATTCTTATGGATCCTAAATGCAATACAATATATTCATTTAAATGAGAGCACACTTTAGCCTGTTCTTTGAACATGAGCCATCAATCCAAACACCTATTACAACAAATGTGCAATAAAAACCATCATAACCCTTGAATACTTTGATTAAAAATATAATGCATACATTATGGAGACATTGTAGTATGACATAGTTCATCATAATATGCAAACTAATTTACTTGCCATTAAAAGATGGATTACAACACTAAACCCTGAAACTTAAAGAACGCCTAATCTAGAGACAATCCCTGTACAAAATTACAATACCCAAGACTTGGAGAATTTGGAACCCCTCTCATTTTGCCCTGGAATCCCATTTATAGAAGCATGGGAGAAAACAAGCTACAGGCCACCCTATATGATGACAGATGTCACATTTTCATTTGATAATTGGAAGAGGTGCCACATGCCAGAATAACCATCTTCATTCCACTAAAGCATGTCCTCCGCAGCAAATCATTACTTTAGGCAGACATGAGCAACTAATTTTGTCATGTATGCTTCCTTACTTTTCATGTGGAGAAAAACTGGGAGACAACAGGTGGCATTCTGTGATATGTTCTTTCAACCTCCACCACTTTGGCCATCCAGATACTTGATCCCAATACAAGCATCATATGCCTTGTCTTCCTAGTCGCACATGAGGAAGTAAGAACACCTGTCAGGGACAATCATTTAAGGAAGCACATGATCCAGGAAATCCTATCATTAAGCCCAGTCCCAGGCATAGGCAAGTGGCTCCTCATTTTTCAATTGGAGGTTTCCAACCACCTCATCCAAAGATAAACCAGAGGAAGCCACTAACACTTCGTGTTGGCAACACCAACAATCCAAGTAAAGAGGAAGCAGCAACTATCATATATTACTTGAACCCTGTTTAGGATGTAGATAACAATGTTTATTACTTCTCTCCGGTACACTTCTGGTAGGTCAGCTTCTTTAAACATAGTCCTAGCAGCCTCTTGAACTATCATGTTCTTTCTTTCAACAACTCCATTCTGTTGAGGAGTCCTAGGTGTAGACAATTCTCTTTATCCCTTGTTCTTCACAGAAAATATTGAATTCATTTGATGTGAACTCACCTCCTTTATCAAACCTCAAGCACTTAATCTTCAAATCTAACTCATTTTCAACCATTGCCTTGAAAGCTTTGAACTTGTCTAGGGCTTCTGATTTATTTTTTAGAAAAGTGACCCAAATAATTCTGGAGTAATCATCAATAAGCAACATGAAATCCATGTCTCCTTGCAGACTTCTTGTTCTTGTAGGACCACACAGATTTGTGTGAACCGGCTCCAATAATCCAGCAGAGGATTGTTCTTTAATTTTGAAACTTGTTCTTGTTTGTTTCCCAAATTGACATTCTTTACAAATGATGTTGGCAGACTTAACAAGTTTAGGCATATCTCTTACAGCCTGAACAGAACTTATCTTTACCAAGTTGTCAAAATTGATATGACACATCCTTTTATGCCACAGCCAACTCTCATCAATCTGAGCCAATAAAAAATAATCATTAGTTCATTTCAAATGATAAACATTACCTCTGGTCCTTTAACCAGTAGCAATCACTGCTCCGGAGCTTTCCATGATCTTGCATCCATTGTCCTTGAATCTCAGATCATAACCTTTGCCACACATCTGACCAACACTCAAAAGATTGTGCTTTAAACCCTTTACATAAAGAACATCATCAATATTGTGCTTTCCATCAAAAGAAATAGATCCTTTTCCACAAATCTTACCAGTTGTATCATCTCCAAACCTAACCAGTCCACCATCATATTTTTCAAAACTAACAAACTTACTTTTGTCACCAGTCATGTGATGTGAGCATCCATTGTCAATAATCCATTCATCCTTATCTTTCTCAACCTGAACAGCCAAAGCACTTTCTTCTACTAGTATTTCTTCCTTTACACAGCTAGCGGGATTAGTAGACACAGGTTCCTCTTTAATAACAATGAACAAGCATTCATTTGCACTAGTACTAGCATCATCAGATTCATCATTAGTCACACCTTCATCATCAAGATCTCTAACATGGTAGCATATCTTTGGAGCTCTAGGCCTGTTCTCAAATATTTTTCTATTTCTTTCATTTCTTTCAGGACATCTAGAAGCATAATGACCTACTTTACCACATGAAAAACATTTGAAAGGTAATTTACCTTTGAACTTACTGGAACCTCTTTGCAATCTATCAACAAAGTTAGCTTCAATTTCATCAAAGTCATCAATAGGCTTCACTTTGTATTTTTTAGCTTTGGAGATCTTATCAGAAGTACTGGTTTTGAAAGCAGTCTCAATTTTTGGCAGGGCATCACCAAACTCTCTCATCTCAGAGGCTGTAAGATTTCTAAGCAATTGATCTCTGTCGATAGTTTTTACAGTCATTACTTCTTCAATTGCAGCTACCTTGTGACTATAGGACTTTGGTAGTGATCTAATAATTTTCATCACAACTTCCTTATCACCAATGGTTCCTCCCATTCCTTTTATTCCATTGACAAGTTCATCAACCCTTTGCATGAAGGCTGTAATGTTTTCATCTCATTCATCTTTAAACTCTCATATTTTGCTTTCAAGCCCTATAGTTTGGCTTCTTTTATAGAATCATCTCCTTCATACAGTTTCTTCAACTTTCCCCAAACCTCATTTGCAGATTCTAGATCCATGACTTTTATCAACTCAATGTCAGCCAAAGCACTTAACAAAGCATCTCTAGCTTTTATATTCAACTCATATTCTTTGATTTCATCTTCAGTTGTCAAACCATTTTGAGGCATGGTATATTTTGATTCTGCAGCTTTCCACACTTTATAACCAAGACAAAGGAGATGGCTTTTCATTCATACTTTCCAAAGAGCATAATTTGTCCCATCAAACTGTGGAGCTTCCTTTTTAAAAGACATCCTGGATCTTCCTCAAGCTATTAGGCTTTCTTCCGAGGAACCTGCTCTGATACCAATTGATGAAATACATAGGACGACTAAGAGGGGGGGTGAATCAGTTGCCACAAAAACTTGACTTCATATAATTATCAAACCATCAACTATTCAATTACTGATAATCAGATTTAACCATGAAAGCATGAAACCATAAACTTAATCACAATCACACATTCAACACAGGAGACACGAGATTTTTATGTGGAAAACCCTATAAGGGAAAAACCATGGTGGGTGTTAGCCCACAGAAATATATAACTTATAACAATACTAAAAATTAGAGGCTCACTGCCTACAGGGCTCACTACCCAAAATGTTCACTGCAAAGATTGGCTCACTACCAAGGGGGTGGCTCACTGCTAAGGGGGTGGCTCACTGCCAAGGATTTTTGAACTGAAATAATAGCATCTACTCCATGCCAAGGTTTAGTTCTATTTAAGCGCAATACATTTCCTCTACTATGCTCTGCCTTTACACTTTGCACTTATCTTCACATTTTGCCCAAGTGTGAGGCCCACCCTTGTGCATCTGGATTAGTTGTGTTTGTAGACCCCGTAAATGCGGACTTTCTTGACTCTATCCCTATATTTTGATTTGGTTAGATTAGTATGTTATGGTGTGACTATATCCTGATTTTAGATTTCACTAATGATTATTTGACATGTGACATTCATTTTGATGCTATTAGAGTTTTAGTTGTGAAATTATTAAATGGAATTGTTATGCAATTTTCATCTTGAGTTAGTGTTTAGAAATGCAGTTAAATTATAAATCTTATTAATGATGCGATGTGATTTTAATAATGTTTTAAATGATTATGCGATATCGTGAGTGTATGCATTTCCTTGCTTCGGCTATGATGTATATGTTGGATTAATCTGTTTGTTCAAGTGCGCAAGTGATTTTCCATGCCACAGAAAATCAAAGATCGATCCCACACCTAATGTGAATCCTATGTTAGACCGATCTAGTCCCAGGAGGGACCAATGTCATGTGTGAATTGTATGATGCTTTCGTAAATGTCTGCATTTTAATTATTTGGTTTAGGTTCCACCTCTTTTGTATTATTTACTTGAAGTGTTGTAAAAATATGTGATTTAATATACACCACTTGGTGTTTTTTATTTTGATGCGCATTTTATGTGATTTTCTACTTCCTAAGGTGTTTATTATGGGATAAAATTGATCCTAGGTGGTACCCCTAGGGTCTAGGGCCCATTTGAGCATGCCAAACCCTAGGGTAACCTCTGTCTAGTCAATTTAACTTCAGCCTGAAGTAAAGTGACGAAATTCATATTTAAAATGGAGTGGTTGGTGAGTCATGCATTCAAACATGATCCACTCCTAGTGTGTGGAACCCTTCTCCAATGCTCTCACAGATGTGTGAGAGCATCTTGGAGTGAATGGGCTTCCTTTAGAGAATAGGGCAATGACATGTGTCATTCCTTATCCTCTTGGAGCCCATCTTGAGAGATGCCACCTCTCCACCTTTGCTCTCACACATGTGTGAGAGCACATGAGGAGAGAGTGATGCTAGGATGGTGGATGGGAGAGTGACACATGTCACCTCCCCATTCCATGATTCTTGCAAGTGGATTGGGAGGAGGAAGGAGAAGGTGACATGTGTCACCTTCTCATTCCTCAAGGCTTTGGAATGAAGCCTATATTACTTCCTCTTTGAGAGAGGAAGGGAGTTCTTTTCATTTTTACTTGTTTTTTTGGCTATTTTGGAGGTGTTTTTGGAGAGTGAGTGAGTTTGGAGATCTTGGAAGGAAGGCTTGAAGGAGGAGGTTGGAGAGCTCTTCTACAACTTTCTTCTATTATTAGGCTATCATAGGTAATCTTCAAGGCATGAAGCCTTTCCCATGTATTTAATTTTCTATGTGTGGTTGAAGTTTCATGTGTGTTTGTATTGTTTGGTGTTGTTGGGTTTTTTTTAATTTTATGGGTGTTTGAACGAGACTATCATTCTTGGTGTGTCCATTCATGTAAGGGGTGGGAGAGGAGTGAACCTCCTTGAAGTCACCCTCTTTATATTGGCATATTGTGGCCTTGATGACAATTTAGAGAAGTATGGTGATTATTTTTATGGCATGAGTGCCTTGGAGTGATATATATTGTTCATTGAGGTATTTTGGGCTTGAGGCCTTGTTTTGGAGTATCATGAGATTTTTCTTTTGTAGGAGTGAACCTCTTGAGTAGAGAGAGTCCACTCTCCTACCCCCTCAAATCTATTTTCTTAGATTTTTATTGTTAAACCTTGGAGGGTGTTGTTCTTCATGTTTGAGTGTTTGCATTTTGTTGTGTTTGTGGTGTGCACACGTGTGTGGATCGAACTCCTAGCTCGGGATGATCCTCTTTCGGATCTATGGTAGGGTGGAGAGAATTTTGGTGGCTTGGAGTTTTCCCATTGTTGTTTATTGTAGGTTGGTGTTGAGTCATTGGAGCTTGGGAGAATATCTTGCCATGTTAGTGTTGTGATATTTGGCTATTTGGAGCCATGGCCAAAGAAAGGCCTAGTTGTAACTTGTCAAAAAAAAGATATAATACCCTCTCATTGTGTTATTGTTTTCAAATAATAATGTTGATGTTCTTCTTTACTATTTTGGTTATTCAAGGAAAGAGGCATGTTGTTTATTTCAGCCATGTTTTGCAAGAAAGAAAACTGTTAATGCATAATTCCTATGTTATGCTGTGTTTCATTTATTGTAATAAATTGTATAGAAAGGGGAATAAAAGAGAAGTTTACATTATGTGTTTAAGTTATTATTCAATGTGATGCTGCCATTGTGTTCAATTTTCCTGTGTAATAAAGACAATGATATTTGTTTGTGGTTGTTGCTATGGTTCTGTTTTAAAACAAAAAAAATATAATACATCTATTTTGCTGTAGGTTATTGCTATGAGAAAAGAAAGAAAAAGAAAAAAAATTGATCTTAAGGTTGCTGTGTTGAAGGAAAGTAGATTTTTGTTTATCTTATACAAAAAAAAATATATGCAAGAGGTTATTATTTGTGACGTTTAAATAGTATAAGGTTATATATGTGTGTATTTGTGACATTTAAATAGTATGAGGCCCACCCTTGTGCATCTAGGTTAGTTGTGTTTGTAGACCCTGTAGATGCGAACTTTCTTGACTCTATCTCTATATTTTGATTTGGTTAGATTAGTATGTTGTGGTGTGACTATATCCTGATTTTAGATTTCACTAATGATTATTTGACATGTGACATTCATTTTGATGCTATTAGAGTTTTAGTTGTGAAATTATTAAATGAAATTGTTATGCAATTTTGATCTTGAGTTAGTGTTTAGAAATGTAGTTAAATTATAAATCTTATTACTGATGCGATGTGATTTTAATAATGTTTTAAATGGTTATGCGATATCATGAGTGTATACATTTCCTTGCTTTAGTTATGATGTATATGATGGATTAATTTGTTTGTTCAAGTGCGCAGGTGATTTTCCATGCCACGAAAGATCAGAGATCGATCCCACACCTAATGTGTATCCCGTGTTAGACCGATCTAGTCCCAGGAGGGACCAAGGTCATGTGTGAATTGTATGATGCTTTCGTAAATGTCTGCATTTTAATTATTTGGTTTAGGTTCCACCTCTTTTGTATTATTTACTTGAAGTGTTGTAAAAATATGTGATTTAATATACACCACTTGGTGTCTTTTATTTTGATGGCCATTTTATGTGATTTTCTACTTCCTAAGGTGTTTATTATGGGCTAAAATTGATCCTAGGTGGTACCCCTAGTGTCTAGGGCCCATTTGAGCATGTCAAACCCTAGGGTAACTTCTGTCTAGTCACTTTAACTTTAGCCTGAAGTAAGTGACGAAATTCAAATTTGAAATGGAGTGGTGGGTGAGTCATGCATTCAAACATGACCCACTCCTCTTTCCAAGGCATGGATTCCCATCACCTTGAAGACTTGGGGAGTATTCAAGACTCCCAAGTGTGTGGAACCATTCTCCAATGCTCTCACACATGTGTGAGAGCATCTTGGAGTGAATTGACTTCCTTTAGAGAATAGGGTAATGACATGTGTCATTCCTTATCCTCTTGGAGCCCATCTTGAGAGATGCCACCTCTCCACCTTTTCTCACACATGTGTGAAAGCACATGTGGAGAGAGTGAGGCTAGGATGGATGGGAGAGTGACACATGTCACCTCCCCATTCCATGATCCTTGCAAGTGGATTGGGAGGAGTAAGGAGAATGTGACATGTGTCACCTTCTCATTCCTCAAGGCTTTGGAATGAAGCCTATATTACTTCCTCTTTGAGAGAGGAAGGGGGTTCTTTTCATTTTTACTTGTTTTTTTTTGCTATTTTGGAGGTGTTTTTGGAGAGTGAGTGAGTTTGGATATCTTAGAAGGAAGGCTTGAAGGAGGAGATTGGAGAGCTCTTCTACAACTTTATTACATTATTGGGCTATCATAGGTAATCTTCAAGGTATAAAGCCTTTCCCGTGTATTTAATTTTCTATGTGTGGTTGAAGTTTCTTGTGTGTTTGCATTGTTTGGTGTTGTTGGGTTTTTTTTTTAATTTTATGGGTGTTTGAACAAGACTACCATTCTTGGTGTGTCCATTCATGTGAGTGGTGGGAGAGGAGTGAACCTCCTCAAGGTCACCCTCTTTGTATTGGCATATTGTGGCCTTGACGGCAATTTGGAGAAGTATGGTGATTATTTTTATGGCATGAGTGCCTTGGAGTGATATATATTGGTCATTGAGGTATTTTGGGCTTGAGGCCTTGTTTTGGAGTATCATGAGATTTTGCTTTTGTATGATTGAACCTCTTGAGTAGAGAGAGTCCACTCTCCTACCCCCTCAAATCTATTTTCATGGATTTTGTATTGTTAAACCTTGGAGGGTGTTGTTCTTCATGTTTGAGTCTTTGCATTTTGTTGTGTTTGTGGTATGCACCCATGTGTGGATCAACCTCCTAGCTCGGGGGTGATCCTCTTTCGGATCTATGGTAGGGTGGAAAGCGTTTTGGTGGCTTGGAGTTTTCCCATTGTTTGTTACAAGTTGGTGTTGAGTCATTGGAACTTGGGAGAATATCTTGCCATGTTAGTGTTGCGATATTTGGCTATTTGGAGCCATGGCCAAAGAAAGGCCTAGTTGTAACTTGTCAAAAAAAAGAGATAATACCCTCTCATTGTGTTATTGTTTTCAAATAATAATGTTGATGTTCTTCTTTACTATTTTGGTTATTCAAGGAAAGAGGCATGTTGCTATTTATTTCAGTCATGTTTTGCAAGAAAGAAAACTGTTAATGCATAATTCCTATGTTATGTTGTGTTTCATTTATTGTAATAAATTGTATAGAAAGGGGAATAAAAGAGAAGTTTGCATTATGTGTTTAAGTTATTATTCAATGTGATGTTGCCACTGTGTTCAATTTTCCTCTGCAAGAAAGACAATGATATTTGTTTGTGGTTGTTGCTATGGTTCTGTTTTAAAACAAAAAAAATATAATACATCTATTTTGCTGTAGGTTATTGCTATGAGAAAAGAAAGAAGAAGAAAAAAAATGATCTTAAGGTTTCTGTGTGGAAGGAAAGTAGATTTATGTTTATCTTATACAAAAAAAAATATATGCAGGAGGATATTATTTATGACGTTTAAATAGTATAAGGTTATATATATGTGTGTATATATATATATATGAAAAAAATATATATACACATATATAAATTAGCCTGCCTTTTGAAATTAATTTGATTGCTGGTATCATATGCATAGAGAATTTCTATCTCTGTCATGCCCACATTTTCCTTGTGGTCACAACACACATCACACGTGTCATAGCCACATCTGTCATGTGGTTATGACACGAGATATGAAAAACTTTTCTCACACTGTCCTAAAAACCCCTTTCGCATGCGTACGCATGCTCAACGGTGTTCTCTCATGGCAAAACACTATACTCATCGGCGGAATACAAGTACAATGGCGTGCAACCAGAAGCATATAGATCAACAAGAGGGTCTATACAACGCTGCTAACGTCATTGCAAGAGTGAGATTACCAAAGTTCTTAAATCGAATCCTCGGCAATGTTCGGTAGCAGAATGCCTTACGGCGTTAGTGGGAATTACGCTGCACTCATTTACGCCCGTGGTTCGCTGTTAGAGGAACCACTCCCCACGACGCCTTGTTCCGACTAAACCGGCTAGTGATCTCCCTATTTAGTCATTTTTCAGCCAGGCACGGTTGTCTGTCTCCTCTCTTGTTTCCTGAAACATACCCCTCCTATGACTTAGCATTTTCAACAAGGCGGTTTGGTTGCCCTCTCTTCCCTTTCCACAAGTTCTTAAGTTGGATTATATCTTTATTGCCCTTACCTTAACTATCTCTTAGTTCATTTAGTGTGTTTATATTTCGGTCTCTCTCTCTCTTTCATTTTCTATACTTTCTTTATGTGCATCCTGTCCTTTCTTCGTGATTTACGTCAATCAGGGTTATCACCGCAGTTATTGTTGATATTAAACCTAATTTCAGGATGATCTAGGTCACAAAGGCTGGGTTACTATTTCACTGGACTCGGTCTCCTAATCTTCCCCGATCTAGGTTCCTCCTCTTCGTAAATACTTAGTCAACTTGTTCCTAAGCACAATTGACAGAAGGGTCCGTCAACTTAGTTCTCTTATCCCGTGTGAGAAAGGTCGCGCATTTTCTCCTCTGTGTTTTCCAATGTTAGTATTTCCTTCTTCGGAACCTCTTACAGGTTTACATATGAGATCGTTTGCTACAGTTGAGATTAATATGGCCACATGGATAGTTAGTGGTGGCTTCATAAGTTTATTTCCAGTGTTCTTTTGAGCAAGAGTTGTGTAATTTTCCTCTTCATTTTCCGGGTGATTATTAGTTCGTTACCAGTTGAAACTTCCGAGAAACTCTTTCCTGAGTATCACTGAATATTCCTAAACTCTCTTTACATTATAATTTTATTTTCTCTTGTTTAGAATTACTGTTGTTACTGTTACTCTTAATTACGATTCATACACTGATTGTAATTCGTATGACGTTGTCAATAGATGTAGGAGGCTCTCCACTTTATAAAACCCTGATCCTGGAAATATCACTTCTTTGGTTGTTGTGTTCAACTCTTAAATAAAAAAAAACTAACTGTGAAAATATAATTTGTTATTTTATTTTTATATATCCAGGAGCCATATTTTATTAAGATTTAAAATGAGGGTCCACTAAAATGGCTCATAAAACTCTTTTCATAATTCTATATATATATATATATATATATATATATATATATATATATATATATATATATATATATATATATATATATATATATATTTTTAAAGTCCATGTATTGACGAACTTGTTCTTTTAGTTAATTAATAAACTCCACGTAATCTTTTTATATATAAATAGATATAGAAATATATATATATATATATATATATATATATATATATATATATATATATATATATATATATATATATATATATATATATATATATATAAATGATTTCATATTAAATTGCTATATACATAGGCATATATAGTATCTATATATGCCTATATAAATGGCAACTTAATATGTGCTAATTCAAATAAATTCCAACCTATGTGTTAGGGCCCAAAGCCCTAACACTTAACCCCTTTTTTTTTTTTGTTTTATTTTCCAGACAGCGGAGGAGATGGGCGGCGGTGGCCGCAGCCAGCGGAGGAGCAGGGTCTGCGGTGGCCGCAACCAGCGGAGAACCGCAGCAGAGGAGGCGCGGATGTGGGTTTAAGCCACAGGCCGCGGCAATAGTGGCCGCGCTGAGCGGCGAGTGGGAAGCGGGGGTCTCAGTGGAGGGGGTAGGCCTGTATTGGCCGCGGGAGTCATAAGGGGAAGGGGGGGATGTGGAGTGGGGCGGAGCCCCACCCACATCCCACGATGTGGGGTGTGGGTGGGGCTCCGCCCCACTCCACACCTCCATTTATAACTAAGGTCTGCGGTGGGGATTTCTCTCCACCGCCCGCCCATTAAAAAAAATGCGACTGTGTTTTTTGTTATCCGCGGCTTCACTTCCACTTCGACAGTCATTTCTCACAACATTAAAATATATATTTATATATATATATATATTCATATGTATATATATATATATATATAGATATATATATTTATAAATGAGTATATAATTAAAGATATATATAAATATATATATATATATATATATCTATTTTTATATTGATATTTCTCAGTCAATTTCATAAAAATGATAAGTTATTTTCAATTTCACTATTATTCTGGAAAATGATAATTACTCAAAATATGAAATATATATATCTATTTCTATATATATATATATATATATATTCTATATATATATATATATAAAAATATTCTTATATTTGCTTAACTATTTCCTAAATTTCTCAATTTCACTACTTAATGCATTTTCTCCAAATCAACCTGTTATAAAGAAATTGTCATAACAAGTAGATATAATTATATATATACATATATATATATGTATATATATATATATATATATATATATATATATATATATCCCAAGTTCACTTAATTGATAGAAATGGTAACTAGCTATTCCCTTATTCTAAGTATAATTTTCCATTTTCATAAACATTTAAAACTTCGTAAATTTACAAACAACTTATATATTTACATGCTAGATTTCCTCTAATCCTTCTAATTAACAGAATCCATGAGAATAGCTCAACTATTTAAAACTGTCTTTTCCATTTTAACATTGAACTATAAGAAAATTAGCATTTCAATTAGTGAAGCAATTCCAAACTTTCAAATGTAAACAACTCAGATTAAATTGCAAAAACGAACTTGTTTCTTTCAGTAATACTTGAAACACAAAAATTGCTATTGAACAAAGTTTGCAAACATCAACTTAAAATTTAAGCACATTCATATTACAGTTTCTCAATCATGATTACCAACTTCCCAGATATGAACTTTCTCCTCCCAAACAGTATACCACTGAAACTTATGACAACCAATAAAAGTCCAATAATAACAAGATCAGGGAGGTGATTTTATTCACTCCCAGAATATCATTAATTTACAACAATAACAAGAGAGGTGTTCTCTCTTCGTCTCTATGAAATGAACCAGGCCTAATTCTCATGACAAGAAGATAATCTGTTTCTTCATAAATAGCCAACCAGAAGCTCCAAGAGAAAAACCTGCGTATCAAAGACAAACAAAGAAGAAAATACCACTTGTCTAGCTCTCCTCCCTACCGTAGACCCGCAAGAGGGTCACCCCCGAGCTAGGGAGACCATACTCACACCTGGGTACTCAAACACTCCACTTTACAACAGAAACAACAACAATCCCAAAGCACACATACACCCGTGGGTATTTTACACAATACGGAAACTCAACTACAGTGAGTTTCATAAGGGGCAGGAGAGTGGACACACTCGACTCCAGAGTGTCACCCTGACAGATAAATGAACTCATATAAATTTCTCTTGGTCTCAACCAAGTGTGATCACAATTTGTAAGCAATCTGTATATGACTCTCAAGTCAAAAATACAGTCACAGATACATGCCCTCAAGGCTTTCAACATCCCAAAAGATGGAACAGGTATGCACCCGAGGAGGATCTCTCCTCCCCTACCCCAAACTTGATGAGCATTTCTCCCAAGTGGGAGACGCTCTGTCAAACAACCCGACAAGAACCCCACAGAAAACAATTCTAAACACATATTTCACACACATTTCATACACATTTCAGTTCTACAAAAACAAAGGCAAAATTCAGACCAACCTTGCAAAGCCCTCCTGGAATGAAGTTGTTGCAGAGTCCACAGAGTTCACTTCCAAGCTTAGCCACCAACTCCCTCTCTCTTCTCTCTCTTCCAAACTAACTTCTCTATTTTTGGTAAGGCCAAAATGAAAGATTTTCCCCAAAATTCAACTAACTCCCTCTCATCCCAAAATTTGAAAATAAATAACCCAAAATTCTCTTTCTTTCTAATTTTGAGAAATGGGGAAGTGACACTTGTCACCTCCTCACCCTTCCCAAAAATCACTATTCTGTCCAGGTGGCTTATGTCACTCTCCATTCCCAAGGGTACTCCTTATTCCTTTCATGTGACTCCACTTTCTCATGGGAGAAATAAAAAAAAGAGTTAAATGGGAACAAGACAGGTGACCCATGCCTCTTTCTCCTTTCTTCACATGGGTGTCCCCATAGTACATGGGGGAATCTTACTAAAGAAGAGGTAACTTTTGCTAATGGATGGCATCTCTTATCTAGGGGAAAGTAGAGGGGATGGGTTGAGTGTTGGTACAACCCATCATGTCCCCTCCTACCTCCAATTTTCGCCACTTAACTTCAGGGGAAGGTTAAGTTGACTAGATGGAGGTTACTCAAGGGTTACCCATGCCAAATGGGCCCCTGGACCCATGGGGTAGAACCCAGGGTCAATTTTAACCCATACAAGACACCCCAGGTCAAGGTAAAGCACAAGAAAAAGGGCCTCATAATTTAAAGAAAAATAGAAATTTCAAATTCAATCTCTTAACAACACTTACTTATAAAAATAATGTTACATGAGGGTAACCTAACCCACTCGACCATACGAAAGACCACATTACATCAAGACATCAAACACAAAGAGATCTTGGTTCTTCGTGGAACCAGATCGGCTTAACAGGGAATAACAATTAACAAGGTGTGGAATGATCTCCGAAATCTGTGGTATGATTAGTAGTCCCTGCACACTCAATTACAAGATCAGTAACCACATAAATTCATCATAGCCGAAGCAACTTAAATAACACATGCATTCTCATGCCTTAGTACAATTTAACATAATTAAAAAATCATATTACAATTTTCCATCATCCCTAATTCATTTTTCTGAAAAGTAACTTATCCAAACATCACCCAATTAGTTTTTCCGAAAACATAATAAAGTTAAATAGTCTGACAAATTTCGGGAACTGCTATCCCACAAATATGAAAGTAACAATAACAGTACTGTAAATAGTCATAACAATAGTAGTAAAAAGGGCGGTCCTCACAATCTCACAGAAATGTTTATTACGTGGTTCAAATTTACATATTTTTAAATTATATATGTGTGTGTGTGTGTGTGTGTGTGTGTGTGTTATATCAGACTATGTTGTCTTTAAAACAACAGAAAAGAAAATGTTAAAAAGAAAAGTATTTTTTTTGTATCCCTGCAAGGAATGCCCTAACGGGCAGAGAGTTTTCATTTAGCAGAGTGTTAAAAAAAAGATGTTGTTGGGGGGCGGCAACCAAACCACTATCCCTATTAAACTTCGTATGTGTAGAGATGGGGGGACGGACCCCCCATCCATCCCCCACCATCGGTGGGGAATGGGTGGTGAGTCCGCCCCCACCCCCGCTTTATTACTGTGTGTGGCGCTTGGCACCCAGCCATGAACACCTCTGTTCCCCTATGCCATGCCCTCTGTCAGCCCCCAGCCAATGTGTTGTGCTCCACTTTGAATCTGCCCTTGAAAACAAACAAAAAAAAAAGAAAAGAAATGGCAGGAGCTATGTTTTATTAATTATATGCATATAGAGTTTAATCTCTGTATTTTTTTTAAATACCAGAGACTTGATCTCTGATCTTCCACCGATTTACCCTCATTATAAAATTATATATATATATAAGGATATTTTTAGGCAAAAAAAAAACATCATAGTAATAAAATAAGAAGGGGAGCTTGCACGTTTTATACTTTCGTGCTTGTGAGGATCTTACAATCTCACTCTCATGGTTGCCCCTAATTTTAAACCCTGCAACGAGAAACTAGTTTTGTGATAATGTAAAGAGAGATAAAACTGTAGATGAAGATCTTCTTTTTAAACCTTTTGTATTTCCTTCCATGGCTACCCTTATTTCAGACATGCATACAAAGAAAAATAGAGAAGAAGAAGAGAAAAGAATAGGTGAGAAAGAAAAGTGATTAGGGCTTCTTTGATAAGGAAATAAATATTTTATTAAGAGAGATTTTAGGGTTGGGGAAAAATGAGTGGAGATAAAATAGAAAGAAATTAGATTTTTCATTTATTCCTTGTGCACTTGAAATGATTCCCTCTCATCTCTAATTTTAATTTTTAAATGAGTTGTGTTTTTTTTTATGCCTTCTTATTTCTTGTTTTAATTTAATTAAGTAGGGTGTTTGAGTTTTAAAAGAAAAGAATTTTTTTTTGAGGAGCTTTTTAGGGCTTCTTGGGAATACAGAAAACAATTTCATTAATTAGTTTTTTTTTTTTTTAAATTTAAATGCACGGGAATATTTAATTCCCTCTCCTCATGCCTTTTTTTTGTGGGTAGGATATTTTTTTGTGGCCTTTTATTTTTCTACTAGTGTTTTGTTATTGAGGAAATTTTATTTGGGGATGTAATTAATTGCTTTTGGAGATAATTTAGGTATTAACTGATTATATTTTAATTTTATTAATGCCTTGTCTTTTGCATTGTTATATGAGAAATTTTTATTTTAAATGCTCATAGTGATGTAAAACATTTTAATTTTTCTAAAAGAATATTTGAAATTATTATCATGGAAATAAGTATTTTAATTATCCATATTTAATATTTAATTTATTATAGTGAAATGGGTTAATTGTCTCCTTGTCCTTTTATTTTATCTAGGGATTTAATATGGTAATGAGGGGACTTTTAATGGGGTTTTATGTTATTTCAATCGGGAGTATTTTAGGTGTTAGATTATTATTATATTTTAATTAAATGCCTTTAAGGGTGTAGACTAATCTAAATATTTTTATTTAATCCATGTGCTTGTTTAGAAAATTGTGATGTGGGTATGATTAAAATTAATTAGCGTAATTACCTTATTTGAATGGAAGGGTTGGGTGTTTTAATTAAATATTTTTTATGAATGCTCTAGAGGCATTATGCTCCAGATTTTTCCAGGAATTAGGGTTATTTAATTTAGTGAGCTTATCACGTGTTTTAATAATATTTTAATTGTTTATGCTTGGTAATTAAGTTTTAGATAAAATTTTACTTAATTTGATTAGCTTTAGTATTAGGGTTTGGATTTCAATGCATGTCAAAATCCTACTTCACTTTGGAATCTTAGGGTTAGTGTCAATTTCGAACCTAACCCTATTGGTGACGCTTCTTGCATCGCATAACCCCCTAGTCAGCTTACATCTCGCAGGGGTTGCGAAAGGTCTTCACAATACCCCGTCATTTGATTGACATGTTTACACCCTATGCGTATTGCCACCGAGCACGTTGATGCATGCAAGGGGGTTTCTAGGGATACGTGGAAAAGTCAGCCAAGACTGGTGTTCACACCAAGTCTTTTAGGAACAGTCTTCAACCACGATCCAGATTTCTCTCCTTGGACCAATCCGAAGGTAGGAACACAATCAGGAGACATCCACAAGCACATTGTAATCACCAGGAACATCTGCACAACCTCTAACCACTTTATCGATGAGATTCTTCAATCCGGAGCACATAAGCCTAACTATCATCAACTGTCATAAAGGAAAAATCGCTTGCGAACCACCAAACCATGAACCATTAGAGTTGAAGGCACTTATCATCATTACAAACTTAATTCCATAACCATAGACTGTAAAACATCAATGTGAAGAAATGCGGAGCAGAATACTTTCCTTCTGTCACAACTAAATACACAGAAAAAGCAGGTTTCACTCTGGTAAACACAACTCACCCAAATATTCATATGGAGGGCTCAAACTTGAAACATAACATCTTCAGACATGACTCTAAATAACTTTCGAACTGCAGGCAAAGATATTCAATCTTCAGGAAATGCGGAGCAAACTTCTGGACTGTTCTTCTAAATATAATACATTGTTTCCATTGCAACACACTGTTTCCACTGGAGGAGCTAATTTTCTCAATATCCTCAACACCAAGATCACTTACATAAGTAAATACAAAGCATCTCACTCCTTACAAGCAAGCAACAAAATAAGAGCACAGTTGACACCAATGACAACACTGATTAGGCACATACTTGCAACAAATGGACAATCAAGTAAGGAGGTAACCTTCAAATCTGTCAAAAAGGATAAGGAGATAGATTCAGATTTTGAGGACTTTGATGAACAAGAATCTAATTTTGTGAGAAGGTTGAGACAAGGTTCTGGTGGTAAGTATAACGGGTAAGTTGCCCTTTAAGTGTTTTAGCTGTGGCAAAGTTGGTCATTTTGCCTCAAAGTGTCCTCTTAATGTAAAGTCAAAAGAAGATAATGCCAAGAATCTTGATAACACAAAAAAGGGAAGAAGATCATCAGGTTTTAGAAAGAAAATCTTGTATGTTGATGAGGACAACAGCTCCGATGATGTGCCATACACCAGTGATCAAAATGAATGTGTCTTTATGGCAATAGAACAAGAAGAAAAATAAGTTTTTGATGCGATAGAATATATTAATCCTAAGGTGAATGAAGTAGATTTTGAAGGCAAACTAATCTCTGCTCTTGCTGACCTCAAACATGAGAGAAAGAGGAATGAAAAACTTGATCTCAAACTTGAAGAATCAACTAAACATGTTGTGATCTGAAACTACAATTAGAAGAATCGAAAAGAATTGAAAAGGTGACAAAGTTGACCTTGCAAACAAAAGTGGATGAGTGTCATAAGTTGGAGGCAGGGGTTGTGTCTTTGAGGAAGCAATTGGAGAAGGTAGAGGGAGAGTTAAATCAGTCCCTAAAATGTGAAAAAGATATTAAACTATTTGATAAGTTACTTCAAAGTCAGAAGATTGTTACAAACAAATCAAGACTTGGTAGTGAAGGAGCCCAAAACTTCAAAGATGCAACAAACCCAACCTATGATAGAGGTGAGTCTAGTACTGCTGCTAAAAATATAGAAAAGAAAGCTCAAAATGGAGATGGTTTCAAAAGGATGTATACTCCTAAGAAAGGTTTGCAAAGAATCTCATTTCCAAACCAATCCAGGTTCTTTTACTCTTTTCATGGTTATAATCTTGATTTTGTTGGCAATAATTCTTTTGCTCCTTTGGCTGGTTTGAATGACATTTGCTATATTTGTAATAATTTTGGCCACATTTCAAAGTTTTGTAGAAGCATATTTGTTCAACCTCAAAAATCAAACCCTAGACACTTTGTGACAACAAAGACAAATCCTAATTAGCAGCCAAATGCAAATCAATCCCTTGAAAATTAGAATATGACTGCTCAAATGAAGTCAAATGACAAGTGCACAAAATAATGGGTTCAGAAAAAGCCAAGACAGAAATCTATGATTGTACAAATAGCCTTTCATGTCAGAGGTAAGGACAATCCATGGGTAGTTGATAGTGGATGCTCTAGTCATAAGACTGGAGACAAGAGTAAGTTTACTAGTTTGGAAAAATGCAATGGTGGTACTGTTAATTTTGGTGATAATACAACTGCTAGAATGATTGGAAAAGGTACCTTAAGCATTGATGGTAAAACCAGCATTCATGATGTTTTATATGTTGAAGGTCTACAACATAACTTGTTGAGTGTGAGTCAAATGTGTGATAAGGGTTATAACCTAGTATTTCATACTAATGGATGTGAAATTATCAATGCTAGTACTGGTAAAGTTGTTGCTGAAGCAAATAGGACAGCAAATAATCTATATCACTTGAAGGATGTCAAAAGTGGTAAATGTTTGAGTGGTCAAATTGATTTGAGATGGTTATGGCATAAAAGAATGGGTCATTTAAATTTTAATCATTTGGTGAAGGTTAGCAACAACAATGTTGTTAGACATATGCCTATTCTTAGCAAGCTGTTTAATGTTTTTTGTAAGGAATGTCAGGAAGGCAAATAAACCAAGACAAGATTCAAGACAAAAGAGTATTCAACTACTTAACCCTTGGACATGGTGCATACAGACCTATGTGGACCAACAAGGACAAAGAGCCTAAATGGTGAAAGGTATTTTATGTTATTTATTGATAACTTTTCTAGGATGGCATGGGTTACATTCTTGCAAGATAAGTCTCAGGCCTTAGATAGATTCAAAGTGTTCATATCTATGGTTGAAAATGAGTTTGGTAGGAGAATTAAATGCTTAAGGTCAGATAGAGGTGGAGAATACACATCAGTTGAGTTTAGTGCATACTATGAGAAGTATGGAATTAAGAGACATTTTTTAGCACCTAGAACACCTCAACAAGATGGGGTGGTTGAGAGAATGAACAGATAAGTCCAAGACATGGCTAGAACTATGTCAAAAGATGCTTAGTTGCCTGATTAGTATTGGAAGGAGGCAGTGCATACAACAGTCTACATTCTCAATAGAGGCAAGTTGAGACCAAACAGTGACAAAACACCCTATGAACTGTGGAAAGGTAGGCCATCATCAATTAAGTACTTCAAGGTATTTGGTAGCAAGTGTACTATTAAGAGAGATGAAGGTAATCTTGGCAAGTTTGACTCTAGGGCTGATGAAGGTATCTTCTTGGGATATTCCACAACTAGTAAAGCTTATAAATGTTACAATAATGTCTTCATAAGATTGTTGAAAGTGTGCATGTTAATTTTGATGAAGATCTTACTAAACTGACCTCTATGAAGTCTGATTCTAATTTTGAAGGACCGACAGATAAAGTAAAGGATGAATTTGATGATGAACAGCCTCAAACTCCTAGTTTGCATAAGGGGAACAACACTCAGTCTCAACAAACACCTAGTACACCCAAGGAGACTATTATTTCTGAAGTAGGAGGCTCTTCTCAAGTAAAATCAATACCTAAATTTGTAAAAGGAGACCATTCAGAACAACAAATCATTGGGAACAAAGAAGATGGTGTCATGACAAGGAAAAGACTCAAAATAGTACAGTAAGAAGAGGTAAACTTTTCTTTACTTTCTAAGTTAGAACCTAAGTCATATGATGAGGCTAGTAAGGATGAAGATTGGATTAGTGCCATGAAATAAGAATTGAGTCAAATTGAGAAAAATGGAACTTGGGAACTTGTGCCTAGACCTAAAAATAAAAATGTTATAGGAGCTAAGTGGGTTTTTAGAAACAAGTTGGATGAAAATGGGCAAATAACAAGAAATAAGGCTAGATTAGTTTGTAAAGGATTTGCTCAAATTGAAGGATTAGACTTTGATGAAACCTATGCTCATGTTGCTAGACATGAGGTGATTAGAATGTTTCTTACATATTTTGTCCATAAGAGGTTTAAAGTCTTTCAAGTGGATGTTAATCTGTCTTTCTCAATGGTTACTTAGATGAAGAAGTGTATATGGAACAACCAGAAGGATTCAAGGTTCATGAAGATAAAGATTTGTTTGCAAACTCAAAAAGGCCCTGTATGGTTTAAAACAAGCTCCAAGAGCTTGGTATTCAAGGCTTGACAATTATCTCCAGTAGCAAGGTTACAAGAAAGGTAATGCTTCAAGTAATATGTACTTCAAGCAAGAAGGTACAAGTATGTTGATAGTTATTGTTTATGTTGATGATATTATTTTTGGGGGTGATAATGATCAATCATATGTGTAAAATGTTTGCTAGTGATATGCAAAAGGAGTTTGAAATGTCAATGGTAGGTGAACTTTCTTTCTTTCTTGGTTTGCAAGTTAATCAATTAGAAAATGGCATTTTCATATCACAAGGTAAGTACATTAAAGAAATGCTAAAGAAGTTTAGAATGGATGATTGTAAACCAATTGGTACACCAATGGTTACAGGATGCAAACTCAGTAAGGATGCTGAATCTGAATTGGTTGATCAGACATTATATAGATCTATGATTGACAGCCTATTGTATCTTACTTCTACAAGGCCTAATATTATGCAAGCTGTGGGTATGGTATCTAGATTTCAGTCCAATCCTAAAGAAACACGTGTTAAGGCAGTCAAAAGGATATTTAGATACTTGAAAAGCACACTTGACTATGGGTTGTGGTATCCTGTTAATAATGACTTCAATTTGGTTGCTTATACCGATGTTGATTGGGCTGGTTGTATAGATGATAGGAAAAGCACTAGTGGAGGAGATTTCTTCCTAGGTGGTAGATTGGTGGCTTGGATAAGCAAGAAGCAAGAATCAATATCCCTCTCTACAGTTGAAGCTGAGTACATTACAGTTGCTTCTTGTTGTACACAGGTACTATGGATGGTACAGGCTCTCAAAGACATGAAGGTGAATGTATCTCAACCTATTTCAGTGCTATGTGACAATACAAGTGCAATTAATCTCTCTAAAAATCCTATAATGCATTCAAGGACTAAACACATTGACATTAGGTATCATTTCTTGAGAGAAAAAGTTTAGAACAATGAGGTTGCTTTACAGTATGTTGCTACAAGAGATCAAATTGAAGACATTTTCACTAAGCCTTTGTCTAAAGAGTTGTTTGAACAATTGAGATTCAAGTTGGGAATTGTTTCTCTCTCCTCACTCACCTAATCTTTTGAGATGTCTTGGTTTCCAGGGGAATTTCAATGATTGTTTCCATTACCCCTAAATTTTCTCTTTTGATACTTCATGTTGTTGACTATAGCAGGATTTTTGTTGGCAGCAGGACAGTGGTTTGATTTTGTTGTCATTTGGTGCTTGACATTAGCATGACAGTAGCCTTGATTTTATTGTTCATTTGGTTCCATCTTTTGGTGCAGTGCAGTGATCTATGCTATGACAGAGTACAGTTGATATTGTTCATGTGTTTCAGAATATAGGTGACAAGGGGAGCCCTTTTGGCATTGATGTCAAAGGGGGAGACTGTTGCAAGTATGAGGTGAGCCAGTGTTGTCATTGATGTCAACATACTCATATTGCATTGACAAGAAGGATTTGATGAGCTGTGTGCTGAGGATATTGAGAAAATTAGCCTCAGTCAGAACAGTGATGAGAAGAAGGCAAATGTATTGTATAGGTTGAGAACCGGAGGATGCGGATTAAAGGGTTTGTAGATATGAGTCTTGAGATGCTTCAGTTAAGATTTCAGAGGTCCGCATGAAGATCTGAAGGAGTTGTGGCTGTCGGTGTAGAACCGGTTCCGGCAAGTATTCAGAGGTGACAGAGGATCACAAAAAGGTCCGGTGAGGTCTGGAATTGTATTATCCTAATCTGCGGATTGGAAAGAGTGTTTGGGATGTCCTTGTGATGTGCCATCTCGAGTTGTGTATGATTTGGAGGTCCGGAAGTACCTCTTGCATTATGACAGTGGCAACAGACAGTGTTCTTGAAGTTCCGGATAAGGAGGATAAGAGATTTCAGTAAGTAAAGGAAATGCGGATGTACCTGGTCATTCAGGTAGGCTTGTGAAGGTTCTTGGATCATGTTGAGGTTGTGTTGTTGGTCCGCATTGATAATGTATGATTTGGAGGTCCGGAAGTACCTTTTGCATTATGACAGTGGCGACAGACAGTGTTCTTGAAGTTCCGGATAAGGAAGAGAAGAGATTCCAGTAAGTAAAGAAAGTGCGGATGTACCTGGTCATTCAGACAGGCTTGTGAAGGTTCTTGGATCATGTTGAGGTTGTGTTGTTGGTCTGCATTGATAGTAGAGCCCAGAATTGAAGTTATTCTTCCGGATGAAGTTCTTGCTCTGTTTAGCCGACCGGATGAGTTGTTCATCCTGCGAATGTTCTTGTGGTGGCCGACCGGATGTGTTATTCATCTTGCGGATACTCTTATGGTTGTTTGCCGACTTAGATGTTTGTTCCTAAGTCGATGTCTTGTATAAATAACGGTTTGTGAGTTCATTTCGATGTGTGGATTGTGTGGATGAGTGTGGCATAGCGAAGAGAAGTGCGAAAGGCAGAGCAGAGGTTTTTGGGCTTAAATGGAACTGATCCGGACATGGTAGAGATGTCATTCTCTAGTTCAAGACTGTGATTCTTATCACTTTGTAGACAGTGTGTCTCCTTGTAGGCAGTGGGCCTCTTTGTGAGCAGTGTGCTCGGGCAGTGAGCCCTAATTGGCAAGTGCCATTCTTTTTCTTATTCTTCTAACAGAGAATAATCCTTGGGTTAATCACCCCGTGGTTTTTCCCTTAACTGGGTTTTCCACGTCAAAATCTTGGTGTTCAATGTGTTGATGTTTATCTGCTCTTGTGTTTATGTATTATGCTTTCATGGATGATTAATTGATATGCTGTTAACTAACAACGAAGAATCAAGTGTTTGAAAGAACAAGAAGTTTTATACAACTGATTCACCCCCCCTCTCAGTTGTATGCCCTAGATCCAACAATTGGTATCAGAGCTAAGTTCCTCTGAAAGGAGCTTAACCGCTTGAGGAGATCCAGGATGTCGTCATACAAGAAGGATAGTCCGAAGTTCGATGGAACCAACTTCACTCTCTGGAAAGGTCGCATGAAGTGTCACTTGGAATGTATGGGAAAAGCATACTTGGCTATGGTCTCAAAACCATATGTACCTCCACAAGGTGGCCCGACAACTCTGAATGAAATCACAGAAGCGAAAAACAATCTGCGGACCAAGGAAGCTCTTCTAAGCGCATTGAATGACTCAGATCTCTCAAATGTTATTGACCTACCAACTGCATATGAGATCCTGACTAAACTGGAACTTTTGTATGAAGGAGATGAGTTTGTCAAAAGTGCAAGGTTGCAAAGTCTGAAAGGAAAATTTGAAAGATTGAAGATGAGAGATGATGAAAACATCACTACCTTTATGCCAAGAGTGAATGAGCTGGTATGTGGAATTAGAAATGCTGGTGGAACTCTAGATGAAAATGAGATTGTCTGCAAAATCCTAAGATCCCTTCCTGCTGCCTACAAAATCAAGGTTGCTGCCATTGATGAATTCAGAGCCCACACAAGTGTCACAAGAGAACAACTGGCTGGCAAACTAGCTGCATTTGAAATGACCGAGTTTGGAGATGATCCTCCCAAGACTGAATCTGCTTTCAAAGCCAGTGCCTATGTGAAAGGCAAACAGAGATTTGATCCGGGAGAAAACTCATCAAGGAAAATGTCATGGTATGATCAAGCAAGAAGAGACATGGAAGAAGAAGAAGCAAAAATAGCTCAACTTGAAGCCCTCATTGCAAAGAGACTGCCAAGAGGATCCGGTAAGTATGAAGGAAAACTACCCTTTAAGTGTTTCAACTGCAATAAGATTGGTCATTTTGCTTCAAGATGTCCGGAAAGATCTGCAAGGTCTAATACTAACAGACAAAGGTTTCAAAAGAATTGCTATTATGTTCATGAAGAAGATGACAATGAAGGAGTAACAGATGATGAATCAGAACTAGGAAGCAAATCCGGAAATGAGTGGGTGTTTATTGCCATCAAGGAAGAAGATTCAATACTCTCTGAATCTGTCAATCACAAGGTTGTGGAAAGAGCTTTGGCTGCTCAAGTGGAAGAAAAGGATGATTGGGTTATTGATAGTGGATGTTCTCACCATATGATTGGTGACAAGAATAAGTTCTTAGATTTGGAAAGGTATGAAGGAGGAATGGTAAAGTTTGGTGACAATTCTGCTGGCAGAATCAGAGGTAGGGGAACTATTTCCTTTGATGGAAAGAGCAAAACAGGTAATGTACTATATGTTGAAGGATTGAAGCACAATCTTCTCAGTGTTGGTCAGTTAGTGGACAAAGGCTATGATCTCCGGTTCAAGAATGGAAAATGTAGAATCTTTACAAGCTCCGGAACTGAAATTGCATCCGGTACTCAGACAAAAGGTAATATCTTTCATCTGGTTGGTTCAAATAAAAGTTGTTTGTTTGTTCAAATTGATCAGAGTTGGTTATGGCATAGAATAATGTGTCATGTAAATTTTGATAACATCATCAAGATAAGCAATACTCAGGCTGTAAGAGATCTTCCAAAATTGATGAAACCTACAAATAGTTTGTGCAAAGAATGTCAGCTAGGTAAACAAAGCAGAGTCTCTTTCAAAAGCAAAGATCAGTCTTCTACCGAATTGTTGGAATTAGTACATACTGATCTCTGTGGTCCGACAAGAATCAAGAGTCTGCAAGGTGATAGATATTTCATGTTGTTAATTGATGATCATTCCCGGATGATGTGGGTTACCTTTCTAAAAGAAAAATCAGAAGCATTTGAGAAGTTCAAAATCTTCAAAGCTATGGTAGAGAATCAAACCGGATTGAAACTAAAGTGTCTAAGGTCTGATAGAGGTGGTGAATTTACATCTGGTGAGTTCATTGACTTTTGTGAGAAGCAGGGTATAAGGAGACAGTTGTCTGCTCCTAAGACTCCACAACAGAATGGAGTAGTTGAGAGAAAGAACCGGACCATCCAGGAAGCTGCCAGGACAATGATGTTGGAAGCAAATGTTCCTCAAATGTTTTGGAAAGAAGCTATCAGCACTGCAGTCTACACTCTCAATCGAGTTCAAATCAGAAACAACACCGGTAAGACCCCCTATGAACTCTGGTTTGGCATCACTCCTGCTGTGAAATATTTCAGAGTATTTGGTAGCAAGTGTTATATTAAAAGAGATGAAGATCTAGGAAAGTTTGATGCTAGAAGTGATCAGAGAATTTTCTTGGGTTACTCCACTCAAAGCAAAGCATACCGATGTTACAATAAGAGATTGAGGAAGATGATAGAAAGCACCAATGTGAAAGTTGATGAAGGAATTGAGAAGCCTTCAAGATTTTATGAGTTTGATGAAGATGACCAAGACAGTGTTCAAGGAACTCAATCCTCTCCGGTGAGACAGAGTCAGCCTGATCCGGTAAATCAGGAAGAAGAGATAGGTTTGAATGAGCCTGATCAAGAAGCAGCTGTGCAGGATACTCCCAAAATTCCAAGGTATGTAAGACTGAACCGCTCTGAAGATCAGATCATAGGTGACAGAAGCAAAGGTGTACAAACTAGAAGGAATGTTGCTCAAAATCAGGATGAATGTTGTCTGATTTCAAAGATTGAACCTAAAACAATAAATGAAGCCTGCAATGATGAGAACTGGACCAAAGCAATGGAAGATGAATTGATGCAAATTGAGAAAAATCATACTTGGGATCTTGTTCCCAGACCTAGAGACAGGAATGTAATTGGAACCAAGTGGGTCTTCCGGAACAAACTAAATGAAGCTGGTGAAGTAATCAGAAACAAAGCTAGACTGGTCTGCAAAGGCTACTCTCAAATAGAAGGAATTGACTTTGAAGAGACTTTTGCTCCGGTGGCAAGAATTGAAGCAGTCAGATTACTTCTTGCATTTGCTGCCTTCAAAGACTTCAAGGTATATCAGATGGATGTCAAGTCTGCCTTCCTAAATGGTGATCTGGAAGAAGAAGTCTACATTGAACAACCGGATGGATTTCAATTGTCTGATAATGATGATATGGTCTGCAAGTTGAAGAAAGCTTTGTATGGATTGAAGCAAGCCCCAAGAGCATGGTATGAAAGGTTGGATAAGCATCTTGTGCAGATTGGATTCAACAAAGGTACTGCTAACAGTAACTTATATTTCAAAATTGATCATGAAAATATTTTGATTGTTGAAGTGTTTGTGGATGATATCATTTTTGGAGGAAGAGATAGTATGTGCAAAACTTTTGCAAATCAGATGAAAAGTGAGTTTGAAATGTCTATGCTTGGTGAAATGAATTTCTTCTTGGGTCTGCAAATTACTCAAACAAAAGAAGGGATCTTCATTTCTCAGACCAAATATGTGAAAGAATTGTTAAGGAAATTTGGTATGGAAGACTCAAAGCCAATGAACACTCCTATGGCAACCGGATGTAAGTTAAGCAAAGATGATGATTCTCCAAAGGCAGATCAGACAAAGTATAGATCAATGACTGGTGGATTGTTGTATCTCACTCAGACTAGACCAGATATAATGCAGGCTGTTGGTCTTGTGGCAAGATTCCAGGCTGATCCTAGAGAATCTCATGTTATGGCAATCAAAAGAATTTTTAGGTACCTGAAAGGAACAGTTGAGTATGGTCTATGGTACCCTAGAGATCCAGATTTCTCTCTTCATGCTTACACCGATGCAGATTGGGCAGGAGATGTGGATGACCGGAAGAGCACTAGTGGTGGAGCATTCTTTTTGGGGAAGAGATTGGTTTCTTGGCTAAGCAAGAAATAAGATGCAATATCTCTGTCTACAACTGAAGCAGAATACATTGCAGCAGCAGGTAGTTGCACTCAAATCTTATGGATGAAGCAGATGCTAAGAGACATTAAAGTTGAATATGAGGAGCCTATCACAATTTTCTGTGATAATTCAAGTGCAATTAATATTTCTAAGAATCCGGTATTGCATTCTAAGACTAAGCACATATCTATCAAGTTTCACTTTTTGAGAGAACAAGTGAACAAGGAAGAAGTCAGATTGGAGTATGTTCCCTCAAAGGATCAGATTGTAGATATCTTTACTAAACCTCTTCCCAAGGACTCTTTTGAATATCTCCGGGAGAAGTTAGGGGTCATGGCCCCTCCGGTGATGAACTAGGATGCACTAATGTGCATCAGTCCGGTGGATATCACAGTCATATCTTGTGATCCGGATTGATGATGAGGAGCTGCAACTAAGGGGGAGCAGCTGGTATGATTCTGATGTATTAGAATTGCAAGTATGAGCCCTTTGCCATTGATGTCAAAGGGGGAGAGAAGACATGTGAAAAACAAGTAGCTGATGATCAAAAGGGGAGCAGTAAATGAGGAGAAGACATGTTGTTGATAGGGGGAGCTGTGACAGAAAGGAGAAGTTCTTGTCTTGATGGTTTTTCACATCATATGTTGCCATCAATGACAAAGGGGGAGATTGTTGCAAGTATGAGGTGAGCCAGTGTTGTCATTGATGTCAACATACTCATATTGCATTGACAAGAAGGATTTGATGAGCTGTGTGCTGAGGATATTGAGAAAATTAGCCTCAGTCAGAACAGTGATGAGAAGAAGGAAAATGTATTGTATAGGTTGAGAACCGGAGGATGCGGATTAAAGGGTTTGTAGATATGAGTCTTGAGATGCTTCAGTTAAGATTTCAGAGGTCTGCATGAAGATCTGAAGGAGTTGTGGCTGTCGGTGTAGAACCGGTTCCGGCAAGTATTCAGAGGTGAAGGAGGATCACAAAAAGGTCCGGTGAGGTCCGGAATTGTATTATCCTAATCTGCGGATTGGAAAGAGTGTTTGGGATGTCCTTGTGATGTGCCATCTCGAGTTGTGTATGATTTGGAGGTCCAGAAGTACCTCTTGCATTATGATAGTGGCAACAGACAGTGTTCTTGAAGTTCCGGATAAGGAGGATAAGAGATTTCAGTAAGTAAAGGAAATGCGGACGTACCTGGTCATTCAGGCAGGCTTGTGAAGGTTCTTGGATCATGTTGAGGTTGTGTTGTTGGTCCGCATTGATAATGTATGATTTGGAGGTCCGGAAGTACCTTTTGCATTATGACAGTGGCGACAGACAGTGTTCTTGAAGTTCCGGATAAGGAAGAGAAGAGATTCCAGTAAGTAAAGAAAGTGCGGATGTACCTGGTCATTCAGACAGGCTTGTGAAGGTTCTTGGATCATGTTGAGGTTGTGTTGTTGGTCCGCATTGATAGTAGAGCCCGGAATTGAAGTTATTCTTCCGGATGAAGTTCTTGCTCTGTTTAGCCGACCGGATGAGTTGTTCATCCTGCGAATGTTCTTGTGGTGGCCGACCGGATGTGTTATTCATCTTGCGGATACTCTTATGGTTGTTTGCCGACTTAGATGTTTGTTCCTAAGTCGATGTCTTGTATAAATAACGGTTTGTGAGTTCATTTCGATGTGTGGATTGTGTGGATGAGTGTGGCATAGCGAAGAGAAGTGCGAAAGGCAGAGCAGAGGTTTTTGGGCTTAAATGGAACTGATCCGGACATGGTAGAGATGTCATTCTCCAGTTCAAGACTGTGATTCTTATCACTTTGTAGACAGTGTGTCTCCTTGTAGGCAGTGGGCCTCTTTGTGAGCAGTGTGCTCGGGCAGTGAGCCCTAATTGGCAAGTGCCATTCTTTTTCTTATTCTTCTAACAGAGAATAATCCTTGGGTTAATCACCCCGTGGTTTTTCCCTTAACCGGGTTTTCCACGTCAAAATCTTGGTGTTCAATGTGTTGATGTTTATCTGCTCTTGTGTTTATGTATTATGCTTTCATGGATGATTAATTGATATGCTGTTAACTAACAACGAAGAATCAAGTGTTTGAAAGAACAAGAAGTTTTATACAACTGATTCACCCCCCCCTCTCAGTTGTATGCCCTAGATCCAACAGAGACTACTTGTGCAGTACAGTGAACTAGTGACAGTGACCTTTGTGTGTGCAGTCATAGTTGCAGTGAATGACATAAATCTAGTGTAGTGACTGAATGTTTTTGAATGAGCAGCAGTGATTGAATCTTCTTGATAGTGACAATATAACTTTATGATGACACTATTTTGTGGTGCTCTCTGCTTTCAAACAGTACTCTATACTTTTTGCTCATTTTGTTGTCATTGGGTGTATGACATTGACAAGGAATTGTGCTATATGAGGCCGACTATATGATATTTACATTATGACATTATGACATTTGTTTTGCCAAGTTAACAATTTTTGAACAATTTGAACAATCAGTGATAGTGTTTCTTGACTTTTATGGCAGTGTTGTCTTCATCATGTAGGGAGAAAGTAGTCGTTTATTGAGAGTTTTTTGTGTTGTCATCAATGCCAAAGGGGGAGATTGTTGGCCCCATGGCATTTGGCATGTGATGAGATGGCATTGATGTCAACCTAAGGGCTATGCTTCTAAGATTGGAAGTTGTTTTAAAGGAGCTTACCTTTGAGTGGTTTTGAAGGAAGTTACTTTTTTATGATATTCACATTGAATTTGTTGTGTTGAGCCTCAGTTCTTGTTTGAAATCTCTGCATTCAACTTGGGTTGTCTAGGTATCTTAAGATCCTAAAGATTGTATGATGTTATGTTTGGGGATGCAAAGGTTGCAAAGTTGTCCTTATTATTTGGTTCCTTGTTCATCTTTATCTCTATGATAGTCATGTCTGAGTCACTATGTGTTTGGTATCTCACATGAACTAGGGTTTCATAATTTTATTAAAGTCCCATAACCTTAAACCCTAGGCTCAATGTTGTAATACCTATGTCTTATTTGGATGGTTTAATTCTTGTGATATAAGTGTTGATAACTGAGAGGGGGGGGTGAATCAGTTATCCTAATTATTTCCCTTATTGAACTTTCCTTTTAATTGATGCAGCATAGAATCAAACACAAAAACATTAATCATGAAATAAGAAACACATGACACAGTATTTTTGACGTGGAAACCCTGTTAAGGGAGAAAACCACGGGGTGATTAACCCAAAATTATTCTCTGTTAGAAGAATAGGAAATTACAAAAATGGCACTTGCCAATTAGGGCTCACTGCCCGAGCACACTGCTCACAAGAGGCCCACTGCCTACAAGAAGACACACTGTCTACAAAGTGATGAGAATCACAGTCTTGAACTGATTGGAAGCATCTGCATATGCTGGAGTTTAGTTCCGGTTAGGCTCAGTACACTGATCTGCTGCACTTCATCTTTCCTCTGTTCTTTATTCTGCTATCTTTCACATACCGGATCCTTTTTGCTACCTCTGCTCTTATCTGGACTTATTCGCATATATCTCCACATCATCACCCCCTTCACAACTAAATCCATCCTCTATATATATCCGCATAAGTAATTTCATCACTTTTCTAGTCGGCATCCGGAACAGTCTAGTTTCTTACAAGCTCTCATTCTGTCGGCTGAATCCTTCCTCACCAAGCAATGCGGATCAAGCATATACTTGTAGATATCATTAATCATGTCGGCCAAACATGATTCATGCCTTCACAACCTCTGTCATCAACAGTAACACATCCGGAAAGCAGTCTAATACTCTGCCAGTCAGTTCTTCCTCTGTTTTCACTGTCTCTCAGGAATCCGGTACTCAACCATTCATATCTTTTTCCTTGTCCATCACCGGAGGCTAAATCCTTGGAATATACCACTCAAGGTAGTCCTCTTGACTTCCCTAAATCCGCACTGCACCAAGACACTTCCTCTGAGAGATCCGGACCAATCTGTCGGACCTTGCCACATGCTCTGTTCTTCTTCACCGGACCACAACATTCTTTATTCTGACTTCCGGTAGAGACACATCATGACTTGCGGATATGTGGGATGACCTTTGTTGCCATCAATGACAACAACCATGAATCCATATAGTGTCTCTTGCCAACAATCTCCCCCTTTGGCATTGATGGCAACACTTAGTGAAAAATGACTAAGTGTTTTCACTATGCTCCCCCTTTGCTGATGCTCTGTCTTTATATACAATTTCCGGAACTCCCCCTTAGTTGGATTCCTCATTTTTCACTGCTCCTCACTCCCCCTTTGACATCAATGGCAAAGGGTAGGGTCTGCACACCAAAATTTTCAAAAATTTTCTATATATAGCCGCATATTTACATACTCACATGTACTGAAGAATGTCTGCAAAGGATGTCTGCAATTGGATCATTTCTGTAGCCCAACTTTGCTTCATTCTATCCAAAATTGAAATGTGACCACTTAACAAAAATGCAAAAGCTTCTGCCCGCTTGAGATCTGTCGGATCTTTTGTTTGGGCGGTGGTCTGAGCATCACTGATGGCCTCATGCATAGTTTCCAACTTAGGGATTATAATCCTTCTAAGTTCTCCCATCCGGTTAGTGATGTTCTTTCTTTCCTTCTCAAGATTCTTTATTTCATTCAAGACTGCAATAGTCTGACATTCTTGATTTATTATAGAGGAAGAGAGAGGATCAAAACTTTGAGATAAGCTTTGTAGCTTATCCTGTTCCTCTTTTATTTTCTTGTCAAATGCTGCTGTTGCCTTTGACCAGGATATACAAAATTTATAGATGTCACCACCATCCTTAAGAGCATTCTCTAAGCTCTTTATTCCAATGCTTACAATCTTCCTATCTTTAGAGATTAATTCTAATATTTCTGAAAATCTCTTATCCAAAAATTCCTTCCGGACCTTTTCTTCAGCTGATTTTTCTAGAGAATCAAAATGTGTATCAACACTGCTGACTAAGGTTTTTAGATTACCGGAAGTGGAGGCTGTCGGATCTATTTGGATTGATGGCATAATCTTTACAAGTACTCCGGAAGCAGCCTCTATCAACTCACAGTCTTCCATATGAGACTTCAGGAGCTTTTCATTTGCCTTGGCATTTGCAAATGAAGCTATCTTCATTGTTTGTACCGGAGAGAGAGAGTCAAAGTCGAATGGGCCTTTTAGAAGCTCCGGTTCATCAATCTTTAAAGTTTCTTTGCTCAAAAATTGTTGAACAGTTTGTGCAGTGTCTCTTGCCGGAGACAGATGTTTCTTTTCTTCTGCAGTCTTGGAGCTGTCAACCTCTTTGTCTTTCACCACTGCTTCCTTCTCCTGTAATTGCTCTTCTTCTTTGGATCCGGAGACTGTAGGGGAAACCAGAGGAGAGATGCTAGCTTGTTCATGGGCCACTTCTTCTGGAGCAGAGGGTCCCAAGTCCTCAGCTGTTTCTGTACCTAAGTCCTCTACAACAGGAAGATTGAACCTTTTGAAGGCCTTCCGGAGGATCTCTTCTGTTTCTTGGGCCACTTTGTCAGTCTCACCAAGCATGAGTTGATTCATCCTGGCTTTGCTTCTGAACTCATCTTTGCAGTCCTTGAAGATAATGTTCATTGTCTTGGGATCAATTTGAGGATATAGCTGAATAGCTATCTGCTCCCGGATCTCAAGATCTTTAGCATGAGCATTATTCTTTCTTACTTCCAATTCCTTTTCTAGGCTTTTAGGAATAAGAGATATGATTTCAATGAAAGCCTTATTATATATGTTAAGATATTTGACTGTGGCCTCCTGCAGAGTCTTTTGGTCGGCCTCACTGAAGTCATCATAAGATTCAGTCATTGGTTGAAGGTTTCCATCCACCGTGACCGACTTGATTATGCTCTCTAGAGACAGAGTGGGCTTTTCAACAGATACCTCTGCCATTTCATCCTTATCTTGGCCTGTGGAGGGCTTACCGGATCCTTTCTTTTTCTGTTTCTTTATTTCTTTTATTCCCTCATCTGACTCTGTTTCCTCTTCATCCTTTTGGCTTCCATAAGCCCTTGTGGCTTTTGTCTTGGATCTCTTACCGGATGCCTGGACTTCCGGTTTTGAACTTTTGGTTGAGGGAGGTGCAGATCTCTTTGATGATCTGGTCCGGGTGGGAGCTTCAACCGGAGCACTTTCTTTACTTTTCTCTTCTTCCTCAGCCTTCCTCCTCTTTTCCCGGCTGGCATCAAGTGCCTCTTTTGAGATGCCTAGGCCTTGAGCAATGTGCTCTACTTCTTTTCTCACTTTTCTTTTAATCTCAGGTTCCCTGAGTTCTACATGTATTTTTACACTCAGCTCCTCAAAGGTTCCAAACCTTTCTGCCTTAGGATCTTTGGGCTGACTTAGCATGTGTTGAACATGCAGCTCCACTATCTGTTCATCCACTTCATACCCCATGGGCATGATCCAGACAGTCCTTGGCTCCACTGCCTCCATTAGGCACTGATCAGTGTCAACCATAAAACACACTGAGTCTTTGTATTTTTCAACAAGAGACTGGGGAATTCTCTCTCTTGCTTGCATCATGCTCTGAAAGTTTTTGAAGTATCCCCATAGAGCTGTATTTCTCGCTTTTGCATCCCCAAGTCCATGCAAGTAGTCTCTTATCTGGACTGCAACAGGTTTGTCATTCTGCCATACCCATCCACTTGTTCCGGGTAGCTCATTCATGAAGTAGAAGAATAGACATACAATAAGAGTACCATACTTAAAGGAATTCTTCTTATCCTTCTTGATTTTCTGTATATTTTCCATTAATTGGCTTAGCAGTAGTTCGCAGAGATCATATTCTGCATTCTTTCTTAGCATTTCATAGGCAGTGTATACTGCAGTTCCGGATACAGAATTCTCTCTGCTGGAGTGATAGATCTTGTATCCTATTATCATTGATGCATATTTGATATCCGGATCCGAAATATCTTCAATGGTCATTGCCCTCTTGTCAAATTTTGATCCGGTGGCCTCAGTTACAATGTTGTTCTTGACAGATTTGAGGATAGGTACCCCTCCGGAAGAGTATAGACCAGTTACTGCTCTAATTGCCTCTTTTGTGATCTTGCAGGGTCTATCTAGCCATAGAAAGTTGTCATGCATCCTGCTCAGTACATACCGGACCCATTCATCTTCTTCAAAGCAGGGGAAATGAATAAATTGCTTAAATTGTTTCTTCTGGATATCCTTATACTCTGGTTTAAGCTCAAAAGCATTGTCTATCAGTTGCTTGTGATAGAGGTCTCTTAATTTGAATTCCCCAAATTCTTCAATGCTTGCATGTATGTAAACCCTAATGTCTTCGGTATGTAAAACTCCGTGAGGAACACTAGAGAAGGCTCCTAGTGGATCTACCTCCAATGATTTGTAGGGATGTTTCTTGAATGAGGGGCGAGGTCTATCAGAGATCTTAACTATGTTTGGAGTAGCCATTCTTCAAAGATTTGCAGTGAGGTAATGAAAAACGGAGAATACCTTATGCGCCTTCGGTTTGCACGGAGTGGTTGGATTGATTTCTTTATGCAATAACTTCGGCAGGAGATCCTTGGTGTGCTTGATGAACCTTGTTGCAAAGCTCCACTTTTCGCTTCTTCTCGAGTGTAGAATGAGCAAATGACCTTTGAGAAATCCCTTAAATTGCTCCACGAACCCTAATATCTGTCTGCAATAAATGCTTCACCTACATCATTCCGGTTTGCCTTGTCTGGATAGCTTGGAGTATCCCGGATTAGTCCTGATCTGTGGATATCATCCGGATCTTTCAATCATGAATAAATCGAGGTAACATATTACAAGAACATCCCAAACACTCTGTCCAATCCGCAGAACAAGATAGTGCATTTCCGGATCTTTCCGGACCTTTTTGTAATCCTTTATCATACCGGAGCATCTCCCTGAACAGGTCTTATTTGATCGATCACAGCTTCTTCATAACTCCATGCGGACCTCTGAAAACTTGACTGAAGTATCTCAAGACTCATATCTACAAACCCTTTGATCCGCATCTTGTGCCACATCCGGCACCACTTGTTTGGCTGGGGGAACAAGATTTTCTTTGAGTCTCCCCCTGAGCCTGAGCTCACTTTTTAATTTTTGGAAGAAATATCAGCACCAGAGTCTGGTGCGGATCCAACCTCTACATTCTTTGAACTTTTCTTCACCCAAATCTTGCTCATCTGATTCCTAACCTCATCCGCATTCATCTTTTGTTTACCCTTGTCTTGATTCTGATTATACACCGGACCTCTTTTGTCCTGATTCTTGTTTCTGCAGACTTTAGCATTATGACCGGACCTATTGCAGATTTGGCAAATAACATTTCTTTGCATATTTGACTGATATCCTCTTGATCTGCATTGATTAGCCATATGACCTACTCTATTGCATGTGAAGCATCTACCTTTGAATGATTTGTTTACTTGCATAATTCTGCATTCATGGGATTTGTGTCCATACCTTTTGCAGTTGAAGCACTGTCCAGAGAAGGATGAATTAATCTGATTCATTCTCATTCTGCACTGATCAGCTTTGTGACCAAAGTGGTTGCAGCTGTGGCAGTATCCATTGAAGGATGGATATCTTTGAGCATTTGGCTGTCTTACAGGAGGTCTTCTAGGCCTGCTCCTTGGATTTTCTGATCCAAGATTCTTCTGACCGGATCCAGAGCTTTCTCCTTTCTCATATCCCAAACCATACTTGTCATCTGTCCTCTTTTGACTTCCAAGAAGAACTTCAAGTTGAGCAGAACTTATCTTGAATTTCTCTTTATATTCATTTGCTGTTTGAAGGTCTCTTTTGAGAGAGGCAATTTGATCCTCAAGTTTTCCTTCATTATCTTTGGCATCTTCAAGATCAGATTCAAGATGTCTGATAATCCTGTCCATCTGGTGGCATTCTTCTGATTTTTCTTTAAGAGATTGTCTTAGATTGTCTTCAGCCTTTCTTTTTTCTTCAATCTCTTGAGTAAACTTTATAGTTCCTGATTCCATTTCATGTCTTAACATAATGACTTCTTTTGATAACTTTTCACATAACTTGGTTTGCTCAGTCAATTCTTCATTTGTATTGCTTTCTTCACTTTGTCTTGCCAACTGTTGAAGCAGCTCCTTTCTCTTTTTCATAGAGAGACTTAATTTGTCTTTTAATTCTCTCATGAATTCATCAGCCTGTTTGAGTCTTTCCTTTAATTCACTGACTTCAGAATTTGACTGTTCAAGATCCTCAAGAGCAGTCTTGAGTTGCTCCCTTAAACCATATGCATCCATTTGAAATCCCAGATCTTCCTCAAGCTGTTAGGCTCTATTAGGAGGAACTTAGCTCTGATACCAATTGTTGATAACTGAGAGGGGGGGGTGAATCAGTTATCCTAATTATTTCCCTTATTGAACTTTCCTTTTAATTGATGCAGCATAGAATCAAACACAAAAACATTAATCATGAAATAAGAAACACATGACACAGTATTTTTGACGTGGAAACCCTGTTAAGGGAGAAAACCACGGGGTGATTAACCCAAAATTATTCTCTGTTAGAAGAATAGGAAATTACAAAAATGGCACTTGCCAATTAGGGCTCACTGCCCGAGCACACTGCTCACAAGAGGCCCACTGCCTACAAGAAGACACACTGTCTACAAAGTGATGAGAATCACAGTCTTGAACTGATTGGAAGCATCTGCATATGCTGGAGTTCAGTTCCGGTTAGGCTCAGTACACTGATCTGCTGCACTTCATCTTTCCTCTGTTCTTTATTTTGCTATCTTTCACATACCGGATCCTTTTTGCTACCTCTGCTCTTATCTGGACTTATTCGCATATATCTCCACATCATCACCCCCTTCACAACTAAATCCATCCTCTATATATATCCGCATAAGTAATTTCATCACTTTTCTAGTTGGCATCCGGAACAGTCTAGTTTCTTACAAGCTCTCATTCTGTCGGCTGAATCCTTCCTCACCAACAATGCGGATCAAGCATATACTTGTAGATATCATTAATCATGTCGGCCAAACATGATTCATGCCTTCACAACCTCTGTCATCAACAGTAACACATCCGGAAAGCAGTCTGATACTCTGCCAGTCAGTTCTTCCTCTGTTTTCACTGTCTCTCAGGAATCCGGTACTCAACCATTCATATCTTTTTCCTTGTCCATCACCGGAGGCTAAATCCTTGGAATATACCACTCAAGGTAGTCCTCTTGACTTCCCCAAATCCGCACTGCACCAAGACACTTCCTCTGAGAGATCCGGACCAATCTGTCGGACCTTGCCACATGCTCTGTTCTTCTTCACCGGACCACAACATTCTTTATTCTGACTTCCGGTAGAGACACATCATGACTTGCGGATATGTGGGATGACCTTTGTTGCCATCAATGACAACAACCATGAATCCATATAGTGTCTCTTGCCAACAATAAGTGCTCTTATGTATTCTCTGGCCATTAGTTATCTCTTGACAATCTCTTGTTCAGGTCTCTGTCCTAAGTTTCATTGGTTTTTTCTTAGGGTTTTAACACATATTGTGACCCTAATAACCAAAACCCTAAGTGTTATTTTGTGCTCAAAAATACATGTAATTCAAGGCCTCTTAAACCTCATTTACCTGTCTTCGAAAAAGTTCACTTTTGGTTCTTTTTATGTGTTGACCGGTGGTTCCAGGTAAAGATAACTTAAGTGATAACTTGATGTGGTCGGAGTCATTTGTTGACCGGCCCCCTCTCCTAGGGAGCCAGGTCGTTATGGTTGAGCCCATTAAGTTTGGGCGGTAATATGAGATCAATGGTTGGTTTTTGAAAGGTGGTGCCTACGAAGACATCAATCAACGGCCCTCGTTTAAAGTTTTTAAAAAAACCTAACGGTCCTCTTTCCAGGTTAAATTCTGACGGTCGGCAAAGTGTATACTGTGTCAAACAGTTTTATAACTGTATTTTTGCAACTTCCTCTTGGGCTGAGAAGACACTGGATATTTAGAGACTTCCACTATGATTTGAGATTCTTCTTCAAGAGTTGATAGGTGAAATTCTGCAGATTAGATTGGAGGATATGTTGTTTTGAACATAGAATTTTTGTGGTATCTGCAAACTAGCAGAAGAGAAAAGAAAAGACCCTAATATTCTTTGCATAGCAATAAAAAGTATTTATAATGATATGAATTTTTGAATTGAAGTATTAGGATTGTGTAGGGTACCATTACATTTTGAAGGGACATAAGTGTTTTATAAGCATTGATGTAATAGAGTGTATCTGAGGTCTTCATTGTAAGAAGTTTTTTTTTGTTTAAGAAGGGTTGTTATGTCAAGGTGTGAGTGAGGTAGGTTAGTGGATTGAAATTGATGAAATATGTTATTAATATCATTTTGTAGAGAAGTTAACATGTTTTGTAAATGTGCAAATCAGATTTTTTGAATCACAACTTGCACATTTATTGTTCTTGCTTTGGAGTCATTTTGTGTATCAGGAGTTTGGAGATTGGTGTCTCTTGTTTTTGGTGTGATTGGTTGAGTCAGGTGTGCATCGTACCTGATATGGTGAAAGTTAAAAAATAGTGCAGGGGTGTCAATTGTACCTTGGGTTGGCGCTACAAAAATCAATTGTAATCATCTTTATTTTTGAGGTTGGATTTGAGCAGTAGACTCAAGCAACCTCAGTGGTTTTTCCCTTCACAAGGTTTCCACATAAATTTGGTGTTATGTGTGCTTGGTTGTCTTATTGTTCTATGTTTCCATTTGCTTTAATGAGTTCTTAAAAGCAATTAAACAAGTTTTGTTTTGGTAACACTGATTCACCCCCCCTCTTAGTGTAACTGTGCTCTTTTCACTTACAAGGTCCAATCTTCTTCCATTTGAGTTTATTGTATGTTCCCTGTGGGAACCTCTCCTTCTGCAAGTGTGCCAAAACCAAATCTCCAACCTAAAACTCTTGTTCTCTCCTATGAATATCAACACACTCCTTGTATTTGGCAGCACTTTTCTCCAAATCTTCCTTCACCTATTTATGCAAATCATGGATATATTCTACAAAATCTTCAGCTACAGCGCTCTTACGAGTCAAATCAACACTATCTCGCAATTCATCTACCCCTCTTGGATTGTAACCATACACAATGTGAAAAGGACTTTTCCCTACACTCCTATTGACTGAATTGTTATAGGCAAATTTTGCCTGAGACAAAACCAAGTCCCACTGGTTAGGCTTATTCCCCACCAAACATCTCAATAAATTTTCTATACGTCTATTGACAACCTCAGTTTGACCATCACTCTGAGGATGGTATGCTGAACTGAAACCCAATTGTGTACCCATTTTCTTCCACACGGTACGCCAAAAATGACCAACAAATTTTACATCCCGATCTGAAACTATGCTCTTAGGCAAACCAAGTAATCTAACTACCTCCTTGAAAATAATGTAGCAATGTGGGAAGCATCATTACTCTTCTAACATGGAATAAACTGAACTATTTTAGAAAATCTTCCAACAACAACAAAGATAGAATCATTACCTCTCTCTGTACGAGGCAATCCCAAAACAAAATCCATATTTATATGTTCCCATGATCTTTCTGGTATAGGTAATGGTTGATATATATATATATATATATATATATATATATATATATATATATATATATATATATATATATATATATATATATATATATATATATATATATATATATATATATATATATATACTTGGGCATGGTGGAACTAGAAGTTGTAGTAGAGTTGATTTGTGGAACAATATGTGTCATTTTGATGGGATAGTTGAGATCTAATATAGTTTAGCAAGGTTTAGGGGAGAGGACCCAGTAGTTGAGCACCCTAACTTCACGCCTCTCAAAATCATATGTGGCAATTTCGAATCACTCCAAAAATTTTACAGTAGCTTACTTGGCAAGGCCCCTACTTATAACTAAGGTTTCAGGGCCACATCATCAAATATGATGCCACATCAGCATGTTTTTTGTTGAGGTGTCAAATAGTTCCCCCAAAAAAAGGGTTGACGAATAGGTGTGCATTAAGTCATGTTTTGTTAGTGCGTTGAGGTGGTATCACATGATTGGTTGCTTTTTAAATCTAAAGGGCACATTTCATTCAATTATTAGTACTTATAGTAACACTAACGACCTTAAAGTCACAACTACTAGTACTAAACTTTAAAAAATATTGGGCCTTAAATGCACAAGTACTATCTCAATCATTAGAACTATCTCACCTATTGGGTCTTTTCCCTTATAGCTTGTTAGGTATAATTTATCTCAATACTAATAGGAGGATGTGCAATATTCACAATTAATATGAATGTTTTTCAAATCCTTATGGAAAGTGGACAAATGTCATTTCAAACACGAGACAAATTAAATTCCAACTGTTTATGTCATATCATTATTTTTACAAAGTTGTGTTTATTTCAAATACAAGTATTTAATGGCAGTCACATGTTAGCACTTATTTTGACCTGGGGTTGATTTGTCATGATCAGGAGGTTTCTTCATCTGAAGTCTTCATCTTCTTGCCCAATTTTTCTAAGTGTTGGACCTCCTCAGCGTTTTTCAGCTGCAGCATCATATTTTTCTGAGGAGGAGGTCGTCATCATCATCTTGTCTTCGATGATGATCTTCATCAGCATGTTCTTCGTCGACTTGTTTTTCTCATCGTCATCATCATATTTCAACTGTCGGGTGATGTTTGCTTATTATCCTGATGATACTGGTGAGCTACAGTGCGCCCTCAGTTGCTTGCGGGGGTGATTTTTCAAGTATCTGGTGATCTTCCGAATATCACCTTGCTCAAACATGATGACGATGTTGCCCCGATATCTTGAAGGGGTTATTCTCTAAGTTGTCGACCTGACTTGTTTTTTCCTAAGGGTCGTCATCATCATGATATTTCCAGTTATCATCCTGCTGCTTGCGGAGGTCATCATATTTTCTGCCTTCATGATATTTCGCCAGGGTGATATTTTATCATCGGGTGATCTTGGTTATGATCATCCTGATGATGTTGTCGAAGAGTTCTAAGTGCGACCCGATATTCACTAGGGTCATCATATTTTGGAACATCAGGATGATCTTAGTCAATATCATCCTGATGATGTTGTATCACTTCTTGTTCTTTGTTTCTCATCCTGATGATGCTGACGTCATCCGTATATCAGGGTGATATTTTTCTCTGCCTATCTGCATCATGATATTTCCGAAGGAGGGGGTGATATTTTCATATCACCTGGATATATGTTTGCTCGAGCATCATGATGATGCTAATATCAAGGAGATATCTGCCTGCCAGCTTCGCGCATTATCTACTGGGGGTGATCTTTTCAAGCAGCATCATCATTTCAGTTATCGCCCCGATCTTATAGAGGAGCTACAGTGCAACCTGATGTTTGAACGTCAGGAGGATATTTCCAAATATCCGGTTGTCTTCCGAATATCATGATGATGTTAATATGATGATGACGTCATCAAGGTCCGCGGGGGTCATATTTCTAACAACTGATCATCTTGAAGAGACCTCCTGATATTTGCAAACATGATGATGACGTCATCCGGATATGAGGAGGTGCGCAGTAGGCAGATATGATGATGACGTCAGCAGTATATGATGATGACGTCATCAGGATGTTCATCGGCCAGACTTTTGGAATAAGCTCAGCAGGAGGATGTTCCTCCGATGGATCAGGTTGTGCCGATTATCATGAAGGGTATATTTCAAATATCATGATGACGTCAGGGTGATATTTCGAGCAACAGGATATCATGCTGCTGGAGGATGATGATGATGAGGTCTATACTAGTGTCGTCAGGAGCAAAAGCACCGACATGATATATGCTCATGACCTAGTATATAAAGTGTTATTGAGGTCATCGCGGGGTGCATGTGGGATAATGTTATCCTGCACTTTCAAATATCATGATGATGAATATCGGCGGGAAGTGGTTGCGATTGCAGATTTGATGATCTTCCCAAGGCCGCGGGTTGGTGCGCCATTAATGGCGATTGTTGCAGAGGTATGGGCGATGGCGTGGGTGGATCCTGTACCCGACTGGAGGTGTCAATCAGCGGATAGTGGCGCAGGGCTCGAGAAATCTTCCTGTCTCCTCCCCTACCTGCTGCATTCAAGTTTGGGCGCCAATCCGGTTGTGTTCGAGCGCCATTTTCCTGATACTGTGTATCTGGCGAAATTTTGGTCAACCATGTAATTAATTGCTGAGCACCTACCTGGCTGTTATAAGCAGGTGGTCTTGCTCATTTGAGAGGTTGTTGAAAGTTGATGATTTTGGCTCTGTAATGCATAACAAGCTGATCTGGTTGCTCTGTACAGCTTACCTGTGAGTTTATGTATCTCTTGTTGTTTGTTTTTGGCATGAACCCACTGATTTCATGATTAAACTTATATGAGAAATGCTGTTTGGCATGTGTTGTGTTAATTCTGTCTCCAGTATTGCATGTATTCTTCTTCTGAATCTGGATGTTTGGTAATGTTTAGATTCTAGAGCATAGAATTCCTATGTTGACTGTCTGATCTTTTAACTTCTACTCAAGGGGTAGATTAAACTGTTTTCAGGTTGAACATTGGGAGGGATATACTGCAGTAGGGATACCATAAGTAGAGATAACCTAACACTTTGTATTGGGAGATGCCTGTAAGGCAGGTATCACACATATCCCCTTGAAATCCAGTTTTAGTTGTTCATGCTGATCATTCACAGGTGTATGTCTACTGACTCCAGGCCCTGGATAGGCACCAATCATGCTTTGTTTTGTGTTATAACCATATCCAGCTTTGCATCCACACTTAAACTCCAAAGCAAAATCTAAAACCAACATTAGGACATTAGAGTTAGTTTAGGATCCTCAGTCCTCGGTCTACAACTGCTAATAGGCCCAAAGCTAGCCCCTTTGCCCTTATCTTTCAGTTTTGGTCTACTTACAGGAGGACTCATCTGCTTTCTGTCAGCATCCCAGCCTTGCATGCATATCCTCATGGATGTTGAGTAGGGAATACCCCCCTAGGTCTTGCAGAGCCTGAAGAAGAAGAGGAGATAAAATATAGAGTCTATCTCCTATACTGTTGACCCCCTGGCCCAGAGATCCTGTTGATCACTGATGGCTACCTTGTAGGGAAATCTGGGAATAAGCATCCAGTCTGGGAAAAAGTCAACATCACATATACATGGATAAATGGATATTTATCTCCCAAACATTGATTAAATCTTTTTGGAAGATATAGGGGAGAGGAGCTAGAACGAACGTGCACACCCAAATTTCAACGATCCATGTGGAGTGCCATGTGGACCAGTAAAAAACATTTACAACTTATTTACATAAATTAATTAATAATAAACCATAAAAAACTATTATTTTTAAATTTGTTTATGTTTCGACATGTGGGAGGATGGGATTCGTCGGTCTGAATTAAAAAATGCAATTTTGGTCATGCGACCGAAACGTAGGTGGTTGGAGTGCCAGTTGGTGCGTGGCATGACGTCCAAAGTGGAAAGCCTTGCCACATCGCCGCATGCCACTCTGCCACCCAAAAACTCCACTGTATCACATTAATGTCTCGCCGCCCCTTCCAATTCTGTTCATCACACCTCATTTACTTCCCGTCCCATCTTCGTTCATCCACGCCATCCCACGTAAATTTTGATAGGATAGGAATTCAATGCTTGCAGTGCCTCGCACAACTCGCCAACTTCAAAGCCTTTCAATCTACCAAGTTCTCAAGTTTTCCTTACTTTTCCGCCAGAAGGTGCTCAGTTCAGCTCTCTGCAACTTTCATCCCACCACCACGACATGCTACACTCCAACTCCATTGAATGTGATTCTTGGCACCAGTTATCAAACAGGAAATGCAGCAAGAATTCCGCCATACCTCCTTCCGAGTTCGCCAGTGCCATGGAGGTGAAAAAAATGTTTAACTGTATGCATTATTTTCATTGCTTGCCCATTTATGAAAGAAGATAAAGAATTTAACCTGGTTTAAACACAGGTGAGGAAGCTTCATAACGGCATGCTCGGCAACATTCATGGGGGCTATTCTTTCGACCCAGGTGAGCATGCTCACTAAGGTTGCCATTATTCAGTTTTGTTTCCTCTTTCTGTCTTTGCGTTTGTTTTTTTTTTACTTTGCTCGTTGCAGATTTCCTTCGTCATATCAAGGTTTCGTGTTTTTGAACACTATGCAATCTATGTTCATCAACACACTAATTATATGGAAATTATTCTTCTGTTCAAGCATCAGTGTCTTTAAAATTGTTGTTTTTTTTATTTTAGGGCAGAAAAAATTGTGGGGTTGCTTTTATTTTCATTACAATAACAAATATTATTGTTTATTGTCGTGCGACATCATACAAAAATATGGGTTTGTTTTTATTTTCATTACATTAACAAATAATATTGTTTGTTGTTTCCGTGTCCTGCAAAAATCTAGGTTGTTTTTATTTTCATAACAGTAACAAATAATATTGTTGCTTGTTTCAGTGCCATAGATAAATCTGGAGTTGTTTTTATTTTCATTACAGTAACAAACAATATTGTTGGTTGTTTCGGTGTCATTGATAAATCTATGGTTGTCTATTTTTCATTACAGTAACAAACACTTTTCCTACTTGTTTCAGTGCCATTGATAGATCTTTGGTTGTTTCTTTTTCAGTTAGGTTTTCTCTTTTAGTTAGGTTTATTCCATCTTTGTCACAGGTTATTTCATGGGTTATCACTATTTATTTGTCATAAATCTTTTTCTTTCTCTGTATCTTATAAACAATATATTGCAAATATTACAGCCATAGGTTCGCATTTGTATTTCCCTATGATTTATATTGCAAATATTACAATCATAGTTTAGCATTTCTGTTTTCCCAGGGTTTATCTTGCAAATATTACAATCATAGTTTAGCATTTGTGTTTCCTTAGAGTTTATATTCCAAATATTAGTCATAGTTTAGCAGTTGTGTTTCCCTAGGGTTTATATTGCAATTATTAAATTCATATTTTAGCATTTGTGTTTCATAGCTTCTGCATTATCATTCAAACATATATAAATCTATAGTTGTTTTAATTTTCATTACAGTAACAAATAATATTGTTGCTTGTTTCAGTGCCATATATTAATCTTTGGTTGTTTGTTTTTAGGTTAGGTTATCTCTTTTTAATTAGGTTTTTCTTTCATCTTTTTCAAAGGTTATTTCATAGGTTATCACTATTTAATTGTCATAAATCTATTTCATTGTCTATATCTCATAATCAATATATTGCAAATATTGCAGTCATAGGTTACCATTTGTGTTTCCCTAGGGTTTATATTGTAATTTCAACAGGCATATTTTAGCATTTGTGTTTCAAAGGTTCTGCATATCATTCACTCTAGTTACCTTATTCTCATAGGTTCTGCATTATCATTCAGTTAGGTTTCCTTCAATTCCAGTAATAAATTTGGGGGTGTCTCTTTTTAAGTTTTTATTAGGTTTTTGTTTCATCTTTTTAACAAGTTATTTCATACGTTATCACTGTTTATTAGGAATCTATGTGGTTCCCTATGGTTTATATTGCAAATATTACAGTCATAGTTTACCATTTCTATTTTCCTTGACTTTAAATTACAGATATTACAGTCATTGTTTAGCATTCCTGTTTCCCTAGGGTTTTTATTTGTTGTCAATTTTAACTTTGACATAACTATAGATGCAGCGTTATTGTTTTGATTTGTAATGTTTTCTGATCAGATTGCATTTTGTGTTGTATTTATGCTTCTTGTTTCCACCTATGTTTAATTGACAGTTTCTCATTTTGAGTTATTATTTTTTATTGAATTTGCTATCATTCACTCTGGTTATCATATTCTCATAGGTTCTACATTATCAAACAGTTAGGTTTTCTATGTGAGATTTGTTAAACTCTTACTATTTTCCATTTGTAAGCTTTATAATGTTCTTCATTAAGCCATTATACTCATAGGTTAGCAGTTTTGTTTCCCTACGGTTTATATTGCAATCACTAGTCATAGTTTAATGGTTTATATTGGTTTCTTTGGTGCAATAATTGCATTAAGCAAGATAGTTTTTTTGTGGTGCCTTAGATAAATTAGGGGGTGTCTTCTTTTTCATAGGTTCGGCTTCACCAATACAGTCATGCAACTATTGTATCTTTTTTTGGTGTCTTACATAAATTTTCCATTAGTGCCATAGATTAATTTGGGGGTGTTCTCCTTTCCATAGCTTGTGGTTCATCAATTCAGTCCTCAAACTAATCTACCTTTCTTAGCCAGCCAAACAACTGTAAGTGTTTTCAAATTATATTTGACGTAGGGGAGAGAAGTCAGAACGTGCGCACCCAATATTCGACGGCCCACGTTCAATGCCATGTGGACTAGTAAAAAAAATTGCAACTTATTCATAAGTTACACATTTTTTCTTTCATAAAAAAGCACTGTAAGCTCAAACATAAATCAGATATCAAATGCATATTTTATAGTATAATATTGTCAACATAACATTACAAATATAGTAGCCAAAAATGTTATCTTATTTTCAACTTGTATCTAACATATCAGCGTATGGTAGGAACTTTAAACTTCAAATAGCATTAACATAGAACTTTGCACCCTTCCCCATTAACATTATAAAGAGAATTGTCACACCAATACATGCATCACTTCCACATTACTCACAACTATACAACTACATAACAATGTCAGCTTAGCACAATTCAAACCCATCTGTCCCATATTTGACCAAAGTGCTAACCCATTACAACGATTTTTCCCACCGTAGCATAACCCAAACAACATGGTAATGCATCAGCTTGTCTCATCAGACATGAGACCTGCATCACATATCAACAGGAGTCTCTCCCATCTTGCCAAGTAGGGTGCATATGTACTGGCTCCTTCCTCTAAAAACCCACCTACATCTTAAATACAAGCTACAAGGCCGCCATTATTCATATAAAAATTTATGGAAACAAATGCAAACGATACACCAAACCAATCAACTGAAGAATTAATGGCCCAGATCAATCAAATCTTTAATTCATATCACCTAGAATTCAAATTTGAAATAGGATAGGGATTTAATTCGCCACACCAAAGAAGCATCAATTCGATTGAACTAATTCCCAATTCAAATAGCCCTTGAGGTGTGTTCTTGACATTGATGCCAGAATGTGTTGGCTTAAGCTCTCTGCAACTTCAATCCCGCCACCACTACATGTTACACTCGGACTCTGATATCCCTTCCAGCTTCTGTATATATATGTATATGCATATGTATAAACAATACATAGAGAAATACATATACATATGTATATACATATACTACTTCCACGACATCTCGCGTAAACTTTGAGCCAACCTGCATTCAATGATCCCAGTGCCTCACACATCTTGCCAACTTTAGAGCCTTTCAATCTACCATGTTCTTGAATATTCTTCACATTGATGGTAGAATGTGTTTGGGAGTGTTCTCTTATGCTTAGGTTCTACTTCATCAATTCAGTCCTTCAACTATTTTATTGTTTTTAGGTACCATTGATTAAATTGAGGGTGTTAGCTTTTTTATATGTTCTGCTACATCAATTCAGTCATGCCATTGATTAATTTGAAGGTGTTGTCTTTGCATAGTTCCATTATCATCAATCATGTCCTGCAGCTATTGTATGCTTTGTAGGTGTCATTGCATTGATTTGGGGGTCTTATCTTTTTTTATAGGTTCTACTACATCAATTTAGTCATGTAGCTATTCTAGCTTTCTTAGGTCCCACTGATTAATTTGGGGGTGTTGTCTTTTGCATAGGTTCAATATCATCAATCTAGTCCTGCAACTATTGTATGCTTCTTAGGTGCCATTGATTGATTTGGGGCGTTATCTTTTTTATAAGTTCTGCTACATCAATTAACTTATGCAACTATTCTAGCTTTCTTAGGTGCCATTGATTAATTTGGGGGTGTTGTCTTTTGCATAGTTTCATTATCATCAATCAAGTCCTGCAACTATTGTATGCTTTGTAGGTGCCATTGCATTGATTTGGGGGTCATATCTTTTTTTATAGGTTCTGCCACATCAATTCAATCATGCAGCTATTCTAGCTTTCTTAGGTGCCATTGATTAATTTGGGGTGTTGTCTTTTGCATAGGTTCAATATCATCAATCTAGTCTTGCAACTATTGTATGCTTCTTAGGTGCCATTGATTGATTTGGGGGTGTTATCTTTTTTATAAGTTCTGCTACATCAATTAACTTATGCAACTATTCTAGCTTTCTTAGGTGCCATTGATTAATTTGGGGGGTTGTCTTTTGCATGGTTTCATTACCATCAATCAAGTCCTGCAACTATTGTATGCTTTGTAGGTGCCATTGCATTGATTTGGGGGTCTTATCTTTTTTTATAGGTTTTGCTACATCAATTCAATCATGCAACTATTCTACCTTTCTTAGGTCCCACTGATTAATTTGGGGGTGTTTTCTTTTGCATAGGTTCAATATCATCAATCTAGTCCTGCAACTATTATATGCTTCTTAGGTGTCATTGATTGATTTGGGGGTGTTATCTTTTTTATAGGTTCTGCTACATCAATTCACTTGTGCAACTATTCTAGCTTTCGTATGTGCAATTGATTAATTCGGGGCTGTTCTCTTTTTCATAGCTTACCATTCTTCAATTCAACCCTCTAACTATCGTATCTTTTTTAGCTTATCCTTCTTCAAATCATTCCTACAAGTACTGTTTGTTCTTCAAATAGCAATAGACCTTGAAAGATGTATATCTGTTCAAGATATACGTGATCTACCGTGGATGTTTTGATCCATCGAGATCATGTATATCCTGAACAGATAATAATTCTTCCAAGGTGTTCATCATTGCACATTGACTTAATATTTGTATGGTTAGAAGTTAAAAGTGTTTTTGATGGAGTATAAGTTGGCCACCCTTTCACTCCACTACCTCACATTAATCTCTCACCGGCCCTGCCAATTCTTTTGTACAGTCCTCTTTAATTACTCAATTGAACAATTACTAAAATCCATTCATCCATGTTACAACCCTAGATTTATCTATGGCACTAAAACAACCAACAATATTATTTGTTACTGTAATGAAAATAAAAACAACGCCAGATTTATCTACGGCATGCATACATTGGTTACTTGTATTGTTATGCTTGCATTGGACAAACGAACATTATTTATATGTCTGAACAAATATTAACAGCAAAATAAATGTGTAAACATATATATACATATTCATATATATGTATGTGTATATATATGTGTATACATATTTACATGACTGAATAGGTGAAGCAGAACCTATGAAAAAGAGAACACCCCCAAATTAATGAATGGCACCTAAAAAGGATACAATAGTTGCAGGATTGAATTGAAGAACAACAAGAAAATAGATATATGTACATATATGTATATGTATACTTATATGTGTATACAAATACATATATGTATATGTATATTTCTATGTATACATATATGTATGTCTATGTCTATGTCTATGATTTACATATACTTACATATGTATAAGTCTATTTATATGAATATGTATATACATATACATATACATATACTTACATTTGTATAAGTCTATGTATATGAATATGTATATACCACATGCATAAACATATACATATATGTATATGTAACAATAAAAACAAGCTTGGAGTGACACTGGAGTCTGAGCGTAGCATGTTGTGGTGGCGGGATGGAAGTTGCAGATACCTGAACCAAGCACCTTATAGTGGAAAAGTAAGGAAAATTTGAGAACTTGGTAGATTGAAAGGCTCTGAAGTTGGTGAGTTGTGTGAGGCACTGCAAGCATTGGATTCCTGTCCTATCAATTTATGCAAGATGTCATGGATGAACGAAGAGGGGAGAGGAAGTAAATGAGGTGTGACAGATAGAATTAGAATGGGCGGTGAGACATTAATGTGATGTAGTGGAGTTTTTGGGTGGCAGAGTGGCATGCGGCGATGTGGCCGAGCTTTCCACTTTGCACACCGTGCCACGCACCAATTGGCACTTCAACCGCCTACATTTTGGTCGCATGACCAAAATTGCATTTTTTTAATTTAGACTGACGAATCCCATCCTCCCACGCATCAAAACATAAAAAAATTAAAACTGTGACTATAATATTTGTAATATAAACCGTAGGGAAACACAAATGCTAACCTATGACTGTAATATTTGCAATATAAACCCTAGGGAAACACATTTTTGACAAGTGAAAAATGAAATAGATTTATGACAAATAAACAGTGATAACCTATGTAATTGCCTATGCAAACCTAACTGATATATAATGCAAAACCTATGAGAATAAGATAACCAGAGTGAATGATAATTTCAAACTGTCAATTGAACATAGGTGGAACAAGAAGCATATATACAACACACATTGCAAATCAATACAATAACGTTGCATCTGTAGTTATCAAAAATTTCAAACTATCAACAAGAAGGGTGCAATTGTAGATATGAAAACTAAAAAATTGTCGAAAACATCAAGTGCATATGAAATCCAATTAAGGCTCCATCTAGCTGTTGTGATAGAGAAATGGTGGTTGGCTGCTCAGGGTGCCACTAGCCAAGTTCTCGTCCCCTTCCACTCGATGAGGAGTGCTTCTTACATGACTAGGAGATGGACTGGAAAACTGGGTGCAAGTGACATGTGTTGGGGGCAGTGGTGTAGACATCTGTACATCACAAGTGCCAGTGTAATTTAAAAATTGAGTGCACCTGAAGTCAGATTGGGAGATGGTTGAATAATTCATTGCTGTGGAGAATTGAGGGATATTGATGTTGAGAATATCACGGAATACTCCATTACTTTGAGACAAGGGATTAGCAGGGGCCCTTAACTGCCTTTCTCTTTGTAAAGCCCTCTGCCCGTCCTCAATCTCTTTTTCCTTTCGGTCCTGTTCCTTTTGAAGCATCTCTAGCACCTTTTTGGCATCTCTATCCTTCTTCTGTTGTATTTTCTACTGCTCTTTTTCTTTAAGTTGTATCTACCTCTTTATTTTAGCCTGCTCCTTCAACTCCTTTGCCCCTTTGTTTGCTGCCTTTTTTTCCTCGTTCTCCTACTTCTTTCAGACTTTTAACTCCTCAACCTCTTTCTTCCTTTGCTCTTGCTCCATTAACAACTTCATGTAGTCATCTGTTGTCAGCAGTTGAGACTGTCTACTCAACCGAATTGCACCACCTTTTGATTTTTTTTACGGATAGTGTGCATAGGCAGCTTGAGGAATTTGCTGATGTGCAGAATTGTTTTAGTTTGTTTTGTTTGATCCAACTGTGACAAAATGTTCTCCTCTGCTACCTGTGAGTCCTCGATGAAATCCTGATCGCCTCCTAAATCTGAAGTGCAAGAAGGAGCATAGTAATGCACAACTTTAGATAACTCGATTGCAGGTGGTGGTGATGGAAAAGTAAAAGTACCCTGCGTTTCTGGGACATGCAAATCAATGCCTTGATTCATTGCCCCCTCCACCAACCAGGATGTTGCAATTTGTTCCGATGGAAGAGCTAAGATCTATCATTGAATTGGTCAACGGGGCTGGCGGCCACCACTTCTGCAACTGAATTAGCATGATGATGCGGAGCGCACAGTGGAAGCAGAAACTTTATCAAATTTTACTTCTAGAACCTTCGGTGAGAGTCCTTCTTCTGTCTCAGCGATCTGTCCTTTGTCTTTTATCATCGGCAAGACTTACTCCATCGGTAAACTCAAAAACTATTCCGCCGACACACTGATCACTTCGATGTCACCTCCGAACCACACTCGTCGGCAAGACTTCCTTCATCGGCGAACTCCTTGTTTATTCCCCTGATATGCCGATATATGTTGTCTTCGGCAAGACCAAAGTCATACTGCACCGATGCACCTCCTATCAGTCCAACACTGATGATCGGTATAACTTCCAAAAGCTTCCCTGAGGGGCTGTATTACACCGATGACAACTTCTATAACTCTGTAACTATGCAAACACCGAACAACTTATATAGAAATAACAAAATCTCAACAGAACAGAAAATGATCTACTCCTAAGGAAGCCATTCCACTGCTTTCGAAGAAATCTCAATCAGTGGAATGCTTCCGATCTACATTCTGTGCAATAGAACCTTACTCAGATATACATGACAGAACATAATTTTTTATACCTCAGAAAATACACATACAAATCGATTCCCCGTTTGTGTCTGTTCTCTTCCCGCTCATTTCTTAACAAACACAGACCGACTATATAGACTCATATCGGCAGTTACATAAGATGGAAGGTGAATCGCCCTACAACCACCTCTGTCATTCGGTTACATCCATTCAAATTGGTTACAATCTTTAATGACACGTATACAGACTCAATGTTATGTCGTTACTCGGCCAACTATGATTCAATATGGTGCTAAGGCCTTACAAACATGACACTTTGGACAGAACAGAGCATGCATGGAATCCTCCTGATTCTTAGGTCTCGAGGTGCTCTTGCACCATACAACCAACCAACAAAGATTTCCAAATCCCTTGGAAATGTACCTGCAAAACAAAACTACCTTTTCCTATATCTCTGTTTGGCTTCATCTTTCACTCTGTCTCTTCAGCTTTAGGCTTCAAATCTTCACATCAATGGAATAGTGACCAACCAACCAACAATGGCAAACTACCATCAACATTTTAGAGCATCTTCAAGCTCCTTCTACTCCTAGCAATGGAGTACTCTCAGACTCATCAAATCCTCCACGACTACAACACAATGCTCATTCAGATGTCCATCCTACATGCTGCTTCACAGACCCATTCCCCTCATCCAACAGTAGATCCTGGAGATGCACTACCACTCTCTCTCTCAGTGGCCTCACTCTGCACCCTCTTCCAACCAAACCTCTATTGGTGAATGGTCTTGATAGACCTCATCATCGTCTGCCCACACACTACAAGAATCCTATTCCTTCTCGCAACTAGATGGTACGAGCATCTGTAACAGTCTAACAACTACTGTCAGCCTTCAAAATACTTCTTATGATCTCTGTTTTCAAAATGGTCACCAACCAAACATTTTGCTTTAACTCCTCAGTTTTCTTTCAACTCTTCACCTGCCTTCTTAGTGACAGAAATCAAATACACAACACCTCTGCCCAGACCTTTCGCTAGCTCTGATACCAATATGATGCGGAGTGATAAAATGGGAAAAACGTCGGCAAAATGAAATTTGTTTTCTATTGGTTAGACAACAATGATCGGTATGACTTTCTCAAGTCTACTCGTTGATCAATCTTATGCCGATAGCTCATCCAAACTTGTCATCGGCAATATACATTAGGACTCACACCGAGTCGATCTGCTCTCCATTGTCGGCGAGACTCTTCACTATCGGCGACCTTTGGAACTATTTTGCCGAACACCAAGTCTGTCCAATACCTCCTATCGACGAGACTTCTTCTTCGCTCGGCCGATAGTTAGTTCCACAGTAACAAATATTTCATCATTGTGACCCTTATCATTGGAAAGCACTTTCAACCTCTGGCCGATACCTCTATGACGGTTAAGTCCTTCTCACCTTAACCGTAACGGCTTCCCCGCCGATTAGACGCAACTGTATCAGTATGACTCACCCTGTCGGCAGAACTTTGAGCTTGTCTCTCAATGCACCGATGGGCTTCAATCGTCAATGTGACTCTTCTCATCGGTGAATGCTTACAAACTCTGGCTGATGTGCCGATGGACCAACCCTTGACATCGACTTTGACTTTCGCTTATCAGCAAGACGATTTCTATTAGCCACGGTAGGATTAGCTTTGCTAATACACCGTTATGCTGTTGCATAGTCTACCTTCTCCGAACCCTAGCACATGGAGATGCTAGGTCAACATACTATGCACCTCGCACTATCTGGATCCTCTGCACTGCCAAACAATGAAACAAAACAGGAAACAAACGAATATTGTACAATGAAGCCATTCCACTGATTTTGATAGAAATCTCACCAGTGGAATGCTTCACATCAACATTTTACAACAACAGAAGTACATAAAGGAAAGGAAAACTACAGCTATGCAATTTGCAATTATAGGGGATGGAAAACAAATTGACGAAACAGAATAGTTTGATTTCTCCTTAACACAGTAAACAATTGCATTCTGCCTTTCTCCCTTCGATATGGTTACCATGTCGATTTGGCTCATTCCTCTGGGTTGATAAACTCGCCCTGAGGAAAACCAACCGATTCCCAGCGGCTGGGAGAAAACCAACCGATTCCAAGTGGCTGGGAGAACAACCGTCTTGAGAATAACAAACTGACAAAAGTGACCTAAGTCACTTGGGACTTACAAATAGAAATCAAAATGCATTGGTCAAATAGACCTTATTACAACACAAAACATGTTTTCAAAACAAAATATGAACTTAAACGCCTCACGGAGGCCACCTTGTGTTAGGTGCTCCTGCACCATACACCCCACCTAGAAAAGAACTCATGCCACATGAGTTGAGTCTTTGTCTTGCTCCACCATTATCCTTTGCTGCCTCATGTATTTGCCATGATCTCTGAACTGTAACCTTCTTCCATGGGAGCAAAAACTCATGCCTAGCATTGTAGCCTCTACTCACACCTTGCCATGGGTGAGTGCTTGCAATCAAACTTGGATGTTGCATGCCATGACTGCTTATTGTCATATCTGCCTGAACACCTTCATTCAAAATCTTGGTTAATCCTTATTGTACTTCTGCTATGGTAGAATGTGCTCATCTTTCAACTCTTATTGGCTCTAGAGGACAAATAATGGTCCCTACTATGACAATAGCTTCTTCTTTCCAACCACCTTGTGGTTGCTTGTAAACTTGCTCTTTGACCTCCTTCTGATCCATTTCAGACATCACTAGTTGATCTCCATCATTCAAAGCTGAAATCATCTTCAAACTTTGGTCTTTGACAACCCCACTCCTTGAGGTATCCTCAACTTTCCTTGTCTTTTCTGTAGGAGTTAAGGACAACACTGAGAGGGGGGGTGAATCAGTGTTGTGTAAATTTTCTAATCTTTTTACAAACTTTAACTTGGAGAGCACAAGGAGAGAAAGTTATCATTGAATTATCAAACACATATGCACATAACTTTGTCAAACACATATGCACATAACTGAGAATGAAAACAAAAACTCATGAGTAAAACATACAACCATAGAGAGATGATCAATATGAATTAAGACACAAGAATTGCACGAGTGGAAAACCCTCCAGGGGTAGAAAAACCACTCCAGAACTGCCTCACTGGCTTAACTGATAAAACATGCCTCACTGGCTACAATATGTGTCTCACTGACAAATGTTAAGGTCTCACTGACCTGCAAGCCTCACTAGCATACTGTTTAGAAGCACCAGCTTCAAGGAGCACCAACCCCTACTACAGAACAAACTGAAAACAAGAATTCAGAGGGTTTCTCTGTTTCAATACAAAACATTTCTTCTTTCTCATGTGTCTGTCAAATGTCCATTCTATTCAAAATCAATCCTACATCCGGATACACTCAACAACACTGCATGCATATGTATGTTTCATCAATGTCTATTTTTATAGTTGCATCAATGCACCTAAAAAACCATTGTATACAAAATTAATGTCCTTTCACCTTCTCCTTTCATGTTCTTCAAAAACAAAGCATCTTATCAAGTCACCTGCAAAAATAAAAACATATATATAATCCTTCATATTCTTTGACATTTCAATTTGGACAATTTCTGTATTCAATATTATCCCTGCATAAATCATTTAGCAAAAATATATCTCCAAAAACAACTTCAATTAAATTCAATCATTTTGCCCCTGTCAAAAATAAAACAATAACTCTTCAAATTCCTTTGTGCATTCACTTTCATCTTCATTGCATGATCCTTCATATCCATTAAAAAAAATCACTGGATTACTTCAATTTGCCCTTGTCAAAAATTTCAATGCTTCATCTTCTACGAACATCTTCATTTTTCATTAATCTTTGCATGATCCTTCAAAATCTCCGAGAACCTTCATCTTCTCAAACAAAATCTCTTTTATCTTTTCAAGCCCTTCATTTTCTTTTCAACAAAACTCTTCATATCCTGCAAAATGAAGAATCTCCAACAAAATCTCCTCAAAAAATATATTCTTCACACTTCAAAATAATCTCTTCATAAAAATTCCTTATTCAAAAGAATAAGAAAAAAAAATCCTTTCTAAATGTGAAGAGAAGATTTAAAACTAGAAAAAAAATCTTTGTTAAAAAGAAACTTCAATCTTCTCATAGATTGATCTCATTGAGGGAGGCAATAAAATGAGTTTCTAAATTTAAAAAATTTACTCAAACTCCCTAAAGCATATTCAATGCTTTTGTTTTCTTCATAAAAAACTGATGCCTTTTTCTATAAATCATATTCCCCAATATATGCTTCATTAATATAAATTTCACTTTAAGTCGTGGCTCCCACTAATACATATTTGTTGCCCCTTTTAAAAAATCACCATATGAAGCTTTTGCCTTTAAACCAAAAAAAAAACATCGGGCTCTCATTAACTTTGAAAGTTTCTAAGTTTAAAACAAATACTCCACGCGCTCCTTTAACCTACGCGCCCACCACACATTTAAATTCTTTCTTTCCCGCTCAGTGAAGACCGGTATTTCATGTCAAGGGGGTCGGTTGCACATGTTTTAAGATCCCTCCTACAGGTCATGTTTAGTGAAATGACCTATCACAGGTTAATGTGAAATTAGAACATAAAGTATGACCATTAGTGCAAGGGCAGAGAAAGATATGAAAATAGGACTTTATAAACTTCTTTATAAACCTTGAGCTTATAAACTTCAATAAAAATAATTCCAATCTTGTTATGAGCTACAACAAGAACTAGACAAGCTTGTTCCTCTGACTTTTTCTACAAGATAACAAACAATGCTTCTGATGTTCAATATAAACAACATGATCAACATTACCAAGGAAAAACAACAACTAGTTCAACTGAATTCCTTAGTATCTCAATACCATGAAGCCACATGAGATAAGCAATGCTTGTGATGACTTGTGATCATCTTGACTAACATTATCCTCCAAATGAGTGCACACTCAAACATGATAACAGGATAAAACCACTTTACCATATCAAACTATGATACACAAGATGATGTCTCCTACTCCTATTAACAACTTCACACAACTCTTGATGAACACACATATCTCTACATTAACCATTTGCACTTACCTCTTGAAAGGTGACCTTTGAAGATATGAACCAATATACACACTAAACATGAGAATCCATCCTGAGAACATGTTAAAACCAACTAAAGGATATTATGGAGACCAAACTCCCTGATTTCAACATTTGTTTGTATGATGATCAACTCACAACTGAAGATTATGCCATTGCCATTGAATATTGAGATCAACTCACAACTTCAATTGATATATTCATCAAGCAATGAACAACTATCTCCTCCTAATGTCCTACAACGAACAACTATCTCCTCTTGATGTCCTACAACAACTTACATCATCAACTGACCACACTTTTGACATCAATGACAAACTATCACCATCATCTTCTTCATTGTTGTTTACAAACTCTTTCTTACCCACCAAAATGATCTTGGCTGCCTTCTTTGCTTCAGCATCCTCCTGTAGTGGTATCATAAAAAAAGTTCTCCCATCCTTCTTGATGGTATATGTGTTAGCATATCCATCATATAATGCTTGCCTATCAAATTGCCATGGCCTACCTAAAAGTAGGTGACAACATTCCATGTGCAAAATATCACATAAAATTTTATCCTTATATTCTCCAATCTAAAAATTGACATATGCTTGTTCATCTACCAAAAGTGATTGACTATCACTTACCTAAGATGCTTTGTAAGAAGTTTGATGGGGAATCATTTCTAGTTTCAATTTAGCCACCATTTCCCTAGACACCATATTATCTGTTGACCCAGAATCTATCACTACGTTGCATATTTTACCTTTGCTTCTGCAATTGATCCTGAAAAGTGATCTCCTTTGTGACGGTTCAGTCTGCATTGGTTCTTTGAGTAGCATCCTCTTGATCATCAGATTTTCTCCTATCTCTGATGTCAAATTCACTTCAGGCGATGCCACACTCCCTGCATCCTCTTGAGTCAATGTGGTTCTTCTCTCATTACCATGAGAAGTTGAGGCCTTCTCTGGACACTTATAAGCCAGGTGCCCTATCTGATTGCAGTTATAACATCTCATATTGGAGAACTTGGATCCTCTACCTAATCCATTTGCCCCATCTCTACCATTAGGCCTTCTTCCTCAGTAGCCTCCTCTGCTACTTGAGTCCCCAACTTGCTCTCCTTGGCTAGACTCACCATTAGGCCTCTGGTTAGGACTTCTTCCTCCAAGACTGCCTCTGCCTCCAGAATTTCTATCACCACTTCCTCTACCTTGTTGTTCACCTTTTCTCTGTAGCTTCTCTTCAGCTCTTAATGCTACTTGAAAGAATTTTTCCACAGTTTCAGAGGTGAACAAACTTATCTCATCTTGAATATTGAACCTCAGACCATTTAGATACCTTGCTACCTTGGCTTTTTCATCCTCCTTGTACCCACAACAAAGAGTGTATTTGTGAAATTCCTCGGTGTAAGTAGCCACATCCATATCTTTCTGCTTAAGGTTCTGCATTTTCTTGTAAATCTGCACCTCATGGTCAGATGGAAGGAACTGGGACTTGATCTTCTCCAACATTCTGCTCCACAAAGATATCATACTCTTCCCATTCTTTACCCTCTCTCCTTGGGCATAATTCCACCATGTAAGGGCAACACATTTGAGTTTAGTTTTTGCAAACTTAACTCTCTTACTTTTAGGAACTTCCTTGTATTCAAAGTAGTTGTTTAGAGCCTCAATCCATTCCATGGCTTCATCAACATTCATCTTTCCACTGAACATGGGGATATCTATCCAAGCCTCTGAAGAGTCCTTGCCAATAGCCTTAATGGCTTCCAGGAATTGCTTTTGTTCTGCTGGTATCTCTGCCTCTTCCTGTTCCTCTTCTTCTTTCGTGTTCTCTTTTTCTCTATCTAAACCCTCCTCTATCCTTTTTCCTACCTTCAATGCCTTCAGTTCTGCTTGGAGCGCTTCCCTGACTCCAGTTTTGATCATCTCTTCCATCTCTTTAAATTTCTTTGCCACTTCGGTGGTCATCCCCTTTGGAGGCATATTGCTAGCCTCTCCTTGGCTTTCTCTGTCTAACATACACTTATTCACATACATCACCCAACACTCCTGCAAATCCTCAATTCGACTTGCCACCTGAATCTTTTCGAGCTCTGATACCAATATGATGCGGAGTGCACAGTGGAAGCGGAAACTTTATCAAATTTTACTTCTCGAACCTTCGGTGAGAGTCCTTCTTCTATCTCAGCAATCTGTCCTTCATCTTTTATTATCGGCAAGACTTACTCCATCAGCAAACTCAAAAACTATTTCGCCGACACACCGATCACTCCGATGTCACCTCCGAACCACACTCGTCGACAAGACTTCCTTTGTCAGTGAACTCCTTGTTTATTCTCCCGATATGCCGATATATGTTGTCTTCGGCGAGACCAAAGCCGTACTGCACCGATGCACCTCCTATTGGTCCAACACTGATGATCAGTATAACTTCCAAAAGCTTCCCCGAGGGGCTGTATTACATCGATGACAACTTCCAAACACCAAACAACTTATACAGAAACAACAAAATCTCAACAGAACGGAAAACGATCTACTCCTAATGAAGCCATTCCACTAATTTTGAAGAAATCTCAACTAGTGGAATGCTTCCGATCTACATTCTGTGCAACAGAACCTTACTCAGATATACACGACATAACATAATTTCTTATTCCTCAGAAAATACACATACAAATTGATTCTTCGTCTGTGTCTGTTCTCTTCCCACTCATTTCTTAACGAACACAGACCGACTATATAGACTCATATTGGCAGTTATATAAGATGGAAGGCGAATCGCCCTACAACCACCTCTGCCATTCGGTTACATCCATTCAAATCGGTTACAATCTTTAATGACACGTATACAGACTCAATGTTATGCCATTACTCGGCCAACTATGATTCAATATGGTGCTAAGGCCTTACAAACATTACACTTTGGACAGAACAGAGCATGCATGGAATCCTCCCGATTCTTAGGTCTCGAGGTGCTCCTGCACCACATGACAACTATCAGGGGACTGCTGTGATTCTGTCGCAGTCTGCAATTGTTCATTTGGAAGAGTGGACTGCAATTGTACACCATCCTCTCTTGACATAGCAAGTCCTAAAAGACTTAGAATGTTTTCCACTGCAGAAGCATCCTCATCAACCTGAAATTTGTCGCTGGGATGCATGTCTTCCACGAGTACATCTAGATTGAGTGGCCAAATCCTAGTCCTTTTAAATCCTACCTTGATGTTGTCAAATGTCAAAGCTCTAATGAGTGCTTTTCTGCCTAACATTGCAAGTTCTGTCCTCTTCACTTCAATGTTGGGAAATTTTGCCATAAATGCTGCACGTTCTGATTTGAAGTAAGTTTTAAAAGGTGAAAAAACACTCACATCCAACGGTTGTAGCTTATGTGATGTGTGTGACGGCAATGTTAGTAAATCTACACCCAACGCTCTTACTTCTTAGATGGTTTCAACTGCTACATGGCTTCCATGCCCGTAAAAAATGAGCAAGTACCTGTTGGTGGGTGACACACCACCTTGTACTGAGTTCTTGAAGTGGATCAACCAATCTATGAACAAATCTTTAGTCATCCATGCATGGGGCTGGGCTGCCATGCAAGCACCTGGTTCGCAGTCTACAATGTAGTTATCTATGTTTTGTTTCCCCTTAAACAAGTAAAATCCTGGAATGCTCTGCCCAACAGCATTGACACAACATAGAATGGTTATCCATTCATGACTCTTTGGAATAATGTAAGACACATTTCTGCTACCTTTTCTAGCCAGCACTTTCATGGATCCATTCCTGCTAGCCTGGATGCCAGTTTCATCGGAATTCCAAATGCGATGAGGACCATATGGTAATGCTTCATATGCTGCAGACAAAGTATTGTAGAAAGCTACTACAACAACAGGCCTAAGGTTGAGTGCCCTATCTTTGTCTAGGCCTTCAATAGTCTACAACGCAATCTCAGGATGTCTGTTCTTGAAACCTGTCCACCATGACTTCCCTAGGAACCCATTGGTGAAAGGGGTTGGCCTATTTTGACAGATTTGAGCAACCTCTACCTTAAGATTGACTATCTGAAGACCATGGCCAACCTCAGCGATTTCCTTGCACCATTCGACAATCAAATGTTCTTCCTTGGCAGTGAGGACTATTGGTGGACCTTTCTTAGACGTTGTTGTTAGACTGCCAAGCCATTTGGAGATTGTGGCTATTGGAATTTTCCACTTCTTGGAAGCTCCCCTTATTGACATGTCATTTTCCTCCACGTCATATAGTGCCCCTTTCATGTCCTCCGGAGACCACATACCTTGTTTCATTGTTTCTTTCTGCAATATTCGAGGTGTAGCAACCTCATTCTGCGGTACTCGAGGAGTAGAAATCTCGTCTACTACTGCAATAGGATCATCTTCTGGGGGAAAAAAACAACCTCGTTTCTGGGAGGGCAACCTTGTTGTGGCTCTTTTGTTTCTTTTCATTCCTCTATGGGTCACCATTGCATTGCCCTTTGCCATCTGCACATAATAAGTACAGTCAAACAAAGAAGGGAAAACAACATATATTTACTTGTGACAAAAATATTTTCATATTCAATGACAGTTATGTTTATGTATGAAGACAGTGATGCTTGAACAGAAGATTAATTAGTTTCTGTATGTGTTTTTTCTTTTTAGTTTGTTGTTTTAATATTCTGAAATACTGTTAAATACAGACGTACATTTATTCTGTAGTGAGCGACATAAGGAAAAGAGGAGTGACAATCACAAAATTACACAACTGATAACCTATGACTGGCAATATAAACCATAAGGGAACATAATTGTTTAACTATGACTGTAATGGTTGCAATATAAACAGTAGGGTCACACAATATAAAGCTTATGAATGAAAAATAGTAAGAGTTTAACAACTTTTACATCTTTTGTGTATGACCAAATCAAAAAATAGGCATAAATTCATTCAAAGGAATTATTAGTATTTAAGAGTGTAAATAATGTAATATTTGGAATGACTGAATTGATGAAGCATAACCTTATGAAAAAAATGAACCTAATAAAAAGAGAAACCCCCAAATTTATTACTAGGATTGAAGAAAACCTAACTGAATGATAATGCAGAACCTATGAGAATAAAATAACCAGAGTGAATGACAACGCAGGACCTATGACAATAAGTTAACTAGAGTGAGCGATAATGCAAAACCTATGAGAATAAGATAACCAGAGTAAATGAAAATGCAGAACCTATGAAAATTAGACAACTAGAGTGAATGATAATGCAGAACCTAGGAGAATAAGATAACCAGAGTTAATGATAATGCAGAACGTATGAGAATAAGATAAGCAGAGTGAATGATAATGCAGAACCTATGAAACACAAATGCTAAACTATGATTATAATTTTTGCAAGATAAACCCTAGGGAAACACAAATGCTAAACTATGACTGTAATATTTACAAGATAAATCCTAGGGAAACAAAAATGCTAAACTATGATTGTAATATTTGCAATATGGAAGCTGGTGTATAGGTTGGCATTTCTGTTTCAATATAAAACAATAGCGAAAGACAAAAGCTAAACTATGACTATAATTTTTGCAAGATAAACCCTAGGGAAACACAAATGCTAAACTATGACTGTAATATTTGCAAGATAAACCCTAAGGAAACAGAAATGCTAAACTACGACATTTGTGTTTCAATATAAAACATAGGGAAAGACAAATGCTAACCTATGACTTTCATGGCTGTAATAAAGAACAATATAAAGCTTATGAATGGAAAAAACTAAGGGAAATACCTGGAACAATATGGACGCTGCTAAACTGGAATCTGTGCTTGTCACTCCTCCGTTTCTTATGTTGCTCACTGCAGAATAAGTGAATACATCAAGGATTTTACGACTATTTTAATTGGGAATTTTTTGAATTTTATTGATGGGTGTTTGGTGTGGCAAATTAAATCCTTCTCCTGTTTCGAATTTAAATTCTGGGTGATATGAATTGTAGATTTGATTGATTTGGGCCATTAATTCTTGAGTTGATTGGTTTGGTGTATTGTTTGCATTTGTTTCCATAATTTTTTTATGAATAATGGCGGCCTTACACCTTTAAAATTTTGATGCAGTGGGTTTTTAGAGGCAGGGCCCAGTACGTGTGCACCCTACTTGGCGAGATGAGATAGACCCCTGTTGATATGTGTTGTAGGTCTCATGTCTGATGAGATAGGCCGATGCATTGGCGTGTGGTTTGGGTTATGCTATGGTGGGACAAATCATTGTAATGGGTTAGCACTTGAGTCAAATATGGGACAGATGGGTTTGAATTGTGCTGAGGTGACATTGTTATGTAGTTGTATAGTTGGGAGTAAATTTAGAAGTGACCCCTGGATTGGTGCGACAATTCTCTTTATAATGTTTATGGGGAAGGGTGCAAAGTTCTATGTTAATGCTGTTTAAGTTTAAAGTTCCTACCATAGGCTGATATGTCAAATACAAGTTGAAAACAAGATTACGTGTTTGGCTGCTATATTTTTAATGTTATGTTGACAATATTATACTATAAAATATGCATTTCATATCTAATTTATGTTTGATTTTATGAAAGGGAAAATGTGTAACTAATGGGGGACCGGTGCGTACGTGTGAGCCCCAACGTGTGCCGGTCCTATCACACATTAGGGTCCCCGTGCACATTCTGGGTCCCCTCCCCTAGGTACTTTTACTTACATTTTATAAGGAATGTTTTATAATAAACATGTCCTATCATACATAATTTTTAAGTACAACTTACTCAAATAATAGAACACATGTGATTAATTCCTATAACAAATACAAGAACCCGTACCACCATCATGCACTCTCCCCTATATGTCATTACAAAAATATCGTGTGAGTCATAATACTATCAAATATCCAGCCACCGACAGTGTGCTAGTTGCTAAGTAAAATTATGTTACGCACTTTGAATATAATCTATATCATATAGTCCAAGATGTATAATATATATTTTAAAAGGCTCTAATAATAACTTTCTTATATTAAAAGAAAGTTGAAGTGAAACAAGGCATACCAATTTAAAAGAAAAAAACAAAAAAAAGGATCTAAAAATAATATTAATGAAATGATGTTAAACTTGACGACGTGTGAGGCGGCACGAGCCGCACAAGCAGTCAAAAGGGTTAACAATCAAAAAGATCAAAGAAATTTCCTGGAAAACACCGGTAGTTACCAGACTAGTCCTCTGGCTTGGGAACGTCATCATCACTGAGTTGGGCCAAAAGCCACGTGCCCTTGTCGTCCTGCACCATTCCCTTGTTCTTCTCCACCTACCACGACCCGGGAATGAGGCACTCGTCCTTGAGAAAATCTGACGACTTATTCACCAGTGCCACGCTCCGCTCCACCGCAAGCTGGAAGGGCTTATCCTTACTCTGCCAACCGGCCACCACGTGCAGCTGCGCCTGCAAGTTGTGCCAGTCGCTCGGGTTCTTCGACTCCTTCAGAAAGGGAGACTTGCGCGTATCGATTTGCAGCCTGGTCCCAATGTCAGCGTACTTAAGGAATCTGCTCGGATACAGCGGAATCAAATCTATGACGTTCACCACATGCAGACTCCGCAACTGCGGCAGCGCATCGAAGCGCCGCTTGAACTCCGCGTTGCCCACGCCGGGCGACCCCACCACGAAAGCAGTCACCGGGACGTCCGGTTTAACTTCCGCGACCACGTTCTCTACGACGTCGAAGGAGCTGAGCACCGCCAAGGCCGCACCCAAGCTGTGACCGACAGTTGTGATGCTGACGACCTCGTCCTTGTACAGCTCTATCAGACGCCTTATCTCCTCTAGAACTTGGTCCCTGGCGCTACTTTTCACAAAGGGGGATTTAGGATCATTAGAAGTGTAGATGACATACCACCCGTTCATCACCTTGGGCTCCGCATCGTCGTCGTCATTGGCAGGGGTTTTAGATTTGGTCAAAAGAGGGACAATGGAGTGCTGGCCTGGGTTGAAGACGTCGATCCACTCCAAGTCACGGATAGTGCCTCTCCATGCGACCACGATGTCTCGTCTCCCAAGCCGTTGCCTACCTTGGTCCGTGGCCACTGCCACGTAGCCGATCCAGTTGGACTCTTTGCTCCAGGCTTCTCTGGACAGGGACTTCACGAGGAAAGCCCCCGGGAGGTCCACGCTGGCAGTGGCGTAGAGGAAACGGGTGACTTCATAGTCCCATTGTTTGTCGCCTGGTGTGGCCAGCGCAACCTTGTGAAAGAAATCTTTCTTGCCGTATCTGCTGCTTCCGCCGTATTTGGAATGCGGGTCGCTGATGAAAGTATCGTAGGTGGCCTGAATGAGGTCGCCGTAGAGGAGAAGGGATTTTCGGAGGCCGAGGTGAAGGGGATCGAGCATGCCCTGCCAGTTATTGCTGCCGTGGATGGCTCTCCATTCCTCTGCCATTAGTGTACATGCCTTGGAAATCTGTTAGCTCCTTCAACCAAAATTTAGTATTATCAACTAACATCCGTGCGCGCTGTAAATAGGTCGTTGTAAATGGGTGGTTGTAGTGAGACCCTGTTTTCAACTGTTTAGGTGTTGATATGGGCCGCAAATTGCTACCCATTGAGATTACCTATAAATTCTTCTTCCAGGGGATAAGGTGGGACACCGGTGGGAATCCCGGGGATATACACAGTATTCTTTTATAATAAAAAGACACTTTCTTTTTAATACACGGCTCGCCGCCTAATGGTGTTATATGTGATGCGTGCAATTTCTTTTTAGTTTTTCTTTCCTTAAAAACGCGAATGGACAAACCTTTCTTTTTAAAGAAATATATTAATAAGTTCAAAGCATTCTCGAGGGCTATATATTTTAACATAGTAGGAAGAGTTTAAACAACAATCTTCGGAATTATGCTGTTTTATCACAATTCAACTTTGTTGTTTTTGAGATAAATTTAGTGACTTGTATTTTTATTTCAAGAGTATTAGTTTATTAGTCAAACTTATTGACTTTATTCTAACAATATAGTTTTTGAGTTAAAGTTATTGACCCATATTTTATGAGTAGAAATATAGGTCAAAGATTTTGACTCACTAGTTATGCACTTGAATCTTGATAAAGCTCATAATTTGACTCATAATTGATTGAGCTAAAGGGGCTCTATAATAAGGCACAACATTTATTGAAGGTTTTGCAAATGGTGTAGCAAGCTAAGTGGTCTTGATCTTGGGGGGAACTCCTGAAGATTGTGAAATTAAATCAAAACACTGTCCTTCTAATTGAAATAATAATTTTAACAATAGAAACTAAAATAAATTTACAGTTAAACAAAAAACACTATATACAACCTTCACAATTTAGGAGGCAGAAATAAATCCATCTATTACTTTGAATTAACTTACTCAATTTACAAGAGATTCAATGCATCTCTTTATAGAGATTACAAGGATTCTAAAAATAACATCTAGAAAACATTCTAAAAATATTACTAGACATGCAATGCTCAAAACTAAGCAAAGAAACTAAACAAGAAACGATTACATACAAAAAACAAAAAATCTGCAACTAACTATTTTCGTTTTTGTTTTCCCAACATGCATTACGCATGAGAAAAGCTTATTTAGAAACTTCTAAAAAACCAACTTTGAATTGATGCAGCGACGCAATCATCACTTATCAACAACTCCATGGTTAAGCGCACTTGAGTGGGAGTAGTATTAGGATGGGTGACCTCCCAAGAAGTCTTAATGCTTTACCTCTATGAGCATCACCTAGGTGAAATGAGTGTTAAGTGGACCATTCATACTCATGAGAAATAGTTTTGTTTGAATACCTACTCATAAAATATGGTTCAATGAGTTTGACTCAAAAACTATGTAGTTAAATCTTAATAAAACACCATAGTTTAATACATTATGAAAAATACCTCCAACTTGTCATTGGATGAGCTAAAATGTTTGGACTATTTGGGTGGAAGAAGGCCCCATCCAAAAAGCATAATGTGTCAATCCATTTATTTTCACAACATTATATATCTATTAGTCCTTGTGTTACATCCCTATTTTCTAACTTGCTATATTTTTACTTTTTACTTGGGCATAAGTAAATTTGTTGAGATGTTATAGACTTAAGACAGGATATGACATGGAATTGTATTGAATATCAATTATGAAATCATGGAAATGATTATGTTATGGTCGATTTAATAACTGTATTATAAGATTTGATTTATTAGTTGAATTTATCGAATAAAGATGCACTGATCTCTTATTGTTTGATGACAAGTGAAATAGGATTACAGGGTATCGACTCTCAGAGAGGAGAGAGAGAGTATCTTTCGAGAAGAGAGAGATAGACCTTGGATTACGAGTGGTCAATTTGCCAAACGAGTCTAGTGTTAAACGATAATGTGAACCAATGAGTCGTATGAGGTAAGTCTTATCTTGCCAGTTTTCTTTCGAATCTAAATCGACAAGTAGTTGATATCCTGATTATCATTTAGTCAAGTCGATGGTGAGTCGACATAGTCGTTTGTGAAGTAAACAACGTCATTGACGTAGAACGGTTGTTTTTATCTTCTTGAGTCACTTGAGGTTTTATTGTCGCCTCTTAGACGTTAAGACGTTCCCATCAAGTTGGATGATGTTGATATTGTCATTGTTTAACGTCAACAGTTGAACCTATTTTGTGGCAGATTTGTGGATCACGTCTCATAGTCGAAAGATGCGAGAAGTCGTTTTGTGCGTCAAACGATTTAGAAAACTTGTGTTGCGTTACGCCCAATTCGTCGTGATTGTCGTAAAATGCTTTGAGCATTTGTTGTAGTCTCTTTTCTTTGCGAAATTTGACGGACGTCGAATTAGAAACCAAGGCGTGTTATATCTTGTTTTGTCGTAATATATGGGGGAATATGCCAAAATTACATGAGTTATATTTATGTGATCGTGAGGTATTTCTTCATTCTAATTGGTCGTCGGTATCAATCTAGAGTTGTAGAGGGACACATAATAGTTCTTTTTATGATGTCTTTTCATTCGAATAACTCTTTTTATTTTCTAGTTTTAGACCACCAAATTATCACTTTCGACCAAACTATTTTGCTAAGGTGGCAATCGTTGGTACTCGCGATCGGTTAAGAGTATGGAGGGATGTTTTACTTATTTAAAACTGCCACCTCGCAAGTTTTTGAGCCCCATTTATGTGTGTTATGGCGAAGTCCAATGGTTTTGTGGTCCTAATTTCATGTATAGTGGACGGGTTGTTATCCTATCCAACCGCCACCCTGCCGTAGGAAACTCCATAATGAGGAGTGGTTGTAAAATTTAAGGAACCAACCTTGCATGCAATAAGAATCTCCATCTTTATAGACATGGTGGACGGTTTTGCCAAGGGGTGACTTTTCATCGCCAGGGGCAGTCGAGTAGGTGGTTAATTCGGTTGAGAAGAAAGTGTTAAGGTGAGTAAAATACCACTTATCTCCATCGACGTGGGGCATGAGTATTTCTGTTGCTTGGAAACTGGAAACGAGGAGAAAAAGGCGATAGAACCTTCTTTGCTGTGCGGGGGGGCGGGGGGGCGGAGCATTATTTTTTGTGTGGTGAAGATACTAAAAACCAGAGGAGGACATGGGTAGGAAGGTGTGCCAAGGAGATTAACCGGTAGTTCAATACAGATGCTCTCCATCGACGTGGGGGAGGAAAAAGACATTAGTTCGGTAGTTGTTGGGAGGAAAATGAAAGAGAAACCGCAGAGAGGAGAGTCATTTTGCTTGGCTGTGCACGACTAGAAGAGAGTGAGGGTTTTAGAATTAGGAAACCCACAGAAAAAGGGGATTGGATCTTTTTTGCTGTGGAGAGAAGGAGGAGTAGTGAGTGTATTAAAAACTAGAGGAAGCACATCTTACTAGAGGAGAACGTGGTTAGGAGGGTGCAGTAACTCGATAAGACTGTGAAGGAAGTCTACGGAGGTCGCTGAGAGCTTGGTGAGGACGGGCTTGCCACATCAGTCTTCAAACATCGGTCGACAAGTTTTTCAATCTCTTTCTATCGCAGTCTAAGATCATTATTCATGTCCCTCCTCTGCAATGATAATGTAATGGGCTTACAATGAATAGAATACGATAATGATGTTTTCTTACTGCAAGTTCTGTGTGAGGGTATTTTACATTGTTTAGGTATCATTATTGCCTTCTTAAGAGTTCAAACTCATGACTGTCTTCACAAGAAACAATAACCTTGCATATCATGAAAGAAAACATAATGATAGTAGAACTCAGTCATCAAATGTATACACATGTATATTGATCAATGCATGAAGAAAAAGGTGAAATATAATTCTGCAAGAGGTCGACAATGACGTATGTTTAGAGAGGTTCCTTTATGACTGTTTTATCAACTTAAAACTATCTTTTGTGCACGTGAAATGATAGCTCCATAGCGAGAAACCACATTGCTCCACATGCATGCTGTGTAGGAGTTTGAAACCTCAGATTTAAAGCATGTTTTAACGTAGACTTTAGTTTGTTTGACAGTCGGAGATGTAGTTGTAATTGGCTGTGGTGTCGGGAGTTAAAAACCAAGGGAAGACAGGGATTTAAAACACCTCTTGGGTCAAATAGATAAAGATTTGAAAACAAGACATGGAACGTAGACGAATGTAACTAGCGAGTGTCTTATTCGTTTTATACCTTTAGTTAGAGGTCGACAATGTGTTTGGTCATCTCTAATGTTGAAAGAATGGTTCCAAATCCTTTATTATCTTATATACGACTCTTACCTCATTGAACCATGTGAAACCATTTGACTTGGAAGGAGGAGTAGAGTTAAGTATTAGTATTGGTCAAAAACCGTCATGATTTTTGTAGTAAAAAGATAAGGGTGGGAATCCTGCATTTTGAGTCAAATATAAGCTACATGTGATGATTCTTGTGTCGCTATTACCTTGTAGACCCTTATGAGTCTAAAACTTTAAATTCTGGGCTCACGGGAAATTATATTATATACTTGAGTATGTTGTATAAACATATGGGAATTGAATAGCCACGTAGAGACCACTTAGAAGTGGATATTTATAAATGATGTTTTATATGATTATGGGATTATGAATTGCATTACAAATGCTATCCATATAATCAATGAAATAGAAAACCCATTGTACATCGTGTGAACGGACATGAATCCATAAACTCGGGAATAGAGTAAACCTTTGTGCCGTGCACTAATGCATGAGGAATTCAAATACCTTGAGGGTATCGAGGATGTTTTTATAGAGCTTATAAGTGGCGAACTCATTTCGTGAGTAAACATTAATGTGACGTGAACCCTAATCTTAGTAAATGCTCATATCTATCTTGATGGAAAGAGATTGTTACTAGTCAACAAAGATTAACCTTAGGTGGGGAAAACTCCTTGTTGAGTTACAAGTTGAATTGATTTACAAGCTGTGAGCCTCAGGTTTTGCAAACATGCAAGAGGTACCATTAAATGGTTAAGTCAAACATTAATTCATTATACCTTTTATCACAACTTCTCTAAGCTATTATTTGTCGACAAGGGGGATAAATCTCAACGTTGCAAAGATGCAAAGAAAGAAACCTTAGAATGGACAGTCAATCCATAATGATTACTAGAGCAACGACAGTGTCTTGTGAATTTACCTAAGTTAGAAAGACTAGGTTCGAGTTAGGCCAAACTCATCAGTTAAATCTAAATCCTAGAGATGGTAATTATTATATTAAGGCTTTGAGATCATTATTTAGATCGTGATTGAAGGGTCTTGTGCCTTGACTATGTGTAATGAGTCTTACTTGCAAGAAGGGAAATTAGTTTCCAAGACCATATTGTTTAACCTAGGTAAGGTTATCATCTTAGTCGTAATTAGTCTATCTATATTTATTATGAGTCAATAAGTCATGAACCTCGGGAATTGCGATGAAGCAATGAGAGTCCTCATAAAGAAAGAAAGTTGAACAAGTCTATGGATTTTAGACAGTGTAAGAAAACATGTATGGGTCGGGAAGACTCAATTGTTCAAACATCATACTTCTTAAGTTAAACAAAGATGACCAAGTCAAACTGTAGGAATATGATAGTATCCAAGTCAAGTTGGAGTGGGTGAACAATATGACATCGTTCTTTGTGAACGTCAATTTATATTGAAACTATGGCCATAGTAATGCATATGTCTCTGCATGCATTGTCGGTTCACTGTATCTGGATTGCACGTCCTATCGGGAATCATACTTAGCTAGAGGGTATCTAGGGTTGTATGATAGATAGAGTTGTGTAAGATACAACACTATGTACTTGGAAAGGCAAATTACCACTGGTCTCCTTGGTCTATACTTCTCGTGAAGGGAAGGGCCACTTCCGGTTAGGAAGGAGTGCGGGAGACCGACGGTCTGTGGTTGGAGGTAAATCACTGGAAAGATACTCTCTCTCTCTCTCTCTAGCAGAAGACATGCCGAGGCTTGCGATAAAGATGTCAGATTTTCGGATGCAGTATATCTCTGAGACTTGTGTTTATTGAGACTAAGTAAAATATTATCTGTTTTAGGTATTTATAATTGATTTATTTTTGTAAACATTGTACTTGAGAAAGTCAATATGGTTTATTAAATTTGTAATGAGATATCTTGTAATTGTAGTTACTCGACTTTATGTTGAATAAAAGAAAAAAAAATTTCTCTGTCTCATTTTTACCTTGTAAATTTACTTTATGGTGAAATTTTTGGTTTTTACTATGTTTCTAGAAGTTGGATGTTACACCTTGCCTATGTTTGGTGGAAGGAAGGGGACACTTTTTCTTGCTATACGTGTATATCTAATTAAAGCAGGAGCTTTTGGATGATTTTATGAGAATTTAGAGAACATGTTATTGAATTCATTGCTAGCATGTCAAAATATAAGATTGGGAGATTCAATGGCTAGAATTTTAAGTTATGAAAATTAAAAGTTGAAGACCTCTTAGTGGAGAGAGATTAGTGGATAGTGGCATCTTCTTTGTCAAAACTTATAATTATGTTTGAGGAGGATTGGAAAAAGCTAGATAAGAAACCTACAAGTACTATTCATTTATGTCTTTTATATTTTGTATTAATGATTATGTCAAAAGAATTAATTACATATTTGTTGTGGAAGAAGATAGGAACCTTGTATCAATCCAATAGTATAGAACTTTTCTTAAAAAGAAAGTTGTACTCTCTAAAAATGAAAGAGGGATTCTCTATTCATGATTATCTCAATGCTTTCAATTTAATTCTAAGTTAGTTAATGTCAATTAGACTAAAGTTAGAAGAAGTTGATAAGTGCATAATATTATTTTGTTCTTTACCCAATTCACGGGAGAAAATGATCATGACAATTAATGGAAACTACTTGTCACCTAATCTTGAGGATATTGTTGGAGTTTTACTATATGAATAGATCAAGAGAAAGTCCATGGATGAATCCTTTAATAATGCCCTATTTGTGAGGGGTAGGTCAAAGGATATAGGAGGTAAGAAGAAAGTAGGAGATAAGAAGTTCAAGAGAAAGGGCAGATCCAATTCTCTTGATAAACCAAAAGTAAAGTGCTAGAATTATGGTAGGAGAGGTCACATGAAGAAGGAATGCAAGTCTAGGAAGAAATATGATTCCTATTATCAATCATTCATCATTTTCCTTGGGATTTGGGTCTCCTTTTTCCTACTAATCATTTATTGGTGTTTTCTATCTATTATCACCTTTTGTGCAACAATATCACTTGTCCAACATAATTATTTATCAATCTACTAATCTATTTGTGGGTGTAGCATGTTTGTTTAAGGCTTGCTTTCTCACTAATTTAGTTGCATATTTACATGTTTAAGATCAAAGAACTTGTTTGCATTACTTGTGCATTTTCTTAGGTGTGTATGCTCCCTCCTTGCACTAAAAGATGATATTGGCAATAAAAAAACACTTTTGTCATTCACTTTTTTATATAATCCCAAGGAGCTTAGGTGTGTATGTTCTACCCTTGCACTGAAACATGATCTTTTCTGTCAAAAGTGTTACACATATGGTTCTTAGGGTTGTCATTGATGTCAACATTATCACTAAGTTGTCATTGACGTCAACACTATCATGGTGGTGTGATGGTGTTCATGGTTGGATGTCATGCCCCATCCAACAAGAGAAGAAGAGAAAGAGAAGAAGATTCATAGAGAAGAAGAGCAAGAGAAGAAGATACAGTTCATGGTTGGATGTCATGTCCCATCCAGCAAGAGAAGAAGAGAAAGGAGAAGATACAGTTCATATTAAGATGGGAATTAGAAGCACAAAGATGACCAAATGTGTTGTTGGTGCTACTGATGGCCTGTAGTATGTATGATCCAAGTTCCATGATGATTGCATTACTGGAAGAGTGTTTTGTTGTTGATTATTTGGAGACAGTGTGACCTCTTTGAAGATGTTCTGTATAGGATAGTGGAATGCTCGGCATTCCTCCGCATTTGCAGATATGGCTATGCAGTTCTAAAATTGTGTTCAAGAGGCAGTGAAGGTGATAATTCAAAATTTTCAAATCATTTTTCCTTCCACTGTGAAAGTTATGCATGATAGAGTACCAACATGTATTCTGGCAAAGTATGCTAGTGTTGAAGGCCTGTTGGAATGCTTTGCATTCCTTCAAAAATGAATGATTGCCTTTGCTAGTTTGAGGAAGTGTTAATGAATGTGTATTACATGCTTCCTTGTAGTTTCAAGGTTCTTGGTGGTCTGCAGCTCAGTTTTTCAAATGACAGCTTGATGTAGTGTGTTCTAGATGATAGATTGCTCTCAGAGTTAATGATTGAAGCTGTGTGGCATAATTCTTTGATGTACAGTGGCAAAGGAGTGTTGGGGGATGTCTTATGAGTCATGTGGACTCATCTGGAAAAGTTTCACAAAGATCTTTCTTGTTTCCAATACTGCACAAGGTTTTCAAGTTGATGTGGTCGTTATACTTCAAGTCTTCATGTGTTTTGCTTAAAGTTGTCCCATTTCCAAATGAGTGGAGTGTGCAGATGTAATTCCTTGGTGCTTGAAGCTATGAAGGATGTTTTAGACTTGGTTAAGCAAGTGATGGTGTCCGCAAGGTATGTATCTTCTATTGGTGTAACGTGTGGTTTCACTTAGGGCCTATCTTCTACACGTTTCATATTGTGTGTTGTTTGGCTAACTTGTAAATGTATTCTTCATGTTGTATCTGGCTGACAAGCAATGTAATATCATGTAAATAGTGAATCAAAGTGAGTGAGGTGAGGTGTGATTGCAATGTAATTGAAAAGTTCGCAAGAAGATAAAAAGTAGAATAAATGCATTATTGATGTGTGACTCAATGAGAAAGAGCAGAAGTTGTTGATGTTGTCTGGATTCATCTTGAAGACATATTTGTGATAGTGATCAAGTATAGAGTGTTCCTAACTGATCAGATCTTCAGAAGAAAGTGTGAAGAGGTAGAAGTGCAATCATCAAAAGTGTGAGTTTCAATGTCAGTTTTCAGATAGTAGAAAGACTGTCATATTGTAATCTTTTGTAAGTGTGTTCTCATTTCAGGGAGTAGTAGCTTCCTTGGGAGTGACCCTAAAACAAAGTCTTCAGGGAGTAGAAGCTTCCTTGGGAGTGACCCTAAATCAAAGTTAGTTAGGGAGTAGCAGCTTCCTTGGGTTATAGCCCCTACAACAAAGTTATTATTTGAGCTTCATATATTGTGAGTTAATCCTCACCATGCTTTTTCCCTTCTAGGGTTTTCCACGTATATCTGGTGTTATGTGTTGATGTGCATTGTGTTAATCTTTCATGTTCATGTTAAGGATGTGATGCTTAAGGTTTAATTTTGCTCTGAATAAGTTGAAGTTGTTAAAATTAGAAAATGATTAGATAATATTTCACCCTCCCTCTTAGTATCTTGGTGTGTTCAACAAAAAGCACCTAATCTTCTTTCATTTTTAGCAGGTATGCCTTTAAATTTCATCACCAAGGGGGATAACCCAAACCACATGTCCTGATGAGGTATATAAAGGGGGTGAGAATCAAAAGACTCACCTCAAAGGAGGGCAATCATGTTTGGCACAACTTTGTTGTCCACTTGAGGGGACAAGGTGAAGTTGAAAGGGAATTACCCAACCACATACTTGTATATAGAACTCTCATTCATGGAATTTATCCCCTCATACTTTTGAGTATATTTAGGGCATTCCCTAGCATACCTTGTATAGCCTAGATAGGACCTTCGACTGTTAGTGGTTAGCATCAAGAAGTTAGTCACCACATGCCCCTATAAATAAGATTATAGTGTTGATAACTAAGAGGGGGGGGGGGTGAATCAGTTATCCTAATTATTTCCCTTATTGAACTTTCCTTTTAATTGATGCAGCATAAAATCAAACATAAAACATTAACCATAAAACAAGAAACACATGACACAGTATTTTTGACGTGGAAACCCTGTTAAGGGAGAAAACCACGGGGTGATTAACCCAAAATTATTCTCTGTTAGAAGAATAGGAAATTACAAAAATGGCACTTGCCAATTAGGGCTCACTGCCCGAGCACACTGCTCACAAGAGGCCCACTGCCTACAAGAAGACACACTGTCTACAAAGTGATGAGAATCACAGTCTTGAACTGATTGGAAGCATCTGCATATGCTGGAGTTCAGTTCTGGTTAGGCTCAGTACACTGATCTGTTGCACTTCATCTTTCCTCTGTTCTTTATTCTGTTATCTTTCACATACCGGATCCTTTTTGCTACTTCTGCTCTTTATCTGGACTTATTCGCATATCTCTCCACAACAACACCCCCTTCACAACTAAATCCATCCTCTATATATATCCGCACAAGTGATTTCATCACCTTTCTAGTCGGCATCCGGAACAGTCTAGTTTCTTACAAACTTTTGTTCTGTCGGCTGAATCCTTCCTCACCAAGCTATGCGGATCAAGCATATACTTGTAGATATCATTAATCATGTCGGCCAAACATGATTCATGCCTTCACAACCTCTGTCATCAACAGTAACACATCCGGAAAGCAGTCTGATACTCTGCCAGTCAGTTCTTCCTCTGTTTTCACTGTCTCTCAGAAATCCGGTACTCAACCATTCATATCTTTTTCCTTGTCCATCACCGGAGGCTAAATCCTTGGAATATACCACTCAAGGTAGTCCTCTTGACTTCCCCAAATCCGCACTGCACCAAGACACTTCCTCTGAGAGATCCGGACCAATCTGTCGGACCTTGCCACATGCTCTGTTCTTCTTCACCGGACCACAACATTCTTTATTCTGACTTCCGGTAGAGACACATTATGACTTGCGGATATGTGGGATGACCTTTGTTGCCATCAATGACAACAACCATGAATCCATATAGTGTCTCTTGCCAACAATCTCCCCCTTTGGCATTGATGGCAACACTTAGTGAAAAATGACTAAGTGTTTTCACTATGCTCCCCCTTTGCTGATGCTCTGTCCTTATATACAATTTCTGGAACTCCCCCTTAGTTGGATCCCTCATTTTTCACTGCTCCTCACTCCCCCTTTGACATCAATGGCAAAGGGTAGGGTCCGCACACCAAAATTTTCAAAAATTCTATATATAGCCGTATATTTACATACTCACATGTACTGAAGAATGTCTGCAAAGGATGTCTGCAATTGGATCATTTCTGTAGCCCAACTTTGCTTCATTCTATCCAAAATTGAAATGTGACCACTTAGCAAAAATGCAAAAGCTTCTGCCCGCTTGAGATCTGTCGGATCTTTTGTTTGGGCGGTGGTCTGAGCATCACTGATGGCCTCATGCATAGTTTCCAACTTAGGGATTATAATCCTTCTAAGTTCTCCCATCCGGTTAGTGATGTTCTTCCTTTCCTTCTCAAGATTTTTTATTTCATTCAAGACTGCAATGGTCTGACATTCTTGATTTATTATAGAGGAAGAGAGAGGATCAAAACTTTGAGATAAGCTTTGTAGCTTATCCTGTTCCTCTTTTATTTTCTTGTCAAATGCTGCTGTTGCCTTTGACCAGGATATACAAAATTTGTAGATGTCACCGCCATCCTTAAGAGCATTCTCTAAGCTCCTTATTCCAATGCTTACAATCTTCCTATCCTTAGAGATTAATTCTAATATTTCTGAAAATCTCTTATCCAAAAATTCCTTCCGGACCTTTTCTTCAGCTAATTTTTCTAGAGAATCAAAATGTGTATCAATACTGCTGACTAAGGTTTTTAGATTACCGGAAGTGGAGGCTGTCGGATCTATCTGGATTGATGGCATGATTTTTACAAGTACTCCGGAAGCAGCCTCTATCAACTCACAGTCTTCCATATGAGACTTCAGGAGCTTTTCATTTGCCTTGGCATTTGCAAATGAGGCTATCTTCATTGTTTGTACCGGAGAGAGAGAGTCAAAATCAAATGGGCCTTTTAGAAGCTCCGGTTCATCAATCTCTAGAGTTTCTTTGCTCAAAAATTGTTGAACAGTTTGTGCAGTGTCTCTTGCCGGAGACAAATGTTTCTTTTCTTCTGCAGTCTTAGAACTGTCAACCTCTTTGTCTTTCACCACTGCTTCCTTCTCCTGTAATTGCTCTTCTTCTTTGGATCCGGAGACTGTAGGGGAAACCGGAGGAGAGATGCTAGTTTGTTCATGGGCCACTTCTTCTGGAGCAGAGGGTCCCAAGTCCTCAGCTGTTTCTGTACCTAAATCCTCTACAACCGGAAGATTGAACCTTTTGAAGGCCTTCCGGAGGATCTCTTCTGTTTCTTGGGCCACTTTGTCAGTCTCGCCAAGCATGAGTTGATTCATCCTGGCTTTGCTTCTGAACTCATCTTTGCAGTCCTTGAAGATAATGTTCATTGTCTTGGGATCAATTTGAGGATATAGCTGAATAGCTATCTGCTCCCGGATCTCAAGATCTTTAGCATGAGCATTATTCTTTCTTACTTCCATTTCCTTTTCTAGGCTTTTAGGAATAAGAGATATTATTTCAATGAAAGCCTTATTATATATATTAAGATATTTTACTGTGGCCTCCTGCAGAGTCTTTTGGTCAGCCTCACTGAAGTCATCATATGATTCAGTCATTGGTTGAAGGTTTCCATCCACCGTGACCGACTTGATTATGCTCTCTAGAGATAGAGTGGGCTTCTCAACAGATACCTCTGCCATTTCATCCTTGTCTTGGCCTGTGGAGGGCTTACCGGATCCTTTCTTCTTCTGTTTCTTTACTTCTCTTACTCCCTCATCTGATTCTGTTTCCTCTTCATCCTTTTGGCTTCCATAAGCCCTTGTGGCTTTTGTCTTGGATCTCTTACCGGATGCCTGAACTTCCGGTTTTGAACTTTTGGTTGTGGGAGGTGCAGGTCTCTTTGATGATCTGGTCCGGGTGGGAGCTTCAACCGGAGCACTTTCTTTGCTTTTCTCTTCTTCCTCGGCCTTCCTCCTCTTTTCCCGGCTGGCATCAAGTGCCTCCTTTGAGATACCTAGGCCTTGAGCAATGTGCTCTACTTCTTTTCTTACCTTTCTTTTAATCTCAGGTTCCCTGAGTTCTACATGTATTTTTACACTCAGCTCCTCAAAGGTTCCAAACCTTTCTGCCTTAGGATCTTTGGGCTGACTCAGCATGTGTTGAACATGCAGCTCCACTATCTGTTCATCCACTTCATACCCCATGGGCATGATCCAGACAGTCCTTGGCTCTACTGCCTCCATTAGGTACTGATCAGTGTCAACCATAAAGCACACTGAGTCTTTGTATTTTTCAATAAGAGACTGGGGAATTCTCTCTCTTGCTTGCATCATGCTCTGAAAGTTTTTGAAGTATCCCCATAGAGCTGTATTTCTCACTTTTGCATCCCCAAGTCCATGCAGATAGTCTCTTATCTGGAATGCAACAGGTTTGTCATTCTGCCATACCCATCCACTTGTTCCGGGTAGCTCATTCATGAAGTAGAAGAATAGACATACAATCAGAGTACCATACTTAAAGGAATTCTTCTTATCCTTCTTGATTTTCTGTATATTTTCCATTAGTTGGCTTAGCAGTAGTTCGCAGAGATCATATTCTGCATTCTTTCTTAGCATTTCAAAGGCAGTGTATACTGCAGTTCCGGATACAGAATTCTCCCTGCTGGAGTGATAGATCTTGTATCCTATTATCATTGATGCATATTTGATATCCGGATCCGAAATATCTTCAATGGTCATTGCCCTCTTATCAAATTTTGATCCGGTGGCCTCAGTTACAATGTTGTTCTTGACAGATTTGAGGATAGGTACCCCTCCGGAAGAGTATAGACCAGTTACTGCTCTAATTGCCTCTTTTGTGATCTTGCAGGGTCTATCTAGCCATAGAAAGTTGTCATGCATCCTGCTCAGTACATACCGGACCCATTCATCTTCTTCAAAGCAGGGGAAATGAATAAATTGCTCAAATTGTTTCTTCTGGATATCCTTATACTCTGGTTTAAGCTCAAAAGCATTGTCTATCAGCTGCTTGTGATAGAGGTCTCTTAATTTGAATTCCCCAAATTCCTCAATGCTTGCATGTATGTAAACCCTAATGTCTTCGGTATGTAAAACTCCGTGAGGAACACTAGAGAAGGCTCCTAGTGGATCTACCTCCAATGATTTGTAAGGATGTTTCTTGAATGAGGGGCGAGGTCTATCAGAGATCTTAACTATGTTTGGAGTAGCCATTCTTCAAAGATTTGCAGTGAGGTAATGAAAAACAGAGAATACCTTATGCGCCTTCGGTTTGCACGGAGTGGTTGGATTGATTTCTTTATGCAATAGCTTCGGCAGGAGATCCTTGGTGCTTGATGAACCTTGTTGCAGAGCTCCACTTTTCGCTTCTTCTCGAGTGCAGAATGAGCAAATGACCTTTGAGAAATCCCTTAAATTGCTCTGCGAACCCTAATATCTATCTGCAATAAATGCTTCACCTACATCATTCCGGTTTGCCTTGTCTGGATAGTTTGGAGTATCCCGGATTAGTCCTGATCTGTGGATATCATCCGGATCTTTCAATCATGAATGAATCGAGGTAACATATTGCAAGAACATCCCAAACACTCTGTCCAATCCGCAGAACAAGATAGTGCATTTCCGGATCTTCCCGGACCTTTTTGTAATCCTTTATCATACCGGAGCATCTCCCTGAACAGGTCTTATTTGATCGATCACAGCTTCTTCATAACTCCATGCGGACCTCTGAAAACTTGACTGAAGTATCTCAAGACTCATATCTACAAACCCTTTGATCCGCATCTTGTGCCACATCCGGCACCACTTGTTTGGCTGGGGGAACAAGATTTTCTTTGAGTCTCCCCCTGAGCCTGAGCTCACCTTTTAATTTCCGGAAGAAATATCAGCACCAGAGTCTGGTGCGGATCCAACTTCTACATTCTCTGAACTTTTCTTCACCCAAATCTTGCTCATCTGATTCCTAACCTCATCCGCATTCATCTTTTGTTTACCCTTGTCTTGATTCTGATTATACACCGGACCTCTTTTGTCCTGATTCTTGTTTCTGCAGACTTTAGCATTATGACCGGACCTATTGCAGATTTGGCAAATAACATTTCTTTGCATATTTGACTGATATCCTCTTGATCTGCATTGATTAGCAATATGACCTACTCTATTGCATGTGAAGCATCTACCTTTGAATGATTTGTTTACTTGCATAATTCTGCATTCATGGGATTTGTGTCCATACCTTTTGCAGTTGAAGCACTGTCCGGAGAAGGATGAATTATTCTGATTCATTCTCATTCTGCACTGATTAGCTTTGTGACCAAAGTGGTTGCAGCTGTGGCAGTATCCATTGAAGGATGGATATCTTTGAGCATTTGGCTGTCTTACCGGAGGTCTTCTAGGCCTGCTCCTTAGATTTTCTGATCCAAGATTCTTCTGACCGGATCCAGAGCTTTCTCCTTTCTCATATCCCAAACCATACTTGTCATCTGTCCTCTTTTGACTTCCAAGAAGAACTTCAAGTTGAGCAGAACTTATCTTGAATTTCTCTTTATATTCATTTGCTGTTTGAAGGTCTCTTTTGAGAGAGGCAATTTGATCCTCAAGTTTTCCTTCATTATCTTTGGCATCTTCAAGATCAGATTCAAGATGTCTGATAATCCTGTCCATCTGGTGGCATTCTTCTGATTTTTCTTTAAGAGATTGTCTTAGATTGTCTTCAGCCTTTCTTTTTTCTTCAATCTCTTGAGTAAACTTTATAGTTCCTGATTCCATTTCATGTCTTAACATAATGACTTCTTTTGATAACTTTTCACATAACTTGGTTTGCTCAGTCAATTTTTCATTTGTATTGCTTTCTTCACTTTGCCTTGCCAACTGTTGAAGCAGCTCCTTTCTCTTTTTCATAGAGAGACTTAATTTGTCTTTTAATTCTCTCATGAATTCATCAGCCTGTTTGAGTCTTTCCTTTAATTCACTGACTTCAGAATTTGACTGTTCAAGATCCTCAAGAGCAGTCTTGAGTTGCTCCCTTAAACCATATGCATCCATTTGAAATCCCAGATCTTCCTCAAGCTGTTAGGCTCTATTAGGAGGAACTTAGCTCTGATACCAATTGTTGATAACTGAGAGGGGGGGGGGTGAATCAGTTATCCTAATTATTTCCCTTATTGAACTTTCCTTTTAATTGATGCAGCATAAAATCAAACATAAAACATTAACCATAAAACAAGAAACACATGACACAGTATTTTTGACGTGGAAACCCTGTTAAGGGAGAAAACCACGGGGTGATTAACCCAAAATTATTCTCTGTTAGAAGAATAGGAAATTACAAAAATGGCACTTGCCAATTAGGGCTCACTGCCCGAGCACACTGCTCACAAGAGGCCCACTGCCTACAAGAAGACACACTGTCTACAAAGTGATGAGAATCACAGTCTTGAACTGATTGGAAGCATCTGCATATGCTGGAGTTCAGTTCCGGTTAGGCTCAGTACACTGATCTGCTGCACTTCATCTTTCCTCTGTTCTTTATTCTGTTATCTTTCACATACCGGATCCTTTTTGCTACTTCTGCTCTTTATCTGGACTTATTCGCATATCTCTCCACAACAACACCCCCTTCACAACTAAATCCATCCTCTATATATATCCGCACAAGTGATTTCATCACCTTTCTAGTCGGCATCCGGAACAGTCTAGTTTCTTACAAACTTTTGTTCTGTCGGCTGAATCCTTCCTCACCAAGCTATGCGGATCAAGCATATACTTGTAGATATCATTAATCATGTCGGCCAAACATGATTCATGCCTTCACAACCTCTGTCATCAACAGTAACACATCCGGAAAGCAGTCTGATACTCTGCCAGTCAGTTCTTCCTCTGTTTTCACTGTCTCTCAGAAATCCGGTACTCAACCATTCATATCTTTTTCCTTGTCCATCACCGGAGGCTAAATCCTTGGAATATACCACTCAAGGTAGTCCTCTTGACTTCCCCAAATCCGCACTGCACCAAGACACTTCCTCTGAGAGATCCGGACCAATCTGTCGGACCTTGCCACATGCTCTGTTCTTCTTCACCGGACCACAACATTCTTTATTCTGACTTCTGGTAGAGACACATTATGACTTGCGGATATGTGGGATGACCTTTGTTGCCATCAATGACAACAACCATGAATCCATATAGTGTCTCTTGCCAACATATAGGTCATGTATGTTCTCCTCTTACACCTTTGTGTGATTTGAAGGATAAAAAATGGTTAGTGCCTCTTCATGGCCCTACTTTCTATGTCCAAACAAGGCATTGTGGTGGGCTTACAAGTGTATACACTACCAATTGATTAATATAGGATGTTTGTGTGCTTGGTGTGTCTTTATCTTATGTGAAACCTATGAATTATCCTAAAAAATCTAAAACATAAAAAATATAAAAAAATAAAAAATCTTGAAGAGTCCAAAAATCCCCTCAAGCCAAATGTTGAAATCCCTAAAAACCCAAATATTGAATCTAATCCCAACACCCTTCACATTAAATCCACCCATTCAAAAACCAAACCTCCTCAGCTCCCAAAACAAACCAACACCTAATCCATCCATCTAAAATCTAAATCTTACAAATTGATCACTAATCTCAAAATCCTAATCAAATCATCCAAAGTCTACCATCATCTATCCCAAAATCCTAATCTCCCAAATCAATCCCTTATTCAATACCAATCAATTTTTCTCAAGGACCTTAGTCCCTTGAACATTGATCAATCGACCATTAACCAAGACCTTTGCACCTAATCCAAATCACACAATCATCTAATCAATTACCTAATCCAAGGTCTTGCACTCTAATCCCACTTCCAAATTAAAATCTAAAAAGGTCTTGTACCTTCATCCCAAGTCAAAAATAATCATCCTTCAAGGTCCTAGGCCTTATTCAAATCATCAGTCAAGAAACCCTCAATCCAAATAAAAAATCAACATCAAACATCAAGGGTCCTAGACCTCATCACCTAAAATCAACATAATATCTAAAACCAATCAAACTCCAACCATATTCAAACCTCAAGCTACCTAACATCCTAGACCTAAACCCTCAACTCTAAAGTCCCAAATCCTTTGATATTAAAGAAAATATTAAGGTCCAATCCTTCAAAACCCAATGTCATCAAATCGTCCAAAAACCACATCATCTCAAAATCAAGTCATAAAAATTTTAAAGAAAAAATCTTGGCAACCTCAAATATGTTTTATTTTGATGAGTCCCCTTGTCATAATCAATATCAAAACCCCTTTTATCATGATGATATTCTTGTTGACCAAGACAAGTATATCATTGATCCCCTTGATGACATCATTACAAGCCAACTTTCCATAAGCTTCCATCGACAAACCACAAGAAATTAGGTTTTTTTACCAAGAATTGACTAACACTAGCTATCTTGTCAATCTTAATTTCATACCTATTGGTCATCCGTATGACACCTTTGATAAGGGAAACACCACTCTAGCCCAAGGCCCTCATCTCCAATTCATATATCCAATCCCCACCACATGTGACTACCTTGTAGCCTCTACCTCCTATGCACATCCTTCATTCTCAAAACCTTTGAAATCCAACCCATCCCATCAATCCCCAATAAAACCATCCCTCATACAATGCTACCTTCATGAATTTCCTCCAAGGACTATTAGCACAAAATCCTAAGAACAAACATAAAAGCAAAGTTGTGGAGTCATGTAGCACCACTAACCCAATGTGATCCCTCTTTAGAACATAAAAGTGTGTTGTCAACAATGTCATTACCCACTCAAATCCTATCCAGAACATCAATAATCCTAAGGACATAATACCCAAAATTCTACCTATGTGAAAAAATAAGCTTCAACCTTTCCACACATCCATCAAATCTATCAAATCTAAAATCCATAAGCATCAACAACCCCTCACCCATCCCAGTGTAAAACTTGAAGAGTCTATCCATGCATTAATCATTAATTGGGATGTCGAAGAAAAATTACACTCCTCCATCGTGTCATCCAAGCAAATCAAGACATGTTGAGAGCTTGTTCCAAAGCATGCCCAACCTTGTTCCCAACCAAATCAAGATCCAAGCACTTGAGATAATCCCTTTCATAATTCCATATACTCTAAAAATCAAAGCACCCCTATCCATATCATCCCTGAACCACAATCCTATCCCCTTAGATCCACCACAGTACAGGAAATTAAAACTACCACCAATTTCTCCCCATCTAAATATGTATTCACATCTTTCTTCCAAAGAAACAAGTATCCCATTGCAAATAAAATGTGTCAAAGCATGAAGTATTGAGGCAAAGAATTATGCCTTCATGAGTAAGGAATCTTGGAGTCCATACATGTTAAGCAAATCAAGGATTTTAGGGCATTGACTATAGATCTCACAACAAATAATCTAACAATGGTAACACCTCCACCAACCCTAAGGAAGCTTCTTCCAACATCAAAATAGTTTACTCTTGTCACTCCTACATAAATTTTGTTGCCACTAATCCTTTCAATGATACTACTATCCCTACCACCAACCTTGACCATCCATCACCTAAAATCACTAATCAGGATTAATGAATGCCCACATCATTAGAATTATTCCAACATGACGAAGCTACCATAAATTTCATGGGATTCCAAGATAATATATCCCAATGGGATCATAGAATTAAATTTGGAAGAAATTTGGATGCACCCACACATGAAGAAAAGAGCCTACAAGGATCTAGGGACCACCATGTCGTAAAGCATCGACAAGCAATATCAAATTAAAAGTTAAAATAGATAAAAAAGGAAACATGAGCCCCCAAACCACAAAGGAAACACATAAACAATTTGGGTTCCCAAGAAAAAAACATTAATGAATCCAAGTGGAGCATCCAAATCTACATCTCCAAACATTCATCTCTATCCCCCATCCCAATCCTGAAACCCTAAATCCAAATCCAAACATCCCAATCCTAAGTTCAAATCCATTTGGATCCCTACATCCCAAACTCAGTAATCCCAAAATCCCCCATCCAAATCTCAAAATAATGATGCAGGAGCATCCTTGGTTCAAAAGGAATCTTGCATCAACCAAAAACATTTACAGTTTAGTTTGTTTGCATTTCAGTTCTTTCATTTTCTAGTTCAGTTCAGACAGTTCAGTCAGAAGCAGTTGTAGCTTGTGGTCTGGTTTTGGCATTTCACATCTTACAAATCTGGACTTAGCATCTATATTCATTCATCTACATCATATCAAGAATTCAGAGCATTTGGATCATTTACCAGAAAGTTATCGCTATCAGAAGATCAACTATTCTCTCAGAGCAGAGCTTCTTGATAGTCTCAGACAAATCAACTAAAGGAGAAGGCTTGTGGATCATTCCTTGACTTGTGGATCCTAATGACACATCATTCAACGATCCTTGGTTCATGGCCAACCTTCCCCAGAGGTCTGCACGTTGTTCCATTCTTTTATGTGCGTGTTCTATGCATTTAGGTCCGACCTATTTGTGAACACGTTACAACTCTTCATTGAAGTTTGTGATCTTCCTTGGCCGACGCGGAGGAATCTATTAGTCCGAAAATGATATATAATGATGTAATAGATCCTTAGGAAAGCAATGATCAAGTTCTCATGATTTAGTGGATAGAGAGTTGGCTCCTTCGCAAGAGGACTTCAAAGCTTTATCTTGTGCATGTATGTACTCAAGCCTGTGAGCCCTAATTGTAAGCTCGCATGTTGCCGCCCAGATTGTATTTGAATTCTATGATATACTGAATGATTGAATATGTATTTGTTCTATTTCTTTGAGTTGTTTCCGTTGTGTTTACTCTTGCTGCACGGTCTAGACAGTTCATTATGTGAACCCTCCTACCATGACTGCACCAAGTGGTATCAGAGCGAAAGTTTGATTCTTTGGAGTGAATTGGCGAAGGGGATTCCGTAAGATCTTGTTGTAAGCAGATCGTTGATCCGAGGCAGGTTACTTGTGTGCAACCGATTGCCGATTGAGAGGTAGTTGTTGCTTGTAGCCTGATCGCCAACCTGAGATAGTTTGCACTTGATCCTAGGAAGATGTCACCACGAAGAGTTCCTCCTGTTGGTACAATGGGTAATAGAATGGATGAGATGATGGAATTAATGAGAATAATGTGAATTTGTTTGGATGCTGTCAAGGAAGATAGGCAAAGAGGATTGCCACCTAGACCTAATGTTGAAAGTGATGATGAAGAAGAATTTCAATCTACTGAACAAACTGGTGAAACCCTAGAAGGTCATGAAGAAGAAGAATCAGATAAGGTAAAGATGTTGTGAGCTATTTCAAAGATTGGAAAGAGACCTAGAGTTGATGTTGGAAAGATTGGAAATTTGTTGAGATGTTTGGTTGGAGAGAAAACTAGAAGTTGGGACTTGATTCTTTCACAAGCAGAGTTTGCATACAATAATTCAGTAAATAGGAGTACCAGAAGAACACCTTTTGAGAATGTGACTAGAGTGCATCCTAGAGGAGTAACATAACTAAGAGACATCAGTACAAAGGAAAAGAGAAGTGCAGAAGCAAAATAATTTGCAGATCACATGAAGACAGTGCGTAATCAGATGAAGAAGCATTTAGATGACATGAATAGTAAGTATACGGAAAAGGTAGATGAGAAGAGAAGAGATAAGGAATTTGAAGTGGGTGATGAAGTCTGGTGTACTTGAGAAAAGAACGATTTCCATTTGGGACATATAACAAGTTGAAGATGAAGAAGTTTTGACCTTGTAAGATACTCAAAAAATTTGATTCAAGAAATGCATATGAACTAGAGCTACCGGAGACATTGGGTATTTCACCTATTTTCAACATTGCAGACTTATATCAGTATCATGAAGTAGAGTTCAGTGACAGCATGGAAGAAGACTTGAAGAAGCAGTTACCACACAAAGTACCGGAGCAGATAGAAAACATTTTGGACAGCAGAGTTGGACACAACACTAGACGAAGACAATACAAAGAATATCTTATGAAGTGGAAAGGCAGACCAGAAGAAGATTCATCTTGGATTTCTCAGGTTGAGGTGGACTGTCTTGATTCTCCCCTAGCCCCAGGAAAGTGAGGGACTCACTTTTTCAATAACCCCAGATGTCTAATGTAGGAGCATCCTTGGTTCAAAAGCAATCTTGCATCGACCAAAATCATTTGCATTTCAGTTTGTTTGCATTTTAGTTCTTTCATTTTCTAGTTCAGTTCAAACAGTTCAGTCAAAAGCAGTTGCAGCTTGTGGTCTGGTTTTGGTATTTCACATCTTGCAGATCTAGACTTAGCATCTATATTCATTCATCTACATCATATCAAGAATTTAGAGCATTTGGATCAGTTACCAAAAAGTTATCACTATCAGAAGATCAACTGGTGCAAGAGCACCTAAGGGAACATATTGGAACAAGGAGACACCAATGACTAAGAGAGGAGCCCATGGAGTCCATCAAGTCAAGTGGAACATCCTAGAACTAATTATGGCATGTTATAATGGGAAAAATGATGTAATGATCAAATGTCCTGAGGGTCCTAGTAAGGACCCTAGGACCAAAAAAATAATGTAAGTTGGGCCAATAGTGCTTCTAGAGTCAAATAAGAGTCAAATATAGGTGTCTAAGGCTAGGAACAAGGTATAATGATCCTAAGAAGATCAAACATGTTGATTTGGTAGGGTTAAAGTCCATTAAAACAAAGTTTAAAATTCAAATTTTTGAAATAAGCATTTGCGCGGGAAAATTAGTTTTAAGTAGTTTTGGAAGTTTAATCAACTCTAATCGATGGGAATTGGTTGTGGAAGTTGAACAAAGGTTATGTAAGCCTGTCCAAGGCATTTGATGGTACAGAGGAATCCATTGGAAGCCTGGGTTGTACGGCAGACTGAAAATAATAGTAAAATTCAGTTTTTCTTGCATTTTCCTTCTCATTTCTGTTGATCCTTTCATTGTTGGTGTTTGGAAAATGTTTTAAGTTCTCATCTAACCATAGTATACCCTATTTTCATGCTCTGTGAAGGTTTTTTAGGTAGTTTTATTGTTGTTTATCTGACTGCTACTAGGAACAACAAACTGTCTTTGTGTATTTTGAAAGGCTAAATGCATCATAGGACCTTTCCATGAATGTAAGACTCTGGTTCTCATGGAATAGGTCCTAATTAACTTATACAATATGATTCCTAACTTTGGCAAGGCAGGAGGAGTACAAAGAATAAGGTGATCACCGTTGGAAGTCAAGTTTGTATGTGAAAAGAACATGAGAATGATGGCACAGTTATTTCAGCCAGAGATCTGCCTTAACAAGGTAATAGTTTTATGTTTGATGTTATTTAGTATGGTCAAGGAGATGGTGTTAGACCTTTGAATGAGGTCTGGAAGTGATTGGAAGTGGGAGATCTAGTAAACCCTAGGTTTTGGGTCCTAGAAATGGGGGTTTGGTGTTTAAACACTTGAATGAACAAACCACTGCCTAAAACCTTGAAAATCCTTTGTTTTAGATCCTTCCCTAAGATTGTTTCAAGGTTTGGAGTGAGCATGACAAGTATCTAATAGGGTTCCTTTGTAAAGTGGGCAAATTAGGCCTTGTAGGAAGGCAACAGGGTGTCAGGACATTCAAGTTTGGTCCAAAACAATAGTACATGAATCTTGGGTATGTTATAGAACTTGATAAAGGGTATTCAGATCAGTCATTAGTTTGGGAAGTGCTTTGGGAAAGTTTAGAGAAAAGTGAAGTTTAGTCGCTGAACAGGGCTACTAAGATTAGGCCTGGTTAAGGGGAGTTGTTAAGAACTAGTCAAATTGGTTTATGAAACCTTTGAATCTTGTTGATTGTGGTATATTTAGACCCTAGAAGGTGGAAGATTGTGTCTTAGAAGTTGGAAACAAGTTTGAGCCCTTTGGTGGAGTTTAGGGCAAGAGGAAGACTAGTGAAGTTTTATTGGTTGAAGCCCACAAGCTATTTAAACCTTTTTTGATCTTGCTAGATTATCATTGGAGACCTGACACCTCAACATCATAGTGGTATCAGAGTAGCAAGTAGGTCCTTGAGGGAGTAGTAGGATCTTGTGGAAGAGTTAAGGGTTGGTGAGAGTTGTAAAGATGCCCCCTAAGAATCAGATGGCTAGGGAGAATAATGAATTGAGAGAAGCCTTAGAGGCAAGAGAAAAAGAGTTGAGGGATAGAAGAGAACATGATGCTATAAGAGAAAGAGAGTTAAGACAAGTGAGAAGAGAGAATGCATCAATCTTGGCAAGGTTGGAAGCATTGGAGAAGGATCCTAGAAGGGATGAACGAAATGATCCAGAAGGAGATGAGGAGGCAGATGAGAACCCTCCTGAGGATGAATTGGATCCTGAAGAAAAGAAATTCGTGAGATTGCTTAAGGCAGTTCAAGGTAGTGGAACAAAGGAAAACATAGAGTTACCTATCTATCAGGGGAAGATGGATAGTGAAGAGGTATTAAGGTGGATAGATGCCCTTGAAAAAAATTTTGAGTATGAGGAAATAAGTGATGACAAGAAGGTTAAATTTGCAAAAACAAAGTTGAGAGGCACATCACTTACTTGGTGGAGTAGTGTACAAACAGAAAGAGTGGCTAGAGGTGGAACACGAATTACTTCTTGGGGTAGGATGAAGGATATGATGAAGGATCAGTTTCTTCCATCTGATTATTCTATTCAAACAAAGAGGATGAGGCAGAACTTGAAGCAGAAGGACATGGATATTATGTCCTATATTGAGCAATTTCATAAGCTTAGTATTAGAGGAGGATTGGAAGATGAAGAAGAGAAAGTTGCAAGATACCTTAATGGGCTTAGGTACAACTTGCAAGATGAAATTGGTTTGACCATACCAAAATCACTTGGAGAATGTTTTCAATTAGCCATAAGGGCTGAAGAGAGGGTGAAAAGGAAGCAAGAAAGACAAGGAGGTAGTGGTAGAGGATATAGAGGTAGGGACAGACCTACTAATGAAGGGCAGAGCAGCAATGAGAAAGGCAAAGATTTTTCTACAGATCAGAGAGGTGGATATAGAGGTGGAGGTAGGTTTAGATCAGGTAGAGGAGTATTCACAGGCAGATGTTATCATTGCAATGAAGTGGGACACACATCTTTCAAATGTCCTAAGAGAGATGATGTTGATAAAAGCAAGGAGAGAAGAGTTCATTTGGCACAAGAAGAGGAAAAGAAAGAAGATCAAGAACCAGTAGTAGCCTATCCAAAAACAGATGGAGAATTACTCATGGTGAAAAAAGGCAAAGTGCAGCAAGCACCATAGGTATCCATTTTTAAAACTAATTGTTTAATCCATGGAAAATGTGCAAGTTGATTATAGATTTAGGTTCACATGATAATTTAGTTTCCTGGGATATGGTACACAAATTGGGATTGAAGACATTTGATCATCCTAGTCCTTACAATGTCACTTGGGTAAGTCAAGAGTAGCAAGTAAGGGTTAGTCAGAGGGCATATGTTGATTTTTCAATTGGTCCATATCAGGATTATGTTTTGTGTGATGTCATTTCAATGACATGTGGGCATATAATCTTGGGTAGACCATGGCAACATTTAAGAAGGATAATTCATGATGGTTATACTAATAGCTATTTGGTGCACAAAGATGGTAAACAGTTTAAACTAATACCTTTACCTTGTGGAGGCAAGAAGGAACATGCTACTATTTGTTTTGGAGAAAAATTGCAGTTGAATGTGCAGGTTAAGGATGATTGGAAACAATAGGAACAATTGCAGCAAAAGAAGGTTTATGACAGTCCTAAAGAACAACAAGTTTAGGACTTAAGTTGCATCAAGATTGGGGACATTGATTGCCCTATAGGGAGGCAGGAAAAGGAAGGCAAACAACAGGGAAAAATAGATCACAATCTCAAGATGGGAAGAGCAGAAACATATAGCAGCAGGGTCCTAGGCAAGGACATCAAAATATGTTTTATGATACTAACACTCTTGGCATGAGTCATGCAGGTTGGAGAAGGAGGAGGGTAACCCTTGGAGAGTTCATGTTCCTTGTCACAAATCAGATGGACTCTTCAAAAAGATTGCAGAATGCTTGGAGCAGTTCACATGACTCTTGGGACAAGAGTTTTCATCATGCGGAGGAGTAAGGTGCAGGAGCACCTAAGGGAACATATTGGAACAAGGAGACACTAGTGACTAAGAGAGGAGCCCATGGAGTCCATCAAGTCAAGTGGAACATCCTAGAACCAATTATGGCATGTTATAATGGGCAAAATGATGTAATGATCAAATGTCCTGAGGGTCCTAGTAAGGACCCTAGGACCAAAAAAATAATGTAAGTTGGGCCAATAGTGCCTCTAGAGTCAAATAAGAGTCAAATATAGGTGTCTAAAGATAGGAACAAGGTATAATGATCCTAAGAAGATCAAACATGTTGATTTGGTAGGGTTAAAGTCCATTAAAACAAAGTTTAAAATTCAAATTTTTGAAATAAGCATTTGGGTGTGAAAATCAATTTCAAGTAGTTTTGGAAGTTTAATCAACTCCAACCAATGGGAATTAGTTGTGGAAGTTGAACAAAGGTTATGTAAGCCTGCCCAAGGCATTTGATGGTACAGAGGAATCCATTGGAAGCCTGGGTTGTACGACAAACTGAAAATAACAGTAAAATTTAGTTTTTCTTGCATTTTCCTTCTCATTTCTATTGATCCTTTGATTGTTGGTGTTTGGAAAATGTTTTAAGTTCTCATATAACCATAGTACACCCTGTTTTCATGTTTTGAGAAGGTTTTGTAGGTAGTTTTATTGTTGTTTATCTGACTGCTACTAGGAACAACAGACTGTCTTTGTATATTTTGAAAGGCTAAATGCATCATAGGACCTTTCCATGAATGCAAGACTCTGGTTCTCATGGAATAGGTCCTAATTAACTTGTACAATATGATTCCTAACTTTGGAAAGGCAGGAGGAGTACAAAGAAGAAGGTGATCACAGTTGGAAGTCAAGTTTGTATGTGAAAAGAACATGAGAATGATGGCACAGTTATAACAGCCAGAGATCTGCCTTAACAAGGTAATAGTTTTATGGTTGATGTTGTTTAGTATGGTCAAGGAGATGGTGTTAGACCTTTGAATGAGGTCTGGAAGTGATTGGAAGTGGGAGATCTAGTAAACCCTATGTTTTGGGTCCTAGAAATGGGGGTTTGGTGTTTAAACACTTGAATGAACAAACCACTGCCTAAAACCTTGAAAATCATCTGTTTTAAATCCTTCCCTAAGACTATTTCAAGGTTTGGAGTGAGCATGACAAGTATCTAATAGGGTTCCTTTGTAAAGTGGGCAAATTAGGCCTTGTAGGAAGGCAGCAGGGTGTTAGGATAGTCAAGTTTGGTCCAAAACAACAATACATGAATCTTGGGTATATTATAGAACTTGATAAAGGGTATTTATATTAGTCATTAATTTGGGAAGTGCTTTGGGAAAGTTTAGAGAAAAGTGCAGTTTAGTCATTGAACAGGGCTACTAGGATTAGGCTTGGTTAAGGGGAGTTGTTAAGAACCAGTCAAATTGGTTTATGAAACCTTTGAATCTTGTTGATTGTGGTATATTGAGACCCTAGAAGGTGGAAGATTGTGTCTTAGAAGTTGGAAACAAGTTTGAGCCCTTTGGTGGAGTTTAGGGCAAGAGGAAGACTAATGAAGTCTTATTGGTTGAAGCCCACAAGCTATTTAAACCTTTTTGATCTTGCTAGATTATCATTGGAAACTTGACACCTCTGCATCATCAACTATTCTCTCAGAGCATAGCTTCCTGACAATCACAGACAAATCAACTTAAGGAGAAGGCTTGCGGATCACTCCTTGACTTGCGGATCCTAATGACACATCATTCAACAATCCTTGGTTCATGGCCGACCTTCCCCGGAGGTCTACACATTGTTCCATTCTTTTGTGGGCATGTTCTATGCATTTAGGTTTGACCTATTTGTGAACACGTTACAACTCTTCATTGAAGTTTGTGATCTTCCTTGGCCGATGCGGAGGAATCTATTGGTCTGGAAATGATATATAATGATTTAATAGATCCTTAGGAAAGTAGTTATCAAGTTCTCATGATTTAGTAGATAGAGAGTTGGCTCCTTCGCAAGAGGACTTCAAAGATTTACCTTGTGCATGTATGTACTTAGGCCTGTGAGCCCTAATTGTAAGCCTGCATGTTTCCAACTAGATTGTATTTGAATTCTATGATATACTGAATGATTGAATCTGTATTTGTTCTATTTCTTTGAGTTGTTTCTGTTGTTTTTACTCTTGCTGCATGGTCTAGACAGTTCATTCTGTGAACCCTCCTACTGTGACTGCACCAAATAAGCAGTCCAAAAATCCCCTATCCCAATCCTAAAATATGAAATCAAACATCCCTACACATCCTAAATTTCATATACCCAAAGTCCCCAATCCAAATCACCCACTTAAATATCCATCATGGTGTGTGCAATTGTCGGTCTTGGTTCATTTTGGTCCCATGACATTTCCTCACACCTCCACAATTCCATCCTTTCATCCACCCCTTATACATAACCAAATACGCTACCCAACATACATCCATAATCACACCCCTTTAATCCCATCTTTCACATAATCCATCCATTCTTCATCCAACTTGCCTTCCACTCCATTCTTCCTGGCAGCATCCTCTAACATAGGAGCTAAAATGGTACCATGTTTGTAGTTTGGAGAAGCCCACTTAGTGATCAACAAGATTTATAACAAAATCTATCAGACACAACACCCACATCATGGTTCATATGAAGTAATTCTTTAGAATGGGATCCTATCATCTCACCATGGAAACATATGCTTGAATCCAAACATCCTAAATTCAAATCCATCCATCCTATCCAACCATCCAAAAATCTAAAAATCTAAACAAATCAAAAGATCAAAATAGTAAAGAGAAAAATCATTCAATGGTGAAAACCCGTCTCATGGTGTTTTGGACAAGTACTATGATGAAAACTCATTCTTGGGAATCATGCATAAATTTTCTATCTATGAGCACCCTACACTTGGGGGCAAGCCTCACCCATCCTATCCACCTTTCATATCATACCCATCCATTATATTTGCATGTCTATCCCATTGTATCCCTAATCCATCTCCCTTCTTTCGACCTTGATAAGGATAGGGGCATACTATTGAAACATGCTTTGGATACCTCTTAGTATACCCAATCTTTGCAACTAATCCTACAACATATTATCACAAGCATTGCAACACAACGTCATGAGTGGTATATCTAGAGTGTGGAATGTTATTCCTATGTGACATAGTCCTTGGAGATCATATCATGAACCACTCCATCCATCCATCATGAATCCCTCATCCATCCCAGATCCACGATCGACAATCCCTTGACCCTTCTATCCTATTCTCCTTTCATCCTTGTCCCTAAAATTGGTTTTCCCTTGAACTTTCCATCCAATTCATTGATCTTTATCAACTCTTTTATAAACTTTTCTTTGATATCTAGTCATAGATCAAGATGACTACTTATGTTCTAGTTTCTGTGGTAAACATTTTGGACATATTTTCCTACAAAAGATCATATTTTTCTTCTACTATTCTCTTCAATACCAAATGTTACAAAACGTATTCGAATGTGTACCACTATCTTTGTTTTAACTCTAATCACCCTCTTCATTAAAAAAGTGGGGTTCATTCTTTGTGAGTTAAGGAGATACTTGGTTCAAGAAAGTTGCAAAGAAATCTTTTATGAGATCAAGAATAAATTATTCAATAGTCTTCAAGCTCAAGGCTAACCATTCTACTTTCTCTTTTCCATCTTTGAAAATGTTTATTTCAAGGATAAGACTACCTTGGTCTAGAAATTTCTTACAAGGACCAAGAATATTGCATCCTTCACGTTAGTGATGCTTTTCAAGTTAGATAATAGTGAGTTCTCTATGATGCTTGGTATTGTATATCACATTCTTAGACCTTCCTTCGAGAAATTGTCACTAGATCCTAAGTTGAAGCACATTGATCATCCAATGGTGTGTTGGGAAAATTTTATGCTCCTTAGAAAACTTTATTAGAATGAACAAGTTATGATCTCCTTTCAAGCCCTCCCAAATACCTCTAGAACTTCAATGGCGTGCTATTTGTTGCATTTCCTTTCCTAGGCCAACCTAGTGGCCTTACCCTTCTCTTTTAAGGTTTTTAATTGTTTCTATCCCTTTTTCATCACATTTTTGTGATAGTATGTTTTTGGCCAACCCATCTCTTTGGGTCGTGAACTTATGAAAGGACATAAGTGAAAGCTATTTACAAGGGATTCACTCTTTCATTTGTAATCATTCATTCACTTTGCTAATGAGGATGTAAAGTCCAAACCATATTTATAGTTAGTTATTACAAATATTTTCATTTTCCAATAAGTGAGTCTCCTCTCATTTACTTGCATATTATTTTATCAATTTTTGTATTTATCCTTTGTACTTCTACACTTCCACTCTAGTAATAAACCCCATCATCCATCATCCCCAAAAATTGGTCTTGATCCCTAAATCTCCCATTTGTCACCCTAGCTTAGATATGTAGGTGTGCCCAAGATTGACCCAGGCTATTTTTGCAATCATAAATTTGAACTTGGAACATTTAAAATTTAAAATTCAAATTAAGACCATCACTAACCTTTCCATTAGCCATTGTGATCCAACCTAGTGCATATTTGTGTGCTATGTTGTTATTGTTGGATCATGGCTCTACAAGACTTACATCAAGTGGCTGCAATTTGTGAGATGTGTGGGTTGGTAGTGTTAGAAAGTTAATACTAAGTGACTTTGCCTCCTAAATTGTTGTTAAAGCAACATGGCTTCCATGGCCATAAAAAATCAACAAATGTCTATTAGTTGGTGAAACACCACTTGGTTCGATCTTACAAAATGATGCAACCATTTTACAAACAGATATTTTGTCATCCATGCATGCACTTGGTTCACAACTAGCAATGTAATGTTTCAATTGTTTCTTACCCATAAACAAGTAAAATACTGGAATTATTTGTCAGTAGCATTGCCACAACATAGAATTATGACCCATTCTCTGCTTTTGGGTATTATGTAGGAAACATTTATGCTGCCTCTTTTGTCCAAAGCACTCACATCACTCCATTTTGACTAGCTTGAATACCAGTCTCATAATAATTCTAAATCTTATAAGTACCATAAGGATTAGCATCATAATCTCTTGATAACGTCTCATAGAACAAAGCCGCGACTGCAAGCCTCAAATTTAGTGCTCTATCTCTGTCAAGTCCTTCTTGAATGTTCTCAAGCTTAGATCAGGATGTTTCTTTTTCAACTTGTCCACAAAGATTTACCTAGGAGTCCATCCTTAAATGGGTTTGGCCTTATTTGGAAAACCTACACAACGTTTGCCTTTAGATTGATTATTTCAAGGCCATGGCCAACTTCAGCGATCTTCTTATACTGGATTCAACTATCTTTATCTCTTCATCTACATTCAAAACCAGGGGGGGTGTTTTATCTTTGTAGTAGTTAGGATAGTCAACCAATTTGTTAATGTGCTAGTAGGAAGTCCCCATTTTCTTACCTCACCCCTAGTTGATATCCATTCTCTTCAACATCTCTCATGGCGCCTTCTATATAATCTATTGTCCATTCTCGTTGCAATGCAATCTTTTTTGACATAACAATTTCTTTCACTTGGATTACTACTTTAGTTGGATATGTAGTGGGAATAACTTGAGCATCTTCATCAACTTATAGCCTTACACCTCTTTTATGCGGAGGGACTATAGCCTGTAATCTTTGTACACCATGTCTAGTTCTCGTTTGGGATTTTTTCTTCATCTACAATGACTGTGTGCATTTAATATGTAAGAACTTCAAAATAATGTAGTTAGTATAACTTTTTACAAACATATATTCAAGTGTACATCTTTCTCATCTTGTTGTATGTATAAAATAATTACAACTCTAATTGTGACTCTTGAATACCATTCCATTTATCTGCATAAAAACATTATATGTATAGGGATGAGCTTAAATATAAAATATTATTTTGTTGTGCCATATACATGAAATATATGAATGATACGTTCTTACATAAGGTCGTCCCTAAAACATACCTTCGTATTTGAAATGATATTCATGACACATATTTGCACTTGTATGTAGAAGTATCTATATATGTTTGTGTATAAAAACATTTAATATATGAATGATACTTTTGGAGATAACCTTGTCCACTATATATAAGGTCATCCCTATACATATAATGTATTTCAAATGATATTCATCACTTAGCTTTCCACTTGTATGTTGATATATATATATATATATGTTTTTGTATAAAAGCATCAAATTTATGTAGGAGTTTTTTTAGATAAGCTCTTCCATTATATATAAGGTCATCCTTGTACATATAATGTATTTAGAATTATATTCATGAGTTAGATTTGCAATTGTAATCATTTTATACATACAATTGGATGAGCTTGATCACATAATCAATTTATAGGTACAATAGGATGAGCTTTCTATTTTATAGGTTTTATTAGACACATCAGAGGAAATATTGGACATGGTGGATTGATTGGCATATAACCATAACACAAATTTATGCCTATAAATGAAATTGTATTCATGCATCATATTTTCATGTGGAATCATTATAGAACAAAATTGAAATATTAAAAAAAAAACAAGTTCAACTTACAATTTAAAAGGAGGTTCTGAATTCTAAGCAAAGCTACAAGGACTATCTAAATTTTAATCCAAGCTACAACAATTGCCTGAAAATATAGAAAACAATTGATACAAGAGAACTTTTTATAGGCATCATAGCCATTAAATATTTTCTTCTTGATCTATGTGGTTGCATTTGATTGGATAATCTTGGAAGTTTGGATTAATGCATTTAAGATTGTTGAAGAAGTAGATGGATTTGAATTAATGAAGGGAATTGAATTTACTTAGCTTTTAAGATTGTAGTTCATTAATGGATGGATTTAAAATTATGGAAGGAAATTATTTGAAATATATTTTTAATAATATTAAGGGATGGATTTGAAATATGTTATCAATAATTTATTTTGTTGTTATTTGTATAGGAACGGTGAGCCTTGCATTATACTTTGTAGGATGGATTTGAAATGTGCAATTAATAACTATTTTTATTTTTATTGTTTATTAATAGCGAGCCTTACAACCAATTTTCTATTATTGCAGGCTTCATCTAAAGTAAATGAACCAATAATTGGGCATGGTGGAACTAGAAGTGGTTGTAGTAGAGTTGATATGTGGAACAATATGTGTCATTTTGATGGGATAGTTGAGATCTAATATAGTTTAGCACGGTTTATAGCTTGTTAAGTATAATGTATCTCAATACTAATAAGAGGATGTGTAATATTCACAATTAATATGAATCTTTTTCAAATCCTTATGGAAAGTGGACAAATGTCATTTCAAACACAAGACAAATCAAATTCTAACTGTTCATGTCATATCATTATTTTTACAAAGTTGTGTTTGTATTTGAAATACAAGTATTTAATGGTAGTCATGTATACATGGGTAAATGAATATTTATCTTCCAAACATTGCTTGAATCTTTTTGGAAGATATAGGTACTTTTACTTACATGTTAAAGGAATGTTTTATAAAAAACATGTCATATCATACATAATTTTTAAGTACAACTTACTCAAGTAATAGGGGCCACATGGTCAATTCCTATAACAAGTTGAAGAGCCATATATGAAGTAATTTGAAATTGCCACGTATGATTTTGAGAGGTGCAAAGTTAGGGTGTTCAACTATTGGCTCCTATCCCCTAACTACTTTGATTGTTATCGTTTCTTAATGGTGAGCCTTACAACCAATTTTCTATTCTTGTAGGCTTCATTCAGAGTAAATGAACTAGTAGTTAGGCATAGTGGAACTAGAAGTTGTTGTAGTAGAGTTGATATGTGTCATTTTAATGGGATGGTTGAGATCTAATATAGTTCAGAAAGGTTTATAGCTTGTTACGTATAATGTATGTCAGTACTAATAGGAGGATGTGTAATATTCACAATTAATATGAATATTTTTCAAATCCTTATGGAAAGTGAATAAATGTCATTTCAAACACAAGACAAATCAAACTCCAACTAGGGGAAAAGACCCAATAGGTGAGATAGTTCTAATGGTTGAGATGGTAGCTGTGACCTTAAGGCCCAATATTTTTTGAAGTTTAGTACTAGTAGTTGTGACTTTAAGGTTGTTAGTGTTACTATAAGTACTAATAATTGAATGAAATGTGCCCTTTAGATTTAAAAAGCAACCAATCATGTGATGCCAAATCAGCGCACCATCAAAGGGGGTCTTAATTCACACCTATTGGTCCACCTTTTTTTTTGGGGAACTATTTGACACCTCAACAAAAAGCATGCTGATGTGGCATCATATTTGATGGTGTGGCCCTGAAACCTTAGTTATAAGCAGGGGCATTGCCAAGTAAGCTACTGTAAAATTTTTGGAGTGATTCAAAATTGCCACGTATGATTTTGAGAGGCGTGAAGTTAGGGTGCACAACTACTGGGTCCTCTCCCCTATTCATGTCATATCATTATTTTTACAAAGTTGGGTGTATTTCAAATATAAGTATTTAATGACAACTAGGTATACATGGGTAAATGGACATTTATCTCCCCTACATTGATTGAATCTTTAATGTATCTTTATGGGGATATTGATTGACTTTTACTTACATGTTATACCAAGTAAGTAAAAGTGATGACCAATGTTATGCCAACGCCGCTCTTTGGCGGGGGTTTAGATTTGGTCAAAAGAGCAACAATGGAGGGCTGGCCTGGCTTGAAGACGTCGATCCACTCCAAGTCGCGGATGGTGCCTCTCCAGGTGCGGCCAGTGCAACCTTGTGAAAGAAACCTTTCTTGCCGTATCTGCTGCTTCCGCAGTATTTGGAATGCGGGTCGCTTACGAAAGCATCGTAGGTGGCCTGAATGAGGTCGCCGTAAAGGAGAAGGGATTGTCGGAGGCCGAGGTGAAGGGTATCCAACATGCCCTTCCAGTTATCACTGCCGTGAATGGCTCTCCATTCCTATGCCATCAGTGTATATGCCTTGGAAATCTCTTTAGCTCCTTCAACCAAACTTTAGTATTATCCACATCCGTGCGCGCTGTAAATAGGTCGTTGTAAATGGGTGGTTGTAGTGAGCCTCCGTTTTCAACCGTTGAGGTGTGGATATGAGCCACAAATTGCTACTTATTGAATGAATGGATGAAAGATTTTAATAATGTCCACGAGATCAAGTAATCTAAGGGACCTAGAAAACGACTCTTCAAGACATTTTCAATCTTTTTTCGAGGTCAGATTACCTACTATGAATCTTGATCAATAAACCAATCGTATTGTGAATCCGTGTTTCCTCAAATAATTCACTAAGGTTGTCCACATTCCAATTATTTTCATACTGGCTTCTAATATCCCCACAGACATCACACTCAGTGATGAAATGCCATTTAGTTTCAACCACCCATTTGTTGTAGAAAATGCAGGTTCTTTCAAACCAATCTTCCTTGGGGATCATCCATCTACCAATCTCACATCTAAGATGATGGGACCCGGTCCTCAATTGGGCAACTAAAATCCTAGCCTTTCCCTTGAGTGCAGCGCTCAAATAGTCTTTTTCACCATGCTCCCACTGGGATTGAACTCTTTTATATAATGATCTTTTTTTTGGCCAATCTGTTTTGTCCACATGGCAATCTTGAATTTATCTAACACAAACTTTTTTTATTTCCTCCTTATTATTAAGAAAAACTTGCAAGCTAATGTCCCACTTGCCCATCCACTTGTTGTTCTACTTCATCCACATCTTCCTACTGTCTAATATCTCCCCCACCACTATTTTGGGCCACTAATACATATCCATATTTTCCACCTTTTTAAAGTAGCTTAGCAGTCTTATTATCGTCGATGCCTCCAACGAGAAAGTACCTACTTCGGCTAAAAGAATCTCATAGAGAACCGATTATTTGACTTTAAAATTGTTGGTGATAAGATGTTTTTGAATTCTTTCTAATTGTTTCCACTTGTGATTTGACATGCTGCTCCCCCACACCTCACACCCATAAAGTACGACTAGCATGACCAGCAAACCAAAAAGGGTTTTCTTGGTTTTCCAATCCCAAAGTTCTGCTTTACTACGCCTGTTCTGAAGCAAGTAAGATGCTCTCCACCCACCCAAAATCATTTTTTCTCTACAAGTCTCCCAACTGAGCCTATTGTGAAAATCAATTCCCAGGTACTTATATTCTCCCACTATCTCTAGCGTGTTACCTTCAAAAATGAAATTAACGTATTGCTTCTTCCTTTTTAATGAGAAAATCATGACCTTGGTCTTGCTGGTATTCACCTGCATCCCTACCTCTTGGCAAAAGAGCTCTAAAGCCTTTAAATGTGCATTCAAACCATTGGTCATTTTTGCTGTTAAATAAGATCATTAGCATACAAAAGTAACTTCACCACATAACTTGACAACTGTATGCCTTCTCCGTTGGTTTTGTTTAACCACTCTTCAAGTTTATCTATATATAAACCAAATAGGGTGGGGGAAAGGGGGAATCCCTGTTTGACTCCAATGTCACTACCAAAGCAATCAGACATACCCTCTCTCATTCTGATTTTAGCCATGACTTGCTCATAAAGCTTATGCACTGCCACTCAATACTCATCTGGAATCCCAAGCTCCTCCATCATTTTTCAAAGTTTGTTCCTAGGAACCGTATCAAAGGCTTTTTTAAAATCAACGAAGCAATAGAAAGCTTCCCCCCTTGGTTGTCCTAGACTTTCTCAATGAAGTGTCTAAGAGTTATGCAATGATCAGTGGTAGAGTGCTTTGGTCTAAAACCATCCTGCCCTTTTACTCGTTTTCCCTCTTTTTCAACCCAGCTATTGATTTTGCACTCTATCATGCTCTCAAAAAGCTTTCCAAGAAGAGGATTGACCATAATAGTGCGTTAAAAAGAGGGGTTATTGATATCCCCACTTTTAAAAAGAGGAATAACGACACTAGTTGTCCACTCTACCGGAAAACCAACTTGTGTGACACTGTTAAAGATTCGTTTGATGTGTGGAGCAAGGAGATCAACCCCCTACTTTAAAATTCATCTTGCAGCCCATCAATGTCTTGTGCTTTATCACAAGCTAATTTCTTTATACTCGGCTTGATATCTTCCACCGAGAAGAGCTAGCAGACGTGTTAATTATGGGAGGTTTACCTTTCATCTGTTTTCGCTCATAAAGGAGCTTCGCATACTCTAACCATTGGTCACCTGTAATACGATTTTCTATTTGTTTTATCTTTAGTTGCAGCTCTATCCAAACGCCTTTAGGGTTGTGCTTACCCAAAGATATTAATTCTTTCCTTCTTGAGGTCACATAACTCTCCTTTTTGGATTTTATCAGCTACTCATACTTTTTATTGTTGTCTTTGTTAGTCTTCTCTTTGAGGGATCTTTTTACATCCTTGCACTCTTCGTCATACCATGGATTAGTCGGGAAAGTATTTGAAACCCCCTTCTTAGTCTGAGATCTCTTGTAGACCTTTAAAGCTTTGTGAATTAAAGGAATCAATAGACTGCTGCTAATACATTCACTAGTTTCATTGTTTTCTTTTCTCCTTGTGTTGCTTTTCACCATCCAAAGGTGTTGTTCAAGGGCAGCAGTGAAGAGTTCTTAATTTTCTTGACTCACGAGGATTTTTCCATGTATGTGGGCCTTCTTTGAATGTTTTGGCCCTACCCTCTTTGTTGGTTGTTTGTGAGAAATCCAAACTTAACATGGAGAGGCATATGATTAGACTTCAATTCAATGGGGCAACTCTCAATAGTGAACTCCAGCAATCTAGACAGAGAACTCTGAGAGCAGATTACAAAGTCTTCCACACTTTGCTTGTTATAAGTTTTACAAGTGATACCATCTGACCTCGTCCAAGTTCTCATACCATTACAAATAACCAAGTTATACAAGATGCAAAGACCTAGAAGCTCAGCACCAAAATGAGTTACACTCTCATTACCATCACTAGAAGTTTTATCCCAAAGCTAGTCCCCATTCTCTTCTAGCCATAGGAGATTGATGTCCACGCCTTCATCACTGCCCAACTATAGGCATTGATTGTTTGTTATCCTAGCATTAAAATCCCCTATTAACATTATGTCTCCTATAGTGCTAAAGACAGAAATGTCTTTCTTTAATGTTGCAAAAGGATCTTCACTATCTAGTTTTCTCTTCTTGTAAAACTTTAAACTTTTTGGAGCAAAGTAACACGCTGCCACCCTGATTGTGACTTCCCTATCTGGTATATTCAACCATATGAACTTTTTATTTGGGTCCTCTTTTTCCACTTTTACTATTCCATTCCAAATTTCCCGAATTAGCACTATAACCCCTCCATGCCCTTTCCCTATTTCAGTCTCTCTGTTGCAAACTAAAATTTTGTTGTAACATTCAAAATCTGGGACTCTACAACCATCAAGATTATCAATTCTTCTTCCAGGGGATAAGGTGGGACACCGGTGGGAATCTCAGGGATATACACAGTACTCTATTATAATAAAAAGACACTATTTCTTTAATACACAATGCACTGCCTAGTTGTATTATACGTGATGCATGCAATTTCTTTTTAGTTTTTCTTTCTTTAAAAATGTGAATGGACAAACCTTTTTATAATAATAAATATATTAACGAGTTCAAAGCATTGCGGAGGGCTATATATTTTAACATAGTAGGAAGAGTTTAAACAACGATCTTTGGAATTATGTTGTTTTATCACGATTCAACTTTGTTCCTTTTAAGACAAATCTATTGACTCATTTTTTATTTGAAGAGTATTAGTTTTTTAGTCAAACTTATTGACTTTATTCTAACAACATAGTTTTTGAGTTTGAGTTAAACTTATTGACCCATATTTTATGAGTAGAAATATGGGTCAATGAGTTTGACCCACTATCATGAGTTAGAGAATTATGATCCGTATTTAATCACTTTTATACATACTAGTATAGGACTAACTCCAACCAAGGTACCGAGATTAAGTTCATTCCTATCATTGTTGATCACTTAATCCATATGCTTTCTAAGCCTACTTTTACATCTATGTCTGTTCTATGGTGCATCCCCATCTAATTTGGACCTTACCTTTCCTATCATTCAATCCTTCACCTTTGATTTGTTTAACCCTTTGTGTTGTTTGTCTAATTTTCCCACTGCCTATGCTAGAGACTCATTGACGACAATATCCTCTTCCAGTGCCATCATTGATCCATATTTTGATCTCGTAGTGTTTCATCACTTAGACCACACTTAGGGGATTGACCATGTAGTCCCCCTTGTATAATTCATAAATACCATATCCTTTGATCCATATCCTATCTTTTGAGTCTCATTAGTGTCATATTTAGTCGATCCATTGCCAATATTTCCTACTAGTCCTTTGCATCTTCACCATCACCATCCTATGACCACTCTTGGGGGCATAAACATGATGCTTATCTTTCTCATTGATTTGTCACATCATCACTTGGGGGAGTGCAACACTAGATCCCCTTGTTCAATCTCCTTGAGGGCTTGACCTTGAGCCATGGTATGACCATTCATATTTACCTTTGGCAACCTAATCATCTTTTACCTTATGTTGATTGGCTCAATTCATTGATCTAGTCTCAATTCACTAATCTAGTCTCGATTCACTGATCTCTTTCACTAGTCAATTTAAGGGGGTTCATGTATCCTATGTTTCTCACTATTGTTCCTTCATTCATTTGAGCATTACTTATGGATCATGATGATGACTAGTATCCTCTTGAGTATTACATTTGATCATGATGACACTGCATTGCTTATCTAATCCAACCTATCTAATCAACCAATCGATGACCAACTTTCTAGTTTCCAAGGTTGGCTACCATCTTTAGTCATGGGGTGGCTCCACCAAGTTTCCAAAATCATTTTCCAGTTTCTAGTTTCCAATTGGGTCAGCTATTATCTTTAGCCATGGGGTGGCTCCTGCTTGATGAAGGGGGTAAATCATAAAACACACAACAACAGAAATGGCACACAGAAAAAATAGAATATTTCTTTATTGATTTGGACAACTCATTACATTACAAAATCTCAATTACAATAAGAGGAATCAATCCTCCACAGGCTGCAACACACTACAACTACACATCACCAAGCTCTAGAATCTTCTTCCTTCTGTAACCCCAAATCAACTAGGGTTTCTATTTTCCTGCCTACTCTTGACTCTACACTTTCCCGCTTAACTCTACTATTGCCCAGGGTTCCCAAAATAGTCATAAATAACACTTTTTGGCAGTCTCCAGCTAAATTTCAAAATTTGTAACTCCCTCCAAAAGTAGGTCAACTTCCGGGAAGCATAACTTTTGATCCGGGTGTCCGATTGATGTGTTAGGTCTCAAAAATGCAAGTTACTAATCCTAAGAGGATGCCAGGCTCTATATTTGGATTTGCAACGTTTTTGAACTAACTTGACGAAATCAACCTTCAAGGTTTGATGATTTCCTACACTTTAGGTCCTGCTACACCTAGGCGGGTGAACCTTAAAATATTAAAGCAGTCTGAATGTGGATGAATGGACTAACTAGGTCTATCTACAATGGCATAGGATGTATGATAGATGACAAAGCTGACTAATTAATTCTATATGTAATGTTTAATAAGTGATTGGCAGAAATTGTATAAGCAATATCAAAAGGTTTTAATTAATGAGTTGAGTGAGACCAGTGCCTTGTTGGGTAATAGAGTCAATTTGAAGGACTGAGAACAGTAGTTTCTAAATGGTAATGATTCTAGATATTTGGCACAGTTCTGGTTTATAGCTTGTATAAACGTGCAAATAACTGATTGACGGACTCTTCTTGATAATCCAACCAAATAAAATCAGAGATCTTATAATTCACCAGAAGGTACTTTAATCCTTACTTGAAGGAGCCAAATGAAATGAAAAGACAAGATTACAGATAATATTTTACTGGAGACAGTGTGTCAATCCTAATTATATGGCTCTACTTAGTAATCCCAACTTACTCCTTCCAGGTTACTGTGAATAAATCAGAAGGGTTTAATTCCTTAGGATGGATACCAACCGAATTGATCACACAGATACAGCGAATGTGTATTGACAGATTAAATGTATACTTGATAGTTTAATCTGAATAACAGGGAAATGCAGAAATGGAGACAGCCACACAATTGAATAATTTCAACAAATAACTGATACCTAAATGGAAATACTGAATCAGAGAACTTCAAATTTCTTCTTTAAAATAAAATATGCAACATGATCATTCTGGAATATTATGTATATGTATATCTAAATATCTTCTACTGCTGATGATCTTTCAGCATAGATTGTTTGAACTTATATAGATATCTTCAAGAAGAGATACAACTCTTCAATAAGTCTCTTGAGATTTTAACAAACAATAATTACATAATCTTAACTAGGCTCTGTTTAGCCATAAATAGACTTTTGTTAGATGATCCAAGTACTCCTGCGCACGGTGAGAATCAGTAAGCTCGACTGCACTCCTGGTGATTATATCGAGGGTGATCATTTCCTCCAGTTGCTTGCAAACTTCTGTAGATACAGAGGCTTTATCTTTTAGGGCTCCTGTGGCTTTGTGTAATATAACTTGACAATCAATAGTCCACTCTTCTTTGCTCTTTATCTCTCCATTATCTTTGAATATTCTGGGCACCCCTGCGTCTGATGCATCAGTCCCTTCCTTAGCATCAGCTTTGAGTTTATCATAAAAATTCTGGTGTCTTTTGAGTAATGCTCTTGCCTCAGAGACATCTGTGCTATCAGGGGTACCTCTGTTTTGCAACTCGATCACCTTTTCTTGTATCCTCTGATCAAGCCTCTCATGTTCTTTGACTGCTTTATGATTTTCCGAGTAGTTATCCCAAAACTGGTTTAACCACCGTACCATGTTTGCATACCTGCTCTGCAGTATTGTAACAAATGCATCTATTTGAATTTGTTTGGCTTGATCATGGGATATCTCTTGACTACTTTGTGAGCTTTCACCCTGAGTTATTCTCTTCGTAGATTGCCCAAAGGTGCTCTTAACAGCATCCTTCAAGTAGTCATTCTCCTTTGTTAATCTTTCACAGTTCAGCTTGTAGGCATCCCTTTCCTTGATTAACATCTGAGCCTGTGCTTTATTCAATTTTGCAACATTGATACCAATGTCTGCAGTAATTATGGGGTCAGTCTCACCTGCTCTAAAAGTCATAACATGGCCAAAAGTTTTCTCAGTGTCTATTATGGCCGTCTTCTTATGGGGAGGATACAATGCCCATATCATTAAAGAATTTTCATCATTGTTGTATCTTGTTCCCATATAGACTTCATTAACTCCTTCTGGAGTAAGCTTATACTTATCATCAGCATTATTCAAAAAACTATCAAAAACCAGAGCAGAATTTAGATCTAAGCCGGGAAAAATCATAACCCCCGCATCTTTAAGCAGCTGTCTGCCTCTGCTTGGTGTCATGTCCTGCATTTCCTTGTCCACTGTCTCCTTTAACATTTCCAATAACTGTTTTTCATTGTCAGCAGAAACATTATCTACTGACTCTCTAATTTCCTTTCCCTTGTATTTATACAGGAATGATTTAAATTCCTTTGAATGAATGAATGTATCATCTGACACAAAAGAATCATAAGCCTTTTGGCGTGGATCTTCATCAGCAGATCCCTCCTCATCATGTATCACAACTGGAGGCTGATATTGTTGCATTTTTCTTTTAGACATTTCTGTTGTCTTATCTTGTGGCTGTTCAGTCAATTCTTCCTCTTCAGAGGATACCACTTCAACTTCTGCCAACTGCTTTTTCTTTTCATTCAAATCTCTGTTATATTTCTCCACTACCAAATCGACTTCAGCCTCTTCCAAATTTCTAATAACATCATCATGTGGATAATGTATGTGCATGTATCCACTGAGATTTTGTTTTCTTCTTGCATAATCAATGAAACCCTCAGGGTCAAACCCTTTCCTCACCTCAGCAGTCACCATGTTATAATGCATTAGTTTATCCAAAATGAGATTATACCCTTCTTTTGAAACCACAGTAAAATCTCCAAAACACAAAGTACTAGGCATGAATGATTGTTTATCATGCGAACTTAGATGCATGACATTGGAACAATGCATTTGCCTAATTATTTCCAGATATGCAATCCTGTCAGGGACAGTTTTAGGCAATATAAAGGGGGCATCCTCAAAACCATACACTCTGATCATGGTAGCGTCCTCAAAACAATACCAGTCTCCCCAATTATGAGTGACAGCAGGGGGGCCACCAAAATCTTTTGGCCTGAGGAATCTTTTTATTTCATCTGAAATTGAATATTCACAGGGATGGTTGAAATATCTATACAGCACTTTAACACAATGCTCCTCAAATTGAGCATAGCTGGAGTTAGCATACCTGCTATCCCAGATTCTGGTCCACATTTGTATAGGTATCTTCTCCCCTTTCTTACCTGCAGCAACAACTTGAAGCTCATTTGGCCACAATCCTACTTCCTGGCCATAGTATAAGACCATATGCATGAGCATCGAGTAATGCTCAAAAGAGCATGCTGGAGCATTGTTTTTCATTGCAGATAGACCAGAGTCTATTCTAGTAGCAACATAGGAGGCATAATCAAACTGTCTGGCATTGTGACATTGAATATCAGAGGTTATGACCATTAGAGGAATAGCCATAAATTCAGGGACCTCTGAGCCAAGGACTTGACCTACAGAATAGTAAGTATATTGAATGTATGGTTCAAAAATGGACACATGAAAGGGAGGGCCATCATTCTCAGTCAAGGGTATCACTTCTCCTTCGATCCTGGGTCTATGAATGGGTAACCTCCATCCATTGTAGGTTGTATCCATTCTCCAGTATTCTTTATCCAAGTCTTCATAAACAACAGGGACAGTGCACAAATCATCCAAATCATACACCTCACAAATAGCATTTTTTGATAGGTGTATAATTGGTTCTCCCTGAGGGTTGCAGATAGCTTTCAGGCCTGAATTGTAATGCCTGGCTAATAGTTGCAGGAGTTCTACATTCAAGAATACATTAGGTACAACCAGTTTGCCTAAATTCATGTGCCATGGGTTTGACACAGGGGCATTTCTAAATCTTCTGTTGTAATGAAACCTGAAGAGTTCATATCCCCTAATTGGAGTCCAAATATCTCCCAGGCGCTTATGTTTGTCTTCTAATTTTTCTACTTCTGCCCTGAGTTGGGCAGACCTCCTGGCCTTGGGAGCTGACCCAGGCAACTGATCAATCAAGTCCTGATTTAGTTTCCTGTCTTTCACTTTTTCTTCAGGGGTTTGATCAGTTTTTTGCTTCTTTGGTTTACTGGTTTCTCCTTGTGATTTTCTTCCTCTTCCTTTCCCCGAAGTTTCCATTTGTTTTGAAAAATTTGATAGGAAATTCAAATACAGGTAATATAATGGTTTGTGTATGTGTACCTGTCGCTCGATGACTGGAATTGGAAACCTTTGCTTTTGCCCTGAGAATTCTTTTGTATTCTGCTCTCGGACGGTTGTTTGCAATTATAATGATCGTATGAACTTTGTAGCCGTTTTGTATTAATTATCTGATCAATTCAATGTTCATCGCTGTGAAGTGTCACATCGCCATAACTCTTCCTATCGGCGTGCCTTTTTGAAATGTCTGAACGACCTCAACCCCTTTTTATGGCGCGGACGGTCAATCGGCATAACCCCTCAATTGTATCCCCGATGCCATGTAGTATCATATTTCAAGTGGGTGTGACCATCGGCATGATTTCCTTCATCGCCAAGAGTTTTAGATCTCTCCGCGATATGGCAAGTCCCACCGATATACTTTGCTTATCGGGAAGATTGAGACCATCGGGATACTAAAATTATGTCTCCCCGATCTTTATTGTCTTACCGATAGTCTGTTTGTGTATGAGCTTTTATCTTTATCGGAATGACATTTTCTATCGGGATAGCTTTCTCAAGATACCCCGATCGAAATTATCTCCCCGATGCCCTTTATCATATCCTTCATCGGGCAAAGCTTAGTAATGTCCCACCGATATCTTTTGATCGCCGTGACTTATGAATCGGCAAGACTTGCTTCTTTTGTTCCGATGTGTCAAGCTATCCCGATGAAGATGCATCGCTGTGAGTCTCGCCGATAACTTTCTTATCGCCAGGACTTTTGATCGTCGGAGATTTACTTGTTTTCTATTCCGATGGTTCATTTCTCACCGATGACTATTACTTTGTGACCCTCGCATGCTGTTCGGTGAAACTCTTGCCGAAAGTGCTTCATCGGTATGATATATACCGTCGGGGCAATTTCTAAAAGATCATCCGATAGATATTTGTCATACCGATCGGCATGACCACTTGCTTTTCTTGCCGATGTAAAGTCATCGGTGTTGCTTACTCCATCGGTGAGCTCCATGATTCTTCTTCCGATCTCTATTTTCACGCCGATGGTTGTTTTCAAACAATTCGCTATGTATCGGTGTAAACCACACGACCTTATGCCGATGGATTGATTTTGATGATTTTTACAATGTTCATCCCAAGTCATTTTACGAGGTACAAAAATTTTATATTGTGGTCCTTTTGGGATATTCCTTTAGGGTTTATTCAAATATGATGGAATAGGGAATAGTAAAATTTTGAAAATTTTACTGTGCTAACAGTGGCTCTGTCTGGGATGAATACTCCCTGTGAGTATACAAGGATCCAAATCTCCTGGGGAAGTAGACCACATCTTTTATTATTTTGGGGTGAGGTTTTATGGAACTGGAAAAAAGGAAAGGAACAAATGATGGGGAGCGGGAATGATTCCTAGACTACTGTGCATGGAAAAATATTTTTTTTTTTTTTTAGAATTATTTGAATGTTGTCCATGCACTGGCAACATTCAATTCTCTTTGTACATGTTTATGAAAAGAACTGCTTCAAGTATTGCCCATGTACTGGCAATTCCTGCTCCTCTCCTGACATATTCTGTACATAGTAAGAATCATCTCCTCCCTTGCCAGTGATAACAAAAGGACCCAACCACAGGGCTTCAAATTTTCCATGTTTTCCTTTGTCTTGACATCTTGCATTCCACATTAGTACCAGATCATTAATTTCAAACTTTCTTTCTTTGGCCTTTTTGTCAAAGAGATATTTTACCTGTGATTGTAATTTAATATTCTGTTTCTGAGCCATTCTTCTTGCTTCATCAAGCTCTGCCAATTGTTCCAACCTTTCCTCCATTGGTTCAGGGATATTCAGGTCTTCCTGGAGAATGAATTTGTATATTGGTATAAGATTTTCTAGTGGTAATCTTGCTTGGGTTCCATATACCAATTCATAAGGGGATCTCCCAATTGCCCTTTTTATAGTAATCCTGTCAGCCCATACTGCCATTCTTAATTTTGAATCCCAAGCCTTCTTATTTCTATCCAACATTCTTTTTATGATTTTCAACAGACTCTTATTACTTGATTCGGCTTGTCCATTGGCCTGTGGGTGGTAAGGAGCAGCATAAGAAACAGTGATACCATATGTGCTGCAAAAACCTTTGAATTCATCAGATCTAAAGCACATCCCATTATCAGTAATCAGTCTTACAGGAGTACCAAATCTGCATATAATGTTATCCATTAGAAAATTTATCACAACTTTACTAGTAGCCTGTCTGGTTGGGATTGCTTCCACCCATTTTGTAAAGTAATCAGTAGCTACTAAAATCCATCGGTGCCCCCCACTTGATTTCTCTGAAATTTCACCTATAAAATCAATACCCCACTGATAAAATGGAGCCTCAACCTGCATAGGTTTTAAAGGTAGTGCTCCATGATACTTTAACTTCCCTGAGAACTTTTGGCATGCTTCACATTTTCTAGTGTACTGGTATGAATCGTTAAAGACTTTAGGCCAATAGTACCCTGCCCTCAAAATTTTGTGGGCTGTAGTTTTTGCTGAGAAATGTCCCCCGCACATGCCTTCATGCAATTCCTTCATAATATGTTTTGATTGATATTCATCCAAACATAATAGTAGAACCCCATCTCTATTTTTCCAATAGAGATCTCCACCAATGAGTACATATTTTGAAGCTTGTAGTTTGAGTGTCCTTCTTTTGTTATCATCATATCCTTCAGGACTCTTCATATGTGTTAGATAATATACTATATCAGTATACCATGGAGTATGTTCAATACTGGTACTTGCATCGATATTACATATATGGGAAGCTTCTAGGTTATTTTCAGTCATCAATTTGGCAAGACCCTGTCCTCTTACTAATTTAGTGATTTGGATTTCAATGTTGAATTCCTGAATCCTATTGATCCACCTACATCTCCTACCCGTGACCTCAGTTTGAATCAGTACATCCTTGACTGCAGCATTAGGAACATATGCTATGATTTTAGCCCCTACCAAATATGGTCTAAAGTTTTTTACTGCTTTTACCAATGCATATGCCTGTTTTTCAATAATGTCATACTTTAACTCTGCATTCTGAAGGGACTTGCTAAAGAAAGAGATTGGCTGTTCATATCCATCATTGTTTTTCTGCAACAATACTGCTGCCACTGTATGATAGGAAGCAAATGAAAAAAGTTGGAAAGGTTTGCCGAAATCAGGGGATATTAAGACTGGAGCTTGTTTGATGGCCCTCTTAATGTTACCAAATGCTTCCATTGCTTCTGTTGTCCATTTCATATCTGAGTTCTTCTTCAGCATTCTTGATATAGGACAAACAATCTCTGCGAAATTTGGTATAAATCTTCTGACAAAATTTATCTGACCAAAAAATGATTGTATAGCTTTTACATTTTTTGGAATAGGGACCTGATCAATTGCCTCCACCCTTTCAGGATCTATTTTAACTCCTTCCTTCGAGACTATATGGCCAAGCAATTTTCCTTCTGTTACTGCAAATTGGCATTTTTTAGGGTTCAATGATATTCCATATTCTAGGGCTTTGACAAATATCTGTTCTAGATGTGTGCAATGATCTTCAGCCCTTTTTGAATATGCTGTTAAATCGTCTTGATAGACTATCATAATCCTATTGATCAATTCAGCAAAAGCTACATCCATCGCTCTTTGAAATGTTGCCCCAGCATTAGTTAATCCAAATGGCATTCTCAAATATACATATGTTCCCCACGGAGTGGTGAATGCGGTCTTGAATTGTTCAGACTCCTTAACCTTTACCTGATTGTATCCAGAGAAACCATCCATCATGGATAGTAATTCACATCCAGTAACTTTCTGTAATATCGCCTCCATATTGGGAAGAGGATAATTATCTTTGAGAGAAGATTTATTCAGGTTTCTGAAATCCACACACAGTCTAATGTCACCATTCTTTTTTCTGACAGGTACTAAGTTTGAGACCCAGGAAGAATGTCTAATAGGCTTGATTATAGCTCCATCCCTTAACTTTGTAAGTTCCTCCAGCATTTTCGGAGCCAATGTAGGATTAATCGGCCTTTGTTTCTGTCTGAATGGTTTTGCATCTGGTTTGAGTGGTATCTCATGTTGAAATAGATCCTCTCTATATGCCTTTAAGTCATCATATGACCAAGCAAACACATGCCTATATTTCCTAAGTAGATTGATAATTCTACTTCTGATTTTCTGGTCAAGATTCCTCCCAATATATACATTTTTTGGGGTTGTCTGAGTCCCCAAGTTCACTTCCTCAAGATTCTCAGGTATCACTGGTGTTTCTTTCTTCTTGTATCTATCATGCCCATCAAATGCCTTTTCTAATGCAATAAGCCCTTTGGGTATCTTATTTGTCTTCAGTTGAACTACTTCTTGACCGAATAGGGTTTCTTTCCCATCGTGTTTCTCCACAAATGCACTGAAATCAATTTCTTGATTTTCATAATAATCAGCACAATGTAAGAAATTGATTATATCAGCATCGCTGTCAAACACCTGCCAGTTCTGTATATTATCAGGGATGGTAGGTCTAGTTTTAAATTCTACTTCTGTGATCCCTCCTAATGTTAGATCATCTCTCTTTAATGCAATGTTTGCTAAAAAGTCTGCCATGATGTTTTTAGACCTATCAACCCAGCTGATTGAAAAAGCATCAAATAATTCAACACTATCCCAAACTGCATTTCTATACTGTCTTAATCTTTTATTCTTAGATAAATATTTTTCTCTTATTTGGGAGATGACCAATTCAGAATCACCATAGACAGCCAACTTTTTTATTTTGTATTTGATGGCTATGTCTAGGCCAATGAGTAGGGCTTCATACTCAGCTACGTTATTGGTGCATTCAAATGTCAGTAAGAAAGAGTACTTGAATGTTTTCCCTCCTGGTGAGATAAAAACTACTCCGGCCCCATTTCCTATCTTGCTGCATGCACCATCAAAATACATTTTCCACAAATCATTTTCTTTTTTCATAGATTCAGTGTGTATTGGGTCAGTGTTATGCAATTCTGGGGTAGTCTCTCCAACTTTGAAAACCCCTAAATCTGTGTCACAAAAGAAATTCACCTGATGCCGGTCCATTCTTTCTATAATATTGTCATACCTTGGTTCTCTGCACAACTTGATTTCTTTGTCACCTACTGGTATGGTGGCATATGATAGATCTAATTGAACATTGCCTCCTGCCATTGCAGCCCACTGCCTTGATAACAGCATTCCATAATACGGTGGGATATCAACCACAGTGATGTCAATGTTATATGTTGCCTCAGGATATGAAGCAAGTTTTATTTCTACATCTTTCATAATACCAACTACTGGAATAGATCTGTTATCCATTGCATAACATTGGCCATACGTAGTATCAACCCACATCCCTAATTCTTTCATCACTGCTATAGGCATGATATTCATAGCAGCACCTGAATCAATCATACAATTCCTGACTATTCTGTTCTTGATTACTAGTGTAGTATAGAATGGATCTACCTGTGAGGGATTTTTTGTAAGTGTGTCACCAAGGTATACCTCAGGCATCTTAAAATTTTCTTGATGCACATTATTTGTTGTTTTTTCAAACCCTTTATGTTTTGGATTAGGTGTATCAGAAATCATCTTGACGACTGTACTCCTATATTTATCTATTTTCATCATCTCTAAGAGTGGGACTGATATCTTCACCTGAGACACTGCCTGTGCAATGTCAAAAGAAGGGGTTATGATCTGGTCATTCTTTTCTGTTTTTGTATTCTCTTTTTCTATATTTTCTTTCATTTTATTTTTATCCCCCTTTTCTGGTTCTTTAGGTGATGATTTTGTATTATTCCCCTTGTTATTCTGGTCTTTTATGAATACACTCCCAGGAGTTCCCTGCCCAGCATTTATTGTTCTATTCCTTAAGTTATAAGTGTTTCGAGCTTGAGCCACTGCAGCTACTGTGAGAGCTTCTTTTTCATCCTCAGTAGGTTTTCTCCATTGACCATATGGTTTATTGTCATGAATATCTTCCTGGTCTGAGAATACTTGCTGTTCTCCCATGTTAACATGATATTTTTGGTTCCCTACATCATACTCATACCCTTCTTCCTCTGAAGAAGAATAATCTTCTGTTACCACACATGGTGTATCCTGCATCATATTAATGGTGTGATTATCTCTATTATAGTTATATAGCATTTCCTCTTGCTGTATTGATTTAGCTACCTCACAGTATTCAGGTGAATGTGGCAAGTTACATACAGAACACCAAGGTTTATTTTCTGCCATATGTGCCATGTTTCTCTTCAATGGATCAGGAGTATCCTTTCCATATGGCTGCTTTCTGTTGTTGTCAATAGGTCTTCCATCCTTCCAATTGGTATTGTAAGGCATATCATGTAACCTAGGTCTATCCTGCCTCTGCTGACCCTCTGGTTTAATCTGTTGAGCATTTGAATTCTGAAGACTCCTATGATTCTCCCTTTTACTGACCATTCCTGCAGCTTTTCTATTATTTTCAATAGTTATGGCTATTTTCTGTGCTTCAGCCAACGTTGCAGGACACCGGTTTCTGAGTTCATATCCTGTTTTAGGGTCAAATGCCTTCATATAGATACTCAGTGCTGCCTGGTCAGATAACTTGGCTCCATGCGGTACCTTATTATGCAACTTGGAAAACTTCAGGTTGAAATCGAATACTGATTCATTTTGATACTTCTGTATACTTATTAGTTCATGTAAGGCAAACTCAGGAGCGTATTGGTTGCCATACTGATCCTTAAACTGGTTGTGGAAATCAGTCATTGAATTGATTGATGCATTGGGCAAGCTATTAAACCAATCTCTGGCATCTTCAGTGAGGGACATCATAAATAACCTCATCCTAATGTCTTCCCAGTCCATACCTATATCCTGTACAAAAGCATTAAAACTTCTGATATGATCTTCCGCAGATACTGCATTGTTTCCAGTAAACTTGGGAACCATGTTTCTCCAAGTACTATCCATAGGATATGGATATAACTGATATCCAGTTAAATCAAATTGACTGCATATATTAGCAGGGTTTTGGGGAGGAAAATTGAGATGTGGTGGATTGGGATAGTAATTATATCCACCTGGTGGCTGATGATATGCATATTGTTGATGTTGGTTCATATGGGGATTTATGTGTTGATTTTGTGGCCTATAATATTGTTGACCAGGGGGTGGGTAATTATTTGCCATATGTAGGGATGCATTACTTATGGGAGGTGGTCTGGGGATTTGGGAAATAGTGTTCTGATGACTTCCAGAAGCATGTGAATTCTGAGCACTATTTGTATTTTGTTGTGTATTCCTTGAAATATTCCCTCTATGCGGGGGTACATATTTGGGGGGAGCTATTTTGGCTTTATTTCTCCTCTGTTGAATTTCTTGCTGCAATAACTCCTTCTCCTCTTGTATTTTGTACCTTTCGAGTTCTTTCCTGAGCATGAGTATTTCCTTTTTCTCATCACTCATGTCTTGATTATTTATTTCCTGATATTCTGGATTGTCATTTATTCCCTGATTTGACAATTCATATCCTATCTCTTCTCCCTGGTCAAACGAGACCTTGAAATCATGTTCAGCCTGGTTCCTATCAATATCCCTCATGACCTTTGCATCATGATCCCGCTGTTCTTGAGGAGTGGGTCTGTACCTTGCCAAAATATCATCAGTTGCTCCACTGAGGTTCTCGTTTGAATCATGTAGAGGTGTGAATTTATTGTGAATTGCAATATTTTGTTCTGAATCATTCTCCTGGATATCTAGATTATTGTCTTGGTGGGAATATTTTGGATTCATATTTCTTTTGGAGATGTTTCTAAGTGGTGGAGATGACTGCAAGTTTCTGCCTTCCATCTTGGATCTCCTACCATCCATTTTTTGTTATGATTGTAACTAGAGTCGCCACCTATTGAATAGGAAAAGTCTGTATTTTTATCTGTAAGGTTCTTTGTCACCAGCAGAGTTACCAAAAAGAAATTTTAAGTGACTCTATGAAAGAAAGGACTAAATTCTAAGGTCTTTTAAGTTCCCCAGTAGAGTCGCCAATTTGTTAGGTCTCAAAAATGCAAGTTACTAATCCTAAGAGGATGCCAGGCTCTATATTTGGATTTGCAACGTTTTTGAACTAACTTGACGAAATCAACCTTCAAGGTTTGATGATTTCCTACACTTTAGGTCCTGCTACACCTAGGCGGGTGAACCTTAAAATATTAAAGCAGTCTGAATGTGGATGAATGGACTAACTAGGTCTATCTACAATGGCATAGGATGTATGATAGATGACAAAGCTGACTAATTAATTCTATATGTAATGTTTAATAAGTGATTGGCAGAAATTGTATAAGCAATATCAAAAGGTTTTAATTAATGAGTTGAGTGAGACCAGTGCCTTGTTGGGTAATAGAGTCAATTTGAAGGACTGAGAACAGTAGTTTCTAAATGGTAATGATTCTAGATATTTGGCACAGTTCTGGTTTATAGCTTGTATAAACGTGCAAATAACTGATTGACGGACTCTTCTTGATAATCCAACCAAATAAAATCAGAGATCTTATAATTCACCAGAAGGTACTTTAATCCTTACTTGAAGGAGCCAAATGAAATGAAAAGACAAGATTACAGATAATATTTTACTGGAGACAGTGTGTCAATCCTAATTATATGGCTCTACTTAGTAATCCCAACTTACTCCTTCCAGGTTACTGTGAATAAATCAGAAGGGTTTAATTCCTTAGGATGGATACCAACCGAATTGATCACACAGATACAGCGAATGTGTATTGACAGATTAAATGTATACTTGATAGTTTAATCTGAATAACAGGGAAATGCAGAAATGGAGACAGCCACACAATTGAATAATTTCAACAAATAACTGATACCTAAATGGAAATACTGAATCAGAGAACTTCAAATTTCTTCTTTAAAATAAAATATGCAACATGATCATTCTGGAATATTATGTATATGTATATCTAAATATCTTCTACTGCTGATGATCTTTCAGCATAGATTGTTTGAACTTATATAGATATCTTCAAGAAGAGATACAACTCTTCAATAAGTCTCTTGAGATTTTAACAAACAATAATTACATAATCTTAACTAGGCTCTGTTTAGCCATAAATAGACTTTTGTTAGATGATCCAAGTACTCCTGCGCACGGTGAGAATCAGTAAGCTCGACTGCACTCCTGGTGATTATATCGAGGGTGATCATTTCCTCCAGTTGCTTGCAAACTTCTGTAGATACAGAGGCTTTATCTTTTAGGGCTCCTGTGGCTTTGTGTAATATAACTTGACAATCAATAGTCCACTCTTCTTTGCTCTTTATCTCTCCATTATCTTTGAATATTCTGGGCACCCCTGCGTCTGATGCATCAGTCCCTTCCTTAGCATCAGCTTTGAGTTTATCATAAAAATTCTGGTGTCTTTTGAGTAATGCTCTTGCCTCAGAGACATCTGTGCTATCAGGGGTACCTCTGTTTTGCAACTCGATCACCTTTTCTTGTATCCTCTGATCAAGCCTCTCATGTTCTTTGACTGCTTTATGATTTTCCGAGTAGTTATCCCAAAACTGGTTTAACCACCGTACCATGTTTGCATACCTGCTCTGCAGTATTGTAACAAATGCATCTATTTGAATTTGTTTGGCTTGATCATGGGATATCTCTTGACTACTTTGTGAGCTTTCACCCTGAGTTATTCTCTTCGTAGATTGCCCAAAGGTGCTCTTAACAGCATCCTTCAAGTAGTCATTCTCCTTTGTTAATCTTTCACAGTTCAGCTTGTAGGCATCCCTTTCCTTGATTAACATCTGAGCCTGTGCTTTATTCAATTTTGCAACATTGATACCAATGTCTGCAGTAATTATGGGGTCAGTCTCACCTGCTCTAAAAGTCATAACATGGCCAAAAGTTTTCTCAGTGTCTATTATGGCCGTCTTCTTATGGGGAGGATACAATGCCCATATCATTAAAGAATTTTCATCATTGTTGTATCTTGTTCCCATATAGACTTCATTAACTCCTTCTGGAGTAAGCTTATACTTATCATCAGCATTATTCAAAAAACTATCAAAAACCAGAGCAGAATTTAGATCTAAGCCGGGAAAAATCATAACCCCCGCATCTTTAAGCAGCTGTCTGCCTCTGCTTGGTGTCATGTCCTGCATTTCCTTGTCCACTGTCTCCTTTAACATTTCCAATAACTGTTTTTCATTGTCAGCAGAAACATTATCTACTGACTCTCTAATTTCCTTTCCCTTGTATTTATACAGGAATGATTTAAATTCCTTTGAATGAATGAATGTATCATCTGACACAAAAGAATCATAAGCCTTTTGGCGTGGATCTTCATCAGCAGATCCCTCCTCATCATGTATCACAACTGGAGGCTGATATTGTTGCATTTTTCTTTTAGACATTTCTGTTGTCTTATCTTGTGGCTGTTCAGTCAATTCTTCCTCTTCAGAGGATACCACTTCAACTTCTGCCAACTGCTTTTTCTTTTCATTCAAATCTCTGTTATATTTCTCCACTACCAAATCGACTTCAGCCTCTTCCAAATTTCTAATAACATCATCATGTGGATAATGTATGTGCATGTATCCACTGAGATTTTGTTTTCTTCTTGCATAATCAATGAAACCCTCAGGGTCAAACCCTTTCCTCACCTCAGCAGTCACCATGTTATAATGCATTAGTTTATCCAAAATGAGATTATACCCTTCTTTTGAAACCACAGTAAAATCTCCAAAACACAAAGTACTAGGCATGAATGATTGTTTATCATGCGAACTTAGATGCATGACATTGGAACAATGCATTTGCCTAATTATTTCCAGATATGCAATCCTGTCAGGGACAGTTTTAGGCAATATAAAGGGGGCATCCTCAAAACCATACACTCTGATCATGGTAGCGTCCTCAAAACAATACCAGTCTCCCCAATTATGAGTGACAGCAGGGGGGCCACCAAAATCTTTTGGCCTGAGGAATCTTTTTATTTCATCTGAAATTGAATATTCACAGGGATGGTTGAAATATCTATACAGCACTTTAACACAATGCTCCTCAAATTGAGCATAGCTGGAGTTAGCATACCTGCTATCCCAGATTCTGGTCCACATTTGTACAGGTATCTTCTCCCCTTTCTTACCTGCAGCAACAACTTGAAGCTCATTTGGCCACAATCCTACTTCCTGGCCATAGTATAAGACCATATGCATGAGCATCGAGTAATGCTCAAAAGAGCATGCTGGAGCATTGTTTTTCATTGCAGATAGACCAGAGTCTATTCTAGTAGCAACATAGGAGGCATAATCAAACTGTCTGGCATTGTGACATTGAATATCAGAGGTTATGACCATTAGAGGAATAGCCATAAATTCAGGGACCTCTGAGCCAAGGACTTGACCTACAGAATAGTAAGTATATTGAATGTATGGTTCAAAAATGGACACATGAAAGGGAGGGCCATCATTCTCAGTCAAGGGTATCACTTCTCCTTCGATCCTGGGTCTATGAATGGGTAACCTCCATCCATTGTAGGTTGTATCCATTCTCCAGTATTCTTTATCCAAGTCTTCATAAACAACAGGGACAGTGCACAAATCATCCAAATCATACACCTCACAAATAGCATTTTTTGATAGGTGTATAATTGGTTCTCCCTGAGGGTTGCAGATAGCTTTCAGGCCTGAATTGTAATGCCTGGCTAATAGTTGCAGGAGTTCTACATTCAAGAATACATTAGGTACAACCAGTTTGCCTAAATTCATGTGCCATGGGTTTGACACAGGGGCATTTCTAAATCTTCTGTTGTAATGAAACCTGAAGAGTTCATATCCCCTAATTGGAGTCCAAATATCTCCCAGGCGCTTATGTTTGTCTTCTAATTTTTCTACTTCTGCCCTGAGTTGGGCAGACCTCCTGGCCTTGGGAGCTGACCCAGGCAACTGATCAATCAAGTCCTGATTTAGTTTCCTGTCTTTCACTTTTTCTTCAGGGGTTTGATCAGTTTTTTGCTTCTTTGGTTTACTGGTTTCTCCTTGTGATTTTCTTCCTCTTCCTTTCCCCGAAGTTTCCATTTGTTTTGAAAAATTTGATAGGAAATTCAAATACAGGTAATATAATGGTTTGTGTATGTGTACCTGTCGCTCGATGACTGGAATTGGAAACCTTTGCTTTTGCCCTGAGAATTCTTTTGTATTCTGCTCTCGGACGGTTGTTTGCAATTATAATGATCGTATGAACTTTGTAGCCGTTTTGTATTAATTATCTGATCAATTCAATGTTCATCGCTGTGAAGTGTCACATCGCCATAACTCTTCCTATCGGCGTGCCTTTTTGAAATGTCTGAACGACCTCAACCCCTTTTTATGGCGCGGACGGTCAATCGGCATAACCCCTCAATTGTATCCCCGATGCCATGTAGTATCATATTTCAAGTGGGTGTGACCATCGGCATGATTTCCTTCATCGCCAAGAGTTTTAGATCTCTCCGCGATATGGCAAGTCCCACCGATATACTTTGCTTATCGGGAAGATTGAGACCATCGGGATACTAAAATTATGTCTCCCCGATCTTTATTGTCTTACCGATAGTCTGTTTGTGTATGAGCTTTTATCTTTATCGGAATGACATTTTCTATCGGGATAGCTTTCTCAAGATACCCCGATCGAAATTATCTCCCCGATGCCCTTTATCATATCCTTCATCGGGCAAAGCTTAGTAATGTCCCACCGATATCTTTTGATCGCCGTGACTTATGAATCGGCAAGACTTGCTTCTTTTGTTCCGATGTGTCAAGCTATCCCGATGAAGATGCATCGCTGTGAGTCTCGCCGATAACTTTCTTATCGCCAGGACTTTTGATCGTCGGAGATTTACTTGTTTTCTATTCCGATGGTTCATTTCTCACCGATGACTATTACTTTGTGACCCTCGCATGCTGTTCGGTGAAACTCTTGCCGAAAGTGCTTCATCGGTATGATATATACCGTCGGGGCAATTTCTAAAAGATCATCCGATAGATATTTGTCATACCGATCGGCATGACCACTTGCTTTTCTTGCCGATGTAAAGTCATCGGTGTTGCTTACTCCATCGGTGAGCTCCATGATTCTTCTTCCGATCTCTATTTTCACGCCGATGGTTGTTTTCAAACAATTCGCTATGTATCGGTGTAAACCACACGACCTTATGCCGATGGATTGATTTTGATGATTTTTACAATGTTCATCCCAAGTCATTTTACGAGGTACAAAAATTTTATATTGTGGTCCTTTTGGGATATTCCTTTAGGGTTTATTCAAATATGATGGAATAGGGAATAGTAAAATTTTGAAAATTTTACTGTGCTAACATGATGAACCATTTTAAGCACCGGAAAGCTCACGATGTGAACTATCACTCCAGAAATATGTAAATGGATTTCCATCAACTTTTTGGGATGTTATGGGATGTTTTAGTGCCTCATATCTCATTTCAGAAATTTTTAGGGGCTTTTCAGAAAACAAAAACTTTAATATCTTTTAGCTCACAAATGATCTTTGCCTGATTCCTTTGCCAAAGGTCTTATATTTCAGTTATGAAGCTTTCTGTAAATTTTTGCTTCAATCTATTCCCAACTACAAACTTTCCTGAAATGGCAGTTAAACTTTCCAAAACTGGCAGTTTGCTATTTTTAGCAGTTTGGAAAAACTGAAAGTCCTACATCATTATTCAAGAGATTATGGAACCAGAAACACTAATTATGGAAAGAAATGAAAACAACTACAATGATTTTGAATCAAATTATTTTGGGTGATGCAAGATTGCCCTTACACCACTAGATGCTCCTGCATCGCTGCTAAACCACCAAATTAGTTTCCAAGTTCCCATTGGGTCAACTACCATTTTTAACCACAGACTAGCTCCTATCAAGTTGCCAATTTTTTCTAGATTGTCATCATTTTTAGCACCTTCTTAATGGCCTAGGCTAGCCCACTTTTCAAGTGGTTCCTAGATATCTCTCATCACCATAGTCCTAGCTTATGAGTTCCCAATTGGTCAATTGCTAGGGTATCCTTTATCCAATTTATATAGTAGGTCACTACCACACTTCCCATCCTCAAAATTTCTTAGGGAGTGGATCTCCATAGATCTCTCTCACTAAATACAAAGGTTAAAGTTAAGGTTGTATCCATGTAGTTATCCAATGTTTTCTATGTTTTGAAATTTGGAGGTTTCATTTCATAGGCATGTTGAAACTTACTCATCATGTTTCCATTTGCATTGTCATTTCTATTTTTCCTTTGTGTGTAGCTTAGTTTACTTTGTTAGCATACAATGATTACTCTCCTTGGGTGGCTTTTAGGAACAACTACAAGAGCTAGTGCAAAAATGAAGACCACAAATAAAGATTAGTATATCTCCTTTTGGTATCTAGTATCCTTTGCATTCAATGATTCATGTTACTATATTCTTCCTTTAGTAGACTTCCTCCTATAGCCCATCATAAGCCTACTAAAGTGGGGGAAATTTTAATAACATAATTTGTATACCATTATTATACTTTTGTGTCCATTTTATTCCCTAGCAGTACATGTGTGTTCTTTTTATGTTGTCTTGGCTCCTTTTTCCTAGCCTATGTCACCACTAGCCATATTTATTCACATTCCAATATTTTTTCTTAGTCTTGTTTATACTTCCCAAGTGTTTCTTTCATTTAATTTTTATCCCCTTCTTATGCCCTAACCCCTCATTTAATTTCCATTTATTTTAGCCCCCTTTACCCCCTTGTCAAACCTTATAATGTTGTGCCTAGCCTTATCCTGTGTAAAATACACCTTTCCCTTTTCTAAACCATGTCTAGATGAACATCAAGTTGATGGGTATGCCTACCTCTAGATGCCCCCCTTCAAGATAGAGGTTCCCTATGAAATTGAGCTTAAATTTCATTCATGAACATTTCCCACAATTTGCCAGCTAATAGAGTGTCCATGTATTTTTCACCTCTTGCCACAATATTTGCGTCCAAATTAATTAATTACTAGGGATTTCCACCTACGAAGTTTTGATCTCTAAAATCCCAAAGGAAGTTCTTTAAAACTAGTCACCTTTGTCTCATTTTAACATAGGAAAAGTGAAATTTTATATTGGTCGTATAGGTTTTGATAAAATACTTTTTCTCATACATAACACCATTACACTACTTAAAAATTCTAGGATAGATCTATCTTCAATACCAAGGTGTCCAATAATTTTTATTTTGCCTCCAAACATTGCTACAACAAATTTACTTCAACTAGGTGTCTAACTTCCAAGGTTTCCAACTAGGTGAGAATTTTCCTTTTGTGGTTTTGCATGAAAATGAAAGAAATTTTTAAGTTTTATATAGGGACCTCTTCATATCTCTCCCTCACACCCTTCCAAGCCTTCCATCCTTTTCCATCCTTATTTTATGCCATTTTTTGTCTCCCAATTGCCTCCTTGCAAGAATTTTCATAGTGTTGAGCTATTTTCATGGTTTTATTTCAAACCCTTCATCAACTAGCCTAGTTCTTTAGAAATAAAAACATTTAAACTCTCCTCTACCATTCCTATTTTTCCATCATAGTGTCATTTTCCCATTTGGACATATTTTTCATTGAGCCTTTGTGATTGTAAGCCTCCTTTTTCCACATTTTCAAGGTTCAAGCCATAACCCTACCATACCTCCATGAACATGTTTCAGACTTGAGATTTACACCTCTCATTATAGTCCTTGTCAACACCCCAAAACCCATTTTGACTCATCACAAGTTGTGTTTCCAAAACCTTTCTCCTACCCTAACTTGTCTTTGTGTGTTTCCATGAACCCTTGAGCATAAGTTTGTGGGTTTTAATGGCTATGGAGTGATTCAAATTAATTTCACTTCATGGTTTAGTATTTATGACTTTTTTTTATCAAATTTATAATGTTGATTTGTTCTTGAAAGCCCACAAGGGGACTGATTAAGGTAGAGCCCCCCTTTAACCTTTGTTTTTGTAGGGTTCCCATTAGCAAATTTGTGATTGCAAGTTAGTTTCTACAACACATGAAGAGTATCAGAAAAAGTTGCAAAAGGATACTGGAACTTAAATTTGATAATTTAAATTCTCCAAAAATTGTAGGCTCTTATCTAGTATAGACAAAGCCACCCTAGGTAGACAAGGCCACAATGTTGGCTACTAGAAGCATACTAGGTCACCCGACAAGCCACCGATTGTCCATTTTAAGCCTTAAAGTAGTTATTTTTAGTTTAAATTAGTATCAAAGGTTCACATCAACTCTAAAGACCCATCCATGCTCATAAGTTAAACATTAACTAGGTAGTTTTGTTCCATTTTTTTCATTATCTCACTTTTTGTTCAAAATTAGGACTTTAGGTTTTCAGATGTGGTGCAATGCACCTAGACTAGGCATTTAATCAAATTTTTAAAATTTTAGAGTTAAAACGAAAAATGAGTTTCAAAATAAATGTAATAGAGCCTTTGATAGGCATGCTCATGTAGTGGAGGTTGGAAAAATAGGCTATTACCTTTAGTGGTCTACAGTTTACTTTAAAGTTATGACAGTCTATTTTTAGGAAAAACAGTCTTTTATAGAAAAAAGCAGTCAATAGGCTATTTTAAGCCTCTTCCGATGATGGGAATATGAGATAAGGTTATAAACAAGTGAAATGAATTTTAAAAAGAGGTGTGTGGTCGAATGCATGGAGGAATGGATGAAGTTTTGAAGACAAAAGAATAAGGAAAAATGCTATTTTGCTGTCCCATTTCTATTTTTTCTGAAATTTGTTGTTTCGTCTCATTTTCCTTGGCCATATAGTACTGTTTTTGATGTCTCATGTATAGAATGGCGTGATGGATAATTCTACCTTTCATTTGCACCAAATTTGGAGGATTTCCATTGTCATTTGAGGATTTTATCAAACATTTTTCTTCATGCTGTTCTATTTTATAGTTTTGTCACTGTTTTGCTGCTACTCCCTTGATTGGTACGGTCCTATACCTGATGGTCAAGAATCCAAATGACTGAAGCATGAAAATAGGATGAGATACCTTGCATTTAAAACAAGTTGGAAGTAATTTCATTGTAATTGAAGGATTTTATAATATTTTTTCTGAAACTGCTCATTTTCCTAGGTTTTTAGAGGTTTTTTTTAGGCTTTTGCAAAATCGGTGGATTTCTAGCACCCCAATCCTGCACCATGGATGAAAAGGAATGAATTAGGTCTAGTTTACATGTCTCTCTAATGGGTTTGTGTGTAAGAGCAGAAGATTGGAACGAAAAGGCAGATTTGTGTTCATATCACTATGTGTTGGCAGAGTTTGTTTTTGAAAACAAGGTAGTTTGTGTGGTGGTTAGGACCTTGAAATAAGTTAAATTTATTAGTATACAACATATCCAACACCTAGGAGCAAGAATTTGTGGAGTGGATTATTATTTTCATGCACTTGTGGAGTAGGAGGCCTAATTTAGATTAGGATAGCAACAACAATCCTAGTTTGACCCATATGTTGGTAAACAACCCACCTTGCATGGAAGATATATTGAAGAACAAGATAATAGGTACTCAAAAAGCTCATAACAGTCCTGTTTGGGGGCCTGCATCAAAAGTTATTTTATGACAATCCCTTTAGGAGGGCTACAAGGAAGTTGGTTAGAGTGTGAAGGACAGGGTACTAGAAGGAACCTACAGAGATTTTTGATGGCTTTGTGAGCTTGGGACAATCAAACCTAGAAGGTCTAGGGTCCCTAGAAAGTTTGGAAAGGTTCCCATCTATATGAACCTAAAAATGGGGTTGTTATGTAGCGTTGAAGTCATGGACAATGAGAGGACAATCATGTCCTATTTGATGTCAAGTGTTGTAGCTTGGTCCACTGAGGCCTAGAAGAGTTGTTTTGCCCTGCCATCCCCTGTATCCTCTTCCTCCTGTGTGGTTGTTTGTGACCCTTTGTGGTCTTTGTGTTGTCAACTCTGCATCAAATTGGTATTAGAGCACAGCTAGTAGATTGGTTGTGATTGAAAAGTGTTAAGAGACAGTTTGTCAAGATGCCTCCAAGAGTGAGAAACATGGCTCAAGAAATGAATGAGCTGAAGGAGAAACATGCTAGAGAGTTGAGGGAGCTGAAAGAAAGACTGGCTACCCTAGAACAAAATCAGAGAAGAGGAGTGGCTCTAGGTGAAAAGATTAAGTCTGAGGAAGAAGAAGAAGCTGAGTATGAAGATGTGGAAGAAGAGTTGGACCCTGAGGATCAGAGGATGGTAAAGTTATTGAGGGAAGTAAAAGAAGACAAGCACAAGATAAAGATAGATGTGCTAAAGTTTGGAGGAATCCTGAATGATGAAGCGTTGCTAGATTGGATTGCAACATTGGACAACCACTTTGAGTGTGAAGAAGTTCCCGAGGATCAGAAAGTGAAGATTGCAAAGACTAAGCTAATAGGTCATGCTTTGTTATGGTGGGATTATCAACAGACATAGAGAAAAAAGCAAGGAAAGGAAAAGATTGTTTCATGGGACAAGATGGTAGCAAAAATCAAAGGTAAATTCTTGTCTAAAGATTATGAAGTTCAAATGTTTAAGAAGCTTCAAAGTTTAAGACAAAAGGAAATGGATGTTAAGACATACACTGAAGAGTTTTATAAGCTAAGTATAAGGTCTGGTCAAAATGAAAGTGAAGTGCAAAAAGTTGCTAGATATATTGGTGGTTTGAGATTTAACATGCAGGATGAATTGGTGTTGGCAAATCCAAGGAGTGTTGAAGACTGTTATCAGATGGTAGTTAGAGTGAAAGAGAAGCTGAAAAGAAGACAAGATAAGTCAGCCAGAGGTAGAGGATCTTTTAATACAAAGCAAGTCAATGAAAGTCAAGAAGATATGAGCAAGGCATAAGGACAAGGTGCAGATTTCAAACAAGGAAAAAATGCTGATTTCAGAGGTAGAGGTTCGAGAGGCAGATTTGGTGGTGGAAGGAGTGCAAACACCTTTGTAGGTAAGTTTTATAATTGCCAAGAGTTTGGGCACCTGGCATATAAGTGTCCTGAGAAGCAAAACTTTTCAAATGATGGTGAAAGAAAGAGTGAAAGAAGGACTCAATCAGTCCAAGAAGAAGAATGTGGTTCTAGTTCCACAAGGTGTGATACTGAGGCAGGAGAATCATTGATGCTGAGAGAATGAGCACTACTGAAGACCTCTAGGGAGAAGGAGTTGATTCAGAGGAGAGCATTGTTCAAGACAACTTGCAAGAGCAAGAACAAGGTATGTAAAGTAATAGTAGATTCGGGTTGTACTAACAATATGGTGTCTAGTGAGATGGTATATAAGCTGAAGTTAAAGAGAGTTCCTAGGGAAGTTCCCTACAAAATTTCTTGGGTGAGTGATCATCAGTCCATTTTAGTGACTGAACAAGCATTAGTAGAGTTCAAGATTGGAGCATATGAGGATAAAGTCCTTTGTGACATCCTACCAATGGATTGTTGTCATGTGATACTTGGAAGACCCTGGCAATTTGATAGGTTTGCAGTCTATGATGGGAGAGCTAATACCTTCACTGTCAAGAAGGATGAGAATAATTTTGTGCTACTGCCATTAGAGGAGCAGTCAAGAACAGAAAATATGATCATGTTTGGCAAGGATCCAATAATGTTTAAAGAGAATAAAAACAAGGAGTGTGCAACCTTTTCAAGGCATGAAGTTGTTGAGACAGCAAACAAAAAGTATGCAGTTGAGTTGCAGCCAGTTATGAGGAGAAATATCTTCATGTGGAAGGAGGAAGTGACTGAAAATGTGAAGTGCAAGAGTGTAGATCCTGTGGTAAGGCAAGAAGTGAGTGGAGGAGTCTCAGTAGGGACAATCCTGTGCCCTGTGGTGAAGAGTAGAAATAAGAGACAACCAAATGGAGCTGGTGCAGCAGTTTGCAAAGTTCCTAGGACAGTGAACACCATAGTTGCAAGTTTGACAAAGGTTGGTAAAGGTAACTTGACATTGGACAATAGAGAGCAAAGTATAAGACAGTGGTGTGAGAAAGGAGTTGAGAAGAAAGTGTTGACAGAGGTAAAGAAGAGTGAAGTTGACAAAGCACTCTATGATAGAGTGAAACACATTTCAAAGAAGGACAAGAGCAAAGATAACAAGGATAGTGAAGGATCAAGGCAACATGGACCTGATGAAGACAAGCATGGATCCATGAAGGACAATTTGCAAGAATATTTCCAAGGGACTTGGAAAAGTTTCAAGTTAGGCTGTATGGTGCAGTGCACCTAGAATAGACATTTAATCAAATTTTTAAAATTTTAGAGTTAAAAGGCAAAATGAGTTTCAAAATAAATGTAATAGAGCCTTTGATAGGCATGCTCATGTAGTGGAGGTTGGAAAGATAGGCTATTACCTTTAGTGGTCTGCAATTTACTTTAAAGTTATGACAGTCTATTTTTAGGAAAAACAGTCTTTTATAGAAAAAAGCAGTCAGTTGGCTATTTTAAGCCTCTTCCCATGATGGGAATATGAGATAAGGTTATAAACAAGTGAAATATATTGTAAAAAGAGGTGTGTGGTTGAATGCATGGAGGAATGGATGAAGTTTTGAAGACAAAAGAATAAGGAAAAATGTTGTTTTGTTGTCCCATTTCTATTTTTTCTGAATTTTGTTGTTCCCTCTCATTTTCCTTGGTCGTATAGTACTATTTTTTATGTCTCATGTATATAATGGTGTGATGGATGATTCTACCTTTCATTTACACCAAATTTGGAGGATTTCCATTGTCATTTGAGGATTTTATCAAACATTTTTCTTCATGCTATTCTATTTTACAGTTTTGTCACTATTTTGCTGCTGCTCCCTTGATTGGTACGGTCCTGTACCTGATGGTCAAGAATCCAAATGACTGAAGCATGAAAATAGGATGAGATACCTTGCATTTAAAACAAGTTGGAAGTAATTTCATTGTAATTGAAGGATTTTATAATGTTTTTTCTGAAACTGTTCATTTTCCTAGGTTTTAAGAGGTTTTTTTTGAGGGTTTTGCAAAATTGATGGATTTCTAGCACCCCAATTCTACAACATGGATGAAAAGGAATGAATTAGGTCTATTTTACATGTCTCTCTAATGGGTTTGTGTGTAAGAGTAGAAGATTGGAACAAAAAGGCAGATTTGTGTTCATATCACTATGTGTTGGCAGAGTTTGTTTTTGAAAACAAGGTAGTTTGTGTGGTGGTTAGGACCTTGAAATAAGTTAAATTTATCAGTATACAACATCTCCAACACATGGGAACAAGAATTTGTGGAATGGGTTATCATTTTCACGCACTTGTGGAGTAGAAGGAGGCCTAATTTAGCTTAGGACAGCAGCAACAGTCCTAGTTTGACCCATATGTTGGTAAACAACCCACCTTGCATGGAAGATATGTTGAAGAAAAAGATAATGGGTACTCAAAAAGCTCATAAAAGTCCTATTTGGGGGCCTGCATCAAAAGTTATTGCATGACAGTCCCTTTAGGAGGGCTACAAGGAAGTTGGTTAGAGTGTGAAGGACAGGGTACTAGAAGGAACCTCCAGAGCTTTTTGATGGTTTTGTGAGCTTGGGACAGTCAAACCTAGAAGGTCTAGGGTCCCTAGAAAGTTTGGAAAGGTTCCCATCTATATGAACCTAAAAATGGGGTTGTTATGTAGTGTTGAAGTCATGGATAGTGAGAGGACAGTCATGTCCTGTTTGATGTCAAGTGTTGTAGCTTGGTGCACTGAGGCCTAGAAGAGTTGTTTTGCCCTGCCATCCCCTGTATCCTCTTCCTTCTGTGTGGTTGTTTGTGACCCTTTGTGGTCTTTGTGTTGTCATCTCTGCATCAAGATGGTTTCCATGTCTCCATTCTAGATCAAGACTTGAAACTTTAAGGCTATGTTGTTGCACTATCAACATTGATCCATTCTAGTTTTAGACATCAATCCCTCCATATTCCAGGTGAAACCATTTCAACATTCCACTTTGCATGCATTATTTCATTCACATTCAATAGGTCATTGCAAGCTTACAATCAATTATAGGGTCTCTATTTGTCACTAATAGATGGGAATATCTGGGAACCTAAGATAGACTATTACCAAGGTCATTATCTAATTTATAGTATCTACTAGCCCACTTGACAAGATAACCCCTTGGATATTATATTCATGATGGTTGTCAGTACTAGACATTACAGTCAAATAGGTCATTTTACCTAATGGTAGCAATGTCCTTTTCTCTAGACACTTCCAAATTTCTCAAATAGCTATAGAACAATATTTCTGGCAACTTTCCTAAATAGCTCTTCTCTATCTAGGTGTCTTTGACACCCCATTTTCTTCATTTTTTGCATTTCATTTCCATTTTCCAAGTCCTACATGTGTCCAAGTAGCATGTTTGTCATGTTTTTAGTCTAGTTGTTAGTCCCAACTCAAGTGGTTGTCAATTAAAGTTAGACTAGTTGGAGATAGTCTTAGGTAGCTTTAATTTGCATAACTTATGTATAGCCTTAATTTGCACACACAACCACCCCATAAAAATAAAGAAAAAAGAATATTGTTTTTCTTATCTTTCAGTTAAAGACTTGGCATACTCCCTCAAAATCTTGAAAGGATCAATACTCAAAGGCTACCTTTTATTTCTATTATATATAGGTAGATAGATTTTACCAAGATGCCCATTTTACCTAATCCCATACCCATCTAAATCTAAGATTGACTGCCTCAATTTTATGGAAATAATAAAGAATCAAGTAGCATGGATCTTTAAGCTTTTGTAAACGTAATGGTTGATTATGAGATAGAAGATGAAGATATGTTTTTAATTTTTTTCAACCATTCATTAAAAGGAGAGGCATAGGAATGGTACACTAGTTTACTTGATCATTATATTTCGTTCTAGAAGGATTTTGTCTCAGTTTGTATTAAGAAATTTGGTGATGAGGTAGACCCAAATGTAATACTCTAAGAATTTGCAAATATTCAAAAAGGAGATAGTCAGTTTGTTTTTAAATTCTATGCTAGATTTACAAGGGCTATAAGAGAAATTAAAGAGCATGTAGAGATTGATAAATCATCACATGTCTAGCTTTATATTGTGAAGATTTTGAACCTAAATTATTATCTTTCAAGAGTTTAAGCCTACAAATTTCCAATAGGCTTATAGTTGGGCAATTTACATTGAGGAACTCTACAAAGTTACAAGTATAAAGGACTTTTTACTAAAGGGCACACATGTTGTTGAGTTTATACATTTAAATATATTCAACATGGTAATTTAATGTTAGAGATACATGATTCTAAAGATTAGGGGCAACTTGTAATGATCCAATGCTTCAAAGTGAGATGGCTGAAATGCCTCATGTTTCCTTTGATGGTAAAGATGAAAGGGAAGTCTTAAGAGGATATAACAGACTTGTTAAAGTGGAAGATGAGCTTTTTGGGGGGTTGAATCTAAAATAATTGTTAACACACATGATTGTAGCAGTAATACTCATGTAGATGACTATGAACAGATTGATATATTAGAGAAACAACATGATGAATCAAATGGTGGCAAATTTGTTCATTGAATTGCTAACATAAGTCTTATTTTCTTTTATGATACCATTATATTTGATGATTATGTTGGTATGTTTGAAAGCATGAAATCTAATCCTTTAGAATGCATTGTGGATGAAAATGAATTTGAATTTGATGGTGTGCTGGATGTCTTCTTAGTTAATTTGGATCATGAACCTAAAAATAAAACTAAGTGCAACGTGTATAACAAGCTAGAAAAAGAATGTGAAGAGCACTACTATTTAGATGAAAATATTTGGTTGGCCACTTCTAAAGTGATTGTTCATAGTAAAGAGATGAATTACACTAAAGACATTTGTGAGGATGAACAAACTTTTATTACTAGTGTTGTTTCTAGTTTCATGAGTGATAACAAGAACTAATTCAATGACTATATCAGCTTGTATGAATGTGAGACATTTAAATTAGAAAATCTTCTAGCTTGTATTTCAAATGGTGATGCATATAAGGAGAATGTGATTGATAATGACATTGTTGCATCTAGTGTTTTCATTCACTTGCTTAAGTATGAGGTCTTTCCTTGGGACCTTGTTGCTAATTCAAAGAAGAAAAAACTACCTTGTTTTCATGATCAACATGATGTTGATAATATTCATAAGTTTCACATCTTCAACAAAGGATAAGTAATGGATAATTTCAATCTAATCAATCTAGGAGCAATGTATTTTTCCATGAACCCCTTAAGCATAGAGATTTTTAATTGGGTGTATATCTATCTAATAAGGTTAGTGTACAAAATGTTTCATATTCAATGGACTATGAAGATTTTCATTTCTCAGTTTAGTTTGAAAAATTTATTAGATTTCATAGTATTGAACCATGTAATGTAAATCTATACAATGTAAGTGAATATTGTGAGCTTGAAGATTATGGTCTATATGTACTTGTAATCAAGTTGTTATATAAAGAAAATGGTTATGAATATAAAATGTATAACAACAACAAATAGTTCAAAGGCATGTTTAGAAGTGTTAGTAGTGTTGTTTAGAAATTGCATTGTATTTGTGTATTTAGAATAAATTTAAGAGATTCATCTGAGAATACAATCTTCAACCTAGGAAAGTATTTGATTTACTTTATATGTCTTTAAGCCATAGGGAAGTGGTTATAGGAATAAAGATTCTGATGGATTTAGATGGGATTGTTTATTTAGTGTATTTTGGTCTACACCCCAGAGATCATTTGGGATCTCACTGTGCCTACAAGAGGCATATGTCCCTAATTAAATCCATTGTTGATGTTGAATTTACTTTTCCATTGTTTGGGCACTTAGCTTTTAGTTTGATGTGACAATCGCATTTTTTGGCCCAAGAATGTTATGCTAGTTGCACTTGGCATTTGCAAATAGCTCAAACAAAAGCATTGAAAATTGAAATTCTAGCAACTAAGTGACTTTAATAATTCATCTACATCCAATCCAAATTTTGAGTCTCTCAATAAAAAATTGAGTCCATGTCAAACCTTTTATTAAATGCCTTAAGTTGGCAATTTAATGGCTAGCAATATTTTTCAAAAGGGAAAATGATTTGATTTTTCTTTCTAGAGTGTCTTGATGATCTAGTCAATGTGGGAAATGGTTTCACTAGCTATTAGAGGCAAAATAGTGTGAAATATTAAATGTCCCAAATTTACTCCTATGCCTACACAGTTAATTTTAAAATGAATTTATTTCATTTTAAAGCTGGTTTGTGATAACATGTTTTAATATCTTTAGGTGAAGTCTAAAGTCTTTTCATTGTCATGTTGGAAAGTTGAATCCAAAAATAATGCAAAAGTAAAAATAACTTTATACAATCAAATAATAAATGTTAAAATATGGGCATTCAATATTATATTAATTTATTCTTAATTTATGGAATTTCTTTGAGTTTGGTTTTCTTCATCCACTTCACTACAATCCCTTATACATTAGGTTTTAATGTTTTATTACATGTGTATGAGGTGGGCCTAGGTGATGAAAAACAACATTATTATTACAATGTTTTGAGACATATCTAAATATATCTTTTGCCACAATGGAAGTAAGTAGGCTACTACAACTTTTTTAAGGATCAAATATAAAAAAGTAAGTTCCATGTTGGAGGTGGTAACATTAGGAGGAATATTTTATTATTTAAGCAATTTAAAATCATTTTTTCCTAGCCATGTATAATGTGAATGTGGTGCCAAGATAAGAATGTTGGATTTTAGATATAAGAAAAATGGTATTCTAGCTCAATGAGTATGAAGTACAAGTGAATGACATGGTCCCTCCAGGTAAAACAAGGGCTACAAGGCAGCATCAGTCCCTACCAAATGTTGTAGAGAGGAAGCACAATGTGAAGCTGGAGCTAGAGTAGTTCAAAAAATGGCAATAATACTGCATTAGTTGAATGCAAGACACCTCTAGACATTGTATATGAAAGTACATCTAGATTGTGTTAACAGTTTCCTTATCAAGACATTGTATATAAAAATGTATTTAGATTGTACTATTGAGTTTAAGAAGCATTGTGCATCCCATAGAGCGGTAACAAATAATTTTAGAATTAAATAAATCAATATGAGAGTCATATAATTTTTAGATTATTGTAATATTTTTACAATATTTAATCTTTTGAGCACTAGAAGCATTCAACATTGCATATAGTCTCAACAAAGAGATTTAGAATTTAGATATACATTGGAAATATAGATTACTGTGCATACATGTTTGTATACACTCTTGTATGTATTTATGAGTATAACATAGCTATTAATGCTATTACATCTAGCCTGTGCCCATGCGAATTAATTCCTGCCACTACTTCCTCGTGTGATGCCTCTGGTCTTTCGCTGTATGATGCACTCGGAATCAAGTTTGTCAATTGTAGAGCTGAATGAAATGCCTAGGCAATATTGTAGATGTGTATTGTGTCACTGCAACAAATCAATTTTGAGTTGGAAAATCAGTCACAACAGACATGTAAATATATGTCCTGGTGCTTGTATGTGCAATGTAGCTTTGCCTTGTCTAGACAAAATGCATGTTTCTGTCTTTACTTTAACTATAATGTGCAACATTGTAATTATTTTAGCTAATTGCAAATAAAGTTTAAGGTATCAAATAAATTGTACAAACAATTAGCCTGTAGCAAGTAATGAAAACTTTCACAACATTGAAGAATCATTGTCATCATAATCAATGAAGTAGATAGTGAATCGTGCATGTAAGGAAATATTGATCTTTGGACTATAGCTTTGTGTTTTTTCCCTGGCACTGCAAGCACTATCTTGTGCAACCATTGAGTGTGAATTTTTCCTGGGGTTTTTTATTGCAAAGGAGGGAGGATTCCGGGTGCTGCAAGCACTTTCCTGTGCAACCATTGGGTGTGAATGTTTTCTGGGGTTTTTAATTACAGAGGAGAGAGGAATGATATGCATGGCTTTGGACATGTCAGTTTTGAGTAACAACAATATGGTATCAACAGATGGTATAACTATGCAATCAGTAATAGCACTACATAAACCAATGATATAGAGGAGAAAAATTAGATATAAACTAGTTGATTTTCACAATGTTCCAGCTATTGTAAGGTCACTAAAATAGCCCGTAAATAGCCAAATAGTAGTCTACAATGATGATTATTCATCCTCTAAAGTGGTAAGTAGGTTGAGGATGATGTGCAACACTAAAATAGACCTAAAACTACTTCAATCTATAGCGCTTCACCCTTGAAAAATCATGCAGCTCTCAGTTTGAACATGGGTGACTAGAATGGAGGGAAAACATATCTCAAAATTCCAACTAAACCAAAGTAAGTGAGAAACTATAAAATAGCCACACAACAATGCAAACTACCTCTTGGGATTGACTGGGAAACCTTTTGAGCTTCTTTTGGATTGTTAGGAAAAGACATTAAACACTGTTTAATGACATTTGAAATATCGGGATCAAGAAAACAAACAATCATTTTTACATTCAATGTACAAAATAAATATTTGGCAATTCAAAATATAATGCATTGGTCTGTTAGGTCTGAAACCCCCTTGCATTGGCTGCATCGTGTACTTTCCCTAAACATTGATACGTATATGCCATTTTTAGTTCACTAATTCTTTGCCACAGATACTAGTAGTCAATTCTAAAAAGATAACAACTTAACATCGACAAAAGACCTAGAATAAAAATTAGATAATATGAATATTTGAACCATATTAAGACAAATATGAACCCCACAATGTCATGATATTTGCTACAACTCGTTACAGAGACTCAAAACTGCTAAATGAAGCAGGGGGGCCTAGACTATTCTGGATTGAAACAAATAGCTTGCAACTTGCATGTACTTCCTTGACCTTGCTTATTTGCCTCTTAAACAAGCATTGTCCATGATCTTCAATCTAAATTTCTATATCTTGCTTAAGATATTGATATTTGCATTTCTAGTTTAAATTTTGTTTGTTCCTACAAAGCTTGTGCTACCAGATTCTGTGGCTCATAGCACACTTGGGTGGGCTAAATGGAGCTATAATCTGCCCCGCCTGATGAACAAACCCAATCCAGTGCACTTTGCATGAAACAATCAAGTACTTGAGGATCTACTACAAACCACCATGCCACTGTACCCTCTATTACACACCCATCCACATATCATTCCAAACAAAATTAGATAGACAAAAGAGTATGGCACTATGCATAAAGATAATGGAAGAACCAAAGACTAGTTAATATTGGTTTGTATGAATGGAAACAAAGAAATCAGATTTTTTGATAGTACCCATGTCACCATGTTAGGAGAATGGATCAAATTCAAAATCTTTGGAGCCTTTCTTCTTTGCTTGAAGAAAAAATATGTAAATGCAAGCAATGTTATAAAGTACTGTCCATACAGTCTACTGAGCCAACAGGAGTTACTTACAGAAACAACTGTTTTGATAGAAAGTTTACTTGAGGAAGCCATGTTTGTGCTACAGACCTCAGGATTTGGTGGAGGTAGGCATCTACTCCCATGCCATTGAAATGATTTTGTAGGACCATGGAACTGAGGAATTTTGTTGCTTGTGTAATCGCATGTGGAAACAAAAAATAAAACATGTACCCTTACTATACTTTAGTGAGACTAATAATTACTCTAATAAAAGAATATGATTTTTATCACACAAGGCAACTCAAACAAAATCCCCTGAGAAAGTAAATTCCATCTCAAAAATAAATAACATACAACCTTTTTGGTACTTCTATGGAGTGGAACTATTGCTAATAAAGAGTACAATGTATTGTTATCAGTTCCAATGAACCAAGATCTACAATATTTGTAGTCTTACTAGTAATTTGGAAAAATACTGGTAAGATGTTATCAGCATTAAAAAGACTGACCCTACAATGAGACTGATCCAACTAATCCAAGAAACAAGGGCTTCATATATTTCTTCAAAGAATGTTCACTAACCCAAAGGCTAGGAGCTTTAGAGATCCAAAACTACTCCAAAAGATAAGGATAGAAAAACAAAAGGTATAAAAGATTGATCAAACATACCTTGCACATGTAGATACCAACTCCTCTTTGATTTAGTACTGTGTGACAAAGATTAGCTTCTATAAACTCTTTGGTTTAATGTCTGTTAAATTTCCACCTAAACAGACTGTTTGGTTGGAAATGCGGGAACAAGACTATGATCTCAGTAGCATGTTCACTGATGCCATGGCCTGGTGCAGGATAGGAAGGCATTTTTTTTTCAATGTGGCCACAAACTGATATCCATGCTCCATATCGCCATTGCAAAGTTGTTCAATATATAACTTGGAATGGAAGATCACACGACCAAAGGAAAAATAGTTGACTTCAAACCAGGGAAAGCTATCTAGGCAACTCTCAAAACAAACATTTTGCCTATAAAAGAAGAATTTATTGTTTAGTAAAACAACAAGGGAATAATGATTTAAATAAATACCACCCGCATGTTCTCCAATAAACTAGATATGCTTTCTACAAACATTGTACTAAGCAACTTTTTAAAAAATAAAATAAAGAATGCAAACAGATGTGTCTAAACCAGATATAACTAATACCTTGACAACAAATTATATCTTAAATTTTAGAGAAGGCGGAGGCGCTATTGCATTTGGTTAATCAATCAGTCGTAACCATAGAGTACTTAGCCTAGCCATACAAAAACAATAGAAAAATGAGCGGGATAAAACATAGTAAAACTAAAAAAACTTACTAGACAAATGCCAAAATGTCTTTCGCCAAGCGCAAATAATGAAAACAAACCATTTGCATCAATCTATGGTAGAAAGAAAGTTTTTTTGCCTATTTTTTGGAAGACGCCCAGTGCAGCAGGTTAGGACACCTATTCTTGACAACCCTTGCACACAGACAGGTGTTCCCACACTTCTCTTTCAAAAAAACATCCTGCTCTCAAAACTGACACATCTAAAGCCATGCATATTATTCCTCTCTCTTCTACAATTAAAAACCCCAGGAAAAATTCACACCCAATGCTGGCATAGGAAAGTGCTTGCAACACCTAGATTCTTCTCTCCTCCGTAATAAAAAACCCCAGGAAAAATTTGCACCCAATGGTTGCACAGGAAAGTGCTTGCACTGCCAGGGGAAAATCACATAGACTATAGTCGAGAGATCAATATTTTGTTGCATGCACAATTTATGAAAAGAACTAATTTGGTTTTAGAGAGGTGAAAGATAAAGTCTCCTGCCTTTGGTAGGGACTAAAAAGTCAAATAAAACATAACCAAATTTAATGAGTAGCTACAATTTTTTCTTTTATTTGTTTCAGCGGATAAAGTATAGTTTTATTATCCACATTAGAGTTGAATGGTGTTAGCTCGAGGGTGCATACTTGGTAATACGAGAGCAAAAAATAAAATAGAGTGTAGTACCGGACCGTTATGGATGGGCAAGCAGTATTTTCCAATGCAATCATACACTATTTTTTTTTTTTATAAATAAGCGACTATATCTATGTTAATTAGAAATAATAGTACACATATCCATGAAAAAGGGTGGGTGGTTAAAAGGCACACCCAAAGTTACATGGGCAGTGCCCAGAAAGTCATAAAGTCATGGACTATGCCCAAAATTCAGAAAACATAACAGAAACAACAATAAAAAAGAGGGCCATTAAGCGGCCAAAGCAATGCCAGTGGATGGAGGATCATACACTATTTTAACAAATCCTAGATAGCATGTTTCAATTCAAAAGATAAGGCACAAGAATGTTTCAATTCCATTATTTTATTAATTTGCGGCAAGGATTCTTTGAATGGTATGTTGTTATTCCTCCCTAGGTAACTTAGCAAATATGTGCAAATTATTATTATTATAATATGGTTTCCAAGAATTGTGGGGCCCGTGGATTGTTTGAAATGAGTTTTAATGTGGTCCAAAGAAATATTTTATGGTTATGGGATACTTTGAGATAAAGACATTAGTAATTTTAATCTAGAAGTGGACCCCACTTTCAATTCATAGTATCTTATGTAAACACAAAGCCACAAGATACAAAGAGGAGCATGTGGTCTCACAAATTTTAATCGGCAAAAATTAATATTTAGAATATTAAGGATGTTAATATGAATAAATGAATGAAGTGTTATTTTTTATGGCTAGGCAAAATATTTGAGGAGCAAGAATTTTATTCAAGGGCATTATGTGTTGAGTTTTTTTAAAGGTCTTAGAGCCATGTTGTTTTACTAGGAAAGGGGGGAATTTTTTAAATTCTTAAGGGTAAAATCTCAAGAGAGAATTGCAAGGGTAAATTGGGGTAAAATGAAATTTTATTTTACAAGTCTAAGATGAAGAATAAAGATCCCTTGAGCATATTTTTATGCCCATTGTGTAGTTGTTGATCAAGGGTCTAGATTTAGTCAAATGTCAACATTGTGTCCAATCTAGGCATTTTCATTTTATATAAATTTGTATTTTTCTAGGTTTTTAAAGGTGTTGGGAATTAGGGTGTCTCGACCTTGTTATTTCCTAGCATTAATTTATTTAATGTATATTTATTTGATGCCTAAGTTGTATTTTTGTGCTCATCATATTTTGTTATCTAGTGTGACATGGCAGGGTGAGTTGTCATCATATTGGCAGGTGACATGGAAGATGACAAGGATGCATTTATTCCTACATTGGAATGTAGGTGTCCCACTTTGTGGTAGAGATTTTTTGCTATGTGTCAGCATCTTGAAATATGTGTAAGTCAATATTCTATGACAGATTCCTATGACAGGTTATGGCACATAAGAACAAGATTTTATGACAAGATGGACAAGTGTTGTAAAGCATCTTCATGGGGAATCTAAGCACCCAAGTTGGGCTATGATAAGTTATAAAAGAATCAATTATTATTAGTCAGTTATGATGGATTCTCTTACAACTGTAAGTGTTGTCATATATGACATATTTTATGGCGGTGTAAGAGCATCTATCATACCTATTTCAGGTAGATTTGGGAAGCCCAAGTTTGGAGAGTTGTAAGAGGTTAAAGAGAATCTTGTACAAGTGTCATTTGCATGCTAAGAGGTGTTGGAATATGTTCCATGTGGATTTGGATGCCCACTTCTTATATCTTCCTCTAGAATCTTTCTTCATGCTTGTTATTCTCTATAAATAAGGTGCATGTTGGAGTAGTTTTAATGGTTCATTTGTCGGTACTATTATGCTACCGAAATTACTCCAGAATATCAACAATGGTGAATTCCTATAAGAGCTTGGATCTGGAAGTGTATTGTAACCTTGATTGTTTATAGATTAATACATTGGGTTGTGTTTTGGAGTGTGGGGTTTTCATTCGAAAGGGTTTTCCCCATGTATATCTTGTGTTGTGAGCTTTTTGTATTTGCATTTGTTGTTATTATATCTTTCATGTATTTGTCAATCTCATTACTATAACTATTAAACGATAAAATTTTGTACAACTCTCCTCATTAGATCAGTGTAGGAAGCATATTCCCTGTACCTTACTTCATTTCAGTTGGTATCTGTGGAAGGGAAAAGTTCACAAATAGATAACAAACAAAGATAATCACAATAAGCACAATTAACTTCCTCCAAATGTGAATTATGTTCAACAATAGAGCAAAAGAGAAATTGCGCTCAAGACTCCCTTTGGATTTGCTCAATTTGATTCTATGTGGATTTCTCAATTTACTTTAGCATAACCTTGATAGAAATTAATGATAATGGATGAATGATTTAACAATACAAGTTTGATATTTTGAATGTGGATGATTTTGGCTTGGAGAAGGATTTATTTATAGCTTTTATGAAATCATGATCAACAGTTGAGGATTAAAAAAAAGATCAACGATTAAGAATGGTTGAGAGGATTTGGAGGAATGAGAGAGTGACAAGTGTCCTTGTCCTCTCATGAATCATGGGGATTGATAGGATTGATTAGCTAGTTGACTGCCTGATTGATCTGTCAACTCATTTGATTGATTTGTTAATAGAATAGATAGGGAATGATTGATGGAGTTATGAGAGAGAATCATGGTGATGGGAGGAAATGGTGGATGATGAGAGGAAATTATAGTGTGAGTAGATAAATATGAAATTAAATAACTCAATTATTTAATTTCATGTGCAAATGGATAATATATATAAAATATTAAATTTTATTTATTTTGGAGGAAATAGGATATTAGATTTAATTAAATAAATAGATTAATTTATTTAATTAAACTATGAAGGGAATATTAGCTTAATTAAATAATTAGGAATTATTTAATTAATTGGAAGAATATGATGAAATGATTAAAGAAATGGATGAATTAGCTTAATTAAATAATTATGAATTATTTAATTAATAAGGAAGAATAAGGATGGCTGAATTTAAAGAGAGGAAATAATTTAATTAAATAATTATGAATTATTTAATTAATGTGAAAGAAGGGAAATGAGTGATTAAGTCGAGAAGCGATACGAATGCGATGTAGTGATATGAAAATGCATTGGTGAATTTTAGGTGTCTACATTTTGCCCCCCTTTGATATGATATTTTTATAACGTCGTTTGAAAGAAAAATAAAAAATATGCTGACTACGTGTCCTGATGAAGCGGAGGAATGATATGTCCTAGTTACGTGACAGAATGGAGAGGCGATGGCCCTTGAGATATTATTCAAAAAAATAAATTTTTTTGAGTAAAATCTTGAAAAATAATGGAAAAAGGTCATTAAGGGTGATCTGGCAATGAAAAATAGGCCGATGAAGGAAAAATGGGCTAAAACAGTGGAAAAATGAAGAAAAAATAGGAAGAAATGGGGAATAGGGGTGAAATTTAGGACTAGGGGCCTATAAATAGGGGTTTGGGGATCTACAATCCTCATTTTCACTCACCCTCCTTAGAAATCTAGAGTAGAGCAAAGCAGAGCAACAGTGAGAAGATGGCGGGCATTCCAGCGCATAGGCATCAAGCAGAGTGCATGCAAACACATTAGCAGTTGGCTGGGTCGGGTGCAATGGTATGTATCTTATCCCTGGGTCCTCAAGGTAGATGTAGGTGCAATAAATGTTATGGATAGAAGGGCAAACAAAAGTGTACTTTGGTAGTTTGGCGCAAGTGTCACAGGAAGTTCACAAATGTTGAATGGTTTAGTGCTTTTGTTTTAGTTTAGTGCATGTGTCACTTGAAAGTGCGTAGTTGTTTTAGTGGAGCACAATTGTAGAATAATTTTGCACAATCATTAGAATTTGGTGCAAATGCAGCATAAGTGTGTGCTATTGTAAAACTTGTGTGTAATTGTAGGATGAAATGGCGCGTGTGCATGAATGAAGTGTTATTGTTGGGTAATTTGGCACTATTAAAATAATGGCATGCAAATGTAGACTAGAGTGGCACAATTGTTATAGAGAGGTACAATTGCAGGCTAAAGTGGGGCTAATGTAGTAGACATGCGTAATTGCAAGCTAGATTGACACAAATGCAGTACATATGCGCAATTATAGGCTAGAATAGCGCAAGTGTAGAAATGGTACGCGGTTGTAGGATTAAGTTGCATTTTTGCTGAAATTGAAAAACTAATGACCCATGTGGTATGGATGCAAATTGTACTAGATACAATTATGTTGTGGGAGTTCTAGCCACTGACAATGGCATTGAGACTAGAGTTGACGATGATGGAGCAGGAGTTTCTATGAGCCATTAGTTTGTGGCACATCACTTACATGCCAAAGATTTAGGCCCATCAAGCGATGATGACAACTTTAGTGGAGCGGTGGCATAGTGAGTAGTTTGCTTTTATCTTGCTGATAGGCAAGATTACCATTACCTTAGAGGATGTATGGAGGATACTGCACATTCATATTAAAAGGAAAAACACCTGCTTCTAAAAAAACACACAAAAACAAAGCAAAAATAAAAGCATAAAAATATCGAAAGAAAGAGGAGAAGAAAAGAAACTTATTAAAAGGAAAAACTCTTTGATTCACACACACAATATTCCTTCTGAAGAAACAAGAACAGAGAGAGAAATTGGAGCTTTAGCAAAGGAAGCAAAGAGGAGTGGTGAGAAAGAAAGGAGAACAGGAAAAGATTTAGTCATCGGAGAGCATATTATACAAGTTTTTATCAACTCCATAATGTCATTTGTTACTATTTAAATCAATGTTACTGTTATTATTTTCATATGATATTATATATAAATGGTTGTATATACTTACTATTATGGTTCTTGATAAATATATGTATATATATCTATATTCTATAAAAATTATCATTATTTGTATTACTGTTATTATAGAAATACCAGTTAATAAAATTGTTATTGTATTAAAGTTATTAACTGGTATTGTTATATTTTGATTATTATATATTGGATGTTCCTAATCTTCATACTCTAAAAATGGGAAATTGTAATTAAACTGTTACTATCAGTATAAATGATATTATATATTATTGTTATTAATTTTCATACTGGGAAATTTTATTGTTGTTATTATTGTTTATTTTTTGTTATATATACTGAACAGATTAGAAATTACTAGAAAAATGTATAGATTTATTTTAACTATTAATGATTTTTGTTTTATTACTGATAAGAGCTAAATAAAAGAAATAAATTAAAAAAATTAATTAATGGTGTAGTCGTTGGAACAGTGCCCATATAATATGGGTCGTGGGAGGCTCGGCCTTCCACATGCCTTATGGCCTATGGGGAAGGTTGAGGCCACCCCACGATGACCTCCAAGGGAGGCCATAGCCTTAAAGGCTGCGCCTCTCCCTTGAGAGGCCAACGCCTTATATATAGGCTTTATATATATAACTTCCGATTAAGAGTCGTCGCCCAAGTAATGTTTGCTATAAATTTTCTTTAAAGACTCTTTTATGTATGCTATAGCTACCGACTATATCATATGCTTATATCATTAAAAAAATCATTGTTCAATATCTCTCAGTTATCCTCTGATATATGTATGTATGTATGTATATATACTCGCTACCAGTAAGTATATATATACCTCGTTGTTTCCAGCATAGTATGGAATTGATGTATAAATTTATTAACTGAAATCTCTATATGGTAGTTTTCATTTAACCAATTCAAACATAAAAAGATACATATTTTTATATATGTAATTAATCACAGTGCTTTTCGTATTGACCAAATGAGTATTCCTTGTAGTGATCAAATCATATATAGTGAAATTGAACCAGTTGTAAGAATGGTAATTACAAATTGTGCATTCAGCTGTTATGAGTACTCATTAGAACATTAAATTTCTTATAGGATTTCTATTTACTTGCCATACCATGGTGTGGAAGTTGGGAAATTTTCCCTTTAGATATGATATGCCTTGTGAAATAAGTTTCCTCAATGCTTATGTTTTGTAAGAAAGAAGGATTTGAAATATATCATGTTTTATGCTTATGTAGTTACCTTTTTAATAAAAATCTTATACAATATCATTTTCTTTAAAACTAGCTATGCTTATATGTTGAAACCTTATTATGAATGAATGCATACCTTGAGTAGTATAAGTAACTTTTATGCAACTGTTATTATTCTAAATCAAATTGGATTTGCTACCTTGCTAAATCAGAATAAATAAACCTTTCTAGGAAATCAAATGAATGGGTTAGTTTATACTTGAATATAGAGTTATATAAAGGAGAATACCTATGGGAAGTTTATGACCAATTGGGAACTAGAATAAAGTTGAGTAAGGTTGAATTTAACCACAGTACCTCTATATAAGACACATTAGGTTTACCATCATAGAATAACATTTTGTTATGAACTTGGCTATATCCTCTCTTAAGAAAAGATATGTTCCTTATTATATTGTCATGTAGTTGATATAGTATTGCATGAGCAAATGGATAACTGAGAAAGAATATAAGTAGTAATAATTGTCCCAATTACTTGAATAACATTTGTAGTTAGCTTTTAGAATTATATATTAAATTGTATTGCATGAGTGATGTAAATAAATGAGGTTTAATTGTAGAAAAACTTGTCTTCCTTCGATATGTGAACCTTCGTCATTGGGTATAATTTGATTTCGTGAGATGCATCTTTTGGATGTTTCTTAAATGGTAGGAGTGATTCCTGGAAAAGATGAAAGGTCCATTGCATAAGTGAGTTATGTTTCTGCAATATTGTATGCATCGTAGGATGTGGTACATGGATGAGTTAAGGATGCATTTTTCCATTCTTGTATTTATGTATAATGAGTTAAGTAGAACACCAGATTCTTTCACCTATGTCGGTTCTAATTTGCTAGACCCCTCGTGATGGGTCAGACTTTCTAGTAGGAAAGCACAGGGAAGATTTATGCTTTGTGGTAGGGTGGATATCACCACGATGATGCTCCCTCTGTAATGCCCCTCAATTTTGGCTTGTGTCAGTTGATAGTTTTCCATTGCTTTTAGACAATTTTGAGACATTTGAGTGGTTAGATTTATGGTTTATGCTTATTATGTTCATGATGGACTATGGTTGACTAATGTGGTTATTGACATGTGTTATGATGACATTATTGTTATTATAGTTTATGTTGTGACATGGTTAGTTGATAGCTAATTGATTATGTAGAATAATGTTACTATGCTATATGGATTTAATGTTGTTTGATTAGAGATGTTTGTGTTTATTGTTATGCTTGTGAGTAGAGACGGTGTAGTATTACTCATTTCGAGCGCCCTACTATGCTGCAATTCTCTGACTCTCCTATCGTCTTGATGCAGGATGCAGGTACTGGGCATTGACTCCACCTGACTTAGTAGGTCTGAGCGTGCCTTGGCCAATGGATGCTATTGAAAGGAGATAACATGGGGTTTTCCCTAGGTCAGTTTTAGTCTTCAGGATGTTGGTTGTCATGTGGTATGTGGAGTTATTGTCGGGTTTTGTTTAGTTAAGCCTATGTGTATTTTGGTAACACATTAATGAATGATATAATAGTAATAATAGGCTTGATATAGTGATATTTATGTAAATATTAATTAAAATTGTAAATTGAGAAATAATGAAAAATATTTTAACTACAAATTAAAGTAATAGCTTTAATAGTTAAATCCTATTGACATTTGTCATAAGTGAATGGTATTATTTTATTGCTGAAATTGTATTTAGTTTTACGGGAAAGATTTTATTAGTTAATAAGTTAGTTATACTATTATTTATTAGTCATTATTTAGCAATGTAAAATTAGGAATATTATTTATGTAAATTTTTAATAAAGATTAAATTAATTATTTTAATGATGTTTTTTATAGAATATGAGTCATAAGTATTTAATATGGTTAAATAGTATATGGTAATTAGTAAAATAATAATAATATTAGTGAGCAAATTAATTCTTGTGAGTTGTCAATAAGATTCCAGATTTGGGGAATCTCTCTAAAAAGTAAAAATTTAATTGCTTGGAGAATCTCTCTGGAAAGTAAAATTTAATTGTTTTTCTTTTTAGGGAGTTAGTGGGATTCTGTAACGGATTTCTGGTAGTGGAAACTTAATTGAGTTTGCATATTTTTATTTCTCGGGGGGTTATATTGAGGAAAGTCATTTTGAGAAAGGGAGAATGGGAAAATTGAGGAAGATTGGAGGTAGCTGAAGAATTTGAAGTTTGGGTCGAAATCCTGGGTATGTTTACTTATGTTCTCTGTAGCAATTTAGTCAAGTAATTTTAATTTCTTAAGGAACCTCTTATGTATTGGAAACTATCTCGGTGAAATTCTTGCTGTCCTGTCACTATTCGACTCGACTCTGTATCTGATAGCTTGTTTTCCATTCTTGAGAAACTTAGGAATCTCTCAACCTTCATCAGTCCAATTGGGATTTCTGCAAAGATTTAACAAACAAATTATTAATTGATGGTAGTCTGAATCAGACTCCTCTTCCAGAAAATGAAATCTTTATTCTTTATTCACGCATTGAAATGAAACTCAATAGAATCTCACCAAAACTTTTACCTCTAATTGGCTTGCTCATCAATCATTTTCTTGAAATTGACGGATCATATCAATTGATGGCTCTGAGAAATCAGTGATAGAGACATCATTTAAAATGTTTCTTACCTTGTTCCAGCATGCCAATCGTATGGCCTACTATATCTGATTTCTCCTATTTTGTTACCTAAAATTTATGATTTATACTGGCTCTGATAGGGGGGTCAATGCCCTGATCAAACTGCACCGTATGGCCTCCTCCTGTGCATTCTTGGGAAATTTTCTGTTAGTTTTAAAACTGATTCTCAATCTTTGCCTGGTCACTCAGTGAGCTGAGTAATTCTATCATAAAGAAATTTATCCAACTCTTGCCTAAAACCTCTTACCCAGATGATTTTTTTTGATCTCTGATTTCTTTGAGAATGCCTTCCTTCTTGTATTTTGACATTTCTTCTTTCAATAAAATCCTTAAAATTATATAATGGATTCTCTCTAAAAAAAAAAACCCTCCTTCAGCACAAAATTAAAATTATATTAAAAAAAAAGAATAAAATAATAAAAGATAATAAAACTTGTTCTTGCCTGTGATCAGTACTTTTTGGAGTCATTTTTCTTCCTGAACTTACTATAATCTTCTTCTTCTCTGCCAAACATCTTGAAATCTCTGGTATCTCTGTTAAGTTCTTGAATTTCTAAAAATTTATATTGGTTTCATCCTGTGCTTCTGAAATTTGCATTGCTATCTTGCTCTCATGGCTTTTCCTGGTAGACCATTCTCCATTTTTGCTAAAAACTTCAGAAGTCTTCTTCCAATTTCTTTTCTCTGGATATAAAGACTCTCAAATAAAATTTGATTATTATTGCATTTTTCATTATGAAGAAGTTAAAGCAAGAGTCCATTTAAATAAAAGGATTGGTAAATGAGTTTATTTAGAAAGTTGCTAATAGATATTCCATGAATGTTTAGTAAACATTGCTTAAGTGAATATCACTTTGAGTTAGTAAATTGTTAACTAGATCTTTTACCAACTTTTTAGGAATAAAATATGGTGAACTCATACTTGTGTTAGATTAGATTTGAAATATTTTATTAATAGAATTTAATTAGTAGATGTATGTTTGTTAAATGAATTAAATTAGAGTATTAAATGGGTTATAATGGTATTACAATTCTAAAATTAAATATTAGTTATACTCATTTTATCTTGTTAAATATAAATTTGTTTAGTTATGATTTAGCAATATACATTGTTTTAATAAATAAATAATAAATTAGAGATTTATTGTGAATTGAATTATTAAGGTATTGGTTAAACAAAGATTAGATGGATTTATAAGCCAAGAATTAGAAAACTTCTATTTGTAACTCCTTGAACAACTCATAAATCTTGCTTTGTGTTTTTAGTTTTGATTTATTAAATCTTGCTTTGTGTTTTTTTTTAGTTTTGATTTATTAAAATTGTTAATTTGACTTACTTTTTTATCAAACTCATTAAAAGGCAATAGTGATAAGATAATATTAGTTTATCTTAAAATATTAGGATAGAGTTGTATTATTTTAAAAATTAATTTTATTTAAATAAAGTTGCTTTAGTAGATGCAAGTTTGTTAAATAATAAATTAGCTTTTTTTATTATATAAAGTAGATTTTATGGTGATGCTAGATAAATAATATTATAATTCTAGAATTAAATATATTGAGTTATATTCTTTTTATCTTATTTAAATATAAAATTATTTAGTTATGATTTAGTCACATACTATCTTGTGGTACATTGATTTTAAATTATAGATTTATCGTGAATTGGGTTATTATGGTATTGATTAAACAAATTATAGATGAAATTAAAATTATAGAATAGAATAGTATATGTTATTATTATTAGAATTTTATTTAAAAGAGAGTTAAATTTTATTGTGTATTGTTTTAAAAATCATTTTTGTCATAGATGTACTTGTAGTTTGAGTTGAGATTGGGATTCTTTTTAAAAGTGTATAGATGTGAATTGTAGTAGTAAGTTATTAAATAAATCATAGAGGGAATTATAGATCTTGAGATTTGATTAGATTATTGTTATCTTAAGTAAGTTATGATTTAACTAAAAAGAGAGATTTAAAGTCTTTTGTTGAATCCATGTTGAATAGTTTGAAAAGTATTGTAGTACTTGGGTCTTGGATATATATATTCTTTGATTGTTTATTGCTAATTTTAAACCGATGTGTATCAACAATGCAATTGGGTCATTGCATTTATTTTGGTTTTGAGTCTTGCTTTTATTGTTTTGTCTAGCTTAATGTAATGGTGATCATGTTAGTTTTGTGAGAGGTCAAGGTTGTTAAGCGTCATGCTTTGGTTAGTTATTTATTGGTATTTGTGTTAAAATCTTTTTAGCTCCAGAGGCTTGTTACCTTGAATTCAGTGTGATATTATGGCAAGGATGTTTTGGTGATGTGTCTTTTGGTATGAGGTCTTGATGTAGATTGGAAAAGATTATTGTTTTGAATTTGAAAATTGTTGATTAAATGTTTTATTTGATTTGGGATTTGAAATGGATAGGGGAAAGTTTCGTGGTTGAGAGTTTGGATTTAAAATGATCTATGTAATGTTTTGGTTTGCAAAAAGTTTGATGCCTTTCAATCCCTTGTCCATGCATGTTATTGGTTTATGGGTGATGGTTAAGGCTTGCTAGTTGTATGTAGGAGACTGGCTTTCATGGTGGGGCCAGTGCCCAAAGTGGCTGCCTGGATAACCCCATGGAAGTTGTAATTAAGTGATAACTTAATAATTGATCTAGGTGGGTTGGGTAGTAATTCACATAACAAGATAAGTATGATGCCTCACCCATGCCTTGAGTGCTTTCACAGGCTAAGGATGGGATGAGAAGGCCTGGTTGGCAAGGTTGTCCTCCTTGTCTCCATGAGAGGATGTGTTGGTTTCACATGTGTCACCCTATGGGGCCGGTGCCTATAGAGAGGTCGCTAGGAAAACCATAGATGGGGGCCAGTTTCTAGTGAGAGATAGATTGGAAAACCATGCTAGGAACATGTGATGACACTCTCCCTACTGCAGCTTAGTTACTTCCTCTTTGTTTTGGTTGTTGCCTCTAAAGAATTGACTTGTCTTGAAGATTGTCTTAATGATTTGACTTGTCTTGCTGATTTAACTTGACTTGAAGAATTGACTTGTCTTGAAGATTTGTCTTAATGATTTGACTTGTCTTGCTGATTTAACTTGACTTGATGATTTGAGTTGTCTTGATGATTTGACTTGTCTTGAAGATTTGTCTTGATGATTTGACTTGTCTTGCTGATTTGACTTGTTTTGATGATTTAACTTGTCTTGATGATCTGAGTTGTCCTATGCCAAGTCTGTATCGGTCTTCTTGTATCCCTTGACTTAGTGGAACCTCATTGTTATCTCCTAGCTCGGAGGGGTGGACCTCAGGGTTTCACATGGTTGGGTGGAAGAGCTTAATCCATTGGGTTTTCTTGCCTGACCTGATTCGTGATCACTGTAGATGATTCTCTAGTTTTAGACTTGTACTTGTATCGTCAAGAGCTATATTATAATTTCAGTATTGTATTATATTGTTGTATATTGTAAACCAACATGATCGGTCATGTAATCTTGTATTTGAACCTTTGTAATTGTTCATCTCTACAAATGAATGATGTAAATCCTCTTCTGTTGTATTATAATGTATATCACTTGTATTGTTATAATTTTATGTTTATCTAATGCAATTATGTTCCCTACAGGTGTTAGCTGTTTATTTAATTTAATGTTGTTAATAGTGTAATTATATTTAATGATTAATGCATTTACTTCTTCAAAAAAAAAAAATTTCTGTAAATTTTGCACTCGTTAGTCTAACACTCTAGGGTTGCATGATGAGGCATCACACTCTCTCCCTCTCTCTACTCAGGTTCCATGGTGCTTGTGTAGAAGATATTATTTGCTATTATGTATTCATGTATAAGCCTACATGGCAAGAACTTGTAAAGGCACAACCTTGTTTGATTCTTTGATATATGTAATCCTACTTGGATATAATAATGAAAGTTAGTTAAATTTATCTCTTTTCCGCTCCATGTTATAAATAATTTATTCTAATTTAATATTTTGGTATCTATTTACTTTTTTCGAAAGCTTATTTTTAGTAAGTGAGTTTTACGGTCCTTACACTCCTCTTAGGTCTTCAATCCAGCAACGCCTGTAATACTCATACACAGTCATAATACAATGCCCTCTTTAAAAGAGTGTCACCTTCTAGGGCAAAAAACCCTAACATAACCTCTATCATCAGATCTATGACCTAATGATGAACAGTCTAGATTAACTATGAAAATTATAATATTTTCCAAGGCAATTTTCTAAAAAAATTCTCTTGGGGGGTGGTGATAGTAGTGGGGGGGGGCAAGCCCCCTCACACCCCCGTCAGGTACAAGGATCCAAAGTGTGGATGAAACAAGATCGCGACTTGGTGAATACTTCATCCCTTATGAAGAGTTTACAAACAATATTAGGAGTTATTAAATACATAGGATTTACAAGGTTGATAGCACCTTAATCCTAACATTCTTCCACTTGACATCATATATTGTAAATACATCCATAGGAAAGCGTAAAACAACTAAGTACTAGGAACAAGGTCCATGGCCTTCTTGCACCACATAAATGTTTTTGTGCTTACAGGTTTAGTAAGTGAATTTGTAACATTTTCCTAAGTGTCAACCTTCTTCAGCTGAATCTGACCATTAGCAATCATTTCACAAACAAAATGGTATTGAACATCCACATGCTTAGTCCATGCATGATACATGGGGTTCTTGGCCAAACATATTGCATTCTGGCTATCACTGTTGGGAATTAAGGTGTCTAAACCTTTGCAAGTTCCTAGCATTTATTATTTGATTGTATATTTATTTTTACCCATTATTATAATTTTCTATGTAAATCTTATTGTCACTTTGTGGGAGTTGGAACGGTGATGTGTCATCCTACATGGAAGGTGACTAGATGTGTTTTTGTCCTCATATGAGTAGATAGGGATCCCACTTTGTGGTAAAAGTCTTTTGCCATGTGTTGAAATCTTTTGGGTGTTGTAAGGGGTCTATGACGTGTAAGAGTTATGACAGATTCCTATGATAGGATCTATGACATGTAAGAGCCAAAAATAGAAGATTCTATGACAGGTTTGACAAGTGTCAAGAAGCAATTGACATGGAGAAGGTAGGTGCCCAAGTTTGACTATGACAAGTTGTAAGAGAATCCGCTATTAATAGTCAGTATGACAGATTCTCTTACAGTTGTAAGTGTTGTCATATATGACAGATTTTATGACATTGTAAGAGCATCTATCATACCTTTTTTGGGCAAATTTGGGGCATCCAAGTTTAGGGGTTGTAAGGGATGAAAGAGAATCTCTTACAAGTGTCATTTGCATGTTTTATGGCCTTGGAAATTGGGCCATATAGATTTGGACGAGATTCTTCTGTTGACTTGCTCTAGAAGCTACCTCCATTCGTAGTACTTCTCTATATATACAGGTGTTTGGAGTTGGAGTTGCATAGTTGATTTGCAGGTATTGTTATGTTGCCAGAATTTCTCCAAAATAATACTACAGTGGTGATTATATTTTAACCATTATTTGATTATTGAATAATACATTGGGTTGTGATTTGGAGTGTGGGGTTTTTTACCTGAAAAGGTTTTTTCCACATACATCTTGTGTTATGGTATTGGTGTTTTAATTTATGTTTGTGTTTCTACTTCATGTTAACTAGAAAGATTAAAAATTTGCATAACTCTCCCCTCATTAATTTGGTGTAGGAAGCTATTCTACATACGTTGCTTCCTTTTAGTTGGTATCAGAGCCTGGCCAGTTTTGGTCCTAGTTGTTGGGTAGAGGGTTTTTTGTATTGATCTTCGATTGAGTGGGAGCTTGTGCAGAGTATTTTGTGATCTTGTTGCAGGAAGGAGATGGCAAGCACATCCAGAAGAATAGAGTTGGAGAAGTTTAATGGTAGTAATTTTGAGTTGTGGAAACTCAAGATGGAAGACATGCTTGTGGATCAAGATTTATGGGAAGCAATATTTGGTGCAAAACCTACGGCAATGTCTCAAGCAGTCTGGGATCTCAAAGATTGAAGGGTCTTGTGAGACTCTATTTGGCTGACTTTGTTTTGTTGAATGTTCATGAAGAGGCTACAACTACAAGTCTATGGAAGAAGCTTGGAGAAATTTATCAGGCCAAGTCCCTCGTAAATAAGTTATTTCTAAGAAAGAATTTGTACTCTCTTAATATGGAAGATGGAGGATCTGTTGCAAATCATTTGAATACCTTTAACATGCTAGTTGCTCAGTTGAACTCCGTTGGTGTGACAATGGAGGAGGAAGATTGATGTATGACCTTGCTTTGTTCTTGACCAAACTTGTGGGACCACCTTGTGATGGCTATTGGGAGTACTGCCACCAAGTTCAAGATGGATGAGGTGGTTGCATCGTTACTTTCTAAAGAAATGTGAAGAAAAACTTTAGAAATAGATAAGGAGGCTCTTGCAATTCATGGTAGACCCAAAGAAAAAGGGAAGAAGAAGGACAAGAAAGCAGAAAAGGGTAGATCCAAATTTTGTGGGAGATCTAAGTCTCCTAGAAAGTCCAAGGCACTGTGTTGGAATTGTGGCAAACCTTGGCACTTCTGAAAGGAGTGTAAGGAGGAGAAAATGAAGAAAAAGAACTCCGATTCAAATTCTGAAAAATCCCAAGATGATGGTGATGCTTTTGTTGCTACCTTGGCCACCCATGCATTGGAAGATGTGTGGTTGATAAATTCTGGTGCTTGTTTCCACATGACCTCACATCCATGTTGGTTTACAAAGTATGAACAATTCAATGGTGGGAAGGTGTACCTAGGTGTTGACTCTGACCTGAAGATTGTTGGCCGTGGAAGAGTCTTGATTCAATTCCCTGATAGATGAGTCAAGGGAATCAATGGTGTTCTGCATATCCCTAGTTTGGCAAGAAACCTTCTTTCTATAAGTAAGTTGAATGATGTGGGTGTGCAGGTTGTATTCTCGAATGGAGGATGCAAGATGACAAGATGAGATATGGTGCTTGCTAAGGGTACTCAAAAAGGTACTCTATTTTAGCTGGATGCATGAACTGTTCAATGCAATAGTTTTTCTATTTCAAAGAAAAGAGATTCGGATTCTTCATCCTCACCATTGGAACCAACAAAGAAGAAGTGTGTTGTATCTACTTCCGATGGTCGTGCTTTTTGGGTACCTAAGGGTGCTCATGCTTTGGAGATGAAACTTTTGGCTAAGAAGACAATGTTGTGGCATAAGAGACTTGGTCACATTGGTGAGAAGGGTCTTAGAGCCCTGCAAAATAAAAACCTCGTCGAGGGGTTAAATTATTGTAATCTCAAGTTTGATTTTTGTGAACATTGTGTATATCGAAAGCAAAACCATGTTTAGTTTTACTCTAGTTCTCACAAATCTTTTGAGGTGTTAGATCTGATTCATTTTGATTTGTTTGGTCCTGTGAATGTTCCTTTGATTTCTAAATCTCTATATTTGGTATCATTCATTGATGATTATAGTAGGACATTAGTTTATTTCCTTAGAAGTAAATCTAAAGTCTTTAGTTACTTCAAAGAGTTTAAAGCTTTTGTAGAAAATTATACTAGTAAAAAGATTAAGTGTTTGAGGACTACCAATAGTGGTGAGTTTTGTTCGGTAGATTTTGAGAAGTTCTATAAAGAACGTCGCATTGAAAGACATAAGACAACTCCATACACCCCTCACCAAAATGGACTTGCAGAGAGGATAAACATGATGTTGATGGAGAGGGCTAGGAGTATGCTTAGTGGAGCTAGCCTTGAATAGAAGTTTTGGGCTGAAGCTGTAGCCACTGCCTACTACATGATTAATAGGTCTCCTACTTCAACGCTTGTTGACAAGACACCCATGGAGGTGTGGTCTGGTAAAAATCCTTCATTGAGACATCTTCGACTATTTGGTTGTGAGGCATATGCACATGTGCCTAAGAAGAAGAGGTCAAAATTGGAAAACAAGGAAGTTAAGTGTATCTTCATTCACTATGGTCTCGATGTGAAAGGGTACAAGATTTGGGATTGTGGCCAAGAATGTCTTGTATAGCAGAAGTGTTATTTTTAGAGAAGTAACTCCTTATCCTATTGTTCTACAGCCATAAGAGAAAGAAAAGAAAGAGGATGTGGTTCAATTTCCTTCTACCCTTGAGAAGACTAAACTAAAAGCTCATATTGGAGGGTCATCCCATAATAATGGGTTACACTTTTTGGCCAAACTTGACATTGAAATCAACATTTTGAACTAAATCTTCACTTTCTGACACCTATAACCGCTAAACTATTAGGAATTTGAAGATGATGCAAACTAGTGATTTGTGAAATTTTGTTTGTAGATTCTAAATATATATATTTTTAAATTTGGAGTTAAATTGTAAAACTTTGTGCGTCTCCTTTGATAACTAGTTTTTAATAGTAAACAACATTTTTTTAAAGTGATGTGTATTCTGTATCACATAGCTTTTTTTCTACAAAGGATAAAATTTTGATTCTTTTGAATTTAGATTAGTGACATTGATATATAGGGCATGCATTTGGTTTCATAATGTTTTGTTGAATATTTTTTTTAATTAAGTTTTGAAGTCAAACCAATTATAATTTAGATATAGGTGTATTCCGTAAAACATAAATTTTTTTGTATGTATCAAAATTCAATTTTTTTTTGTTGAAACAAGGACATCAATACTTAGGGCATAAATATTTTTTAGATTTTTTTTTTCACTAATTTACTAATTTTCCAGGTGTGTTAAATAGAGAACTTGATATTCAGTGAAAAACCTACATTCACAAGAAATAAAAAAATAAATATAATAATCAAATTGAATATATTTAAAATTATACCTATTGGGAAGCTTATAATAAGGATTGCATACTTACAAAACATAAATTTTAAATGAATTCATTTGATCCCCCAAAAGGTAAATCAAAAGTACTTTTTTATCAGCATTTTGATAGGTGTAGAGGAGACTCCATTATAGGTATGATTTAAATGTTAACCCCAGTTGGAAATATTTTGGTTGGTAGTGATGTCAATGGTGGTACCGTGTTTGGTGTCTCACTTCGCAGTTGGTCTTTGGCAGCTAGTCAGCTCTTCGACTTGTTGACTTGGCAATATTTGCATTGTTTAAGTGATAAAGTTTGGCTTAAATATTATGTACAACATAAGTGATAAAGATGAATGTTGTGCGTAAATACTCCTTTCTAATGTATCTTTTGAGCATCGGTTGCAAGGCTGTTGACTGGTATAAACGGTCATCTCTCTCTTATCTTTTCAAGCCCTCTTTAGGGCAAACTGGGACAGCCAGTTAAAGGCATAAACAGGGGATTGTCTTTTCAATTTCAAGCACTTCATTTGATCATTGCTTTGCTCTGCGTAGGGTTTGACTATTTCTCCGTTCATTATCATGATCCCTTGATATTTCAGTTTGATCATTGCAGTGTGGTGTTTGACTTGTATTTCTGAGCATTATCATGATAGCTTATGGAACAAACAGCGAAGTCATGAATGGAAGTGATGTGCGAATCTAACTACAGTTGTTTGGTAACTTTCTTCTTTTGCAGCATCATTTTCATAGGTGCTACTCTTTCCATTCTTTATAATCAGCTCATTATGTATTTGGCTGAGTGTGCAATACAGTCACCGGTTAGTCGTTGGTTTTGGTTTTGTATTTGTGTTTGGCTTAACAAGGGCATTCTTGCATATATTTCACTTTATCTCTTCTACCAGAAGATTTCTGGAAGAACCCTTATATTCTTTTTGTTTTTATAACAAGTTAGGGTTTAACCCATATGCAGTAAATTCTTGTATACTCAACAGGGGTTTTTTGGTTCACAACAAAGCAACTTACTTTATTCATTTGAGTAAACATGATTCTCAAGGCTTTATGAGGAAAATGAAAACTTATTCAGTTATAACTGTTTCAGACTCTTCGGTTGAAATATTTTTTTTTAAGAAAGTTTGTAACCCTAAGGGGTTCCTTGTGGGCAACCGAAAGTTGATTTTTGCATTTCTATTGAGAGATAATGTTTCATGGCACATCCTCTTCAAACAATTTTTTTATGATGACAAAAAGCAACAATATTGTATATTCTGTTGAAGGTGATAGTTGCAAAACTGTCGATTGGTTTTTCAGTTTGAAACTGTCAACAGTTGTAGGTTTCTGAAAGATTATAAAGATATAATGTAAATAATGTTTGAGCAAGTATTTTTTTGTGTGGTCTACACTCACATTGTTGGCAGTATATGCTTTAGAGAAACAGAGTATTCCTCTATATGAAAATGTTTTCAAAACCTGTGTAATCTTTAATATGCCAGTGAGGCAAAGTATTCAGTGAGACTGTAAGCCAGTGAGGCACAGTAATCAATGAGATTCTGTTATATGCCAGTAAGGCAATGTTGTAAGCCAGTGAGGCCTGTAATCAGTGAGATTCTTTTATAAGCTAGTGAGGCATTTTTGAGTGGTTTTATGCCAGGGGCTTTCCACTCAAGAAAATATCTATGTTATGATTTGTCATTGATGAGTTTGATCCTCATGTCTATTTGTTGATCATGTGTCATTTGTCTTAAAGTCAGTTAATTGACTATGATCTACTTGAACTCATACTAGACTTCTATCACTATCTGAAACAATAATACTGTGCATGAATGGGTCATTATTTCTCAGTCTCAATATTGAGTTGATGCATTCTTGATTTTGATCAATCTGTTTAGTTGTCCAAATCTTTCATGATGTCATCTACAGTCAATGGGAATTGTTTTTTCAGCATCAAAGTTTTGAAATATAACTTTAAAGGTCACTAAGTCCTGCATAACACTGATTCACCCTCCCTCTCAGTGGTGCTGTGCTCCAACAATTGGTATCAGAGCCAGACCCTTGGAAGAAGTCTAACCAACTTAAGGGTTCCTGGAAGAGGAGTACAATGGGTAAAAGGAATAGGAATAAGGCCTTGAGCAGAGAAAAAATAAATGCTGATCATAAAATGGAAAAACAAGTCTCAGTTAAGTCTAGCAATGGATTGTTGCATGAGTCAACCATTAATATAGATACAAAGTGTCATAAAGAAATCAGTCTTGCAGTTAAGTATCATGATAATGTGAATGTGAGTAGACCTAAATTTGATGATTTTATAGTTGAATTTGATGATGAAGAAGGAGATCTATTTGTGGATGAATATGATTATGAACAGGTTTGTGAGACTAATTTAAAAGAAGAACTCATGTGTGCCTTGGATACAATCAAGGAACTTAGAAAGGAGAATAAGAGAATAGAAGAGCAACTTCAACAAGAGTTAGAATTCAAGAACAAGGTATGTTCAGATTTTGAAAAAACTTCTTTAGAGTTTAAAAATGCCAGAAATCAGATTGTAGAATTAAAAAGTCATGTTAATGAATCTGATAAATTGATTATTAATCTAAAAACTAAAATTGAGGAAGCAAAAAGAATAAAAGATATAACAAATTCTGATCTTGAGGTGAAAAGAATTGAATGTCTGAGACTTGAAAGTGAAGTTGTCAATCTAAAGAATAGTATGGATGTTGTCAAAATAAAGAAGTTTGTGAAAGGTACACATGCTTTAGATGAAATATTGAATAGTCAGAAAAACTACAAGGATCATTTTGGATTAGGATATGAAAAAGGGGAAAGCTCTGGTGTTAAAGATGAAGTTAATAAGGAAATAGTTTTTTGCAACAACAGATAGGAAGAGTTTCAAGGTTAAGCAGACTCCTAGGCAGAAGATAGATCTAAATTATCATTCTACTATTTCTGATGATGACAAGAAGAGAGAAAAGGATAAAACTGTTGATATTGGAAGAAGAAGAACTAACAGTTTTTCAAGACCTTTATCTATCGGGCGATATCATTCGGTCAGGTATAACTATTCTCAGTTTCATGGTTATTGATATGTCTATCATAAGTATGGTCATAGAGCTAGGGATTGTAATCATTATGGTTTGTCAAATCAAAACTACATTGTTGTTTGCTATAACTGCAATAAGGATGGACATATGAGAAGAGACTGCTGGATGCATGCAAGAGATGATTATAGAAACTCAAGAAATAGACATTATTATTCTTTTGGCAATATCATATGTTACAGGTGCAACAAGGTTGGACATACATCACAATATTGCTGGAGTAATCCTGTAAGATCAATTAGAGATAATGAAAAGGTAAACACTTTGGACAAGCATAAGAAAGAACCTATATTAGTTTGGCGAAAAAAAAAAACAAAGTGTAGAAAATGCAAGTGAACTAGTGCATAGCTCACAAAATCCTAAATAAGTAGGAGCTTGGAGATAGGGGGAGCAGATTAGTGTTTTACCCTATATCCCCTAGAGAAGATCAAGGAGTGATTTATTGATTCCATGTTATGCTATCCATGATGCTCATTCATAGTAAAGGGTGGTTGTTGTTTCATAAATACCATAGTTAACTGCAATCAATACCATAGTTAACTGCATATGGGTGGTTCATGTCTGATTTTGTGATTGGATCTTCATAAGATATTGTTAATTCTGATTATGGTCTGCAGTATTGATATCTCCACGTGCTACAGAAGTTCTTAAAGTCAAAGGAGAAGAGAAAAATCAAAGTTTTGATCAGCTTTAGGATGTTCATGTGTTCATCATTATTTGTGTCTGAACATTAGGATATCATAGTTTAAGAATTTTTTGAGTTTTATTCATAGCCTCACCTTGGTATCTTTGAAGGAGTTGACAATGTGTTATGACTCATGCTCAATTTTAAGAAATATAGCAATATTATTGTTTTGTGATAGTTAGTGCTATGTATACTTGCCTCAATCATGAGATAGTGACAGTTGATGAGTGTGACAATTGCTGATGACAGATCAGGAGTCTTTGACTTGCAATCTAAATAACATCAGGAGAGTCATTTGTAAATGAAAGGTGTAGCTAGAGACAATTGTAGTGCAAAGGTATTTTAGGTATAAAGTGATAGTGAGTATGTGCAGTGAACTACACTTTCATGATAGATCTGACAGTGCTCTTTTTACCAGTACTTTTAAGGTATTTCTTGCTTCCTAAGTATTTATCTTAGATATCTGCCCTTAGTCAACATGTTTCAGCCTCAAATGTAATCAATGATGACTATTGTGTGACAATGGACTCCTACATAGTATTCTTGCTTATCTGATGCTTGAACAGTTGTGGTAAAGGATTATGTGTTTTTGGATTGGTTGCAAATTAGTTGAAACAAGTGATTGGTATATATTGTGTAGGAGTACAATCAACACTGAGAGGGGGGGTGAATCAATGTTGTGTGAATTTTCAAATCTTTTTACACACTTTAACTTTTAGAGCACAAGGAGAAAAAGATAGCATTGATTTGTCAAATACATACACACAAGACTGTGAATACAGAAAGAGAACAAAACTTCATAAGTAAATCATACACACATAAAGAAGATTATGACACAAGAATTGCATGAGTGGAAAACCCTCCAGGGGTAGAAAAACCACTCTAAACTACCTCACTGGCTTAACTGATCAAACATGCCTCACTGGCTACAAAGAAGCCTCACTGGCTACAATATGTGTCTCACTGACAAATATTAAGGTCTCACTGACCTACAAGCCTCACTGGCATACTGTTGTGCCTCACTGGCATACTGTTGTGCCTCACTGGCATACACAATCACTATTAACAAAACATCCATCTTTGTGTGCAAGACATGATTGCTGTTCAATCAGATTTGCACCATTGTATTTTCTGTGTTTCATCATACAACCTTATACCTCCTATTTGATTTTTCAAGTCAAGACCATTTTCTTTTACACATTTCTGCAAACAAGCTCCATATACAAATTTCTATAAACAAATTATGTCTGTCAATCAATCATTGCAATCAAGCTTGATTCAATATTTCTTCTACTCTGGCAAATTGGTCATCTGCATCATCAAATTATTTTCATCATTACACAGCATAACCTTGACACACACCATATATTCAATCTCTCATCATCTGTATATTTCATCTTTGTCTCCCAACTCCTATCATCAATGCACTTGAAAAACTATTATATGTAAATTGGATGTCTTTTCATCTTTCACATTCTGCACAGTCATTAGCTCTCACTGAGATCATTTTGTCCTTTCATCTTCTCCTTTTAATGTCTTAAAAAACAATACATCTTATCTTGTCATCTGCAAAAATAAAAGAACATAAAACCTTTCACATCCTCCAAATTCATGAAACCAAAATCCCATTAATATTTCCTCTTAGAGATAAAAGAATATCTTTTCATATTTGAGACTTTTCATTTCAATTCTCTTCAATTCATAAAATTTGTCTTTGCCTTATTCTCAAAAAAAAAACTCTTAAACTTCATCCCAAAAATATCTTCAAAAGACAATCTCCTCCAAATAAAAATCTTTTCAACTTCTTCCTTATAAAGAACCTACAACAAATCTTGAACCAAACAAATTACATCTCTGCAAAAAATCAATTTCTTTTTAATTTTCATTTTGAATATCCTTTTTGTATTCTCCAATCTTTCATCTCCTCAAAAATTTCGTTCATCTTCTCTGCAAACATGATCCTTCATATTCTTTTCAATAAGACCCTTCATATCCTTAAAAAAATTCACCAATTTTTCTTAAAGAAAATCTCCTCAAAAAAACAAAAACTTGATGTTTATCTCTTTACTTCCAATATCCCTAAAAAAAACTCTTCATAAAGATATTTCTTATTTTTAAAAAATCTCCTTATTAAAAAAAATTCCTTACATTCATGGCAAAAAAGAACCGACCAAAAAATAGAAGGAAATTACTAAATTTTAAAAAGGAAACTATTTATTTTTGAATCGGCCTTCAAAGTTTCTAAACTCCTCATAAGTTTTCGAAGGAAGAAAAAAGCATTTTCCTTAATGCATTTAGCTCCCATGCAAACCCGTGCCCTCTTGACATTTTTGGCGGTGATAAAATTTAAATTCAAATTGAAAGCCTGCGCATGTAGATAACTTGCTCTATCGGTGGAAAGGGGCCGGTTGCCCTATGATCTTAAACCCTCCAAGCAGTGTCTATTAAGTTGCAAACCTTCTATCATAGGTCACTTTCAAAATATAAGAAAAGTGCAATTTGCACTAGACGGATAGAGAAAGTTTTCTATGTTTTAGATGCATAATAGTTATCTTCTAAGTCTCCAACATAACCTTCAACAAATCCTCCTTGAAATTCAATTAATCTTAGTAAATAAAGACTTAAGATTTCACTATAAATGCCTCTGTCATAAACAACATTGTTACCACATAAGACAATTCCTCAACTCCTGAAGATGTACTTTTCAAAGCAACTCAATCACAAACTTTGACATTAATTCAACAACAATATACTACTAGAAGGATAATCCACTTGTAGACTCTTGTTCACCTTTGCTCACCTTTGAACAAACATGTTGATGACACCAAAAACTTTACCAATAGCAATCTAGTTATAATCACTCTTATCAACTTTGTCAACCAACTTTGCATCATGATCAACATATCAACTTCTAAAGCACCAAGAAGGATAAACCATCTGCAAGACTCACAAGATGTGATCATCACAAGATAATTAAGGATTCAAAAGGAGAAACAAACAATACATTGTCTCTGTATTAAATCACTACCACTTGAAGACATCCTGAATTAAAACTGCACCATTCTTGAGGATTTATTCATGAAGTATTTGCACAAGACCAAACACAACTCTATCAAGCATTTTGCATCCCTGATAAACATTCTCTGCAAGACCACTCAACAACCAACCTTTTTGACATCAATGACAACCAGTCACCATAATATTGGTGGTATCTTCACTCAGACCTATGATGCTGGTTGTCAATGCTCAATGATCCCTGACAATGTTTAGTGCATCTTGTAAATGGTACAGTTTCAGTTTGATTGATGACAGGATGTTCTTGAGATTATTGTTCTTGCTTCTGTCAAGTCATATTAGTGATGTTTTTTGATTCACAACCTGATGATGGAAATTGTCCTAGTTTGTTTTGATGCTCATAGATATGGGGAGTAATTTATTGTCAAAAACATAGTGCAATTCAGTTTCAGGATCATGATCAGTATAACAATGATGATGTCTGACTGTAAAGGATAGACAAGGCATATGCACTTTATAAGGTATATAGTTAAGTATGGTGTCTTGTTGAGAAAATGGGTGGAAATTCAAGCTCTACATCATTTGGGACAGGATTAGTCATTGAGAACAGTGATATTTCCTTATTCACAAAAGGGAACAACATTGATGGTTAATGCCCTAGTAATCATGTTTGCAAAATGTGGCAAGTATGTAGGACAGATTGGTTGGTCAATCAGTTATCTTGTTTCATGTTCTGCATGCTCTGACTGTGGCCATAGTTTGAGCTCTGACAGTTTTTTTTTGGATATAACAGTGATTGGTCATTATTGATTCAAACTTTGTTCTTTTGTTTCATCATGGTCAATATGATTTGTATCTAAAGTTCTTGGAAGTGGTTTGATGATAAATAGTTTTTTCATTGCCTTGATTTTCTTTCTTCTTCAAGGGTATTGGAGGTGGATGGAGGTTGTAGACCAGTCTTTTAGACAATATTCTTTGACTGTATCTGAGTGCAGTCTTATGTGTGGTACAAAGTTGAAGCATTTACATTTGTTGTGACTGAGTTTCCATGATGGATGAAGATGGTTTGACAGTACTTATTTACTGAGATCGAATAAAAGAACATTTCCTGTGTCTTATTCTGAAGACAGTGATATGTTGCTTGTTTTTAGTAGTTCTCTCAAGGGTAAACGGTTGTGCTTGTTTATCTTTTGCAATGACAATGATTTGTATCACTGTTTAGTTCCTCTGTGATTAGGTGACAGTACTATTTAAGGGCGTATAGATTCTCTCTGGTTAGAGTGTTGCTAAATTAGCATACAGTGATAGTGGTTTTGTGCAGTGAAAATTGTATGACATGATTTGCAATAACAATGGTCTTTTTGCTGATAGTGCCATGAACAACGTAGGTACATGTTCATTTCATGACAAGATGGTGTATAGCTTTAGATGACAAAATTTATCATCTACATACTTAAGGACAGCAAATGCAAAGTCTAGTGGGTGCATTGTGATTGGCCTATGTCAATGTTACAATGATATGTGGTAACAGTGCTAATGTCAAGACAAGACATGGTTTGATATGTAAATGACGTTTCTTACTTTAGATCATCTTCAGGGGGAGTTACTTGGATATTTCTGTGCCCTAATCGTTTCTCTAATAAATCTTCTTCATGAGACAGTCATATTTTTTTTTTGGCATGATCTTTATGTTTCTGCCACTAGATATCATGTTTGAGTTGTTACTCTTGGACTCTTTGACAGTGGTGTTGCCAACAATGTCATTTATCTCTTTAGTTGTGGCTTTCTAGAGGACCTTGACAGTCAGCATGTTCTTCTTGTTGTTTTTCTGATTCATATTTCCTCAGTTGTATTTTTGGCAATCTTGTTTCTGACGATTTCTTGTGATTTTTGCATTTGGAATTCTGGTCCCTTGTACAGTTTTTTTTTCTTCTTTCTACCTTTGGCCTTGTTGTCAAAAGGGGGAGAGGACACTATCTGGTATTGGTGAATATCATTGGTTTTTGGGCATCTTGGTGAATCTCTGCATCTTGGTGAATCTCTGTATTGGTATTGTCTACTCAGTGGTCTACTCAGTTGTTGATATCTCTGTATATTATCTACTCAGTCATTGTTACTCAGTGGTATTGGTTAGTGGTATTGCATATTGCTCAGTGGTATTGCTATATCTGCGGTATAGAGGTATCTCTACTCTTTGCAATGAGTATTGGTGAAACCTGGTATTTGTCTATTTGCTTTCCAGCATGATTTTGGACTTGGCAAGTTGCTACTCTAATCTGGCACTAATTTGGTATGATTATTGGTATCTGCTATATCTGGTTTTTTTTGTAGTCTCTTACATCTAAGAAATTGGTACTTGTATCTAACTCTTGCATCTGAGGAATTGGTACTTGTATCTGAGTTTGAAATCTAATATTGTTTTTGATCTTTGTGTTGGAATGGTAAGGTTTGACATCAATGCCAAAGGGGGAGTTTTGTTAACCCCAGTTGGCAATATTTTGGTTGGCAGTGATGTCAACGGCGGTACCATGTTTGATGTCTCACTTGGCAGTTGGTCTTTGGCAGCTAGTTAGCTCTTTGACCTATTGACTTGGCAATATTTGCATTGTTTAAGTGATAAAGTTTGGCTTAAATATTATGTGCAGCATAAGTGATAAAGATGAATGTTGTGCGTAAAACTCCTTTCTAATGTATCTTTTGAGCACCGGTTGCAAGGTTGTTGACTCGTATAAACGGTCATCTCTCTCTTATCTTTTCAAGCCCTCTTTAGGGCACACTGGAACAGCCAGTTAAAGGCATAAACAGGGGATTATCTTTTCGATTTCAAGCACTTCATTTGATCATTACTTTGCTTTGCGCAGGGTTTGACTATTTCTCCATTCATTATCATGATCCCTTGATATTTTAGTTTGATCATTGCAGTGTGGTGTTTGACTTGTATTTCTGAGCATTATCACGACAGTTTATGGAACAAACAGCGAAGTCACGAATGGAAGTGATGTGCGAATTTGACTGCAGTTGTTTGGTAACTTTCTTCTTTTGCAGCGTCATTTTCATAGGTGCTACTCTTTCCATTCTTTATAATCAGCTCATTATGTATTTGGCTGAGTGTGCAATATAGTCACTAGTTAGTCGTTGGTTTTGGTTTTGTATTTGTGTTTGGCTTAACAAGGGCATTCTTGCATATATTTCACTTTATCTCTTCTACCGGAAGATTTTTGGAAGAACCCTTATATTCTTTTTGTTTTTATAACGGGTTAGGGTTTAACCCATATGCAGTAAATTCTTGTATACTCAACAAGGTTTTTGGGCTCACGGCAGAGCAACTTACTTTATTCATTTGAGTAAACATGATTCTCAAGGCTTTATGAGGAAAATGAAAACTTGTTCAGTTATAACTGTTTCAGACTCTTCGGTTGAAATATTTTTTTTGAAGAAAGTTTGTAACCCTAAGGGGTTCCTTGTGGGCAACCGAAAGTTGATTCTTGCATTTCTATTGAGAGATAATGTTTCATGGCACATCCTCTTCAAACAATTTTTTTATGATGACAAAAAGCAACAATATTGTATATTTTGTTGAAGGTGACAGTTGCAAAATTGTCGATTGGTTTTTCAGTTCGAAACTGTCAACAGCTGTAGGTTTCTGAAAGATTATAAAGATATAATGTAAATAATGTTTGAGCAAGTATTTTTTTGTGTGGTCTACACTCACATTGTTGGCAGTATATGATTTAGAGAAACAGAGTATTCCTCTGTATGAAAATGTTTTCAAAACCTGTGTAATCTTTAATATGCCAGTGAGGCAAATTATTCAGTGAGATTGTAAGCCAGTGAGGCATAGTAATCAGTGAGATTCTGTTATATGCCAGTAAGGCAATGTTGTAAGCCAGTGAGGCTTGTAATTAGTGAGATTCTTTTATAAGCCAGTGAGGCATTTTCGAGTGGTTTTATGCCAGGGGCTTTCGACTCAGAAAATATCTGTGTTATGATTTGTCATTGATGAGTTTGATTCTCATGTCTATTTGTTGATCATGTGTCATTTGTCTTAAAGTCAATTAATTGACTATGATCTACTTGAACTCATACTAGACTTCTATCACTATCTGAAACAATAATACTGTGCACGAATGAGTCATTATTTCTCAGTCTCAATATTGAGTTGATGCATTCTTGATTTTGATCAATCTGTTTAGTTGTCCAAATCTTTCATGATGTCATCTACAGTCAATGGGAATTGTTTTTTTAGCATCAAAGTTTTGAAATATAACTTTAAAGGTCACTAAGTCCTGCATACCACTGATTCACCCCCCCTCTCAGTGGTGCTGTGCTCCAACATTAAAACTAGCAGGGTTCTATCCAAAGGGGTTTGAATCTAAGGGGGTTTAATCAAACCCAATTCAATTAAAATCCTTTAAATGGAACCTCTGATAGCTTAAATCATTATATTTTCTAAAAATATGTGATTTCAACAAAAATCAGGATGTCCTAGAAAGTGTAACCCATTATTGTGACAGCAACTTGGACCTGATGATGAGGAGAGCTCTAGCAGCTTTGAAAGGTTAGAAGAAGAAGAAGAACCTCAACCTCAGCTTTTGAGGAGGTCTACATGGACTAGGAGGCAACCTGAGAGGTTTGGTTATTCATTACTTGATTCTAGTTGTATTTTTGCCTTGATTTCTAACACTGATGAGCCTAGAACTGTGAAATAGGATATGGGTATGAAAGATGCAGGTTCCTAGAAGGAGGCCATGGAAGAGGAGATGAATTCTTTGGAAAAGAACAAACTTGGGACTTGGTGCCTTTACATGAAGGACAGAAACCTATTGGATGCAAATGGGCGTTCAAAAAGAAATTTGGTGTAGATGGCAGTGTTGAGAAATATAAGGTTAGATTGGTTGCCAAGGGGTATTCTCAAGTGGAGGGAATCAACTATGGTGAGATATTCTCTCCCATTGTGAAACTGACATCTATTCGGTTCTTGTTATCTCTTGTAGCATCATATGATCTAGAAGTGGAACAGATGGATGTGAAGACAACATTCCTTCATGGTGACTTGGAGGAGGAAATCTATATGTCACAGCCAGAGCACTACATGGTGAAAGGTAAAGAAAATATGGTTTGCAAGTTGAAAAAGTCTTTGTATGGTTTGAAACAGTCTCCTAGGATGTGGTACCAAAAGTTTGATGCCTTTGTGTTGAGTATTGGATTTGTGAGATCGAAATCAGATCATTGCATTTATTACAATTTTGACAATGATCGCATTCTCATTATTGCATTGTATGTCAATGACATGTTACTAATTGGGAATGGTAAAAGTTTGATTTCTTATTTGAAGTCTCAGTTGTTAGCATAGTTTGAGATGAAAAATCTAGGGGTAGCTCGGTATAGTCTGGGGATGGAGATCAAAAGAGAGAGCAAATAGAAAGCTTTGGTTATGCCAGAGTAAGTATGTTAACATTGTGTTGGAGAGATTCAACATGGTAGATTGTAGTCCTTTGATTGTTCCTATTATGATGGGGACAAATTTATCTATTGCAGATTGTCCAAAGTCTCCTTTTGAGATGGAGGATATGAGCAGAGTTCCTTATGCTAGTGCGGTTGGCAGTATGATGTATGTGATGGTCTGTACAAGACTAGACATAGCCCAAGTAGTGGGAGTCCTTAGTCAATTTATGGCTAATCTTGGATGGGTGCAGTGAAGAGAGTGTTTTGATATTTGTGGGGTACTTCTAGGTATTCCTTATGCTATCATGGTTATCCTACTAGATCTTACCATTTTGTGAGTATTTGTGGGTATTGTTGTTATATGGAGCCTAATCAGACTCGAAGGTTATATTTACCCCACTTTTATCGGCGCGGTTTCCCCCCAAATTCCTACAGGGTCAAGGGGCAGCGCCCCTTGCGGGGGGTTTGGGGGCAGCGCCCCCAAGACGGGGTCAAGGGGCAGCACCCCTGGCGTATTCCCTGTCGCGATACAGGGCGGGGTCAAGGGGCAGCGCCCCTGTGGGGGCTCGGGGGCAACGCCCCTGAAACCTCACACGGTTTTTTATTATTTTATAATGCACCGGGAGTTAATTTTTTCATTGACCGACATAAGAAAACCCTATTTTGTAACCGACAAAAAGCTTGATAAAAAGCGGCCAAGGGTTAGGGTTTGAATATTGTATTGTAGCATTTTGCAGCGGTATTGAGTTGCAGGGATTACTGATTGTAATCGGTTTGATTTATTGGATAATAATATTGGACTCTCTGTTTGGTGGATGTAGCCCGAGTTTGGGTGAACCACGTTAAAACTTGTCTCTCGCTATTATTATTTCTGTGTATTTCCATTTCTCTGTTTAATCTTTATTTGCATTTAATTGATATCTTCTGCCGGCTAACCCTAACAAGTGGTATCAGAGTGAGTTGTGTTCGATTATCGTCTGCAGGAAAGTCTCACGGTTGAGTGGGAGCAATGGCGGACGAGGGTAAAACGAAGGTTGATAAATTCAATGGGCAGAACTATCAATTATGGAAGATGCAGATGGAGGATTACCTCTATCAAAAGGATTTATGGAGGCCGTTGGAAGGAGTAGCCAAGAAACTGGCAACAATGTCTGATGAGGATTAGAATCTTCTTGACAGAAAGGCACTGGGAACCATTCGGTTGTGCCTGGCACCGTCGGTGGCATTCAATATAACAGAAGCGAAGACGACAGATGGTCTGATGAAAGCTTTGGCAAAATTATATGAAAAACCCTCAGCCTCAAATAAGGTATTTCTCATGAAGCAGTTGTTTAATTTGAAAATGGTTGAAGGTGGATCTATGACAGGTCATTTAAATGAATTTAATACGATTTTCAGTCAATTGACTTCTGTAAATGTAAAATTTGATGAAGAAGTTAGAGCTCTCTTGATATTATGTTCATTGCCTGAAAGCTGGGATAGTTTGGTAATGGCGGTTAGTAACTCTGTTTCTGGTTCAAATACCCTAAAATTTGATGATGTTGTTGGTGTTATTCTGAGTGAGGAAATTCGTAAGAAAAGCTCAGGTGGATCCAAATCAAGCAGTGTTTTGAATATAGAAAGCAGGGGCAGATCAAAGGAGAGAGGAAAAGGTTCTGGAGGTCATGGGAAGTCATGAGGAAAATTAAAGGACAAAAGATCCCAAACCAGAGGACAGAAGGATTGCTGGTACTGTGGAAAACCAGGTCATCTGAAGAAAGATTGCTGGTCTCGGAAGAATAAAGAAGGAGACAAACAAGAAGGCAATAAGGAAGCAAATGTGGTAAGCAATAAGTCTGAAGATGATGCTTTGATTCTTTCCCTAGATAATGCTGATGATTCATGGGTTTTAGATTCAGGGGCCTCATTTCATGCTACGCCCCATAGAAGTTATTTCCTTGATTATGTCCAAGGGGATTTTGGGCTGGTTTATTTGGGAGATAACGAACCCTGTCAAATTGTTGGAAAGGGAAGAATCAAAATTAAGTTGCAGAATGGGAATCATTGGCTACTATAAGAGGTAAGGCATGTTCCAAGGCTTAGTAGGAATTTAATTTTAGCAGGGCAGCTAACTGAACAAGGTTGCACTGTTACATTTATTGATAAAAATTGGAAGGTTTCAAAAGGTGCCTTAGTAGTAGCAAAAGGTGTGAAAGTAGGCACCTTATATCTTTGTACAGGTCATACTGTTCCTTCTACTTTAGCTGTTACAGAGAAAAAACAAACAGGTTCAGGAACAGTTGCTGCAGGTTTGCAGGAAGAGACTGGAAAAGTTGCTGCAGGTTCTGAGACAACACTGTGGCATAACATACTTGGGCATATGAGTGAAAAAGGTATGAAGGTACTTCATTCTAAGAAAGTTTTACCAGGTCTGAAATGTATTAATATGGATTTCTGTGAAAGTTGTGTGTATGAAAAACAAAAGAGAGTCAGTTTTCTCAAGGATGGGAGCAAAAGAAAAATAAAAAATTGGAGCTTGTGCATATAGATGTATGGGGACCAGCTCAGGTATCTTCTCTCGGTGGCTCTCGGTATTATGTTACATTCATAGATGATGCAACTAGGAAGGTCTGGATTTATTTCCTTAGACAGAAATCTGATGTATTTGAAACATTTAAGAAATGGAGAAGCTTGGTTGAGAATGAGACGGGTAAAAGATTAAAATGTCTCAGATCTGATAATGGCGGTGAGTATTGCAGCAAAGAATTTGAAGATTATTGTTCCCTTAATGGAATTCACAGGCAGAAAATAGTTCCAGGGACTCCACAGGAAAATGGAGTGGCTGAACGCATGAATATGACAATAATGGAGCGTGTAAGGACCATGAGATTGCATGCTGGGCTACCTTTAAACATGTGGGCAGAGGCTGTCAACACTGCTGTATATTTAATTAACAGAGGTCCTTTAGTTCCTTTAGGCTGTGGTATTCCAGAGGAAGCATGGACATGCAAGAAGGTGAGTTATTCTTTTCTGAAAACCTTCGGCTGTGAAGCATTTGCACATATAGATTCTGAAAATAGAACCAAGCTGGATGCGAAATCAAAAAAATGTACCTTCGTTGGATATGGCATTGATGAATTTGGTTATAGGCTTTGGGATTTTGAAAATCAAAAAATTGTGAGAAGCAGGGATGTTATATTCAATGAGAAGGTGTTGTACAAAGATCAGTTGCAGCAGCATGAGAAGAAAGAAAAGGATTATGTGGTGCTGGATGATACTCCAAATAGTGATGTTCCAGTGGTTCCTCATGCTCCGCAACAGCAACCAGAAATACCACAAACTCCAGTGAATGTTAGACGGTCCACAAGGATAAGTAGACCTCCTGAAAGGTTTTCTCCCTCTTTGTATTCTATTTTGTTAACAGATGCTGGTGAACCCGAAGGGTATGATGAAGCTATGTAGGTGGATACACAGGTTCAGTGGGAGCTTGCAATGAAAGGAGAAATGGACTCCTTGTTGAAAAATCAGACTTGGGAATTATGTACGTTACCTATAGGTAAAAAGGCTTACCAAATAAATGGGTTTACATGTTGAAAGAGGAAGATGGAGGTAAGAAAAGATTTAAGGCCAGGTTAGTTGTAAAAGGATTTGCACAGAAAAAGGGCATTGATTTTGATGAGATATTTTCTCCGGTTGTCAAGATGACTTCTATTCGTACTGTTTTAAGTATTGTGGTTGCTGAAGATTTACATTTGGAACAGCTAGATGTTAAAACTGCCTTTCTCCATGGTGATTTGGAGGAGGAGATCTATATGGAATAGCCCTAAGGATTTGAGGTCAAAGGTAAGGAGAAACTAGTGTGCAGATTGAAGAAGAGTTTGTATGGCATGAAACAAGCACCTCGGTAATGGTATTTGAAATTTGACAGTTTTATGGCTGAGCAAGGCTACAGCAGGTGTAATTCTGACCATTGTGTTTATTTTAAGAGGTTAGATAATGACAGCTACATTATTTTATGTTTATATGTTGACGACATGCTTGTCGCTGGGTCTAACATGGATCACATCAGAGAGTTAAAACAGCAGTTGGCACAATCATTTGATATGAAGGATTTGGGGGCAGCAAAACAAATCCTTGGTATGAAAATTTGCAGAGATAGGCTAAACAGAAAATTGACTCTATCTCAGGCTGCTTATGTTGAAAAGGTGTTGCAGAGATTTCACATGGAGAATGCCAAAGCTGTCAGCACACCTTTGCCTAGTCATTTGAAATTGACTAAGCACATGTGTCCTAAGACGCAAGAGGAGGAAGATAAAATGTCCAAGGTACCATATGCTTCAGCTGTAGGCAGTTTAATGTATGCCATGGTATGCATGAGACCGGATATTGCACAGTTGTAGGAGTCGTTAGCAGGTATATGAGTCATCCCGGATTAGAGCATTGGCATGCGGTAAAATGGATTCTCAGGTATTTGAGAGGTACATCCAATAAACACTTATGTTTTGGGGGCTCTAATACTGATTTAGCAGGTTATGTAGACTCAGATTTGGCAGGAGATATTGATACCAGGCGGAGTACTACAGGTTATGTCTTTACTGTAGGTGGAACAGCGGTAAGTTGGATTTCCAGGTTGCAAAAGGTGGTTGCTTTATCCACCACAGAGGCAGAATATGTAGCTGCAACAGAGGCAAGCAAGGAGATGATATGGATGCAATCTTTCATGAATGAATTGGGCACACAACAGGTTAATAGTTATTTGTTTACAGACAGCCAGAGTGCCATACATCTTGCAAAGAAATCTACCTTGCATTCAAAGACCAAACATATACAGTTGAGGTATCACTTCATTCGGTCAGTGTTGGATGATGGACAGTTACAGCTGGCAAAGATACATACAGATGACAATCCAGCAGATCTGTTTACAAAGGCAGTGACAAGGGAGAAGCTGAGCTCCTCTTCAGCTTCGGTTGGTCTTCTAGACTGAACACAACAAAAATAGAACAGCAGAGTCCAGGGTGCTTATTTCCAGTGGGAGCTACAGGGTCAGTGGTGTTATGATCAGTCTCCAAGTGGGAGATGATATGGTGTGGAGTCTGATCAGTCTCCAAGTGGGAGATTGTTGTTATATGGAGCCTAATCAGACTCGGAGGTTATATTTACCCCACTTTTATCGGCACGGTTTCCCCCCAAATTCCTACGGGGTCAAGGGGCAGCGCCCCTGGCGCGTTCCCTGTCGCGATATAGGGCGGGGTCGAGGGGCAGCGCCCCCGTGGGGGCTCGGGGGCAACGCCCCCGAAACCTCACACGGTTTTTTATTATTTTATAATGCACCGGGAGTTAATTTTTTCATTAACCAACATAAGAAAACCCTATTTGTAACTGACAAAAAGCTTGATAAAAAGCGGCCAAGGGTTAGGGTTTGAATATTGTATTGTAGCATTTTGCAGCGGTATTGAGTTGCAGGGATTGCTGATTGTAATCGGTTTGTTTTACTGGATAATAATATTGGACTCTTTGTTTGGTGGATGTAGCCCGAGTTTGGGTGAACCACGTTAAAACTTGTCTCTCGCTATTATTATTTCTGTGTATTTCCATTTCTCTGTTTAATCTTTATTTGCATTTAATTGATATCTTCTGCCGGCTAACCCTAATAGGTATGTGGATTCTGATTGGGCAAGTGACTTTAATAGTAGGAGATCCACCAGTGCTTATGTGTTCACTATGTTTGGTGGTGCTATTAGTTGGATGTGGCAACCTGTGGTACTTTGTCCACGATAGAAGTAGAGTAAATGACAGCTACTCATGCTTGTAAGGAAGCAATTTGGCTTAAGAGATTGTGTTCTGACATTGGTTTTGATGTAGGGAAGATTACCATTTGTTGTGACAGCTAGAGTGCCATATGTTTGGCGAAGAATCCTACTTTCCATGCAAGGACAAAGCATATTGATGTCTAGTACCATTTTGATCTTGACATGGTAGAGGATGGGAAGGTGAATTTAGAGAAAGTTGACACTTTGATGAATGTTACAGATTCCTTGACAAAGTTTGTGAGCACGGAGAAGTTTAGATGGTGTTAGGAGCCTATGGGCCTCTTGGAACTTAGCAACACTACAACAGAACATGCAATTAGCACCTAAAATAGCACCAGAATTTAGTGCATTTGAGTCCATGAATTGGACACTTCTGTAGGCTCCATACTCGGCGCCCAATAGCATCTCACTATTGCGTTGGGTTTAGCACCGATCATAATGTTGGGTTGTGTGCTAGATTTTAGTGCCAGGTTTAATGCCAGATTTAGCACCGTATTTTGTTGCTTCCAGTTTGGCTTCTGATTTTGCTTCTAGTTTTGCTTCTTGTGTTGCTTCCAAGTTTTCTTCCGGTTTTGCTTCCAGTTTTTCTTCCAATTTTTCTTCCAAGTTTGCTTCGGGTTTTACTTCCAGTTTTTCTTCCAATTTTGCTTCCAGTTTTGCTTCTAAATTTGCTTCTGGATTTGCTTCCAATTTTTCTTTCAGTTTTGCTTCCAGTTTTGCTACCAGTTTTGCTTCTAGTTTAGTTTTCGATTTTACTTCTAGTTTTGCTTCCAGTTTTGCTTCCAATTTTGCTTCCAATTTTGCTTCCAATTTTGCTTCTAGTTTTGCTTCCAATTTTGCTTCTAATATTGCTTCTAGGTTTGCTTCTGGTTTAGCTTCCAGTTTTGCTTCTAGTTTTGCTTCCACTTTTTCTTCCAATTTTGCTTCCAGTTTTGCTTCAAATTTTGCTTCTAGTTTTGCTTCAAATTTTGCTTCCAGTTTGGCTTCCAAGTTTGCTTCTCATTTTGCTTCTGATTTTACTTCCAGTTTGGCTTCCAATTTTGTGTCCGGTTTGGCTTCCAATTTTGCTTCCAGTTTTGCTTCCACTGTTGCTTTCAATTTTGCTTCCAGTTTTGCTTCCGATAGAACATCGCTTGTTGCTTCCAATTTTGCTTCCATTTTTGTGTCTTTTGTTGCTTCTAAAAATGCTTATTGTTTTTCTTACATTTATTAATTAATATGTTTTATTTCAATTTAATTAGTTAAATATATCATGCCTCTTAAATAACTCATATCATTATAGAGTAAGTAATTTAATTATTTAACTCATATGATTAAATAACAAGATAATTATTATAACATGATCATCATCTATAATTAAAACAAGTGAATCAAATATCTATAATTTAATTGAATTTGACAACATCCATCCCGAGCAGTAAATTAAAATCATCATACGTAATAAATATCCATCAAAAAATCATCGACCACTTTTAATATATATAAATTGACAGGTCAATACAGCTAAGATCATCATCATATATAACTAAAACAAGTGAAAGTCAAATATGCCAGTAGATCAATAACATGTCTAAATGATACATGTACAAATGATATAAGTAAAAATGATAAATTATGTAACTCAAAATGATACAAATCAAGATGATACATGTCCAAATGATATAAGTCAAAATGATACATAAATTTATGATACAACTCATTAATATGGTACTGCAGGCCGTGAAAATGATACATATGATAGCTAGCAACTATGAAAAGAGGCATCATAATGATATATCAACAATGATCCATGATGCAGTCTATATGATCATGAATGTCACTGGCTACTACGAGCAACTGCCTCATCATCATCACCATCGTGATCATCATCATCATCATCACCATCATGATCATCATGATCATGATCATGATCATCGTCATTGGCCTTAATGTCTTTTGTATCTGTGTCATCATCATCCTCTACCATGTGATCTATACCAGAACCAACATAATCTGGATATATATCATGAGGATCATCTTGATCTTCTGGAAGACCCGTGTTCTACCAAAAAAACATTTAAAATGAAATGTTATTATTTATTTCATGTAATAATTTATTTTTTTGTTATATAACTATTATTACAACATATGAAATGAAACCATAATCATATTACATCATATCAAAGTGCACATACCATAATAAAATTTCAAAAAAGTTACAGCTAATATGTCATTCCAATGATGTAAAACATGCAACAATTATAATAAATGTTAGTAAAGATCATAAAAAAAATTGTTATAAATTTAACTATCAACTGTAAATTCTATTACATAACCTTAAGTGCTACAAATTGCTTGGTCGAAAGCTCTCATTTTGACATAGGTAGGGAGGATGGTGGTAAAGGTTGTGGAATTTGGCTTTACACCAGCCAATTGCATTTGCTTTAAAATTTCTGAAGCTTTTTTAACAAATCCATTTTGTGCATATCCTGCAGTCATTGTAGTCCATGAGACCACATTTCTTTGAGGTATTCTATCAAATAGTTCACGTGCCTTGTCTATGCTTCCACATTTTGCATACATGTCTAACAGGGCAGTTGCAACTACAACATCTGACAAAATTCCTCTATCCTATATGTATTGATGGATGTCCATACCCTATTCCAAAGCTCCCATTTTGACACAGGTAGCGAGGATGCTGGCAAAGGTTGTGGAATTTGGCTTTACACTAGCTAATTGCATTTGCTTTAAAATTTTTGAAGCCTTTTCAACAAATCCATTTTGTGCATATCCTGCAGTCATTGCAGTCCATGAAACCACATTTCTTTGAGGCATTCTGTCAACCAATTCACGTACCTTGTCTATGTTTCCAAATTTTGCATACATGTCTAACAGGGCAATTGCAACTACATCTGACAAAATTCCTCTATCCTATATGTATTGATGGATGTCCATACCCTATTCCAAAGATCCCATTTTGACATAGGTAGGGAGGATGTTGGCAAAGGTTGTGGAATTTGGATTTACACCAACCAATTGCATTTGCTTTAAAGTTTTTGAAGCCTTTTCAATAAATCCATTTTGTGCATATCTTGCAGTCATTGCAGTCCATGAGACCACATTTCTTTGAGGCATTCTGTCAAACAGTTCACGTGCCATGTCTATGGTTCCACATTTTGCATACATGTCTAACAGGGCAGTTGCAACTACAACATCTAACAAAATTTCTCTATCCTTTATGTATTGATGGATGTCCATACCCTATTCCAAAGCTCCCATTTTGACATAGGTAGGGAGGATGGTGGCAAATGTTGTGCAATTTGGATTTCAAACAACTCATACTCATAGAGTCATGGTTTTAGGTCATGTATGTTATGGTAACAACAAGGGATTCCAACTATGGTTACAATAGCTAAGACTGCCCTCATTTGTGACCATAACAAGGTTCTTGGACAACACTATCTTTCTCTTCACACTGGGTACTATATAGGCCAAGATTGGGTTGAAGAAATCACTTGATGGTTACCTATATAGTGATACCACACCCTAATACCCCATGCATTCTAAATAGCTTGAGATTTATACAATACTCAACCAAGATGAAATTGTATCATTGTACCACACTTAACTATGACAGTCCTTTCTTGACAACAATTTGTAATCTTTAGACTATTGGGATCCTTACCACAAATAATATTAGGTCAATGACACAAGGATTATAAACAAAAACCATAATCCCAACTCTATATCCATCCCCTTGGCAGTCTCAAGGGCTACCTTGAGACAAAAAATGGTAATGTACTATTATGACAATTATGATTGTCCTCCATCATTTTATTGTGCATTTGAAACTTGAGATGAGGATTGGGGAGGTCTCCATTTGTAAAAACATGGAAAATACTCATGGCAAGATCTTTAAAATAGGCATATTCAACTTCAAGCATTTCTGCAGACCCTAGGAAGGTGGATGTAAACGTAGCGACTTTAATTACCACCACAAAGACTATCCCCTTTGTGACTATGACAAGGTAACACTATCATGCTCTTTATGACAATCCCTTCTCCATTGGGTGATGGCCTAATAACATTTATCTCCTTTGTGATTTCAATGCCTCTTTAATGCACTATCATAGGAGTCTTGACAATCCTTATGTATTAGTGAAGAAGGCTTCCAACAAATCCAAAAGGAGGGATTAAGATTACATACAAAGTCCTAGTCTTCATACCCTAGTCAAGAGGCCAAAGAACAAGAAAACGTAAGGCCTTAAGGGGTTTAAAGGAATAAAAATATAGGCTTGTAGACTCGACTTAAAACCCTAACCCTAGGTGGGTACCACCAAAACCCTTTAACTTGGCACTGCAAAACCTTGCCCAATCTGATCATGGAAAGCTTAAATCAAGCATGTACACCCACATATGACAAATAAGTATGCCTACCAAGTGGTTTGACATAAAAATGAACAGGCTTCAAATTATAACCCTTCAAAGTGGGCCATTGAAGTATATTGTATAGGTGCATTTCTGAGTACTGTAGTCAGATTTTTCATCATGGGAACCTAAATTTTTTGCAAAAAAATGGTAGGGAATTTTAGGTTCCAACAAGTCCATTAGTTGGAGGCAGGCAAACAAGGGTTTTCTGTCCATTATTAGCCCGTTAAACTTAAGCATAAGAGATAGCACGACATACAAAAAATATTGTGGATAATGACCACAAGATTAGGTTAATTGCAACCACTTTTTGTAAGCATGCACAAGACTAGTATACTCATTATGATCCTAATGGCACTAAGAAGGGTCCCCAAAGATATAAGAGTAATCATTTGTCATCTAAGAGATCTTACATTTAAGGGTGCTAGGGCCAACAGAGAAGCACTTTAGAACTCATCCTACACATCAATAAACAACTCAACACAAGAAATTCAAATTGACATATTAACATAACAATGTCCAACTAAGTTATTGAAAGTCAACTATTGATACCTCATTCTCCATCTAGATTACAAAATTGGTCCACTTTTTGCTTTGTAACATATCCTTTTCAAATTGGCTTGGATGTCGGCCATATTTCTCCTCTTGTCAAAACATGGCACATGGACTAGTTAAACTAATTAATATGCAATCATTTACTGTTTCCTAGGAAATTAAAAAAAATATCATTTAACTTATTAAATATACTTACAAATGTACAGATCAAGGCCTGTAAACCTTTCTGGCCACTATGATGCATGGCACGAAGTTTGTCAAGCCTAGCCTTGGAGGCCTTGTCCTGAAAGATATACTAATTCAATTTAACTATGCGCAAATAAAATTTAAAAATCATTTAATAAATTTGATATAATCTTATGAGCAAATTCAAATACCTGCGTACTCTCCTCACTGGACTTCCTCCGTGCATCAGACTTCTCATATGCTTTTACAAGCTCTTTCCATACTTTCAAACTTACATCAATTGGCCTTTTTTTGAGCGTTTGCTTGGGAGGGAGTTTTTTTATCTTCTTTGTTTAGTTGCACCAAAATCTCTTGCAGTTTTGAGACATTCATAGCTTTATCTTCTTTACAGACCAACCTGTGCCAAATTCAATCTCCATGTCTTGGATAACTACTTTCTGCAGCTGCATGGGTATCTTTGAGAATGGCAAATGTAGATGGTCTTTGAACCGTTGAAGGCATGATTCCTTCAACCTATTCACAAATGTTTTTCTAGCATCTGTCATTCAGACATCCCATGAAACCACATCGTATTCTATCTTGGTATCATAGGTACCAATGCAAGATGCAAAACATGGCATGGTGGTCGAAAAAGTCTGTGTCCCAGGAGTGGGTGGGACATTGGAAGCCTCTATTCCCTATTCCACATTCTTAGAGGTTATTGTTATTGATTTCCTCCTGGATCTTTTGCTTGATCCATGACTGGTTGGGGAATTAATTGATTCCCTTTAACACTGTTGATTTGGTTGTAATGTTTCAGGGGCTTTACCTGATCATTTTTCTATGTATCTGGCAAGCATTGTCAAGTCCACACCATCCAATTTGTTCACTTCCTCTACCCCCAATATGGAAGACAATGCCTCTTTATCTTTGTCAGTATCATGTTCCTATAAAATAAATTTCTTCTTTTAAATTTACAAATAAAAAACTAAAAACTAAAAATCAAAGAAACAATGGAAACATTTACAAATCTATAAATTGACAATGAATTACCTCATTGTGGCTAGAGTCTGCTCCCTTTGCTCTCTTCCCTCTATTGATTGACATTTTTAGGTGACCTAGGGCAAATTATTTTCATTTAGTCTATGGAGGCAAACGAAGTACACACTGCCAGGTATGAAAGTTTTTGTCTATTTTTTCTGTATTCCTCAAGGTTTTTGACCTTTACTTTGTAGAGTAAATCATGAAGCTATTTTCCTATGAATCAATTGGTACCTTGGGAGGGAATCTATAGTTCCTGGCCTAATATTAGTTTTCTCACCCTCATCTCAAAAGCCCTAATTTTAGTTTTCTCACAATCGACTTGTCTTAAAGCACCCGACTACTTTTTTAGGAAGGAAGTGAGAAAGTTGTGTTCAGAGAAAGGTATTGATGGTAATGATAAGAGAACCTAGGCATTGGGGTTTGAAAAATGTGTTCACTGCTCTCGGACGCAGAGGAAATAATGCAATGTCTACAATTTTACCCTCCTCCTTTGCAACCACATGAGACTTGAACGATTCGCCTATAAAAAACAATATTTACAACCCTTTCTTCACAATCCTCTCCATTTAATCGAAACAAAAATATATTTGGGAACGAAATTTTTTTATTGTAATTGTAACCTTACCTATTGTGTCGAAAACTAAATTGAATTTCTCATCTCTTCATGCGGCATTTTCTCCTCTCTTCGCGCGGCGTTTTTCTCCTATAATTATCGAATTTATCATATATTAATACAGGCAGGACTCCAACCCAAATGCTCAATCTCCAAACAAAAAATGAACACCAAAATTCAATAAAGTTTTGTTTCATTTTTTTTTTGTTTTGGGGTATGTGCATGCAAGAATTTTTTAAAAAAATTTTGATCTAGTAGTCGGCGCTATTGTCGGAGCAGTTAACGTTGACTTTAGCGCCAACTTTTAGGCCAAAAAATGTAATCTGTTTGGGGTGCCAAAGGTGGAGTAAAGTGCGGCTAATTTAGTGCCAATCAGTGCAAAATGATGTATTTTGCTTGGAAGTTGATAAAAATGTTACCTCACCAAATTTGGATTGTCCTTATAATAAGTAACTATATCTTGTTTCCATGATAGCATTTTGACTTCATGCTTCTCTTATGTTAATGTCTTTTTGATGTGAATTTGTAGTCATCTTGTAATCATAAGATTTGAGCTCTAGTTGTCAAGATTCCGCGTGTAAACTTTTTCTGAAGAGCAAAATGTTGAAATTTCCTATTTTGTTTTTCATAGTGCATCTTAATGAAAAGCGAGTGTATTAACAAGATAAATTCAAGAATATTCTCTTGGTGCATAGCTATTATGTGACTATTATCATTGTTGTGTATTGTAGGATCCAGAGGAGGCCATGGAGAGAGGACATGGATGACGTAGAACTACTAAATCGCAGAGAGGAAAGTGGGTGGAAATAGATATGACAATGGAATCTGTAGAAACAATAGAGGTAATAAGAGAAAGCAACCTCAACTAAAGGAGGAAGTTGTTTATGAATTCACAAATGCTACAACATATAGGAGATAAAGTCATTTTTTTGTCCACAATGCCTTTGAGGTCAAACTTATTGGTTGAAAATGCATAGGAATGGTGATTAAATGTGATTCTATGATTGAAGGAAAAGTTTGAAAATTAGGATGGCCAAAACATGATATCAATATGTCAAATATATGACTAAAGTGAGGTTTTATGTTGGATAGCATATTCATTGAAATGATATAATTGGTGTACTAAACATTATTTACTATGTTGTGTATTATAGGGGCCAGACGAGGCCATGGCAACAGATCATGTCATATCAAATGAGGACACAACAGATGAAGCGGGAAATCAGGTACTCAAATCCAATTTCCTTAGGAAAAAATGATCTGATGGCATTTTGTGATATGTCCATATTTTTTCATAGTATTATTGAAATTTATAATGTATTATCCAATCTTGACATTAATTAATGCATGTTGTTGATTATTTTAGATGAAGATTGCAGCAAATGCAGAGCCTGAGCATTCAACTAGAAAACGAAAAAATATATGTATGTGGACGTGGACCTAAAACTGTTAAATCACGTAGATGACAGTGGGTGGAAGAGGATATGACAATGGATCTTGTAGACACAAAAAATGATTGCACTAAACAAGAGGTTAGTTAGGACTATAGTACATGGGATGAATAGTTTGAGAAAATTGTTGTTTGTGTATGTTCTGTATATATGTTCATACAACCAATATTTTTATTTTTTAAGCCATATTTGATTATATTTCTTTGAAATTGATACATTTATGATTTATCCAATTGTTGCCAAACATTAAATAATGCTTGCATTTGTTGATAGGTAGAAGATGTTGATGAAACACATACTAATACCCAAGATCCAACTGGGTTATTAAGGTTTGGACAGGATGATCCAAACCATCCTTTAAACAACACCAGGGTGAAAAGAGTATTATTGAAGAGAATACTATCAACTAAGAAATTTGAAGAGCTGATGAGATCCACATACACTGATGACATGCCACCTAGCCTTAATGATGATGATCATGATAGTGAAAATGTAGTGTATGAAGAAGGATTGAATGAAATGCTTACATATTTCTTAAGGGATGAAAATAATGATGAAAATAGTGATCATATGGTTGACAGTAATGATGATAGTAGGGGTAATTACCAACAACGTAATGTTGATGATACCAACTTGAAAGACTCCATCAAGCAAGCAATGAAGACACCCATGTTCAAATTGGGTGCAAGTAGATCCTCAAATATGGCATCACTACAACAGAACAGGCAATTAACACCTAAAATAATGCTAGAATTTAGTGCATTTGAGTCCATGAAATGGACAATTCTACTGGTGCAAAACTCGGTGCCCAATGGCATCTCACTATTGCACCAGGTTTAGCGCCGATTATAATGGCAGGTTTTGCGCCAGGTTTAGCGCTGAATTTTAGTTCCAGGATTAATGCTGGATTTTGTTGCTTCTAGTTTGGCTTCCAATTTTTCTTCTGGTTTTGCTTCTTGTGTTGCTTCCAGTTTTGCTTCTGGTTTTACTTCTAGTTTTGCTTCCAATTTTGCTTCTGATTTTACTTCCACTATTGCTTCCAGTTTTGCTTCTAGGTTGGCTTCCATTTTTGCTTCCAGTTTTGCTTCTAGTTTTACTTCCGGTTTCACTTCGAGTTTTTCTTCCAGGTTTGCTTCCAATTTTGCTTCTGATTTTGCTTCCAGTTTTGCTTCCAATTTTGCTTCTGGTTTTGCTTCCAGGTTTGCTTCCAATGTTGCTTTTGGTTTTGTTTCTAGGTTTGCTTCCAATGTTGCTTCTGGTCTTGCTTCCAATTTTGCTTCTAGGTTTGCTTCCAGTTTTTCTTCTAGGTTTGCTTTCACTTTTGCTTCCAATTTTGCTTCTGGTTTTGCTTCAAAATTTGCTTCCAGTTTCACTTCCAATTTTGCTTCTGGTTTTGCTTCCGGTTTTACTTCCAATTTTGCATCTGATTTTGCTTCCAATTTTGTTTCCAGTTTTGCTTCCACTGTTGCTTTCAATTTTGCTTCTGATATATCGTCGCTTGTTGCTTCCATTTTTGTGTCTTTTGTTGCTTCTAAAAATGCTTATTGTTTTGCTTACATTTATTAATTTAATATGTTTTATTTCAATTTAATTAGTTAAATATATCATGCCTCTTAAATAACTCATATGATTATAAAGTAAGTAATTTAATTATTTAACTCACATGATTAAATAACAAAATATTAAATTATAACATGATCATCATCTATAATTAAAACAAGTTAGTCAAATATCTATAATTTAATTGAATTTGACAACATCCATCCTGAGCAGTAAATTAAAATCATCATACGTAATAAATATCCATCCAAAAATCATCGACCACTTTCAATATATATAAATTGACAAGTCAATACAGATAAGATCATCATCATGTATAACTAAAACAAGTGAAAGTCAAATATGTCAATAGATCAATAACATGTCTAAATGATACATGTACAAATGATATAAATAAAAATGATAAATTACGTAACTCAAAATGATACAAATCAAGATGATACATGTCCAAATGATATAAGCCAAAATGATACATAAATTTATGATACAACTCATTAATATGGCACTGCAGGCCATGAAAATGATACATATGATAGGTAGCGACTATGAAAAGAGGCATCATAATGATATATCAACAATGATCCATGATGCAATCTATATGATCATGAATGTCACTAGCTACTACGAGCAACTACCTCATCATCATCATCACCATCATGATCATCATCATCATCACCATCATCGTCATCATCATCATCGTCATCGGCCTCAGTGTCTTCTGTATCTGCGTCATCACCATCCTTTACCATGTGATCTATACCAGAACCAACATAATCTGGATCTCTATCATGGGGATCATCTTGATCTTTTGGAAGACCCGTGTTCTGTAAAAAAAACATTTAAAATGAAAAGTTATTATTTATTTCATGCAATTATTTATTTTTCTGTTATATATCTAATATTACAACATATGAAATGAAACCATAATCATATTACATCATATCAAAGTGCACATACCATAATAAAATTTCAAAAAAGTTACAGCTAATATGTCATTCCAATGATGTAAAACATGCAACAATTCTAATAAACGTTAGTAAAGATCATAAAAAAATTTGTTATAAATTTAACTATCAACTATAAATTCTATTACATAACCTTAAGTGCTACAAATTGCTTGGTCGAAAGCTCCCATTTTGACACAGGCAGGGAGGATGGTGGAAAAGGTTGTGGAATTTGGCTTTACACCAGCCAATTGCATTTGCTTTAAAATTTTTGAAGCCTTTTCAAAAAATCCATTTTGTGCATATCATGCAGTCATTGCAGTCCATGAGACCACATTTCTTTGAGGCATTCTGTCAAATAGTTCCCGTGCCTTCTCTATGCTTCCACATTTTGCATACATGTCTAATAAGGCAATTGCAACTACAACATCTGACAAAATTCCTCTATCCTTTATGTATTGATGGATGTCCATACCCTATTCCAAAGCTCCCATTTTGACACAGGCAGGGAGGATGCTGGCAAATGTTGTGGAATTTGGCTGTACACTAGCCAATTGCATTTGCTTTAAAATTTCTGAATCCTTTTCAACAAATCCATTTTGTTCATATCCTGCAGTCATTGGAGTCCATGAGACCACATTTCTTTGAGGCATTCTGTCAAATAGTTCACATGCCTTGTCTATGCTTACACATTTTGCATACATGTCTAACAAGGCAGTTGCAACTACAACATCTGACAAAATTCCTCTATCCTTTATGTATTGATGGATGTACGTACCATATTCCAAAGCTCCCATTTTGACACAGGCAGGGAGGATGGTGGCAAAGGTTGTGGAATTTGGCTTTACACTAGCTAATTGCAATTGCTTTAAAATTTCTGAAGCCTTTTCAACAGATCCATTTTTTGCATATCATGTAGTCATTGTAGTCCATGAGACCACATTTCTTTGAGGCATTCTGTCAAACAGTTCATGTGCCTTGTCTATGCTTCCACATTTTGCATACATGTCTAATAGGGCAGTTGCAACTACAACATCTGACAAAACTCCTCTATCCTTTATGTATTGATGGATGCCCATACCCTATTCCAAAGCTCCCATTTTGACATAGGCAGGGAGGATGTTGGCAAAGGTTGGGGAATTTGACTTTACACCAACCAATTGTATTTGCTTTAAAATTTCTGAAGCCTTTTCAACAAATCCATTTTGTGCATATCCTGCAGTCATTGCAGTCCATGAGACCACATTTCTTTGAGGCATTCTGTCAAATAGTTCACGTGCCTTGTCAATGCTTCCACATTTTGCATACATGTCTAATAGGGAGTTGCAACTACAACATTTGACAAAATTCCTCTATACTTTATGTATTGATGGATGTCCATACCTTATTCCAAAACTCCCATTTTGACACAGGCAAGGAGGATGGTGGCAAAGGTTGTGGAATTTGGCTTTCAAACAACTCATACTCGTAGAGTCATGGTTTTAGGTCACATATGTTATGGTAACAACAAGGGATTCCAACTATGGTTACAATAGCTAAGATTGCCCTCATTTGTGACTGTAACAAGGTTCTTGGACAACACTATATTTCTCTTCACACTGGGTACTATGTAGGCCAAGATTGTGTTGAAGAAATCACTTGATGGTTACCTATATAGTGATACCACACCCTAATACCCCATGCATTCTAAATAGCTTCATATTTATACAATACTCAACCAAGATGAAATTGTATCACTGTGCCACACTTAACTATGACAGTCCTTTCTTGACAACAATTTGTAATCTTTAGACTATTGGGATACTTGCCACAAATAAATATTAGGTCAATGACACAAGGATTTTAAACAAAAACTATAATCCCAACTCTATATCCATCCCCTTGGCAGTCTCAAGGGCCACCTTGAGACAAAAAATGGTAATGTACTATTATGACAGTTATGATTGTCCTCCATCATTTCATTGTGCATTTGAAACTTGAGATGAGGATTGGGGAGGTCTCCATTTGTAAAAACATGGAAAATACTCATGGAAAGATCTTTAAAATAGGCATATTCAACTTCAGGCATTTCTGCAGACCCTAGGAAGGTGGATGTAAACTTAGTGACTTTAATTACCACCAGAAAGACTATCCCCTTTGTGACTATGACAAGGTAACACTGTCATGCTCTTTATGACGATCCCTTCTCCATTGGGTGATGGCCTAATAACATTTATCTCCTTTGTGATTTCAATGCCTCTCTAATGCACTATCATAGGAGTCTTGACAGTCCTTTTGTATTAGTGAAGAAGGCTTCCAGCAAATCAGAAAGGAGGGCTTAAGATTACATACAAAGTCCTAGTCTTCATACCTTAGTCACATATCACCCCTCTAAGAAGACCTCAAGACAACTGCCCTTTAATACATGAAGTCAATGCAGTTTTAAAAGATGAAGTGCAAGAGACCAAAGGATAAGAAAACTTAAGGCCTTAAGGGGTCTAAAGGAATAAAAATATAGGCGTGCATACTCGACTTAAAACCCTAACCCTAGGTGGGTACCACCAGATACCACCAGAACCCTTTAAGTTGGCACTACAAAACCTTGTCCAATTTGATCATGGGAAGCTGAAATCAAGCATGTACACTCACATATGATAGATAAGTATGCCTACCAAGTGGTTTGACATAAAAATGATAGGCTTCAAATTATAACCCTTCAAAGTAGGCCACTAAAGTATATTGTATAGGTGCATTTCGGAGTGCTGTAGTCAGATTTTTCATCGTGGGAATCTAAAATTTTTGCAAAAAATGGTAGGGAATTTTAGGTTCCAACAAGTCCATTAGTTGGAGGCAGGCAAACAAGGGTTTTCTATTCATTATTATCCCATTAAACTTAAGCATATGAGATATCATGGTACACACAAAATGTTGTGGATAATGACCACAAGATTAGGTTAATTGCGACCACTTTTTGTAAGCAAGCACAAGACTAGTATACTCATTATGATCCTAATGGCACCAAGAAGGGTCCCCAAAGATATAAGAGTAATCATTTGTCATCTAAGAGAAATCTTACATTTAAGGGCGCTAGGGCCAATAGAGAAGCACTTTAGATCTCATCCTACGCATCAATAAACAACTCAACACAAGAAATTCAAATTGACATATTAACACAACAATGTCCAACTAAGTTATTGAAAGTCAACTATTGATACATCGTTCTCCATCCAGATTACAAAATCGGTCCACTTTTTGCTATGTAACATTTCCTTTTCAAATTGGCTTGGATGCTGGCCATATTTCTCCTCCTATCAAAACATGGCACATGGACTAGTTAAACTAATTAATATGCAATCATTTACTTTTTCCTAGGAAATTTTTAAAAAAATATCATTTAACTTATTAAATAAATTCACAAATGTATAGATCAAGGCTCGTAAACCTTTCTGGCCACTGTGATGTGTGGCACAAAGTTTGTCAAGCCTAGCCTTGGAGGCCTTGTCCTGAAACATATACTAATTCAATTTAACTATGCACAAATAAAATTTAAAAATCATTCAATAAATTTGATATAATCTTATGAGCAAATTTAAATACCTGTGTACTCTACTCATAGGACTTCCTCCGTGCATCAGACTTCTCATATGCTTTTACAAGCTCTTTCCATACTTTCAAACTTACATCAATTGGCCTATTTTTGATCCTTTGCTTGGGAGGGAGTTTTTTTATCTTCTCTATTTGGTTGCACCGAAATCTCTTGCAGTTTTGAGACATTCGTAGCTTTATCTTCTTTACAGACCAACCTGTGCCAAATTCAGTCTCCATGTATTGGATAACTACTTTTTGCAGGTGCATGGGTATCTTTGAGAATGGCAAATGTAGATGGTCTTTGAACCATTGAAGGCATGATTCCTTCAACCTATTCACAAATGTTTTTCCAGCATCTGTCATTCACACGTCCCCTGAAACCACATCGTATTCTATCTTGGTATCATAGGTACCAATGCAAGATGCAAAACATGGCATGGTGGTCAAAGAAGTCTGTGTCCCAGGAGTGGGTGGGACATTGGAAGCCTCTGTCCCCTGTTCCACATTCTTAGAAGTTATTGTTATTGCTTTCCTCTTGGATCTTTTGCTTGATCCATGACTGGTTGGGGAATCAATTGATTCCCTTTGACACTGTTGATTTGGTTGTAATGTTTCAGGGGCTTTACCTGATCATTTTTCTATGTATTTGGCAAGCACTGTCAAGTCCACACCATCCAATTTGTTCACTACCTCTACCCCCAATATGGAAGCCAATGCCTCTTTATCTTTGTCAGTATCATTTTCCTATAAAATAAATTTCTTCTTTTAAATTTACAAATAAAAAACTAAAAACTAAAAATCAAAGAAACGTTTACAAATCTATAAATTGACAATGAATTACCTCATTGTGGCCAGAATCTGCTCCCTTTGTTCTCTTCCCTCTATTGCTTGACATTTTGAGGTGACCTAGGGAAAATTATTTTTGTTCAGTTTGTCAAGGCAAACGAAGTACACACTGCCAGGTATGAAAGTTTTCATCCAATTTTTCTGTATTCCTCAAGGTTTTTGACCTTTACTTTGTAGAGCAAATCATGAAGCTGTTTTTCTATGAATCAATTGGTGCTTTGGGAGGGAATCTATAGTTCCTGGCCTAATTTTAGTTTTCTCACCCTTGTCTCAAAAGCCCTATCTCCTCGTATTGTCTCGACCAACCTCTGTTTTAATTTGCTCGCCCTCATCTCAAAAGCCCTAATTTTAGTTTGCTCACATTCAACTTGTCTTAAAGCATTTGACTACTTTTTTAGGAAGGAAGCAAGAAAGTTGTGTTCAAAGAAAGGTATTGATGGTAATGATAAGCGAACCTGGGCATTGGGGTTTGAAAAATGCGTTCACTGCTCTCAGATGCAGATGAAATAATGCAATGTCTACAATTTTACCCTCCTCCTTTTCAACCACATGAGACTTGAACAATTTGCCTATAAACAAAACAATATTTACAACCCTTTCTTCACAATCCTCTCCATTTAATTGAAACAAAAATATATTTGGGAACATAAATTTTTTATTGTAATTGTAACCTTACCTATGGTGTCGAAAACTAAATCGAATTTCTCATCTCTTTGCGCGACATTTTTCTCCTCTCTTGGCACAACGTTTTTCTCCTATAATTATCGAATTTCTCATTTATTAATTCAGGCGGGACTCCAACCCAAACGCTCGATCTCCAAACAAAAAATGAACACCAAAAATCAATAATTTTTTTTTTTTTTGTTATGGGGTATGTGCAGGCGGGAATTTTTAATTTTTTTTGATCTAGTAGTTGGCGCTATAGTCGGAGCAGTTGACATCGACTTTAGCACCGACTTTTAGGCCAAAAATGTAATCTATTGGGGTGCCAAAGGTGGCGCAAAGTGTGCCTAATTAAGTGCCAATCAGTACAAAATGATGTATTTTGCTTGGAAGTTGATAAAAATGTAACCTCACCAAATTTGGATTTTCCTTATAATAAGTAATTATATCTTGTTTCCATCATAGCATTTTGACTTCATGCTTCTCTTATGATTAGCTCAATAATGACTCACTCTTTCATGACCTTACACAGATGGTTGGTGACAATACTTATGGTGACAATCCTTATGCAAGTGCTATGGCTTTGGAAAAACCAAACAACTCTTCTCATACTATCATGATGACATGATATTGGGACTATATTGGCAGCTTATGGAGTGTGCTTAAGGTATTGTGATTTTCATTTCTATGTTCTCATTAACCTATTTTAGGTTGAAGCATGGTAACTAACCCACTAGCTATTATGACAGTCATACAATGACTAGACAATCCTGTCCACTTTGACTATGACAGTCCTATGCATGGTGTTTTCTTCATGACAGTCCCTAATAATGTGAATTATTGATAGTAGCTAGTTCAAATGGAGTTTTGGATGGTGTAGTAAGTTGTCCCTATGGCTCATGATAGTGCATACCTTGGTTATGTCCTTATGAAAAGCGAGTGTATTAACACGATAAATTCAAGAATATTTTCTTGGTGCATAGCTGTTATGTGACTATTGTCATTGTTGTGTATTGTAGGATCTAGAGGAGGCCATGGAGAGAGGATGTGGATGGCATAGAACTACTAAATCACAAAGAGGAAAGTGGGTGGAAATAGATATGACAACAAAATCTGCAGATACAATAGAGGTAAGAAGAGAAAGCAACCTCAACCAAAGGAGGAAGGTGTTTATGAATTCACAAATGCTACAACATAGAGGAGATAAAATCATTTTTTTGTCCACGAGGCCTCTGAGGTCAAACTTATTGGTTGAAAATGCACAGGAATGATGATTAAATGTGATTCTATGATCGAGGGAAAAGTTTGAAAATTAGGATGGCCAAAACATGATATCAATATGTCAAATATATGGCTAAAGTGAGGTTTTGTGTTGGATAGCATATTCGTTGAAATGATATTATTGGTGTAGTAAACATTATTTACTATGTTATGTATTATAGGGGCCAAACGAGGCCATGGCAATAGATCGTGTCATATCAAATGAGGACACAACGGATGAAGTAGGAAATCAGGTACTCAAATCCAATTTCCTTAGGAAAAAATGATCTGATGGCATTTTGTGATACGTCCATCTTTTTTTCACAGTATTATTGAAATTTATAATGTATTAGCCAATCTTGACATAAATTAATGCATGTTACTGATTATTTTAGATGGAAATTGGAGCAAATGCAGAGCCTGAGCATTCAACTAGAAAACAAAAAGTATATGTACATGGACGTGGACCTAAAATTGTTAAATCACGTAGACGATAGTGGGTGGAAGAGGATATGACAATGGATCTTGCAGACACAACAAATGATTGCACTGAACAAGAGGTTGGTCAGGACTATAGTACATGGGATGAATAGTTTGAGAAAATTGGTGTTTGTGGATGTTCTGTATATATGTCAGGACTATATTTTTATTTTTGAAGCCATATTTGATTATATTTCTTTGAAATTGATACACTTATGATTTATCCAATTGTTGCCAAACATTAAATAATGATTGCGTTTGTTGATAGGTAGAAGATGTTGATGAAACACATATTAATACCCAAGATCCAACTGGGTTATTAAGATTTGGACAGGATGACCCAAACCATCCTTTAAACAATATAAGGGTGAAAAGAGCATTATTGAAGAGAATACTATCAGCTAAGAAATTTGAAGAGCTAATGAGATCCACATAAACTGATGACATGCCACCTAGCCTTAATGATGATGATCATGATAGTGAAAATGTAGTGTATGAAGAAGGATTGAATGAAATGCTTACAGATTTCTTTGGGGATGAAAACAATGATGACAATAATGATTATATGGTTGACAATAACGATGATAGCAGGGGTAATTACCACCAACGTAATGTTGATGATAACAACCTGAAAGACTCCATCAAGCAAGCAACGACGACACCCGTGTTCAAATCAGGTGCAAGTAGAACCTCAAAACTAGCATGCACATTAATATTATTAGAAACCAAGTCACTATTTGGTTGGTCAGACAAAGAATTCACTACCCTACTGAAGTGAGTTGAAATCTATTTCTTACTTTGCAATTGTCAATTGGTGTACATAATTCGTAAACATTCATCAACTTCATTTATATTTCTTTAAGGGGATTTTAAAACCATATATTGTATATAAATAGTCGTAGTATAGATTGACATATCAAACATGTTCATCATAAGTCAAAGCATTCAATTGATTTAATCTCTGGCAATCTTATAGGGCACTAAAAACTAAAATATTCCTTGAAGATAATGTGTTGCCATCAACTTGCAGAGAGGCGCGTCTGTTGTTGGTTGAGTTAGGGATTGAATATAAGCAAATTCATTCATGTAAAAATGATTGCATTTTATACAAAGATGATTATCAAAAAAAGGTAGAATGCCCTGTATGCAAAGAGAAGAGATATTGTACAGGTGTATAAGGTCCTACAGTTCCAAGGAAGGTTTTACGTCACATGCCAATTATACCGAGACTTCAACGAATGTTTCGTTGCAAGTCAATTGCACAATTGATGGAATGGCATGCAAAGAACAGGAGTAAAGATGGATTCATGTGAATTCTGGCCAACTCTAAAGCAATAAAACACATAGAGGAAAAATGGCCAAGAAAATTCAAAGATGAACCCCGTAGTATCAAGTTTGGTCTTGCAATTGATGGAGTGTGCCCATTCTCTTTCCTGAGCTCAAATTATAGTGTTTGGCCAGTTGGATTGATAGTGTACAATATTCCCCAATGGATGAGTGTTAAAAATGAGCACCTTATGCTGACTCTGATTGTTCCAGGAAAACATCAAGTTAAAAACATGGATGTTTATCTTGCACCTTTTATTAATGAGATGCGATTGCTATTGAAAGGCATAAGAATGTATGACATATCATGTCCCTCATCAAATAAGTCCTTCATGTTGTACAGTGTGCTATGTTGGACTATTCATGATTTCCCAGGGCTTGGTGTTTGTTCTGGTAAGATAAAATATTTACATATTTACACTCATAATTTATTTTCATCCCAACTTTCATACTTAGTTTTATACTATTTTTTTGATGTTATTAACATTACTTATTTAATTGAAAGGCTTAAAACAAAGGGGAAATTTTCATGTCTAAGATGTGTAGAACAATTTCAAGGGTGGTATTCTAAAGATCTACATAAATTTATTTACGCAAACAACAGGGTTTTTCTACCACTAGAGAAGGAGCTCCCTACAAGTGTCATAGACCTACAAGTCCATTTACTTATACACCTAGTTGATGACATTGAATTGGCGGGTGTCATATCAACGAGGTGGATGTTTTTCTTTGAGAGGTTTATGAAAACTCTAAAAAGATATGTCCGACAAAAGGCACATCTAGAGGGTTGCATGGCTGAAGGGTATGTATTGAATGAAGCATTTTTCTTCCTGTGTGAATTCCTTGGTAAGGATTTTGAAGATGGGCCATGCTTCTAGGATGAAGAATGAGCATCATATATTATTGATGGAGAAAAACCACAATCTAATGGTGTTCAAGTAGAAATTAGTAAGTAAATTCATGATTAGTGTGGTTTTTTTTCTTGCAATCATTAATTTAATCTGTAATTTATTTGTCAAATTAACAGCATGACATTTGGAGTTTGAAATAAACATGTTGACATGTAATAGGTGTAGACAAAAGTGCTATACGCGACAAGTTCATTCTGTACCACATGGACTTTATGAACAAATGGATTGATCTGTATGATAAAAAGAGAGAAGTGTTAGAAGCAAGGAGACAATTTAAGAGATCAAACCCAAGGAATAATCCACTTCCCACTGATCTGCTTGGGGAATGGGGCAAAGATTGCACACTAGAATGGGTTACTAAACAAATTCAAAATCAAATAGAAGATGTAGGTATAGAGAATGTGAAAGAAAGGTTCAGTTCAAATTTTACAAAATGTTGTTTCCTTTCAACTTTGACACTATTAACTATTTTAATATTCGTCATTATATTTCTTTTCACTGAAATAAATGGTCTTTCACAGGTGAGGAAATATCCAGCAATGTGGGCATATGGTCGACATTATCGTGTAGAAAGTGTAGATGTAAAGAGACGATCCTTCGATTGTGGCATCATGGTTGACTTCAAGCAATCCAGTCGATCAAGCTCAAAAGATAAGAATATAATTGAAGGGAATCTACAATATGTTGGGAAAATACAAGAAATTATTGAGTTGGATTACCGCTCTTTTAAATGTTGTATTTTTAAGTGTAGATGGTATGAAGCATTTGAGAGGACACGAAGACATGATACCCATAGTGGATTATTTTCTATAGATTCCTCATGTTTCCTACCAGAGGATAAGGAGGCTTATGTTCTATCAATTCATTGTGAGAAGGTATTTATTTAACTCAAACAAGAAGCGATAGTGATCATTAATCTATTAATTCATAGTTTATTGCGAATATATACATGTGTTTATTAATCAATAAAATTGCTATACCATACGTCTAATATATGTATGTCGTTCATGTGCAGGTATTTTTCTATGAAGATATTTTGGACCCAAAATGGATATTTGTCATACAATATGATCCAAGATTAAGGCATGTATTTGACGATGTATTAGTGGATACTGAGCAAAACAATGATGGCCAACAAAATGAGAGAGAGGGATTAGAGAACATCGAAGAAATTAACATCCATGATGATGTTGAAGATGGTTATGTTCAAGAACAAGAAGACAACAATCCAGAGTTGGATGATGTTATGGAAGACAACAATATGGATGGTATACAAAATGATGATCCAAATACATCTGGTAATAATATAGATGGTCTACAGTCAGATTTCAATGATGATGAAGATGATGGAGGTCAAGATGAGGATGATGATAATATTCAATACTTGAAAGAACATATGAACATTGGCAATGATACACTAGATGACATTGTAGTACAAAATAAAGTTAATGACCAAGACTTCTAAATTTTTAGAATTATTTGCAATCCATGTTTAAAAAAGGTTGATTAAATTGTTGGCAATAATGTTAATTAAATGGATTGTTCAATTGTTGACAAATTACCTATTGCAATAGCCTTAAATTGTTTAATCTTTGGTATGAATTGTTGGCAATAATGTTAATTAAATGGATTGATTGATGTTGTTCATAACTTGTTAATGGATAATCCTTATGTGATGGAAGTATTAAGTGATATAGGTCAAAGGATAAGGTCATCAAGTTCCTTAAATAGTGGGCGTTACCTTGTTTCACCAATGACAATTTACTTTCAAGTTTGTTGGTGACTTCAGAACAGATTAAGGAGCTTATGTCATTTTGTCAATTAAATCATCCACTTCACTTAACCCAATCTGGCATATGATTTGGATTAATGTTTTCTATAAATCTTTAAACCCTACTCATCAAGTTTAACATTTATTGAACCTATTTGACTCAAAATCATATTAAAGGTGTCAAAATATTCTACAGTAGAATATCCTTCCTTCATTTTTAAATAATATAAACATCTTTTGAGATATAACTTATTACTTTATAATTTTAGTTTGATAAATATCACCTATCCTCTTTTGTAATGTGAATGCAGGGGTCTCTTTTGATGTGAATAACAAAGAAAAAGTAAATTAGAGACAACTAGATAAATTATTAGCAATCCAATTCAACAAACAAATGATAACCAAAAGTTGACCACCAGAGAATAGCATCTTTTATATTGATTTTCTTCAAAGTATAGGCAATGCAATGTCTCTTTCAAAAAATCAAAATCCCAAATAGATTCTGAGCCATAAGGTCTTGGTTTCCTTTTATAAAGGAGGCAACAAGTTTCAGACCTTTCACATTCAAAATGGCTCTTTGTATTCCTAACCCTTGATATTACAATATTTGTCCTTTATAAGTCCAATTTAGATTTTCAAATATATTTGAATACATTTTGAAAACATGAAGAAAACATAAAGAGACAAAAAGAGAGCATTCAAGATGTGGTGGTTCTATTTAATGCCATCATATGGCTCATTGCTCTTCTATACCTCAACCTGTACTGCTGATGATTCATCTCTAAGATATTTCTCCTCCCATTTATATAATATTGTAAAATCACCAGGCCATTGGTATGCCTAAATCTTAAGCAAGTTCTCTTGGTGATCTTTCCATCTTTTATCAAGAAAAGCTCTGACACCCATCACAAATTTTGCATACCCAACATCCAACACAATTACTCATTCCAATATCATGTTGAAACTAATAATGTTGACATCTCCATCCTTCTTCAAAAAATCCATAACTTGGAATACTGTTTGGCCGAATTCCATCTTCCATGTGTCAAGACTTTTGATTTTCTCTTCTTCTGTTAGTATGAAAGGAATAAATTTATGCTTGAATGTAGTAAAAGATTCAACCTTTGCTTGCATATTACTTTTCAACGTAGGGATGATGAGCATATTACTTTTCAACACCATTTGTCTTGCCTCCTTTGGACTCACATCAATTTCATCTACTTTCAATTCTTTGAAAGTTTTTGTAATGATTTGATCATGTTGTGTTTCATCAGCATCCATTTTATTTATTGCAACTTTTTCATTATATTCTTTCATTTTCATTTTCAGCCAGATGTCCTTTTGTTTACCGCCCAACCGCAAATGTTATGAATGATCGTCATAGGACGGTGGGGGTGAAAACCAATTACATTCTCCTCTTACCACTCTACTACGGGCCTCGGTTGAAACCCTTGTGGGGACGCGATAAGTGTTATTACCGCAATGCCGCTGGTTACTTTTCAAACCTCCGCGGGACCGCGGTAAGAGACTAACACCGCCAAGCCGCAAGCGTCAGATGAACCGTCCACGGGGTAGCGGTAGCTTCTTCATATCAACCGCTTCCTACCGCCAAGATGCAAACTATTCTTTTATGCTCTGTGGGAATGCGGTATGTGCCATATTTCATTCCTCTTGTTCCCACATAATCGTAAAAGATAATCAATTAACCTGTGGGACAACGGTAATAAACAAAAACACTCATATAGTCAAAAATAGTCAAGATTGTTTCACAATGGCCATGATATATATGTATTTATTTAGTTATGGGGGAATGCTGGGGGTGATTGATTTAATTAAATAAATGTGGATTTATTTAATTAAGGATGATACTTTAGAGGAAGGGTTAATATTTAATTAATGTTAGAAGAACGGTTAGATTTATTAATTAAATAGAGTGACTTATTAATTTTGGTATTAGGAGGAATGATCAAAGTGGTTAATTAAATAAATATGATTTATTTAATTAACATTGTAAGAAGAGATGTGGAATAGATTTGGTGTGATGTTAGGCCATGGTAAGATTTAGGTGTCTACATTTCTAACAATGCATTAGTTTTTGGGTCGATGAATAATGATCACAATTTATCTTTGGTAATTTTTTCCTTCACCATATCATGAGACAATTTTGAGAAACAAAATTGATGACAAATTTCTCTATGGGTTGCCCATGTATTTATTTTCCTTCACTATTAAGATAGATTGAATTAGGAATAGGAGAGCATAAACAAGGATCAAATTAATGAGTGCAATCATGATTATATTATTGGATTTCAAACTTTGTCAACAAAGAACAGTAGATGATATCAACTTGGAGATAGAATGCCAACCCTAATTAAGTGGTTCTTCTTACTAATCCAATTAATACTCCCAAATTACTGTGATTGACTAGAAGGATTTAATTCCTTTAAGGAAACCAATTAATCATATCACACAAATACAAAAAATGTGCATTGATAAACTGAGTATATACTTGATATATCAATTTTAATAATAAGGAAGCACTAAAATGGAGACAACCAAATAATTGAATAACTTCAACAAACAATTGATATATCTATGTAAATGAGGCAGACTTAAACTGTGTGTTTCCTAATCTAGCAATCTATCCACAATGGCAATTGGAAATGGAAAGATATATTTCTAATTTGGTATAAATTGTATAAGCAATATCAAGGTAAATCCTATGTTTAATTGATAGAAAGTTTTAAGTAAAATGAAATGGGTGAGACCAGTGCCTTGTTGCGTAAATGGAGTCAAATAAAAATATGAGCTGAGTGGCTTATACTTGGTAGTAATTCTAACTGTTTGGCACACTAATATTGGTTAATAACTTGTATAAACATGCAAGGAAATAATTGACAGACTCTTCTTAATAATCCAACTAACACAACCAGGTTACTTGTAATTTATCAAAAGGATTTTTAATCCCTACTTGAAGGAACCAATTGAATAAATCAAACAAGAATAGTAGATGATATCAACTTGGAGACAAAATGCCAACCCTAATTAACTGGTTCTTCTTACTGATCCAATTAACACTCCCAGATTACTGTGATTGACTAGAAGGATTTAATTCCTTTGAGGAAACCAATTAATCCTATCACACAAATACAACAAATGTGCATTGATAAACTAAGTATATACTTGATATATAAATTTTAATAATAAGAAAGCACTAAAATGGAGACAACCAAATAATTAAATAACTTCAACAAACAATTGATATATCTATGTAAATGAGGCAGACTTAAACTGTGTGTTTCCTAATCTAGCAATCTATCCACAATGGCAATTGGAAATGGAAAGATATAGTTCTAATTTGGTATAAATTGTATAATCAATATCAAGGTAAATCCTATGCTTAATTGATAGAAAGTTTTAAGTAAAATGAAACGGGTGAGACTAGTGCCTTGTTGGGTAAATGGAGTCAAATGAAAATATGAGATGAGTGGCTTATATTTGGTAGTAATTCTAACTATTTGGCACACTAATATAGGTTAATAACTTGTATCAACGTGCAAGGAAATAATTGACAGACTCTTCTTAATAATCCAACTGACACAACCAGGTTACAAGAACAATAGATGATATCAAATTGGAGATAGAATGCCAACCATAATTATGTGGTTCTTCTTACTGATCCAATTAATACTCCCAGATTATTGTGATTGACTAGAAGGATTTAATTCCTTTGAGGAAACCAATTAATCATATCACACAAATACAACAAATGTGCATTGATAAACTGTGTATATACTTTATATATCAATTTTAATAATAAGGAAGCACTAAAATGGAGACAACCAAATAATTGAATAACTTCAACAAATAATTGATACCAATATGGTGCCACAGAATCAGAGGTTTTCCATTAACTTCTTCAAAATTATGCTTGCAACACGGTCTTTGAGTTTTGTAAATATTATGGAGCTTTTCTACTATCTACTACTACTACCTTCTTCTCCTCTCTCTCCCTTTTTTTTATCAGGTCTTGGTCTCTCTTTTTATAGAAGAGGCAAACAAGCTTTAGACCTGTTACAATAGAAAGGACATAACTATTCAAACTATTAAGAAAACACTTTTAAACTAACAAGATTTAAGAAAATATTTTTAATTAGAAAGACCAATTCGTTATTCACTGAATAGAAACCCGTGACCATCCAAGGCCTAAGCAAGGCATTCTATTTTCTAGTGTGGTATCTTCTCTTCACATTCAATCCTCTTCAAGACCCAAATATGTTTCCTACCATTCACTTATTTTTAGATCACTAGGCCACTTAAATTTCTATGTGGCTGCAAAGCTTACAAGATGGCTTTTCCATCTGTTGTCCAAGAGGTTCTTGATGTCCACCACAAAATTTGTGTATACATTGTCTAACATGATAATTCCATCGAGCAGAGTATGGAACTCCGTGAGTTTAATTTCCCCATCATTCTGTACATGTGCCAAACATTTAGGAATCATCTGATCAAAATCTTCTCTCCATTCATCTACACCCTTTATTTGGTTATCATCTTTGAGGATTGTTGGGCTGAAACGACATTTGATGGAGAGAAATATACTCCTCTTACCTTCCACTTTCTTTTTTGTATCTACCAAATACTGATACTCCTCAATTATACTTTTCACCATTTCTCGTGTAGCCTTGACCTTTGATGGGGCATCTAGATCTCTGTGTGTGGCTTTGCATAAAGTAGTCAGTGTGTGGAAGGTAGGTTGCCATCTCTTTTGAAGCCTTTCAAGAATGGAAGAATTAGTGTTTATCGGTTCCAGAGCTTTGATTAGATTGCTGAATTGTTCATGTACCCCATTTATTTTGTCTTTCAATATATCAACTCTATGCTTTAATATCCTACTCAGGATCTCTATGATGTGATTTTTGACATCTTCCTCATTATGTTTTTTCAGCTTATCAATTTCCTCTTTCATTTTTTGGATCTGGGGATCCTCTGTATGGGCTGGTCGGTGACAGATAATTAATTCATCTCCCCTTACTATGGTGGCTTGTTGCAACTGTTGTTTCAGCTTTCTATTCTCAATGACCAATTTGTTCACCTCATCATTAGATAGTTTTAACCTTTTCTCATATTCATTAATTTTCTTTTCCATATTTTCTACCACATCTCTGGTGAACATTGCAGAGTGCATGGTTATGGTGGTAGCTTCAGTAGGAGTTGTGTCTCTCATAGTTCTAATCATGGCTGACCCCCTCATTTCTTGTACTACATCAAGGAGCCGAGGCTTCCTTGTGTTCTTCTGCTTTGTCCATAGGGAAAGTGTTTGGTTAGTAGGGTTATACCCTACTCCTGAGACACCTTCCTCTGAAATCCAATTCTACAACTAACATGGGGTCATCTTGTGCTTTGATCTGATCTAAAAGAAACATTTTGGACAACTCCATCCCTGGTATAATCAACATATCACTTTTCAACACCATTTCTCTTGCCTCTTGGGGAGTGACATTAATATTATCAATATTTAATTCTACAAATGTCTGAGCCTAGATCTCAGCCTGGTTTGACTCATCAGCTCCTATAAGATTAATCTTCAACTTTTTATCAAATTGTTTCATTTTCATTTTGATCTAGAAATCTTTGAACTCATTGTTGTGTATTAAGTTATCATCCTCTAAGAATCTCAGAGAGGCCACTACCCTCTCATCCTCTTGAATCTCATCAGTTCCCTCCTCTGACAACCTGACCTTTGGATCATGAGGCTTTTGACTTTTTTGTTGTTCCACTACCTCTTTCAGTTCAGTCAAGGCCAAGATTACTTCTTGTTCTTAATCATCACTTGAATCATATTCCACTAATGGCTCCATCTTCTATTTTTTGGGTTGTGGCTCATGAGTGGGAGATGGAGGGGATGGACATGTAGGTGATGGGGGTGATATCTGAGATGTGGATGTTTAATGTGGTGGTTGGTGGGGTGTGCGAAATGGAATGAGTCCCTCATCTTGGGCCATTTTGTGGCCTGCATTACATCAGCTAAATACACCAAATTCCTTATAACATCCTCTTTAGAATGAAATTCATGTGAAATAGCCTTCTTCGTAAATAGGGTTCTTCTGATCATATTGATGTGACCCTCTGGGTCACATACTCTTTCTATTCTAGGTTTGAAGGAGTAATTGACCCTTATAAACCTCTACACTTCTTCAAGCATATCTAACCCAATGGCCAGCTCTTCAAACATAGTCAAGTTAGGCAAAAATGTGCCTTTCCTCTAATTTCTCAACAAGTCATGTTCCATCTAGAGCATCTGCCACATAAACTCTAGGAAACACACTCTTGTAGGTACAAACTTAGGTAAAACATATGGTGCTTGGTTGCACCCATATACTCTGATAATAGTGTGTTGTGGCATAAAAAACCAATCAACATAATTACAAGTATAGCCTTGGTCTGGCCCATACTGCATAGGCCTCATTACCTTCATCAACGACTCAGACATTCTTGGTGTTGCGTAACCAAGAGCAACAATCAATCTGACAGCAAAATCATCTTGAAACACTACAAAATCACTTTTTGTACACTGACTATCCCAAATGTAGCATCAATTTTGCACACGAAGTCTAACTCCTCTTTCTTGTGTACACAATTGCATCCTTGTAGTCCACTTCATTTCATTTTGATACATAATTAAGTGACACAATAAAGAATATTTTCTAAAAGTAATAGGGGCCTTGGCTTCCCTAACTTGTAGCAAACCTTCATGTATTTGTTCTTCAATCACAGATGCAAAATCAAATTCTAAATTTGACTCAGAATGTTGAATTATCATAGCCATTCTCATCAACCCTATTTGCATTTGCTCCTCTGCATTTGTCCCCAAAACTTGACACAACGCATAATAGGTATTCTTGAAATAAACTTGGAATTCATAAACTTGGAAAGGCTCCATTTTGGAAGAAGGAATAGAGAGTCTTCTGTTATCATCACCCCTCTTCATGTGTAAAGGGAGCTCATCACTTCGATATGTTCTCCTCAACCTCTTATATTCTTGCTAAAGTTTCACTAAATTCACCTCTATTACAACTTGTTTATTGAGGTTGAAACATTTGATAATGGCATCTCTATTGATATCAACTAAGCACTCACCATTTGGAAGCCTCACAGTTTTGGTTGGGGCAAGGTAACTATGGGAAAGGGCTTTAATCAGATCAACGTTAATGAAAATGTTGGAAATAATTAATTTAGCCAAATCTAGAGCCCATGGGTTTGATGTTGGTTCTTGGTCATTCCTTTTTATATAAAAGTACCAGTAGAGATTCCATCCCGACACAGGTATATAGGGGTCCCTATAGCCTTGAGCTAAGTCTCTAAAAACCTTTTTAGAACCTTTGTCAATTGAGCCAGGTAATAATGAAAGCAGAGGGGATTCCAATTAAGACTTTCTGGTTTTGGCTTCATCCTTCTTAGTTCCTCCCTCAGTCTTTTTAGGTGCCATTTTATGAAATTCACAAGAAATGATGAGCAGAGCTTACCCGGGAAAACTACCTTGAAGAATTCTCTTTACTACCGCAGTTTGAGCTCCTGTGTAATTTGGCTTCTGCTACTATGAGTGAGAAATCTTAATTTGTTTCGTGTATTTTCAAGACCAAGACACATTTACTTCTGGCTCATAAATTCGCACGATTCAAATCTTTGAGTTGAGCTTAAATCTGCATATTTTGATGGTGATGTGATTGGTATGCTTTAAATAACCCAACGGCTTGATTACCGCACTACCGTAGGTTAGGTTTTGGCCCCCCGAGGTATAGTGGTATAGTGCGTAGTGTATAGTATTAACTCTTCTTACCATCATACTGCGGGTTTTTTGAGAATGTTTTGCAGTAAGGAGGTATGATATGGGTATTATGAAGGCTAGCCACTGTGATATCGGTATTAGGGTAAAAGGCAAAGATGACTTTATGAATGGTAATAACATGATTTATTATGGAAAAATAAGAGTGGGAGTCATGGATACACAAATAAAACACTCAGAACCTTTATGAAAATTTTGGTTCCAACACGTGGACATCATGACCATGTGTCACATGCATACAGTGCCAATTATATGATCATGTTTTTAGTACAAATGTCATTATGTGGAACACATGTATGGAAACATAACATGTGGTTGTTGATGTTCCATATGTCTAACTAGCCATGAACATGTGTAGCAATGTGTATATCTCCCTATGTCTCTGGCCATGTCCCTCACTCTCTATATCTCCCTATTGGTCCTCTCTCTAAACATTAAACTGTAAACCTCTAAACCTTAACCCCTGAACCATAAACCCTAAAGTACCCTAATTAAATAGTGCCCCTAAACCATAAACCCTAAACTTGAGCAATGCTAACTCATAAATGCTAAATAATGCCCCTAAACCCTAACCACTAACCCCAAGAAATTCTCTGTCTCTATCTGACCTATATATTATCTACCAGCTCCTAGCTAGTTAAATCCTTTTCCTAGCTTTCCTAGTTTTCCTTTTCCTTTCCAATTTCCCTTTAGATCCCTGCACCAAATTTTCCCTATTTTACTATTTTGCACCTCTCCTCTCATCATTTGATCCTCCCATCCAATGAACTTTAGTTTTATTAGCTTGTTTCCATTTCATCCGGCTTCCAATTTTATCCTCATCCCTCTTTTCATGTCCTAGTTTTCTTGTTTCCATTTGCTTTGTTGATAAGGGAGGCGGATGGAGACAAAGACGAAGCAATAGAGAGAGAGAGAGTCCTATAAGTTTTCCATGCTTGTTCATTAATGATATATATAGGAATGATAGGGGGCCGAGAGAGGCAAGAGATAGAGAGATAGGGAGAGATAGATAGGTAGCGAGAGATAGAGAGGAGACAGATCATAGGGAGAGATAGAGGAGACAGAGGGGAGAGATAGGGAGATAGAGAGTGATCAATATAGAGATGTCTAGAGAGATAGGGAGATAGAGAGAAAGGCAAGAGATAGGGAGAGATAGATAGGTATGTAGAATCAAGAGAGAGGAGATAGATTGGGAGAACTGATAGAGGAGATCATAGTTGAGTGAGAGATAGGGAGATAGAGAGTGATTGAGATGTCTAGAGAGATAGGGAGAGAGATTGAGAGGTAGAGGGATGATAGCTAGAGAGAGGGAGATAAGGGAGAGATTATAGGGAGATATAGGTTTAGGGTTTCTCAGGTTTAGGGTTTAGGGGTTAGGGGTTAGGGGTTAGGGATTAGGGGCATTATTTAGGGTTGAGGGATTTAGAGAGAGAGAGACTTCTTTTGACATGCAACTATAAACCCTAAATAATGCCCCTAAACCCTAAACCCTAACCCCTAACCCCTAAAACATATATAAACCCTAAATAATGCCCCTAACCCCTAACCCATAAACCCTAAACCTGAGAATTAACCCTAAATCCCTAATTAATCCTAAACCCTAAACCCCTAAACCCTAAACACTAAACCCAAGTAACCCTAAACCTCTATCTCCCTAGCTATCTCTCTATCTCTATCGTTCCTCTACCTCTCAATCTCTCTCCCTGTGTCTCTGGCCATGTCCCTCACTCTCCATATATATCCCTATAATCTCTTTTGGCTATATCTCTGGCCATGCGTACCTCACTCTCTATATCTCCCAACTATTGGTCCTCTCTCTAAACACTAAAACCTAAACCTCTAAACCCTAAACTGTAAGCCCTAAATAATGCTCCTAAACCCTAAACCTGAGAAACTCTAAACCCCTATATATCTCCCTATCTCTAATATTGTCCCTCTACCGGCTCTCAATCCTTCTCGCTATCTCTCTGCAGGATATATATCTCGCTCACTCTAGTAGTCTATCTCCCTATCTCTCCCCTATGTCTTAGCCTATAATCTCTCTCTCTATCTATCTATCTCCAAACCCGAGCAGCATCCCTAAACCCCAAAACCCTAAATACAAGAAACTCTAAACCTCTATCTCCCTATGATTTATCCCCTATCTCCCTATCTCTATCATCCCTCTACCTCTCAATCTCTCTCCCTATGTCCTTGGCCATGTGCATGTGCCTCACTCTCTATCTCCCTATCTCTCTCCATAGTCTCCTCTATATCTCCCTATCATTCCTCTCTCTCTCTCTCTATAAACCCTAAACCCTAAACCTCTAAACCTGAACCCCTAACCCCTAAACCTGATCAAAAACCCTAAACCCCTAACCCCTAAACCTGACCAAAAACCCTAAACCCTAAACCCTAAACCTATATCTCCCTATCTCTCCCCTCTCTCCCTATCGCCTTTGTCCCTCTACCTCTCAATCTATCTCCCTATGTCTTTGGCCATGTCCCTCACTCTCTATCTCCCTATCTCTCCCCTCAGTCTCCTCTATATCTCCATATTGGTCCTCTATCTCTCTCTAAACCCTAAACACTAAACCTCTAAACCTTAACCCCTAATACCAAAACCATAAATCCTAAACCCTAAATAATACTCCTAAACCCAAGTAACCATAAATTAGGTGCTAAAATAGATGCTACATCAGGTGCTAAATTTAGGTGCTACATAAGGTGCTAAATAAGGCGTTAACGCGGGCGCTAAAACAGGTGCTAAACCAGGCGTTAAATGTGGTACTAAATTAGGCGCTACAGTAGGAGCTAAAGTCGGCGCTAATTGAGGTGCTAATTTGTGCCTAATTTAGCATCGAATTATTTTGGTCGGTGCAAAAAAATGCCAAAAACAACACCATCTTGATAAATAGCACTAATTTTTTCAAAAAAATTGGAGAAAAATACATTAAAACAGTGGGTGGAAGCAAAAAATGGAGCAGAAAAGGGAGCTAATCATAGGGATTTGTTGTAGTGCATGTACACTAATATTATTAGAAATCAAGTCACTATTTGGTTTGTTAGACAAAGGATTCACTACCCTACTGAAGTGAGTTGAAATCTATTTCTTACTTTGCAATTGTCAATTGGTGTACATAATTTGTAAACATTCATCAACTTCGTTTATATTTCTTTAAGTGGATTTTAAAACCATATATTGTATATAAATAGTCCTAGTATAGATTGACATATCAAACATGTTCATCATAAGTCAAAGCATTCAATTGATTTAATCTCTGGCAATCTTATAGGGCACTAAAATCTAAAATATTCCTTGAAGATAATGTGTTGCCATCAACTTGCAGAGATGCGTGTCTGTTGTTGGTTGAGTTGGGGATTGAATATAAGCAAATTCATTCATATAAAAATGATTGCATTTTATACAGAGATGAATATCAAAACAAGGTAGAATGCCTTGTATGCAAAGAGAAGAGATATCGTACAGATGTACAAGGTCCTACAGTTTGAAAGAAGGTTTTAAGTCACATATCAATTACACCTAGACTTCAACGAATGTTTCGTTGCAAGTCAATTGCACAATTGATTGACTGGCATGCAAAGAACATGAGTAAAGATGGATTCATGTGAACTCTGGCTGACTCTAAAGCAATGAAACATAGAGGAAAAATGGCCAAGAAAATTCAAAGATGAACCCCGTAGTATCAAGTTTGGTCTTGCAATTGATGAAGTGTGCCTATTCTCTTTCCTGAGCTCAAATTATAGTGTTTGGCCAGTCAGATTGATAGTATACAATATTCCCCCATGGATGAGAGTTAGAAAGGAGCACCTTATGCTGACCTTCATTGTTCCAGGATAACATCAAGTTAAAAACATGGATGTTTATCTTGCGCCTTTTATTGATGAGATGCAACTGCTATGGAAAGGCATAAGAATGTATGACATATCACATCCACCATCTAATAGGTTCTTCATGTTGTATGGTGTGCTATGTTGGACTATTCATGATTTCCCAAGACTTGTTGTTTGTTCTGGTAAGATAAAATATTTACGTATTTACAGTCATAATTTATTTCATCCCAACTTTCATACTTAGTTTTATACTATTTTTTTTATGTTATTAACATTACTTATTGAATTGCAAGGCTTCAAACAGAGGGGACATTTGCATGTCCAAGATGTGTAGAACAATTTCAAGGGCGGTATTCTAAAGATCTACATAAATTTATTTATGCAAACAATAGGGTTTTTCTACCACTAGATCATAAGTTTAGAAATCGCCTGAAGAATCAATTTAATGGAAAAGTTGAAAATAGAGGACCTCCCATGATTATGGGTGCAGGTGATGGCTTAAGAAGTATGAAGATGCTGAATTGAAAGGTTAGGAAGATTTTTTTGATCGGGGTGATTCAATTGAAGAACCAGAATAAGTTGTAGTCAATATGCCAGAGGGAATGAAAAGGAAATCCATATTTTATGAGCTCCCTTACTGGAAGGATCTATTAATATCTCACCTATTAGATCCTATGCATGTCTTTAAAAATGTCCCAGATTCTATATTCAACATATATCCAGCAACGAGAAGGACACCTTGTCTTCGAGGAGAGATATTGCTCTTTCACGTACCAAAATTGATAGAAAACATTTGTGGCCAAACAGGGAAAATGAAACATATGCAGAAGCTCCATGGATTTAAAAAACAAAGAGCTAGACCAACTAAAAAATGTCATCCATTCCATAAGGATACCTACTGGCTATGGGTCATCATTGGCTAAAAATTTTACTATTGATGGACATATCACATGATTTAAAACACATGATTTTCATAATTTTATGAAGGTATTATATATCATCATTTAACATTTACTAGTAACATTGATTAAGTACCACATATATTTTGATATCGTTATGTTGTGTGAGAAAAAATTACTAATGACCTTTTCATAAATGTGTTTCATAGCATATCATGCCATTGGCAATTAGGGGGGATTCCTCTCTTACAGTTGACTTAAGGAATGCCATAAGTCGATTGTCAGCATTTACAAGGTATGTGGTTAATGTGTGAGAGACATAGATATATTATATTGCATTTTAATTTTTGACTAAAGGTTCATACTAATTTACTATTCTTATATTAGGTGGGTGACCTCCAAGGAGATCCACGAATGTGAAGTGCCAAAATGGAAGAAGGAAATTGTAGAAATTGTATGTGTATTTGAGAAGGAGCTCCCTACAAGTTTCATGGACCTACAAGTCCATTTATTTATACACATAGTTGATGACATTGAATTGGCGAGTGTCGTATCAATGAGGTGGATGTTTTTCATTGAGAGGAATATGAAAACTCTACAAAGATATGTCTGACAAAAGGGACATCTAGAGGGTTGCATGGTTGAAGGGTATGTATTGAATGAAGCATTTTCTTCCTGTGTGAATTCCTTGGTAAGGATTTTGAAGATGGGCCATGCTTCTGGGATGAAGAATGAGCATCAGATATTATTGATGGAGAAAAATCACAATCTAATGGTGTTCAAGTATAAATTAGTAAGTAAATTCATGGTCAGTGTGTTTTTTTTTCTTGCAATCATTAATTTACTCTGTAATTTATTTGTCAAATTAATAGCATGACATTTGGAGTTTGAAATAAACATGTTGACATGTAATAGGTGTAGACTAAAGTGCTATACTCGACAAGTTTGTTTTGTACCACATGGACTTTATGAAAAAATGGATTGATCTGTATGAGAAAAAGAGAGAAGAAGTGTTAGAAGCAAGGAGACAATTTAAGAGATCAAACCCAAGGAATACTCCACTTCCCACTGATCTACTTGGGGAATGGGGCAAAGATTGTACACTAGAATGGGTTACTGAACAAATTCAAAATCAAATAGAAGATGCAGGGATAGATTCAAACATAACAGAAGATGAAATCAACATATCTAGAGGATGTGAAAGAAAGGTACAGTTGGAATTTTACAAAATGTTGTTTCCTTACAACTTTGACACTATTAACTATTTTAATATTCTTCATTATATTTCTTTTCACTGAAATAAATGGTCTTTCACAGGTGAGGAAATATCCATCAATGTGGGCATATGGTTGACATTATCGTGTAGAAAGTGTAGATGTAAAGAGATGATCCTTCGATTGTGGCATCATGGTTGACTTCAAGCAATCCAGTCGATCAAGCTCAAAAGATAAGAATATAATTGAAGGGAATCTACAATATGTTGGGAAAATACAAGAAATTATTGAGTTGGATTACCGCTCTTTTAAATGTTGTATTTTTAAGTGTAGATGGTATGAAGCATTTGAGAGGACACGAAGACATGATACCCATAGTGGATTGTTTCCTACAGATTCCTCATGTTTCCTACCGGAGGATAAGGAGCCTTATGTTCTACCAATTCATTGTGAGAAGGTATTGCTTTAACTCAAACAAGAAGCGGTAGTGATCATTAATCTATTAATTCATAGTTTATTGCAAATATATACATGTGTTTATTAATCAATAAAATTGTTATACCATACGTCTAATATATGTATGTCGTTCATGTGCAGGTATTTTTCTATGAAGATATTTTGGACCCGAAATGGATATTTGTCATACATTATGATCCAAGATTAAGGCATGTATTTGACAATGCATTAGTGGATACTGAGCAAAACAATGATGGCCAATAAAATGAGAGAGAGGGATTAGAGAACATCAAAGAAATTGACATCCATGATGATGTTGAAAATGGTTATGTTCAAGAATAAGAAGACAACAATCCAGAGTTGGATGATGTTATGGAAGACAACAATATGGATGGTATACAAAATGATGATCCAAATACATCTAGTAACAATATAGACGGTCTACAGTCAGATTTCAATAATGATGAAGATGATGGAGATCAAGATGAGGATGATGATAATATTAAATGCTTGAAAGAACATATGAACATTGACAATGATACACTAGATGACATTGTAGCAGACAATAAAGTTAATGACCAAGACTTCTAAATTTTTAGAATTATTTGCAATCCATGTTTAAAAAAGGTTGATTAAATTGTTGGCAATAATGTTAATTAAATGGATTGTTCAATTGTTGACAAATTACCTATTGCAATATCCTTAAATTGTTTAATCTTTGGTATGAATTGTTGGCAATAATGTTAATTAAATGGATTGATTGATGTTCTTCATAACTTGTTAATAGATAATCCTTATGTGATGTAAATATTAAGTGATATAGGTCAAAGGATAAGCTCATCAAGTTCCTTAAATAGTGGGCATTACCTTGTTTCACCAATGACAATTTACTTTCAAGTTTGCTGGTGACTTCAGAATAGATTAAGGAGCTTATGTAATTTTGTCAAGTAAATCATCCACTTCACTTAACCCAATCTGGCATATGATTTGATTAATGTTTTCTATAAATCTTTAAACCATGCTCATCAAGTTTAACATTTATTGAACCTATTTGACTCAAAATCATATTAAAGGTGTCAAAATGTTCTACAGTAGAATATCCTTCCTTCATTTTTATATAATATAAACATCTTTTGAGTTATAACTTATTACTTTATAATTTTAGTTTCATAAATATCACTTATCCTCTTTTGTAATGTGAATGCAGGTGTCTCTTTTGATTTGAATAACAAAGAAAAAGTAAATTGGAGACAACCAGATAAATTATTAGCAATCCAATTCAACAAACAAATGATAACCAAAAGTTGACCACCAGAGAATAGCAGCTTTTATATTGATTTTCTTCTACACCTCAACCTGTGCTACTGATGATTCATCTCTAAGATATTTCTCCTCCCATTTATATATTGTAAAATCACCAAGCCATTGGTATGCCTGAATCTAAAGCAAGTTCTCCTGGTGATCTTTCCATATTTTATCAAGCAAAGCTCTGACATCCATCAGAAATTTTACATACCCAGCATCGAACGCAATTACTTGGTCCAATATCATGTTGAAACTAAGAATGCTGACATCTCCATCCTTCTTCAATCCATAACTTGGAATACTATTTGGCCAAATTCCATCTTCCATGTGTCAAGAATTTTGATTTCCTCTTCTTCTGTTAGTATGAAATGAATAAATTTATGCTTGAACGTAGTAAAAGATTCAACCTTTGCTTGCATATTACTTTTCAACGTAGGGATGATGAGCATATTACTTTTCAACACCATTTGTCTTGCCTCCTGTGGACTCACATCAATTTCATCTACTTTCAATTCTTTGAAAGTTTGTGTAATGATTTGATCATGTTGTGTTTCATCAGCACCCATTTTATTTATTGCAAATTTTTCATTATATTCTTTCATTTTCATTTTCAGCCAGATGTCCTTCTATTTATCGCCCAACCGCAAATGTTATGAATGACCATCCCAGTACGGCGGGGGCGAAAACCAATTACATTCTCCTATTGCCACTCTACTGCGGGCCTCGGTTGAAACCCTTGTGGGGACGCGGTGAGTGTTATTACCACAATGCCGTCGGTTACTTTTCAAATCTTTGCGAGACCACGGGAAGAGACTAACACCGCCAAGCGTGAGATGAACACTGCCAAGCCATAAGCATCAGATGAACCGTCCATGGGGTAGGGTAGCTTCTTCATATCAACCACTTCCTACCACTAAGCTGCAAACTATTTTTTTATGATCTGCAGGAATGCAGTATGTGCGATATTTCATTCCTCTTGTTCCCGCATAACGGTAAAAGATAATCAATTAACCTGTGGGACAATGGTAATAAACAAAAACACTCATTGTTGGCAAGAGACACTGCTATGCATGATATATGTTGTCATTGATGGCAATTAAGATCATCCCAATCATCCGCATAACACAAGTTGTGCATACCGGAAGTTAGATTCAGAATTTGTCTAAGTCTAGACAGTTAGGAACAGAGCAACAACAGGGTTCAGTATTTTGGTCCGGATCTCTCTGGTGGGAAGTCATGACTAGCTATGGATCTAGGGGAGTCATGTCCATTGTCAAGATAGTCTAAATCTAGATTTTTGTCCTCCAGTGATGAAGGATTCAAAAGATATTAGCCTCTGAGTACCAGGTTCTAGTTTGTTAGAGCAGATAGAAGAAGAACATGATGACCTTGAAGAAGATCTTGATTCTAGATGTATGGAAGTTGTTTGTTGGACAAATAATAATGATCAGTGACAGTGGCCAACATGAGTAATGATTTTCAAGAGCAAGTTTTAGTCCATACCTTAAGTTACACATAGATCTAGCCGACAGAGTAGAGCATTCATAAAAGTTCTAAGTGTTGTTGAAGCTGACTGGTAGAATAATTGTAGATCATATTGCGGATATATATAGCCGATGAAATTGGATGATTCAGGGTGTGAAGTGTGTGTGAACAAGATGAATGTGAGAAGAGCAGAAATCCAAAGTGCGAATGAGGGCAGAATAGTAAGAAGAGCAGAGCAAAGATGAAATGTGTAAGATTAGTTTTTACACTTAACCGGAACTGAAATTCTTGCATAAGTATATGATGTTAATCAATTCAAATCTCTGTTATTCTCTTGTAATGTTTCCATAGGCAATGAGCCTTCTTCTTGAGTAGTGAGCTCTGGGCGGTGAGCCTGAATGCATGTGCATTCCCATTTGTAAAAATACTTTTAATAGGGTATTAATATTTGTGGGTTAACCCCCACCGTGGTTTTTCCCTTAACTGGGTTTCCATGTCAAAATCTTGGTGTCGAATGTGTTATCTATGTTTTCTGTTCATATGTTGTTGATTGATGCTAAAATGTTTATATCATTAATTTAATTAACAGCAAAAGGAAGATTGAGAAATAAAAGATTGTAAAAGTGTGACAACTGATTCACCCACTCTCTCAGTTGTCCAGTCCTAAACCAACACTCATATAGTCAAAAATAGTCAAGATTGTTTCACAATAGCCATGATATATATGTATTTATTTAGTTGTGGGGGAATGTTGGGGGTGATTGATTTAATTAAATAAATGTGGATTTATTTAAGGATGAGACTTTAGAGGAAGGGTTAATATTTAATTAATGCCAGAAGAACGGTTAGATTTATTAATTAAATAGCATGACTTATTAAACTGATATTAGGAGGAATGATCAAAGTGGTTAATTAAATAAATACAATTTATTTAATTAACATTGTAAGAGGAGATGTGGGATAGATCTGGTGTGATGTTAAGCCATGGTAAGATTTAGGTGTCTACATTTCTAACAGTGCATTAGTTTTTGGGTTGATGAATAATGATCACAATTTATCTTTGGTAATTTTTTCATTCACCATATCATGAGACAATTTTGAGGAACAAAATTGATGACAAGTTGCTCTATGGGTTTCCCATGTATTTATTTTCCTTCACTATTAGGATAGATTAAATTAGGAATAGGAGAGCATCAAACAAGGATCAAATTAATGAGTGCAATCATGATTATGTTATTAGATTTCAAACTTTGTCAACAAAGATACACTATCAAATTCCTAATGATGATTTTGATACACTATCAAATTCTTAAGTCTAATGCACTTAAATATTGATCTCATCCTTCAAATTTTCAATAGGAAAATTTAGTTTTCAAAAGGGTGAAAATAAGCAAGAAAATGACAAAATGCTCACCATGTTGTTAATTTACAGTCAACTTTAGATGTTATTTCATCTAATTCCCTAGGTGAACTAGTGAGGGACAATCCTATATTATCTATTAATGTAATTAATAAGATCATAGAATACATAAAGGAAAATAGATATGTAAAACAAAACACATTCAAATATAGAAGGGTTCTAACATATATGTCACTTCTATTCAAAATAAATAAAGGAAATATACACAGAGGTAAGATGAAAATTTGTTATATATACCTTGCTTTTACTCTACAAAATGTACAAAGTAGGCATTTGTTCGAGAATACGATTAGTTATTCTACATGTAGATGTTAACAAATATCCAACATATTGTATGGTACATTTCTTATATGGATGGGATGAGAACAATTGTACTCAAACTTGTATGGTCATGCCAACTAGTAGATCATTGTTGCATATTGTGGCGTACATGGTGTTGGTTCTCAAAAATGTAGGCTTCAGGCCATAAGAGGTTCCCAATCTCTTGATACGTTTTTGGTCAACAAGACAGGGTTTGTGTGATAGGACCCCCTTCTCTTTTGGCTCTGCCAGACCTAGGTGGGTATACCTATGTAAATGAGGCAAACTTAAACTGTGTGTTTCCTAATCTAGCAATATATCCACAATGGCAATTGGAAATGGAAAGATATAGTTCTAATTTAGTATAAATTGTATAACCAATATCAAGGTAATGTTGGATTTAGGACAGACAACTGAGAGGGGGGGTGAATCAGTTGTTACCAAAATCTCAGTTCTTTATTTATTTTAAGCCTTCTTAAATGTCAACAACATATCATATATTAATCATGGAAGCATAATGCAATCATTCAAGAGCATAAACAAATTCAACACATATAACATAAAATTTTTGGCGTGGAAAACTTGATTAAGGGAAAAACCACGAGGTGATTAACCCAAGATTGTATTCTCTGTTAGAAGAATAAAGATGAATAAAATGGCACTTGCCAATTAGGGCTTACAACCCGAGCACACTGCTCACAAGAGGCCCACTGCCTACAAGAGACACACTGTCTACAGAAGAATAAATATTACATACTTGAATTGGAGATTAGCATCTTCACAATGCTTGAGTCAATTCCATTTAAGCTCAATACCTCTCCTCTGCTTTGCGCTACTCTTCTCTACCACTTCCTCATCATGAACACAAAGATACTTTTAAATAACTTCACAACTCTTATTTATACATGACATCAACTTTGGAATGATCATCAAAGTCAGCACAACACACACTTATTTTATTTACAGAGCAATTACAAAAATACAACTTGACTTATTACAAAAAATTCATGCGCATTACTACACTGTCAGCCATACACAACTGGGACTTCAATCAACTTTGAGGAACACACCATGCTTCGCAAAACATCTTTAAGATCATCCGCACCATGCATAAATCATCCGGTTAGCCAAAATTGGGAAGAACACCAACGTTCGAAGGTAAATCTTCATTTGTGAGCTCAATCTTCAATGCGGACTACCAATACAAATTGGACACAATTTAGAGACCACCACAAGCTTGCTTGAATCACAAAGAACATCTGCACCACTTCTGCTTACTGTAATCAATCACATCTTCACCTGGAACCTCAAGAACACAGTCAATCATCACTATCTTAATAGAAGGATTGCTTGCAGACCTCCAAACCATGAACCAATTGAATTGTCAATGCACATTGGCTTCCCAAACATGCCACCAAATCTGCAGAACATGATATTACATTTCTGGATCTCACCGGACCTATTTGTGTCACTCTGTCACCTCTAAATAGCTGTCAGAACAGGTTTTACTCATATAGCCATAACTTCTCCAAATATTCATGCGGACCTCTTAGAACTTGTCTGGAAGATCTTCATACACATATCTAAAAATCCTTTGATGTGCGTACTCTGATCTTCATCAGGATGGGATCTTTACTTCATAGAACTTCCCTGTCTTCACTGTTCTTCTTTATTTTTGATGGGGCTAATTTACACAACTCATCCAATCCTTGACATCAATGCAACATGAGTATGTTGACATCAATGACAACACCGGTTAGGCCCATACTTGCAACAATCTCCCCCTTTGTCATTGATGGCAACATATAATGTGAAAAATTGTTTTAACAATCAAGACCGGAACTTCCCTTACTGGCTGACATAGCTCCCCCTATCAATAGTAGCCATTTACATGTCTTCTCTTCCTTTTACTGCTCCCCCTTTGATCAGCAACCACTTTTGTTTTTCACATGTCTTTTCTCCCCCTTTGACATCAATGGAAAAGGGCACACACTTGCAACCACATACTTCAGAATCATATTGACTGCTCCTCCTGAGTAGGAGCCTCCTATCACCAATCTGGACCACAAGATATGACTTTGAGATCCACCAGACTAATGCACATCAGTGCACCTTAATTCAGAACCGGAGGGGTAATAACCCCTAACTTCTCCCTGAGATACTCAAAAGAGTCCTTAGGTAGAGGTCTAGTAAAGATGTCTGCAATCTGATCCTTTGAGGGCACAAACTCCAATCTGACTTCATTCTTGTTCACCTGCTCTCTCAAAAATTGAAACTTGATGGATATATGTTTTGTCTTTGAATGCAACACTGGATTTTTTGATATATTTATTGCACTTGAATTGTCATAGAAGATTGTGATAGGTTCTTCATACTCCACTCTGATATCTCTTAGCATTTGATTCATCCATAATACTTGAGTGCAACTACTTGCTACTACAATATACTCTGCTTCTACAGTGGACAGAGATATTGCCTCTTGTTTCTTGCTCAGCCAAGAAACCAATCTTTTCCCCAAAAAGAATGCACCACCTCTGGTACTCTTCCGGTCATCCACATCTCTTGCCCAATCAGCATCAGTATATGCATGAAGAGAGAAATCATGATCCCTAGGATACCATAAACCATACTCAACTGTTTCCTTTAGATATCTAAGAATTCTCTTGATTGCCATGACATGAGACTCTCTAGGATCAACTTGAAATCTGGCAACAAGAACAACATCATTCATAATAGCACGTCTAGTTTGAGTGAGATAGAGCAGTCCTCCAATCATTGACCTATACTTTTTCTAATCAGTCTTAGGAGATTCATCATCTTTACTCAACTTACACCCAATTGCCATGGGAGTATTCATTGGCTTTGAGTCTTCCATCCCAAATTTCTTTAACAATTCTTTCACATATTTGGTCTAAGATATGAAGATTCCTTCCTTTGATTGAGTGATTTGTAGACCCAAGAAGAAATTCATTTCCCCAAACATAGACATCTCAAATTCACTTTTTATTTGATTTGCAAAATTCTTGCACATACTATCTCTTCCTCCAAAAATGATATCATCAAAAAATACTTCAACAATCAAGATATTTTCATGGCCAATCTTAAAGTACAAGTTACTGTCAGTAGTACCTTTGTTGAAACCAATCTTCAAAAGATGTTTATCCAATCTTTCATACCAGGCTCTTGGGGCTTGTTTGAGTCCATACAAAGCTTTCTTCAACTTGTAGACCATATCACCATGATCAGACAATTGGAATCCATCCGGTTGCTCAATGTATACCTCTTCTTCCAAATCACCATTCAGGAAGGCAGACTTGACATCCATCTAATATACTTTGAAATCCTTGAAGGCAACAAAAGAAAGAAATAATCTAACTGCTTCAATTCTTGCCACCAGAGCAAAAGTTTCTTCAAAGTCAACTCCTTCTACTTGAGAATAACCCTTACAGACCAATCTGGATTTGTTTCTGACTACTTCACCATCTTCATTCAGTTTATTCTAGAAGACCCACTTAGTCCCAATCACATTTTTGTCCATAGGTCTGGGAACAAGATCCCAAGTGTGATTCTTTTCAATCTGTATCAATTCTTCATTCATTTCTTTAGCCCAACTTTCATCATTGCATGCTTCACTTACTGTTTTCGATTCAATCTTTGAAATCAAACAATACTTTACTGAATCTTGAGCAATTTTCCTTCTTGTTTGAACACCTTTGCTTCTATCTCCTATGATCTGATCTTCAGTATGATTTAGTCTTACATACCTGGGAGTCTTCGGATTCTCTTGTATTTCTGATTCTTGGACAGGTTCTTCCAAGCATGTCTCTTCCTCTTGTATGTCTGAATTCTCCGGATTAGTCTAAATTTGAACTAGAGTGGGGACTGTCTCTTCTTGATTTGAGACATTATTCTAATCATCTATTTCATATTCATAATACCTTGAGGGATTTTCCATGCCTTCATCAACCTTCACATTTGTACTTTCTACAATCTTTCTCAATCTCTTGTTGTAACACCGGTATGCTTTGCTTTGAGTAGAATAACCCAAGAATATTCCTTCATCGCTTCTAGCATCAAATTTGCCAAGGTCTTCATCTCTTTTGATATAACATTTACTACCAAAGACTCTAAAGTACTTCACAGTGGGAGTGATGCCAAACCAAAGTTCATAGGGAGTCTTACCAGTATTGCTTCTAATTTGTACTTGATTAAGAGTATAGAAAGCAGTGCTTAGAACTTCTCTCTAGTAGATCTGAGGGACATTTGCTTGCATCATCATGGTTCTAGATGCTTCCTAGGTGGTCCGATTCTTTCTCTCCACAACTCCATTCTATTGTGGAGTCCTTGGAGCAGATAACTGTCTCTTTATCCCATGTTTCTCAAAGAATTCTATGAACTCTTTGGATGTGAATTCGGCACCTCTATTAGACCTAAGACATTTTATGTTTAGCCCAGTTTCATTTTCTACCATAGCCTTGAATATTTTGAACTTTTCAAGTGCTTCAGATTTCTCTTTTAGGAAAGTCACCCACATCATCCGGGAGTGGTCATCAATTAGTAACATGAAATATCTATCACCTTGCAAACTCCTGATTCTTTCCAGTCCACATAGATCAGTGTGTACTAAGTCTAACAATCCGGTAGAGGATTTCTCTTTACTTTTAAAAATGACTCTATTCTGCTTATCCAACTGACATTCTTTGCACAAACTGTTAGTAGGTTTCACCAATCTTGGAAGATCTCTTACAACTTGAGTGTTGCTTATCTTGATGATATTATCAAAATTTAAATGACACATTATCCTATGCCACAACCAACTCTGATCAATTAGAACAAATAAACAACTTTTGTCAGTACCAACCAAGAGGAAGATGTTACCTTTTATCTAAGTACCAGATGCAATCTCAGTTCCAGATCTTTCAATGATCTTGCATTTTCCATTTTTGAAATGAAGATCATAGCCTTTGTCCACCAGTTGTCCAACACTAAGAAGATTATGCTTTAGACCTTCAACATACAGAACATCACTGGTTTTGTTCTTTCCATCAAAAGAAATAGTTCCTCTACCTCTGATTCTACCAGCAGAATTATCACCAAATTTTACAACTCCTCCTTCATATCTTTCCAGATTTATGAACTTGTTCTTATCACCAGTCATATGATGAGAGCATCCACTGTCAATGACCCATTCAACCTTTTCTTCAACCTGAGCAGCTAGAGCCCTTTGTATCTTAAGATTGGCAGGTTCAATAGGCATTAGATCTTCTTCCTTGATGGCAATAAACATCCAGTCACTTCCAGATTTGGTTCCTATCTCAAATTCATCATCTATTACTCTTTCATCATCATCTTCTTGAACATAGTAACACTTCTTTTGAAATCTTGATCTATTAGGGTTAGGCCTTGAAAATCTTTCCAGACATCTTGAGGCAAAATGACCAATCTTGTTGCAATTGAAACATTTGAAAGGCAATTTTCCTTCATACTTACCGGATCCTCTTGGCAGTCTTTTTGCAATAAGGGCTTCAAGTTGAGCAGCTTCTGCCTCATCTTCTTCCAGATCTTTTCTTACTTTTTCATACCATGATAATTTCTTTGAGGAACTTTCTCTTGGATCACACCTTTGTTTACCTTTTGTAGAGGCACTAGCTTTGAATGTAGATTCAGTCTTGGGAGGAGCATCTCCAAACTCAGCCAATTCAAATGTAGCTAACTTCCCAACCAATTGCTCCCTTGTAATATTTGATAAATATCTGAATTCCTCAATAGCAGTAACCTTGTGTTTCTAAGAAGGAGGTAAGGATCTGAGAACTTTGGCAACAATCTCATCTTCATCCAAAGTTTCACCAGCACATCTAATACCACAAACAAGCTCATTTACTTTTGGCATAAATGTAGTGATATTCTCATCTTTGTTCATCTTCAGATTTTTTATTTTTCCTTTCAAAATTTGTAGTTTGGCACATTTAACATATTTGTCTCCTTCATGCAGAATTTCTAGTTTTGACCAGATTTCATATGTAGTTTTTAAATCCATAACATTTGTCAGCTCTGTATTAGATAAGGCACTTATCAAGGCTTCTCTAGCTCAAAGATTATCTTCAACATTTCTGATTTCATCTAGAGTTGACGGACCATTCTTTGGAGGAATATACTCTTTTATAGTCATGTTCCAACACTGAAATCCCATACATTGCAAGTGACATTCCATGTGGCTTTTCCAAAGAGTGTAGTTTGTTCCATCAAACCTCGAACTATCCCTCTTGTAGGAAGACATCCTGGATCTCCTCAAGCAGTTAAGCTCTTATAGAGGAACTTAGATCTGATACCAATTGTTGGATTTAGGATAGACAACTGAGAGGGGGGGTGAATCAGTTGTTACCAAAATCTCAGTTCTTTATTTATTTTAAGCCTTCTTAAATGTCAACAGCATATCAAATATTAATCATGGAAGCATAATGCAATCATTCAAGAGCAGAAATAAATTCAACACATATAACACCAAATTTTTGACGTGGAAAACTCGGTTAAGGGAAAAACCACGAGGTGATTAACCCAATATTGTATTCTCTATTAGAAGAATAAAGATGAATAAAATGGCACTTGCCAATTAGGGCTTACAACCTGAGCACACTGCTCACAAGAGGCCCACTACCTATAGGAGACACACTGTCTACAGAAGAATAAATATTAGATAATTAAACTAGAGATTAGCATCTTCACAATGCTTGAGTCAATTCCATTTAAGCTCAATACCTCTACTTTGCTTTACGCTACTCTTCTCTACCACTCCCTCATCATGACCACAGAGATACTTTTGAATGACTTCGCAACTCTTATTTCTACATGACATCGACTTTGGAATGATCATCAAAGTCGGCACAACACACACTTATTTTATTTACAAAGCAATTACACAAATACAACTTGACTTATTAGAAAAACTTCATGCGCAATACTACACTGTCGTCCATACACAGCTGGGACTTCAATCTGTTGGAATAAGGTGCAGTTAACCTTGTAAATTCGAATATTGTATTTTATTCCATTTATTATTTGTTATTTGTAATTACCCATAAGGGAATGAGGTAGTCTCATTGACAGTTGTAATTTCGGAGTTACCGGCGATAGTTATGGAGTGACATTTACGGTTGGCAAATGTAAAAAACTCAAAGTAAATGAGGATAGGCATGCTTCCTTGAGGAATATACTATTTTTGGCACGTATGACAACTGTCATAATGTTTGGTGAGTGAATCTATGACCGCTGTAAGTTGTCATAAGATTCTGAGATTCTATGACGCATATGACAGATATGTTAGTTATATATTTGCTATATTTAGCCCAATCTTCCTATCTTGGAAAGATACTCTTTTGTTGGAATCTATGATGGTTATGATGCATCATAAGATGCTATAAGAGGCCAGATTTAGTCTTGGGAGCCCAACCTTTGCATGGCTATTTTTGGACAAGTGTAAGATGCTTGTAAGATGGTAATTAATGTTTACAGGTTGGAGAATCTTAGGAGAGAGAAGGTGAACGCCTAAGATGAGTTAGAAAATATTTATATAAGTATTTGCCATGTATTAGTTGTTGCAATATAGATTTTAGGTACTTGGGTGCTGCCGGAATGATGTCAGATTGAAGACTGATGGAGAGAGTTGAAGTGTTATTGTATTATAAATCATTTTCAGATTAATACAAACATTGGGCCTCTTTCATATGTGGAGTTTTTTACCCGAAAGGGTTTTCTCCATGTTAAACATTATGTTATGTGTTCATATTTCTGATTTTGTATTTCTGTGAAGCATAGTTTTGTTTCTGTGTTACAATCTCCATTAATAACACACAGTTAAAGATTGCAGAAATTTATATTGAATCAGATTTCCATTGAAGTAGTGTTGCTTTCATTTCCAACATTTGGTATCAGAGCCTAGCCATCTTTGAATCTTGGGTGGTAGTGTGGAAGCTGTAGCTATAGTGGGAGATTTGGTTGTGTTTGTTTTGCAGATCTTGTGTTGTTATTATGGCTACATCCACCATTGCATCAACCTCTCGTTTGGACATTGAGAAGTTCAACGGAATGGGGTATGAGTTGTTGAAGCTGAAAATTGAAGATTTGTTGGAAGAAAGAAACCAATGGTTGGCTGTCCAAAAAGAGAAGAAACTTGATGATGTCTCTTAAGATGAGTGGGATAGATTGGATAAGAAGGCACGGGGAACCATCCGGTTGTGTCTTTTAGACTCTGTCCTATTGAAAGTCACAAAGGAAGAGACTGCATACAAGTTGTGGAAACGGTTGGGTGAGATCTATCAAGCCAAGAGTATGGTAAATAAACTTTATTTAAAAAGAAAATTGTTTTCCATGAAAATGCGAGAAGGTGAATTAGTTACAAAGCATTTAAATTCTTTTAATTTGTTAGTGAGTTAGCTTGATTCAGTAGATGTTGAGGTTAGTGAGAAAGATAAATGTATCTTACTTCTTTGTTCTTTACTTGAGTCTTGGGAGAATGTTATCCTTGTGATCACTGCTAACCTTGTGGATCCAAAGTTGGATACTCTTGTTTTAGTGCTACTGTCACATGAATTGAGGAAGAAGAGTTCGGATAGTTCAGGGGATGCTCTCAGTGTTAGGGGAAGGTCTAAGGAAAGGGGATCTAAAGGAGATTAGAAAGGGGCTAAGGACAAGTCCAAGGGCCAGTCTAAGACTCCTGGTAAAAAGAAAAGAGTTAAGTGTTGGAACTGCGGTAAAAGGGGACATGTGAAGGAGTGTAAAAACCCCAAGAAACAGTGGGAGAGTGCTTTGGATAAGTCCTCGAATGCAGGTGAAGAAGTTTTACTTTCTGCATGTAATGTTGTTTCTAATGAAAATTGGTTGGTTGACTTAGGATGCTCATTTCATATGACCCCGCATAAGGAATGGTTCTCCTCATATGAAGAATATGATGGAGGTAATATCTACCTTGGTGACAACTCTACATATCTGATTGTTAGGAAAGGAAAGGTATTGTTGTGTTTTAGTGATGGGAGGATTAAAACCCTCCCTGGTGTTTTACATGTTCCTGGATTAGCTAGAAATCTGATTTCAGTTTCAAAGTTGAATGATTTGGGAATGCATGTGACATTTGACAAGCATGGTTGCAAATTAGTGAGAGGGAACTTAGTGGTAGTGAAGGGGAAGAGATTTAGAAGCCTATTCAAGCTTGAAGCCACTACAGTTTATAATACCTCCTATGTATCTGAGGCTTTTGAAAACACTTGTATGTTGTGGCACCGTAGATTGGGCCACACAAGCAATAATGTACTGAAAACTATTAAGAATAAAAATTTGTTGGATGGTTTCTCCTATTCTGATGAGCACTTTGATTTTTGTAAGCATTGTGTGTTTGGTAAACAAACAAAAAATCATTTCCTTCAGGAAGCAATAGAGCAAAAGAGAAGTTAGAAATTATTCATATGGATGTGTTTGGACCTGTGGATAATGAATCTATCAGAAAATCTTGTTATTTTGTAACCTTCATTGATGATGTATCCAAATTTACATGGATTTATTTTATGAAGCATAAATCTAAAGTTTTCACTAAGTTTAAGGAATTCAAAGTCTTAGTAGAGAACCAATCGGGTTTAAAAATAAAAATATTAAGATCTGACAATGGAGGGGAATATTGCTCTAAGGAATTTGATGAGTTTTGCAAGCATGCAGGTATAATCAAACAAAAGACAACTCCGTATACACCACAATAGAATGGTGTTGCAGAAAGGATGAATCGAATAATTATGGAAAGAGCTAGAAGCATGCTTAGTGATGCACAGTTGGATAAATGCTTTGGGGTAGAGGCTGTGTGTACTACTTGCTACTTGATAAACAGATCTCCTTGTAAGGATCTTGATTCAACACCTTATGAAGTGTGGACAGGTAAGAAACCTTCTATTTCACATTTAAGGGTTTTTGGTTGTGAGGCTTTTGTTCATGTGCCTAAGGAAAAGCAATCTAAGTTGGATCCAAAGGCTAAAAAGTGTACATTCATTAGATATGGTGATAATGTAAAAGGTTATAAGCTTTGGAATCCACTAACCCACAAGATTATCTTTTCAAGAGATGTAATTTTTAAGGAACTTAGAGCTATTTCTGAAGCTGAGTAGCCAAAATAAAAAGATGAAAAGGTAAAGAGAGTACACTTTAAGTTAGAGCAGCAAGATGCACCTCAGGAAGAACAAAATGATGGATTGGGAGGTGAAGAAGAAGAAGAAGATTCCAGTAGTTCTGATGAAGATGAGTATGTAGTTACAGAAGAAGTTGTTGTAGATAATAATGCATAAGAACGAGTAGAGTCTCTTTCTCCACCCTTGAGGAGATCCACAAGACAACAAAATCTAGTTGACATGTATAGCCCACCAGATTTCTATTATGTATATGCTTTATTGAGTACAAACGATGAACCTAGATCCTACAGGGAAGCTATTTCTGCAAATGATAGTGAGTCTTGGTAGCTAGCCATGCAGGAGGAGATGATGGCTTTAGACTCTTGTAACACCTGAGATCTTGTTCATTTTCCCAAACGAAGAAAGGCCATTGGTTGTAAGTGGGTCTTCAAGAAAAAATTTGGAGCAGATGGGTCATTGGAGAAGTACAAGGCTAGACTGGTAGCCAAGGGCTACTCCCAGAGAGAGGGAGTTGATTTTGGTGAGATATTCTCTCTTGTTGCTAAATTGACTTCTATTAGATTTCTCTTATCCATTGCTGCAGCTTATGATTAGGAGATTGAGCAAATGGATGTTAAGACTACATTCTTGCATGGAGATCTTAAAGAAGAAATTTATATGCAACAGCCTACAGGTTTTGAGGTAAAAGGAAAAGAAAATTAGGTTTGCAGGTTAAAGAGGTCTCTTTATGGTCTAAAACAGTCCCCAAGAATGTGGCATCAAAATTTTGATTCATTTGTTTTAAAATTGTGTTTTTGTTAGAAGCGAGGAGGATCATTGTGTTTACATTCATTGTGTTGATGATTCTATACTAGTTATTGCTTTGTATGTTGATGACATGTTGTTTTTCATCAATACTAAGGGTATGGTCAGTGAGCCTAAAGCCCAACTTTCAAGTGCATTTGAGATGAAGGATCTTGGTGCTGCAAGGTATATTTTGGGAATGGAGATCAGGAGGGACAGAGTTAACAGAAAGCTTTGGTTGTCACAAAGTAAGTATGTGAATACTATTGTGTAGAGGTTTAGTTTGCAGGACTGTAACCCAATTGGACTTCCTTTACCCATTGGTACTAAGCTTTCATTAGATATGTGTCCAAAGACTAAGGATGATCTTGAGGATATGTCTAATGTGCCATATGCTATTGCTATAGGGAGTTTGATGTATGCAATGGTTTGCACTAGGCCAAATATTGCCCAAGCAGTGGGAGTTTTGAGCATATTTATGTCTCACCCTGGTAGACAACATTGGAGCTATGTGAAGAGGGTGTTTAAATATCTTGCAGGTACTCCTAACCATTGTTTGGTTTATTCTGGTACTGATAGTGCTGATAAATCTTTGGACATATAGGGTTTTGTTGATGTAGATTGGGCAGGTGACTTGGATAGTCAAAAGTCCACTAGTGGCTATGTGTTTACTCTGTTTGGAGGTGCAGTGAGTTGGATGAGTAAGAGGCATCCCATAGTTGTTTTGTCCACTACAGAAGTAGAGTATATGGCTACTACTCATGTCTCTAAAGAGGCAGTTTGGTTGAGGAGACTATGTACAGGTATTGGTTTTGATTGTAGGATCATTTAGATTGGTTGTGATAACCAGAGTGCTATCTGTTTGGCCAAGAATCCCATGTATCATGCTCGAACTAAGCATGTTGATGTTCAGTATCACTTTGTTCGAGAATTGGTTACAAATGGAGAGGTTAAGCTAAAGAAGATAGACACTCAGGAGAATGTTGCAGATTTGCTGACCAAGCCTGTGAGCACATAGAAGTTTGTATGGTGTAGAGCCATGGGCCTTGTTTCCAGTGCCTGATTATTTTTCATTTGTTTTCCAATGGGTTGATTTACAATGTATAATGTCAAGTGGGAGAATGTTGGAATAAGGTGCCATTAACCTTGTAAATTCCAATATTATATTTTATTCCATTTATTATTTGTTATTTGTAATTACCCATAAGGGAATGAGGTAGTCTCATTAACAGTTGTACTTTTGGAGTTACCGGCGGCAGTTATGGAGTGACATTTACAATTGGAAAATGTAAAAAACTCAAAGTAAATGATGATAGGTGTGCTCCCTTGAGGAATATACTATTTTTGGCATGTATTGCAACTGTCATAATGTTTGGTGAGTGAATCTATGATAGCTGCAAGTTGTCATAAGATTCTAAGATTCTATGATGCATATGACGGATATGTTAGTTGTATATTTGCTATATTTACCCCAAGCTTCCTATCTTGGAAAGATACTCTTTTTTTGGAATCTATGATGGTTATGACGTGTCATAAGATGCTGTAAGAGGGCAAATTTAGTCTTGGGAGCCCAACATTTGCATGGCTATTTTTGGACAAGTGTAAGATGCTTGTAAGATGGTAATTAATGTTTCCAGGTTGGAGAATCTTAGGAGAGAGAAGGTGAATACCTATATGTGTTAGAAAATGTTTCTATAACTACATTCCATGTATTAGTTGCTGTAATACAGATTTTAGGTACTCGGGTGCTGCTGGAATGCTGTCAGATTGAAGACTAGTGGAGAGAGTTGAAGTGTTGTTGTATTGTAAATCATTTTCAGAATAATACAAACATTGGGCCTCTTTCTTGTGTGGAGTTTTTTACCCGAAAGGGTTTTCTCCACGTTAAACATTGTGTTATGTGTTCATATTTCTGATTTTGCATTTCTGTGAATTATAGTTTTGTTTCTTTGTTACAATCTCTATTAATAACACATAGTTACAGATTTGCAGAAATTTATATTGAATCAAATTTCCATTGAAGTAGTGTTGCTTTCATTTCTACACAATCAACTTCAAGGAACATACCACACTTCACAAAACATCTTCAAGATCATCCACACCATGCGCAAATCATCTGGTCAATGAAAACTGGGAAGAACACCAACATTCGAAGGTAAATCTTCATTTGTGAGCTCAATCTTCAATGCAGACTGCCAACACAAACTGGACACAATCTAGAGACCACCACAAGCTTTCTTGAATCACAAAGAACATCTGCACCACTTCTGCTTACTATAATCAATTACATCTTCACCTGAAACCTCAAGAACACAGTCAATCATCTCTGTCTTAATAGAAGGATTTCTTGCGGACCTCCAAACCATGAACCAATTGAATTGTCAATGCACATTGGCTTCCCAAACATGCCACCAAATCCGCAAAACATGATATTGCATTTCCGGATATCACCGGACCTATTTGTGTCACTTTGTCACCTCTGAATAGCTATCAGAACGGGTTTTACTCATATGGCCATAACTTCTCCAAATATTCATGCGGACCTCTCAGAACTTGTCTGGAGGATCTTCAGACACATATCTAAAAACCCTTTGATGCGCGTACTCTGATCTTCATCAGGATGGGATCTTTACTTCATAGAATATCCCTGTCTTCATTGTTCTTCTTTGTTTCTAATGGGGCTAATTTACACAACTCATCCAATCCTTGACATCAATGCAACATGAGTATGTTAACATCAATGACAACACCAGTTAGGCCCATACTTGCAACAGGAAATCCTATGTTTAATTGATAGAAAGTTTTAAGTAAAATGAAACGGGTGAGACCAGTGCCTTGTTGGGTAAATGGAGTCAAATGAAAATCTAAGATGAGTGGCTTATATTTGGTAGTAATTCTAACTGTTTGGTACACTAATATAGGTTAATAACTTGTATCAACATGCAAGGAAATAATTGACAGACTCTTCTTAATAATCCAATTGACACAACCAAGTTACTTGTAATTTATCAAAAGGATTTTTAATCGCTACTTGAAGGAACCAATTGAATAAAACAAATAAGAACAATAGATGATATCAACTTGGAGACAAAATGCCAACCCTAATTATGTGGTTCTTCTTACTGATCCAATTAATACTCCCAGATTATTGTGATTGACTAGAAGGATTTAATTCCTTTGAGGAAACCAATTAATCATATCACACAAATACAACAAATGTGCATTGATAAACTGAGTATATACTTGATATATCAATTTTAATAATAAGGAAGCACTAAAATGGAGACAACCAAATAATTGAATAACTTCAACAAACAATTAATACCGATATGGCGCCACAGAATCAGAGATTTTCCATTAACTTCTTCAAAATTAAGCTTGCAACATGGTCTTTGAGTTTTGTAAATATTATAGAGCTTTTCTACTATCTACTACTACTACTACCTTCTTCTCCTCTCTCTCCCTTTTTTTTATCGGGTCTTGGTCTCTCTTTTTATAGAAGAGGCAAACAAGCTTTAGACCCATTACAATAGAAAGGACATAACTCTTCATAACTATTAAGAAAACACTTTTAAACTAACAATATTTAAGAAAATATTTTTAATTAGAAAGACCAATCCGTTATTCACCGAATAGAAACCCGTGACCATCCAAGGCCTGAGCAAGGCATTCTATTTTCTGATGTGGTATCTCCTCTTCACATTCAATCCTCTTTAGGACCCAAATATGTTTCCTGCCATTCACTTATTTTCAGATCACTAGGCCACTTAAATTCTTGTGCAGCTACAAAGCTTACAAAATGGCTTTTCCATCTGTTGTCCAAGAGGTTCTTGATGTCCAACACAAACTTTGTGTATCCATTGTCCAACATGATAATTCCATCGAGCAAAATATGGAACTCAGTGAGTTTAATTTCCCCATCATTCTGTACATGTGCCAAACATTTAGGAATCATCTGATCAAACTCTTCTCTCCATTCATCTACACCCTTCATTTGGTTATCATCTTTGAGGATTGATGGGCTAAAATGACATTTGATGGAGTCAAATGTACTCCTCTTACCTTCCACTTTCTTTTTTGTATTTACCAAATACTGATCCTCCTCAATTATGCTTTTCACCATTTCTCGTGTAGCCTTGAGCCTTGATGGGGCATCTAGATCTCTGTGTGTGGCTTTGCATAAAGTAGTCAGTGTGTGGAAGGTAGGTTGCCATCTCTTTTGAAGATTTTCAAGAATGGAAGAATTAGTGTTTATCTATTCCAAAGCTTTGATCAGATTGCTGAATTGTTCATGTACCCCATTTATTTTGTCATTCAATATATCAACTTTATGCTTTAATACCCTTTTCAGGATCTCTATGATGCAATTTTTGACATCTTCCTCATTATGCTTTTTCAGCTTATCAATTTCCTCTTTCATTTGTTGGATCTAGGGATCCTCTGTATGGACTGGTCAGTGATAGACAATTAATTCATCTCCCCTTACTATGGTGGCTTGTTGCAACTGTTGTTTCAGCTTTCTATTCTCAATGAACAATTTGTTCACCTAATCATTAGATAGCTTTAACCTTTTATCATATTCATTAATTCTCTTTTCCATGTTTTCTACCACATCTCTGGTGAACATTGCAGAGTGCATGGTTATGGTGGCAGCTTCAGTAGGAGTTGTGTCTCTCATAGTTCTAATCATGGTTGACCCCCTCATTTCTTGTACTACATCAAGGAGTCGAGGCTTCCTTGTGTTCTTCTGCTTTGTCCATAGGGAAAGTGTTTGGGTAGTAGGGTTATACCCTACTCCTTAGACACCTTCCTCTGAATCAAATTCTGCAACTAACACAGGGTCATCTTGTGCTCTAATCGGATCTAAAAGAAACATTTTGGACAACTCCATCCCTGGTATAATCAACATATCACTTTTCAACACCATTTCTCTTGCCTCCTGGGGAGTGACATTAATATTATCAATATTTAATTCTGCAAATGTCCAAGCCTAGATCTCAACCTGGTTTGACTCATCAACTCCTATAAGATTAATCTTCAACTTTTCATCAAATTGTTTCATTTTCATTTTGATCCAGAAATATTTGAACTCATTGTTGTGTATAAATTTATCATCCTCTATGAATCTTAGAGAGGCCACTACCCTCTCATCCTCTTGACTCTCATCAGTTCCCTCCTCTAACAACCTGACCTTTGGATCATGAGGATTTTGATTTTTTTGTTGTTCCGCTGTCTCTTTCAGTTCAGTCAAGGCCAAGATTGCTTCTTGTTCTTCATCATCACTTGAATCATATTCCACTAATAGCTCCATCTTCTATTTTTTGGCTTGTGGCTCATGAGTAGGAGATGGAGGGGATGGATGTGTAGGTGATGGGGGTGATATCTGAGATGTGGATGTTTCATGTGGTGGTTGGTGGGGTGTGGGCAATGGAATGAGTCCCTCATCTTGGGCCATTTTGTATAATTCATCAAATTTACTCAAAATCATTTGCATTCTTTTTAGAAGGTTGGGTTCATCTATAAAAAAGCCTTTGAAGCTTCTATCTTTTTCCTTCTTCTGATTTTCCCAGCTCATCATTGCATTCCACCTTTTTTTGGCCTGCATTACATCAACAAAATATACCAAATTCCTTATAACATCCTCTTTAGAATGAAATTCATGTGAAATAGCCTTCTTCCTCAATAGGGTTCTACTGATCATATTGATGTGACCCTTTGGGTCACATACTCTTTCTGTTCCAAGTTTGAGGGAGTAATTGACCCTTATAAACCTCTGCACTTCTTCGAGCATATCTAACCCAATGGCCAGCTCTTCAAACATAGTCAAGTTAGGCAAAAATGTGCCTATCCTCTAATTTCTCATCAAGTCATGTTCCATCTAGAGCATCTGCCACATAAACTCCAAGAAACACACTCTTGCAGGTACAAACTTAGGTAAAACATGTGGTGCTTAGTTGCACCCATATACTCTAATAATAGTGTGTTGTGGAATAAGAAACCAATCAGCATAATTATGAGTATAGCCTTGGTCTAGCCCACACTGCACAGGCCTTGTTACCTTCATCAATGACTCAGGCATTCTTGGTATTGCGTAACCAAGAGCGGCAATCAATCTGACAGCAAAATCATCTCGAAACACTACAAAATCACTTTTTGTACACATGTTATCCCAAATGTAGCATCAATTTTGCACACAGAGTCTAACTTCTCTTTCTTGTGTACATAATTACATCCTTGTAGTCCACTTCATTTCATTCCGATACATAATTAAGTGACACAATAAAGAATATTTTCTGAAAGTAATAGGGGCCTTGGCTTCCCTAACTTGTAGCAAACCTTTATGTATTTGTTCTTCAATCACAGATGCAAAATCAAATTCTAAATTTGACTCAAAATGTTGAATTATCATAGCCATTCTCATCAACCCTATTTGCATTTCCTCCTCTGCATCTATCCCCAAAACTTGACACAATTCATAATAGGTATTCTTGAAATAAACTTGGAATTTAGAAACTTGGAAAGGTTCCATTTTTTAAGAAGGAATAGAGAGCCTTCTATTATCATCACCCCTCTTCATGTGTAACGGGAGCTCATCACTTCGATATGTTCTCCTCAACCTCTTATATTCTTTCTCAAGTTTCACTCAGTTCACCTCTGTTATAGCTTGTTTATTGAGGTTGAAACATTTGATAATGGCATATCTACTGATATCCACTAAGCATTCACCATTTGGAAGCCTCACAGTTTTGGTTGGGGCATGGTAACTATGGGCAAGGGCTTTAATCAGATCAACATCAATGAAAATGTTGGAAACACTTAATTTAGCCAAATCTAGGGCCCATGGGTTTGATGCTGGTTCCTGGTCATTCCTTTTTATATAAACATACCAGTAGAGATTGCATCGCAACACAGGTATATAGGGGTCCCTACAGCCTTGAGCTAAGTCTCTAAAAACCTTTTTAGAACCTTTGTCAATTGAGCCAAGCAACAATGAAAGCAGGGGGGATTGCAATGAAGACTTTCTGGTTTTGGCTTCATCCTTCTTAGTTCCTACCTCAGTCTTTTTAGGTGCCATTTTATGAAATTCACAAGAAATGATGAATAGAGCTTACCTAGAAAAATCGCCTTGAAGAATTCTCTTTACTCCCGCGGTTTGAGCTCCTTTGTAATTTGTCTTCCACTACTATGAGTGAGAAATCTTAATTTGTTTCATGTATTTTCAAGACCAAGACACATTTACTTCTAGCTCATAAATTCACACGATTCAAATCTTCATGTTGATCTTAAATCTTTATATTTTGATGTTGATGTGATTGGTATGCTTTAAATAACCCAACAACTTGATTACCGCACTACTGTAGGTTCGGTTTTGCCCCCTGAGGTATAACGGTATAGTGCATAGTGTATAGTATTAACTCTTCTTACCATCATACCATGGGTTGTTTGAGAATGTTCTGTGGTAAGGAGGTATGATATGGGTATTATGAAGGCTAGCCACTATAATAGCGATATCACGGTAAAATGCAAAGATGACTTTATGAATGGTAATAACATGATTTATTATGGAAAAATAAGAGTGGGAGTCATGGATACACAAATAAAACACTCAGAACTTTTATGAAAATTCTAGTTCCAACATGTGGACATCATGACCATGTGTCACATGCATACAGTGCCAATTATATGATCAATTTTTGTAGTACAAATGTCATTAGGTAGCACACATGTATGGAAGCATAACATGTGGTTGTTGATGTTCCATTTGTCTAACTAGCCACCAACATGTGTAGCAATGTGTATAGCCACACTATCTTGATCCTTGAAGATCTATAAACCCTAAATAATGCCCCTAGTAACCCTAAACCCTGACCCCTAAACCATAAAGCATAAACCTAAATAATGCCCCTTATAAGCCCTAACCCAGCCTTGACCCACCATAAACCCTAAACCCCTAAATCCTAAATCATAAACACCTAAACCCAAGCAACCCTAAGTCTCTATCTCCCTATCTCCCTATGTAGCCCTATCTATATCATTCCTCTACCTCTCAATATCTCTCTCAGCCCTATGTCTTTGGCGATGTCCCTCACTCTCTATATCTCCCTATTGGTCCTCTCTCTCTAAAGACTAAACCCTAAACCTCTAAACCTTAACCCCTAAACCATAAACCCTAAAGTACCCTAAAGAATGCCCCTAAACCCTAGTAAACTCTAAGCCCTAAAATTGAGCAATGCTAAACTCATAAACGCTAAATAATGCCCCTAAACCCTGACCGCTAACCCCAAGCAACTCGTTGTGTCTTTCTCTGTCTCTTTCATTGTCAAAATCTTGGTGTCTCATGTGTTGATGTGTATCTGCTCTGGTGTTTATGCTTTATGCTTTCATAAGTGATTAATTGATATGCTATTAAATAACAAAGAGGATTTAAGTGTTTGAATTAGAAGCAAGTTTTGGACAACTGATTCACCCCCCCTCTCAGTTGTCTGTCCTGAATCCAACAATTGGTATCAGAGCCAAGTTCCTCTAAAAAGAGCTTAACCGCTTGAGGAGATCTAGGATGTCGTCATACAAGAAGGATAGTCTGAAGTTTGATGGAACCAACTTCTCTCTTTGGAAAGGTCGCATGAAATGTCACTTGTAGTGTATGGGAAAGGCGTACTGGTCCATGGTCACAAAAGCTTATACACCTCCACAGGGTGGTCCGACAACTCTAAATAAAATCACAGATGTTGAAAACAATCTGCGGACCAAAGAGGCTCTTCTAAGCGCATTAACTGACTCAGAGCTCTCAAATGTTATTGACCTACCAACTACCTATGAGATCTGGATTAAACTAGAACTTCTGCATGAAGGAGATGAGTATGTTAAGAGTGCAAGGTTGTAGAGTCTCAAAGGGAAATTTAAAAGACTGAAGATGAGAGATGGTGAAAATATTACTACCTTTATGCCAAGAGTAAATGAGCTGGTGTGTGGAATTAGGAATGCTGGTGGAGTTTTGGATGAAAATGAGATTGTTGGCAAAATTCTCAGATCCCTTCCTACTACCTACAAAATCAAGGTTGTTGCCATTGATGAATTCAGAGCCCACACAACTGTCACAAGAGACCAATTGGCTAGCAAACTGGCTGCATTTGAAATGACCGAGTTTGGAGATGATCCCCCCAAGACTGAATCTGCATTCAAAGCCAGTGCCTCTGTGAAAGGTAAACAAAGATTTGATCTAGGAGAAAATTCTTGAAGGAAGCTATCATGGTATGATCAAACAAGAAGAGACATGGAAGTGGAAGAAGCAGAAATAGCTCAACTTGAAGCTCTCATTGCAAAGAGACTGCCAAGAGGATCTGGTAAGTATGAAGGAAAATTACCCTTTAAGTGCTTCAACTGCAATAAGATTGGTCTTTTTGCCTCAAGATGTTCAGAAAGATCTTCAAGGTCAAATTCTAACAGACAAAGGTTCTAAAAGAATTGTTATTATGTTCATGAAGAATATTATAATGAAGGAGTAACAGATGATGAATCAGAGATAGGAAACAAATCCAGAAATGAATGGGTGTTTATTGCCATCAAGGAAGAAGATCCAATATCCTCTAAATCTGTCAATCATAAGGTTGTAGAAAGAGCTTTGGCTGCCCAAGTTGAAGAAAAGGATGATTGGGTTATTGATAGTGGATGCTCTCACCATATGACAGGGTACAAGAACAAGTTCTTAGATTTGGAAAGGTATGAAGGAGGAATGGTAAAGTTTGGTGATAATTCTGTTGGTAGAATCAGAGGAAGAGGAACTATTTCTTTTAATGGAAGAAACAAAACTGGTAATGTGCTGTATGTTGAAGGTTTGAAGCACAATCTTCTCAGTGTTGGATAGTTGGTGGACAAAGGCTATGATCTCCGATTCAAGGATGGAAAATACAAAATCTTTGAAAGATCTGAAACAGAGATTGCATCTGGTACTCAAACTAAAGGTAATATCTTCCACTTGGTTGGTGCTAGTAAAAGTTGTCTATTTGTTCAAGTTGATCAGAATTGGTTATGGCATAGAAGGATGTGTCATGTAAATTTTGATAACATCATCAAGATAAGCAATACTCAGGCTGTAAGAGATCTTCCAAAATTGGTAAAACCTACAAATAGTTTGTGCAAAGAATGTCAGCTGGGTAAACAGAGCAGAGTCTCATTCAAAAGCAAGGATTAGTCCTCTACCGGATTATTGGAATTAGTTCATACTGATCTATGTGGTTCGACAAGAATCAAGAGTATGCAAGGTGATAGATATTTCATGTTATTGATTGATGACCATTCCCGGATGATGTGGGTTACCTTTCTGAAAGAGAAATCAGAAGCTTTTGAGAAGTTCAAAATCTTCAAGGCTATGGTAGAGAATCAAACCGGATTAAAACTGAAATGTCTAAGGTCTGATAGAGGTGGTGAATTCACATCCGGTGAATTCATAGATTTTTGTGAGAAGCATGGTATAAAGAGATACTTATCTACTCCTAGGACTCCACAGCAGAATGGAGTAGTAGAGAGAAAGAACCGGACCATCCAGGAAGCATCCAGGACAATGATGATGGAAGCAAATGTTCCCCAGATGTTTTGGAGAGAAGCTGTCAGCACTGCAGTCTATACTCTCAATCGAGTTCAAATCAGAAGCAATACCAGTAAGACTCCTTATGAACTTTGGTTTGGCATCACTCCTACTGTGAGATATTTTAGGGTATTTGGTAGCAAATGTTACATTAAAAGAGATGAAGATCTAGGAAAGTTTGATGCTAGAAGTGATGAAGGAATTTTCTTGGGTTACTCCACTCAAAGCAAAGCATACCGGTGTTTTAACAAGAGACTAAGAAAGATGATAGAAAGTACAAATGTGAAGGTTGATGAGGGAATAGAGAAACCCTCAAGGTTTTATGAGTATGATGAAGATGATCAAGATGGTGTTCTGGTTCAAAGAGCTCAATCCTCTCCTGAAAGTCAGATTTAGACTGATCCGATAAATCAGGAAGAAGAGATAGGTCTGAATGAGCCTGATCAAGAAGTAGAAGTGCATGAAACTCCCAAAGTTCCAAGGTATGTAAGACTGAACCACTTTGAAGATCAAATCATAGGTGACAAAAGCAAAGGTGTGCAAACTAGAAGGAAAATTGCTCAAAATTCAGATGAATGTTGTCTAATTTCAAAGATTAAACCTAAGACAATAAATGAAGCCTGCAATGATGAAAATTAGACCAAAGCAATGGAGGAAGAGTTGATGCAAATTGAGAAAAATCACACTTGGGATCTTGTTTCTAGACCTAGAAACAAGAATGTGATTGGAACCAAATGGGTCTTCTGGAACAAATTAAATGAAGTTGGTGAAGTAATCAGAAATAAAGCCAGATTAGTCTGCAAAGGCTACTCTCAAATAGAAGGGATTGATTTTGAGGAAACCTTTACTCCGGTGGCAAGAATTGAAGTTGTCAGACTATTTCTTGCATTTGTTGCCTTCAAAGATTTCAAAGTGTATCAGATGGATGTCAAATCTTCTTTCCTAAATGGTGACTTAGAAGAAGAGGTGTACATTAAACAACCGGATGGATTTCAGTTATCTGAGCATGGTGATATGGTCTGCAAATTAAATAAGGCACTATATGGTCTAAAGAAAGCTCCAAGAGCATGGTATGAAAGGCTAGACAAACATCTTTTAAAGATTGGTTTCAACAAAGGTACTGCTGATAGTAACCTATATTTCAAAATTGATCATGAAAACATCTTGATTGTTGAAGTATTTGTTGATGATATCATCTTTGGAGGAAGAGACAGTATGTGTAAAACCTTTGCAAATCAAATGAAAAGTGAGTTTGAAATGTCAATGCTCGGTGAAATGAATTTCTTCTTGAGTCTACAAATTACTCAGACAAAGAAAGGAATCTTTATCTCTCAGACCAAATATTGGAAAGAATTATTGAGGAAATTTGGAATGGAAGATTCAAAGCTAATGAACACTCCCATGGCAACTAGATGTAAGTTGAACAAAGATGATGACTCTCCTAAGATAGATCAGACAAAGTATAGATCAATGATTAGAGGATTATTGTACCTCACTCAAACTAGACCAGATATAATGCAGGCTGTTGGTCTTGTGGCGAGATTCCAGGCTGATCCCAGAGAATCTCATGTCATGGCAATCAAAAGAATTTTTAGGTACTTAAAAGGAACAGTTGATTATGGTCTATGGTATACTAGAGATCATAATTTTTCTCTTCATGCATATACAGATGCAGATTGGGCAGGAGATGTAGATGATAGGAAGAGTACAAGTGGAGGAGCATTCTTTTTGGGAAAAAGGTTGGTTTCTTGGCTAAGCAAGAAATAAGAGGCAACATCCCTGTCTACAACTGAAGCAGAATACATTGCAGCAGCAGAAAGTTGCACTCAGCTTTTGTGGATGAAGCAGATGCTAAAAGATATTCAAGTAGAATATGAGGAGCCTATCACAATTTTCTGTGATAATTCAAGTGCAATAAATATTTCTAAGAATCTGGTATTGCATTCTAAGACTAAGCATATATCTATCAAGTTTCACTTGCTGAGAGAGCAAGTGAACAAGGGTGAAGTCAGATTGGAGTATGTGCCCTCCAAGGATCAACTTGCAGATATTTTTACTAAACCTCTTCCCAAGGACTCTTTTGAGTATCTCAGGGAGAAGTTAGGGGTTATTACCCCTCCGGTGATGAACTAGGATGCACTGATGTGCATCAGTCTGGTGGATATCATAATCATATCTTGTGATCTGGATTGATGATGGGGAGCTGCTACTCAGGGGGAACAACTGGTATGATTTTGATGTGTTAGAATTGCAAGTATGAGTCCTTTGCCATTGATGTCAAAGGGGGAGAGATGACATGTGAAAAACAAGTGGTTGATGATCAAAGGGGGAGTAGTAAAGGAAGAGAAGACATGTGAAGGGTTGTTGCTAATAGGGGGAGCTATGACAGAAAGGAAAAGTTCTTGTCTTGATGGTTTTTCACATCATCTGTTGCCATCAATGACAAAGGGGGAGATTGTTGCAAGTATGAGGATAACTGGTGTTGTCATTGATGTCAACATACTCATGTTGCATTAATGAGAAGGATTAGATGAGCTATATGCTGAGGATTTTGAGAAAGTAAGTCTCAATCAGAAACAATTAAGAATAGTGATGACAAGAAGGTAAAATTCCTCAATAGATTGAGGATCAGAGGATGCAATTTAAAGGGTTTGTAGATATAAGTCTTGAGATGCTCCAGTCAAGATTTTAGAGGCAGATCTAAAAAAGTGTTGAGGACGTCCCTGTGAAGTATCAACTAGATTAGTTCGTGGGTTGAAGGTCCGAAAGTACCTATTCATTTATGACAGTGATGACAGACTGTGTTCTTGTAGCTCCAGATGAAGGTGAGAAGAATTCCAGCAAGATGATGAAGTGCGGATGTGTTTGGTGATTCAGGGAAGGTTATGACGATCATTGGATCATGTCCAGTTAATGAAGGTGATCCGCATTAAAGTTAGAGTTTGATTTGAAGAATAACCACGAATATTGGTGTTCTTCTTAGGACTGGCCGACCGGATGTATTACACGTTTTGTGAATGTTCTTGTAGGTGTTTTCTGACTTAGATGATTGTTCCTAAGTCTATGCCTTGTATAAATAAGGGATTGTGAATTCATTTTGAAGTGTGTTGTGTCGATGAGTGTGGTATAGCGAGGAAGAAGAGTGAAAGGCAGAGCAGGAGTTTTTGGGCTTAAATGGAACTGATCTAGGCATGGTAAAGATGTCAATCTCCAGTTCAAGTTTGTGATACTTGTTACTTTGTAGAGAGTGTGTCTCTTGTAGGCAGTGTGCCTCTTGTGAGCAGTGTGCTTGGGCAGTGAGCCCTAATTGGCATGTGCCATCTTTTTTTTATTCTTCTAACAGAAAATAATCCTTGGGTTAATCACCCCGTGGTTTTTCCCTTGACCAGGTTTTCCACGTCAAAATCTTGGTGTCTCATGTGTTGATGTGTTTCTTCTCTGGTGTTTATGCTTTATGCTTTCATAAGTGATTAATTGATATGCTATTAAATAACAAAGAGGATTTAAGTGTTTGAATTAGAAGCAAGTTTTGGACAACTGATTCACCCCCCCTCTCAGTTGTCTGTCCTGAATCCAATAATAGGTAGAGAGAGATAAAGAGGAGACAGATCATAGGGAGAGATAGAGGAGACAGAGGGGAGAGATAGGGAGATAAAGAGTAATCACTATAGAGATGTCTAGAGAGATAGTGAGATAGAAAGAAAGGCAAGAGATAGGGAGAGATAGATAGGTACGTAGAGTCGAGAGAGAGGAGATAGATTGGGAGACATAGAGGAGATCACAGTCGAGCGAGAGATAGGGAGATAGATAATGAGTGAGATGTCTAGAGAGATAGGGAGAGAGATTGAGAGGTAGAGGGATGATATCTAGAGAGAGGGAGATAAGGGAGAGATTATAGGGAGATAGAGGTTTAGGGTTTAGGGGTTATGGGTTAGGGGTTAGGGGTTAGGGGCATTATTTAGGGTTGATGGATTTAGAGAGAGAGAGAGAGACTTCTTTTGACATGCAACCGTAAACCTTGAATAATGCCCCTAAACCTTAGCAACCCTAAACCTCTAAACCTTAAATAATGCCCCTAAACCCTAACCCCTAACCCCTAACCCCTAAAACATATATAAACCCTAAATAATGCCCCTAACCCCTAACCCATAAACCCTAAATGTCCCCTAATTAATCGTAAACCCTAAACCCCTAAACCCTAAACACTAAACCCAAGCAACCCTAAAACTCTATCTCCCTAACTATCTCTCTATCTCTATTGTTCCTCTACCTCTCAATCTCTTTCCTCGTGTCTCTGGCCATGTCCCTCACTCTCCATATATATCCCTATAATCTCTTCAGGCTATGTCTCTGGCCATGTACCTCACTCTCTATATCTTCCAGCTATTGGTCATCTCTCTAAACATTAAAACCTAAACCTGAGAATCCCTAAACCCCTATATATCTTCCTATCTCTATTATTGTCCCTCTACCAGCTCTTAATCCTTCTCCTTATCTCTCTGCAAGATATATATCTCGCTCACTCTAGGAGTCTATCTCCCTATCTCTCCCCTATGTCTCAGCTTATAATCTCTCTCTCTCTAGCTATCTCCAAACCTGAGTAACGTCCCTAAACCCTAAATCCAAGAAACTCTAAACCTCTATCTCCCTATGATCTATCCCCTATCTCCTTATCTCTATCATCCCTCTACCTCTCAATCTCTCTCCCTATGTCCCTGGCCATGTGCATGTGCCTCACTCTCTATCTCCCTATCTCTCTCCATAGTCTCCTCTATATTCCCTATCATTCCTCTCTCTCTATAAACCCTAAACCCTAAACCTGAACCCCTAACCCCTAAACAATAAACCCTAAACACTAAATAATGCCTCTAAACCCTAACCCCTAACCCCTAAATCCGATCAGAAACCCTAAACCCCTAAACCCTGAACCTATATCTCCCTATCTCTCCCCTCTCTCCCTATCACCTTTGTCCCTCTACCTCTCAATCTCTCTCCCTATGTCTTTGGCCATGTCGCTCACTCTCTATCGCCCTATCTCTCCCCTCGGTCTCCTCTATATCTCCCTATTGGTCCTCTATCTCTCTCTAATCCCTAAACCCTAAACCTCTAAACCTTAACCCCTAATCCCAAAACCATAAACCCTAAACCCTAAATAATACTCCTAAACCCAAGTAACCATAAATTAGGTGCTCAATTAGGCGCTAAAACAGGTGCTACATCAGGCGATAAATTTAGGCGCTACATAAGGCGTTAACACGGGTGCTAAAACAGGAGCTAAAACAAGCGTTAAATGTGGCGCCAAATTAGGCGCTACAGTAGGAGCTAAAGAATGTGCTAATTTGTGCCTAATTTAGCGTCAACTTGTTCTAGTTGGCACAAAAAATGCAAAAAACAGTGCCATCCCGAACAATAGCGCTGACTTTTTCCAAAAAATAGAGAAAAATACATTAAAACAGTGGGTGGAAGAAAAAAACGGAGCAAAAAAGGGAGCTAATCACAGGGATTTGTTGTAGTGCAATTAAATCATGTCATTCTATTAGCTCTTGAAAGGTGTTCAACAAGTGGGAGAATGTTGGGAATTAAGGTGTCTCAACCTTTGCAAGTTCCTAGCATTTATTATTTAATTGAATATTTATTTTTGCCTATTATTATAATTTTCTATGCAAATGTTATTTTGTCACTTTGTGAGAGTTGGCATAGTGATGTGTCATCCTACATGGAAGGTGACTAGATGTATTTTTGTCCTCATATGAGGAGATAGGTGTCCCACTTTGTGGTAAAAGTCTTTTGCCATGTGTCGACATCTTTTGGGTGTTGTAAGAAGTCTATGATGCATAGAGTTATGACAGATTCCTATGATAGAATCTATGGCATGTAAGAGCCATAAATAGAAGATTCTATGACAGGTGTGACAAGTTGCAAGAAGCATCTTTGCATGCAGAACATACGCACCAAAATTTGACTATGACAAGTCGTAATAGAATCCGCTATTAATAGTCAGTTATGATAGATTCTCTTACAGTTATAAGTGTTGTCATATATGACATTATAAGAGCATCTGTCATACCTTGTTTGGGCAAATTTGGGGCACCCAAGTTTGGGGGTTGGAAGGGATGAAAGAGAATCTCTTACAAATGTCATTTGCATGTTTTATGGCCTTAGAAATTGGGCCATATGGATTTCAAAGAGATTCTTCTGTTGACTTGCTCTAGAAGCTACCTCCATTCGTAGTACTTCTCTATATATATAGGTGCTTGGAGTTGGAGTTGCATAGTTGATTTGCAGGTACTGTTATGTTACCAGAATTTTTCCAGAATAATACTATAGTGGTGATTGTATTTTAACCATTATTTGATTACTGAATAATACATTGGGTTGTGATTTGGAGTGTGGCATTTTTTACCTGAAATGTTTTTCTCCACATACATCTTGTGTTATGGTATTGGTGTTTTGATTTATGTTTGTGCTTCTACTTCATGTTAACTAGAAAGATTAAAAATTTGCATAACTCTCACTTCATTAATTCAGTGTAGGAAGCTATTCTGCATACCTTGCTTCCTTTTAGTTGGAATCAGAGCCTAACTAGTTTTGGTCCTAGTTGTCGGGTAGAGGGTTTTTTGTATTGATCTTTGATTGAGTGGGAGCTTGTGCAGAGTATTTTGTGATCTTGTTGCAGGAAGGAGATGTCAAGCACATCTAGAATAATAGAGTTGGAGAAGTTTGATGGCAGTAATTTTGAGTTGTGGAAACTCAAGATGGAGGACATGCTTATAGATCAAGATTTATGGGAAGCCATATTTGGTGCAAAACCAATGGCAATGTGTCAAGTAGACTAGGATCTCAAAGATCGAAAAGCCAAGGGTCTTGTGAGACTCTGTTTGGCTGACTCCATTTTGTTGAATGTTCATGAAGAGGCTACGACTGCAAGTCTATGGAAGAAGATTGGAGAAATTTATTAGGCCAAGTCCCTGGTAAATAAGTTATTCTTAAGAAAGAAGTTGTACTCTCTAAATATGGAAGATGGATGATTTGTTGCGGATCATTTGAATACCTTCAACATGCTAGTTGCTCAGGTGAACTCCGTTGGTGTGAAGATGGAGGAGGAAGATCAATGTATGACCTTGCTTTGTTCTTTGCCAGACTCGTGGGACCACCTTTTGATGGCCATTAGGAGTACTACCACCAAGTTCAAGATGGATGAGGTGGTTGCATCATTACTTTATGAAGAAATGTGAAGAAAAACTTTAGAAATGGCTAAAGAGGCTCTTGCAGTTCATGGTAGACCCAAAGAAAAAGGGAAGAAGAAAGACAAGAAAGCAGAAAAGGGTAGATCCAAATTCCATGGGAGATCTAAGTCTGCTAGAAATTTTAAGGTACTATGTTGGAATTGTGGCAAACCTTTTCACTTCTAAAAGAAGTGTAAGGAGGAGAAAATGAAGAAAAAGAAGAACTTCTCCAATTCAGATTTTGACAAATCCCAAGATGATGGTGATGCTTTTGTTGCTACCTTGGCCACCCATGTATTGGAAGATGTGTGGTTGATAGATTCTAGTGCTTCTTTCCACATGACCTCACATCAAGGTTGGTTTACAAAGTATGAACAATTCAATGGTGGGAAGGTGTACCTAGGTGATGAGTCTCACCTGAAGATTGTTGGTCATGGAAGAGTCTTGATTCAATTCCTTGATGGATGAGTGAAGGGGATCAATGGTGTTTTGTATATCCCTAGTTTGGCATGAAACCTTCTTTCTGTAAGTATGTTGAATGATGTGGGTGTGCAGGTTGTCTTCTCAAATGGAGGGTGCAAGATGACGAGATGAGCTATGGTGCTTGCTAAGGGTACTTGGAGAGGTATTCTGTTTCAGCTGGATGCATGCACTATTCAATGCAATAGTTTTTCTGTTTCAAAGAAGAGAGATTCAGATTCTTCATCCTCACCATTGGAACCAACAAAGAAGAAGTGTTTTGTATCTACTTCTGACGGTCGTGCTTTCTGGGTACCTAAGGGTGCTCATGCTTTGGAGATGAAATTTCATGCTAAGAAGACAATGTTGTGGCATGAGAGACTTGGTCACATTGGTGAGAAGGGTCTTAGAGCCCTTCAAAATAAAAACCTCGTTGAGGGGTTAAATGATTGTAATCTCAAGTTTGATTTTTGCGAAAATTGTGTATATGGAAAGTAAAACTGTGTTTAGTTTTACTCTAGTTCTCACAAATCTTCTGAGGTGTTAGATCTGATTCATTCTGATGTGTTTGGTCTTGTGAATGTTCCTTCAATTTCTAAATCTCTATATTTTGTAGTATTCATTGATGATTATAGTGGAAGGACATTGGTTTATTTCCTTAGAAGTAAATTTGAAGTCTTTAGTCAGTTCAAAGAGTTTAAAGCTTTTGTAGAAAATCATACTAGTAAAAAGATTAAGTGTTTGAGGACTGCCAATAGTGGTGAGTTTTGTTCGATAGATTTTGAGAAATTCTATAAAGAACATGGGATTGAAAGACATAAGACAACTCCATACACCCCTCACCAAAATGGACTTGCAGAGAGGATGAACATGATGTTGATGGAGAGGGCTAGGAGTATGCTTAGTGGAGCTAGCCTCAAACATAAGTTTTGGGCTAAAACTATAGCCACTACCTGCTACATGATTAACAGGTCTCCTACTTCAACGCTTGTTGACAAGACACCCATGGAGGTGTCATCTGGTAAAAAGCCTTCATTGAGACATCTTTGACTATTTGGCTGTGAGGCATATGCACATGTGCCTAAGAAGAAGAGGTCAAAATTGGAGAACAAGGCAATTAAGTGTATCTTCATTCACTATGGTGTCAGTGTGAAAGGGTACAAGCTTTGGGATTATGTGGCCGAGAATGTCTTGTATAGCAGAAGTGTTATTTTTTAAGAAGTAACTCCTTATCCTATTTTTCTATAGCCAAAAGAGAAAGAAAAGAAAGAGGATGTGGTTCAGTCTCCTTCTACCCCTGAGAAGACTGAACCAAAAGCTCATATTTGAGGGTCATCCCACAATAATGGGTTATACTTTTTAGCCAAACTTGACATTGAAATCAACATTTTGAACTAAATATTCACTTCCTGACACCTATAGCCGCTAAACTGTTAGGAATTTGAAGATGATGCAAACTAGTGATTTGTGAGATTTTGTTTGTAGATTCTAAATATATATATTTTTTAAAAAAATTGAAGTTAAAATGTAAAATTTTTTGTGTCTCCTTTGGTAGCTAGTTTTTAATAGTAAACAACATTTTTTTAAAGTGATGTGTATACTGTATCACATAACTTTTTTTCTACAAAGGAGAAAATTCTGATTCTTTTGAATTTAGATTGGTGACACTGATATATAGGGCATGCATTTGGTTTTATAATGTTTTGTTGAATATTTATTTTAATTAAGTTTTGAAGTCAAACCAATTATAATTTAGACATAGGCGTATTCCGTAAAACATAATTTTTTTTGCATATATAAAAATTCAATTTTTTTTGTTGAAACAAGGACATCAATACCTAGGGCATAAATATTTTCTAGAATTTTTTTTCACGAATTTACTAATTTTCCATGTGTGTAGAATAGAGAACTTGATGTTCGGTGAAAAACCTACATTCACAAGAAATTAAAAAAAAATATAATAATCAAATTGAATTTATTTAAAATTATACTTTTTGGGAAGCTTATAATAAGGACTACATACTTACAAAACATAAATTTTAAATGAATTCATTTGATCCCCCAAAAAGTAAATCAAAAGTAGTTTTTTATCAGTATTTTGATACGTGTAGAGGAGACTCCATTATAGGTATGGTTTAAAACTAGCAGGTTTGTATCCAAAGGGGTTTGAATCAAAGGGGGTTTGATCAAACCCTCTTCAATTAAAATACTTTAAATGGAACCTTTCAAGGCTTAAATCATTATATTTTCTAAAAATATGTGATTCAGCAAAAATTAGGATGTCCTAGAAAGTGTAACCCATTATTGTGGTAGCAACTTGGACCTGATGATGAGGAGAGCTCTAGCAGCTTTGAAAGTTCAGAAGAAGAAGAAGAACCTCAACCTCAGATTTTGAGGAGGTCTACATCGATTAGGAGGCAACCTGAGAGGTTTGGTTATTCATTACTTGATTCTAGTTGTATTTTTTCCTTGATTTCTAACATTGATGAGCCTAGAGCTGTGAAAGAGGCTATGGGTATGAAAGATACAGGTTCCTAGAAGGAGGCCATGGAAGAGGAGATTACTTCTTTGGAAAAGAATAAACTTGGGACTTGGTGCCTTTGCATGAAGGACAGAAACCTGTTGGATGCAAATGGGTGTTCAAAAATAAATTTGGTGTAGATGGCAATGTTGAGAAATATAAGGTTAGATTGGTTGTGAAGGGTATTCTCAAGTGGAGGGAATCAACTATGGTGAGATTTTCTCTCCCATTGTGAAACTGGCATCTATTCAGTTCTTGTTATCTCTTGTAGCATCATATGATCTAGAAGTGGAACAGATGGATGTGAAGACAACATTCCTTCATGGTGACTTGGAAGAGGAAATGTATATGTCACAGCCAGAGAACTACATGGTGAAAGGTAAATAAAATATGGTTTGCAAGTTGAAAAAGTCTTTGTATGGTTTGAAACAGTCTCCTAGGATGTGGTACCAAAAGTTTGATGCCTTTGTGTTGAGTATTGGATTTTTGAGATCGAAATTAGATCATTGTGTTTATTACAAGTTTGACAATGATCGCATTCTCATTATTGCATTGTATGTTAATGACATGTTACTAACTGGAAATGGTAAAAGTTTGATTTATGATTTAAAGTCTCAGTTGTCAGCATAGTTTGAGATGAAAAATCTAGGGGTAGCTCGGTATAAATTGGGGATGGAGATTAGAAGAGATAGAGCAAATAGAAAGATTTAGTTAGGCTAGAGTAAGTATGTTAACATTGTGTTGGAGAGATTCAGCATGGTAGATTGTAAACCTTTAATTGTTCCTGTTATGATGGGTACAAAGTTATCTATTGCAGATTGTCCAAAGTCTCCTTTTGAGACAGAGGATATGAGCAGAGTTCCTTATGCTAGTGCATTTGGTAGTTTGATGTATGTGATGGTCTATACAAGACCAGACATAGCCCAAGCAGTGGGAGTCCCTAGTTGATTTATAGCTAATCCTGGATGGGTACATTGGGATGCAGTGAAGAGAGTGTTTAGATATTTGTGGGGTACTTCTGAGTATTCCTTATGCTATCATGGTTATCCTACTAGATCTTAGTATTTTGTGAGTATTTGTGGGTATGTGGATTTTCATTGGGCAAGTGACATTGATAGTAGGAGATCTACCAGTGCTTATGTGTTCACTATGTTTGGTGGTACTATTAGTTGGATGAGTAAGTGGCAACCTATGGTCACTGTGCCCATGACAAAAGCAGAGTACATGACAGCTACACACGCTTGTAAGGAATCCATTTGGCTTAAGAGATTGTGTTCTAACATTGGTTTTGATGCAGGAAAGATTACCATTTGTTGTGACAGCTAGAATGTCATATGTTTGGCGAAGAATCCTACTTTCCATGCAAGGATAAAGCATATTGATGTCCAGTACCATTTTGTTCGTGACATGGTAGAGGATGGGAAGGTGAATTTGGAGAAAGTTGACACTTTGATGAATGTTACAGATTCCTTCACAAAGTGTGTGAGCACGGAGAAGTTTAGATGGTGTTAGTAGTCTATGGGCCTCTTGGCCCCTAGCAATTAAATCATGTCATTCTATTGGCTCTTGAAAGGTGTTCAACAAGTGGGAGAATGTTGGGAATTAAGGTGTCTCAAACTTTGCAAGTTACTAGCATTTATTATTTAATTGAATATTTATTTTTTCCTATTATTATAATTTTCTATTTAAATGTTATTTTGTCACTTTGTGAGAGTTGGCACAATGATGTGTCATCCTACATGGAAGGTGACTACATGTATTTTTGTCCTCATATGAGGAGATAGGCATCCCACTTTGTGGTAGAAGTCTTTTGCCATGTGTCGACATCTTTTGGGTGTTGTAAGAGGTCTATGATGCGTAAGAGTTATGATAGATTCCTATGATAGAATCTATGACATGTAAGAGCTAGAAATAGAAGATTCTATGATAGGTGTCACAAGTGCCAAGAAGCATCTTTGCATGGAGAACATAGGCGCCCAAGTTTGACTATGACAAGTCATAAGAGAAACCGCTATTAATAGTCAGTTATGATAGATTCTCTTACAACTATAAGTGTTGTCATAAATGACATTGTAAGAGCATCTGTCATACCTTTTTTTGGTAAATTTGGGGTGCCCAAGTTTGGGGGTTTTAAGGGATGAAAGATAAACTCTTACAAGTGCATGTTTTATGGCCTTGGAAATTGGGCCATATGGATTTGGGGGAGATTTTTATATTGACTTGCTCTAGAAGCTACCTCCATTCATAGTACTTTTCTATATATACAGGTGCTTGGAGTTGGAGTTGCATAGTTGATTTGCAAGTACTTTTATGCTACCAGAATTGTTCCAAAATACTGCTACAATGGTGAACTCCTGAAAGAGCTTGGCTTTGTGATTGCATTGTAACCATTATTTGATTACTGAATAATACATTGGGTTGTGCTTTGGAGTGTGGAGATTTTTACCTAAAAAGGTTTTCCCCACATACATCTTGTGTTATGGTATTGTTGTTTTGATTTATGTTTGTGTTTCTACTTCATGTTAACTAGAAAAATTAAAAATTTGAATTACTCTCCCCTCATTAGTTCGGTGTAGGAAGCTATTCTACACACCTTACTTCCTTTCAATCACAACCAATCTAAATAATCCTACAATCAAAACCAATACATGTACACAATCTTTGCAACCAAACTACCTCCTTAGAGACATGAGTAGTGGTCATATACTCTGCTTTAGTGGTGGATAAAGCAACAATGGGCTGCCTTTTACTCATCCAACTCATAGCTCCTCCAAACAAAGTAAACACATAGCCACTAGTGGACCTTCGACTATCCAAGTCACCTACCCTATTTGCATCAACAAAATCTTGTATGTCCAATGTCTTATCCACACTATTAGTACCAAAATAAACTAAACAATAATCAGAAGTACCACATAAATATATTAACACCCTTTTTGCATAATTCCAATGTTGTCTACCAGGGTTAGACATAAACCTGCTCAAAACTCCCATTGCTTGGGCAATATCTGGTCTAGTGCAAACCATTGCACACATCAAACTTCATACAACACTAGCATATGGCACATCAAACATATCCTCTAAATCATCTTCATTCTTAGGACAAATATCTAATGAAATCTTAGCACCAACTGGTAAGGGAATTCTAACTGGATTACAATCCTGCATGCTAAATTTGTGCAAAATAGTATCAACATACTTACTCTACGATAAACAAAGCTTTATATTTACTTGATCCCTTTTGATCTTCATTCCCAAAATATACCTGGCTACACCTGAAAGTTGAGCTTTCAGCTCACTAATCATACCCTTAGTGTTACTGAAAAATAACATATCATCCACATACAAGGCAATAATCATAATATGATCATCAACACATCTAATGTATACACAATGATCTTCTTCACTTCTAACAAAGTCCAATTTCAAAAAAAATGAATCAAATTTCTGGTACCATATTCTAGGGGACTATTTTAAACTACAAAGAGACCTTTTTAACTTGCATACCCATTGTTCTTTCACTTTTACCTCAAAACCTGTAGGTTGTTGCATATAAATTTCTTCTTCCAGATCTCCATGCAAAAATGCAATCTTAACATCCATTTACTCAATTTTAAAATCATAGGTTATAGCAATGGATAAAATAAATATAAAAGAAGATAATTTAGCAATAGGAGAGAAAATTTCATTGAAATCGACTCCCTTTCTAGGAGTAGCCCTTGGCTACCAATATAGCCTTGTACTTCTATAATGAACCGTCTACTCCAAACTTCTTCTTGAAGACCCACTTACATTCTATGGCCTTTCTTCCTTTGGAAAATGTACAAAATCCTAGGTGTCACATGAGTCTAAAGACATCATCTCCTCTTGCATGGCTAGCTACTAAGAATCACTATCATTTGCATGAATAGCTTCCTTGTAGGATCTAGGTTCATCATCAGTACTCAATAAACCAAATACACAATGAAAATCTGGTGGGCTATACCTATCAAGTGGATTCTATTGTCTTGTGAATCTTCTCAAAGGTGGAGTAAGCGATTCTTCCTCATGTTCTTCTATATGTTCAACTTATTCTGTAACAACAAAGTCTTCCTCATCTAAAATTTCACTTGAATCTTCTTCTCCATCCTCTAATCCATCATTTTATTCTTCTTGGTGTGCATTTTCCCATTGTAAATCAAAATGCACTATCCTCTTCCTTTCTTTTTCTTTTGGCTTTACAAGATCAGAAATAGCTCTAAGTTCCCTGAAAATCACATCTCTAGAAAAGATAACCTTTTTGGTTAAAGGATCCCAAAGCTTATAACCTTTGACATTCTCACCATATCTAATGAAGATACATTTCTATGCTTTTGGATCCAACTTATATCTCTTTTCCTTAGGCACATGAACAAAAGCCTCACAGCCAAAAACCCTTAAATGTGAAACAAAAGGTTTCTTACCTATCCACACCTCATAAGGCATTGAATCAAGAGCCTTACAAGGAGATTTGTTTAATAAGTAACAAGCGGTACTCACAGCTTCTTCCCAAAAGCATTTACCCAACTGTGCATCGCTTAACATACTTTTGACTTTTTCCATTATCGTCTAATTCACCTTTCTGCAACACCATTTTGTTGTGGTGTATATGGAGTTGTCTTCTGTCTTATGATACACGCATGCTTATAGAACTTATAAAATTCCTTAGATAAATATTCCCCTCCATTGTTAGATCTTAATATTTTTATCTTAAGTCCTGATTGGTTCTCTACTAAGACTTTAAACTCCTTAAACTTAGTGAAAACTTCAAATTTATGCTTCATAAAATAAATCCATGTGAATCTAGATACATCATCAATAAAGGTAATGAAATAACGAGATATTCCAATAGAATCATTATCCACAAGTCCAAACACATCTGAGTGAATAATTACCAATTTATCTTTTGCTCTATTGCTTCCTAAAGAAAATGAATTTTTGCTCTATTTATCAAAGACACAATTCTCATAGAAATCAAAGTGCTCATCAAAGTAGGACAAACTATCTAACAACTTTTTATTCATAATTATTGTTTTTAAAACATTTTAACTTGTGTGGCCCAATCTGTCATGCCACAACATACATGTATTTTCAATAGTTTCAGTTACATTAGTGGATCTACAAACTGTACTGGCCTCAAGCCTTAAAAGAGTTCCCATCCTTGTTCCCTTGGCTACCACCAAGCTTCCTCTCACCCATCTACAATCAGGCTTATTAAATGCTACATGCATTCTCGAATAATTCAACTTTGAAACATAAATAATATTTCTAGCCAATCCAAGAATATGTAAAACACCAGGGAGGGTTTTAATCCTCCCATCACTAAAACACAATTGTACCTTTCCCTAGCCAAAATTGGATATGAAAAGTTTTCCCCAAGGTAAACATTACCTCCATCACATTTCTCATATGTGGAGAACCATTCCTCATGAGGAGTCATATAATACGAGCAACCTGAGTCAATTAAACACTGTTCATTAGACATAACATTACATGCAGAAAGTAAAACTTCATCACCTGCATTTGAGGACTTTTTAGTAGAGGAATCCCACTATTTCTTTGGGTTTCTGCATTCTTTTTTCACATGACCCCTCTTACCGCGGTTCCAACACTTAACTCTATTCTTCTTCTTCCCAAGAGTTTTAGACCAACCTTTTGATTCCTTAAACCCCTTCTGATCTCCTTTTGGTCATCTTTCATTAGACCTCCCCCTGACATTAAGAGCATCTACCGAGCAATCCATAGCCTTCTTCTTCATTTCCTATGATAACAGAGTTGCAACAAGGGCATCCATATTTGGATCTTCGAGGTTAGCAGTGATAGCAAGAACGAAATTCTCCCAAGACTCAGACAAAGAACAAAGAAGCATAATACACTTATCTTCCTCATATATGTTAACATACACATAAGCTAACTGACTCAGAATCAAATTAAATGTATTCAAGTGCTCAGTTATCAAATCACCCTCCTTCATTTCAAGGGAAAATAACTTTCTTTTGAGATACAATTTATTTACTAGTCTCTTGGCTTGATAGATTTCACCCAACAACTTCCATAACGCATGTGTAGTCTTCTCAGTAGAGACATTCAACAAGACAGAGTCTGCAAGGCATAACCAGATTGTACCTCATGCCTTTTTGTCCATCTTGTCCCACTCATCCTAATTGATAGTATGGTTTCTTCTCTTTTGTTGCAGTCAACCATTGATCTCTTTCTTCAAGGAGATCCTCCATTTTCAGCTTAACCATCTCATAACCCATTCCATTGAACTTTTTGATGTCCAATTGGGATGAAGATGCAACCATGGCTTCTACACAAATCTACAAAATAAAATTAGCCAGAACTCCCACTACAACTCAAAAATGCCTCGCACTTCCACCCAAAACACATAACTAGCTAGGCTCTTATACCAAATGTTATAAATGAAGGTGAACAACTATAGAATGGAAATCTGATTACAACTGTAACTATTACTTTAGTGCAGAACTAAAATGGAGATAGTATGAAATCAACACAAAGAAATAATGGAACAAGAGATAAAACACATAACACAATGTTTACATGGAGAAACCCTTTCGAGAAAAACTCCACACCAAAAACGATACACCAGTCTATATTAACTTCAATAGAGTTTACAATACAACACTATCAATCTTCTCTTAGGTCTTCAATCCACCAACACCTATAATACTCATACATTGTTGTAATACAATGCCCTCTTTAAAAGAGTTTTAACTTCTAGGGCAAAAAACCCTAACATAACCTCTACCATTAGATCTATGACCTAATGATGAATGGCCTAGATTGACTATGAAATTATAATATTTTTCAAGGCAATTTTCTAAAAAAATTCTCTTCGGGGGCATTGCCCCTGAACCCCTACCAGCGGGGCTAGGAAGTTGTAGCTACCCACCTGGACCCCCCGGTGATAGTACTGGGGGGAAAGCCACCCCACACCCCCCCATTAGGTACAAGGATCCAAAGTGTGACTGAAACTGTTGGCAAGAGACACTGCTTTGCATGACAGGTGTTGTCATTGATGGCAACTAAGACTATTCCACTCATCCGTATAACATAATTTGTTCATACCAGAAGTTAGAATCAGAATTTATCTAAGTCTGGGTAGCCAGAAACAGAGCATGTGACAGGGTCTGATATCTTGGTCCGGATCTCTCCAGTGGAAAATTAGAGTATGTTGCAGATATGAAGGAGTCATAAGGATTGTTAGGATAATCTAAATCTAGAATTTTAATCTCCGGTAATGAAGGATTCAAAAGTTATTTGCATCTGAGTATAGGGTTACAGTTTGATGGTGCAGACAATAGAAGAACAAGCCGACCTTGTAATTGATCTTGGTTCCGGATAAATGGAAGTTATCAGTTGGACGATTTGTGACTATCAGTGATAGTGGTCGACATGACTGATGATTTGTAAATGCAAGTTTTAATCCATGTTACAAGTTATGCATGGATTTAGTCGACAGAGCAAAGTCTTTAACAAAGTTCTAAGTGTTCTTGAAGTTGACTGAAAAGTGATTGAATATCATGATGCAGATATCTATAGCCGATGGATTTAAGTGATTTCGAGGTGTGTGTGATGCGACTATGGAAAAAGTGTGAAAAAGGCAAAGATCTAAGGTTCGAATGATAGTAGAGCAGTAAATAGGGCAGAGTGAAGATGAAATGTGTAAGATCAATATTTTGTATTTAACCGGAACTAAATTCTTGCATTAGTAGATGTTATTCATCAATTCAAACTTATTGTTATCCTCTTGTAATCATCTCTATAGGCAGTGATTCTCTATTGAGCAGTGAGCTCTGGGTAGTGAGCCCGAATGCATGTGTATTCTCATTTGTAAAATACTTTTAATAGAGTATTAATCTTTGTGGGTTAACCCCCACCACGGTTTTTCCCTTAACTGGGTTTCCATGTTAAAAATCTTGGTGTTAAGTGTGTTATTGTGATGCTGCTCATATGTTTATGATTCTTGTTTTTTCATGGTTAAATTATTGATCTATTGTTAAGTGGTAAAAGGAAGAATTAACTGCAGAAAGTATTAAAGTTTTGAGACAACTAATTCACCCCCCCTCTCAGTTGTGTTCGCTAATTCCAGTAATTGGTATCAAAGAAAGGTTCCTTGAAAGAAGCCTAACAGCATGAGGAAATATCTTGGAAGGAGTTTCAATGGGTTCACTCAAAGATCAACTTCAGTTGGCCCTAGAAGATCTTGATCAGTCTAAAGCAAAAGTAATTAATCTGAAAGATGAGATTAAAGATGCTAATAATACCATTGAAATGTTAAAAGATAAATTAAAGAAATCTATGGAAAAGAGAAAGGAGCTACTTCTACAGTTATGCAGTTTAACTGAAGAAAATGGCATGAATGAAGCTTTGGAAGAAAAGACAAAGGAGTGTGAGAAGCTGTCAAAAGAAGTTGATGTTCTGAAAGTTGAGATGGAATCTAGGGTAATGAGGCTAACCAAAGAAATTAAGCAAAGGAAGAAGACTGAAGAAGACCTAAATCAAACTCTAAAACATAGAACTGAAGAATGCTGTAGATTGGATAGAATAGCAAGCAATCTAGAGTCTGATCTACAAGAAATCAGAGATAATGAGAGAGAACTTGAAAGGCAAATTGTCATTCTCAGACATGACCTAGAAGTTGCAAATGAATACAAGGAGAAGTTCAAGATAAGCTCAGCTAAACTTGAAGCACTGCTTGAAGGACAGAAAAAGGTTGATGACAAGCATGGTCTTGGATATGAGAAAGGTGAAAGCTCCAGATCTAGACAAAGAAATTTTCAACCAAGGAATGGGAGAAACAAACCTAGAAGACCTCCAGTAAGATAGCCTAATGCTCAAAGATATCCATCCTTCAATGGCAATTGTTTCAACTGTAATAAATTTGGTCATAGAGCTACTCAGTGCAAAAGCAGAGTAAATCAAAATGGTCCATCCTTCTGCAGTCAATGCTTCAAGTGTAAGAGGTATGGTCATAGATCAAATGAATGCAAAAGTATGATAATGAATAACTCTAACAATAGAGGAAATGGCAACTCTTTCAATGGTTATTGCTTTACTTGCAATGGATTTGGACACATGGCTAATCAATACAGATCAAGAGGAAATCAAGCACATAAACAAAGAAATGTTGAGTTCTTTAATTGCAATAGATCTGGTCATATTGCAAGATTCTGCAGAAGCAGGAATAATGAAAGAAGAGGTCTGGTAAACAAAAAATTAGATGAGCAAAGACAAGACAAAGGCAAGGGCAAAATTGATGTGAATGAAATCTAGAATGAAATGAGCAAGACATGGGTCAAGAAAAGTGTTGTGAATAATAGTAATGGGTTTGCACCGGAATCTGGTGCTGATAATTTCGTCAAGAATTGAATTTGGAGCTCTGGCTTAGGGGGAGCTGCATTAAAAATCAAATTCCCCCAGCTGGTAAGTGGGTGCCTGGATCTGGCACAATGAAAGAAGATATTTTGAATTGTCTTAGAACTTTTGGAAGGATTTTTGGAAGAAAAGATGTTGATATGAAAATTTGCGGAGTGATTCATGAAGAACTGTTCAAGAAATAGAGTAACCAGATGAAGTTAGGGCAACACATTTATTACAATGTTAAATTAGGTTTTGCGGAGGTTAAAAGGTCACTTAGTCATGCATTTGAATCACTTTGCATTCGAAGGAAACAAGAAGAAGAACATCTGAGCTGAACATCCAGAGATTGAAGCACGAAGAGCGAATTCAACCCTAACTCTGCGATAGAAAAAGGTACTTCTCTATAAAGCTTTGAATCTAAAATCTATTGAGATGACTACTCTTGTTGTTGACATTACTAAAAGGCCCCGTCCAAAATTTAAGAAGCATCCTTAGAAGTCAGTCAAAATTGAACCATTAGGTGCATTCTCCAATGTCCCATACGGAGTATTGCATGTTGAAGATAGTAGGGCATACATCCACTGCAATGTAGAAGAATTTGGGAATCTGAAGTTGCTTGAATTGTTTAAGAACCATCTAAAGGATGATAACTATCAACTGAAACCAGAATTTGAAACCCTGGAAAGCAAACATTTTCTTTAAGTGATTGAATTTCTGACGTTTGATGAAAGTGAATGGATTTAATATGTGTTGAGTTGGATACATGATGAATTAATATGGCTATTAAAACCATTCAAGATTACCAAGGATATTATCATAATTCTGACTAGGTTAAACTCAACTGGTGGATTACTTATGTTAAAATCTGTGAAAAACTAAACTGTTACTGATGCAACCGGTGCAAAGTTTGATAAGAGGGCTATGACCATAAATAACATTATAGAACCGGATGTGAAGTTTGCTTCCATGGTGATTGGCTACAATATCTATGACTCTAGCAGAGAGAATTTAGTCTTCAAAACTGCTATATATGCAACATATCAAATGTTGAAGGAAAATGTAAATTATGACTTATGTGAACTACTACGGAACCAACTGGTTGAAAATCTGAGTAAAATCAAGAAGGATAAGAAAAACACCTTCAAGTATGGTTCCTTAATTATATGCGTATTCTTCTATTTCATGAATGAAGTACCTGGGGTGCAAGGTGTACACTGGACACATGATAGGCCAGTTGCAATTCAAATAAGGGATCCTTTACATAGCATTGGAGACTCAAGTGCACAAAAGACTGCAATTTGGGGATAATTTTAAAAATTTCAGAGTATGATGCACTCAAGGGAAAGAATCCCCAAATCAATAGTTGAGAAGTATGAGAATGAAATCTTCTTTATGGTAGACATTGATCAGTGCCTAATAGAGGTTGTGGAACCCAGAACTGTATGGATTATGCCGATGGGCTATGAGGTTGATGAAAATGTCCTGGACATATATGCTCAACATCTCTTAAGCAAATCAAAAGACACCTCTGTTGAAAGGTTTGGAATGTATAAGGAGCTGAGTTTAAAATTGCATGTTGAGCTCAGGCAACTAGAGATCAAGAGAAAAGTTCAGAGGCACGTTGAAAGGTATGCTGAAAGCATTGGCCTAACCAAGGAGGCAGTGAAGCAAAATAGAGAAAGAATTGAAAAGGTTGAAAAGGTAAAGCATGATAAGAAACAAGAAGATGCTCCAGTGGAACCATCCTCCACTTCAAGGACAACTAGGAGCTTTGTTGTTGCTTTTGTTCCCCCTAAACCTGCAAAACTGAAGATAGACCATCTGGTGAAGGAAATAAGAGAAAGAAAACAAAGGCCATAAGAACGTATGTGAGCACAAAAGATGATGAGGAGATGGAGACAGATGAAGAAGTTAAAGAGATAAGATCTAAGAGATCCAAGACTTCAAGGGCTCCTGAGGACCAACCTTCTAGAAGCAATAAGAAAAGTAAAAAGCAAGAGACTGGTAAGGTTGCTATGACTATTGATGAAATTGTAAAAACAATTACTGTTCATGGAAATTTAAGGCCTATCAGAAAATATTATGATAGTTTTGATGAAGCAAATAAGAAAATCTTGGAGGATGCCACCATCCTATATTTGAATAAATTCAATAGAGCTCTACTGGAAATTTTGCAAGAAATTCCTAAAAGTTTAAGGAGAATCCTAGAGATGAGGAAGGAAGCCGCCAAGAATAAAGACATAGAACTCGGAGAATATGTCCTCTCCACCCTGTGTTCAATAATGACAAGAAGGGAAGCAGATAAAATCCTCAAGGAAGTTAAGGACAAATTCAGAAGCAAGATCTGGATGAACAAGCTAATGCTTGGTGAAATTGAGGAAGTTGTAAAAGAAATAGAGGAAATTTTGAAGAAGGCCCTAGATAAAGATAAATATTATATTGTTTCAGAAAAACAAGTTGAGGAAGACAATCCTACAGTTCTGGAAATAGAAACCTCAAAAGAAGAAACTGGAAAAGGAAATGATGACCTAGATCCTCTGGAGAAAACCTATGAGGAGACAGATGATGTGATTGATTCATCAATTCTGGATGTTGAAAAAGTAAACATTAGTGAGCAACAAACTGAAGTTGATGACTCCTCTATTTTGGAAGAGGAGCAAATAAACAAAGAAGACACAGAGATGGTGGACAAAACTGATGATGTGGGAGATACTCTAACTCCACAATCCGGAAAAGAAGATAATATTGCTACTACACAAAGCCCTTTGAAACAGGTAGCAAGTTGTGAAGACAAAGAAAAGATTCCCCCTGCAGATGATATAGAAAAAGGTGAATCAGAGGAAGAGAAAGAAGAGGGTAAAGAAGACAAGGCAGAAGAAGATGGTGCAAATGTTAATGTACCCACACAAAAAATTCTAATGCTGAGAAATCTCAAGGAAAGGAAGGTGGTTTAGGAATTGTGGCAAGAGACACTACAAATGCAATAAAAAGTCTCTTGAGTAAAGAAATGCTTGAGTTTGATGAACCAGAGTTGTTTCAAGGACCGATCAATCTAGATGCTCTCTCTTCAGTTCAAGTAATTAGATAGCATCTTTCACACAAGCCAAGGCAAGAGAAAAGATGTTGAAATCTCATATTAAGGACAGTGAGATACTAGGCCTTACAACCAGAGTATTGGAGAAGACAATGCCAAACTTCCAGAAGAATCCATCTAACTCTCCCTCCAGATATTTGAAGAATCTTGTAAATTCTGTAAGTACACATTTTGAGTCTTTTGAGAAGTCTGCAGAGACTAAAGTCAGGAATGATTTTTTGGATAAGAAATTTAGTGAAATAAAGAGCCTAATAGGGAATGATAGGATGATACTTGGTATCAGTATAAAGAGCATTCAAAATGCTCTAAGTGATGGAGGTGATATATACAAATTTCGTCTATCCTGGCCCAAAGTCAGTGAGGATATTGAGGAGAAGATAAAGAAGCAAGAACAAAAATTGTCAAATCTATCTCAAAATTTTAATCCTCTAACAGTTTCTTCTATAAGTTAGGAATGTCAAGTAATCAGCTTGACTGATGAAATAAAGAAGCTTGTTAAAGAAAAAGGCAATATTGTGAAGAGAATGTGTGAGCTCTGGGGATTGATTTCCCCCAAGTTAGATACAATGTTTAATGCATTATCAGAAGCTCAAACTGCAGTTTAGACAAGTGATACTTCATATCTGACAAAGGCAGAAGCATACACATTTCTACTGAGTTGACACATCTCAATTTTGGATGGCATGAAAAGAAGTTGGGTTGCTGAACTTGAGCAATTGAAAAGTAGTTTTGGATATATTCTTGAGTTCATGTAAATATAACTTAAAGATTGGGTGTACATATGTGGCATTGTATACAGAGTTTTTGAGAATTTTAGCTTGCGGACCCCCTCCTTTGCCATTGATGTCAAAGGGGGGTGAAGAACAGTGAAAAATGAGGAATCCAGCAAAGGGGGAGCTCCAGAATCAGTGGAGAGCATAAGAGTATAGAGTAAGGGGAAGTAACACTTAGTCATTTTTCACTAAGTGTTGTCATCAATGCCAAAGGGGGAGATTGTTGGAAAGAGACACTGCTTTTCATGACAGGTGTTGTCATTGATGGCAACTAAGACTATTCCACTCATCTGCATAACATAATTTGTTCATATCGGAAGTCAGAATCATAATTTATCTAAGTCCAGGTAGCCAGAAACAGAGCATGTGACAAGGTCCGGTATCTTGGTCTGAATCTCTCCAGTGGAAAATTAGAGTATACTGCGGATTTGAAGGAGTCATAAGGATTGTCAGGACAATCTAAATCTAGAATTTTAACCTCTGGTAATGAAGGATTCAAAAGTTATTTGTATCTGAGTATAGGGTTACAGTTTGATAGTGCAGACAACAGAAGAACAGGCCGACCTTGTAATTGATCTTGGTTCTGGATAAATGGAAGTTGTCAGTTGGATGATTTGTGATGATCATTGATAGTGGTTGACATGATTGATGATTTTTAAATGCAAGTTTTGATCTGTGTTACAAGTTATGCATGGATTTAGCTGACAAAGTAGAGTCTTTAACAAAGTTCTAAGTGTTCTTGAAGCCGACTGAAAAGTGATTGAATATCATGATGCGGATATATATAGCCGATGGATTTAAGTGATTTTGGGGTGTGTGTGATGCGACTATGGAGAAAGTGTGAAAAAGGTAGAGATATAAGGTTCGAATGATAGAAAAGTAGTAAACAGGGCAGAGTGAAGATGAAATGTGTAAGATCAATATTTTGTACTTAACCGAAACTGAATTCTTGCATTAGTAGATGCTATTCATCAGTTCAAACTTCTTGTTATCCTCTTGTAATCATCTCTATAGGCAGTGAGCCTCTATTGAGTAGTGAGCTCTGGGCAGTGAGACCGAATGCATGTGCATTCCCATTTGTAAAATATTTTTAACTGAGTATTAATCTTTGTGGGTTAACCCCCACCATGGTTTTTCCCTTAACCGGGTTTCCACATTAAAAATCTTGGTGTTAAGTGTGTTATTGTGATGCTTCTCATATGTTTGTGATTCTTGTTTTTTCATGGTTAAATTATTGATCTATTGTTAAGTGGTAAAAGGAAGAATTAACTATAGAAAGTATTAAACTTTTGAGACAATTGATTCATCCCCCCCTCTCAGTTGTCTGCCCTAATTCCAGAAGAAACAAGATCGCTACTTGGTGAATACTTCATCCCTTATGAATGATTTACAAACAATATTAGGAGTTATTAAATACATAGGATTTACAAGGTTGATGGTACCTTAATCCTAACATGAGTCTGGGCTATGGTGTGACATTGATGCATATCTGGGCATGGGAGCACATCACTATTACACAACCAGTAGCAGATAGGAGTAGATGGCCATGCTTGCCTTATGTTTATATGTATGAGGGGATGTTGTGACAACATTGATTAGGAGACAAAGCTTATTGGAGATGGATGTCAATGAGATGGGTTTAGTGGTTTGGAGGTCATGACAGTTATGTGAGTCATGGGATGGATATGATGTGCACTTGGCCTATATCAAGAAGCCTAGTTAGTAGATACATCATGGGGTGTACACCTCATATTATTGAGTGATATATTCTAAACACAGTGTTATGACATTTTCGAGTATGACATATTACACTAGTGCATGGGACAGTGTTTGTGAGATTGACACAAGAGAGCGATGACTGGGGTCCACCAGTGGATACAGATGTAGCTATTGTAGAGTTTGAGGGACTAGTACCTATTCCATGGGTGAGAGTGATAGACATTGAGGATGCTAGGACAACATAGAATTATGAGGCATGGTGGGTGGCCAATAGGTCAGTAGGACTAACCATTCTAGGGGTGATAGGAGATATGAGGAGGTGAGGAGAGATGGGAGGTAGAGGAGATAGTGATGAGGAGAGGAGGGATCAATGATGGAGGAGAGTGGAGATTGGGGAGCCTTCGAGAGCATAGGAAGGTAGAGGAGGTGTGGGAGATAGATTGGTGGAAGTGTTGGTGGGTTAGGTATTGAGATGAGATGGTATACCAGTGGCACAGGCTCCTTAGGTGAAGGTACCAGCACAACTGCGGGTTCATCCAAAGGGGGTGGTGCAGGATGTAGGCGAAAAAGAGGAGCGTGATGAGGAGGAGAAGTATGTACACGTAGGGGACATCATAGGAGATGGGGAGGAGGAGCTATAAGTGGGACTAACTATGGTATTATCTAAGTGGGAAGCCATGATCATTGAGAGAGACCATGCGTAGAGTGAGATACAGAGGTTGTGGGGTTTATTGGATGCTGAGATAGTTTAGTGACAGGGAGCAAAGTTGGTGGCAGTGAGGCTCCAATAGGAGAGGGATACTGTGAGAGATGGCATATGCATGGGCAGCAATACAAGTTCCTATGGATGGGGAGACTATCCAGTTGACAGTAGAGAGAGATGCAGCGGTGGCTCTAAGGAAGAGGAATGAGTCACATATGGAGCATTATAGGCAGGAGCAAGATTTTTCTCAGGCATTATTAGGTGGGGGTCAGCTGATGGCATAGCTTGCAACAGAGTTAGCATAGTTGCAAAGAGAGGTGGCATATTTGACTCAGGAGGCTAAGTATTATAAAGGGTTATATGAGAGTGTGACTCCTATAGATCGATAGGCTCCGAGTTTTGTTGCAAAGAGTTGGTTAGGGGCTTCAACGTCAGGGAGATCAGGAGGGTTAGTGATGGGGCCACCACCTCCACCAGCACCAGGGGCACCAACATAAGGGATGCAACCTTCACCTTCAGGGGCACAACCTTTTCCCTCAAGAGAGGGGAGTTCAGCTTAGACACCATGTATTATTATGATTGTACATTTATGATGATGTATATGATGATGCCTACAGGCCTTATATATTTTTTGTATTTTGATGGATCATGTAGCCCTTGTATAGATATGTATCATGACACATATTTTTTTATGTGTATATATATGAGATGAGATAGACTATTAGTGACATATGTGATGTTTATGATTTTTTATGTTTATGATGTGTATGATCTGATATGATGTACTTAGATGGATTTTATGGATATATGATGTTATGGATGGTACTTATAATGGTTATGGATGTATATATGATGTATTTGTGATGTGATAGATATATATGATGTTAATTATTTGTATGATGTAGTTTATTTGTGGTCCAATGGATATATATGATATAATGAATATAATGAATTTTTGAGATGATGGAATGGGTAATGGATTTATGATGTTATGATGATATTTGTTAGTTAGGATGATGATGGAATTTGATCATGATTTCATGGATAACTAATGTTTGTTTGTGGATGTAGAAGAAGCATGAAAGAATGGATTAGATGGAGTAGAAGTAGGATGAATTAGAATGATGGATATGTAATGGATAGATTTGATTGTTTTGTTTATGCTGAATAATGTAAAGAGAAATCCTTATTTTAATATGGAAAAATGGATATTATGCACCAAGGTATAAGGATCCAGGGTCACTTTGTATCCTTTGCATGGACTTGACTCTACAAACAAAAGGGTGTCCTTATGCATACCTAGCGTAATATAATCTATTGGAGATATGTTTGGAATAAGAACTTAGAGTATGATAAGTCCTAGTACACATGTATTGAATAAACTTATATGCAAAGGAAAACTGGTATGCAAAAAGCTATTCCAACACATACAAGATAAATATTAGCTAGAGTAATAAGAACATTGAACAAACATGGCACACAAAAATCATTGACTATGCCCCATTCTATGCTTAGTCGTAATGCACCAAGATATAGAAAAATCTAGGTGGCTTTGAATAAACAATAGGAGACAAAAAGATAAATCAAAAGAAAAGACCCACTGACGAAACAAAACCATGCAGCCATCATAATCTCTTTTCAAGAGTTTGATTGATATGAGATTGTGAATAATATAAGTGTTGTTAGGCATAAGTTTGGTGATATCTTTAGGCAATAGGTATTTAGGCATCATGATGTCTCAAAAGGTAGCCTTTGCGATGATTTTCATTAAAGCTCATTGTTTTGATGTGTAGTTTGTTTTTCTTGAGTATCAAGTCTAATGGATATGCATTTATTATGGATGAAAACTTGACTTGCATATGATTTATTGCCTAAATTTTGGATGTTTTAATTTTTTTGTATTTTTTGAAATATTTGATGTTTGTTGTGTTTTGGTATGTTTTGATTTTTTTTGTATTTTTTGGTAGGTGGGTATGTTTATTATGAAAAGGGTAAGTCTCAATGGTAGTGAACCCTCTTTAGGATGACTAGGTATATACCAAGAATTCCCCCAGTTAGGTACATGATAATTTATTATGGAATAGATAGGATATATATGTATATATATATATATATATGTATATATATATGTATATATATATGTATATATATATATGTATATATGTATATATGTATATATATATGTATATATGTATATATATATGTATATATGTATATATATATATATATGACTGTGGATGGGATACGATATGAAATAACAATGTTTGATAATTATCAAGCCATGATAGTAGGATAGGTGGATGGATAATATATGGGGGGGTGAGGGATTTTAAATGGAATGGATAAGAAACTAATAGATGGTGGATAATAGTCTCTGCACATGGCTCCTATTTTTCAAGTTTTCACCATAGTATTTGCCCAGGTTGCCATTGAAGTGGTTTTCACCATTGAATGAATTATTTCTCTTTACTTTTTATTTTTATTTTTTCATTTTTTTTTATTTTTTTATTTTTATTTTTTTGTTTTGATTTTTTTTACTAGATGGGATATCTGAGGGTCAACAATAGAACCTCTTGAGTTGAATGATATTGATTGGTTTGTCGAGAGGCTAGTCGTCTAGTGTTGCGAGATGATAGGCACTTGATCCATAGGTAGCTGTGATGATAAAAGGTCCTTGCCAATTGGCTTCAAACTTACCTTTCTTCTCACGTTCCTATAGATTTCACTGATTCTGTTTAAGGATAAGGTCACCAATTTCAAAACAACGGATCTTGATCTTCTTTTTGTAACTTTGCTGAAGGTGATTATGTTATGTTTGAAGGTGATTCAAAGATTGAAGTCGCTTCTCATCTAGGAATTCCAATTCATGTAACCGTGATATGCGATACTCTTCCTCATCAATGAGGTTCTGCAAAGAAATTCACAAGGGAGCTTGATCTCAATTGGAAATATGGCTTCAGAACCAAAGATGAGAGAATATGAGGTGGCTCAGATAGGTCTACAGATATTGGTTCGATAAGCCCATAAGGTTGGATTAAGTTGTAGATGTCAGTCATGACCAACTTCATTAATAGTCTTTTTCAGGATCTTTCAGATAGTTTTATTAGATGCCTCATCTTGGTCATTTCATTGTGGGTAATAGGGGTGGAAAAGTGATGTTGGATGTGGAATTTATTACAAAGCGACTGCACTTCTTAATTTTTAAAAGGTCTACCATTATCATTGATAATGGCGAGGGGGGTTCCATAGTAACAAATGATGTAATGCAAGATGAACTTGGCTATTTGGATACCAGTAATATAAGTGAGTGGAATTGCTTCTACCCACTTGGTGAAGTATTCGGTAGTGGTTATTATGAATTTATGGCCGTTGGAGGAAGGAGGGGTTATTTTGCAATGCAAAAAGGGCCAAGGAGTTGTTATTAGTTGCAATTCTTGAGATGGTGCATGAATGAGATCACCATGTTGTTGGCATTGCAAACATTTCTTAGCAAACTGATGTGCATCTTGTTCCATATTGGGCCAATAGTATCATGTTCACAACTTATTTGCAAGGGTAGAACCACTAGAATGTGAGCCACAAGTTCCCTCATGTATCTCATGTAAGACAGTTTGGGCTTCTTTTGAGTTGAGGCACCTAAGAAGAGTACCCTCTAGACTCCTTTGATATAATGTATAACCCAAGATGGTAACGTGGGAAGATTGGCGAATGAAGGTTTTACGTTGGTTGGATGATATGTTCAGTGGAATGGATTGGTCACAGAGGTAGGTATATATGTCTTGATACCAAGGGGAGGTAGGAACAACTAATTCTTAGATGAGTTCAAAATCCAAGACATCATATGTAGGGATAAAGAGTTGATCCATAAGAAACTCACATCATTGGTTGTTTCTTGTCATGTCAATGAGAGAACCAATGGTTGCCATTGTATCTTTAGCTTTGTTACTTAGTCAAGGCACTTGTTCAAATTGAATCTCAAGAAAGTATTTCCTGAAGTTGTCAACCATTTTCTTATAGGGGATTAGCTTATCATCCTTAGTTTGATATTTGTCATTAGCTTGTTTGATGATAAATTGTGAATCTCCATAGACATGCAATGTGTCAATCTTCCATTGGATAGCCATTCTTAATCCTATAATTAGAGATTCATACTCAGCTATGTTATTAGTGCATGGAAATGCGATCTTGTATGACTTAGGGATGCAACACCTTGAGGTGTGATGAAGAGAATTCTCGCTCCAGAATCATGAGAAGTGAATAATCCATCAAAGTATAATTTCCATTGTGTGGATGGGGTAACAAAACATATGGATTCGTCAGGGAACTCTGTAACAAGTGGATAATCTATTTGAATTAGAGTATCAACAAGTTGATCTGCTATAACCTGCCTCTTGATAGCCTTATGGTCCACATACTCTATATCAAATTCACTAAGGATCATTACTCACTTTTCCATTCATCTAGTGAGTGTAACTTTTGACAATAGATACTTAAGTGGGTCTACCTTGGAAATGAGTTTGACTTGATGATTAAGCATATAGTTCCTAAGATTTTGGGAATTGAAGACAACTGCGAGACATGATTTCTCCATAGAAGTGTAATTAAGAAGCAGAGTACATGGCAACAACTCATTCTTGTAAAAAAATCTATTTGTCTTAAGAGATTGTGTTCTGATGTTGGGTTTAATGCAGGGAAGATTACCATTTGTTGTGACATTTAGAGTGCCATATGTTTGGTGAAGAATCCTACTTTCCATACAAGGACAAAGCCTATTGATGTCCATTACCATTTTGTTCGTGACATAATAGAGGATGGGAAGGTAAATTTGGAGAAATTTGACACTTTGACGAATGTTGCAGATTCCTTGATAAAACCCATGAGCACAGAGAATTTCAGATAGAGTTTGGAGTCTATGGGCCTCTCGGCCCCTAGTATTTAAATCCTATCATTCTTTTAGCTATTGAAAGGTGTTCAACAAGTGGGAGAATGTTGGGAATTGAGGTGTCTCAACCTTTGCAAATTCCTAATGTTGTATTTATTTATTTTTGCCTACTATTATAATTTTTTAGGTAATTCTTATTTTGTCACTTTGTGGGAGTTGGCACGATGATGTGCCATCCTACATGGAAGGTGACTAGATGTATTTTTTGTCCTCATATGAGGAGGTAGGCATCCCATTTTGTGGTAGAGGTATTTTTTCATCTGTTGGCACCGTGTGGTCATGTGTCATGAGTTATGACAGATTCTATGGTGCGTAAGTTATGACAGAATCTATGACATGTAAGAGCTAAAAATAGAGATTCTATGATAGCTGTGACATGTTTCATGTGGCATCTTTGTATGGAGAAAGTAGGTGCCCAATTTTGACTATGACAAAGTTGTAAGAGGAATATTCTATTATTAGTCAATTATGATAGATTCTCTTACAGTTGTAAGAGTTGTCATATATGACAGATTCTATGACATTATAAGGTGTGTAAGAGCACCTGTCATACCTATTTTGGGAAAATTTAGGGTGCCCGAGTATGGAGGGTTGTAAGGGATGAAAGGGAATCTTAGACAAGTGTCATTTGCATGCTTTATGGCCTTGGAATTTGGGCCATGTGGATTTGGACAAAAATCCTTTGTGGCTTGCTCTAGAAGCTACCTCCATCCTTGATATTTCTCTATATATAGGTGCTTGGAGTTGGAGTGGTATGGTTCATTTGCAGGTACCATTATGCTTCTGGAATTACTCTAGTATTCGACATTTGTATACTCCTGGAATATCTTGCATTGCAAGTGTGTTGTAATCATCCTTTGATTTGATAATACATTGTGCAGGTTTTAGAGTTGTGATTTTTGTATTTACATTTGGATGTTGCTATTACCTTTTTGTTATTGTGCATCTTAATTTGTAACTGTAAGAGATAAAAAAAGTTGCATAAACCTTTCCTTATTAAATCAGTGTAGGAATATGTTCCGTGTACCTTGCTTCCTTTCACTATGCACAAGAGCTATTATTGGCCATGTGGAAGTATGTAGAGAAGTATATCCCCACATTTAGTCTACTTTTAATAGACTATTTTTGTAAGTGTTCTAATAAATGATTTTTTATGGGTATTTTTTATCCAAAAGGGTTTTCCCCATGTATATCTTGTGTATGTATTAAACTCATGCTTGTATAACTCTCATTTATATTTGTTTTATATTTTGTTCATAATTATTAGTACCCTAAAATTTTAATTTCTAACATGGTATCAAAGTACGTTAGGCTACACTAATCATTTTTTACAGGTTATACTAGAAGACGTGTAGAACTTGATGGTATGCTCAATCAACACATATGTAAGCTCATTTGTGCAATACACTTGGTGTGCCTTTTCTATTGTTTTAAAATCAATTAATCATGATAAGGTTAAGAAATATTGACCACTTTTTTAGATGATATTTATGAGAATTTTCATACTAATCATTTTTTCCTAACATAATCATGAAATTTATTCAAATGGCTTCTTCTCTTGCTAAAAGATTTTATCAAGTTATTTTTGTATTTAACTACCACTAACTCATATAACATTTAGGATAGATAGATAGATGCAAGGTTGTAATAAGAAGTAACAAATAGGTTCACCTTGTGTGGTGTTAAGATGTAAGGTGAAGTTGTCATTCATTTTGCCCCTTATCCTTAACTACGTCTATTGATATATTGTCACTTTTATTAGTCGTATAGATTATGATTGTCTTATTTCAAACAACTAAAAATTTATATCATCTATTTAGTTTATATATATGATTTAAAATTATTAATAATCATATATATCTATATATCTATATGTCTTATTAAAAGGCATATAATACAGCCCTCGAATACCTTCATTTGCTCTATTTAATAGATCAAGTCCTTAGAAAATCTAATGGTTGTGTCTCTTTAGAGGGGTAATAGCCCTTTAGAAAATCTAATTTATTTGGGGTTTTATCTTTTAAAAGAATGTTATTGTACCTCTCAACAAGTATTGACAGTTTTAGAGGGAATTTTTTCAACAAGTAAAGTAATTTTTTGATTTAAAGATAATATACCTCCCTCTTTTTCATTGGTTAACATGACTCACATTTAGAAATACATTAATATAAAACATGGCCTAAAGCGCATGTGGATGGCATTCTAAAGGTAGGTCGGTCCTAATTTTGATTCTAAAAGAAAGTCATTCAAAACATTAACATGATAAAAGGTCAAAAAAATTAGTTTTTGTTAAATAATTGTTGTACCCAACCAAAATTTATGCTTCATTAAGGCATTTTGAACAAGTCTAGAAAATTTTTCATCAAAAAAGTCAAAAAAGCAAAATTTCTAAAAATAGACGTCAGATTAGGTTTTCTGGGTTTCTTGAGGTATGGATGCTGGCAAAACTTTCTAAAAATAGAAAGTTCCTAAAAAAAGAATCTCTGACTTAGGTGTTGTGCTTGATTCTCATTGGTCGATTTTGCTTCACGATCAGCGCGGTCTAGACAGAATCTTCAAAAGACCAAGTTTTCCCTTCTGGGTCATTTCTGCTTTTTCAGAAGGTGAAGCACGAGCTCTAAAGTCATCAATAGAGAAAGTTCATCCTCGAAAGCTCGTCAACAAGTTTTTAATGTTGTTCCAATGACGCAAAACCGACAAATAGTCATCGACTCGATGACGCACGTAAAACAATACAAGATGGATCCAAGGTGGAATGAAAGGTTGGAAAATCAAAAATTTGACTAAGTGTTGGCAAACTAGGTGCCCCAGGTGACTTGGGGTGCCCAACCTTTAAAGTGTTAGATTTTTTTTTACGTTTTTTGAGAAACGTCGAAAATGCTTCCATCAGCTCTTTCTCGGTTGGTCAAACTTGGTCAAAAGTCAGTCAAAGCTGGGATTTCATCATAGATATGTTCAGACTACTCAGATCACCCTCCTTCCTGCCTCAACAGTTGTCAAAATGACTGAAATCAAAGATCGAACAGGGGTTGTGGGCACGGAAAATGAGAAATGGTACAAATTTGAGTTTTTCAAAAAAAATTCTAAGGCATGGCAACCTAGACACCCCAGGTGACTTGGGGCGCCCAAACTCTTTAGAGTTAGTTTATTTTTGAAGTTTTTCTTGAAAAACATGAATCTCCTTCCGTCAGCCCGATCTGGTTCAGAGTTGGTCAGTTTGGCACATTTCTCGAGGTAGACAGAGAATACAATCAGCTTAGTTTTCATCAAGCCTACCTATTTGCCAGATCAACAGACTCAGTTTTATCCTAGTTGACAGAAATTGATAGCCAAACAAGGGTCCTTCGCCACCAGAATGCGCATGCAAATCAAGAAATTGAAGAAGTTGTAAATATTGAGAAAATGGCTAAGTCTGGTGAAACCAGGCGCCCCGGGTGACTTGGGGCACCCAACTTGCTCAATGTTAGAAAATTTCCATGTCTAGTGTTTTCTGATAGATTTGTTCCCAATCTAAGTTGCCTGTTGGCAGTTTTCGAGAGGTCAAACTTCGTCAAACGATGCCAGATCGTCAGTCGAAGGCTGGAAATGGAATCTCAGTTCATAGGTCTCTAAAATGTTAGAATTAGTCAGCTTTTTCAGTCAACGGTGACATTTCACCACCTTGTTGAAGTCAGAGACAGAAGATATTTAAGTCAAAACGAGTGTAGAAGTGTCGAAAACGAAGAAAAATTGGCTAGCACTTCTTTCAACTCGCGTGTTTGATGACATCATCAAAAGAAGATATTTTTCGTCATCTTACACATGAAGCCATAGGCAACTACAAAATAGGGATTCTTCCTATTTGAAGACATCCACTTGGATTTGTGCTTTAAAAGTTGCTTTCTTCATGGATGAGAGTGAAGTTTTATTCTCACACAAATAAAGCTGCTTTTTCGCCCTAAAGATCTATAAAGACAAGCATTTGGCTTCTTTATTTCATTATCTTTTGCAGGTTGCATCTAGAGGACGGATTTGTATTTTTCTTTCAACGAAGATTCGAAGACCCAAATGAAGTGCTTTTTTGGCATTCTTCATAGTTTCGGGTTGAGGAAGCAGGGAGGCTCACTTTTTCAGGGTCCTTGTTTCAAGGGGATCACTTTTCAGAGATTGGACTGGAACTTTTTTAGTTTTCATCAAGATGGGTCCATCCAGTATGTCATCCTCTTGAAGATTGGAGTTTTTTTTTTCGGGAATCTACTTTTTTCCTACTTTTTCAAGCAAATCTCCGCTTTTTCAAAATCTGACAATCTGGGTTGCTTCGGAACAGAATTGCCTACAAAACCCATGTGCCAGCTTTTTTGCTCACACTCTACTTTTTTCTAAAAATCAGCAAGTAATTTTTAGCCATCTGTCAAAGATTTTTCCAACACAGGCGTGTTCAAAGTTAATTTTCAAATCTTCCAATATGCAGTACTCTCCAACACAAATCAAGCACAAAACGACTTTAGTTCATGATTACCTGAGAACTTGTGAAACAGACTTGCATAAAGTTCTCCCAATAATCAATTTACATTCCTTGGAGGATGCAGGAAATAATGCTATCAGGAATCTAGGACACTCCGGTTTGCTTGCAGTAGCATCCTTTCCTATCACAGTGCAAAGTATCGAGTTTGTAATTGCTTGCATGACGCATTACAATTCGGTCACAAGAGATGGACGTGTGCTCTGCAGCCTAAGGCCAAATGACATTGAGAAGTGTTTTACAATACCTATTTGGAGAGAAAACTTTACTGTTTCACTTGAAGAATGCAAGAGGGTTTGGAACAATGATAAAGAAAAATACCAGAAAAAGATTGGTCAGAGGTGGTTAAAAGAGAAGTAGAACATCATGCCAAAGAACGTTGGACGTGGATAATTCAAGGAGGAACATGCAATAATGATAACTCTGCTAAGTCAGATCATGGGTCATGCAGACACTAACAAGTTCCATCCTTGGATGTTTTATATCATGTCCCAGATTGTTGATGGAACCGAGTTCTGTGACTGGTCGGCACTCATCAGTGATAGTCTCCACCAACAAATAATTGATTTTCAAAGGGCTCATGAATTCCACATGATATCATTCCTTGTGCATTTGATGGCTTTTCAAGGTCAATTTAGAGGTTTGAATGTTGTTGGAACTCTAGGTATTCAACATGTTTATCATCGTTTCCCGCAGTTAGAAATTTCCCAAGATGAACGACATTACAGGCAGGTGAATGATGCATTCTTGATGCATGCAGTGCGAGATATGGATAATGAGTTGCATATACAGTTTTCAGCAGATGCTAGAATAACAATGGCAGAATGGGCTAATTAGTTTATCCAATTTCCCACTTTTTCCTACATCAGAGTATATGGCTTCTCAGGAGAGCCAGCCATGTTACCAAAATATCCTACAGATTGTTACCTTTTGAGTCACCCCTTATTTATTTATTCATTGGTAATTTTTCCCGAGCCAAGAGCCGGTTTACCATGTTATATTTTTGGTCATACCTTTGTTTCGTAAATCGGCTCTTGGTCCTTCAGTTTGTATTCGTTTGTTGTCTTTGTAGACAAGGTTACTTAAGGTTTGAACCTTTGAACCTAAACCATTCTCAAAGTTCAAAGTTCAATGGTTCAATATGTCTAAGTGTCTCATAAACCAAGCTGTCATTTTGTTTGTCTTATGCGCCTTTGAACTTTTGGGTTGAACTTGAACCTTTCGCTCGTACTCTATAGTGCGGTTCAAGGTTCAATGGTTCAACGGTCTTAAGGTTCAACACTCTGTCTTCTTATGAGTCAGGTCACGTAGTTACCTTGTGTAATTATTGTATCATTGAACCTTCCGCTTGTACTCTGTAGCGGAGTTCAAGGTTCAATGGTTCAACAATTCACTGTTTCATAATTGGAAGCCTTTTATGAAAGCCATGTAACTTTTGTTGGCCTACATAACCCTTGCATCTTTGAACCGTTGTATTGAACCATGTCTTTACAAGTTCAACGGTTCATGAGTTAAGATCCTATTTCAGTAAGTCACTCCTTTGCTTATCTATATGGTCCGATTGGCATGTTTGAACCACCACATTAAACTAACGCATTGAACCATGTCCTAAAGGTTCAGTGGTTCAATAGTTCAAAGATTTGGTGATTTTGGTCCCGTTTGTTCCCACGGCTTTCTAAGTCAAATTTAACAGGAAAGTTGGAGGAAATTATGTCAAAAACTCATTATGAGACTGAGAACTCTAATTTAGCGGAGACTATGGATAACCATTATACTTCATGATGGCGCGTGAACACTACTTGCTATTAATGAAGAAATCAGAGTTCACGTCTTTTCAAATATTTTTGGCACGTTTGTTCCAAGCGATAATTATTCATTCTGGTTAGTGCCATTATTAACCAAGAACAAGCCAAGTTTAACAAATAAACATACTGTGCAACGCGGAGGAGGATAGCGCCGGAAGTGTAAGGCTCTTTTTATTCAAGTTTTCACAGTGAATTCAGATATCTTGAAGGTGAGTTCTGTTTCCCATATGCTATTCCTAGTTCTTATGCTGGAAAGAAGAATCTCTGGAATTTCTGTTGTTTTCAAAATTCCAAGTGTTTTATTGTAATTCTCCAACTATGTCTTTGAAATCTATGTGTTTGGGGGATGAACATGGTCCTGGCCTTACTTATTCTCACTCAGAATTTGGAGATACTGCATTGGTTCAATATGATTTAGAGGAATTTAAAGAAAGAACTAGAAACCCTGTTCAAACCCCTACAATGAAGAAAATTGTAGATAGCGGCTTAGTTGAAGCCGCAGCTTTTCCTCAGGCTATACTGTGCCCAGAATTGGTTCAAGAGTGTATGAATAGGTACGACCCCCAGGACAGATGAGTCAGAAATACAAACGGGGATGTGTTATTTTATATCAACAGACAAACCCTCATGTCTGTGATGAAGATACCGCCTAAGGAGGCGTATTCTAGCCTTGACATTACTGCCTCCAATGGGTATTTCTCAGAGAAGAGACCAACTTACAAAAGTGTAATAGCGAGGAACTGGCTACTAAAATTTTAGAAGGGCAGTTCAAGGTTGCCCAGGCCACTTACCAAAGATCATTTGATAAAAGAAGGGATATTGTAGTATTGTTACATAGACTGAGAGGCAATCAATATGCCTATTATTAGGAGGATTGGATGTACTTTTTCATACAAGTCATCCTTCAAGGAGAACAATATTTGGATTGGGCCGAAATAGTGGCTGACTGTCTACATCAGAGTTTGAGCAATTGTCTAGGCAACAGAGATTTCTATATGTCTTCGTACTTGTTCTATTGTCTACCATCTACAAGAGATTGGTTTGACCTACCCCATGTACCCATAGCTGAGAATAGTAAAATTTATGAATATTATTCACAGTTGCAGAGGAAAAATTGTTACGAAAATTACAAAAGGGTTAATGATGTCTTCACTGGGAAAATGACTTATGAATTGGCAGGGAACCTGAGTAAAAGAATGTCTAGTGAAGCAATGCAACTGATTAGTATCTATGGTAGCTTCTTCATCCAATTTTCTGAGTTCACTTACATCAGAATTTTAGGATATGATGGTGAACTTGTGAAGTTACCTAGATATGTGTTTGATCATTTCGTGCTGATGGAGGTATGTAGGTAGCTGGCACATGTTGATAAGAAATTCCCATCAAAAAAGGGTTTTGGTATTTCTTTTCCTATTGAACTTGGGTATTATTCATGCCATTCAAAATCTGATGCCTTGAATTTGGAGGTGAACCTCAAAAGGTTCAATTTTCAGTCCTTCACTACCAGGACTCAATTCGATAGTAAACGATTTGTCAAAGATAACCTAGATCCTGGAACAGGGCACTCACACCTTCCTAAGCTGGAGGATTACTAGGAAGACTGTCCAGATGAATTCGAGGTCAGGAGAAGGCTGTGGTGTAGGTTTTCTTTGGGGCAGATAATTACACTCAATTTGAACATGGATATTTTTGGAATTTTTGATGATGGAGAATAGGTGGTTGATCCACAGTTTGAAAAAGTAAAACACTTACCCATTCCAGAGGTGGACTAGAGCAAAAAGGAAGAAGACAGAATTGAAGTTAAAACTCTTCCAGTAATAAGAAGAACTGAGAAATGGCTGAGAGAAAAGAGACAGGAAGAACTTCAGGATAAAAATGTCCAACAAATCTCTTCAATGGTTGGATCACCGCTTCCCATAGACTCTTCTAATCAACCTCTTGCTATCTGTAGTGCAGGTGCTTCCAAGCCATCAACTAAGAGAAGCCCTGTCACTAAGATATCCAGAAGAGTCCTCACAGATATTCTGCCATCTCGTGTTACCAGGTTGAGGACTAAAGGAAAAAGAAAGAAACAGGCTTCTGAAACAATAGTTGTTGATTTGAATTCAGAAGAAGATTCAGAAGGACCTATGGGTGACAAGGAGCTAAGCCCAAATAGAACAAAGGAGGTTGACACCGGGTTACAGCCAGAGGCCATTCTGGAGACCCCTGAAATATGAATGATTTCAAATAAATCCTCTGATGAAGTGAACCCCGAGAAGACAACCTCAGCCCCTGCACCAAAATGGCTAGAAAGTTCTATTTCTGATAAAAAAAAAGTGATTCCTTTTGTTGTCCCCTTGGAGGACATGGTAAGCAAATGTTTGGGGAAAACCCCCAAGTCCAAGAAACTCAAGACGACATCCAGAATAAATATTGATCCAAACACTGGTAACTGGAGTGCTGAAATTGCTAGGCCAGTGACAGATGAAGAGGTGCAGGACCCAACAGTGCATGATTTCACTGTGGAGAAAGTGGATCTCGGTGCTGCCTCCAGAGCTGCAGATGTCCACCACCTCGAAGCTTCTACTAAGAGGATGGTCAGTTGAACATGGAAAGATGAAAAGGACAAGAAGGAGTTGAAACAAACTCTGCGTTCAATGGCAGAGTACATTGAGGCCATTAACAACCCTAACCCGCAGCCGATCTCACAGCTTCCCCTGTCTTTTGACCTGAAATCACCTGTCAACCAAAAGATGTTAGATCAGGTTCATAGAAGCAAAATGGTGACAAAAACATTTAACAGTTGGTTGGATAACATCGAGCAGAAAGGAACCGAATACATCCGCGAGCTCAAGGGTATATATGACCTGACTACTACCACCGTTGAAGATTTCAAAGCACAGGTTGTTGTTTGGGCGAAAGATGAGGGCAAGTGGATGAATGTAATAAACCAGATGGATGAAGTTCAAAATTATGGACTGGCGAAGTTTTTGACAGAGAAAAGCCTGACTGGTTTGGACGAGGATTTGTTATATGTGAACAAAAAGAATATTGAATGGAGGAACTCCATATCCCGGCAAGGTCGTTTTGAACTCTCAAAGTTAATTAAGGAAATAACAGAATTCACTCAATCGTTGCAACATGACTTGTAGTGTATTGATATTAAATACATTAAAGATGATGGAAAACCAGTGGAAGACGTTGATGCAGTGGTCCAATCTTTCAAAGATAAAATCAGCTTCGTCAGAGAAAATGACAATGTTTTAATTGAGGACTTCTCCAGGATTTCTAAAGTTGAATCACTACTTTACCTCTGCATCGACGCACTTCTGGAACACAAAGAAAAATTTGGTAAAATGGGAAGGGAAAAGGAAGTTTGGAAGTCAAGAATGAAGCATATCGGTATTCCTAACTTCCTGAAAATTCAGGAGTTCATTGCTGATTTTCAGGAATGGAAGACCCAACGTGCTTCCTAGGCCACCGATGACAAATCCGGAGATACAAACCCGTCGTCCCAGTCATGACCTCATTGGCTCGTTTTCTCTATTTCAATTCCTTTATCATGTTATTTTCAGCATCTTGATCTTTAAATTCAGTTGTTAAAAACTAAATCCCATACGGGTCAGAGTTATGTTAACTCTGGGTTTAATTTACTCAAAGACATGATTAAGGCATTCATATTTATAGGTTTTTAAAATCTTTTAAAAAGGGAGAGAGATACAAGAGTTTAGAAAAAGAAAAGAGGGGAATTTTAGCAAAAACGGTTCATAGTTTTACATTATGTGATGACTGTCTGAGTAATTTTCATCTGTGAATGAGAAGAAGAAAAAATTGCTGCTTGTTTGGATCTGTGCGTCTGAATGTGTGGAATTAGATTTTCTCTGTGAAATCTCCTTTCATCTGGTAATTGTTCTTTATTTGGACAATTCGTCATATACGTTTTATTATTTACTAGTTCAACAAGTTCGTATGAATGTATCCATGTATTTGAATATATCAAAAGTAGAATCTGTGCATTCTATTGCTCACTGTTACTATATAAATTTATCGTGTTCATTACATAGTTATGTATGAATATTAGTCTGCCTTAAGCATTTTCTGGTTAAAAGTGCATTTGGATACTTGAATAGATTAAATTCATTGAAAATCTTAAAGGGAGCTGTACCTAAATTCAGAGGGGAACTAATATAAAAGGTTCGCCCATTTGTTGTTTAACTCATTTGTTCTTTAAAAGGGGTATAGAGTCAGAGTAAATTATTTTCAAAATAAGGATAAATCTGTTAACCAACACAGATGAAATAGCATTTATGGAATTTTTAAGGCAAGCCTATGAAGGTCATATATTTTTGCGTAGCAGATGCAAGGAAGCTTTCAATTTTCCACTTGGGATGAGCATTTACAAAAGCAAATGTGGAGCAGATGCCAAGGCAAACGGTAATGAATCATCTAGATATGGTCTTAAGTTTTTTGACAGGAGGTCTTCATATGATCCTCGTGGTTTTTTTGCATCACATCTTGGTCATAATTGTACACACAAGCATGCGGTTGAAGACTTCTGGGCCAATTGTGATGATGAGTTTGAAGTATGAGAATGCAGTTACAGTAGGTTCACTCTTCTGCTAATTTCTGATATCCTATCAGAAGACATAGAGGGTTTGACAGAGAGTGGTGAAGTTCTACTTCCCACGTATTTTAGAGATCAAATTGAGCAACAACTATTGCCACTAGTTAATTGGTCAGTAAAAGAGAGCACTTCCATTGAAGAAAGAACGAGTTGAGTCATTAAAAATAGTTTGAAATTCTTGAAGACTAAGCGGAAGGATGATATTCCATTAGTAGAGCCGCCAGTTGTGCGACCATCAGAGCCTTCCACTTCCAAGCTGAAATGAAGGGTAAAAGCTATGAGTGTTCTTCCAGAGGGAACAAAATTGGCTAAGTTAAAGAGGAAAAAGGATGAGTCTCCAACTCATGTCCAGCAGGAACAACCACTAGTTGAATCAGAAGTTCATGTTGAACTAACCCTACATGTTGAAGCATTACCTTCAGATCATGTCTCTCCACCTTCTTCACTGATCACTTCTCCTATCCACATAGATTTAGAGCCAGATTTGCCAGTTCGCAACTCTGATGCACACATTGATTCATCAGGAGCTGATGATGTTAGAACCAAGTTTCCAAGAGAGGATGGCTCATCCTAGATTGAAAACATTCTGGGAAGGAAGAGGAGAAATCCCTCATATCAGCTAGATTTAACAGAGCTTAAAAGCATCTACCAAGACACACCAGACAAGAAGTTAAAGAAGCAGGTTCACATTGAGAAGAATGCGGATGGAGAAATAATCCTTGAAACTACAACACCGCCAGAAAATAGAAGTGCTGATGATGTCGAGGTTGATGACTTCATAGTTGTCAAAGCTAACCTTGGCCAAAGTACCTGCCATATAGATGTAAATCTCTTCGAGGTTGCAGCGGATAATTTGAAAGAAAGGGTGCTGAAAGATGGAGAAGATAAAGCAGCTCTCAAAGTTGAAATTAGATAGCTGCGCCAATACATTTCCAGCCTTTTCCATGTTGCATCACAGGCTGATTTACTGCTTCAACCAAATCTAGAATCACCAGCCAATCAGCGGCATTTTAGTTAGTTAGTCCTCTATGGGAGACACATGACTAGTTGGGTGGAAGAATTTGTGACTAAAGGGAGAGTTGTACTTTCAGAGTTTTATCAATTAAAGTACAATGCTCATGATTTACGCCAAGGCATACAGGGATTGCAACAAACCATGGTAGAAAATAGACCGGTGTTCGAGATCATTATCTCTAACTTGAAGATTACACTTGATTATGTGGATTTAGTTGAAGATAAGAAGACAATTTCTACTTGGAAGGCGCAGTATCTTTTCACAGTAAAAACTTATGACAGTATGATTTCAAAGTTGACAGAATGGAAAGAAAAGGTAGTCAACATACTCAAGTTTGTTAGATCTTTTATTTCTCAGATCCCTGCTCATATGAAAGAGAAGATGGTACCCTGCATGATCTCAGGGAAGTGCAAGTAGAGTTCCAGACTCTCATTCGTAGCAATTTTAATGATGATATCAGTGCCGGCAAGATGGGTCATTTTGCCACAATGATAGTGAAGTTTGATAAGGCTGTGCGTGAAGTTCATGAATTTCTACAGATGGTTGCCAACGATGAAGAAATGTTAGAGAATCAAAATATCATTCTAGAGAGTATCAGTGTTCCTGGCAGAGATGCAGTCAATTTCTTTTTAGAAGATATTGTTTCCCAGGATATCAACGGATGACATCACCAAAAAGCAAGAATGTTGATGAGGATGCATTTGAAAAGAAAGCAACTTTAAAACAAGATGCTTTTTGTTTTAAAGTATTTTCTTTCATCTTAAGCTCATCCATTCTATATTTAGAAAGAAATCACCTTGTGATAGTTGGAATCTTCTTTGCTTTAAAGCAAATCACATTAAAGCATTTGTTTATTGTATCTTTTTCTTAGAATAGTAATAAAGCTTGCGAGTTGGCAAGTTAGAGTTAATCAAGGAGATTTTAGGGTTCCCTACTCCTTTGATTTTAGTATAAATAAGGGCATCTTTGCCCATTATATGTAATGGTAATTGTGATAGCAAGTTTGCTGTGCCTATTCTAGCCTGCAAATCTTGATATTCCAAGTGTCTATTCACTTTGTGTAATTTGTTCTCCGGTGTTTGATCGCTTGTTGTATGCATGTCTTTTGCTGCAGCATTGTTGTCCTGGAGTTTTGCCAACTTTGTGATATTGAATAGAAGTCTCATGCCTATTTTTATCTGATATTCTATCTCGATTCATCAAGTTTTCATCGTCAAATGTGTGGCTTTTGTAGATTCATTTCAGCTTCCATCATTAAAGTACTATAAGTCTTATGGTGTTAATCTAGAAGAAAATTGCATAAGTTTTTATGTTAACAATCATTCCTTGTTCACTTTTAATTTCCTTTGCTTTGAATTTACTTAGGAGATTAAAAGCATCGTTAGTCTTTGCTTAGTTGTAGTTGAAGTTTTAAAAAAGGAAAAAACCTCTTCTGTGGTGTTTAGAGTTTTATAACCTTGTGCTCACAGCTGAGAATCAAAAAGAAGATAGGCGAAGTTTCATTTAATTTATATTTTCAACGAACATCAACAAAAAGGGAACTCCCCCTTCCAATAGGAGAGCAGTTTATCTGTGCATAGTTGTCTGTTTCCAACGCGCATTCCAGAGGTGTGAATTGAAACACCAACAGTTTTTTGGTGCCCACCGTGGGGTATAAGGCATAAAACTTCAAGCAAGCTTAGGCTTATGTCATGGGAATGACTCTCTAGTGTCCTTCTGCTCCAGTTCAACAACCAAATCTTACACCACCTATTATTCAACCAAATCTTACACCACCTATTATTCAACCAAATCTTACACCACCTGTTATTCAACCAAATCTTGTACGAGTGGAAGGAGAGCAAATAGACATCATTAGTAGCCTAAGGAGTTTCATATTTGCATAAAAGGAAAGTCCTGATCAGTGGAGAAATGTGGCTACTATCCTTAACAAAGAAGAACACAAAGCAGATCTTGCAGCAGGAAGACCAGTATTACCACCTCTCATGTGGTAGTAGATAATCCTAGCTCACAGGGTTTATTCAAGAAGGGGAAAAGGCGGTGCTATGGATCCTTTCTTTCAAGATCTTGATTTTGTGGAATTTGGAGAAGCATCCAACATAGTTCAAGAAGTTCAGACAGTTCCTAAAGTCAAGCAGGAAGAATTACAAGAAGAACCAGTAATTTAGCCTAGAACAATGGGTGATGCAAATAACAACAATCACAATGATGCAAATCAAAGGCAACCACCACCATTGCCTTGGGGTAATAACATTTGACCTTTGGCCTTGCAAGCACATCATAAGTTACCAAAGGGGTCAAGGAAGCACTTTCCTCAGTTCCACAGTGATGGAACTCAACATCCCGATGAACACATCTCTGCATTCACAACAGCTTGCACCGTTTTGCATGTATCACATGAAGATGTTGTTGTCCATCTCTTCGTTGAGACTCTCGTGGGAAATGCTGTCGACTGGTTCAATCATCTGGAACCAGGCATCATTACAAGTTGGGCAACTATGAGAAAACAATTCTTGGCAAGGTTCAAGCCCACCGAAGACAATCACAGATTGTTCGCCCAACTCTCAAATTCAAAGATGGAAAACAATGAACCAATGAGGGAGTTTGTGGCAAGGTTTAATCACCTAGTTACATGCCTTTCTCATACTCTCAATCCATCTCCACAAATTCTATTGAGCAGTTTCATTAACGCTCTTCCTTCTGAGATAGCCTTCTTTTTAAGATCGGCTAATGAAACAGAATTGTCCAATGCACAAGAAAATGCCATCAAGTTAGAGGATGACATGATTACTTTTGGCAAGATGAAAATGGATTCAATCAGGCCTCTTGTGCAGAGTTTTGTGGATCCATTGCTACATAAGGTAGCAAATGAAGTGACTATCATGAAGAGACAATTGCCTACTCAGGGGCAACCTGCGCAACAACCATATCAGTCATCATAGCAACAATAGCAACCACAGCAACAGTACCAACCATAGCAACCATATCAGCCTAAGAGGAATAATTTTCAGCCTTTCAATAACTACAGGCCCAGGTTGCCAGCACCACCACCGAGACAAGCAGTTGATGCTGCTCAAAATGTAGTGTTTTGTTCCTTTCATGAGACAGATGCGCATACTGGAGCCACATGTCCTGAGAATTTAAGAATGAATCAAATCATGGGATATGCTGATGCTGCACCAATTTCAAACATTGTCCCTTCCCCAAGTACGAATGTTGTCATACCACAGACGGACAACTTCGATGGCAACTCTACTACGGGATACTTCCAGGATGAACCCATTATAATGAAGGAAGAACAAGATGATTTTCATCAATATTCTCTTGCAGTGAATCATGAAAATCTTTTGAATCTTGTGTTTACACATACTCAGCATTTTAAATCACAGAAGGAAGGAGAGGATAGACAAAGACCAAAAGAAAATGGGAAGGAAGTGGCTTCCACTTCCAATGCTCAGCCATCACAAGAAAATGTCAAAGCAACTCAAGATTCGTCTTTGACGAATTTTGATATAGTGGATTCCATGATGAAGACAAAGGTACAGATTTCTTAGCTGGAGTATCTTTAGGACCATCCAGATCAGCTGGATAGAATTGTTAAGTATGTCAAGAAAGAGATTGTCACGCAACCCACATTGCTTGAATCTTCCATTCTAGCAGGAGAGAAGCCAAAGCCTTTCTATATCTCTCTGTATATAGGAGGTTATAAGTTGAGCAATTGTATCATTGATTCAGGAGCCTCGAACAATGTCATGCCTTTGTAGGTGATGAATGCATTCGGACTCTCGTGCACCAAAACTCATGATAAGTGTTATTCGCTTGAGTCTAAATCAATGCTGTTGGTTGGACAATTGAAGGATGCTCAAGTACGATTGGCAGCTTGCCCAGAGAAGAAAATAATGATGACTATCTTGGTAGCCGACATTCTAGCTAGTTACGAGATGCTGCTAAGTAGAAGCTTCTACAAATATCTTGGAGGAGAGATACAATTGGATTGGTCATCTGTGACCATTCCGTTAAAGAAAGGTAGTTTCAAATTGGAACCTAAAACTAAGTCACAGTTCACGGTGGTGAAATCTTAGGATCCTCAAGCACAAGTACTATATCAAGAGACGGGTCCTGGTACATATGTTACATTGTCTAAGATAACTGAATAAAATTAGGAGGATGTCTATGTGGTTGACGAATCAAAGGAAGAGTCCAAAGAAATGTACAACTTACAAACTTTCTTTGAGGAAGAAGTGCGACAATCTTCTTAAGAACAGAAGAATGATGAATAAGATTTCTTTTTCTCATCTTTTGAAGGCTGGTTTGAAGAACCTGTGTCAGATATATCCAAAGAAGAGACCAAAGAAGCATTACAATTGGAGCAAGAGCATGATCTCCTTTTTGAAGATGATTTTTTCCTAGAAGATTTTTTCAGAATTGGAGATCATATGGAAGTTTCATTATCAGATCTAAATTGTTTTCAACATCAGTGGGAAAGTGATTCTTCAACGGAAGATACTATAGACTTTTCTTTACAATATATGGAGAAGAGGAGTTCATGGAATATTCAGTTTTGGTCATTAAAGAGGATGATATTGAAAAATTAGAAATTCTTGACAAATGTCTTGTGAGATATGCTGTGTGTGAGATTGATCAAGAAGATGAAGATGAAGAGGAAGCATATAACTTAGATGGATCTCTCTTTGATTCTACTTACTTTACAGAAGAAGAAAGATAGATGAATCCTGAAGATGAAGTGATGCTGGATATCTGCATTGAAGAAGATTACTCTACAAAGGATGACGAGATTCCAGGTAATGAATGGGAAAATGAGCTGTTAGGTGAAGATGTTCAAGAGTTTGAGCATTCAGATCTTGATGATTCATCACACTCTGAAGAGTGGATGGATGAAAACACAACCAATGAAGAAGAAGAAACTCTTGAAGCACTGGAAAAATGGGCAACGACAGTTGTGGATCCTATAAGCTAAGAATCAGTAATGAGAGTTGTGTATGAACAACTTGCACCTTTTCCAGAAGATGATGCATTCATTGAGTATAAAGTTGCGTGTGTACAAGATATAAATGAAACTCATATTCAATATGTGGTTATAACCATTCCCATAGATATACTTTGGCCACAAGACTTTCATGTATATCTTCAGAAGGAAGTTCTATACCTTCACCTGTTGCAGAGGTTGCTTGCTTAAGAAGAAGATGCTCCACCCGATCTCTGGCATATCAACCAGTTCCCCAGGAACTTCTCATGGCCTGAACGTGAATACCCTCCTGAATCATGGCTCTTTGAGGAGATGTTGCAGAGAAAGAAAAGTTTTGTGCTACCAAGACAATCTTCACAGCTAAAGAGAGATGGTTCTTACTTTTCTGAGTCGATCGATGGTTTTATGTGATAGGATTAATTTCATCTCATCCTTGCTCAGGAAAAAGAGCGCGTGAAACACTTTTTGTTCTCGTAATGTGTTTCCCCTTTCTATGATGTGATCATTATGTCATAATGTTTTTCCCCTTTCTGTAATGTGACAGTTGTGTCCTTTGTGTTTTGGAGGTTCCAACCTCTTAGGTGATTTTAGGAAGTCCAGTTTTAGGTGATGTAGGGAAAAGTCTTGTTCTAGGTGATTAAGAAAGTGACCTAACTCTATTGCCCAACTAATAAGGCATTGGTCCAAGCTTAAAAAGTCAAGAGATTCTCGGTTCTCCTATGCCATAAGTTTCTGCCATGGTCCCCAGATAGAGCCAATTGTTGTACCCAACCAAATTTTTTGCTTCATTAAGGCATTTTGAACACGTTTAGAAATTTTTTTGTCAAAAAAGTAAAATTTCTAAAAATAGACGTCAGATTAGGTTTTCTGGGTTTCTTGAGATATGGATGCTGGCAAAACTTTCTAAAAATAGAAAGTTCCTAAAAATAGAATCTCCGACTCAGGTGTCGCGCTTGATTCTCATTGGTCAATTTTGCTTCACGATCAGCGCGGTCCAGACGGAATCTTCAAAAGACCAAGTTTTCCCTTCTGGGTTATTTCTACTTTTTTAGAAGGCAAAGCATGAGCTCTAAAGTCATCAATAGAGAAAGTTCATCCACCAGAGCTCATCAATGAGTTTTCAATGATGTTCCAACAACGCAGAACTGATGAACAGTCGTCAATTTGACGATGCACGTAAAATGATGCAAGATGGATCCAAGGTGGAATGAAAGGTTGGAAAATTAGAAATTTGACTAAGTGTTGGTAAACCAGGCACCCCAAATAACTTGGGGCACCCAACCTTTCAAGTGTTAGATTTTTTGCACATTTTTTGAGAAACGTCAAAAATCTTCCGTCAGCTCTTTCCCGGTTGGTCAAACTTGGTCAAAAGTCAATCAAAGCTAGGATTTCATCACAGATATGTTTAGACTACTCAGATCACCCTCCGTCCCACCGTGACAGTTGTCAGAACAACCTAAATCGAAGATCGAACAGGGGTTGTGGCCACAGAAAATGAGAAATGGTACAAAATTTGAGTTTTTTTTTTAAAATTCTAAGGCATGGCCACCTAGGCACCCCAGGTGACTTGGGGCACCCAAACTCTTCAGAGTTAGTTTATTTTTGAAGTTTTTCTCAAAAAATGTGAATCTCCTTCTGTCAGCCTGGTCCAGTTTAGAGTTGGTCAATTTGGTGCATTTCCTGAGGCAGACAAAGAGCACAGTCAACTTAGTTTTCATCAGGCCTACCTATCTGCCAGATCATCAGACTTAGATTTATCCCAATTGACAGAAATTGACAGCCAAATAGGGGTCCTTCGCTACTGGAACGCGCACGCAAATCAAAAAATTGAAGAAGTTGCAAAAATTCAAAAAATGGCTAAGTCTAGTGAAACCAGGCGCCACAGGTGACTTGGGGCACCCAACTTGCTCAGTGTTAGAAAATTTCCATGTCTACAGTGTTTTCTAATAGCTTTGTTCCCAATCTTCACCTGTTGGCAGTTTTCGAGAGGTCAAACTTGGTTAAACGATGCCAGATCGTCAGTCGGAGGCCGGAAATAGAATCTCAGTTGATAGGTCTCTGAAATGTCAGGATCAGTCATCTTTTTCAATCAACGGTGACATTTCACCACCTTGTTGAAGTTGGAGACAGACCATATTTAAGTCAAAACGAGTGTAGAAGTGTCAAAAATGAAGAAAAATTGGCTAGCACTTCTTTCAACTCGCGTGTTCAATGACATCATCAAAAGAAGATATTTTTTCGTCATCTTACACATGAAGCCATAGGAAGCTACAAAATAGGGATTCTTCCTATTTGAAGACATCCACTTGGATTTGTACTTTAAAAGTTGCTTTCTTCATGGATGAGAGTGAAGTTTTATTCTCACACAAATAAAGTTACTTTTTCACCCTAAAGATCTATAAAGACAAGCATTTGGCTTCTTTATTTCATTATCTTTTGTACGTTGCATCTAGAGGAAGGATTTGTATTTTTCTTTCAACAAAGACCCAAACGAAGTGTTTTTTTAGCGTTCTTCATAGTTTCCAGTTGAGGAAGCAGGGAGGCTCACTTTTTCAGGGTCCTTGTTTCAAGGGGATCACTTTTCAAAGATTGGACCGGAGCTTTTTCAATTTTCGTCGAGATGGGTCCATCCAATATATCATCCTCTTAAAGATTGGAGTTTTGCTTTTTTTTGGGAATCTTCTTTTTTCCTGCTTTTTCAAGCAAATCTCCGCTTTTTCAAAATCTGACAATCTGGGTTGCTTCGAAACAGAATTGCCTACAAAACCCATTTGCGAACTTTTTTTCTCACACTCTATTTTTTTTCTAAAAATCAGCAAGTAATTTTCAACCATCTATCCAAGATTTTTCCAACACAGGCATGTTCACAGTTAATTTTCAAATCTTCCAGTGTGCAGTACTCTCCAACACAAATCAGGCACAAAACGGTGTTGGTTCACGATTACTTGAGAACTTGTGAAACAGACTTGCATAAATTTCTCCCAGTAATCAATTTACATTCCTTGCAAGATGCAGGAAATAATGCTATCAGGAATCTAGGACACTCTAGTTTGCTTGCAGCAACATCCTTTCCTATCACAGTGCAAAGTATCAAGTTTGTAATTGCTTGCATGACGCATTACAATTCGGTCACAAGAGATGGACATGTGCTCTGCAGCCTGAGGCCAAACAACATTGAGAAGTGTTTTACAATACCTGTTTGGAGAGAAAACTTAATTGTTTCACTTGAAGAATGCAAGAGGGTTTGGAACAATGATAAAGAAAAATACCAGAAAAAGAGTGGTCAGAGGTGGTTAAAAGAGAAGCAGAACATCATGCCAAAGAATGTTGGACATGGAGAATTCAAGGAGGAACATACAATAATGATAACTCTGCTAAGTCGAATCACAGGTCAAGCAGACGCTAACAAGTTCCAGCCTTGGATGTTTTATATCATGTCCCAGATTGTTGATGGAACCGAGTTCTATGACTGGTCGGCACTCATCAGTGATAGTCTCCACCAACAAATAATTGATTTTCAAAGGGCTCATGAATTCCACATGATATCATTCCTTGTGCATTTGATGGCTTTTCAAGGTCAATTTAGAGGTTTGAATGTTGTTGGAACTCTGGGTATTCAACATGTTTATCATCATTTCCCGCAGTTAGAAATTTCCCAAGATGAACGACATTATAGGTGGGTGAATGATGCATTCCTGATGCATGCAGTGCGAGATATAGATAATGAGTTGCATATACAGTTTTCAGCAGATGCTAGAATAACAATGGCAGAATGGGCTGATTGGTTTATCCAATTTCCCACTTTTTCCTACATCAGAGTATATGGCTTCTCAGGAGAGCCAGCCATGTTACCAAAATATCCTATAGATGAAATAGTATTTATGGAATTTTTGAGGCAAGCCTATGAAGTTCATACATTTTTGTGTAGCAAACGCAAGGCAGCTGTCAATTTTCCACTTGGGATGAGCATTTAAAGATGCAGATCTAGAGCAAATGCCAAGGTAATCGGTAATGAATCATCCAGATATGGTCTTAAGTTTTCTCGACAGGAGGTCTTCACATGATCCTCATGGTGTTTTTGCATCACATCTTGGTCAGAATTGTACACACAAGCATGTGGTTGAAGACTTCTGTCCCAATTGTGCTAATGAGTTTGAAGTGCGAGAATGCAGTTACAACAAGTTCACTCTTCAAAAAATGTCTGATATCTTATCAGAAGACATAGAGGGTTTGACAGAGAGTGGTGAAGTTCTACTTCCCACATATTTCAGAGATCAAATTAAGCAACAATCATTGCCACCAATTAATTGGTCAGTAAAAGAGAGCACTTCTATTGAAGAAAGAACGAGTCGAGTCGTTAAAAACAGTTTGATATTCTTGAAGACTAAGTGTAAGGATGATATTAGCCTTCCACTTCCAAGCCGAAATGAAGGGTAAAAGCTATGAGTGTTCTTCCAGAGGGAACACAAATGGCTAAGTTAAAGAGGAAAAAGGATGAGTCTCCAACTCATGTCTAGCAGGAACAACCACCAGTTGAATCATAAGTTCATGTTGAACTAACGCTGCATGTTGAAGCGTTACCTCCAGATCATGTCTCTCCACCTTCTTCACCAATCACTTCTCCTATCCACATAGATTCAGAGCCAGATTCGCCGGTTCGCAACTCTGATGCACACATTGATTGATCAGGAGCTGATGATGTTAAAACTGAGTTTCCAAGAGAGGATGGCTCATCCTGGCTTGAAAACATTCTGGGAAGGAAGAGGAGAAAGCCCTCATATCAGCTGGATTTAACAGAGCTTAAAAGTCTCTACCAAGACACACCAAACAAGAAGTTGAAGAAGTAGATTCGCATTGAGAAGAATGCGGATGGAGAAATAATCTTTGAAACTGCAACACCACTAGAAAATAAAAGTGATGATGATGTCGAGGTTGATGACTTCATAGTTGTCAAAGCTAACCTTGGCAGAAGTACCTGCCATACAAATATAAATCTCTTCGAGTTTGCAGCGGATAATTTGAAAGAAAGGGTGCTGAAAGATGGAGAAGATAAAGCAGCTCTCAAAGTTGAAATTAGATAGTTGCGCCAATACATTTCTAGCCTTTTCCATGGTGCATCACAGGATGATTTACTGCTTCAACCAAATCTAGAATCACCAGCCAATCAGCGGCATTTTAGTCAGTTAGTCCTCTATGGGAGACACATGAATAGTTGGGTGGAAGAATTTGTGACTAAAGGGAGAGTTGTACTTTCAAAGTTTTATCAATTAAAGTACAACTCTCATGATTTACGCCAAGGCATACAGGGATTGCAACAGACCATGGCAGAAAATAGACCGGTGTTCGAGATCATTATCTTTGACTTGAAGATTACACTTGATTATGTGGATTCAGCTGAAGATAAGAAGACAGTTTCTACTTGGAAGGCGCAATATCTTTTCACAGTAAAAACTTATGACAGTATGATTTCAGAGTTGACAGAATGGAAAGAAAAGGTAGTCAACATCCTCAAGTTCGTCAGATCTTTTGTTTCTTAGATCCTGTGCTCATATGAAAGAGAAGATGGTACCCTGTATGATCTCAGGGAAGTGCAAGTAGAGTTCCAGACTCTCATCCGTAGCAATTTTAATGATGATATCAATGTCAACAAGATGGGTCATTTTGCCGCAATGACAGTGAAGTTTGATAAGGCTGTAGGTGAAGTTCATGAATTTTTGCAGATGGTTGTCAACGGTGAAGAAATGTTAGAGAATCAAAATATCATTCTAGAGAGTATCAGTGTTCCTAGCAGAGATGCAGTCACTCACTTTTTAGAAGATATTGTTTCCCAGAATATCAACAGATGACATCACCAAAAAGCAAGAATGTTGATGAGGATGCATTTCAAAAGAAAACAACTTTAAAACAATATGCTTTTTTTTTTAAAGCATTTTCTTTCATCCTAAACTCATCCATTCTATATTTAGAAAGAAATCACCTTGTGATAGTTGGAATCTTCTTTACTTTAAAGTAAATCACTTTAAAGCATTTGTTTATTGTATCGTTTTCTTAGAATAGTAATAAAGCTTGCGAGTTGGCAAGTTAGGGTTAATCAAGGAGATTTTAGGGTTCCTACTCTTTTGATTTTAGTATAAATAAGGGCATCCTTGCCCATTGTATGTAATGGTAATTGTGATAGCAAGTTTGTTGTGCCTATTCTAGCCTGCAAATCTTGATATTTCAAGTGTCTGTTCACTTTATGTAATTTGTTCTCCAGTATTTGATCGCTTGTTGTATGCCTGCCTTTTGCTGCAGCATTGTTGTCCTAGTTGTGCCAACTTTGTGATATTGAATAGAAGTCTCATGCCTATTTTTCTCTGATATTCAATCTCGATTCATCAAGTTTTCGTCCTCAGATGTGTGGCTTTTGTAGCTTTCATTTCAGCTTCCATCATTAAAGTACTATATGTCTTGTGGTGTTAATCTGGAAGAAAATTGCTTAAGTTTTTTTGTTAACAATCATTCCTTGTTCACTTTTAATTTCCTTTGCTCTGAATTTACTCAGGAGATTAAAAGTGTCGTTAGTCTTTGCTTAGTTGTAGTTCAAGTTTTAAAAAAGGAAAAAACCTCTTCTGCAACATTTAGAGTTTTATAACCTTGTGCTCAGAGCTGAGAATCAAAAAGAAGATAGGCCAAATTTCATTTAATTTATCTTTTCAACGAACATCAACAAAAAGGGAACTCCCCCTTCCAATAGGAGAGCAGTTTATCTGTGCATAGCTGTCCATTTCCAACTCGCATTCCAGATGTGCGAATTGAAATGCCAACAATAACAATAATCCCATATAAGATGGTGTTATCAAATGATAGAGTGCTTGAGTTTTTAGTTTCATTTTAATAGGTCAAAATATTTATAAAAGGTTTTTTTTATATTGATAAAATTCAAATTACAAAGAACAATTATAAATTGGAGACTTTGTTGAACCGGTCAAAAGAAACTCTTATAATAAGTCGTGACTATTCAAAAGTTAATTCTCAAGAAAAATTAGGAAGTGGAGATGTGATTTTCCACATCAAAGGGGTGCATTTAGGAAAGTCTCACCTTATCAAGCCTCTTAAAGTTGTCGGACGCCGGTTCGAATTTCCTCTTCCCATCAAACAAACAAATTAACAGAGGTTGGGGAGTTGTCAGACACACCGACCATTTTTTTCCCATCAAACAAATTAATCAACAATAATAAATGTGCACCATAAGTCACTTCACACATGTGGGATGCTTCAATGTGTCATATGCCTCTATTGATTCATATTTATTGTTCTATGCATTGATTTGTATTTATTATTCTATGCATAGTCGATGGGAATCATACTCTCAAAAAGTTTCAATGTAACTGTTACCAATTACAGATTATTCAAGCAGGATTATTGAAAGATAGAGAGATAATCCCTATAAAATCATAATCAAGAAAGCACAAATTTATGGAATGTTAAACCAGATGATTTAAAAAACTTTACAGAGATATCTTGAATGCATAATGTTCGGACAAATATAATTGATCAATATTTAGCCAATACGCTAAACGGAAAATCCCTAGCATATACTGTTTTTTAGGTTTTTTTGCTAAAAGATTTTAGCCAAGAAAAAAAAATAATTAAATATTTTATGAGGTTAATAGGGTGGTAGGTTCCCCGTCTTTTCATATTTGAAAAAGATCTTCAACCTTCAATTATGCATTAATGCTTTTATTTATTTTTTTAATTATTATATATTCTACCTTCAGATATGTATTAATGCTTTTAATTATTTTTTTAATTATTATATATTATTAGCCGATAGTTAGCTAATAGGTTTATATGTGCTAGAAAATCCCTAGGAAAAAAATGTAAATGGGTAATTGTTATGTACCTTAGTTCTTTTTATGGGGAAGATGGCTAACTATAGTATAAAACTCTCCAATATATGCATAAGGTTTCCATTTACCTTATAATACTCTTAATACTCTATGCATACTTAAACTTGTGGACTATTAACATTTACTAACATAATACAATATTATATTTAATATATATTCATAAATAGTATTTTATAATATATAAATTATATTTATAAATATAAAGTAATGTATAATATAATATTATCAATATGAATATTATAGAATGTATTTAATATTTATGTATATTAATAATATATTTGAATTAAATAGTTTGAATAAAAATAATATTATATTAGTATTAGAAAACAAAATAACTCTTTAAAAATAAAATAACTAATTTCTTTAATTTTATAGATATTTTATTTAATTTTACTTTTAAAAAATTACTAACTAATTTTTTTGTTTAGTTTTTACTTTGAAATGTGTTATAAATATTATATATTTATATGTTATTTTTTAAAATTGAAAGAATGTAGTGATATGTGTTGTTGAGACATTTTGAAAACCTATAGCCTAATCTTTAATGTAGGGTTTTCCATTACAATGTTTATATAACCTGAACTTAATTCAGTGGCATCATTTGTAGATATCTAATCTGCGATTTTGTATTTGTAGCATTTGTAGATAACTTGATAAGAGTGGAATAAAGACATATCATGTGAAGACATATCAACAACATTTAAAATTAAGTAAAATTAGTATACAAGCATAATAAAATTAGTATGAACTTATTGTAAAACCAATAGATAACAGTGTGCAATTTGAAGTGTAGGAAATTTTGTATTTTGTATTCGTAGCAATATTTGATAGGAAATTATGTTGATCTCTGCATTTTCATTTGATTGGCTAAAATTGAATTATGTGGATCTATTCATGTGAGACTAATGGATGGATTTGATGGATGTTAAAAATTTTAAATTTGGTAATAAGTTTCATTGGTTGAATTGGTCTAAATTTTGAATTCCATATCCTCTTGTTTTGATAGCTTGACTAGTGAGCTTTACAACTTTGATTGTGGTGCGTGTAAGTATTCATGGTGGAAGTGACTAGTAGTTGGCAAATATCACCTAAAGAAATAAAGATGATGAGGACAATGTTTATAGATTAATAATGTTTATACTCTTTTGCAAGTATTCATGGTGGAAGTGACTAGTTGGCAAATATCACCTAAAGAAATAAAGATGATGAGGATAACTTTATAGATTAATAACGTTTATACTCTTTATATTATAAATGCAACAACATACTTTAAATTTTTAAGTAAATTAATAATGATAAATGATTAGTATTTAATTAAAAACTAAAATGTATATAATTATTATTTTTAAATGTTATATGCTACACGGATTCTCCTTTTTTATTGTTGAGATGGTCCAATGAAAGTTGTAACTTGGGAAATAATTCAAATAATAATATAACGAAGATATTAACCATAAAGAGGAGGGATAACAATTTTCAAAATTCATTTTTTTTAAAAAGCCACATGAAAATATTTTTATATTAAAATTATTTTAATATATATTATTCCTATTTTTCTTTGCAATAATTGTTTATGAAAATTTGGAGCTCCTTCAATGTATAGATCATTAAGGCATAATAAATAATAAAAATAATAAAATATTGTTTAAATTATACTTTTTATATAAATAGGCAGAGCAAAAGCTTTTTACTTTTTAAAAACAACAATACATAATAAATAGTGTTTAAATTATACTGTTTATATAAATAAAAAATAATAAAATAGTGTTTAAATAATTAAAAATTTATATTTTTTATATAAATAAAAATTTGTTAAAAACAACAGCCTTCTACATGTTCCTTTCAAAACAATTAAAAAAATAAAAAATTGAATGGTTTAAAGAATGTCTTTTTTAAAGGTAAACTATATTATTGATTGAATTTAAATAATTTTAAATAATAATTAATAATATTTTATTATTATTTTTAATATGAGAATTTATTAAGGGGGTTTGTTTTTTGTGAAAGATATAGAAACAAATAGTTATACAGAAAAGGCTCTAAGGCAATAGGTTAAACTAAGAGAACACAAAAGAGTTAATGTACTAAGAACATACAACTAAGTACAAAATACACTAGATAGAACTTCAACATAACCAAACAACAAAGATTACACAAAGTTAATCTAATAGCCACATATACGAGACATCATTGGTTGAACCCTACAAATGAGAATTCAACTAACTAGCATTCTATGAGATGGAAACCCCCATGGAGGATTTTATTTTTTTATTAAATATTATTTTCAACATTTTTCACAATTTTAAATATAAAATTTATTTATCTAAATTTTTAGTGATTGTTGTATTTTTATTTCTAAATAAATATTCTTATTTGTTGTTAATTTTTTTAATAATTTAATTTATCAAATATATAGTTTTCAAGTTATACTTTCATAGTAACTACATAATTAAATGTGAAAATGATAGTGTGGACTTTTAAAGTGCCTTTTTAAAATAATGATGTAACTATATAATTAAATGTGAAATGGACAATGTGAAAATATAGAGTGACACAAACAACACAATTTTAGGACAATGTGAAAATATAGAGTGACACAAACAACACAATTTTAACATATATTTAGATTTTTATAATTGCTAGAAAAGAAGATTGTGAAATGATAAAAAAATCTTAGGAAAGTATTTAAACTTCTAAAAAGTGTTATAAGTAGCTTCCACATTTTTTCTTTACATTTTGAGCTATCTTAACTACCTTAAATGTCCACTCATAAGATATATGATTTACATTCTCAATAACATCATTAATTCTTTGCTATATTAGTAGCTATGATATAAAAAGCTTCCAACTTAAAATATAAATCAAAAAATACAATGAAAAATAAATGATCTTTTATATAGGTAAAATCCCTTACCATTTAATCTTGCCTTTTAAAATCAATCAACTTAAATTCATTGCATAACTTTAAGAGCATTTACAACACTAATACAATCATTTCTTCAATGTAAGAGTGACTATTATATAAATTCTCCATATATTTTGTAACTCAATTAGTATTAAACCTTACGCAGATTTTGCAAATGACATTTCAAAGATACAAAATATTTCAAGGGAATATGTATCTCATGTTACAATATATCTAATTTGCCTAATTTATAATTTATTAAAAATATCAACATAATCACATTAGTAGAATCACCCTCAACCAATACCTTCCTACAATTTTTTACTTTCTACGAGGCAATCTCATCACTTACAGCATCCCATTCCACTTCATTGTTAGACTTTTGCCCCCAAAAGTAGGATCTACCTTTTAAAAACATTTAGAAGAATCCTAGATAACCCAAAATCCTTTAGGAGGAGATGATTGTTTTACTTTTCTTCTATGTTGAGGATCTTGACACTCAATACTGCAATAAATTTTAAACCCATCAATCAATGGTTCTAATGTTGATTGGTGTTAATTGTAGTGTCAAGTCTTTCAATGTATGGATATATAGTTGATGCAAGAGCATCCAGGCGGACTGACGATCAACATCAATCAAAAATATCGTTGGTTTGTTTTGAACATGTTTTGGGTTTCAATTGGAATCTATCTATGTCAAAAACACTCTCCTATGGTTAAAATTGCATTTTTGGAGTTTCCACTGAATGGCTATGTTGAGGCTCTATAGGGCAGTTTTGCATAAACAATTGTTTCTGGAGTTCTGCAAGAGATGGTTAAAAATTGATTTAGGGGAAGATTTTTGAAAGCATTTCGCCTAATTTGCAAAAAGAATCGGTGCAAAATTCCTCACCATTTGAGAGAATTTAATGCCGGTAATTTGTGTTGATGGGTTTGCAAAAAGTTTAAAAATTCACAATTCTTGTAAGTTGGAGCGAAATAATTTTGCAAAGGACCTTGGGACATCATTTTGAGCCTACTAGCCAATTTTTTGTTCAATTCTAAGAAACTTGTATTTTCTGCCTGTCACACCCAATTCCACACATTATCAGAGTCACAATTCCTCAAAATTGATTATAAAGTCCATGAGGTATTTAAAAGAATAGAGGTGATTCTATACATTGAAGTCTTTAAGCTCTCGCATTGATAAATTACATTTCCTATGGTTTGAATTGGGAGATATACCAAAGGTTTAGGAGAATTGACTTAAGTCAAATAGATGTTGAATGCTAAGTGTCTTTTGGAAATCACATTCTTTCCTCCATTGTATGGTGTTTCCACTTCAAAAATCTTTATTTCAAATACACAGATAATATAAAGAGTAGTCGGTTGCTTTGGAAAAATGTTGGGATGTCCAGGAAAAAGAAATAGAAAGTTTGAAATGAAGGATGGGGTTCCCTGCCATAATGAAGAAGTTCGACTGTCAATAAACTATAATCAATGAAAAGCAATGAAGTGAGGGAATTTGATTGAGGGTATGCTCAGCTACAACCAAGAGAGAAAAACCATAAATCAGAAATTGTGTAAGAAGTGAAAGGTGTGCAGGGAAGAAGATCTAATGCCCAAGCTGTCTAAACAAAAATAAAGAGGTAAAAATTGGAGTCTCTGCCAGAGGAAAAAGAGAGATTGTGGAAAAGAAGTGTGATAGCTATCCAAACAGAAACAAGAGGAGAGAAATTGCAATTCGCTGCCCAAGAGGAACGAAAAGAGTGAGCAGAGATTGATGAATTCATTGCTAAAAAAGGAGTCAATACATGAAGAAAGTCGCTACCACAGATAAGGGAATGAAAATGAACAAAGTTTCATTACAAACAAAAAAGATATGTTGGGATTGAAGGAATAGAACAAGAGGGGTACTAGTGTTTTTTGTGGGTGGATAAAGAAAAATGTGTTTGTTAAATTATACTTTTTATATAAATACGCAAAGCAAAAGCTTTTAACTTTTTAAAAACAACAATACATAATAAATAGTGTTTAAATTATACTTTTTATATAAATAAAAATAATTAAATAGTGTTTAAATAATTAAAATATATATTTTTTATATAAATAAAAATAATAAAATAGTGTTTAAATAATAAAATATTGAATTTATACTATATTTAATTTAATTATTGGTATAGATATCTTAAATACATTTATAAACAAGTGAAAATGACATAATGAACTGGAATATAAATAAGGCAAAACTGGCTATTATTTAGAAAGAACAATGACTTAAATGGATTTGTTGATTTATTGATGTTTCACGGAGCATAATTTTCAATGCATTGTCTTTGTAGTGGTTTGTTGACATTGTATTTGTTTGGAACAATTTTGCAATGACAACATTGGTCTTTTGCCATATGCATTGGATTTTAATTACTTATTTGCTACTTCATGTTCAAGATCAATAGGTTTATGTGATGCATACATGCAAAAATGGGCCAATATCTATTAAGTATTTGTATCAATAAAACCATAGGTAGATGCTACAAATGCTTTGTTTCACTTTGGGGTTGTCAGATGCAAGGTGCCTATCATTAAAGTTGTTTATTGTTTTCCCAACCAAGAAATGTATGAGATGACATGTAGGAACAAAGAGAAACACCCTCATACGATTTCTTTCTATGTCAAAGTGCTTTAATAAATAGGGTCTAAGTAAAATCCAATTTTATGTTGGTCGATTTGTGGATGTTGTAAACAAGTGCAAGAAATGAAATAAATGGTTTAAATTTTAGTGGATTTGAAAATTGAAGTAGATATTGTAGTGGCAAGTGATAGTGTGCAGCCAACCATGGGCATATGGAAACATGCAAAGAAGTCTATTGAGTCATTGTGATGTAAAGTAGCAAATGGATTTAATGCATTGATTTTGCATACATTTTTTACAGATGCATTGTATGCAATGATTGTCCACTTTTGCTTGCAGTATCTATGTTGTGTATATGTCTATCAGGGTTGTTGCCATTACAAGATTTTTAGGAAATCTAGTTTCCATTATGCTTTGATGGATGCCCATAGACTGTTTCAAAATTCTAGCAGATTTTAAAATAAATTAATAGTGGAAACCAAACAACAATTTTGGTTGAGCATCCAATCCTTTATAGCTATTTAAAGCTCAAAACAACAAGGCCGAAGCAAAAAATCATTTTTTCAATGTTAGGTTTTTTTTTTTTTTTTTTTTTTTCTGGTTCATGGATTGGCTGGTGTTATGAACGGAAAGTGGGAAATAAAACATAGGGTAAAATAGAATGCAAATTAAACACAATCTATGTATTAAATGCATTTCAAACAACTAAAGATAGAAACAACACATTAGCCATCCCTTCCAAGTATTCTCCCTATCATGTATCCTCATAAGTATCACCTCGCCTTATCATCACATCCTAAACCCCTCCACCCAACTATCGCAAATCTCCCATCTATTGCATCCATCATCGCCTATCTTCTTATCATTTCGGGTTAGTCTCCTCACAATGTAGTGCAACATTTCCCTAGATTCTTGAGCATATGTGGGGAGATAGAGGTGTGGTTAGGAGAGGTATGACATGGTGGGTCTAAGGGAGATAATATGAATCTAGGGAGAAAAAGACATTATCAATAAGTAGAAATGCAGGGATGATGGTATCTATGGGGCATCAATCATGTCCCACGTGGATGAGAGAGCTTATATGTCATGACCCAGATGGCCAAGAGAGAACTGATCCCGTACAATTGGTTAAACTTGAAAGTAAGGAATTTCTATCTATTGATCTCCTTCCCTCTTAATGTTATGTTTTAAATTTTTCTTTATAGAAATTGGCGCTAAAATTTTCATATGTATCCTTGTTCATTTGGTTCATAGTTTACCATAATTGTGAAAGGATTGTACCAAGATACAACAAATTTAGAAGAAATATGCTCATGGTTTTGCTTACAAAGTGGCAAGACCTTACCAGTGATAAAGAAACCATGCAATTTGTTCACAAGGTTTATAGTAATGATGTTGAAAATCTAGAATTATTGGTTGAACAAATAGCATTAAAAAATATTATTAGAAATTGGAAATGAGGGGATGATGTTGTCTATGGGGCATCAAGCCTATGCCACGTGGATGAGAGATCTTATATTTTCGGACCTAGCTGGCCAAGAGATAAAAGATCCCATAGATTTGGCTGCACTTGAAAGTAAGGAATTTCTATCTATTGTTGTCATGCCCTCTTAGCATCTTGTTTTAAATTTTTTAATACATATTGGTGCTAACATTTTCATAAGTATCCTTGTTCATTTGGTTCATAGTTTATCATGATAATGAATGGAGTGTACCAAGATACAACAAATTTAGAATAAATATTATCATGGCAACAATTACAAAGTGGTAAGACCCTACTGATGATAAAGAAGCCATTCAATTTTTCACGCAGTTTATGGTAATGATGTTGAAAATCTAGACTTGGTTAAACAAATGGCGATTAAGGGATCACACAAAATAATTAATATGGTCCACTATGTACAAGGCAATTTTATAAGTTCATCATCTTCTGAGTTTTTTATTGATCATGCATCCCAATACAATGTTTGCATGGAAGAAGCATTATTTAAAACTCATATTAGAGATCAAAAGTATACCCATTTTGAGGTTTCATTGAAAATGAATAATGGGCTATTAATTAACACTCTGGCATGTATTATTAAGTTATCTATTTTATGTCTCAAGTGATACTATATTCTAATAGATTTGGTGTATTACTTGGAAGACCGTGGATTGAACAATGTAGAGTTGTTCCTTGTGTTTTACATCAATGTGTTAAACTTGTTCATGAAGGAAAAGTGGTCTCAATTAAAAGGGCTCATTGTAAGCCAATTGATGCTAACCACTTTACATTAGATACATTTGTGCAAACACCAAAAGATGTACCTTATGAGATAAATGAAGATCTTATGTTTTCCAAACACTAATTTTATGGCTTTTTGTTTTTCAAGGAAATTTTGACAATCTATAGGATTTCTTCTCTCTATGCATTCCAAAACAATAATTGTATAGAGATTAAATTGTTCCCAGTCTATTTGAGGCATGACACCAAATTGGAAACTATGTGGCTTATTGGAAGAAGTTATTCTCATTTGTATAAAAAATGAATTTCTTTCCTTCTCCCATTATTTTTGTGAATGGAATGAAGTGGTGTATTTGCTTGTGAACAAAGAAATAGACTAACACATTTTTCCTAAGTCATCATGATCAGTATTATAGGTGCCTTTTAGTACAAATTTTTGGTTGGCTTCCCAAGTAGTGTGATTTGGTAATGATAGTTCCTAAGTCCCATAGATCATATTAATTTTGATTTTAAATGTGGCAAGGTTAGTGCATGTGTTGTGGTTTTAGCTATGGCATTTCCTGAATCCTCACTCTCCTTGCAATAGTTTGATAGGTGTCTTTTTTGGTTTATCCTATTATGGGTTTGGATATTTGGGTGGTGGTGTGAGAATGATCTTGGCATGGTCTTTGGTTTTTGTGAAGTGGTATTGCTTGGAATTATGGAAAGTGGTAGTAAGGGCACCCTCAAGCATGGTTAGCTTTTCAACCATCATATGAGTAAGATCTTTTGATGCCCTAATTTAATGTTGTTGAATCTAGTGAAGCTCATTTTAAGGGAGGAGGGGATTGCTAATAACAGGTCCTTAATTTTTTAGGCCACCATTGTTGTTTTTTGGAAGAAGCTTGAGCAGGTGGTTTAGTCAGAGGATGTTCATGGTTGGTTGGAACTTCTACTCCTCCACTCTAAGAATGCAATGGTGGTAGAGGATGATTTGTAGGAGGTAGAGGTTGTCATTTGTGGAGCAAGCCCAATGTTAGATTTCCATCATTCTAGTTTTAAGAATTGATACTCCCTTGCAATTCCTATAAATCACAAATTGCAATACCTTCCTCAAATAATGCAATGCCAACAAGTCATAAAACACAAACACTTCTAAAAAAAACTTTATAAATAGCCTATCGGCAAATCCATTGTGTGTTCACCTCGTGCAAATGCTAGTACTATTTGAATTGTAAGAAGTGTGATCTTAGATTGTTTTAAAAATAAAGTTTATCATTGTTTTTGTGAACACATTGCTTTTAGGGAAATGAAAATTTTGCATGAGATTTTATCTTTCTTTTCTTTTATGAAGTTTTGCTTTATTTCTATGAGTTTAGACCCTACCCATAAGTTATCTTTATGGGGAACTTTAGACTTCAATTATTTTCCTTTTAAGTCTAACAATTTAAATGTGTAAATATTATTAATACAAGATAAAGTGATGAATTGATTTATTTTTATTTCTTTTTCTTTTTCAATGAATCCATTTCATTTGTGTTCAATGCAATAAAAAATATTCCATATAAATGAAGATCTTAATTTCAAAGATATAAATTGATCCTTCATGTCAAACAACCTATCCCATTTTGTTATGACCTTCTATTGACAAATTCACTTATTATAGGTATATAAGTCATTGTTAGACAATTGAGAGGGGGGGGGTGAATCAGTTGTCCAAAAATTTCTTCCAATTTAAACACTTAAATCCACTTTGTAATTCAGTAGCATAATAATAAATCAATCATGGAAATACAATGCATTAAATCAAAAGCAGAAACACAATAACACATGAGACACCAAGATTTTGACGTGGAAAACCCGGTTAAGGGAAAAACCATGGGGTGACTAACCCAAGATTGTATTCTCTGTTAGAAGAATAGAAAGAACCAAATGGCACATGCCAATTAGGGCTCACTACCCGAGCACACTGCTCACAAGAGGTTCACTGCCTACAGGAGACACACTGTCTACAGAATAATAAGTATTACATACTCGAACTGAAGAATAGCATCTTCACCATGCTTGAGTCAGCTCCATTTAAGCCCAATACTTTTGCTCTACCTTTCGCTCTTCTCCTCGCTACCACACTCTCATCTCAAAAGGATGCCTTTGAAATGACTTTACAATCCCTTATTTATACAAGACATCAACTTAGGGATAATCATCCAAGTCGGCATACATTACAAAGCAAATACATAAATACAACATGACTAATTACAAAAAGACTTCACGTGGATCAACACACTGTTGGCCACACAGATCTGAGACTTCAATCTTCATTTAGGAACACGCCAATCCTCACATAACATCTTCAAGATCATTTGCAGGATGTGTAACTCATCCGGTCGGCCAGGGTTAGGAAGGACATCATCATCTGGAAGTTATTCTTCAATTACGAGCTCAAACTCCAATGCAGACCACCAATACGAACTGGACATGATCCAAAGACCTCCACAAGCTTGCATGAATCACCAAGAACATCCACACTACATCTACTTACTGAAACCCTTATCTCCTTCATCTAAAACCTCAAGAACACAGTCTGGCATCACTGTCACAATGGAATAGATGCTTGCAAACTTCCAGACCACGAACCAATTGAGTTGTCACTTCACATGGACTTCCTAAACACTCCACCAAATCTGTAGAATAGGATATTGCATTTCTGGATCTCACTGGGCCTATCTGTGTCACTCTATCACCTCTAAACATCTACCAGAACTGATTTTACTTGATCGGCCACAAATTCTTTAGATCTTCATGCGGACCTCTGAAATCTTTACTGGATCATCTTAAGACACATATCTACAAACCCTTTGATGCGCATCCTCTAATCTTCACCTTAGCTAGGATCTTTAGCTCACTGTCTTCACTATTCTTCTTTGTTTTTGATTAGGACTAATTTTCTCAATATCCTCAGCACACAACTCATCCAATCCTTATCATCAATGCAACAGGAGTATGTTGACATCAATGACAACACCGGTTAGGCCCATACTTGCAACAATCTCTCCCTTTGTCATTGATGGCAACATATGATGTGAAAAACTATTTTGACCATCAAGACAAGAACTTTTTCTCACTGACACAACCCCCCTATCAACAACAACCATTCACATGTCTTCTCTTCCTTTCCTGCTCCACCTTTGATCAGCAACCACTTGTTTTTCACATGTCTTCTCTCCCCCTTTAACATCAATGGCAAAGGTCACATACTTGCACCAATTCAGAATCATACCAGCTGCTCCCCCTGAGTAGCAGCTCCCCATCATCAATCTGGACCACAAGATATGACTGTGATATCCACCAGACTGATGCACATTAGTGCACCTTAATTCAGAACCAGAGGGGTGAGATACTCAAAAGAATCCTTGGGAAGAGGTTTAGTAAAGATATCTGCAATCTGATCCTTGGAAGGTACGAACTCCAATCTGACTTCATTCTTGTTCACTTGCTCTCTCAAAAAGTGAAACTTGATCGATATATGTTTAGTCTTTGAATGCAACACCAGATTCTTAGATATATTTATTGCACTTGAGTTATCACAGAAGATTGTGATAGGCTCCTCATACTCCACTCCCATGTCTCTTAGCATTTGCTTCATCGACAAAACTTGAGTGCAACTACCTACTGCTGCAATATATTCTGCTTCTGTAGTGGATAGAGATATTGCTTCTTGTTTCTTGCTCAGCCAAGAAACTAATCTCTTTCCCAAGAGGAATGCTCCACCACTGGTACTCTTCCAATCATCTACATCTCTTGCCCAATCCGCATTTGTATATGCATGAAGAGAGAAATCATGATCTCTGGGATACCACAAACCATACTCAACTGTCCCTTTTAGATATCTAAAAATCCTCTTGATTGCCATGACATGAGATTCTCTAGGATCAGCTTGGAATCTAGCAACAAGACCAACAACATTCATAATATCAGGTCTAGTTTGAGTGAGATACAACAATCCTCCAATCATTGACCTATACTTTTTCTGATCAGCGTTAAGAGAGTCATCATCTTTGCTCAATTTACATCTAGTTTCTATGGGAGTACTCATTGGTTTTGATTCTTCCATCCCAAATTTCTTCAACAATTCTTTCACATATTTTCTCTGAGAAATGAAGATTCCTTTCTTAGTTTGAATGATTTGTAGACCCAAGAAGAAATTCATTTCCCCAAGCATGGACATCTCAAATTCACTTTTCATTTGATTTGCAAAAGTTTTGCACATATTATCTCTTCCTCCAAAAATGATATCATCAACAAATACTTCAATAATCAAGATATTTTCATGATCAATTTTGAAGTACAAATTACTATTAACAGTACCTTTGTTGAAACCAATCTTCAAAAGATGTTTATCCAATCTTTCATACCAGGCTCTTGGGGCTTGCTTGAGTCCATATAGTGCTTTTTTCAACTTGCAGACCATATCACCATGATCAGACAATTGAAATCCATCTGGTTGCTCAATGTATACTTCTTCTTCCAAGTCACCATTGAGGAAGGAAGACTTGACATCCATCTGATATACTTTGAAATCCTTGAAGGCAGCAAAAGCAAGAAATAATCTGACTGCTTCAATTCTTGCCATCGAAGCAAAAGTTTCTTCAAAATCAACTCCTTCTATTTGAGAGTAACTCTTGCAGACCAATCTGGCTTTATTTCTGATTACTTCACCAACTTCATTTAGTTTGTTCCAAGACCCATTTGGTTCCAATCACATTCTTATTTTTAGGTCTAGGAACAAGATCCCATGTGTGATTCTTCTCAATTTGCAATAGCTCTTCCTCCATTGCCTTAGCCCAGTTTTCATCATTGCAAGCTTCATTCATTGTCTTAGGTTCAACCTTTGAAATCAGACAATACTCTTCTAAATCTTGAGCAATCCTTCTTCTTGTTTGAACACCTTTGCTTTTATCACCTATGATCTGGTCTTCAGAGTGGTTCAGTTTTACATACCTGGGAACTTTGGGAGTTTCTTGCACTTCTGATTCTTCCTGATTTATTGGATCAATCTGAATCTGAATTTCAGAGGGGGCTTGGACTTCTTGAACAAAAACATCATTTTGATCATCTTCATCATATTCATAAAACCTTGAGGGTTTTTCAACACCTTCATCAACCTTCACATTTGTACTTTCCACAATCTTCCTTAAACTCTTGTTATAACACAGGTATGCTTTGCTTTGAGTAGAATAACCCAAGAATATTCCTTCATCACTTCTAGCATCAAATTTTCCTAGATCTTCATCTCTTTTAATGTAACATTTTCTACCAAAGACTCTGAAATACCTCACAGTGGGAGTGATGCCAAACCAAAGTTCATAAGGAGTCTTACTGGTATTGCTTCTGATTTGTACTTGATTGAGAGTATAGACTGCAGTGCTTATAGCTTCTCTCCAATAGATTTGAGGAATATTTTCTTCCATCATCATGGTTCTAGATGCTTCCTGGATGGTCCAATTCTTTCTCTCCACTACTCCATTCTGTTGTGGAGGCCTAGGAGCAGACAACTGTCTTTTTATTCCATGTTTCTCACATAATTCTATGAACTCACCGGATGTGTATTCTCCACCTCTATTAGACCTCAGACATTTTAATTTTAATCTGGTTTCATTCTCTACCATAGCTTTGAATATTTTGAATTTCTCAAGAGCTTCTAATTTCTGTTTCAGAAAAGTCACCCACATCATCCGGGGATGGTCATCAATTAATAACATGAAGTATCTATCACCTTGCACACTCCTGATTCTTGCCGGACCACATAGATCAATATGAACTAAGTCCAATAATGTGGTAGAAGATTGTTCCTTTCTTTTGAATGAGACTCTGCTTTGTTTACCCAACTGACATTCCTTGCATAAACTATTGGCAGGTTTTACCAATCTTGGAAGATCTCTTATAGCCTGAGTGTTGCTTATCTTGATGATATTATCAAAATTCACATGACACATTCTCCTATTCCACAACCAACTCTAATCAATTTGAACAAATAAGCAACTTTTACCAGTACCAACCAAGTGGAAGATGTTACCTTTAGTTTAAGTAGCAAATGCAATCTCTGTTCTGAAACTTTCAAAGATCTTCTATTTTCCATTTTTGAATCAGAGATCATAGCCTTTGTCCACCAATTGTCCAACACTGAGAAGATTGTGCTTTAGGCCTTGAACATACAGTACATTACTGGTTTTGTTCTTTCCATCAAAAGAAATAGTTCCTCTACCCTTGATTCTGCCAGCAGAATTATCACCAAATTTTACCACTCCTCCTTCATACCTTTCCAAATCTATGAATTTATTTTTGTCACCTGTCATATGGTGAGAGCATCCATTGTCAATGACCCAATCATCCTTTTCCTCAACTTGGGCAGCCAGAGCTCTTTCTACAATTTTATGATTGACAAATTCAGAGGGCATTAGATCTTCTTCCTTGATGGCAATAAACACCAAGTCACTTCCAGATTTGTTTCTTGTCTCTGATTCATCATCTGTTACTCCTTCATTATCATCATCTTCATGAACATAGTAACAATTCTTCTGGAACCTTGATCTGTTAGGATTTGGCCTTGAAAATCTTTCCGGACACCTTGAGGCAAAATGACCAATCTTATTGCAGTTAAAACATTTAAAAGGCAATTTCCCTTCATACTTACCGGATCCTCTTGGTAGCCTTTTTGCAATAAGGGCTTCAAGTTGAGCAGCTTCTGCTTCATCTTCTTCCGGGTCTTTTCTTGCTTTTTCATACCATGATAGTTTCCTTGAAGATTTCTCTCCCGGATCAAACCTTTGTTTTCCTTTTACAGAGGCACTAGCTTTGAATGCAGATTCAGTCTTGGGGGGGCATCTCCAAACTTAGTTAATTCAAATGCAGCCAATTTGCCAACCAATTGATCTCTTGTGATACCTAAATAGGATCTGAATTCTTCAATGGTAGCAACCTTGTATTTGTAAGAAGCAGGAAGGGATCTGAGAACTTTGCCAACAATCTCATCTTCATCCAAGACTCCACCAGCACATCTAATGCCACAAACAAGCTCATTTATTCTTGGCATAAAAGTAGTGATATTTTCATCTTCTCTCATCTTCAGATTTTCAAATTTTTCTTTCACACTCTGTAGCTTGGCACATTTAACATACTTGTCTCCTTCATGCAGTAGTTCCAGTTTTTCCCAAATCTCAAAAGTAGTTTGTAGGTCAACAACATTTGTCAACTTTGAATCAGACAAGGCACTTAGAAGGGCTTCTTTAGTCCGTAGATTATTTTCAGCATCTGCGATTTCATCTACGGATTTCGGACCATTCTATGAAAGAGTATACTTCTTTGAAGCCATGGTCCAGTACTGCATTCCCATACATTGCAAGTGACATTGCATGTGGCATTTCCAAAGAGTAAAATTGGTTCCATCAAACTTCAGACTATCCTTCTTGTAGGACGACATCCTAGATCTCCTCAAGCGGTTAAGCTCTTTTAGAGGAACTTAGCTCTTATACCAATTGTTAGACAACTGAGAGGGGGGGTGAATCAGTTGTCCAAAACTTTCTTCCAATTTAAACACTTAAATCCACTTTGTAATTCAGTAGCATAATAATAAATCAATCATGGAAATACAATGCATTAAATCAAAAGTAGAAACACAATAACACATGAGACACGAAGATTTTGACGTGGAAAACCCGGTTAAGGGAAAAACCATGGGGTGACTAACCCAAGATTGTATTCTTTGTTAGAAGAATAGAAAGAACCAAATGGCACATGCTAATTAGGGCTCACTGCCAGAGCACACTGCTCACAAGAGGCTCACTGCCTACAGGAGACACACTGTCTAAAGAATAATAAGTACTACATACTCAAATTGAAGAATAGCATCTTCACCATATATAAGTACTACATACTCAGTTTCATTTAAGCCCAATACTTCTGCTCTGTCTTTTGCTTTTCTCCTCGCTACCACACTATCATCTCAAAAGGATGCCTTTGAAACGACTTTACAATCCCCTATTTATACAAGACATTGACTTAGGGATAATCATCCAAGTCGGCATACATTACAGAGCAAATACATAAATACAACATGACTAATTACAAAAAGACTTCACGCTGATCAACACACTGTCGACCACACAGATCTGAGACTTCAATCTTCATTTAGGAACATGCCAATCCTCACATAACATCTTCAAGATCATCCGCAGGATGTGTAACTGATCTAGTTGGCCAGGGTTAGGAAGAACATCATCATCTGGAAGTTATTCTTCAATTGCAAGCTCAAACTCCAATGCAGACCACCAATATGAACTGGACACGATCCAAAGACCTCCACAAGCTTGCATAAATCACCAAGAACATCCACACTACATCTACTTACTGAAATCCTTATCTCCTTCATCTGAAACCTTAAGAACACAGTCTGTCATCACTATCACAATGGAATAGATGCTTGCGAACCTCCAGACCATGAACCGATTCAGTTGTCACTTCACATGGACTTCCTAAACACTCCACCAAATCCATAGAATAGAATATTGCATTTCTGGATCTCACTGGACCTATCTGTGTCACTCTATCACCTATGAACATCTACCAGAACCGGTTTTACTTGATCGGCCACAAATTCTTTAGATCTTCATGCGGACCTCTGAAATATTTACTGGATCATCTTAAGACACATCTACAAACCCTTTGTTGTGCATCCTCTGATCTTCATCTTAGCTAGGATCTTTAGCTCACTGTCTTCACTGTTCTTCTCTGTTTCTGATTAGGACTAATGTTCTCAATATCCTCAGCACACATCTCATCCAATCTTTATCATCAATGCAACAGGAGTATGTTGACATCAATGACAACACCGGTTAGGCCCATACTTGCAACAATCACAACCTTTGTTAAATGTCACCCATGATAATATATAAAGAATATCATTTTGAGTTTGTCCATGGTAAGTGGTTAACAATTTTTTGTATGATAATGATTTATAATGTCTTCCTTCTCAATTTTGATGTTTTCGTACATCGTTGAAGTTTTCTAATTTCCCCCACAATGTTTAGTATTTTAAGATAGGAAAAAGTGTAGTACACAAAACAAGTGTACACTATTCATTATAAATTGGAAATAAGGGTGACAGGAGAGTGGGTAGTAATATTTGTATCTTACACAAGTTTGTTATCCCATTAACAAGGAAATAAAAGGTTGCCCTCTCAAGATATCTCACTCTACTAAGTTTCCAACTTACAAGGACTATTCATGCCATGATGTAATTTGTGAAAGCTTAATGATCATAATCTATTCTATTCTATTATATATATTTTTAATTTTTCTAGTTGATAATTCATGTAGCATAGGTTTAGCTTCATCATTCTCAAGTTCCTAAAGTTGCCTTTTTCAACATATCATTTAATCAATCTTGCTTCATATTCCTTAGTTATAATGAATGCCTTATGTCATTAAGGGGAATTTAAACTTGGGAAACACTCTTATGAGTGTTCTTCATTGTTCCCCACAATCATTTCACATGCTTATATATCTAAAAGTTTAAATTAGATACTTTTTGTCATCTCCAACTAACTCATTTTCAGGAATGTTTTACTATCAAACTATGTGCATATGTATACCATATTATACAAAATGTAAATGTTGTAGTCTCCTCTCTCAAGAAAAGAAACCTAAAACAAATTTTTGTATTTCCTTCTTTAATATAGATTATGATTATTGCTATGACCATGGACAATATGATGTTTAAAGATAATTTGATGAAACAATTGGAGTTCTAACTTCAAGAAAATATGCCATTCTTATGATTGAGTTTCTAACTTTCCTAGGTCATTTAGATTTGGTAGAAAAATTTATGATGGAGTGTTTTTGATTTCTCAACTCCCTTTGGTTAAATTATCTAACTATGGTAAGATGGTAGTAGAAAGGCCTAGCACATACATCAGAGAGGCAATAAATCAAAATCCCTGCATCACTAGAGCTATGAAAGTTGAAGAACCAACTTCATTAGTTATAAACCTAACATCTCTTATAAGCTACTAAAGCTAAATGAACCAGACCCATCATACTCTATGTTTAAACATTTATATATATTGAAATTAACCTTAGAGATATATTCTACTATAGACAACAATAATAGATAAATCCTTGATAGTGTTGATGTTTTTTAAAAGATGCAAGAAACACCTAAAAACATAACTTTATTATTATTTTTATTATAGCCATAGAGGATTTTTTTGATGTTAAAGAGAAACATCACCTCTAGAAATAAGAGATGTCATATAATTTGCCTTTTCATGCATATTGTATACACCTAAAATTGGCAAAGTCAAATTAAATAAATATTTATTATTTATTTTAATTCCTATTCCTCTGTCGATTAAATGAATATCCCAATTTATTTAAATGATTCACATTCCTCCAATAATTAAATAAAATCAATTTATTTAATTAAAATCCCTAAATCTTCTAATGTCATCCCTAATTAAATAATTCTAAATTATTTAATCAATCATCATATCCCGAAAGTCAAAAGTACATAATTCCATGTCACCTAATCCATGTCAGCTAATCCATGTCATCCAATCCACCTCACCATGTTGCACATTTAATTAAATATTTTAATATTTAATTATTCTATTTTCCCTCACCCACATGGCCTATTGTTCCTCCAACCATCCTAATTCACATGGATGTGGTCTCTCCATCTCATCATGGTCAAAGGGACACTTTGTGACACTTGTTCCATAGTCCCTAGAATCTTTCCAACCTCCCTATAAGCAAGGTCTCCTTCTTTGACCTTCTCTTCTTGGTCTTGGTGAGCCTTGTGACATGTGGCCTCATGTCACCCCTTTCTCTCCACCTTGTCAAGGTGAGAGGAACATCTTTCATATTTCTCTCCCTCATCCCAACCAACCAAATCTAAATTATACACTTCACAAGACTTCTTCTCCTCCGTTGAGATCAAGACACTTGGAATTGGCCTCTCCTTGGCCTATAAAAGGAACCCTCATTCCCTCATTTCAACAATCCAAGCTTTTGTAAACTTACTCTATAGAAATTCTACTAGCGTGCCTTTGGCAAAACTCTCTCATTTCAACAATCCAAGCCAAAAAGAGTATATGCACGGTTCAACAACAAATGTGCATCTCTGCTCCACAAATGCACAGAATTAATGTATGCATAGCATGACAACTTAAATGCGTAGTAGCATAACACATCCGTAGAAACACAGAACAAATGTGCAGAAATTGCACATGCGTAGCAAGAAAACCTAAATGCATTGAAATGAAACATATGTGCAGTTTCAAGGCACAAATGTGCCAAACCGCCAAGTTGCGCATTTACTCTCCTATCTTTAACATGCATTTATTGCACTCATAAATGCACCTATCCTAAATTTTTTGACATACGTACTGGGGGTCCTGCCTCCGCTGCCCACCTGAATCGTCGAACTCGCTCAAAATGATGCTGCTCATGTGGAATATCCATATCTCCATTAACTGCTCTGGCTCCTACGCTCTGCAAAGCTCTAAGTATCTCTCACAAAATGACAAGTGTGCAAATGACTAGGATTGTGGACCCAACTTCTATATATAGACATGCGACCCTAACTAGCTGTGTGGCGACCTGGCCTGCTCTTCACACCCTTTCTCCCCTATTTTCTCAAGCTATAACCTGTTTTCTTTACCCTAACCTAACTGTTCAACCAATCTCATCGTGAGATTGTCTGTTATCCTGTCAGTTTCTTCCCATCCAATCTCCCGAGGGGGCATCCTACTGTCGTTAAACCTGTACCAAGGCAAACTGGGGCATGTATCATTCTTTGAAACAACGTGATAAAACACATTGCATCAAAGAGGGACAAAATCTATACACCTAAAAATGACACGACTCTAGCTAAATAAATATTTTAAATATTTATTTCATTTTAATTCCTCTATCAATAAATAAATAAATCAATTTATTTATTTGATTCACATTCCTCCACCAAAATTTAATAAAACCATTTATTTAATTAAATCTTCCAAATTCTTCTAAAATCATTCTAAATTAAATAATACCAAATTATTTAATTAACTCTTCTCATTCTCTTTATTTAAATAAATCCAAATATTTATTTAAGTTATCTATTTCCTCCAAAGTTGAATTAATACCAAAAATATGATGCAGGGGCATCCAGGGTGTAAGAGCAATCTTGTATCAACAAAAAAAAAAACATGTTGTTTCTTTTCAATAAGGGCTAAATTTGGCAGGGTTACTATTTTTAGTAAGTTTGCATTTGTGCATGGTTGGATACAAAATCTTACACAGACCTCTAGAATGGTGAATTGAAGCTAATGGTGAAGAAATCACTTCAATATCATTTGTCATTTGTGAGATATTAAAATTTTAAATTCCAAAAATCCTATTGAAATATTCAAAGTCAAATTTGAGGCACTTAGAGGCTTCGGATGGGCCCGAAATTTGGCGGGAAACCCAAGCAATCTACCTTTTGGTACTACTTGTGCACCATCATCTTTTTGAGAGCTTTCCAAAAAGGTATTATAATTGAAAATCCAATAGTCGGATCGAAAAGGTATTCATGATTTTTGATCCAACTGTTGGATTTTCAATTATAATACCTTTTCAGAAAGGTCTCAAAAAGACAATGGTGCACAAGCAGTACCAAAAAGTAGACTACTTGGGTTTCCCGCCAAATTTTGGGCCCATCCAGAGCCTCTAAGTGCCTCAAATTTGACTTTGAATATTTCAATAGGATTTTTGGAATTTAAAATTTTAATATCTCACAAATGACAAATGATATTGAAGTGATTTCTTCATCATTAGCTTCAATTCACCATTTTAGAGGTCTGTGTAAAATTTTTTATCCAACCGTGCACAAATGCAAACTTACTAAAAATAGTAACCCTACCAAATTTAGCCCTTATTGAAAAGAAACAACATTTTTTTTTGGTTGATACAAGATTGCTCTTACACCCTAGATGCTCCTGCATCAAAATAATTCAATTAATCCACATGCACATGTAATTAAATATTTTCATATTTAATTAGCTAATATATCCCCTCACCCACATGTCCTATTTCTCCTCTAGTCAGATTAGTTAACTCATCAATCAAATATGTTAACTAATTGGTCATCTAAGTTCACTGTTTAATCATCTCAGTCAACTCCCCAATTAGCTCACTTATCTCTCCAATCAATTCTGTTAACTGATCAATCATCTCAGTTAACTCTTCAATCTATTCTGTTAACTCCCCTGATGCATGAAGGAGCAGGACACTTGTCCTCTCCCTATTTGTGCACATCCTCTCAAATTTTCTCAACCATTGATCTTCTTATTCATTCTACACCATTGATCTTCTTTCTCACAATTCTATAAATACAACCCCTATTCCTCCATTTGAATCATCCAAACTTTTTGTAAACTTACTCTGCAGGAATCACAGTGCACCTTTGGCACCAAATCACTCCATAGCTTGCGATCAATTATCACCATTATCATTGCATTGTGAAGATCCTCTTCATTACAAACTTATCAACAGCCATTCTCCATTGTCATCTTGGAAAAAAACAAGTGCACCTTTTGAGGGCTCTATTCATACACGAGATCAATTCATGATAGGCGACCAATGGAAGTCATGAAATAGAAAGGTTTGCAAGATATTGTGTTCTTTGTGTTTGATCTTATTTGTTTCATTTTCTATTGAGTTATTGGATTATATTGATGTACTGATATTATTCCACATTTTCTGATAATATTTCTAGCGCCCACCATGGGGCCCTTGCCCCAATTTAACTTCAAATTTGAATTTTTGTGTTAGAATCCGTACATAGGACGTTTATGTGCATCCACTCACTATTATAGTGCATCTACTCACTGATCCTGCACATCTGTCAGACCGGCGCATCTACTCACTGTTCCGCATTTATCCTCTATTATAGCACATCTATCAGATTTGTGCATTTATTCACTATTCCATCACATTTATCCTCTGTTACGGTGCATCTATCATATCTACGCATTTATCATTTATTTCTGCACATACGTTCTCTGTAACTGCGCATTTGTATCTGCGCATACATTCATTGTATCTGTACATTCATTCTGCTATGGTTTTTGGGCTATTTCTCAGGAAATTTCTAACGCTAACATCATTTGTAGGAATATTCTCATATCCACCTTGTAGGTTAAGAGCTAGTTAGGCATATAGTTGCATGGTTAACTCTCATCTAGATCTAAATAAGAAAGGAAGTAATTGAAATTGTTCATGCAAATTTCACTTAGATTCTAAATAGGAGGGAAGTAATTTGTACTTCTTGCATCACAACTTGAACATGGTCCCAACTAGGAGGATTAAAATTGAACAATTGCTTTCAAAAGATTTTTCAAAGTTAACAAATCTTGTGTGCCCAAGTAGAGTAACTCATTTAGTTTTTCTCTTTTTTTAACTAGGAGGAAAGAATCAGTGTTTTTCGTGATTTTGGAATGATGATAGGACTATGCTCTCCCCTTAACTGGGGGAACAAAATGCTAGAATCATCACTTCGCATGTGTTTCCTTTAGAGAGGTCTGCCCTTGGAATTCCTTCCTTCCAAGCGAGATGACCTTAAGTGGTAACGAACTAATGCCAAGCTCTTCCAATCCACTATAAATAAACTATGTTTGAGGTGAAAGCTTCAAGCAATGAGTGCGGATTAGTCATATCGATAGCCAACCTCCCCATAAACCCCGCAAGGCGCAACCCTTGTAGGTTGGGAGACTCCATAACAGAGAGTAGTGATGCCACACGTATAACCACTCGAATGGTTGCCCTTACTACATATCCATTGTTTATAGAAGCCAAAATCCCCTATTCGGTGACACAGGAGGAAAACATTCTCCAGAGCCATCCAACGTCATACACTCATTTAGTGTAGAGACAGGAAAGTTCAACTCTTCGGAGGAACTATAGCTTGGTATGCATGAGAAGTGAGTGCCGTGGAGGGGAGTCGGTGCTACCAAGCTATTAGTCGTCCACCTTTATGCAAGTGGCTGGTGTAAAAACCAAGTTGGAACTCATTGAATGCTGTCCTGGCCAACCTTAGGATTGTGCATGCATTGTAGTCAAAAAATCAAAAATACAAAAAAATCAAACAATCATGAAAATATTCTTTGTGTGTGATGTGTCTTTCTTGCCATAATCAAAGAAACAAATCAAAAAGAGCAACATTCAAGCAAAGAACCCAAAAACATTGAAAACATGCCTTTACCAAGTCAAAATCAGTCAAAATCAGGTAAAACAGATAGAGTTGTGAATCTACTTCATCTTGCTGCGCATTTACTTCACCATGTTGCGCATCTGCTTTCTACTGCACATTTTCTTTTCACTAGACCTGCGCATACACTTCCTGAAGCCGTGCATTTATCCTCTGATCTGGCACATTCACTTTTCACCAGATCTGCGCTTTTGTTCCCTATTGTTGCGCATATACTCTCTGTTCCTGTGCATCTGTCACAGTGAACACTTCCGTATAGTTTGTCAGAAAAAACACTTACCTTTTTGGATACCCATTTCAGTCTTGTATCAGTTTCTAAGGTCAAATTAACCATGTAGTCACTTCTCCCGTTCATTTCCGCAACGTACCCTCTTTTTCCATCATTCACCTCATCAAAATTTCACCAAAAACTTCCTAAGAGAAAATCAAACTATCAAAACTAGGTTACTACAAGCCAATTTTTTATCATATCAGATTCAAGCATCACTAGTAAGTCTCCAATAATAGGATCTATCATCCTTCTATCTCGAAACTTCACTAGTTTGTTTTGGTGCAAAACTAGTCTCTACCAAGTAATTGGATTCCAATCATCCTTACTTTTGGCAACCGTTTTGTATCGACTGACTCATTTGACACCATTGATCAAAGAAAACCCTTGTTCAAACCTTATCACCACAAGTATCCCCTTCACTAAAACCTCCAATAACATCTTACCAAAGCATCCAATTTCACCCAACTCCATTCCAAATCACCTTGCATGGTACTAACTAGATCCCAGAAACAAAAACAAATTGAAATGGTTGAAACATTCAACAAAATTGTATCCCCTCACAACAGTGACAAGGAGACATCTTACGAGGACTTACAAGAAGCTCTCCAAGAAAGAAAATTTCAATGAATGATGGACAAAGTACTCCACCAAGACCCTACAAAGTTCTTTCTCCACCTAGCAAGCCAAGGAGTTAATCTCCCCCCTGACTTTGACATCACAGCATTGAAAGAAACCAAAGAGGAAGGAACTCATGAAGAGAGAACACGTGAGGAAAGAACTCTTGACACAGACAAAGGCAAGAAAACCACAGACTCAACCACACCTTTAGACATGTTGACAAAACAAGTTCAAATCCTACAACAACAATTAGTGGACCTCCAAACAGGGACATCCACTAAACACTATTTGTTGGAGGATATCTCGCCATATCCCTTCGATAAGAGCTTGAAAATGATCCCCTTTCTCCATAGATTTTAAGTTTCAAAATTTGACAAGTATAGAGGAAAGGGTGACCCTAGAGACCACATCAGAGAATTCAGCGCTGCATGTCTAGAGGTTGCCCACAATGAAACTTTTCTCATGAGACTCTTCCCTAGATCTCTAGGAGGGCAAGCCATGGAGTGGTTTTCTCGTCTTCCCCCAGGTATCTATACTTTTGATGAGTTAGTGAACAAATTTGTCACGCATTTTTCATATAATATCGAACATGAGGTATCCATGCTTGACATTTGCATCACAAAACAAAAGAGTGGCAAATCCTTCGCCGCTTTCTTACAAAGGTGGAGGCAACTTGCCAGCAAATGTCCTCATCATATACTAGAAAAACAAATGCTTGAGATGTTTGTCCATAATCTCAGTCCCGATCTTAGCTATCAAATTCAAATCCAATGCCCTACCTCATTCACAAAAGTCATTGAGATGGGATTATTCATCGAAAAACCTACGATCACGAAAGGACAAATAAAATTGTTCAAAGACACTCCTAACTCAAACTATACCACAAATAAGTCAAAATTCTGGACCAAAAACAAGAATATCATCAACAATGGAGTGGTTGATCCTAAAGTAGTGGCTCCTAAACAACCAATTTTCAATCTTAAAGGAGCATCAAACAATGCAACACCGAGCAAACCTTCATCAAACGAACTGAGACAATGGTACAACTTTCCTCCTAGATGAAAATTTACACCATTGGGGGAGTCATATTTATCCGCTTTGAGAAAGTTATTGGCAAACAATGAGATCACCATTCCCACTGTAAGCGACTATGAACCTCAAGTCAAACCTCCTTGGTGGAAGGATACGTATTTCTGTGAGTACCATAGAGGCAAAGGCCATACAACTAATGATTGTATCTGCTTGAAAAACATCATACAAGACTTATTAGACCAAAATCGTGTGGGCACAAAAGATCATCCTTCTAACGAATCACATGTGGCATTCAAGGATCTGCTCCTTAACCATGACAGGTAGAACCCTCATAACAACAACAACAAGAAGTAAAATCACAATAAGGGGAACAATGATGCTAACTACATGAATATGGCATTTGACTACATCGTTAATTGCATATCAGAGCATATCTCACAAATCAATGTGCTGACATTTAACAAACAATCAAATTCCAATGCCAAATCTGATTGCAATATCACCACCCGCAGTGGGAAAGTCACCTTGCACACACTCCCTCTAAGGTTATCATCCTCACCATCTACCCCCCACAAGTACAATGTCATTGACCAACTACAAAAGACTCCGGACCATATATCCATACTAGAGTTGTTGCATCTATTGCCATCCCACAAAGAGATTCTTGATAGAGCCCTTGTGGAAACCACTGTGCCCACCAACTTAGCCCAAGAGAAATTTCAAGCCATGGTAGGTCATCTTACCTCACCTAACACCCTATCAGTCACTGAACAGGATGATCTATCCGTATCTCAACCCCATAATGCATCATTACATATTGAGGCCTTCATTAATAAACATCGCATCAAAAGAGTTCTCGTTGATGGAGGAGCAGGTTTGAACATTTGCATGCTTAAATTAATCCTTACATTGGGTACTCAGAAAATGCAGTGGATCCAAGAAAGGAGATCACAATAAAAGCCTATGATGAAGAAGAATGGACAACCAAAGGAACTGTCGTGTTACTGTTAGAATTAGACCAGTGGTGACAAAAGTTGTTTGCCAAGTCCTTGATAGGGAGCTCGCATACAACATTCTCCTAGGTAGACCTTGGATACATGCCATGAAAGTTGTGCCTTCTATGTATCATCAATGTATCAAGTTCCCTCACAACAGCCGAGAGATCACCATCCAAGGTGACCATGATCCTTTTCAACACTGTAACACTATCCAATCAAAGCCAGATTTTAGCATCCCTAATAATAGAGCTTCCATATCTTCCACCTCCCAGTAGGATCCTAGCTCCCAAGCTTCCACATCAAAGGCCAAAGAGCAGAAAGTCAAGATCAAAGAAATAGGGGTAGGAGAGTACTCCATCGAGCATAACCTTTGCTTAGCCAAAAAGCCTTTGTCTCCAAAGTCCTTTGGGCACCCTTCCCAAAACCATCTGCTCCTCCTGAACCTCACAAAGCTCCCTTTGTCAAATAGGGCACCCTATTGGATGAAATTGAAGAAAGAGACGTTCTGCAATGGCTCTACATAGATGAAGATAACACACCACAAGACAAACAACCAAATCTCCCAACAAAAATCTATGGGCGTGGTCAATCTATCTTACATAGAATGGGCTATGAAGGATAGGGTCCCATTGGCCTAAGGAAAGAAGGAATAACTGAACCCATTCAACCCTCTTCATCCTCATCGGCCCGAGACACAAGAGGGCTAGGATACAAAGACAATGGCAAAGGCAAAGCTAAGGCTACTACTTGTTTTATGGAATAGATCCAGAACCTCCAAGAGAATAGTGATATAGATTCTAACGAATATGAATGGGATGACCTTTCAGAACATTCCTATGAAGACAAAGGAATTGATACCATTTGTACCTATAGCCCCTACCGTGAGGGACAAACTCTAAGGCCTAGACTAGTAGAGTGTGATTCGCCTATTCCTGAGAGAACAACTTACGAGGAAGGTCAAAGTTCACACAAGATACACAATCTTGAAGAGAGTACCATCACAGATCTTATTCCTATCACCCCCAACCTTGATCATGTATCCATCCTTACCATCACACCCACAAAATTAGATCAACCTATCGATCCCCTCCCCCTGGTACATCCTGAACTTATCGATTGGGATCAACAAGGAACCCCCCAACTAGACATGTTTCAGAATGACGATGCCTACATTGATTACATGGAACTAAGAGACCACCTATCTATGGGAGATCATAAAGCTAGCTTCTCCATAGAACTCAATACCATGGCTTATTTTGGAGAGGGTGCCAAGCCTTCCAGTCGTAAAAATATAAAAATCAAACATGGATCTGATGGTGAAAACCGCTCTGCGGTAGTGTTAGATCCCAAAAAAGTAAAAATAAAGGATGCATCTACTGGTGAAAACCTCTCTGAGGTGCCAAATGATGCAAGGCTTGACACTCTCCCCAACAACATGTATCAACAGAAGTCACAAATTGTGGTAGAACCTACAGAACCTATTGACATTGGCACAGAAGGTAACCCAAAGATCATACACTTTGCCAAGTCTCTATCTCCACCAGAAAAGACAAAATTTGTACCCTTCTTCAAAAAGAAACAAGTCAACTTTGCTTGGTCCTATAGAGATATGCTAGGGTTAGATCCAAACTTGATCTTGCATCATCTACCACTAGATCCTGAAGTTAAACCTGTAAAACAAAAACTTAGGAAAATGCATCCACATGTCGCATTGCTAGTCAAAGAGGAACTCAAGAAGCTACTAGATGTAGAGTTCATCAGAGCAATCGATTATCCGGATTGGGTATCAAACATTGTACCAGTATCAAAACCTGATGGAAGAGTCTAATTGTGTAATGACTTCCGAGACCTCAACAAGGCCTGTCGCAAAGAGAATTTCCCATTGCCCAACATTGACATCATCATAGACTTGACAGTTGGACACACTATGCTCTCTCTTATGGATGGTTTCTCCAGATACAACCAAATCAGAATAGCGCTAGAGGATCAGCATAAGATGACATTCACTTGTCCATGGGGTACCTTCTGCTGGAACGTCATGCCATTTGGGTTGAAGAACAAAGGAGCAACATACCAACGTGCAATGACTACTATCTTCCATGATATGATGCACGTCACCATGGAAGACTATGTGGATGACATCCTTGCCAAGTCACTTACAAGGGAATCTCACTTAGATGTCCTAGAGAAGGTCTTTTAGCGGCTGGAACAATTCAAGGTCTGATTGAATCCAAAAAAGTGTGTGTTTGGGGTCACCTCCAACAAACACTTGGGTTTCATAGTATCAGCAAATGGGATTGAGGTCGATCTACAAAGGTCAAAGCTATCATGGAGATGCCACCACCAAGGAACATCACCCAACTACAGTCTTTACAGGGAAAATTACAGGCAATCCGTCAGTTTATCTCACAACTGGTGGACAAGTGTCAACCTTTCACTCATCTCTTGCATAAGAACATCCCATTTAGATGGGATGAGAAGTGTGAAGAAGGATTTCACAAATTGAAGGAGTATCTCATGAATCCACCTATATTGATGCCACCTATCCAAGGCAAGCCACTATATCTTTACATATCTGCTACACTAATAGCTATGGGAGCCCTTTTAGCACAACAAGACTATGAAGGCAAGGAAAGGGCAATCTACTACATTAGTCACACATTGGTGGGGTATGAATTGCAATATTGTCAAATAAAAAGATCTTGTCTTGCTATGGTTTTTGCTTCCCAAAAACTATGCCATTACATGCTTGCACATTCCATCAAGCTAATTGCAAAGATTGATCCACTCAAATACTTGTTAAGCAGAGCAGCCCTAACAGGCTGCCTAGCAAAATGGGCAATGCTACTAAGTGAGGATGACATAGAATATGTGGAAAGGAAAGATATCAAAGGTTAGATCATCATAGATCAGTTGGTAGAAGCACCATTGCAAGATACCACTCCAATGACATTCGAGTTTCCTGATGAATCAATTTTCAGTATCACAACACATTCATGGAAGCTATACTTTGATGGCTCTTATACAAACCATGGATCGGGGGTAGGAATTTTATTGGTCACTCCTTAAGGTGACACAATACCTAAGTCCTATCGTCTGCTTTTTCCTTGCACAAACAACATTGCAGAGTATGAATCCTTAGTCATTGGTCTTAAGATGGCGGCAGAGTGGAAAGTGAAAGAGCTACATGTCTATGGAGATTCACAACTAGTAATCAACCAAGTGAATGATGACTATCAGACAAAAGATGACAAGCTAATACCATACAAGTGTATGGTAAATGACTTTAAAGGATATTTTGTGATAATCTCCTTTGAGCAGATTCCTCACAACACCATGGCAATCACTGCCTCGCTTCTCGAGATACCAGAGAATGAGTCACATTTTGAGTTCTTGGTGGACTCAGTCATGCAACCAACTTATGATGTCCCCAAAACACAATCCATTTACCTCCTAGTAGGATCTGATTCACCCTTGTATGGTAAAATTTACACTTAACTCAAGGATAACACTTTACTAGCTAATTTATCCAATAACCAACGTCATACCTTTATCCACCAAACATCTCGTTATACCATTATCTCTGAAACCCTTTACCGCCAAGGTCTGTATGGTACTCTACTCAGATGTCTTGAATGTGATGGATCTCAAACTACCTTACGAGAAGTACACGAAGGAATTTGGATCACACTCTAGTGGTCCTACCTTAGCTAAGAAACTCATGCGTTTGGGATACTATTGTCCGAACATGGAGATAGACTCATATCATTTTGTTAAGAAATGCAAGCAGTGTCAGATTCAAGGCAACCTCATCCATGCACTAGCTCAGGAACTGCGACCTTTAACGACACCTTGGCCCTTTTGTCAATGGGGACTCGACCTTATGGGAAAAATCCACCCTCCATCATCCAACGACCACAAGTTCATCATAGCCGCCACTGAGTATTTTACCAAGTGGATTGAAGCCATCCCACTCACTATTGTCATAGGCAAGCAAATTTCCTCCTTCATCCTTAATTACCTCATTTGTCGATACGGAATTCCCTCATCCATAGTCATGGATAATGGAAGACCCTTCAAAAACCAGGATGTCCAAGAGCTCTATGATAAATTCCAAATCCAACACCGCTTCTTAACCCCATACTACCCACAAGGCAACGGTCAAACAGAGGCATCCAACAAAACCATCTTAAAAATCCTCAAGAAAATTGTCAACGACGTCGGCCGTGATTGGCACATGCAACTAAATCCCGCTATGTGGGCCTATCAAACCAGCATACACACTCCCATAGGTGCCACACCATATGCCCTTGTCTATGGTTCTGAAGCTATTTTTTTCATTGAGGTTGAGTTACCATCTTTCAGGGTGTCATTAAAAGGTCTTATAACTAATGAAAACTACAAAGTTTCTAGATTACAAGAGTTATAACTATTGGAGGAGAAACGATAGAATGCTTTCAACCATCTCAAAGCCTACCAACAAAGAATGTCACGAAGCTATAACCACATAGTCTATCCAAGGGTATTTAATATTGGTGATCTAGTGCTCAAAGAAAATCCTTGCAATCAGCAGGATCAGGAAAAGAAAGGAAAGTTTGAATCCAATTGGCTTGGTCCTTATGTAATCATTATTGCCTATGGATTAGAAGCAAACCAGTTAGCTACATCAAAAGATGAGTTGTTCGATGACCCAATCAACAGTATGCATCTTCGTCGGTTCTATACCTAGAGAACCCCAATGTAGGGGGGGCAAAAATAGCAAAAAAATCAAAAAATGAAAAAATAGCAAAAAATGAAAAAATAGCAAAAAAAAGAAAAAAATAGAAAAAAACAAAAAGTTTAAAATTTTTTTTAAAAAAAAAAATTAAAATAATAATAATAAAATAGAAAAATAGCAAAAAAATCATCCTCTAGTGAAAACCTGGTAAACAAGTGCCTTGGATAGATACCATGATGAAAACCTGGCAAATAGGCATCATGTGTATTTTAGCTATCATGCAATAAAAGAAAAGTAGTGAAAACCTGGCAAACAAGTGCTCTTTGTGATGAGAACCGCTTCCTCCATCTTTGGGAAACCATCGCCTTGCATCCATCCTTCCTATCATTATCCATCATCCGATCATATCCGTTGCACAAAAACCATGTAACGATAACCTATCATGGCTTGATACTCTATCAACTTTGTCGCCTTACAACCTAAGGTTTATCCAGTATCCTATCCATAGTGTCAGCCTATCATAGCATCCATCATCAGCATCTTATCTTCCCAAACTACCTCACCTCTGCATCATCATGTAAGCAAGGCCATCTTGTATCGATGCGCCCCCGAGGCTCCTTCCGCATCCATTTTGTCCATCCCATACCTTTATCCGCACCATTTCCCATCGCCTAGTGTTGGCAAGAGACACTATAAGGATTCATGATTGTTGTCATTGATGGCAACAAAGTTCATCCCACACATCCGCAAGACATGGTGTGTCTCTACCGAAAGTTAGAGTGAAGAATGTTGTGGTCCGGTAAGCAAGAACAGAGCATGTGGCAAGGTCCGACAGTCAGGTCTGGATCTCTTAGAGGAAGTATCTTGGTGAAGTGCGGATTTGGGCAAGTCAAGAGGACTACCTTGAGTCATAAATTCCAAGGATTTAGCCTCCGGTGATAGATGAAGAAAAATATATGAATACTTGAGTATCGGGTTCCTGATTGGCAGTGTGGACAGAGGAAGAACTGATTAGTAGAACATCAGACATTATTCCGGATGTGTTACTGATGATGGTAAAAGTTATTAAGGCATAAGTTATGATTGGCTGACATGATTAATGACTTCTACAAGTATATCCTTGATCCACATTACTTGGTAAGCAAGGATTCAGCCGACAGATCAGAGTTTGTGGAAAATATTGACTATTCTGGGTGCCGACTAGAAAGGTGATGAAATCACTTGTGCGCATATATATACAAGATGGATTTAGTTGTAAGTAGTGTCATGTTTTTTGGTGATGTGAGAAGAAAAGCAGTAGAGCCAAATAAAAGTAGAAAGGAAGGTCTAGTATGTGAAAGGAGAGCAGCACAAAAAAAGAGGAAAGATGAAGTGCAGCAGATCAGTGTACTGAGCCTAATCGGAACTGAACTCCAGCATATGTTGATGCTCCTTATCAGTTCAAGTATTGTATTACACTCTTTATAAATTGTAGATAGTGTGTCGCTTATAGGCAGTGTGCTCAGGCAGTGAGCCCTAATTGGTAAGTGCCATTTTGTATTTCCAATCTTCTAATAGAGAATACAATCTTGGGTTAATCGCCCCGTGGTTTTTCCCTTAACAGGGTTTCCACATCAAAAATTTTATGTCATGTGTATGGTTATGTTTGCTTATTTGAATTAATGTTGCATTGAATATTAAGAAAGTTCAGAAAGCAGAAATAATTAGGATAACTGATTCACCCCCCCTCTCAGTTATCAACACCTAGGTCCTAGGTTCACAAGGTTCATCCCGAACTATGTTGCCTCTGTGTCATCACGTAGGCAAGGCCATTTATCAATGAGCCCCCGAGGCACTAGGTCAGTCCCTTAGGGTCCGTCCCGTCGAGTCTACCATAAGCGTCTCACAGTTTTTCATCCATAATAAACTAGAAACCTTTACCTAACTGGGGCAAGTCCTCAACCTAGTTACGGAGTTGGATTCTGCAATGACACATGTTCTACAAGGACACCAATAAGGATTGTGATACCTTTCACTAGACACACATGTGCAACAAAGCACACTTCCAAACATAAATTTTGATGCAAGACATCCACCTATCCAAAACAAAACAAATAAGGCCTAAACACTCTAAATGATTTTATCTAAATTATGGCAAGAAGACACATCTAATGCAAGAAAGTTTTGTTTTGATTGGTTATGCCTAAAATCTTAATTTTTTGTTATCATGTTTCCTACGCTACTCGAGGATGCCTAAAAACTAGAGATGTTGTGATGGGGGCCCATGATTATTTTATTTGTTTGTTACTTGTGGGTTTATCTTTAGTAATGTGAAGCCTTGTCTAAGGACATGATCAACATAATTATCATCAGGACATCAGGGGTCTAAACATGAAACAGGTGTAATCGTTGTCTGTTGACATGCAAGAAATATTCAGGTCATCTAGATTCAATTTTGACTAGATGCTTGTATTAACTTGTTATATCAAAATCCATGTAAGGGATACTCAAGTCATCATGGTTTAATTATACCTAGATGCTTGTATCTTCTTACAACATTTTAAAACACCAAAAAAAAAAATGCCCAATGATGAAACGAAGCACTTTAAAATACTTGCAATATCAAGGTGACAAATATCCACATCCATAACGTATCCAATTACATTTCATATGCCATCCATAGATAAAGATTTTGTTCACAGTGCCAGTGTTTACAAATAAATAAAAGCTTGTGATTCCTTGATTCGCATTTCTTCTGTCAATCACATTTCTCTCTATCATTGTGTCTCTTCTACATTGATTGAGTACACTTGGATGTAACAAAAACATATTATCATTTTGTATTTCATATTAGGTGAGATAGTCATTTCATTGATTAGATCATTCACATACATATAGGTGCATTAAATCATACATATAAACATTTTGCATTTCATATTAGGTTAGATAGTCATTTAATTGATTAAATCATTTTGCATACATATAGGTGCATTAAATCATTCATATACATTTGTAACAACATAACATAGATGCATAACATAGTATCTCATCGGAAAACCATCAAAAACATAGTTGTCAGTAATCATCTCATATCATTTTATTTGCATAACAGGTGTTGCATACTAAATATCATAAACATGTGCATAACATCAAAAATAGAATGCATCCATGATCACCACAATAAAACCATGCATGTAGGCCATCATAACTGCATCATCATATATAAACATAAAACGTAAAAGTGTCCATAACAAATAGAATGCATCTATGATCACCACAATAAAACCATGCATGTAGGCCATCATAACTGCATCATCATATATAAATGTAAAATGTAAAAGTGTCCATAACAAATAGAATACATCCATGGTCACCACAATAAAACCATGCATGTAGGTCATCATAACTGCATCATCGTATATAAACGTAAAATGTAAAAGTGTCCATAACAAATAGAATGCATCCATAATCATCGTATAAAGATAAAAATGCATGTAGGCCATCATAACTGCATCATCATATATAATCATAAAACATAAAACTATCCAAGTGTACAATATTAGTCCATCATCCATGAGTCGAATCACAAAAAGTGTATACATACATCAAAATAATAATGATACATGTCTCAGTGGCTATGCAAAATACAAGTGATATATACATAATCTGGCTATCCATGAGCCATCAAAAAATGTATGTACAAAGCCAAAATCTATACAAACTTGCAGCTAACCTTGTTGCCGTGTGATGCTACTCCCGACACTGCCCGCTCCCTCTCCTCTACCTCAGCCTGTCCCAGACTATTGTAGGCCCATACCCAAAGCCGCCAACTATGAACTACCTGCCCTCCTCGAGGACACAGCCACTGACTAGCTCCTGTAGCTCAGCGCCCTCTCATCTTTTAGCACCACCCCGTGATATAACCCTCTGTAATACTGTCTGAGCTCAGGTTGTGGCCAACTCTCCCATCACCTGTGTAACCTAGGCTTGAGCCTGTGTCAACTGGGTAACAAGTAGAACTGTAGCCACGTCAATGCCCAGGGTAGCTATGGCTGCATCTCTCTCTCCTGTCAGGGCTTGTACCCTAACCAATGTTGCATCTCTCTCACCTATCAAAGCCTATACCCTGGCCAGGGTGTCATCTCACTCTGTAGTGATGCTGGCAATAATCCCTGCATCCCCCTCTCTTTGAGCCTCTATGGCTCTCAACTGTGCCCTCAACTATCTCACTTGGCATCGTAGCAATGTCACTGCATCCCCCTACACCTGCTACTATGGATCAGGCTGATCAAGTACCTGTGGTACTTGTGGAACAATTGCCTGTTGTACTGCCAACTGAACCACTACCTGTTGTGCCTCCTACTGGGGTGGGGCCTGCCCCACTCTCTGTCGCTGTCTCAGTTGGCCGTCACCTCCATTGTCTCCTCCTCCTCTACCTCCTCCTCCATCTACCTCCATCATCCTCCTCCTCTGACTCCACCTCCTCTAGGCGAGGAGCTATCTCTCCCGATCTCGAGTACCTAGGGAATGGGTGTGCTGCAAACCACTCCTTATAGTCCCAAGTCATCCTTGCATCCACTATCTCCCTCCTCATCAGCCATGCTTGATAAGGAATCTATAAGAAATCTGCCTTGGCCTCCTCATTTGAAGCCACATGACTCCATCACCACTGCTCTGTAAATGTCCTAGCAAAAAGAGCCTGCCCCTGTGGCATACACTGAACCTACGCAAACTATCGAAGGACACGGCTGACTATGTGCCTCTCCAAAATGTGTGGAGTCTGACTAATCAACCACCATGTCTGAAATAGATACAGCAGCTCATCAGCCTCATCATCCCATACCTCATACTCTAGGTATGGTCACCACACAACTACATCCACATTATCCAATTGATGGCGCAAGTACTCCAACTTACCCAGCCTATGCTGAGTAAGTACACCCATGTATCCATAGGAGTATGGCTCATCCAGCTACCGATGAAACATAATAATGGGTTGTGTCACTGCAATGTGCTCCCAGGCCCAGAACTGTAACAACGAAACACCTGCAGAAAGACTCGCCACTCCATGATACACAATCTAATGCATATCATGGTATAGATGGGCTAGAATGCAGACACCCTAAGCAAAATGGGTACCCTTAGTCAGCATCCTCTCTAAAGTCTGACCCCAACCAATTGGAAAACCATGTGATCTTCAATCAGGGCATACAACACCTTAGATCAAGCCAGCTACAATCCCAAGGAAGTAGTCGTAGTAACCATACATGCCCTGCCAGCTGATAACAGATTCCCCTATGTCTAGGTCATCAAAAACCCTCCTGTACTTAGCTAACCCAATGTCACGCTGAGGCTAATACTCTACCTGCTCCCCTACTATAGGTAGGTGCAAGATCCTGTACACATCCTCCAAAGTAACGGTGATCTCGCCAGTGGGAAGGTGGAATGTCCCATCCTTGCTATGAAAGTGCTCCACCAGAGCAATCAGCAAATTGAGGTTCGCACGAACCTCAAGCATGAAGCAAACATAATATAATCCAATCGCACCGAGCACCAGATGATCTACCTCTGTAAGCATGTGTCGTCGTCGCATTGTCACAAGAAACTGCTCCTGTGACATGAGAGTGTCAGAAATATCCTCCTACAATCAACAAAGCAATGCATCAACCATAACCATGTCAGTGCAAACCTACTCAACTATCAAACCTATCAAAATCACTTACTTAACATATCAAATTGATCAAACCAAGCATATCATCTCTTTTCTAGATTCTATCAATCTCAGAGATCGCTTATCAATTATCGCATCGATCAAGATGCCAATTGAGTCAATTTCACTAAGTAACTAACTATCCTAAGCAAATGTGTCGTTCCAGGTAGCATTTGTGCAGTATCAGAGCAAATGCGCAGTATCATAATGTAAGCGCAACCAAAAAGAGTATATGTGTGGTTCTGTAACAAATGTGCATCTCTGCTCCACAAATGCGCATAATTAACGTATGCGCAGCATGACAACTTAAATGCGCAACAGCATAACACATGCATAGAAACATAGAACAAATTCACAAAAATTGCACATGCATAGCAAGAAAACCTAAATGCGTTGAAATGAAACATATGTGCAGTTTCGGGGCACAAATGTGCTAAACCACCAAGTTGCGCATTTACTCTCCTATCTTTGACATGCATTTATGGTACTAATAAATGCACCTATCCTAAATTTTTTTACATACGTACCGGGGGTCCTACCTCTGTTGCCCACCTGAATCGTCGAACCCGCTCAAAACGATGCTCCTCATGTGGAATATCCATATCTCCGCTGACTGCTCTGGCTCGTGCGCTCTGCAAAGCTCCAAGTATCTCTCACAAAATGACAAGTGTGCAAATGACTAGGATTGTGGACCCAACTTCTATATATAGACATGCAACCCTAACTAGTTGTGTGGTGACCTGGCCTGCTCTTCGCGCCCTTTCTCCCTCATTTTCTCAAGTCGTAACCTATTTTCTTCACCCTAACCTAACTATTCAACCTATCTCATCTTGAGATTGTCTGTTATCATGTTAGTTTCTTCCAGTCCAATCTCCTGAGGGGGCATCCTACCATCGTTAAACCTATACCAGGGGGCAAACTGGGGTATGTATCATTCTTTAAAACAATGTGATAAAACACATTGCATCAAAGAGGGGCAAAATGTATACACCTAAAAATGACATGACTCTAGCTAAATAAATATTTTAAATATTTATTCATTTTAATTCCTCTATTAATAAATAAATAGATCAATTTCTTTATTTGATTCACATTCCTCCACCAAAATTAAATAAAACCATTCATTTATATAAATATTCCAAATTCTTTTAAAATCATTCAAAATTAAATAATACCAAATTATTTAATTAACTCTTCTCATTCTCTTTATTTAAATAAATCCAAATATTTATTTAAGTTATCTATTTCCTCCAAAGTTGAATTAATACCAAAAATAATTCAATTAATCCACGTGCACATGTAATTAAATATTTTCATATTTAATTAACTAATATATCCCCTCACCACATGTCCTATTTCTCCTCCAATTAGATTAGTTAACTCATCAATCAAATCTGTTAACTAATTGGTCATCTGAGTTCACTGTTCAATCATCTCAGTCAACTCTCCAATCAACCCACTTATCTCTCCAATCAATTTTGTTAATTGGTCAATCATCTCAGTTAACTCTTCAATCTATTCTGTTAACTCCCCTGATGCATAGAGCAGGACACTTGTCCTCTCCCTATTTCCTCAACTATTGATCTTCTTATTCATTCTATACCATTGATCTTCTTTCTCACAAATCTATAAATACAACCCCTATTCCTCCATTTGAATCATCCAAGCTTTTTATAAACTTACTCTGCAGGAATCACAGCGCACCTTTGGCACCAAATCACTCTATAGCTTGTGATCAATTATCACCATTATCATTTCATTGTGAAGATCCTCTTCATTGCAAACCTATCAATAACCATTCTCCATTGTCATCTTGGAAAAAAGCAAGGAAGTGCACCTTATGAGGGCTCTATTCATACATGAGATCAATTCGAGAGAGGAAACCAATGGAAGTCACGAAATAGAACATGGTTTGCAAGGTATTGTGTTCTTTGTGTTTGATCTTATTTGTTTCATTTTCTATTGAGTTATTGGATTATATTGATAAACTGATATTATTCCACATTTTCTGATAACAGATAAAACTGAGCAAATTTTTCATTTTGTTGTCTTGCACTACAAACTCTCATGTAGCTTAAATAGGGGAAAGTAAATTGTTTGATTCTTCAACAACAATCTGTTGGCAAGAGACACTACTAGGTATGATATATGTTGTCATTGATGGCAACTAAGATCATCCCAATCATCTGCATAACACAATTTGTGCTTACCAGAAGTCAGATTAAGAATTTGTCTAAGTCTAGACAGTTAGGAACGGAGCAATAATAGGGTCTGGTATTTTGGTCTGGATCTCTCCGGTAGAAAGTCATGATTAGTTGCAGATCTAGGAGACTCATGTACATTGTCAAGATAGTTTAAATCCAGATTTTTGTTCTCCAGTGATGAAGGATTCAAAAGATATTAGCCTCTGTGTACTGGGTTTCAGTTTGTCAGAGCAGACAGAAGAAGAATAGGCCGACCTTGAAGAAGATCTTGATTCCGGATGTATGGAAGTTGTTTGTTGGACAAATGATAATGATCAGTGATAGTGGCCAACAAGAGTAATGATTTTCAAGGGCAAGTTTTAGTCTGCACCTTAAGCTATGCATAGATCTAGCCGACAAAGCTGAGCATTCATAAAAGTTCTAAGTGTTGTTGAAGCCAACTGGTAGAATTATTGTAGATCATATTGCGGATATATATAGCCAATCAAATTGGATGATTTAGAGTGGGAAGTGTGTGCGAACAAGGTAAATGTGTGAAGAGTAGAAATCCAAAGTGCAAATGAAGGAAAAATAGTAAGAAGAGCAGAGCAAAGATGAAATGTGTAAGATCAGTTTTTGCACTTAACTGGAATTGAAATTATTGCATAAGTAGATGCTATTAATCAGTTCAAATCTATGTTATTCTCTTGTAATGTTTCCATAGGCAGTGATCCTTCTACTTGAGCAATGAGCCCGAATGCATATACATTCCCATTTGTAAAAATACTTTTAACAGGGTATTAATATTTGTGGGTTAACCCCCACCATGGTTTTCCCTTAACCGGGTTTCCACATCAAAATCCTGGTGTCAAATGTGTTATTTATGTTTTCTGTTCACATGTTATTGATTGATGCTGAAATGTTTATATCATTAAATTGATTAAAAGGAAAAAGGACTGAAAATGTGTGACAACTGATTCACCCCCCATTTCAGTTGTCTGAACCTAAACCAACAATTGGTATCAGAAGAAGGTTTCTTAAAAGAAGCTTAATAGCTTAAGGTAAGATCTTAAAAGAAGTTTTTCAATGGGTTCACTCAAGGATCAACTTCAGTTGGCTCTAAAAGAACTTGATCAGTCTAAAGCAGAAGTCTATAATTTGAAAAATGAAATCAAGGATGTTGATGACACCATTGAAATATTAAAAGACAAATTAAAGAAATCTTTAGGAAGGAATAAGGAGCTACTTCTACAATAATCCAATGTTTTTGAAGAAAATAACATGAATGAAGCCTTGGAAGAAAAAACAAAGGAGTGTGATAAGCTGTCAAAAGAAGCTAATATTCTAAAAGTTGAGATGGAATCTGGGGTAATGAGGTTTACCAAAGAAATTGAACAAAGGAAGAAGACTGAAGAAGATTTAAATCAAACTCTAAAAGAAAGAACTGATGAATGTTACAGATTGAACAATATTGTTGGTCATCTAAAATCTAATCTACAGGAAAGCCAAGACAATGAAAGAGATCTTGAAAGACAAATTGTCATTCTCAGACATGATCTAGAAGTTGCAAATGAATATAAGGAGAAGTTCAAGATAAGTTCATGTAATGAAACAACTTGCATAATATATGAATATAATAGAAAATATTGTGCAAGTTGTTTCATTACAGTTCAACCAAACTTGAAGTAATACTTGAGGCTCAGAAAAGAGCTAAAGACAAGCATGGTCTTGGATATGAAAAAGGTGAAAGCTCCAGATCTGGACAAAGAAACTTTCAACCAAGGAATGAGAGAAACAAACCTAGAAGACCTCCGATAAGACAACCTAATGCTCAAACGTATCCATCTTTCAATGGAAATTGTTTCAAGTGCAATAAATTTGGTCACAAAGCCACTCAATGCAGAAGTAGAATAAATCAAAATAATCCATTCTTCTCCTATCAATGCTTCAATTGTAAGAAGTATGGTCATAAATCCAATGAATTTAGAGGTATGATAATAAATGATAAAGGAAATATAAAATCTTTCAATGGCAAATGTTTTGCATGCAATAGATTTGGACATATGGAAAATCAATATAGATCAAGAGGAAATCAATCAAATGGGCAAAGAAATATTGTGTGCTTCCATTGTAACCGATCCGGTCATTTTGCAAGATTCTGCAGAGGCAGGACCAATGAAGGAAGAGGTCCAGTAAACAGAAAACCAGATGAGCAGAGACAAGATAAGGGTAAAAGAAAAATTTAAGAGAATGAGATCCAGAATGAAACAAGTGAGACATGGGTGAAGAAATCAACTGTGAACCAGAGTGATGGGTTCGCACCGAAATCCGGTGCAAATAATTCTTTAGGCAATTAAATTAGGAACTCTGGTTTAGGGGGACCTACATCAAAAATCAAAAATCCCCCAGCCAGTAGTTGAGTGCCTGGTTCTGGCAAAATGAGAAAAGGTACCTTGAATTGACTCAAAACATTTGGAAGAATTTCTGGAAGAGAGGAAGTGATTATGGCAAATTAGGAGTGATACATGAGAGACTGTTCAAAAACAGAGCAACCAGATGTGCTAGGGCAGAGCATTTATTACAAAGGAAAATTAGGTGTTGCAAAGCTTAAAAGGGTCATTCATTCCTCATTTGAAACACTTTATATCTAGAGAAAATAAGAATAAACAAGTGGACGAGTTCAGAGCTGAGAATTCTCAAGATTTGGAAGTGAGAAAAAGATTCTCAAGAAAAAACCCTAATCTGCGTAATAAGGTATTTCATGTTTCCTGCAAAATCTTTTGAGTTCTCAATTTCTGCATATGGCTACTCCTCTAGTTGTTGATATAACTAAAAGGCCCCGACCAATATTCAAGAAGCATCCACACAAATTAGTTGAAGTTGAACCATTGGGTGCATTCTTTGAGGTCCCACATGGTGTACTACATATTGAGGATATTAGGGCATACATCCACTGTAACATAGATGAATTTGGAGACCTGAAACTCTTAGATTTGCTTAATAACTACTTAACGGATGATAGCCACAAATTGAAACCAGAATACAAGGCCCTAGAAAGCAAACATTTTCTGCAATTCATTAGGTTTCTGACGTTTGATGAAAATGAATGGGTTCGATATATTTTAAGCCAAATACATGATGAGTTCATATGATTATTGAAACCATTCAAGATCACAAAGGATGTCATCAAGATTGTAACCGGATTAAATTCAACCAGTGGATTGTCCTTACTGAAAGCCGTGAAAAACCAGACAGTGACTGATGCTACCGGTGCCAAGTTTGACATAAGGTCAATGACTATCAATGATATTATAGAACCGGATGTCAAATTCGCCTCCATGGTGATTGGGTACAAAATTTACCACTCCAGCAGAGAAAACTATATCCAGAACTGCAATATATGCAACTTATCAAATGTTGAAAGAAAATGTTGATTATGATCTTTGTGAAGTACTACGAAATCAATTGATTGAGAATTTGAGCAAGATAAAGAAAGATAAGAAAAATTCCTTCAAATATGGTTCCTTGATTATATGCTTGTTCTTCTATTTTATGAATGAAATACCAGGAATTCAAGGTGTGCATTGGACAATTAATAGACCAGTAGCATGGCAATTAAGAGACCACCTTCTCATCCTTGGTGACTCCCAAGCCCAAAAGACTGCCATTTGGGGCTACTTCAAAAACTTCCAAAGTTTAATGCAAGCAAGGGAGAGAATCCCTAAAACAATTCTGGAGAAGTATGAAAATGACATATGTTTCATGGTTGACATAGACAAGTACTTGATGGAAGTTGTAGAACCAAGGATAGTTTGGATAATGCCAATGGGTTATGAGGTGGATGAAAGAGTTTTGGATATGTATGCTTAGCATCTTTTAAACACACCTAAAGATACCTCTGTGGAAAGGTTTGGAACATATAAGGAACTAAGTCTAAAATTGCATGTGGAACTTAGACAGCCTGAGGCCAAAAGGAAAGTGTAGAGACAAGTCAAAAGGTATGCTGAGAGCATTGGCCTAACCAAGGAGGCAGTAAAGCAAAACAGAGAAAGAATTGAAAAGATGAGGAAAAATAATGAGCAAAATACAAAAGAAAAAGCAGAAAGTGAGCTGACAGTCGCTCTAGAAATCCCACCAAGCTCCTCAAGGAAGACAAGGAGTTCTGCAACTCTTGCTGAGAAACTCAAGTCCACTTCCACTAAAAAGTCTGAAGCCACTCCATTTGATGATGGAGGAAAAAGAAAGAAAACCAAGGCCACAAGAACCCTCAAGAGCAGAAAAGATGATGAAGAGACAGAGACAGATGAAGAAGTGAAAGAAATAAGATCCAAGAAAGCCAGAACTTCAAAGACTTCTAAAGATTAGCCTTCCGAAAGCAACAAGGACAGTAAAAAGTCATTCACTGGTAAGGTCGCTATGACTATTGATGAAATTGTAAAGACAATCATTGTTCATGGAAATTTAAAACCTGTCAAAGTTTACTATGATAATTTTGATCAAGAAAATAAGAAAAACTTGGAAGATGCCATCATCACATATTTGAATAAATTCAATAGAGCTCTGTTGGAAATTTTACAAGAACTCCCTAAAAGCTTAAGGAAAGTTCTAGAAATGAGGAAAGAAGCAGCTAAGGATAAAGACATGGAACTCAGAGAGTATGTTCTCTCCACTTTGTGCCATGTGATGACTAGAAAAGAAGCAAACAAAATCCTCAGAGAATTCAAAGATAAATTTAGAAGCAAAGTCTGAATGAACAAACTTATGCTTGGTGAAACTAAGGAAATTGCAAAAGAAACAGAGGAAATTTTGAGAAAGGCCGTAGACAAGAACAAGTACTTTATTATTTCAGAGAAACAAGTTGAAGAAGACAATTCTCTAGTTCTAGAATTGGAAGCTCAAGATGAAGAGATTACCCAGAGAATTGATGACCAAAGTGTTAACTTAGATCCTCTGGAGTTAATCTATGAACAGACTAATGTTGGATTTGACTCATCAAATCTAAAAATTGGAGAAGTTCAGGAAGAAGAACAAGTTAATCTAGAGGACATAGAGATGGTAGATAGAATAGTTGATGCAGGGGTAACCTCTCCATCTGATCACTCTGGAAAAGAAGAGGATATTACTACCACATAGAACCCTTCGGATTAGGTAGCAAGTGATAAGCAAACAGAAAAGAGTCCCTCTGAAGAAAACACAGAGAAGAGTAAAACATACAAAGAGGAAGAAAAAGGAAAGAAGGACAAGGCAAAAGAAGATGGTGCAAATGTTGAAACACCTAAAGCAAATACTGAGAAATTAGGAGAACAAAAGGATTATTCTGAAATGGTTGCAAGAGACACTGCATATGCAGTAAAAAGTCTTCTTGAAAAAGAAATGATTGAACTTGATGAGCTCGAGCTACTCCAAGGCCTAGCCAATCTAGATGCTCTCTCTCCAATTCAATTGATGAAAATAGCATCATTCACCCAAGTAAAGGCTAGAGAAAAGATGTTAAAGTCCCACATGGAGGACAATGAGCTACTAGGAATTGCAACTAGAATTTTGGAGAAATTAATGCCAACCTATCAGAAGAATCAAAATGATTCCCCCTTCGAACATCTAAAAAATCTTGTAAGTTCAGTAAACTCACACTTTGAGTCTTTTGAAAAGTTTGTAGAGGCAAAAGTTCAGAAAGAATATTTGAACAAGAAATTTAGTCAAGTTAAGAATTTGATAAGGAGTGATAGGTTGATACTAGGCATTAGCATAAAGAACATTTAGAATACCTTAAGTGATGGAGGAGATATATACAAGTTTTGCCTATCATGGTCTAAAGTCAATGAGGATATTGAAAAGAAGATAAAGGAACAAGAACAGAAAATATCAATTCTATCTCAAAATTTTGATCCTCTAACTGCCTCTCCTATAAGTCAGGAATGTCAGGTTATTAGCTTGACAGATGAAATAAATGGACTTGAAAAAGAGAAAGGCAATACTATGAAGAGGATGTGTGAACTCTGGGGATTGATTGCTCCCAAGTTGGAATCAATGCATAATGTTTTATCCAAAGCCCTGAATGCAGTTCAAACAAGTTGTCCTCCGAATCTGGCAAAAGCAAAAGCATATGCATTTTTGTTGAGTGGGCACATCTCTATTTTGGATGGAATGAAGAGTACTTGGGCCTCTAAACTTGAGCAAATAAAAACTAGTTTTGCAGACGTTCTCAAGTTCATGTAAATAAGCCTTAATGATTATTTGTACATATGTGGCAGTATATATAGAATTTTTGGATAGTTTTGGCTTGTGGACCCCACCCCTTGCCATTGATGTCAAAGGGGGAGTGAAGGTCAGTGAAAAATGAGGTATTCAGAAAAGGGGGAGCACCGGAATAAGTGAAGTGCACGAGTGTACAGACAAAGGGGGAGTTGCACTAGACACTTAGTCATTTTTCACTAAGTGTTGACATCAATGCCAAAGGGGGAGATTGTTGGCAAGAGACACTACTAGGCATGATATATGTTGTCATTGAGGGCAACTAAGATCATCCCAATCATCCGCATAACACAATTTGTGCTTACCAAAAGTCAGATTCAAAATTTGTCTAAGTCTGGACAATTAGGAACAGAGCAGCAATAGGGTCCAGTATTTTGGTCCAGATCTCTTCGATGGGAAGTCATGATTAGCTGCAGATCTAGGAGAGTCATTTACATTGTCAAGATAGTCTAAATCTAGATTTTTTTTCTCCGGTGATGAAGGATTCAAAAGATATTAGCCTCTGTGTACCGAGTTCCAGTTTGTCAGAGCATACAGAAGAAGAACAGGCCGACCTTGAAGAAGATCCTGATTTTGGATGTATGGAAGTTGTTTGTTGGACAAATGATAATGATCAATGATAGTGGCTAACATGAGTAATGATTTTCAAGAGCAAGTTTTAGTCTGCACCTTAAGCTATGCATAGATCTAGCCGACAGAGCAGAGCATTCATAAAAGTTCTAAGTGTTGTTGAAGTTGACTGGTAGAATGATTGTAGATCATATTGCAGATATATATAGCTGATGAAATTGGATGATTCAGAGTGAAAAGTGTGCACGAACAAGGTGAATGTTTGAAGAACAGAAATCCAAAGTGTGAATGAAGGTAGAATAGTAAGAAGAGCAGAGCAGAGATGAAATGTGTAAGATCATTTTTTGCACTTAACCGAAACTGAAATTCTTGCATAAGTAGATGCTATTAATCAGTTCAAATCTCTATTATTCTCTTGTAATGTTTCCATAGGTAGTGAGCCTTCTACTTGAGCAGTGAGTCCGAATGCATGTGCATTCCCATTTGTAAAAATACTTTTAACAGGTTATTAATATTTGTGGGTTAACCCCCACCGTGGTTTTTCCCTTAACTGGGTTTCCACGTCAAAATCCTGGTGTCAAATGTGTTATTTATGTTTTTTGTTCACATGTTATTGATTGATACTAAAATGTTTATATCATTAAATTGATTAAAAGGAAAAAGGACTGAAAATGTGTGACAACTGATTCACCCCCCTCTCAGTTGTCCAGACCTAAACCAACACAATTTTCACATAGATTTGCTTAGGGGGATAAAATTAACCATCTTTTCAAAGTTTTTGCTATCTTGTCAAATGGATTGTGCTTGGTAAGGTAAAACACACTTAGATTCTTTTTTATTTTTAACTCTAGGGGGATAAAGATTTAGTTTACTCTGTGTTTGAAAATGATGATAGGACTATGCTCTCCCCTTTCTTGGGTGACCAAAATGTAAAACTCATCATTTTATTTGTGTAACCTTTAGAAGAGGTCTGCCCTTGGAATTACGTCCTTCCAAGTGGGACGACCTCAAGCGATAACGAGCTAAAGCCAAGCCACTTCCAAGTCACTATAAATAAATTGTGTTTGTGACAAAAGTTACAAACAACATGTGTTGTTGTGTTACACCGACAAATGTTTCCCCCAAAACCCTGTAGAGTGTAACCTCTGCATGCTGGGAAGCCTCCTTATCGGAATGAATTACCGCACGTGTAACCACCCAAATGGATGTCCATACTAAAAATCCAATTGTTTTAGAAAGCCAAAAACCCCTATTTGTTGACATAGGAGGAAGTCCTCTAAAGCTGTCCAACGTCATACACTCATCTAGTGTGGAGACAGAAAGTTCAACTCTTCGAAGGAACTGTAACTTGGTATGCGTGAGAAGTAAGTGTCATGGAGGGGAGCTGGTGCTACCAAGCTAGTAACTATCCACCTTTATGTAAGTGGTTGGAGTAAAATCAAAGTTGGAATTCAACGAATATTGTCCTTGTCATCCTTAGGATTATACTTGCTTGTTTTTCATTTATCAAAACTTATATCAAATAATCATGACAACCTCTTGTTCACTGTGTTTTCTAGAAATAACTTGAGTCAAAAATAGTACTGCAAAACTTTAGAACAACTTAGGAAAATGTGCAAAACCAAGCAATTTGACAAACTAAAACAAAAGGCAAAACCTCTGCAGTCGTGCGCATTTACATTGTATTGCTGCGCATTTACAAAGTCTTGTTGCGCATTCATACTATATTGTTGCGCATATACATCATACTGTTGCACATACACAGAACTACACATTTACTACATAGAAATACGCATTTACAACGTAGCCCTATGCATACAAAGCACAGAGTTGCGCATTTGCTAAATATTCCTGCACATCTAATGTTGTGCATTTACAATAGAGAGCTATTCTGTATATTTTGAGACAAAACTGAAACCATTTCTGGATACCCTTTTTGCTCTAGTTTATACTTGGAAAATAAGTTCAACCTTGAAGTCACACCTTCATACCATTTTCACAACATCACCTTTGCATACCATAGTCTTTCTATCCAAACACATCAAAAACCAAACCAAGATTTGTACCACGGCACAGTTGATATTCTACCAAACTCAAACAATAGTTAGTTAGTTTCATATTAGGATTCCAATCATCCTTCACATTGAAAATATACTTGTGTATCTTGATAAGAGAATAGTCTATATCAATAGTGGTGAACATCTATCCTTATTTTGACTACCTTTTAGCTCAAGAGCACATTGTTTGGACAACATAGAATCAATCTAAAAATCATAGCAAAATCTAGTCTACACATATCCAATCAAGTTCACCTCATATCATATCAAAACAAAAAACATCAAACCAAGTTCACCAAGTCTCACCATCCAACTTCACTCACATGTCAAAATTTCCTTGGTTCAAACTAGGTCCCAAGTGAAACAAAAACAAAAAATGGGTTCCCTTCCCAATAGTGGGTACAATTCTGATGATGAGGATATTAGTCAAGAAGAAATCCTTAAAGAACTTCAAGATCCAAAGTTTCAAAAAGTAATGGATAGGGTTGTTGCCACAAATCCTCACAAGTATTTTCTCATGTTAGCTCAACAAGGAGCAAAATTGCCCGCAGATTTTGATGTCTCAAATCTAAGAGAAACCAACTCCTTAAATGAAGTAGAGTCTTTGAAAGATGGCTCGAAAAGTGACAATGATGGATCCAAAATTGACGAAGATGCTTCTAAATCAGAAAAGGCTAAGGATATAACCAATCCTTTGGACACATTAACAGCACAAATCCAAGCCTTACAAAAACAATTGGTAGATATCCAAAGTGGAACAACCACAAAACATTACTCCTTTGAAGATATCTCACCTTATCTCTTTGATAAATCTTTGCTCATGATACCTTTTCCCTTAGGGTTTGAGGTTCCAAAATTTGACAAATATAGAGGAAAAGGTGATCCAAGAGATCATATAAGGGAATTTAGTGCCACATGCCTTGAAATTGCACATAACGAAACATATCTTATGCGACTATTCCCAAGAAGCTTAGGAGGAAAAGCTAGGGAGTGGTTCTCACACCTACCTCGCAGCATCCACACTTTTGATGAACTAGTAGACAATTTTTTTCACACATTTCTCATACAATATCAAACATGAAACCTCCATGTTGGGTCTTTGTAATAACGAGCAAAAAGGAGGAGAATCCTTGGCCTCTTTCCTACAAATATGGAGACAACTTGCAAGCAAGTGTCCCTGCCCCATACCGGAGAAACAAATGATAGAAATGTTTGTTCACAACCTGACCACAAAACTAAGTTATCAAATCCAAATACAATTCCCAACTACTTTTAGTAAGGTCATTGAAATGGGGCTACTCATTGACAAAGCCTTGATAACAAAGGGGACAATTAAGCTATACAAAGACACCCTTAGTTCAAGTAACAATGCAGACAAGTCACGATTTTGGACTAAGAACAAACCCATAGTAAATTATGGTGTGGTAGATGCTAAAAATGTGGTGCAAAAACAATCAATCTTCAATCTATCAAAACCACAAAACAATACATCATCCAACAAGCCTCTAAGCAATGAGCAAAGACCTACCAACTTTCCTCCTAGGAGAAAGTTCACACCGCTAGGAGAGTCTCTCGAATCCACCCTTAGGAAGTTAATAGGGGGTAACCTCATAACACTTCCACCAGTGTGTGATTATGAACCAAAATTCAAACCCTCTTGGTGGAGTGATTCTGACTTTTGCGAGTATCACAGAAACAAAGGACATAAAACTAATGATTGTCAAGCACTAAAACATGCCATTCAAGATTTGTTGGATCAACAAAAGATATCAATTGAAGGGCATACCTCTAATGATGAACATATAGCATTCAAAAATTCTCTTCCTCACTATGAAAAAGGAGGACCATCCAACCAAAACAACAACAGTGCAGACAACGTAAACTATAATAATGTTTCTTACGAGTACACTGTTAATCATATCTCACAAAGTGATTCACACATCAATCTAATCACTATCAATGATAATCCTGACTATAATGTGACCACTCTTCATGGAAACATTACTCTACAAGGAGCTCTACCCATGTCATCACCCACATCGAACCATACAGCATCCTAGACCAACTCCATAAAACACCTGCCCACATATCTATTTTGGAGTTATTGTGTCTATCTCTGTCTCATAAAGCCATCTTAGAGAAGGCCCTCTTGGAAACAACCGTTCCTACCAACCTTGCCCAAGAGCAATTCCAAGCTATGGTGGGTCATCTAACCATACCACATTTCTTTTCTTTCACAGAGAAATATGATATGTCCATCAACCAACCACATAATGTGTTTCTCCACATTGAGGCCCAAATCCACAAACATCGAATAAAAAGGGTCCTAATAGGTGGAGGTGTTGGTTTAAATATATGCGCGTTAAAGTTAATCCTTGCATTGGGGTTTTCAGAAAATGTCGTTGATCCTAAAAAGAAAATAACTATTAAGGCATATGATGAAGAAGAGAGACCTTCCAAAGGAATTGTAGTCTTGCAAATACAAGTTGGGCCAGTAGAGAGAGATGTTGTGTGCCAAGTTCTTGACATGGAGCTAGCATATAACATTCTTCTAGGTAGACCTTGGATCCATGCTACGAAGGTTGTTCCATCAACATACCATCAATGTATCAAGTTCCCACACAATGGTCAAGAAATTACCATACAAGGTGACCCTGATCCATTCTAGTATTGCAACAACATCTAATCAAAACCAGAAGTTATAATCCCTACCAATCAAGTAGCTTCCTCTTCTTCAAATCATGTGGATCCAAGTTCTCTAGCTTCTACCTCCAAAACGTCAGAGCTTAAAGTAAAATTCAAGGACAAGGGTGTTGGAGAATATGTCATTGAGAAAACTTTATGTTTAGTACAGCTTCCTATATCACCAAAATCCTATGGAAAGTTGTTACTGAACAAGGCCAAGTCATTGGAAACTTCTAAGGGTCCTTTCATTAGATGGGGAAACCTATCGGATGAGAGTGATGAAAAGGATGTCTTACAATGGCTTTATGAAGATGAAGACAGTGAAACCACACCAAATGACCATCAACCTAAGCTACCCACTAAACAATATGGTCAAGGGTTTTCTATTTTACAAAGGATGGGATATGAAGGACATGGTCCCATAGCATTATGGAAAGATGGTCTCATAGAACCAATTCAACCCTCTACCTCCACAGCCCAAGACACTACTGGCTTGGGATACAAGGGTAAAGAGAAGATCAAAGGTAAGGAGAAACTCCATGCAAAAGACAAACAAGCAGTTACTACTAACCTAGTGGAACAAATTCACCACTTACAAGAAGCTAGTGAAACAGATTCCAATGACTATGAATGGGATAGCCTCTTAGAAATGTCTTGTGAAGATAAAGGGGTTGACCTGGTTCAATAGTATAGCTCTACTCATATGACGCATGAGAGACAACCTCTAGGGCTAGATCGCTAGACTTCAATCTGTAATATGATGAAAGTGAACTTTATGAAGAGAGTACGATGTCACACTTGACGAACCAACTTGAGGAGAGTACCATAATAGACCTTGTCAATACCTCTACCTATTCAAATGACTCCTCCATTCTAACCACACCACCCTTGAATCAGATCAACCAGATGATTCGTTACCCCTAGTGCATCTTGAATTGATAGACTAGGATTTGCAGGACACCACCCCTAAACTAGATACATTCCAAAATGATGATGCTATCATCGATTATCTAGAGCTTAGGGACCATTTACCCACAGGGGACCACAAGGTTGGCTTCACCATCAAACTTAACAACATGGCATACTTTGGAGAGAGTGCCAATCCTTTTAGTCAAAAAAATATAAAAATAAAAGGCAGATCTAACGATGAAAACTGCTCTGCGGCAGTGTTAGATCAAGAAAAAGGAAAAAGAAAAGACGTATCTGATGGTGAAAACCTCTCTGAGGTGCCAATAGATGAAGGAATTGACACTCTCCCCTATCATGCACAACAAGGGAGATCTTCAGAATTGATTGAGCTAGCTCAACCAGAAAACATCGGCACAGAAGAGAACCCAAGAATAATCCATATGGCACAATCATTATCTACGCAAGAAAAGCTAGAATTCATTGAATTCTTCAAGCAAAAATATATTAACAAGTTGCTTGGTCATATGTGGATATGCCAGGAATGGATTCAAACCTTCTAATGCATCATCTTTCACTAGCTCCAGGAGCTAAGCTAGTTAAACAAAAACTAAGAAAAATGCACCCACATATAGCATTAATGGTCAAAGAGGAACTAAAGAAACTACTAGATGTGGGGTTCATCAGAGCCATTGATTATCCAGAATGGGTTTCTAACATTGTACCTATTTCCAAACCTGATGGGAGAATAAGAATTTGCAATGAACTCAGAGATCTAAACAAGGGTTGTACAAAAGATGACTTTCCTCTGCCAAACATAGATATCATTGTTAGTCTAACGATGGGGCACACCATGTTGTCATTAGTGGATGGTTTCTCTGGCTATAACCAAATCAAAATAGCACTGGAGGATCAGTACAAAACAACATTCACATGTTCGTGGGGTACCTATTGTTGGTGCATTATTCCATTTGGATTAAAGAATGCGGGGGCAACATATTAGCAAGCAATGACTACGATCTTTCATGACATGATGCACACCATCATGGAAGATTATGTAGATGACATCCTAGCCAAGTCACTCACTAGAGAAGGGCATCTACAAGTCTTGGACAAAATATTCATGAGACTAGAGCAATTTAATGTATGGTTAAATCCAAAAAAGTGTGTTTTCGGAGTCGCATTCGGTAAACTCCTTGGATACATCATATCAGATAATGGAATAGAGGTGGACCTGGCCAAGGTAAAAGCAATCATGGAAATGCTGCCACCTAAGAATCTGAGTCAATTGTGGTCTCTACAAGGAAAATTGTAGTCCATTAGAAGGTTTATCTCTCAACTAGTAGATAAGTACCATCCATTCACACATCTCTTACACAAAAAAATTCCATTCAAATGGAATGACAGGTGTGAGCAAGCACTTCAGCATCTAAAGGAGTATCTAAAAAACCCACCGGTTTTGATGCCACCGATTCAGGGCAACCCATTGCTACTCTACATTTCAGCTGCTCCCACAGCTCTTGGAGCTCTACTAGCCCAAAAAATCCATGAAGGAAAGGAACAAGCAATCTACTACATTAGCAGGACACTAGTAGGTTACGAACTGTAGTATACACCAATTGAAAGAGCATGCCTTGCAGTTGTCTTTGCTTCACAAAAGTGGACACTACATGCTCTCACACTCTATCAAGCTAGTGGCAAAAATTGAGCCATTAAAATACCTACTCAGCAAAGCTACCTTAACAGGTAGAATATCTAAATGGGTCATGATACTCAGTGAATTTGACATCGAGTATGTAGATAGAAGAGCAATAAAGGGGCAGGTCATTGCAAATCAGCTGGCAGATGCACCTTTGACACATAATAACACAATAAGCTTTGAATTTCCAGATGGGTATATTTTCAACATCACTACCATAGCCTAGAAACTCTACTTTGATGGGTCATATACTCAACATAGATCTGGAGCAGGAATATTGTTAGTAACACCACAGGAGATACAATCCCTAAGTCATACAGACTTCTATTTCCATGCACCAACAATGTGGCTAAGTATGAAGCTCTAGTTATTGGCATTAAGATGGCGGTAGAGTGGAAGGTCAGGAAACTTAATGTGTATGGGGACTCACAACTCATCATTAATCAAGTAAATGACGAATATCAAATTAAGGATGAGAACATGATACCATACAAGCGTATGGTGGATGACTTCAAGGAATATTTTTCTGTGATATCCTTTGAGTAAATACCAAGATTGGAAAACAAAGTAGTAGACATAATGGCTACTATTGCATCCCTCCTAGACATACCTGAAAATAATTTGCATTATGAGTTCTTGGTGGAGCTAGTCCCCCATCCTGCTTATGAAATCCCAGAAAGCAACACCATTTACCACATTGTAGGGTCTGATTCTCCCTTATATGGCAGAGTTTACACTTATCTAAAAGAGAATATCCTACCACCCAACCTATCAAAAAACCAGAAATGAACATTCATACGCCAAGCATCCCAATATAGCATCATCGCAGACACCCTGTATCAACGAGGTTTAGATGGTACTCTCCTTAGGTGTTTGGATAGTGAGGAATAACAGACCGCTATGAGTGAAGTACATGAAGGAATATGCAGGATGCACTCTAGTGGTCCTACCTTGGCAAAGAAGCTCATGTGTCTTGGATACTATTGGCCAAGCATGGAATTTGACTCCTACCATTTTGTCAAATGGTCTAAGAGATGTCAAATTCATGGTAACCTGATACACACACCCACTCAAGAGTTGTAACCCTTAACGACACCTTGGCCCTTCTGCCAATGGGGACTTGATCTAGTAGGCAAGATTCACCCTTCGTCCTCCAACAACCACAAATTCATTATCATAGCTACTAAGTATTTTATGAAGTGGATTGAGGTTGTTCCATTAACCAATGTCATAGGGAAACAAATATCCTCTTTCATCCTTAACTACATCATATGCAGATATGGTATTCCATTATCCATTGTCACAGATAATGGATGACCTTTCAAGAATCAGGATGTGAAAGAACTCTGTGATAAATTCCACATTCAGCATTGCTTCTCCACTCCATACTACCCACAAGGTAACGGCCAAGCTGAGGCATCAAACAAAACTATCCTGAAGATACTCAAAAAGACTATCGATGATGCTAGCCATGACTGGCAATGCAATTGAACCCCGCTCTGTGGGCCTATAGAACCAGTATATGCACTCCCACATGTGTGACACCACACGCCTTCGTCTATGGCTTTGAAGCCATCTTGCCTATAGAAGTTGAGTTACCTTTCTCCAGGGTGTCGTTAAAGGGTCTCATAAATGATGAAGAGTACAGAGTATCCAGGCTCCAAGAGCTAGAGCTGCTAGAAGAACAAAGACAACATGCCTTTAACCATCTTAAGGTATACTAGTAGATAATGTCAAGAAGTTATAATCATAGAGTCAAATCATGAGTCTTCTAGGTGGGTGACTTGGTTCTAAGAGAGAATCCAAGAAATTAGCAAGATAGAGAGAAAAAGGGGAAATTTGAACCCAACTCGTTGGGTACTTATGTCATAGTTGCTACCTATGGATTAGGTGCTTATCAGCTATCAACATCAGAAGGCAAACTGTTTGATGACCCCATCAATAGTATGCACCTTCACAGGTTCTACACCTAAATAACCCTAATGCAAGGGATATATATATATATATATATATAAAGATAACATAACAAAAAAATCATCCTTTGATAAAAACCTGGTAAATAGGCCCCTTGGATAGATACCATGATGAAAATCTGGCAAACAGGCATCATGTGTATTTTAACTATCATGCAGATAAAAGCAAGTGGTGAAAACCTAGAAACAGGTGCTATTTGCGATAAATCGCTTCCTCCATCTATTAGAAAAACCCAACCCACGTCCATCTTTCTTACCATATCCATCAAATAGCTACATCCATTTGTAACCACCTAAAGGTAACCTATCATAGCTTGGTGCTCTATCACCCTTATCATCTTATTCAATAAGGTCATCCAATCCTGTCATCCATCCTGTTGTCTATCCAAAGTACATTGTCAGTATCGTCAAACCCTGAACTATGTTGCCTCTACATCATCACATAGGCAAGGCCATCATCGATGAGCCCTCTGAGGCTTCCCACTCCCTAGGTCTTAGGTCCACATAGTCCACACCCTCAACTACATTGCCTCTGCACCGTCACATAGGCAAGGCCATTTATCAATGAGCCCCCAAGGCACTAGGTCAGTCCCTTAGGGTCCATCACTTCAGTCTATTGTCAGTTCATCCATAATAAATCGATCCTTTACTTGACTGGGGGAAAAATCCTCGACCTAGTTAGTGAATTGGATTTTTTAATGCTACAAATCAGAGGATAACAAATCAGATTGTGGTTTTATCACTAAACATCAAACAACGCAGCAAAGCAAGCTTTAAAACATTGTCTTGGAAAGAAGACATATAAACTACACCTGACAACTCCCAGCCTGCCTAAAACATCAAATGTGACTCTATCAAGTTATTGCAAGTAAACATATATCTATGGCAAGAAGGTTTTTAATGGTTGTTTAAAATCTTATTATCAGGATGTTGTTATTATGTATCCTATGCTACTCAAGGATGTCAAAAACTAGAGATGCTATTATGGAACATGATTATTTTCTTTGTCTGTTGTTTGTGGGTTTATCTTTAGTAATGTTAGGCTTTGTCTAAAGACATGATTAACATAATGATCATCGAGGACATCAGAGGTCTAAACATGAAACAGGTATAATCCTTGTCTGTTGATATGTAAGCAATACTCAAGTCATCTTGGTTCAATTATACTTAGATGCTTGTATTAACTTGCTAAATCAAAATCCATGTAAATAATACTCAGGTCATCATGGTTTAATTATACCTAGATATTTCTATTTTCTTACAACATTTTAAAAAGCTCAATGATGAAACAAAGTACTTCAAAAACTTGTATACGAAGATGACAAAATCCACATCCATACATATCAAATTGCATGTCATTTCATTATAAGCATTTCAACCTTTTCAAAATTCCAAGTGTCTCAAGATCTCAATTATCCATTTATCCAAGTTATTTCTTCTAAGTTACCCATTTATCCCAGTTATTAAGTCCAATTCTTCTAAGTGTTCTTTTATTTTATGATTGAGTATACTTGAGACAACAAAAAAACAATTCATAATACTTTTGCATGCCATAAATAGGTGTGTCATCATATAGTATCATCACATTAAGTGCATTAATGATATAAGCATTTAGATCATGTTTGTGTTGCATATAATGTTGTCATTTAGATGCATGAGTCACCATAACATTTCATAAATCAAAAATCTCACATAAACATAGATATCATAGTGTTTGCATATTACATCATCATCCATACATAAAGCAATTAACACATCATATGTTGCATTTAAAATATCATCACATTATGCATTAGGTCACATAATCTATCAAGATATAGGATCATAAACATGCATATAAGTCACATGTCCATCATGTAGCTCCTAAAAACATCAGGTCACATAGATATCAAGTGCACCATAGGGTCACATAAACATGTTAGAAGCATCACATATAACCATAATCATAATAAATCATCATATAGAAACATCCATCCATAAATGCATATGTAGATAGTCCATCAACCGCATGATCATATATCATCATAAAAAATAATAATGTCCAAGTATACAATGATATCAAAAAAATAATGCATCTTGAAGTGTCCATAATGAAGTGTATACAAAATACTGCCAAAAGTAATACATGTCTAAAAGAGCATCTAGGTGGCACTGCCTCCTGAAGGTGCTGGCTACTGTGGCTGGTCACCGCTAGATGGCCGTGTACCTACATCTAGTGGTCTCATGGATGGCCCCATCACCCCTCCACTCTATGTAAAAGTCCTCTGTGACCTACTGCGGTAGCTAGGGAAAAAACTACCTACTCACCGCTCTGGGGGTACTACCTGCTCATATAGCCCTCGCCAATAGAATATTTCCTAGCCATCCCTCACCATCTCTGTCACTATCTTCCCTGTGGGACCCTGTGCCGCAGTTTGATGTACCTGCTCTAGTAGCCCCTTAGCCCTGGTGTACCACTGGATCATGGTATCTCTCTCTAATCTGGTTGTCTGTAACTCACCCTAAAGCTGGGTGATTTGTCCCTGCATCTGACCCAACTGCATCTGCTGCTAAGCCAATTGTGTCTATTGCTGAGCCACCTGGGCTTGTAGGGTTGCCAACTCCCTGTCATCATGTCCATGTCCCTATCCAATCTGTGGTTGTACCTGTGGCTATACAGGAGGCTGCATCTATCCCAACAGTCCCAACTATGCCTACTGGGTGGGATCTCTATCAATCCATTATCTCACCCTCCTATCATCTCTGTCATCTCCGTCACTGTCATCACTACCATCGCCACCACCACCTCCACCTCCACCACCACCTCTACCATCATCACCCCCATCCCTACCACCTCATCCTCCTCATCGCCTCCGTCACCGCCTAGGCCCCTCGTCATCCTCCTCCCAATCATCTAGTCTTGGGGCCCTCTCTCTAGGTCCTGAATAATGAGGGAATGGGTGTACTGCAAAGTAGTTGGCATAATCCTGTGTCATGCTTACATCCACAACTGTCCTCCTCATCAACCATGGCTGGTAAGGTAACTGTAAAAACTCTGCCCGATCCTACTCATATGAGGCACCAGGACCCCATCAAGGGCGCTCCTTGTGCATCCTAGAAAAGATGGCATTCCCATGGGGCATCCCCTGGATCCTACCAAACTATCGGTACACACAAGAACTGATGTGCCTCTCAAGAATGTCGGGAGTCCTCCCTATCAACCACCTGGTCTAAAAGCAAAAAGGTAGCTTTGATGCATCCTCATCCCATACCTCACAATCTAGGTAGGGTCATCAAACAACTGAATTAACATTGTCAAACGCATGCCGCTAGTACTCTAGCTTTCCCAGCTTGGGCTGGGAAAGACTCTCCTGAAACATATAAGACTATGGATGATCTTTGCCATGAGTGCTTATACCAATCAGTTGAGTAATGGCAATGTGACACCAAGCCCAAATCTGTAACAGTGATACTCCGCAAGATAAATTGGCAGCTCCACCGTAAACAAACTGATGCAAGTCATGATAGAGGTGGGCTAGCAAACAAGGACCCCAAGAAAATTGAGTCCCCTTTGTGATGATCCAATCCAAAGTCCTCCCCCATCCATGATATGTGCAAATATGTGCCTAATGTGTTGTCATTGATGTCAACATATCCTTCTATCAAAAACAGTGAAGACAGTGCAGAGGAATGATCAATATTTCTAGTAAGGTGAAGATTAGAGTTTGTGGATTAAAGGGTTTGTATAGGGTTGTCTATTGTTTCTCCAATTGATATTTGAGAGGTCTGCATGAAGATTTGGCGAAGTTATGTCCCTCTAAGTAGAACAGGTTTCTGCAGTTGTTCTGTGATGACAGAGTGGCAAGAAGTTGGTTCGGATTGGTCTGGTATGAGAATATTGTGATCTACAGATCTAGAGGCATGTCTAGGATGTTAGTGTGTTCCCTCAACTTGAGTGGCTCATGGTTTGGAGATCCGAAAGCAATCTTTCTAGTATGACAGTCATGGTGGTGTGTGTTCTTGAGGATTCAGTGTGAAGATGCGAGTGATTCTGGTGATGTGAAGTGGTGTGATTGTTCTTGTTGACTTAATTGTGCTTGTGGTGGTCTTTGGATCGTGTGGCTATTGTGTTGGTGGTCCGCATTGACAAAGGAGTTCGTGATTGAAGGTTTCCTCTTGGTTGTTGCTATTCTTCCTAGCCTTGGCTGACCGGATGTTCCTAGTGTGTTATAGATGATCTAAAGATCATTTTATGAAGCATGGCATGTTAGTAGAGGAAGATTCAAGTCTTAGCTATGATTGGCTAACAGTATAAAGATCTGTGTTAAGTTTGGCCGACCTTGTTGATCATTCCAAGATGGATGAAGTGTATAAATACTTGTTGAAGAGTTGTCAAACATCATCCTTGTGCAGAATAGATTAAGTCCGAATAAAGGATCAGAAGTAGAGCAGAGAAGAAAAGGAGCGAGAGCAATATAGAGTGTGAAGTTAGTAAAGAAGAATCTGGGGCAAAGCAGAAGTTTTTGAGCATTCATTAAAACTGAACTAGGCATGAAGTAGATGTTATTTTTTAGCTGGTAGAATCCGTGGCAGAGGATCCATCTCTTTTCATGGTAAGAATAGAAAAAAATGATGTTTTGTATGTGGAAGGACTGAAATATAATCTTCTCAGTGTTGGATAGTTGGTTGATAAAGGTTATGACATTCGATTCAAAGATGGAAAGTGTAGAATCTTGGAAAGTTTCAAAACTAAAATTGCATTCGGTACTCAAACCAGAGGTAACATTTTTCATTTAAGTAGCTCTGGAAAAAGTTGTTTGATTGCTCAAATAGATCAAAGTTGGTTATGTCATAGGAGGATGTGTCATGTGAGTTTTGATAATATTGTCAAAATAAGTACCACTCAGGCTGTGAGAGATCTTCCAAAACTTGTGAAACCTAATAGCATGTGTAGAGAATGTCAATTGGGGAAACAGAGTAAGATTTCATTCAAAAGTAAGGAACAAGTCTCAAATGGATGATTGGAACTAGTACATACTTATCTCTGTGGTCCTACTAGAATTAGGAGTGTGCAAGGAGATAGATATTTCATGTTGCTGATAGATGACTACTCTAGGATGATATGGGTAACCTTCCTACAAGAAAAATTAGAAGCTCTTGAAAAATTCAAGGTGTTGAAAGTGATGGTGGAAAATGAAATTAGTGAAAAATTGAAATGTCTGAGATCCGGTAGAGGTGGAGAATTTACTTCCCATGAGTTTGATGCTTTCTATGAAAAACATGGCATAAAAAGATAGTTATTTGCTCCTAGGACTCCCCAACAAAATGGAGTTGTGGAAAGAAAGAACCGGACTGTTCAAGAAGCTGCCAGGACCATGATGATGGAAACAAATGTTCCTCAAGATTATTGGAGAGAAGTTGTAAGTACTTCTATCTACACTCTTAACTGGGTGCGGATTAGAGGAAATTCTGGTAAGACCCCTTATGAACTATGGTTTGGTCATCCTCCTACCGTGAGATATTTTAGATTTTTTGGTAGTAAATGCTATATCAAAAGAGATGAGGATTTAGGCAAATTTGATACAAGAAGTGATGAGGGAATATTTTTGGGATACTCTACTCAAAGTAAGGCTTTCCAGTGCTTTAACAAGAGGTTGAAAAAGATTATTGAAAGTGCTAATGTTAGAGTTGATGAGAGAAAGGAAGGACATTCTAGTTTCTGACGCAATATGATTCAGATGATCAAAATGAGAATCAAAATCAAGGAAGGTTAGTTCAAACTCTGATGCAAACTAATCTGGAAACAAGCTCAGATGTTGAGGAACAAGCTCAAGAAATAGAAGCTCAAGCAATTCCCAAAACCCCCAAGTATGTAAAAATGAATCATCCTGAAGATCAAATCATAGGGGATAGAAATAAAGGTGTTCAAACTAGGAGATCAAGAAGAGATCAAGAAGAGATTTGTTTGATTTCAAGGATTGAACCTAAATCAGTTGGTGAAGCCTGCACTGATGAAAATTAGGTAAAAGCAATGGAAGAAGAATTAATGCAAATTGAAAAGAACCACACTTGGGATTTTGTTCCTAGGCCAAAGGACAAAAATGTAATTGGAACCAAATGGGTCTTCTGGAATAAACTAAATGAAGATGGTGAAGTTGTAAGAAACAAAGCAAGGTTGGTATGCAAAGGCTATTCTCAAGTAGAAGGAATTGATTTTGAAGAAACTTTTGCTCTGGTGGCAGAATAGAGGCAGTTAGATTGTTTCTTGCATTTGCTACTTTCAAATATTTTAAAATGTATCAGATGGATGTCAAATCAACATTCCTGAATGGAGATTTGGAGGAAGAAGTCTACATTGAGCAACAGGAAGGATTTCAGTTGTCTGATCAAGGTGACATGGTTTGTAGAATGAGAAAAGCATTGTATGGACTCAAGCAAGCCCCAAGAGCCTAGTATGCAAGATTGGATAAATATTTGCTTAAGATAAATTTTAGAAAAGGTACTACTGATAGTAATCATTACTTCAAGATTAATCATGAGGACATCCTGATTGTTGAAGTCTTTGTTGATGATATCATTTTTGGTGGAAATGAATGTATCTGCAAAACATTTGTTAAGCAAATGAAAAGTGAATTTGAAATGTCTATGTTTGGAGAGATGAATTTCTTCCTAGGTCTGCAAATTGTTCAGTCAAACAAAAGTATCTTTATATCTCAGTCCAAGTATGTGAAAGAATTACTGAAGAAGTTTGGAATGGAAGATTCAAAGCCAGTAGGTACACCTATGGTAATCGGATGCAAGTTAAGTAAAGATGATGATTCACCCAAGGCAAATCAGAAAAGGTATAGATAAATGATTAGAGGATTGCTCTATCTGGCCCAAACCAAACCTGACATCATGAACGTCATTGGACTTGTTGCTAGATTTCAATCTAATCCAAAAGAATCCCACGTTGTGGCAATCAAAAAATTTTTTAGATATCTCAAGGGGATAATTGATTATGGACTGTGGTATCCAAAAGACAATGACTTTACTCTTCATGCATACACAGATGCTAATTGGGCAGGAGATGTGGATGACAGAAAAAGTACTAGTGGTGGTGCCTTTTTCTTGGAAAAGAGATTGGTCTCTTGGATGAGCAAAAAGCAAGAGGCAGTATCTCTATCTACTACAGAAGTAGAATATATAGTAGCAGCCAATAATTGTACTCAGGTTCTGTGGATGAAGCAAATGTTGAAGGACATCAGAGTTGTGTTTGAGGAGCCACTCACAATCTTTTGTGATAATTCTAGTGCAATAAGTATCTCAAAGAATCAAGTGTTGCATTCAAAGACAAAGCATAGATATATCAAATTTCATTTCTTGAGAGAGAAGGTAAATGAGAATAAAGTCAAGTTGGAGTTTGTGTCATCCAAAGATCAGATTGCAAATATCTTCATTAAGCCTCTTCCCAAGGATACCTTTGAATATCTCAGAGAGAAGTTAGGGGTTATTACCCCTCCAAATCAGAACTAAGATGCACTAAGGTTCATCAGTCTGGTGGAATTCTTAGTCATATCTTGAGATCCAAATTGATGTTGAGAAAATACTACTGTAGGGAGTAGTCAATATGTAAACATTGCAGATCAGTCTGAAATTAAAAGGGGAAGAGATTATTGCAAATATATGCCCTTTGCCATTGATTTCAAACGGGGAGAGAAGTCATATGAAAAACTTGGAAGTAAGTAGTTGCTGGTAAAAGGGGGAGTAGTGAAGAAAGTGGTTGCAGGTGTGATAAGAGAAAGGGGGAGAAGTTCTTGTCTTGATGGTTAAATCAATTTTTCACATCATATGTTGACATCAATGACAAAGGGGGAGATTGTTGTAAATATGTGCCTGATGTGTTGTCATTGATGTCAACATATCCTTCTGTCAGAAATAGTGAAGACAGTGCAGAGGAATGATTAGTATTTCTAGTAAGGTGAAGATCAGAGTTTGTGGACTAAAGGGTTTGTATAGGGTTGTCTATTGTTTTCTAGTTGAGATTTGAGAGGTCTGCATGAAGATCTGGTGAAGTTATGTCTCTCTGAGTAGAACAGGTTTCTGCAGTTGTTTTGTAATGACAGAGTGGCAAGAAGATGGTCCGGTATGAGAATATTGTGATCTGTGAATCTAGAGGCATGTCTAGGATGTTGGTGTGTTCCCTCAACTCGAGTGGCTCATGGTTTGGAGATCCAGAAGCAATCTTTCTAGTATGATAGTCATGGCAGTGTGTGTTCTTAAGGATTCAGTGTGAAGATGCGAGTGATTCTGGTGATGCGAAGTGGTGTGGTTGTTCCTGTTGACTTAATTGTGCTTGTGGTGGTCTCTGGATCATGTGGCTATTGTGTTGGTGGTCCGCATTTACAAAGGAGCTCGTGATTGAAGGTTTCCTCTTGGTTGTTGCTATTCTTCCCAGCCTTGGCCGACCGGATGTTCCTAGCGTGATATAGATGATCTAAAGATCATTTTATGAAGCATGGCATGTTAGTAGAGGAAGATTCAAGTCTCAGCTATGATTGGTTGACAGTGTAAAGATCCGCGTTAAGTTTGGCTGACCTTGTTGATCGTTCCAAGATGGATGAAGTGTATAAATACTTGTTGAAGAGTTGTCAAACATCATCCTTGTGCAAAATAGATTAAATCTAAATAAAGGATTAGAAGCAGAGTAGAGAAGAAAAGGAACGAGAGTAGTATAGAGTGTGAAGTTAGTAAAGAAGAATATGGGGCAAAGCAAAAGTTTTTGAGCATTCATTGAAACTGAACCAAGCATGAAGTAGATGTTATTTTTTAGTTAATTCATTATGTTCTAAATTAATTTTGTAGGCAGTGAGCCTCCTCTTTTGAGAAGTGAGCTCTCGGCAGTGTGCCTGAAGGCATGTGCCTTCTATTTTTCTAAAGTACTTTTAACAGGGTACAAATCTTTGTGGGTTAACCCCCACCGTGGTTTTTCCCTTAACCAGGTTTCCATGTCAAAATCTTGGTGTCAAGTGTGTAGATTATGTTTCTGCTCTTATGTTGTTGATCTATGCTTTAATGTTTACATCACTAATCTGGTAGTAAGATAATAAAGAAGGTTAAAAGTAGAAAAAGTTTAAATTGTGTGACAACTGATTCACCCCCCCTCTCATTTGTCTGGTCTAATTCCAACACCCATGAGATCTCCTATCAGGACAAACTATCCTTCCAATCAACCCAACAACAACCAACGAAAGAGGCTCATAATAAGCAACCATGTCTGCCCAGCTGATCTATGTGCCCTCGATGGTACCATCATCAAAGACTCGACGGCATTCATCAAGTCCTGCCCCAGTCTGAGACTCATACTCCATGAGCTCTCCATCTATCAGAATCCACAGAATCTGATGTACATCCTCCAAAGTCACAATGATCTCCCCAGTAGGAAGATGGAATGTCCCATCCTCACTGTGAAACAGCTCAGAAAGCGCAGTCAGCATACCGAGATTAGCCTGAATCTCAAGCATAAAACAAACATAAGATAACCCTGCCAATCCCAGAACTAGACGATCAATCTCTATCAAGTAAGGCCTAAGCAACTGTGTCACCAAAAATTGCTCCCAAGGCATGAGTACATCATTAAGCTCCTTGTGCAATCAGCCAAACACGCATTAATCAAATGAAATCAACTAAACTTCATATCTATCTATCAAACATCAAATACTTAGCTATTTTATTAGGATATCTATCCTATCATCTCTCCTGAGATTCTATCAATCTCACAGATGAATTATCAGTTTGCAAACATCGATCACGATGCTGACTTTATCAAATTTACTAAGCATTTTTGCTATCTAAGGTATATGCGTAGTTCTATTCAATATTTGTGTAGAAGCAGGGCACATGCACAGAATCCCCTTACATTTGCGTAGCATAATCCAAATGCACCGATTCAAGCGGTATTTACACAGCATCACACCACATGCACAAGTTCATGACAATTGTGTTGTTTCATATCATTTGCGCAGAAACCCTTTGTGTTTGCGCAAATCTGTTCCTTGTTTATGATAACCACGCATTTGTGTAGTTTTCACAGTTATTTGCGTAGCATTGTATTAAATGCACAATTTTGCACTGTGTTTGCGAAATTAAGGCATTTGCGTCGATTCCTGTAGTGTTTGCACAAAATCGTAGCATTTGTGCTGATTCATAGGGCATTTGCGCAAAACCATTCTTTCGACGAATTAAAAACACCTAACTTTGACCTAGGGTTTTGACCACAATATATGCACCTAAGCTAAAATTGACAACGTACTTACTGGTGGGTCATACTCTACTGGACGGTTGAACTGTTGAATCCTCTCGAAGTGGTACAACTCAACTGGAACCTGTTGCATTGTCGCTGACTCTCCTTAGCACCTAAGCTCTGATCTCCTATAAGCTCTCCACAAAAGACAAGTGTGCAAATGACTAGGAATGTGACCCCACACTCCTATTTATAGTGCATGGAACCCTAATTGGAGGTGTTTAACCTTGTACATGTTGGGGCATGTTTGTTATTTGATTTTCACCTGTCGTTACCCAATTTCTTCTCTTGTTTATCATATCAACCTATCTCATTGTGAGATCATCCGTCACCCACCTGTCATCACTTTCTTCCCGTCCAATCTCCTAAGGGGGCATCCTATCATCATAAACCTATACCAGGGACAAACTGGGGCATGTATCATGCAGAAAATTTTTATTCTTTGAAACAACGTGATAAAACACATTGTCTCAAAGAGGGGCAAAATGTATACACCTAAAATTGGCAAAGTTGAATTAAATAAATATTTATTATTAATTTTAATTCCTATTCCTCTATCAATTAAATGAATATCCCAATTTATCTAAATGATTCACATTCCTCCAATAATTAAATAAAATCAATTTATTTAATTAAAATCCTTAAAAATTCTAATGTCATCCCTAATTAAATAATTCTAAATTATTTAATCAATCATCATATCCCAAAAGTTAAAAGTCCATAATTCCATGCCACCTATTCCATGTCACCTAATCCATGTCATCCAATCCACCTCACCATGTTGCATATGTAATTAAATATTTTAATATTTAATTATTCTATTTTCCCTCACCCACATGGCCTATTGTTCCTCCAACCATCCCTATTCACATGGATGTGGTCTCTCCATGTCATCATGGTTAAAGGGACACTTTGTGACACTTGTTCCATAGTCCCTAGAATCTTTCCAACCTCCCTATAAGCAAGGTCTCCTTCTTTGACCTTCTCTTCTTGGTCTTCGTGAGCCTTGTGACATGTGTCCTCATGTCACCCCTTTCTCTCCACCTTGTCAAGGTGAGAGGAACATCTTCCATATTTCTCTCCCTCATCCCAACCAACCAAATATAAACTATACACTTCACAAGACTTCTTCTCCTCCATTGAGATCATGACACTTAGGATTGGCCTCTCCTTGGCCTATAAAAGAACCCTCATTCCTTCATTTCAACAATCCAAGCTTTTGTAAACTTAATCTGCAGAAATTCTACCAGCGTGCCTTTGGCAAAACTCACTCATTTGTATTTGCATAATCTCATTATCATCACAATCATTCAACCATGGCATCAAATCTCCATTATCAATCATCCTATAGTTGCATTGTAGTTTAATCTTCATTGCATTATCCATCATCTAGCCATTCTCCTATTGTCATCTTCAATAGCAAGGAAGTACACACATCTGAGAGCTCCATTATCATATAAGATCAAGAAGAGATAGGCAACAATGGAAGCTACGAGGTAAATCGATCTACGAAGGTATAATCTTTTTTTATTTGTATTTGCATCATTTCCATTGAGTTATTGGATATTTAGTAGTTTAATGCTTGTGTTCATATTTCCTCTAACACATATATAAGATATTATCATATGTAAAGGCTCCAATTTCACATAATTATCTTGTATATGAAATAGTTTGATAACAAACTTTGATGAGTTTGCATGGCTAGGGGCTTGATAACATTTGATATTAGTTATAATTTGTTATAATCAAGAAGTAATTTTATCATATATGGCATGAAGAAGAGAGGTCCATTAAGGGGAAATACTACAAGCTAAAAATGTATTGTCCAAATGGTAAAGACATCCAAGAAGATGACATTTTAATTTGTACATAAGTGTTTTTTCACAACTATTTAAGGAGGTCAATATTTTCTCTAAATTCCTTGGGAATTAAAGCACCTACTTGTAATGGGTGGTTGTCACCCTAATACATTGTCTAGGGAGCAAAGCCTGGAAAGGATAACTTACTCGTTCCTTTAAATTTTTTTGGATCATTACTATATGTTTAGTAGGATGACTATTTTTTCCTTGTAGAAAAATGGCAAATTATACTTACTTATGCTTATGAAAATCCCATATGATCTTCTTGATAAGATTATCAAATCATATTTTAAGTGATGTCATAGCATATTATATGTTGACGTGTTTTTTTAAGATTAATTATGGGCTTTCATTATTCCTACATCAAAAATAATATTTATTGATTATTATGTTACTCACTATTTTGGTGATCCTATTGATAGGACATACACTTCAAATCATGTCTTCAAAATATGGTACAACTGCTATCACATGGATGGAGTAATATTTAAACAACTATCTTATATAGCTCCTTAATCAAAAGTTGACTACAAAATTAGTTATAAAAGAATCAATGTGGCTTACAAAATTATTGGAAGAGTTTTTTCATCTGGGTGCTATTGCAAGTCCCACTTTATTATATGATAAAGTTATTTACTCTTATCGAAGACTCTTATTTCCATAAATAAAGCACATTTGAAGTTTATTGACACTTCATTCAAGGGAAAATCATTCCATCCTAATATTATTAGTCAATTCTACAAGATTGATTATTAGATGGCAAATATACTATGTTAAGAATATCTAGGCTAGGCTCCCAGTAATCACAAATAAATTATATATATAGCATCAAACCTTTGTGCAATACCAAATTCTTCAAATCCAAATCAATATTGTTTGGCCATAAGGAGTTTCCATTGAGGGGGAGAGAGTGTGCCTGACAATGGAAGCTCTATGTAAGACCTAAAAAGCAAAAAGTAAGTCCTCTAGGCATTATATATGGCTAACTCCTTGGATGCAATACCTAATAGGTATAATATAAGACCTCTAGGCATTATATGTAATCCCTATGGGTATATTTAAAATTCCTCTCTATAAATCTTCCACTTGTAAAAGCCTTGTATTATATAAGTCCTACGTGCACTATGTAATGAACTTGGGGGAGGCTGGTTTGAGGAGTTCCGAACTCCAATAAAAATATTATAAGACGTTGTTTAAGCATCATTTTTAAAACACTACGATTATAAATTGTGACAAGATGACCTTCATGTATTATGGAATACATGCTCTTCATTTTGACGTATATTTGTGTCCCTATTTATCATTGTCAAAGAAGACCTATGTTACTGGGGTACTTCATTTTTTATTTTATAGAAATTGACATGTGATGCCCCCTATTAACATTAAGGGGAAGTGTTAGAACATAATTTTATTAGGGGTCATACCCTTATAACATTTATATATTGTTCTAATATAAGGTTATAAAACCTTATAGTTATTATATGCTTAATAAAGCATATACCATTTATTAATTAATAATCTTTAATAACTAAAGTAGATTATTAATTATTTACAAATGGTTGTTTTGAAAAAGTGTGACTGATACCCCTTCAGGTATTTTTCCACCCCTTCTCCTATATTTAAAGAGGTTATCTCTCATTTGAGAGGTAAGGGAATTTGAAGATTTATAGGCAATTATATCACTATGTACAAGAGATATTATTGGCCATGTGGAAGCATGTAGAGGAGTATATCCCTAGGTTCAATCTATTTTTTAATAGACTATTTGTTGTAAGTGTTTTAATAAAATGATACTTTATAGGGATTTTTACCCGAAAGGGTTTTCCCCATGTATATCTTGTGTAATGTGTTAAACGCATGCTTGTATAATTCTCATTTATATTTATTTTATATTTTGTTCATAATGATTAGTATCCTAAGATCCTAATTTCTAACATTTTATTATGTCTTGCACTACTAAGGAGGTTACCTCTAGGGCTAACGCTTCTAATATTTTCACAATAATCTACCTAACTATCCCCTATGGATCTTCATATATTTGTGGCTTGCTCTCCTCAAGGGAAATAGCCCACATTTCCAACATTTCATGGTCTGGGTTGAATTCAAACCAAGAGTAGAATTTCTTTATTGCTGAACATTCTCAAATATATCAACTTCCTCCTATCCTCTTCTAATTGTATCTAAAGGGATGAAAGATGCTATGTCCCATCCAATTAGTAGGAGGCAACCACTATTCCTTAATTTAATATTCTTCCTTGCTCGGGTGTTATTTTCTCTATCTTAATTTTAGAAGTTGTCAAGACACTCTAAGTAGTATAAAGCTCATCATTGGTCATCTCCATGCTTTCCCTTCTCATTCTTTCTTCTACCTTGGCACTTAATTTGATTAGAAGCATTTTCAATTCTTCAATCTTGATGAATTCATCATCATACATAAAATCTACATAGCCCTTTCCTCTAACATCCTCTACAATGACATCATTTTACAAGAGAGTTAGCATTATAGGGGCATTCAGTGTTATTATTGGTAGAAATTAGGATAATTTATATGCAACTAATCATTAAATATAAAATAGAAAGTAAATAAAATAGAAATGAATAGAGATCAATATGGTGCACATTATTAACATGGAGAAGACCTTTTGTTAAAAAACCCTCACATAGCATCATTCAATAGTAAGTAAAATTATATCTTTCTATTTAAATACAAATATAACAAGAACTTATTTATCAATATCTTCTTCCCTTCCTTCAAGGATTATCATAATGGAATCACATGCATATAAAATATGCTTATAAAAATACCTCATATGCCAACTTGCTTCTTGCACATACTAATGTATATGCTTCATAATCACAATGTGATATATGTTTTTAATATGATTGCCTATATTTAAGGTAATCCAAAGGGTTGGTTTTTAGGTCATAACCTTTCATCTTATAACCTTTTGGTTAATAAATGAATGAATGAAATATTTATTATAAATTTGAACTTTATAAATTTACCCTTAACATAATATGACTAAGGTCATTAATATTTTATAAGGCTAAACCTTATAAGTTAGAGTCTTATAAATGTTATATAGGAGTACTTACATTAAATGCAATCCAACATTATTCTCTAACACTCCCCCTTAATGTTTATAGGAGGTTCATGTTGTCAATTTCTTTTAGAAAGAAAAGATGAAGCTCCTCAATAACACAAGAATTCTTTGACAACAATGCCACAAGGATAAACCTCATGTATTTTAGACTACATGACAAATCTCTTTTCATAATTTAGATATTAATTTCCTCATAATGATGTAAAAGGTCTTATAAATTTTATTATTGGAGCTTAGGTATCCTCAAAACAACCCCCTAGGTTCTTGTTATAGTAATAATACACGTAGGTCTTACATACAATACCTATAGGTCTTACATACAATTCATGTAGGCCTTACATACAAATCTTTTACAATTAAAAGAAGGAATGTAGAGGAAGAGATACATAGTACCCATAGGACTTACATATAAAGCAAGTAAAATGTCTAGAGGTCTTACATGTGCCCTTAGGTCTTATCTAATTCTCATAGATCTTACAAACACCCTTAGGTCTTACATGCAGAGTCGGCCACTAGGAGGTGTCATTGTCATGAACACTCCCCCTCAATAGAAAATCCTTGAGGCCAAACATTGTAATTGAGGCAGTACATAGAGGTTTTGTTTAGTGGTTATTGGTATTCAAGCCTAGGCCACCATGATTACAATATATCTACAACCTCTTAATTAGTCAAACATACTGAAGAGTTATTTCATTATTGAGAACTTTTTCTTGAATGAAGTGCACACAAACTTCAATGTGCTTTTTTCTTTGATGTTGAGCATGAGTTTTTGGCAAGAGTAGTATAGCTTTTGGCTATCTCATAATAAAGTGATACTTTCACTAGTACCTACATGAAGCTCATCAATAACCTCATAAGCCACATTGATTTCTTTGTCGATTTTGTTGTACTTCTATATTCAACTTCTATAAATGGAGCAACATTAGGTTGCTTTTTAAGCATTATTCCATCCATATAATAACACCTATACCATATTTTGGAGACATAGCTAGAGGTGTATAAACTATCAATAGGATAACCAACATAACTTCAATATCACAATAACTAAGTACATTTTTAATCTTGGTGCATGGATAATAAAGAAAATAGTTAATTATACATTTAATGTTCTTTTAGCCATTTTTGAATGATCCATATAAGGATCCTATATAAATTTGGATGTAATACCCAATTCATATGTAATAATAGACCTCAAACTAATAAGGTGAAAAAAAATTCTTTACAAAATGTTTATACAAAGTAGAATTGAACTTTTCATATGATGGTTTAGAATCCAATTTGATTCTTACTTGAATAGGTATAGCAATAAGTAACTTACAATATGTCATATTAAAAAAATGAGCAAATTATGTGCATATCTGGTTTGAGATACCATAAAAGAGTGAGAATCTTAGAATATAAACATTCCCAAAAAATATGAAGAAGACCCTAGTTGACTTCTATAAAGAATTTAAGTTCACTTTAATAGAAGACATTAAGGCATAAGATTTTCATAAACATAAGTAGATATGCTTCTTCAAGTAATAAAAATTAATCCCACTAAACATATATAGTTAAAGAGCCATACAAAAATTCTCGTAGTAACGGGTGATCTATCCTTTCCAAGCTTGCTCTCCAAATAGATTTTGAGCGAAACAACCACCCATTACAATGTCTATTTGTTAGGGTATTAATGTCATTGAATTTCATTTGACCATTTGATAGAAATGCTTTTTTTAATGAAAGGTCAATTATAATTGCATTTTATCTAGAATTAATGACTTTGATTTCTAAGTTTGTTGTTTAATGTACTTATGTACTATCTATAATGTGATATTTTTATTGTTGCAATTCTTGATACAACTTCTATCATGTTTCATGAACACCATCACAATATTTATTAGATTTAATTGTGGTAAATGCACCAAGTTTATCTTACCTTTTGCCCTTGGCTTTTGATTCACCTTGTCATCCTTGTGCTTTTCCAAAAGGGGATAGACTATTTTTGTCCATTTTAATAAAATGAGAATGAAAAGTCTTTGAGAGCAATACTAACCTCCTTAGGTGGTTGTAAAACCCACCTATTAATTCCTCAAAATGTCATCTTCTTGGATGTTTTTATCTATTTAGATACATTTTTGCTTGTAGTATTGCCCCTCAATAGACCTCTCTTCTTTACAACATATAGGATAAGATTGCTTCTTGATTATATTAGTTGTAATACAACAATATTCAAATAACTAATATCAAATGTTATCAATCCCCTAGCCATGCAAATTCATCCAAAGCTCTCATCAAACTATTTCACATACATGGTAATCATCTAAATCAAGGAACTTAGTACAAGGTGAATCATCCGGTCATGCATGTCATCCTACTCCCAATTCACAAGTAAGTGACGAATTAGATCCTATACTTGCCTCCTTAAGGTCAAAGTATAAAGGCAAGAAAATAAGAAGCTTGAAGGAGATTTATGATCAAGGAGAAGAAAATTTAGATTTGTGTTCAAATTTTGCTTTATTCTAGATCATGTTCATGTGTATTTCAAAGAAGCGGTTAAGGAGGAACATTGGATGAAAGCTATGGATGAAGAGATGGATTCTATTGAGAGAAATCAAACATGGGAGCTAAATGACCTACCTAAAGGCAAGGATTGCATAGTCCACTCATATGGGTTTATAAGACAAAATTTGATGCAGAAGGTAAGATTGAAAAGTACAAGGCAAGGTTAGTAGCAAAAGGTTTTGCACAACAACATGGAATTGATTATAATAAAACATTTGCTCCAGTTGCTAGATATGATACTATTAGAATGGTTTTAGCAATAGCTGCTCAAAATAATTGGAAAGTATATCAAATGGATGTCAAATCAACTTTCTTGAATGGTTTTCTAGATGAAGAAGTTTATGTGAAGCAACCACCAGGTTATGAAGTGCATGGACATGAAGACAAAGTCTATAGATTGAAGAAAGCTCTCTATGGTCTCAAACAAGCACCAAGAGCATGGTATAGAAGGATTAATTCACACATGACAAACAATGGATTCAACAGACACAGTAGTGAGCCCACATTGTACACAAAAATCAACAAAGAAGGTCTTATTTTGATTGTGTGTTTGTATGTTAATGACTTGATTTTCACTGGGAATTTATCTGTAGACACATATTAATCAGCAATGAAGAAAGAATAAATAAGATGACAAATTTATGATTAATGAAGTATTTTTTGGGCATTGAAGTTGTGCAATCAGATAAGGGAATTTTTATTTGTCAAACTAAATATGCAAAGGATGTGTTAAGGAGGTTTAAGATGTTGAATTGTAATTCAACACCTACACCAATTGCTACTGGGACTAAAATTAGCAAAGAGGACAAAGGGCCTAATGTTAATTCTATAACATTCAAAAGACTAATTGGAAGTTTGATGTATCTTACAACTACAAGCCCAGACATCATGTATAGGGTTTTGTTTAATCTCAAAATTCATGGAGTCACCAAAAGACTCACATTGCCAAGTTGGAAAGAGGATATTGAGATATGTGGCAGGAACAACAAAATATGGAATTTAATATTCAACAACTAATGTTTTTGGTTTGATTGGTTATACTGATAGTGATTTTGCAGGTAGCATTGATGACAGTAAGAGTACTTCTGGATATGTCTTTCATTTTGGAAAAGGTGTGGTCTTGTGGGCATCAAAGAAGCAACCCATAGTGACACTTTCATCAGCTGAAACCACCTCAGCACCATGTCAAGCAATTTGGATGAGGAGAGTGTTCACAAATTTATTGCAAGCACGAGAGGAGTCAACACCAATCTTTTGTGAGAACAAATCAACAATTGCATTGTCAAAAAATCATGTTTTTCACAAGAGGAGCAAGCACATTGATACAAGATTTCATTTCATCAGAGAGTTAGTGAACAATGGAGAAATCCATTTGGAATTTTGCAGATCTGAAGACCAGTTGGCAAATATATTCACAAAGGCATTAGCAAAGGAGAATTTTGAGCGTCTAAGACAAAATTTGGACATTGTAAATGCTGAAGTAGTTAGTGGTAGAAATTAAAGGGGAGTGTTAGAACGTAGAGTAATTTCTCCCAAAATAAATTATGCAAATTAGTTTAGTTTCCGTTTAGAGGAGGATAAACTAGTTTTGCATGTAAATTATCTTAAGAGTTAGAGTTTAAATGATTTGCATGAACAAAATACTGTTAGTGTTTTGCATGAGTAAAGGTCCAATTTTCCAATTTATTGCATGATTAAAATCCTCTACACATAGAGGCAGATGTAACCAAAAGGATATGTGAAATTAATAAAGTTTTAATGTTTGCTGAAGCAAACTGTCTGCTGTGCGTCTCTCTGTTTACTGTTTTATTTTCTTTTTTCTGTCTCTGCGCCAGCGAAAGGTTGTGGCTAACTCTTATATGTCTTCTCATCATCAATAAGGCATGATATTACCTAATTTGTGCAAAAGCTTGGCATATATTTTTTTTAACATATTTTCACGTTTGCATCGACCAGACTATAAAGTGCCAATTGGATCTGAATAGACTCTCCTTTGAATACAAAATAAAGCACTAACAAAACTTCACAATAGGACTACTGTGAACCAAAAATGGACACTTTGGTGTACAAAGTTTTGCAAATCTCTTTTATATACCTCATGTTCTAGATATTGGTAGGAAGCTTATACACAGACCATTTGTATGGGCATACACGGGCACATGCCTTCGATTTTTAGCATCTCAAGATCCCCTAGTTCTGCTACAGCCAATGTGCTTTCACATTCTCTTTAGAAAATAACTTTAAAAACTTGTTGACACTCGAGCATTTGGACCACTTTTCAATGGATAGCCTTATAGACAAATCTTCTTAAATACACCACAAGGCAAATTTGAATGCCCTTGATAGCCTTTCATTAGAAGCGTTATAGTCAAGCTCTGGATCAAGTAAACTTTTCAATTTTTGTTCTTCTATCTGATTGAAAGCATAAGCTGGAAAATAAGTTTTTTCAGAAGCTTCCTCAGGATTAAAATTCTTCCTTCTGCTGATAATTGATAGTAGAACCATGCCAAAGCTATATACGTTACTCTTCTCTGAAATAGCGAAGGTGGTAAGCCATTCTGGAGCAAGATAGCCACGTGTACCCCTTAAGGTCATAAAGACATGGCTCTGATCTCTAGTCATAAGTTTTGCAAGCCCAAAGCCTGACACCTTAGCAATATAGTTATCATCTAAAAGAATGTTTTATTGCTTTATGACAGTGAATTATTCCCGTGCAACACAATCTTCATGTAGGTAAGCTAATCCTCGGCGGTTCCAAGGGCAATATTCTATCTTTTGTCCCAATCCAAGACCAAGATAACCCCTTGCTTCTTGTTTCTGAATAGAAATCTATCAAGAGAATTAAATTTTATATTTTGTTTTTGATGACATTTATTAATCGTCTAACTTAATTGAACAATTATAACATAATTTAAATCAAATCATGGGCTATTGCCATTTCAATTATTCTAAAATTTTGGCCATATTTGACATTTGATGGCACATGAACCAATGAAAGTTCTTAGATATGAGTGTGAGAATTGAGTATCTTATGTCCATATATCATCACTCTCGTTTATTGAGGCACGTGCAGATGTATCTTATGCCAACATAGCATCACCCTTATTTACGGCGCTGCTTGCAAATCTCAAAGAAACCAAAAAAAATGTCCAAGACAAACTAGATTAAAACATAAGTTTTACATGGAGTGTCATGATTGAATGTCGAGATCAAATGTAATAGACATCAAATTTTGAGAGTTCATAATATTCATAATATTGTAATTCAATGTTTTAAGATTTAACTGTGTGATAGTTTTTTCTTCAATGTTTGGGACACACTACATGATCCATCATCAGGAGAATAGTGAGTAAGAGAAGAGAAATGATGGATCATGTAGTGTGATCCAAAATGTTGAGGAAAAAACTATCACACAATTAAATCCAGAAACACTGAATTACAAGATCATATATATTAAAACCCCTGTACTTTGTCCAAAAAATATATAATCAACAAAAAAAAATGAAGAAAAATAAATAATCTTACAAGGACTTGGATGGGTATGGACGTCTTAAGAAATTAGTAGTTCTTTTCCAAAAATCTTGGAAGGATTTAATGAATTTTTTGTACTTCACACCCGCTATAGGATATGGCTTGGAGAAGATCACTAAACAAATGCAAAAATTGAAATCCCTACATTATGTGCTACAAAGATGACAGTTTGGGTTCTTGTTATGATTAGAAAATTCCACATAACAAATCTACATTGTATTTGTATCATGTAATTTGTTTCCAGATTTGTAAGATGGCTCGTGTAATTTCTTCCTCTGGTTCGAAAACCAATTTTATATTTGCTTTGGCTCCAATCCTGTCCATCTCATGAATTATAGTTTGCCATTCTTCATTGGCAATGTCGTTGTGGGGTAGATGTAGACTGAATCACACTGCACATTTTCCACACTCCAATTACAATCACAAAATGTCATTGACATCCACTGCTCATCTCAATCTCATATTATTATGTAGGGAGGTCCAGTTGAAGGATGTGTTGCACACTCTGCTTACTGCACACAACCTTTCATAATAAGCTTATTTACATGTATGTCAAGTGTGGAAATTTGGCACAAGCCCGTAGAGTGTTTGACCACATGAAAGAACAAGGTGGCATCTCATGGAATATGATTATTGCAGCATATAGAAGACATTCAAATTTTCTAGCGTACTCCCATGCAAACTGTGAAAGCATAGACAAGGCACGTGAACTATTTGACAAAATGCCTCAAAGAGATGCGTTCCTGTAGACTGCAATGATTGCAAGATATGCACAAAAAGGATTCGTTGAAAAGGTTTTAAAAGCTTTCAAGAAAATGCACTGGATAGGAGTAAAGCCAAATTCCACAACCTTTCCCAACATCCTTCCTTTTTGCCTGAGTGCTGCTATGAAAACAGTCGTGAAACTTGGCATAAACTGGTTGTTTTTGTAAAAGTTCTAGTTCAGGCTTCAGCACAAAAGAAACCGCTTCTAAATGATGTAATCATGTGAAGGTATTGACGTCTATTGTTAGCATAACATGTTGCACCCATATTTGTTAGATTTGAAGGAGAATCCAAACTAGAACGTAGTGATTTATGATCTGTGCTAAATGTTGTTTGTTGGAGTATTAAGGTTTACTTTAATAAAGTTATTTTAGTGATTTGTAGTTTATTATTGTTATTAAATAATTAGTTGTATTCCCTAACATGATAGTTTTATATAAGGTTTTATAAAAGTCATATTGAAATAAATTCTTAAGTGAACTAAATAATATAATGATTATTTTATATATTTTTCTATGCAAATGTAAATACTTTTTGATTATCTAATATTGTTATGGTGTCTACCATTTTTTCCATAGCCCCCACATTGAAACCATTTGGAGAATCTTTCAAATTGACTCAAAAACCTTGGCAAGTAAGTATAATTGGATTATATCATCAGTAGCTATTTGACTAGTCAAATTAATTTTCATTAATATTTGGTAGCGGGTATCCTTAAAGTTTGGCAAGAAAATAAAAAACAATGTTTTAGTAGTGTTTTTTCCATATGTGTCCAGAAAGTTGTTGGGGGCGGCTCTCTACATTAAGTGAACTCTTGCTTGCATATCTTTCAAATTGAACACTGAAAGAACCAATTTTAAAGATCTATGCTTCGGTACAAAAATCAAAGGTTTTGAAGTGTTTCTAAAATCATTAGATTTATGTTGAAAATTTAATCTAGCATGAAAATCTACTCATATATCACTTGTAAAAAATATTAGCATTTCTTACATGGTTTTGATATCATAATAAAAAATAGGATTCATAAGCAACTAATTATTAAGTATGAAATAGAAAGTAAATAAAATGGAAATATCTAGAGATCAACACCGTACACATTAAATAAAATGCATTCACACTACCACCCTGCTTCTATGGTAATCGGTGGGTCTGAGACACGTGGCATCAGACCGTAGCAGCGCAATGCCTACTAGGATCTGACAACTCATTATGTGTGGGGGCGTGCGACCAATCTAGAACCACCTGGTTGGATGCCTTTCAGGTTGACCTTGATGAAGACTTGGGCCCACTAGATAGGTGGAAACATAGTGCAGCAATGCATCTCTGACAAAGTACAGATCTCTAGAGCCCGCAAGCATGCGCTAGACTACCAAGTGTCATCCTCACATTGCACTGCTCACACTTTAGACTTAGGCATTAATTTACTTAAAACATTCACAAGCACCTCAACCAGTTATCTAGACCAAAGGGGCCAGTGAAAATAATGACTTAAAAAGGCTTAAGCGACAACTTAACTAACCAACAACCTGGAATAAGGGATCAACGACAAAACATAAAATAAAACACACCACCGGAAGGAAGGGTTTAGGGTTTTTGAACCAAAGGTAAGACCCTAAGAAATGGACCCAAAACCTTAAAACCTATAAGTCCTAACAGGTTGTGCATGGCATTACTACTTGTGTAAAATATTCATTATCATAGTTGTTCTTGACTATGCACGGCAATAATAACTACCTTACAGTTGATTATATATGTGTCTCTATTGGTTGTACAATACACCATTAACTATGAAAAGTAACAAATTTATCACAGGGGTTGTTGATTACTATGACTAGCATTGTTGCATGAATATACAGGTAGTATGAGTGCAAAAAATGTTTATAAACAACACTTGACTAGTATTTATTCTGAATACTCTTGAAAATACATGTGAATAGTATTCTTATATGATTGTATATCCATTATCTAGAGTTATTTATGATTGTATGACATAATCAAATAGCCATATATCCATCTATTCTTACAAAAGGTGGTTAGAATCCTTAAGAATAGCCTGATACATGAGTGTCCAATTAAGTTGAATATGGTCACTTATTTAAGATTAAATGTTGATGCAGGGGCATCTTGCCTCTTTCTAATTTTGGTTTATTTACACTTTATGATGTTTTGGTTTTTAATAAAGCTAGAGTCTTGCATTTTGCAAATTTTGGTGTGCTTTGCAGCTTCCTATCGCTTTGTCTTTATGAACCTCATGTCGCCCATCTTTCTTTTGACCGTTTCTCTGAGCAAATAATTTGCTTATTGGATAGCTTGTAAGGGAATAATGGACTCACAATTGTGGACAACTGGAGAAAGCTAGTAAGTTATTATCTATAGTTACAAAGGATACTAAAATGCCTAAAATCGTGCAGCATGAAAATAGAAATAGCAGGCATATCTTCCAGGAGAATCATTTTATGTCTTTGATATAATTTACTTTCTTATTTTTACCTTGTGTTGGTCATTTAGAGGTGACAGTAATTTGCATGAAGCGACGATAGCCAAGGAATGAACAGTTGTTTGAATGGTGTAAAGACTCTTCCATTCTAAGCCTGTACGATGGTTTCTTTAAACCTACATAGATTCCGCATTGCTGGATGCAACAGTTTCCTTCAGGTTAGACGACAGTTTCTTTTGTTGTTTTTGGGGGGTGACGACAGCGATAGTCATATTCCTCTCTGTGTGGTCATAGTAGAAGTAAAAGGATGACCGATAGTAATATAAAAGCCGAGGTGGATGCAGAGCGAAAAAAAAAAGGTAGAGAATAGCAAGAAGAAAGGTCAACTGTCTAGAAGAAGGCCAAAGGGCGGGTGCAAAAAGTGGCCAACTTTTTTTCAAAAAAAATAAGCCATAACGCGAGCACGTTATAACATGCTCGCATTATGGTTTGGTGATGATGAGCCTAAGGCTCAGAAAAACAAAGCCATAACACGCTTGCATTATAACGCAAGCGCGTTATGTTTAACTATATGAAAAAAAGAGCATTTTTCATGTTGATGCTACATAAGACAAACATGGTTCATATGATGCAAGGTTCATGTTCATGGTGGATGTGGTTTTGTTCATGCAAGGTTTTGTTGTGAATATGGTTTTCATGATAAGGTCTATCTTGGAAGGTTGATATGATGCAAGGTTCATGTTCATGGTGGATGTGGTTTTGTTCATGCAATAAGAAGTCAGAGAAGACACAAGCTTTCATAATCATACTTCAATGTCATCATTAAGGAGAGTTATATTTATCAAGGGGAGTCATGAGTTTGATTCGAATGTGAAGTTGTTCATGTCTTAGAACCCTAAGCCTATGATAAGTGTCATACTCTAATGTCTTTCTTCTGATGTCCCTGAGGTCTCTGAAATGTCCTAGATATCTCTTGAAGAAAGTTAGAATGTTTAAGTATTTCTTATTGATAGTTAGGGTTTGCATATTGGGCATTAAACCCTAAACCCTAATCCCTAAACCCTCAACCATATACCTAAACCCTAATCCCTCAACCCTCAACCCTAATCCCTTATCCCTAAACCCTAAATGCTATCCCTATTCCTAAACCCTCAACTCTCAACATTAAACCCTAATCCCTCAACCCTAAACCCTAATCCCTCAACCCTAAACCCTAAACCCTATCCCTAAACCCAACAAAATTGCTTTGCCTTATGTTAGGTTGTCAAACCCATCATTTTTGACACTCTTCTCTTAAAGATATCTGAGTTGTAAGAATATGTCAGAAAAATGGCTATGAACTTTTTTGGTAATTTTAGAAATTAGTTTTAAAGTATTTTTCTTAATGCCCTTTTTAATTCTGCATGTCTACAATAAATCCTAATTTAAGTTTTATGTAATGTCTTAGTAAAGAAGGTTAGCAAGAGGACTTGATTGACTACAAAGAACCCAATGGCAGATTTTATGCAATGCTATTAGAAATTGTTTACAATGAATTCTATCCCTGGCACATGGGAACCTATTTGTCTTGAAAAAAAAAGATGGCATGAAGACCAAGTATACTATCCAAGACTGGTGCTATGGTATATGCTTCTCTCTTGGATAATGAAAATAAAGTCTGCAAAACTGCAGTATTTACCATCAACTAGCAAGAGCAAATGTCATCCATTGAAATTAGGAAAGGTCCTTGAATGCACCTTAACTCTTTAGATTCATGAGTTGTCCTTTCTTGCATCTCACATCTTGGGCCATATTGTGCCCTGTCAATTCTCTAAGTTTCTAGCTCCATTAGTAAAACTTTCTAGCTAAAGTGAATATTCAGATTATATGGCATGTTTTTTTGGCCCATCTGGGGTTCATTATGCCAATAGGTGTACACACTATGAGAAAAGCTTTGCGTCTGGTACATCCACAATGAGTAATTAATAGTTGAAATTAGAAGGATAATCATTATGAGAAAAGCTTTACATTGGGGTACATCCATAGTGGGCAATGAATGGTTGAAATCAGAACCCCTGGTCAACATTAAGTGAACATTTTTTATTAAGATTTTTTTAAAAGATCAGCATACTCTCTCCACCTATTTGCTTGAATTTAAATTGGGGCCATAAAAATGTGCACACATCTGCTCCCAATGTATAACCTGGGTGTAATTAAAACCATCAACTAGGTAAAATAAACAACTTTGGCCATAAAAATCAATCAGTCTTTTAAAAATAGATATTAGTAACTATACATTTTAGATATCAGTAACTATACATTTTAGTACCATTTCTTTCTTGATTTTCTATTTTTAATTAACTATTTTTTGTTTGTTTTAGACAAAATATTACAATCCTCATGAAGATCTTTTCTTTTATAATTTTCTCCTTTTATCTTTGGCCTGTCTTTTCCCTCCTAGAAGTTCTTTCAGAAGGATCCTTATTTTATCTTTCAATCTATATGAACTCTAAACATAAATCTATGTTTCTTGTTGTCCACCTGCTCAAAGATGCAAATGTCTCCTTCCTTGATATTATTATGACGTACAAAATATGCCCACCCCACACTTAGGGTAGGTATATTGTTATGAAACAAGCAAATAATCTCCCATTGTTTACTAGCTCTAGCCACAAGAACTACTAAACTTTTTTCTCTTGGTAATTGTAGAGGACATTCACCTATTTTTGGCAACTCGAGCTGCATTCCCAAACCATTACAAAAACTAAGTTATTTTAACCCAATAAATAGTTGATTGCATTGATTTAATGCTCTATTAAAGCTTAGCATTCACACAAATGCAGATGTTCATATTATAGAAGACTGCATCATATTAGACTATTCTAGAGATCCCTCAAAAAATGTAATAACAAAACTACTTTGCCTTATGTTAGCTTACAATTAAACCCATTCTTTTTGACACTCTTCTCTTAATAAAGTAAGAATAATAAGAATAGAAGGCAAAGAATTTGATCTTACTAGTATGCATGGTCGGTTTACATTTCGTGACTTCATTTTCATTGAATAAAAAGGTTTATCTAATTTGAAAGGTGGGGCAAAGTTCACTGTCATGTGCTTTTCTAGATGATAGGATCCATAATGTCCAGGGTTCTTCAATGAAAGGCCTGTAATAGAATTAAGTTTTTGTTATACCAATCCTCCTCGTAAAGCTACAATTCAAATGCATGCTTTGAAAGTTGAAATAAATTAAATTAGACTTACAATTTTGATTTTCTTCAATTGCTTCAACAACATCATTGTTTTCTTCATCAAAAACCAATTCAATCAGCAACTTGATGCCCATTGGTTGACTTGAACTGCATCCTCTGTTAGAAGAAGGGCATTTTTTATTTGTATCAATGTTGGTATTCATAAGCTAAAGAGCATTGATATTTTTCACACACCCTGTTCTTTGAAATATCTTAACCTTAAAATATGACTTGAATATGTACTTGAACACAACAAAATCTCCAATCTCCAGCCCATGATAATTCACAAAATTTTCCCAACCCTGCCTAAATTCCAGTTTATTTATGGTACCCCCTAATTGCACATCCCACTCTTGCCCACCTAGGCCTTGCAACACCATATGTTCATCTGTATTGTCTATAAACTGTGAAACAAATGCAAGAGAATTGCGATGCCATAAACACATTACACAATTAGATTTTACAAGTTCTTAACAATGTACAAGAAATAAAAGAATGAAAAATAATGTAGAGTTACTAGTTTTTATGCAAAGTCTCCAAGCATAACTTTGAAGAAGGAGGCACACCCATTAAACCAATCCATTTAACAACTTGTTGCCCGTTGGTTGACTTGAACTGCATACTCTGTTAGAAGAAGGGCATCTTTTATCTGTATCAATGTTGGTATTCATAAGCTGAAGAGCATTGATATTTTTCACACACCCTGTTGTTTGAAATATCTTAACCTTAAAATATGACTTGGATATGTACTTGAACATAGCAAAATCTCCAATCTCCAGCCCATGATGATTCACAAAATTTTCCCAACCCTGCCTAAATTCTAGTTTATTTATGGTACCCCCTAATTGTACATCCCACTCCTGGCCACCTGGACCTTGCAACATCGTATGTTTGTCTGTGTTGTCTATAAATTGTGAAACAAATGTAGGAGGAATGCATTGCCATAAACACATTACACAATTATATTTTACAAGTTTTTAACAGTGTACAGGAAATAACAGAATGAAAAATAATGTAGAGTTGCCAATTTTTTTGTAAAGTCTGCAATCATAATTTTGAAGGAGGCACACCCATTAAACCAATTCATTCAGCAACTTGTTGCCCATTGGTTGACTTGAACTGCATACTCTCTTAGAAGAAGGGCATCTTTAAACTGTATCAATGTTCGTATTCATAAGCTGAAGAGCATTGATATTTTTCACACACCCTGTCCTTTGAAATATCTTAACCTTAAAATATGACTTGGATATGTACTTGAACACAACAAAATCTCCAATCTCTAGCCCATGATGATTCACAAAAGTTTCCCAACCCTGCCTAAATTCTAGTTTGTTTATGGTACCCCTAATTGCACATCCCACTCCTACCCACCTAGGCCTTGCAACACCATATGTTCATCTGTGTTGTCTATAAACTATGAAACAAATGTAGGAGGAATGCACTGCCATAAACACATTACACAATTAGATCTTACAAGTTCTTAACAGTGTACAGGAAATAAAAGAATGAAAAATAATGTATAGAGTTACCAGTTTTTGTGTAAAGTCTTCGATCATAACTTTTAAGAAGGAGGCACGCCCATTAAACCAATTCATTCAACAACTTGCTGCCCATTGGTTGACTTGAACTGTATACTCTGTTAGAAGACTTGGGCATCTTTTATCTGTATCAATGTTGGTATTCATAAGCTGAAGAGCATTGATATTTTCCACACACCCTGTTCTTCGAAATATCTTAACCTTAAAATATGACTTGGATATGTACTTGAACACGACAAAATCTCCAATCTCCAGCCCATGATGATTCACAAAATTTTCCCAACCCTGCCTAAATTCCAATTTATTTATGGTACCTTCTAATTGTACATCCCACTCCTGCCCACCTAGACCTTGCAACACCATATGTTTGTCTGTGTTGTCTATAAACTATGAAACAAATGCAGGAGGAATGCACTGCCATAAACACATTACACAATTAGATTTTACAAGTTCTTAACAGTGTACAGGAAATAAAAGAATGAAAAATAATGTATAGATTTACTAGTTTTTGTGTAAAGTCTCCAAGCATAATTTTGAAGAAGGTGGCACACCCATTAAACCAATTCATTCAGCAACTTGCTGCCCATTGGTTGACTTGAATTGCATACTCTATTAGAAGAAGGGCATCTTTTATCTGTATCAATGTTGGTATTCATAAGCTGAAGAGCATTGATATTTTCACACACCTGTTCTTTGAAATATCTTAACCTTAAAATATGACTTCGATATGTACTTGAACACAACAAAATCTCCAATCTCCAGCCCATGATGATTCACAAAATTTTCCCAACCCTGCCTAAATTCTAGTTTATTTATGTTACCCCTTAATTGTACATCCCTAAACCCTAAACCCTAATCCCTAATTATAATTTATGGTACCCTAATCCCTAAACCCTAAACCCTAACCCCTTATCCCTAAACCATAAACCTATCCCTAAATCCTCAACCCTTAACACTTAAACCTTAAATCCTAAACCCTATCCCTAAACCCTCAACCCTCAACAATATACCTTAAACCCTAAATCCCTCAACCCTATCCCTAATCCCTCTACCCTCAACACTCTACCTTAACCCTAATCCCTCGATCCTCAACCCTAAACGCTATCCCTAAAGCCTCAACCCTCAACCTTAAACCTTAATCGCTCAACCCTAAACCCTAATCCCTCAACCCTTATCCACCCCTCTCCTCCCCTATCTACCTCACCCCCATCTCTACCCTCGACACTATACATACATGCATGCATACATACATACATACATACATACATACATACATACATACATATAGGCATACATATATACATACATACATATAAGTATACATACATACATACATACATATAGGCATACATACATACATACATACAAGCATATATACATACATGCTTAATAACCTTGAACATAAAACAATCCAAGAGGGACATAACAAACATTGAGCAAACTTTTTCGAAAAAGGAAAAAATACAAAACAGAACATAACGCAAGCGCATTATAACGCGCTCGCGTTATATTTTGCTTTGGGATTTGCTTTGGATTTCCAACCCAAAGGCTTGGAGTGCCTTCCCAATGTCCAGAGACGTGTTTTTGCATATTCTACAGGATTTCACATAATTTTGTTCGTGCTAACCCTCATATTTGCACGTGTTTCAAGGTTGAACAAATCGAACACCTGGGTAATGTTAGGCTTTTTCTTAGCTATTTAATGATGTAATTTTTTTCACATTTTGACAATGTTAAGCCTTTCATCTTTAATTTCTTTTGTTTATGTGTCCGTTTTTAGGCAAAAAAGTAGTGTTTGGTCTTTTTTTTATTGTGCATTAATCATTCATTGAAATTTCAAAAAAATTACATTTTTAGAAACTAGACTCCATTCTACACATATTAAAAAAAATTGATTTTCAATTAGTTTTCAAATTTTATAGGGGTAGCACAGCAAAAATGTTGTTTTTTAGGATGTGTCCACTTTGAAAATTAGTAAAAAATCAAATATTCATTAAAAAATTATCAGAAAAATCATGCATAAACTACATGTTGTTAGCTAATTTCTCACTGAAGCGATTTTAAAAATACCAAAAAAAAAGTTAACCTTTTGAGGGAGCCACAAAACATGCTATGTTATGTTTTTTTGACAGAAACAACACCAATTTCTGTGGCTCCCTCTTTTGAACCCCTTAATCTATACCATTTTTAAAAAAAATTATAGTTTAGAAAGTAGACTCGAAGCACTACGAACATTGTTTTGGTTGCATCTCCAAATTTTAAGTGTAACTATGCTCAATTTCTCATCCAAGGCCAGTATTTCCTAATTTCAGAAAAAAAAAAAAAAAAAAAAGTGGCCGCTTAAGACCCCTTTTTGGCCACCCATCTTCTTGCACTTACCCAAAAGTGAAATTAAAAGAGAGGTCAATGGTTTTGAGAAGCCATCTGTCAGATTCAAAATGTCAATAGTGTAGGAGGGTGCCAGTGAATAGCAGAATAGGAGATTAGATTAGTTTTGTTTTAGCATTTTGTCAATCCATCTGTAGGCCGCATGGTTGCGATGTAATGTTGGATTTTGGCATCAATATAAACTTTGAAGCGTATTTCCTCTTGACAGTATTTTCTGTTATAAATCCATTTCTTGTCATTTTGATTAGTTTGTTTAAGGTTAGACAGAAGCTTGCATAACTTCCTGTCACTCTTATTTTAAAGTTCTAGCCATTTTCTGCCTATTGCATGTATATAATTTCTGCAAGTTGGGTATGTGAACTTGTTTAGATAGGCCGTCATTAAAAAGACTCAAAGAAATGTGCATGTGTCATTGGAAGCCGTGTCATTGTGCATGAGATCATCGGATCTTGTGCTATCAGATTGGTATCAGAGCGCAGTACAGGTTTGGGAAGAGAAGTGGAGAGTTGCAAAGAAATGCTTGGGTAAAGAGTCTGTTATGTTCTTAAGAATATATGTGTTCATGTTTTGACAGGGTGTGGTGAAGAAACATAGATCCCTAAAAGATCTGGGTGATAAAAGTTTGATGTAGGTTTTGGTAGTTTGATGTTATGTGTGTTTGCAACTTGACAGGTTGTTAAAGAACCCATAAGATTAGGTAAAGAATAGAGGAAGAATCTCATTGGCATGGTGAAAAGTATGCTAAAGAATGAGGTATGAGAAAGCTGAGAGAGTAGAAAAATAGTTGTTTGTTGTTGCAGTCATGAGAAAAGACTTGTAACTGCTATCCTCCAGCAAAGATAAACTGGGTAGAAGGCGTATGACTTCCTCCACTAGGAGAAAGTGGGTAGAGGGGGTTTTGAGAGATACATCTTCCAGGTCTTGTTGGGTAGAGGGTAGTTGTGGAAAGTGAGAAATTGTGTTGCAGCAGTGATGTGTGTTGTTGTGTGAACCGATTGCCGAAAGAAGAGGCAGTTTGCACTTGCAGTTGAGTAGAGTTTGTGGATTTGCAGCAGTGAGAAGATGGGTATTGGTGTAAGGAGACCCGTCATAATCCTATTTTGGGAGAGATATTGGGATGAAGTAGAAAGCAGAAAGTACCAAGAGGGATTGGAAGAGATTGCGAGAAGAATGGAGATCTTGGAAAAGATTTATTTCCCTAATAAGGTTGTGACTGCAGAAAGTACACAAGGAGAGAAGAAGAAAGTTCTCATTGTAGAGGATTTAGGTAAAAGTAAGAAAAGGAGAAAAGAGAAGGTGCAGCAAGGAGCACCAGAAAAAGAAGAGAAGAAGGTGTCCACAACGAAGGCACCAGAGGAGACATCATGGTCTCTTGATTTATTTTCTGATGATATGTTTGAAGTTGTGAATACAGGTATAAAGAAGGTTGAGAACGAGCCTTGGGAGAACCAAAGAGGAAGGGCAAGAAGCAAGCCTATAGATGAGGAAAGAGATAAGGAATGAAAAGAAGCAGTCCAAGCAGTAGCACTTATGGAAAAAGGAAAAGCTATGAGAAACTTCATTGGAGAGACCTCGACATCAATGAGAGAAGAGGCACCCATGGATGATGGTGAAGATAAGAAAAGATAGGTACAAGTTGCAGAAGAAGGTGTGCAAGGATCAACCGTAGCAAGTCCTCAAGGAAAGGTATATTGCAATGAATTTGAAAATAAAGATAAGAAGGATAATGAGATTTTCTAGAATGGTAGGAAAAACATAGGAGATGTGGAATTTCATGGTGTATTTAGACGTTTTGTAGGAGGGAAAAGAGAAACGCAAGGAAGGGTAAGGTTAGTGAGCAAGGAAATCAAGGATGAGGGAAAACTAGAATAGTCAGGTATGGCAAGGGTATATGGAGGTAGAAAAGTTCATTGTGAGCATGCTTATGGAAATGCTAATTCAAAAATGCAAGTAAATAAGGAGACGAGTAATCTAGGGAGTTCAAACATTGTTAATGATCATGGGTATAGGATACTGAGTTGGCAAAGGAAGTGTAAGCAAGAAGATGTGTGTAAGGGAGTTTATGACAGCAAACAGTCCCAAGAAATGAAGGACATGAAAGAGTTCAATTGGGACCACGTTCATAAGATGAAGGATCCAGGAAAGATAGCAGACAATGAAGCTGAAAATGCATCAATTATAGAGGTTGAAGCCTTACAAATGGAAAATATGGATTCCTATAAGGGGACGGCAGTTAAAGTAAGTTCTCATGAAAATACAAGGAGTGCAATGGAGAAGTTTGTTGGAATACCCAGGAATGCAAAGCAGTAGATGGCAACAAAACTACAAGGAGAGGTAAAATGTATTATTTTTCATTTTGTTAATGGTTTGTCTAGAAAGACATATGGGGTAGAAAAGCCATATTTTAATAAGAATATTGTGAGTTGTAACATGTATGGACTGATAGGGAAGAATGGTTTTGATGATGATAATGGACAAAAGGATAAGAAAACATGGTCCACAATAGATGATATTGTTGGTATCAGGAAGAGTATAGGGGTAGGTGATATTAAATGGTTGAGTATGGGTGAGATGGAGCCCAAGTTTTTGAGGTATGTTGAAAGAAAGGAAATGTTTAGAAGACAGCAGGACCTGAATGAAAGCATGAAGTCAGTGGAAGAAGAAAGATATGTATCCTTTAATGTATTTGTTTCTTGTGCAGGTATGGAAGACAAAATGAGTAAAAGAGAAAATGATATTGCAGTTTACAATAAGAGAAGGAATATTGCAAATAATTTATGTTTACTTAATTGGGGTATGGAAGAGGAAGTCTATAGAATGTTGAAGGCTGACTTGTTGAAGTTTGAGCATGCTTTTAATAGTGTCGACAGAATGGTAGGAAGTATGGAGAAGAGAAAGCTATATGGGAAATGGAAAGAGATATCAAGTCGGATGGATACATTGGAGAATTGTTATTTTCTTAACTCTATGATATTTGCAGGACATTCAACAAAAGCCAAGGGAAGAGAGCATGAAGCAAAGTCAAGTCAGAGTTTAGAAATTTTACATTTTGATTGTCTTAAGGATTTGGAGAAAGATGGGGATCGAAGAGATGGAGAAAATCTTGTTCAATTTTTCATTTCTAAAGATGACAATAATAATGGAGAGGAGGAGAAATTTGCATTTGCAAAGAAGAATATGAGATACGAGGTAATCTCCAGTTTGGAAAAATATTTTGAAGAAGAGAGTGTAGACTTAGTGAAGAAGATTATGGCAGAAAAGAAAAATGGTGAAGGTACTTTTGAGGTTGTAGTGAATGAACCAGAGGATGTTGAGGAAGAAGACCAACTGTTTAAAGATAACATTGCTGAAGTAAAGACTTATGAGGATGAAGTTTTATTTTCATTTGAAATTAATGACTATGGAGACAAGACAAAGCCATGGATATTTGTAATGGATAAAGAGATCAGCAGGTGGATCTATAAAAAGAATATGGAAAGCAAACAATTACAGATGAAGAAACTTAGGGAGAGTAATTGCAAGAATGAGACAAATTGGAAGAAGCGAAAGAAGAGGTTTTGATACAAGCATTTTATTATAGAGCTCATGAATTTTATTCAGTGGGGGAGTCTGATGCAGGGGCATCTTGCCTCTTTCTAATTTTGGTTTATTTATGCTTTCTAATGTTTTGGTATTTGAATAAAGCTAGAGTCTTGCATTCTGCAAATTTTGGTGCACTTTGCAGCTACCTGTCGCTTTGTCTTTATGAACCTCCTGTCGCCCATCTTTCTTGCGACCATTTCTCTGAGCAAATAATCTTCTTATTGGATAGCTTGTAAGGGAATAATGGACTGGCGGTTGTGGACCGCTGGAGAAAGCCAGCAAGTTATTATCTGTAGTTACAAAGGATACTGAAATGCCTAAAATCGTGCAGCATGAAAATAGAAACAACAAGCATATCTTCCAGGAGAATCATTTTATGTCTTTGATATAATTTACTTTCTTATTTTTACCTTGTGTTGGTTGTTTAGAGGCGACAGTAATCTGCATGAAGCAACGACAGCCAAGGAATGAATGGTTGTTTGAATGGTGTAAAGACTTCCATTCTAAGCCCGTGCGATGCTTTCTTTAAACCTGCATAGATTCCTCATTGCTAGATGCAACAGTTTCCTTCAAGTTAGACAACAGTTTCTTTTGTTGTTTTTTGGGGGGGCGACAGCAGTGACAGTCATATTCCTCTCTATGTGGTCATAGCAGAAGTAAAAGGATGGCCGATAGTAATATAAAGGTCGAGGTGGATGCAGAGCAGAAAAAAAAGGGTAGGGAATAGCAAGAAGAAAGGCCGACTATCTAGAAGAAGGCCGAAAGTAAAATTAAAAGAGAGGTCAATGGTTCTAAGGAGCCATCTATCAAATTCAAAAGGTCAATAGTGCAGGAGGGTGCCAGTGAATAGCAGAATAGGAGATTAGATTAGTTTTGTTTTTGCATTTTGTCAGGCCATTTGTAGGCCACATGGTTGCGATGTAATGTTGGATTTTGGCATCAATATAAACTTTGAAGTGTATTTCCTCTTGACAATATTTTCTGTTATAAATCCATTTCCTGTCATTTCCATTAGTTTGTTTAAGGTTAGACTGAAGCTTGCATAACTTCATGTCACTCTTATTTTAAAGTTCCAGTCATTTTCTGCCTCTCACATGTATATAATTTATGCAAGTTGGGTATGTGAACTGTGTTTAGATAGGTCGTCATTAAAAAGACTCAAAGCAATGTGCATCTGTCATTGGAAGCCGTGTCATTACATGCATGAGATCACCTGATCTTGTGCTATCAAATATCTGAAATAGTAAATATTTAGTCTACAAATAGTAAACTAGTATGAATCTCACTTAGAGGCAAGGTGTGTTTGAAGATTCAGACTTATTATGATATTTTGGAAATGTATATTCTATTTGCATCTTATGTTTGTAAAAACTAATATTTGATCCTATTTTAAGTATTAAAGCAAGAGATAGGAGTGTGTGAACAAATGACCCACATATCTGTGAATTAGATTGCATTTGAAAACAAGATTTGGTCAAAGTAATGTTTGTTGCATGCATTGTCAGTTCACAATACCTATAGGATTGCATGTTAGTCAAATGTCATGTAAGTTAGAGGGTATTTAGGGATTGCATGACAAATTTCATGTGATAATGTTAGTACTTTTTACACTTGGTTTTCAGATTTGGACATGATACTTTTGTAGTTACCACCATCTATCACCCTCGTCAAAGGGTCAGACCACTTCTGGTAGGAACGTGTACAGGGGACTACCAGTCTATGGTTGGAGGTAAAGTGCTTGGATGATGCTCTCCCTCCACATAGCTTGATAGGCGTCATATTGCTTGCACTCAGAGAAAATGATTAAATTTGAGAATATAATTGTATCTATCACATATTGGATGTTAGCTTTGTACAAATATCTTTTGTATGTATTTTATTAGACATCAATCCTACAATTGATTTGTACATCTTGGTATGAGCATCAAATATATATTTTATAAATGTTTCATAAAGGCAAGCTTTAAAATTTATGTTGCATTGTTTGCTAACCTCTGAAGATGTCATAATATTACTGTTTTTTTTTTAAATATTATGTATGTTTTCATGAATTTGTTTAACTCATTTAAAGTTCAAATATGCCAATTTTTTATTTTATTTTAGATGTTGGCATGTTACAATAGCATATTAATAATAGCATGAAAGGAGGCAAATGAAAATAACTAAAATACCCTAGCAAAGTCAGGGTTTCCACAAACTAGATCTGCTTGATGGCTTCCTTGATATTTTTGAATGCCTTAGCTAGCTCTCCATACCAATTTATAGTTTGTCCCTTCTTTAACATCTTAGAGATTGTCTTTGTTTTCTCTACAAAGTTAAGGACAAACCTAACAAAGTTGATCTAACCAAAGAATGACTAAATGTTATTATTGTCTTAGGTTGAGGGATCATATCTATTGTAGCCACTCTTTCAAGATCAATCCTAATCCATCTTTAGAAATAATGTGGCCAAGTAACTTGCCTTGTTGTACTCTAAACACACACTTTTTTGGATTCAAAGATATGTCATTCTACAAACATCTTTTAAAAACTCTCTCTATGTTCATAATGCTTGGTAGCCTCCTTAGAAAACGCAATTAAATCATCCTATTACACTATCATTATTTCATCTATCAGTCTAGCAAAGGATACATTAATTGCTATTTAAAATGTTGCACATACATTAGTTAGCCCAAAAGACATTCTTACATTCACATATGTGCCATAAGGAGTCATAAATGTAGTCTTGTATTGTTCTGCTTCCTTGACCTTTCCCTAGTTATAGCTTGAGAAACCATCCATCATAGATATAAGTTCACAATTGTTGATGGGTGGTTTAACACATTCACCAACTCAAGTAAAGCATAGGTGTACCTCACCTTTCCTAAAAGGAATTTGTTCTCCTAAAGGAAAACCAAATATCCCAAGGTCTATATCACCAGGTCATGGTTATGTAGAATAAATTAGTGATCATGTGATACTATTTCAATTCAAGGGGCCTATGGTGTGATGATTGTAATTCAATAAAATATTTGGCATTTGTACAAATAAATTAGTATCCTTAGATTTTTCCTTCAAAACAAATGAATTAGGTACATAACTCATTACATTTGTAAACATGTAAACAATTCTGATCAATAATGAATTAAAGCTTGTAATCATGCAAGATGCACTTTTCTTCAATCTGAACTTCCTATTGTGACCCCTCATAGCATGCCCCTAATATTCATCAAATTGGATACCCATCTTTTGCTAAGTTTTTGAGTTGTGCTTCTGACACCACTCTCAAATGTAACTAGTTGCTTTGATGGTCTTTTGTCACATTTTACCTTTCATTCCTTAGTTGCTTGTTGTCGTCTGGTTACATGTTGTCATTGCTTTGCCATCTCGTCACCTTGTCGCATTTATGATGATGTAATAGTTTTATTTGCTTGCAAGTGCATTTTATATGGTGTCATAGGTCCAATTTCAATTGTCACACGTTGTGTCATAAAATAATTCAAGTTTTGAATATTAAAAGGTTTTAATTTAATTATTTCAAATTTAAACTTTTGAATATTTTTGATAAATCTTAAAGTTTAAATTTGAAAGCATTTAAATTTAATATTTATTTTTTTAATTTTAATTTGTTTCAAACATTTTGTTGTACCCAACCAAAATTTTTGCTTCATTAAGGCATTTTGAAACAAGTTTAGAAAAATTTTCGTCAAAAAGTCAAAAAAGCAAAATTTCTAAAAATAGATGTTAGATTAGGTTTTCTGGGTTTCTTGAGATATGGATGCTGGCGAAACTTTCTAAAAATAGAATCTCCACTTCAGGTGTCACGCTCAATTCTCATTGGTCAATTTTGCTTCAAAATCAGCGCAGTCCAGACGGAATATTCAAACAACCAATTTTTCTCTACTGGGTCATTTCTGCTTTTTCAAAAGGTGAAGCATGAGCTTGAAAGTCATCAACAGAGGAAAGTTCACCTGCTAGAGCTCGTCGACAAGTTTTCACGTTGTTCCAACGACGCAGAACCGACGAACAGTCGTCGACTCGACGATGCAAGATGGATCCAAGGTGGAATGAAAAGTTGGAAAATCATAAATTTGACTAAGTCTGGTGAAACCAGGTGCCCCAGGTGACTTGGGGCGCCCAACTTCTCCAGTGTTAGATTTTTTTTCACGTTTTTCGAGAAACATCGAAAATGTTTCCGTCAGCTCTTTCTCGGTTGGTCAAACTTGGTCAAACTCAGTCAAAAGTTAGTCAAAGCTAGGATTTCATCACAGATATGTTTAGACTTCTTAGATCACCCTCTGTCCCGCCTCAACAGTCATCAGAACGACCGAAATTGAAGATTGAACAGGAGCTGTGGGCACGGAAAACGAGAAAAGGTACAAAAAGTGATTTTTTTAGAAAATTTTCTAAGTGTTGGCAAACCAGGTGCCCTAGGTGACTTGGGGCGCCCAAACTCTCCAGAGATAGTTTATTTTTGAAGATTTTCTCAAAAAAACATGAATCTCCTTCCATCAACCCGTTCCGGTTCAGATTTGATCAGTTTGGCACATTTTTTGAGGCAAACGAAAGGTACAATCAACTTAATTTTCATCATACCTACCTATTTTCCAGATCATCAGATTTAGTTTCATCCCAGTTGACAGAAAATAATAGCCAAACAGGGGGTCCTTTGCCACCGGAAATGCGCACGCAAATCGAGAAATTGAAGAAGTTGCAAAAATTGAAAAAATAGCTAAGTGTTGGGAAACCAAGTGCCCGAGGTGACTTGGGGTGCCCAACTTGAGCAATGTTAGAATATTTTTCATGTCCACAGTCTTTTCTGATAGTTTTGTGCCCAATCTTCTCCCGTTGACAGTTTTCGGGAGGTCAAACTTGGTCAAACGATGTCAGATCGTCAGTCGGAGGCAGGGGATGGAATCTCAATTGATAGGTCTCCAAAATGCCAAGATCAGTCAACTTTTTCAGTCAATGGTGACATTTTTCTACCTTGTCGAAGTCGGAGACAGGCCATATTTAAGTCAAAACGAGTGTTGAAGTGTCGAAAACGAAGAAAAATTGGTTAGCACTTCTTTCAACTCGCGTGTTCAATGACATCATCAAAAGAAGATATTCTTCGTTATCTTGCACATGAAGCCATAGGGAGCTACAAAATAGGGATTCTTCCTATTCGAAGACATCCACTTCGATTTATGCTTTAAAAGTTGCTTTCTTCATGGATGAGGTCCAAGTTTTATTCTCACACAAATAAAGCTGCTTTTTCGCCCTAAAGATTTATAAAGACAAGCATTTGACTTCTTTATTTCATTATCTTTTGCAGGTTACATCTAGAGGAAAGATTTTATTTTTCTTTCAACAAAGATTTGAAGACCCAAACCAAGTGTTTTTTCAGCGTTCTTCATAGTTTCGGGTTGAGGAAGAAGAGAGGCTTGCTTTTTCAGGGTCCTCGTTTCAAGGGGATCATTTTTCAGAAATCCGACCAGAGATTTTTTAGTTTTCATTGAGATGGGTCCATCCAGATTATTATCCTCTTGAAGATTGGAGTTTTTCTTTTTTTCGGGAAACTACTTTTTTCCTATTTTTTTGAGAAAATCTCTGCTTTTTCAAAATCTGACAATCTGGGTTGCTTTGAAACAGAATTGTCTACAAAACCCATATGCCATCTTGTTTAGCTCACACTCTGTTTTTTCTAAAAATTAGCAAATAATTTTCAGCCATTTGTACAAGATTTTTCTGACATAGGCATGTTCACAATTGATTTTCAAATCTTCCAATATGCAGTACTCTCCAACACAAATCAAGTACAAAATGGCGTTGGTTCATGATTACCTGAGAACTTGTGAAATAGACTTGCATAAGTTCTTCCAGTAATCAATTTACACTCTTTGGAGGATACAAGAAATAATGCTATTAGGAATCTTGGACACTCTGGTTTGCTTGCAGCGACATCCTTTCCTATCACAGTGCAAAGTATCGAGTTTGTAATTGCTTGCATGACACATTAAAATTTGGTCACAAGAGAAATCTAGTCAAGAAATGGATGCGTGCTCTGTAGCCTAAGGCCAAATGACATAGAGAAGTGTTTTACAATACCTATTTGGAGACAAAACTTGACTGTTTCACTTGAAGAATGCAAGAGGGTTTGGAACAATGATAAAGAAAAATTCTGGAAAAAGATTGGTCAGAGATGGTTAAAAGAGAAGCAGAATGTCATGCCAAAGAATGTTGGACGTGGAGAATTCAAGGAGGAACATGCAATAATGATTACTCTGCTAAGTCAGATCACGGGTCAAGCAGATGCAAACAAGTTCCAGCCTTGGATGTTTTACATCATGTCCCAGATTGTTGATGGAACTGAATTCTATGATTGGTTGGCACTCATCAGTGATAGTCTCCACCAACAAATAATTAATTTTCAAAGGGCTCATGAATTCCACATGATATCATACCTTGTGTATTTGATGGCTTTTCAGGGTCAATTCAGAGGTTAGAATGTTGTTGGAACTTTGGGTACTCAGCATGTGTATCATCATTTCCCGTAGTTAGAGATCTCTCAAGCTGAATGACATTACAGGTGGGTGAATGATGCATTCTTGATGCATGTAGTACGAGATATGGACAACAAGTTGCATATACAGTTTTCAGTAGAGGCTAGAATAGCAATGGCAGAATGGGCTGATTGGTTTATCCAATTTCCCACTTTTTCCTACATCAGAGTATATGGCTTCTCAGGAGAGCTAGCCATGTTGTCGAGATATCCTATAGATGAAATTGCATTATGGAATTTTTGAGGCAAGCCTATGAAGTTCACACATTTTTGCGTAGCAGACGCAAGACAACTTTCAATTTTCCACTTGGGCTGAGTATTTACAGATGTAGATCTGGAGCAGATGCCAAGGTAATTGGTAATGAATCATCCAGATATGGTCTTAAGTTTTTCGACAGGAGGTCTTCATATGATCCCCATGGTGTTTATGCATCACATCTTGGACAGAATTGTACGCACAAGCATGCGGTTGAAGACTTCTGGGCTAATTGCGCTGATGAGTTTGAAGTGTGAGAATGCAGTTACAGCAAATTCACTCTTTAGCAAATGTCTGATATCCTATTAGAAGATATAGATGGTTTGACAAAGAGTGGTGAAGTTCTACTTCCCACGTATTTCAGAGACCAAATTGAGCAAAAACTGTTGACACCAGTTAATTGGTCAGTAAAAGAGAGCACTTCCATTGAAGAACGAACAAGTCGAGTGGTTATAAATAGTTTGATATTCTTAAAGACTAAGCGGAAGGATGATATTCCATTAGCAGCGCCACCAGTTGTGCAACCATCAGAGTCTTACACTTCCAAGATGAAATGAATGGTAAAAGCTATGAGTGTTCTCCCAGAAGGAATGAAAATAGCTAAGTTAAAGAGGAAAAAGGATGAGTCTCCAGCTCATGTCCAGCAGGAACAACCTCCAGTTGAACCAGAAGTTCCTGTTGAAACAACGCCACATGTTGAAATGTTACCTTCAGATCATATATCTCCACCTTCTTCACTGATCACTTCTCCTATCCACATAGATTCAGAGCCAGATTCACCGGTTCTTAACTTTGATGCAAACATTGATTCATTAGGAGCTGATGATGTTGGAACTGAATTTCCAAGAGATGAAGGCTCAACCTGGCTTGAGAATATTCTAGGAAGGAAGAGGAGAACGCCCTCATATCAGCTGAATTTAACAGAGCTTAAAAGCATCTACCAAGACACACCAGACAAGAAGCTGAAGAAGCAGGTTCGCATTAAGAAGAATGCGGAGGGAGAAATAATTCTTGAAACTGCAACACCGCCAGAAAATAGAAGTGCTAATGATGTCGAGGTTGATGACTTCACGATTGTCAAGGCTAACCTTGGTAGAAGCACCCGCCATACAGATGTAAATCTCTTCAAGGTTGTAGTGGATAATTTGAAGGAAAGGGTGTTGAAAGATGGAGAAGACAAGGCAGCTCTCAAAGTGAAAGTTAGACAGTTGCGGTAATACATTTCCAACCTTTTACATGGTACTTCACACGCTGATTTACTTCTTCCACCAAATCTTGAATCACCCGCTGATCAGCGGCATTTCAGTCATTTGGTTCTTTATGGGAGACACATGAATAGTTGGGTGGAAGAATTTGTGACTAAAGGAAGAGTTGTGCTTTCAGAACTTTATCAATTGAAGTACAACACTCATGATTTATGCCAAGGCATACAGGGATTGCAGCAAACCATGGCAAAAAATAGACTGGTGTTTGAGATCATTATCTCTGACTTGAAGATTGCATCTGATACTGTTGATTCAACTAAAGATAAGAAGACAATTTCTACTTGGAAAGCGTAATATCTTTTCACAGTAAAAACTTATGACAGTATGATTTCAAAGTTGATAGAATGGAAAGAAAAGGTAGTCAACATCCTCAAGTTAGTCAAATCTTTTGTCTCTCAAATCCCATGTTCGTATGAAAGAGAAGATGGTACCCTGTATGATCTCAAGGAAGTGCAAGGAAATTTCCAGACTCTCGTCTGCAGTAATTTTAATAATGATATCAATGCTGGCAAGATGAGTCATTTTGCCGCAATGACAGTGAAATTCGACAAGGCTACGGGTGAAGTTCACGAATTTCTTCAGATGGTTTCCAATGGTGAAGAAATGTTAGAGAATCAAAATATCATTCTAGAGAGTATCAGTGTTCCTGGCAGAGATGCAGTCACTCACTTTTTAGAAGATATTGTTTCCCAGAATATCAACGGATGACATCACCAAAAAGCTAGAATGTTGATGAGGATGCATTTCAAAATAAAGTAGCTTTAAAACATATGCTTTTTATTTTAAAAGCATTTGCTTTCATCCTAAGCTCATCCATTCTATATTTAGAAAAGAAATCACCTTGTGATAGTTGGAATCTTCTTTTCTTTAAAGCAAAGTACTTTAAAGTGTTTGTTTATTGTATCTTTTTCTTAGAATAGTAATAAAGCTTGTGAGTTAGCAAGTTAGGGTTAATCAAGGAGATTTTAGGGTTCCCTACTCCTTTGATTTTAGTATAAATAAGGGCATCCTTGCCCATTGTATGCAACTACTTTTGTGATAACTTATTTGATGTGCCTATTCTAGCCTACAAATCTTGTTATTCCAAGTGTTTGTTCACTTTGTGTTCATTGTTCTCCAGTGTTTGATCGCTTGTTGTGTGCCTACCTTTTGCTGCAGCATTGTTGTCCTGGAGTTGTGCAAACTTTATGATATTGAATAGAAGTCTCATGCCTATTTTGCTCTAATATTCTATCTCAATTCATCAAGTTATCATCGTCAGATGTGTAGCTTCTGTAGCTTTCATTTTCAGCTTTCATCATTTAAGTACTTTTAGTCTAGAAAACTGCTTAACTTTTTGTGTTAACAATCATTCTTTGTTCACTTTCAATTTCCTTTTCTCTGAATTTACTCAGGAGATTGAAAGCATCATTAGTCTTTGCTTAGTTGTAGTAGAAGTTTTAAAAAAGGAAAAAACCTCTTCTGCAACGTTTAGAGTTTTATAACCTTGTGCTCGTAGCTGAGAATCAAAAAGAAGATAGTTGAAGTTTCATTTAATTATCTTTTCAGCAAACATCAGCAAGAAAGGGAACTCCCCCTTCCAATAGGAGAGCAGTTTATCTGTGCATAGCTGTTTGTTTCCAAATCGCATTCCAGAGGTGTGAATTGAAATGCCAATAGTTTTTTGGCACCCATTGTGGGGCACGAGGCATAACACTTCAAGCAAGCTTAGGCTTATATCACGGGAATGACTCTCTGGCATCCTTCTGCTCCAGTTCAACAACCAAATCTTGTACGAGTGGAAGGAGAGCAAATGAACATCATTAGCAGCCTAAGGAGTTTCATATTTGCACAAAAGGAAAGTCCTAATCAGTGGAGAAACACGGCTGCTATCTTTGACGAAGAAGAACACAAAGCGGATCTTGTAGCAGGAAGACCAGTACTACCACCTCCCGCGTGGCAATAGATAATCCTGGCTCACAGGGTTTATTCAAGAAAGGGAAAAGGCAGTGCTATGGATCCTTTCTTTCAAGATCTTGATTCTGCAAAAGTTGGAGAAGCATCCAACATAGTTCAAGAAATTCAGATAGTTCCTGAAGTCAAGCAAGAAGAATTACAAGAAGAACCATTAACACAGCCTAGAGCAATGGGTGATGCAAATAACAACAATCACAATGATCCAAATCAAAGGCGACCACCACCATTGCCTTGGGGTAACAACATTGGACCTTTCGCCCTACAAGCACATCATGAGTTACCAAAGGGGTCAAGGAAGCACTTTCCCCGGTTGCATAACGATGGAACTCAACATCCTGATGAACACATTTCTGCATTCACAACGGCTTGCGCTGTTTTGCATGTATCACATGAAGGTGTTGATGTCCGTCTCTTTGTTGAGAC